>CM068367.1:843388702-844666395 GCA_034769895.1 Magicicada septendecula
AGAGAGAGAGAGAGAGAGAGAGAGAGAGAGAGAGAGAGAGAGAGAGTTACCAAAATAACGCTATTGTTAAGTCCATTTTTTTATAGTAGTTTATATTGAGTGATTAAATATCCATGTATTCTTGTTTTTTATTGAAACTGTAGTGTGAAGGTAAAGTGAAAGGAAATAATTCAGTTTAATAAAAGAAAGCTAATTTGTTAGAATCTGAAAAATTTGTGTTAGCGTAATTATTTTGTAAGATATTATCATTTGATAGAAATTGAATTGTTTCAAGGGTACCTGTTTTGTCTAGTAGAAGGATGGAAGGAAATACTGGGTCTTGTACAATGATGAAAATAGGAGATGATTATCATTACTTTTCATTAAATCCACTGGAGGCCTATGTTTATTAGTTTGTGAGTAAGTGAAACATTTTTCATAGATTTCTTCTGCAAGAACATTCTCAGTTAAAACAGTATTTTACTATTCACTTGCTTATTGAGTAAATAGAGAAATTATCAAATTGTTTTTCAAGATAATGTCGCAAGTACATGCAGACTGCGGGCCACCAGTTGGAAATCACTGTTCTAAAAAGTAAAAGACACGATCTCAAAAATCATGCAAATATGGGCTTGGAGAGTGTTTTTATTCAAGACTTTATAACATTGCTTTTATGGGGATTATGGCAGAAATTTACAAAAGGAACATTACATGTGGGGTAGCGCTACATACAGGCTACAATAATTTTTTATTTTACAGAAAAACAACAATATAAAGTCATGACAATAAGGCCAATAGCTAACTCATTTTTAAAAAAGATTTTGTAAATATTTTAAAACTTAATTGTGTAGCTGACTTTATATTTCTATAATCCAATTTACATAAAGCAATAGTGCTTATGACACTACTGCAAATTTTGACTGAAATTAAAATATTGTCAGTTAACTTACAAGAACGGTGTTTAAAGCATGTACAAATGACTCATTAGACAATTGCACCAACTTCTTGGCTTCATCCCTTGTAGTCGACCACACAAGTGAACTCATTTTATCAGTCAACTGCAACAAAAAATATATTATTCTCACAATATGTAATTTTTTACTCATCTTTTAACACTTCAATCTGCTTTTATGTATGCATAAATATATTGACATCACATAAGCCCCAAATGTAAGCAGTAAGTGTTGTTAAGTTACTTACGATCTTAGGTGCAGTATAATTTTAGTAAATTATAACTTAATTAGTGCATCATTTTAAAGCACTATGTGTTGTTTTAGTGCCTTACTGGGTCGTATGTACCTTCTTGTTTTGTGTTACAATTTTCATATTAATAGATTAACAATACCCACTAAAAATTCGAAATTATTGCAAACATAATTTGCTCCCAAACAAAGGAAGTAATTTTTAACAAAGTAAAATATATACAAAACAAATTGGAGAAACAGCAGAACACTGTATATGCATTACAAAACAGTACAAAGGGCTGCCAGAGTACTTTGTGTACAATTAAAAATATTCCAAAAGAGAGACTTAATACAACAGACATGAAAGGATACTTGGAAGGAACAGATAAACATTCTAATTCATGTGAAGCCCATATCTCATATAAGTACATTTAACTGTAAAGGACTGTTCATAAATTTTATACAACAAAGTGTCTACAACTGTCAACTACACTATACTTTCAGAAGGAAAGACAAACCTTAGAAAAACATTTAAAAATGTTGTTTCAAGTGGAGAAATACAAATAAACAATAGTGATGCTTACAGAACCTCATCTCATATGCAATAAACGGATGTCACATTGAAATCTAGTTTTAAATAGAAATAGAAATCTACTTTCTATGTTTAAATAGAAAGTTTTCTGTTACTGTATGAATTTCCCTTCAGAAAACAGTAAATGTAAAAGGAAAAATGTACAGAATTAACTTACACCTTACAAACAAGTATAAAATTGTCATTACAACTTACAGGCAGTAGTGCAATTGGACCTGTTGACAGGAAACGTTGCCATGCAGTATTGTTTTTCACTCCCTGCAAAAATAAAACTGAATTACATGTATAGTACAGTACAATACTAGGATTTGTTGTACTGAACAAATATTTAAATGTGTTCTATGGAGTGTTTACAAAGTCAATACAAACAAGAAGTCATTCATTATACATAATAAGAAGTAAACTTATTGTGACAAAATACCTTCTTCCTAAACCTCCAATTGGAAAAACAACAGAACAAAATGAATATGTAATTGACTAATGGTTTTTATAAATAGTATTGTATTTATGTATGAGCTCCCTGCTTATAACAAACATGTACCAACTGTAAAAATAGAAAAGTATAAAACTGGGACAAAACTTAGCCGACTCCCTTTTTTAGCTTCTTTTTCCATTTTCTAAAAGACATTAAAATCTCTGTACTTTTACAAGAGATGCTATTAAGTTATGTTTTATAGAAAGCAAAGTATTAATTCCCTTGCCCTCCCACTAGTCATTCCTATACAGAAGCTATATCAGGGTATCTTGATGCAATGGAAACATTGAGAAATAACGCCACATTTACTTCTGAGTGTTCCATGGACTAAACAACTGAAACTCATCCACATAACTTAACAATGTTATGTATTAGCTGACAGTTTTTGGTGACTGAAACAGGATTTTTTGGTGATTTGCCAAATGTACAGGAAATAACTAAAGTAACCACTGTGGACGATTAATGCACACAATGAATTACATAATATTTTAATTATATATCCTTCAGAAATAGTCTTTTATACCTTCACAAGCAACAAACAAGACACCTAAACAAGTTTACTGAAACTTACTTCTTCCAAATGTAATGCTGCGACTACAGCTGACTGTGGGTAACCCCAAGACAAGTACTGAACTCCCATTGCTTTCCGTACATCTGAATTAGCACCATCTGCTCCCAACTACAACAAAAAGAAAATAGTCATTATATACATGTTGTAAAGTTACCTCGTTTACAAATGAAAACTGTTATTTATTTTTTGAAAAAAATAAATATTTTGTTTTGAAAATAAAAAAAAAATTAAGTTTTATGTTTTAATGTTTAATAATTTAGGAAATAATTCTTGTAAAGGTGTAGTGTCAAAAATTTAAGTTTGTGTGAATTAATTTGGTCAATAATCTTGCTTGTGGTTAACTGTAATTAAATTCAGAGTTAACAGGATTGTCTCAATTCACTAATAGATTCGAGATTTCTTCTTTATTCTCGTAGGATTACTTCCACTTGAGTAATGGCCGCTTTTCTTGTAATCCTGTTGTTAACTAAACTCTATTTATTAAATTTATAAATAAATATAAATACACATGTACTTAGTTGACGTATTAGTTACACTTTTACTTGAAGTTTATTTAATATATTGAAATAACTTGCACTGGTTCACTTATATTTTGGGTCTTATCTCTAATTGAGTTTTACAATATTTCAAGACCAAAATCTTAGTTATAAGGGATTATGAAGATTTGTTTATTTCATTACACAATAACTTTAGTGGGTGCACTTCTACTCACAACGTTAAACACTTTGTTTATAACTATTTTACATTTTATATCAGGTTTTGGGGTGTTATACTTTCTTTGTGACCTTTTATTTCTTTTTAGGGGTTTGTGATATTCCTTTTAATAGGTTTCCCTTTGGTACATCTTGTAGTACTTCCATCCTTACAATTTTGTTTCTTGAAGATTCTTTCTTCTTGGTTTCTTCAAGGTCATATGATTGTATCATGTCCGATGGTTTGTTCGGGGTATCTTCTTTACCTACTCCTATCCTACCTGGGTATTATTCTTATTTTATTTTAGTTTTTTAGGGTTTATATTTCTTTATACAATTTTGTTGCATTGTGGTTCTTTATTATTACTTTTTCCATTCATGGTGGTATTTTATTTTGATATTTATATGTTTTCATTTGAATTTTTCTTTATATTTATTGTAAATGATATATTATTATGATCATATCGTCATTGTCATGCTACAGATTGCTCTCCTCCAGAAGTGATTAGTTCAGACCATACTTTGTTTGTCTGAAATAATTGCTTATGATACTTATTATATATTGTTATAAAACAAATAAATAGAGAGAAATAATAATTGTTGTTGATGATTTACTACTAATAAATGATGACGAAGTCCCGCTGTTGAGCTCGCCGATTTGTTGTAAAACAAATAAAATTAGATAGATATAATAATGTATTGTGTATTATGTTGATAATAAAAAAATTTGTTGTTAGTTATAAATTTAATAAAAATTTATTTATAATTTTTTTGTTTAATTAATTAATTGAATAATCAATTAATTGTAAAAAAATTAATTACCTTCAATTAAATAAATGAGATATTGTGTTTTTTTTAATGTTTGTTCTCTATAGATAATCTAGTTATGTAATCGGATCTAGTATTCTCTCTTCTAACTTCGCTCCTCTTCTTCTTCTTCTTGGTATATTTCTCTAATAACTCTAAATTATTTTTAGAAGAAAGAAGAAACTAATATTTATTGTACAAATAATTATGAACACAGGTAATTGAGTAATTGTGGTGTTTATTTCTTAAAGTTTGAAATTGTGCGCCACTCTTATGCGCATGGACCAGGCATTGATTGAGATTCACTCAGGTCGATTGTGAACAAAAATGACAAAATATAATGTTACAAAATTAATTATTTCGGATTCTTTTAACTGTCGAAATGGTCAGAGAGGGCAAGGAACAAGATACAATACTAACAATTATCTTAAAATAAATAATTATTTGCTGAAAAATAACAGGATTATGAAAATTGTCAATTATTAAATAAAGATCGAACCATTTCGTAGAATGACGTCATTGACTCGTGGAGGCAGTGTTGATGTGCCGGTCGCTCTGCAATGAAAATGGCCGCCGCTCACCTCGTTGATTTTTGCTACACACCGCTGACGCTATGTTCTTCTCCCTCAGAAATAAGTGTGAATTCCTTCCTCTGCGAGGTTGTAGTATCCCTGGAAAATTGTGTGAAGTGTTCTTCCCTCCTCGGCGATGTCGTTCTGTGATAGTTTATTGGTGCAGTGTTCTGTGTTCAATTTGTTGAGTTTGTGTCCAAATAATGTTTGTTGAATTTTTCTCAAAATGGCGGTTGATTTCTTGTTCTAGTAATGGGTATTACTATTACTGTTGTTCTGTTTCAGTTTTGGTGTTATTTATAAAGTAGTGGTGTTGTTTGCCATTTGGTAACCTCAGTAACACTTTTTTAGGTTGTACGTCATTGTTTTTACACTATTTCTATTTTTTAGATATTCCGTCAGTAAATTCTGATCTGTACACTTTCATGATTAACAATAGACTGATGACTTAAAGTCGTCGTTTTGTGGTAATTTATAAAATGTCTTTTTCCTCTTCCCATTGTTTTTTTACAAATTTACATGTATTGGATTTGATGTCAACTCATAAACATACATGACAAGTTTCCTATTTATTGCTGTAACTTAATTATTTATTAATTTTATGAAAAGCTAACTATTCAGCAATATTCTTAAGCTAATTTTACATAATTTGATATATAACTGGGTCTGTTTTATGTTCAGATAAGCCTAAAATTTACAATTTTTGCTATTTATTGTAGGCCTTGTATTTTTTACAATTTTAGTATTTAAATGGTTTACAAGTGATTTTATGTTAATAATTCCCTTAAATAATCTTACTCACTCCATGATTATTGCTTGTTGTTAATAATTTGTTGTTATAATACTCCAATATTGATTAATTTACTTTTTATCTGAGTTGAGTACTCCTTAGGCCTAGTATTACTTATTTCCAAATAAAGTTAATTTTATTCTTTTGTCATTACATTTGCTGATATTTGTTTCTGTATTGATTACATTTTCATATCTTTGTTTTGTATGGACTAGTTTCTATTCATTATATACAGTTTGATTAAATTTATTTAATTGAATTTGACTTTTGGTTTACAATGCTGTTTTGTTTTTCTATTGTGGTGTATTAGTTAGTGTGAGATAATAGTTTAAAAAGATGGAAACTAAGACGGCTTTCACACTTCATAATTTAATAGCCTCTGGTGAGCTCGAAAGCAGCAGCATGCAGAATTGCTAATCAGACATAAATAATATAAAAAAATGACTTACCGTATCTCACGACTGGGTGATCCTGACACTCAAGGCAGGATAGACTGGTTGGGAAAAGGATGGGTGAAATGCATGGATTTCTACCTGCCGAGAAGGACCCGACTCGTGGACGTTGACACTTAGATAGCTGGCGTACGACAGAGCTAAAAGTTCACGTGCAGGTATGAGCTCTACAAACCCATAGTGCCAACCTCGGAAAATGAGAAGAATGACCGGTTCGATCCGACCGCAATGGGTCAACCACCAACTACACAAAAAGACATGGCCAAAAATGCAGTACAAAAATTTGGCTTTTGGTGAACAGGAACATTCTCTGAAAATTACCCTCCAACCTAGGAGGGGGTCACACGCAAACACAAGAAAATACAAACATACAGAAAACATGCAATGAATCAGAAAACCATGCCGAATAACTCCGCCGCGGGCGCATCGACCAGGCGAGCAATCCGAAAGGTTCGGGTAGAGCAGAAAAAACCCAATAACATACAATAAACAATGGCCCAGCCAAACACAATGTAAAACTCAGCAAATCAACTTAGTTAGTTCCCTAGTTTTTACATTTTTTTTTTTTTTTGTTCCCTTTATTCCCCCTTTTTTCCTTTTTTTTTTTTTACTTATTTTTGTTGTTGTTGATTTGTTGAGCATCCATAACTCCCAATGAACTGGCACAACGCCATGCCAGAAACATTCCACAATGTAAAATTCACTGCGGACAACAGCCGGAAGGAATCACCTGGGAAATCCCAGCAAAGTGTCCAGTAAGTCCACAACAATCATTGAAATTAATTCTGCTCACCCGAAAAAACAAGATAAACCCAATTAAGAAGATATGGGCAACCGGTATAATTTAATAGCCGGTCGTTCAAAAGAACCTGTGGATGTTTTAACTGAAGCGCGATGAACAACCCCGTCGCTCCCCGGAAACACAGCTGAAACTCGGCCAAGAGGCCACATCAGGGGGGGAGAATTCTGTTCCTCCATAACCACCAGGTCCCCAACCATTAAATTTCTTGACTTAGACGACCACTTCGATCGGGCATGAAGTGCCGTCAAGTATTCCAAACGCCACCTTTTCCAAAAGGCTTGGAGCAAAGCGGCAATTTGTTTGTAATGACGGACGGTCCCTTCATTTAATGAGACTTCAGCTTCCGGGGGTGCGGTAATGGGGCGGCCAACCAAAAAATGACCTGGCGCTAGAGCCTGGTAATCACTCGGATCTGAGGATAGAGCAGTCAAAGGACGGGAATTTAAGATTCCCTCAATGCGAATGCATAACGACGAAAATTCTGCTATGGTCAGCGACTGGTCCCAATCATACGTTTCATGTGAAACTTGGCCGACTGGACAGCCCGTTCCCACAAGCCACCCTGATGAGGGGCAGACGGAGGGATAAATTTACATTCAATGTTATTGTCAACAGCAAAAGCTGTTATCTGAGCTGACTGGTCAGGATTGGAAAGCACATTTTGGAGCTCCCGTTTCAGTTCGGAGCGCGACCCCACAAAATTCCTACCACAATCCGAATACAGTGTTTTCGGAGCCCCACGGCGACTAATAAACCGTCTCAACACATCAATAAACTGGGGCGTTGAAAGATCCATAGCCACTTCAAAGTGAACTGCTTTAGTGGCTAAGCAGATGAAAATGCAGAGATACGCTTTGACTATAGGTGCCTTCCGAACAGCGTAGGCCCGTACCAAAAAGGGGCCAGCATAATCCATGCCGGAAGAATAAAATGGAGGTGCCGGATTAACCCTAGGAACTGGCAGATCCCCCATTAACGGGTTGGTGGGGCGAGGACGCGCCCTGAAACAAGGAAGACATTTCCAAATTATAGTTCTTATTGCCTGACGTGCGGACAAAATCCAAAAATTTTGGGCAAGCTGAAATTGAACTTGCAAGGGCCCAGCATGACCTAACCACACATGGGTGTATGAATTAGCAACCCTACTAGGTGGTGATGCTTGGGCAGTAAAATCGGAAAACGATTTCTAGTAACCGCAGAGTTGGTCAAGCGACCGCGTACTCGAATGAGGCCAAAATCATCTATAAACGGGACCAGGCGCTGAATGCGGACCAGGAGCCGCTTACCTAAACGAAGAGCCGCGAGCTCCTGTCCAAACACGCTGCGCTGAATGTAGCGTAAAATATACTTAACAGCCAACTTCTTCCAATCCATGGCTGTGGAAGCTTCAATCTGCGAAGGCATCGCCCACCTTAAGATGACTGAAGTAACCCCTACCACTAAGGGCCACGACGACAAGTGCTCAAACAATTCCACCCGGGGCTCCTGAATGAGAAACGAAGAGACCTTGGTCTCCAAGGCAACATCTTGTACGTCGTGATTCGGGCGATAATTAATAGGGGGCCAGCATAGAGCATCAAGCTTTAACCAATCTGGCCCTGACCACCACAATGTCGACGACCGGAGGCTGGAGAGTGACGTACCTCTAGAGGCTAAATCAGCGGGGTTAGAAACACCATGAACATGACGCCAAGATTTAGTAATGGCAGCCACCCGATTAGCACTAAATGTCTTCAATTTAAAAGTAGGCATATTCAGCCAATCCAAGACAATCGTCGAGTCCGTCCATAAGAAAACTTGACTCAATTGAATACATGATGAGAATAAGCCAACATAATGACGAACAAGTTTGGCTAAAAGATAAGCTCCCAACAACTCCAAACGTGGGATTGATAAAGTTTTAAGAGGTGCCACTTTAGTTTTAGACGACACCAACGAAACCACCGGAGGACCAGAGTCAGTATAAATGGATAGATAGAGGACGGCCGCGTAACCCAACTGGGAAGCATCACAGAAACCATGCAATATTACCCTTTCAATATGCCCACCTTTAGGGAAGAATGGCCGGGAAATAGTAATTACCGGAGGATGATTCAAAGAGGACAGGAATTGACTCCAATAATCGTTTGTCATCACTTAGAGGAGCATCCCAGTCCAAGCCCTCAGCCCAGAGTTTTTGGAAAAAAGCCTTGGCCCTGAAAATCACTGGCGAAAGCCAACCACATGGGTCAAATAATTGTGCCATCTGAGATAACACGACACGTTTGGTAAATTGAACCTGAGCATTGCTGCAACAGGCCAAAGGAGGAAAGGAGAAGCAATCGGTAAAATGGTCCCAACTTAAACCCAGAATATCCTTATCCTTAGCAACGACGGAATCACTTGGAGCGGCTGATTCAGGTAGGCAGTCGGGTTGATTAGTGCACCATTTTTTCAAATTGAACCCTCCTGAAGACAACAACAGAATTAATTCCCGTTGTAGTTTGCAAAGCTCTGATTTTGAATCAGCGCCAGCAGCAATATCATCCACAAAAATATTACGGCTAAGTACCGCCGCTCCCGCAGGAAAATTAACTGCCTCATCCTGAGCCAGCCGCTGCAAGGTTCGCAACGCCTGAAAAGGGGCGCAAGCCAGCCCGTAAGTAACGGTACGCAAAGCGAAAACCCTTAGTGGGGCGGTAACCTCCTCACGCCATAAAATACACAGGTACGCCGAGTCATCAGGATGCATAGCAATTTGGCGGTACATCTGTTCGATGTCGCACGTAAAAACATGGCTAAACCGCCGAAACAAAGTCAAAACAAAGGACAGTAAGGTCTGCGACTTAGGGCCGACACATAACACATCATTTAAGGAAATCCCAGAGGACGTCTTCATACTGGCGTCAAACACCACCCTTATTTTAGAAGTATCACCTCTAACTTTAAAGATACCATGATGAGGGATGAAATATTTTGGAAAATTGGGGTCAGACACCAATGACATATGCCCCTGAGCGACATAATCCGTTATAAATTGTACATACTGGCTCTTAAACTGACTGTTCACCGCAAATTTCCTCTCTAACGCAAAAAACCGAGACATGGCTCCCTTAAGGGAATTTCCCAAAATGTGAGAAGAGTTTTTGAAGAACGGCAAGCGCACCTGGTAACGACCCGACGGCAACCGACTTGTTGACTCCATGTAAAACCTTTCAGCAAAGTGATCCTCTTCAGATAATTGGTGGGGTACAGCTGGAGGCTCTTCGACCTCCCAAAAACGATGAACTTGCTCAAGTAGGTTTGGTATATCCGTAGATAACGTTGTGACGGAAGGATAAAAGTGGTGGAAATGACAGTGAAGCTGATGTCCAGATACCAGATCCAAAGGAAGGCCAGTGAGACCGCTAGCACAAGTCAATGCACAATTAAGTGAAATTGGGGCTCTACCCATAATCACAAACCCAAAACGTGTCCTAACTGCAACAGGCAAACCTGCACCCAAAGGAATAGTCTCTCCCATAAGAATAGCCGCTACAATATCGGCTCCAAACAACGCATCAATTGGGGCTGCTACATCGAAGGTAGGGTCAGCTAACAAAAGATCTTTTGTAGCCTGCTTAACTTCAGGCAACACCTGGAACCTAGGTGAGTCCGACGAGATCTTAGAAAGAATTATAAAGGCATGGTTAGATGCCACAACCTCGCGTTTTAAAGTTTCCAAGGACAGATGGCACACCTTTTTTGCTTTGGTGGCAATATCACCTACCCCATTGACACTTACCGAAGCGTCAAAACAAGCACATTTTAAGCGAGCGGCACATGCTTCAGTTATGAAAGAAGCATGGGGCGCGCTATTCAGGATGGCCCTAACTACAATATAACCACCATTCGGAGACGACAAGACTGCTAGACAGGTGGCTAACAGAACCCCTGCAGGATGGGGCAGAGACACGGTCAGAGTAGTGCTCGACAGATCAACAAGCGATGACTCCGCTGCCTCAAGTTCAGCTGTGTCAGAAATCTGTGAACGAGACGGAGACGGACGGGCACTTTTGAAATGAAGTAAAGTGTGGTGGTACTTAGAGCCACACATTTTGCACCTATTTTTGCACCAGCCCGAATGTTTATGTTGGAGGCACGAAAGACAACATTTTTTATTTTTAAGACTCTGAAATCGAGCCCTAGGGTCCTTACTCAGCCACGCCGGACACTTGAGAAGCAAATGGGTCCGGGAATCGCAATGAAGGCAACGTGAACCAGATGCATCCCGTTGCGTAACCTCCGCAGATAACGTAGACACAGCAAGAGGAGTAGCCTTAGAAAAAGAAACCTTCTGGGTTTTCTGGTGGCTAGTGCTGGGAAGAGCAGGTAAAGCCGATTCCAAAGATGCCTGTTCTTTCTGTTCCGCCATAGCGGTTAAAAATGTCATAATTTCTGTTAGGGCAGGGAGATTCTCTTTGTCCGTAACAGACGCCTCAAAACGTTCACGCAATGATAGATCCAGCCTAGACAATACAAAAGACGCATATATTGCTTGATATATATCAGCAATGTTTAGAGCTGACAACGCTGAAAAGTTAGCATTGAAGCTGTCCACCAACTTTCTAATAGACGCAGCTGATCGCATAGAAGCGGCTGGTAACTGAAGCAGATTGGTACAATAAACCCGAGCGGCCAAACGAGGATTGTAATAACGACTTTTAAGAGTTGACAGTGCAAGTGAATAACTATCATCAACTATGGGAAGCGCGGCAACCTTCTCATAAGCTTCACCCTTAAGATGAGTCAGTAAATATAACAATTTTTGCTTCGGAGTGAGGGCAGGACTTTCGTCCACCAATGTGGTGAACTTTGACCAAAACTCGGACCAACATTTGGCCTGGCCATCAAAACAAGGTAACGAAAGCTTCGGCAACTCATGAACAAGCACACCTGAGTGCCCGCCACTTGCCGATGAAAATCGACCGGAACCAACCGGTATCTCTGGTTTTGTTAGTTTGGACGCTAAAATGCTACCCCGGACATAAATATCCTTGATTTGAGCTACCACCGCAAAAATGTGGTCCTCGTCCAATCCCTGGGGCAATGACTCGGCCGATAGGTAAGGATCGACCTTACCTAGAAGGTCCTGATATTCTTCGGACAACCTGGAGGCCAAAATACCGGCTTCATGTTGATCCACGGCTCTCAATTGCGGCAACCCTTCCAACTTATTTATCAAATGCTGCAACGCAAGTATTCCCACCAAAGTGGTCCGGTCAAAAGCTGCCAGCGACAATTTAGCAGGCATATTGAATTAAAAAATATCGCGCAACCGACAACCACCCTTAATAAGAGAATTAGAAACTGAACAATAATCACGCACCGACTTAGCCTAACAGTGCTCGAGATAACTAGGCGTCTCACACAACTACTTTGCATAAACAATACCGAGCAAGACAAATACAAAAGTCAATTAGTGCAAGGCAAAATACAACTTGCACAATCCAACAGGCAAATAATGCCAAACACAATAAATTAAACACGCAACAAATTGATTTACACAGCGCAAAAGCACGACAACAAAAACACAAGTTACACAAGATTACAGCACATACGGTGCAAAATAATGGTACACAAAAGTGCACCCCAAAACAAACATGTATAATACCAAATAGAATAAATACACACAACACAGCAAAGTACAATGTACAACAATTCACCAGTTACCGAACCAAACACAAATAACTGGGACACCTTAAATGCCAAAATTGATGGTCAACGCGTCGTGTATGGACAGGATATCGCATATGCAAAATATAAATCGCACCTAAAGGTAATAGTCATGCCAAAAAATTAAATTAAATACAAAGGCAGGCTAATCCGAAATCCGGATAACCTAAAACCGTTCCCTTTACGCATGACAGTCACAAACACGTAGCGCACAATTTCACGTGGGACGCAAACCGTAACAGGCCGGAAACAAACTTTACCAGACTTGACCCAGTAATTAAACGACTACCCCAAAAAACAAGGTGCAAAATTTTTACACAAAATTTGCCCACCTGGCGATGCACACACGACGACACAATGCAATATACAATCGACACAATGGCGATGCTGACCACAAGCAATAGCCATAAACGCAAACTCGTAGTTCACATGCCTACGTATTATACCAACGTGCTTCCATGCGATAGCATGCAAATGACAAACATTCATGAAATTTAAAAATTAACCGCATGCAAAAACACCCACGAGCAGGCACAAAAAACGAAACGGCACGGCACGTTGGTAATTAAAATAAAAATCACGCAGCCAAAACTGACTTACAACCCAATTACTGAAACTCAACCCACCAGCAGCATCATGCACAAAATTACTAAGCACGTGCTCCCAGTCGTGACGGCAAAATATTTAATTGAAAAGCTAGCAACCTCATGAATCCTCTGGTAGTAAATATATGTGAGATAATAGTTTAAAAAGATGGAAACTAAGACGGCTTTCACACTTGATAATTTAATAGCCTCTGGTGAGCTCGAAAGCAGCAGCATGCAGAATTGCTAATCAGACATAAATAATATAAAAAAATGACTTACCGTATCTCACGACTGGGTGATCCTGACACTCAAGGCAGGATAGACTGGTTGGGAAAAGGATGGGTGAAATGCATGGATTTCTACCTGCCGAGAAGGACCCGACTCGTGGACGTTGACACTTAGATGGCTGGTGTACGACAGAGCTAAAAGTTCACGTGCAGGTATGAGCCTACAAACCCATAGTGCCAACCTCGGAAAATGAGAAGAATGACCGGTTCGATCCGAAATATCGAACAGTTAGTTTGCCTTATTACTCTTTATATGGTTTACAGTTTAATAAAAATACAATATTCCTATTACCTACTTGCCTTCTCTGCCTTAACAAACTTGGAAATTATTGGACATTAATTCAAATACAACAGAATATCTTATATCTACTAACTTTTTTATATCACTTAAACATAACAAAAACATTTTATGCCTATTATTTTTTTATATATATAGAATTATAATGGAAACATCTTATTATCAGCAATATTATCAGTCATTGGCTGTCCTTTGTTTTTATGTTTCCTTTTATAACAAACATTATCCTATTAAAACATAATATTCCTAATAACACTTTCAGTTATTAACTGTCTCTTTTAATTACTATAACTATTTTGATAACACAATAAAATAAAAACATCTTATAACTAATGACACTTTCAGTTATTAACTGTCTCTTGTGTTCACTATACCTAATTTGCTAATACAATAAAATAAAAACGTCTTATACCTATTAAAATCTTATATTACTTAATTTTTAAAACACTTTTATTATTAAAATTAATCTTAGTCATTAGACTGTCTGTTATTCTTAGGTTCTTTTATTATATGGTATTTCTCTACACTGATGGTAGTCTTTTTGATTGATTTCTATTTCTTACACTATTCTTTATTATAGTGTATCACTTATTATTGTCTACACTAATGGTAGTCTTTTAAATAATTTTTTACACTATGGTAAGTTTTGGTTGGCTTCTACACTATTGGTAGTCTTTTTAATTGTTTTCACTCTATTCTTAAACTAGGCTTACAATTTAGTTTACAATTTTATTTTAACTGTATTGTATCCTGTAACTTGTTATTTGGTCTGACATTTATCATTGGTTTTAATTGTGTAAAAATTGGGTATATTCATTCCTCATAATGTTTTAGTGGATCTCCTTTCTTGTTGATATATTCCTTTATGGACCTTGACATATTTTGTCTCTTCCTTCTCATTATATTAGTATTTTCTTATCTTGTGGTTTCATGTACCTTTTCTCATTTACAACTCCTTATTAATTTGTTATTGGTTTTGTGTCTTGGGGTTTTTCTGCTTCTTAATTTAATAAATTTCCCCTTATTAATATTTTGTTTACCCTTTTACCTTCGTCTTTTCTTTTACTGCTCCCCAACCTACTGGGTATACTGCTGTTTTATTGGGGTTTTATATAGTTGGTTATTTATATATGGACCAAGAGTTTTCTTTGTTATTCAGTTTGATTTTATTAACATTTTATCGACTTAATGAACAGTTTCTTTCGTTTATTTTTTAACCATTTATTTTTCTCACTCACTATTGACCTTTTCTTCTTTATTCATGTGGTATTAAGTTAAATTCTAAGGTGATAACTCTGTTATGCTACATATGCTCTCCTGTAAAAGTGATTAGTTCAGATCATACTCTTAGTATGGATGAAATAATTACTACTAATTCTTTTTATTTACCACATGTTATTCGTGATTTCACTTTATATACCTTCTTTTTCCACCGTTGCTTTCTCTCAGATGATATGTATCTCCTTCATTAGCTTCCTTTTTTCATTAATAAGTAATCATCAATCTTGTGTATAACATTATCATTTTATATCCTTTCTTATTTGGTGCTTCCTCACCTGTATGTTTACTTTCTAACATGTGAGTTGGAACAGTTCAGAGTGGCACATTTGGCTTCAATCCCTGCTGTCCAATACTTCACTTAACTGAGCCCAGAGGAATTATCATCTCTGCTCAAAATATAAGACTGATGGAATTTTTCTACATCCAGTCATAAAAATAAATAATCAGTAAAAGTAGTCTCTTTTGACTAATAATAAACATCCTTGGATTCTTCACTTCATAATATTTTATATCAATTAATACTTTTATACACTTGACTATTCTTCTCTATCAAAGCTCATTCCATATTATGTGGTTTAGGTAAGTGGTATAATATACATTTCATCGTTTCATCTTTTTATCTTGTTAACATACTAATTAGCATTTATATAGATTTTTTTTCATTTGGTATCCAATGAGTTATTTTATTGCTCATGGCATAACATTAATTCCTTCTTTATCAATTATCACTATAATAGTGGTTATTACAACAATATTATCATTATGGTACCAGGGTTTTTGGTTTCTGGTCTTAATACTTGGTTTTTACTTAGTTGGTCCTTCTTCATTGTTTCATCTTTATCAAATTATCTTCTTCGTGAGTTTGGTTAAGTTATTTTGATTAAATTATAAAATATTCTGGTTTCTTCTCTCTTTTTCATTTAAAATTCTGTATCATTTTTGTCTTAACTTGTCTCATTTACATTGTTGAAATAGTGGTTACAGTTAGCATAGTCACTATTACAATACAAACTATAGTATAGTTTTTATAGCTGTGATAATTTATTTAGGGGTTTTTTTATTCTTTATTAACACAGGTTTTTATGAAGATTTGCTAAGTTCCATCTTATGACACTTTTAACATTTATTAATATATTGTTCTGGTAACATTAAATTATTCAATTGTTTAATATTGGTTGTTCTCTTTATTTACTGGAACATGTTCTTTTTGCTTTGTCTCTGGAGAGTTTGAGAAAGTTTACACATTTGTACTCCATTTACTTTCAAATTCTTTTATGTAAGAGTTCACTCAAATTATGAGTGTAATTTGTTCTTACTCTTTTAGAATTTTGTAGCTTTTTCTCACAAAATTTCTTTTTATATTTAATAGTTATATCTCATCATTCGTGTGAGTTGTACTTACTATTTTTTGACTTTAGATCTTTTCTCCAAAATTCTTTTTATATATAAGTTTTTAATAGTTTCTCTCAAACAATTCAAGTAAGTTGGTCTTACAACGTTTTGAATTTTTGTTATTTTTATTCATCTAACTTCTTTTTTATTCATAATGGTTTTTTTTCAAATAACTGGTGTAAATTGTCCTTACTACAGACAGTTATTAATAAAAATTATATAAGAATAGTCTTTTTTATGACTATTAAAAAATATCTTTGGATACTTCACTTCGTATTGCTCAGATCTGTTAATATTTCTATCTCAGTGATTTTCCCTCTCAGTTATTCTTCTGACTGGTTAGCTCTACTGTTATCTTATTTCTTATTATGGTGGGAAGCTCGTTTATTCATATAATTATCATTATTTATTAAGTATAAAATTTTTTGTGTTACTTCTCTATTCTTCTTTGGTTGTTATTGCAATCTGCTTCTGGTCATTGGTAGCATATATTTTCTGATATTTTTGTTTGTTTCTTAGTTCTCATGAATTGTTCCACTAGTTCTATGTTCTAGCATTTTCTTTTAATTGTCTTTATTACAATCGACATTTATTTTATGATCATATTCATTTTTGATTCATTTACATATATATATTTTTTCCTTTTCACAAATTACTTCGCTCTTGTTTTTTATTCAAATGAATTCCTTAATTATCATTTTTATGTGGTCATTGTTTCTCTTTGTATTACGTCGAATTTTATTATCCTTATTTTAACATGTTTCTTCATTTAATTGTATCGGTGATTTTTATTTCCTTTTCTTTCTCCTTTAAAATTATTTCATACATTGTTTGTGGTAAGGTGATCTTGTGTTATATATTATTATTTGTTGGAATTGTATTCAACTTCCATTTCTTTTCTTTAATTTCATCATTAGTTCATAAATATTTTAGTTGTAAGGTGTTCTTACTATATCCTTTAGAATTTTTGTGTTGTTTTATTCTACATCACAAATTCGTTTTCTTTTTATTTTTCATAAATTGTTTATTGTAATTTGATATTACAATATATTTGAATTTTGATGATTTTTATATTTCAAAATTCTCTTTCTTTTTATTTTCCATACATAGTTTTCATAAATCGTTGTTTGTAATTCGATATTACAAAATATTTGAATTTTGATGACTTTTATATTTCAAAATTCTTTCTTTTTATATTCCATAAATTGTTGTTTGTAATTTGATATTACAATATATTTGAATTTTGATGATTTTTATATTTCAAATTCTTTTCTGTTTATTTTCCATAAATAGTTTTCATAATAATTGTTTGTAAGTTTTACTTACTCCTTTTTTGAATTTAGTTAATTTTCACAAAATTCTTTTTCTTTATTTCCATAATATTTTTCATAATAATTGTTTGTAAGTTGTACTTACGATATATTTTAGAATTTAGTTAATTTTCATATTCTAAATTCCTTTTGTTTAAATTTTTATTCCTCATAATATTTTTTCATGGAAGCCTGGTTATATACACCTTTGATTCTGTCAGAACCCATCTCCTTTATTTCATAAGTATTATTGTTTTTTATTTTGGAGATTACATATGGTCCAGTGTATAGTAGTAACAACTTCTTTGTTATTCCTTCCAATGTGCTGGGTAATTCCCGATTCTTCAATAATATTTTTTCTCCACTTCTGTATGTTATGATTTTACCACTATTCTTTTGATACTTGTTTCGCCGTTTCTCCTGGTCTTCGGCCACCTTGTTGTAAAATTTTATCTTGTCAAATGTATAAGCTTTATTTCTAGGGAACTCTAGTATTTCTTCGATCTCTCGTAGGGGTTGTTTCTCGTACATGGCGGAATATGGGGTAACTCCTATGGCTGGGTGGTATGCTAAGTTGAGGAATTCTTCTGTGGCTTCTAGATAGTCTTGCCACCTTCTCTGTTGATGGTGACAATAGGTTCTTAATATCCTCCCCACTTCTCATAATACTCTCTCTGCCGGACTACTGCTCGGGTGGTAGACCGAGGTTTTGTATGTACAAACACCCACTGATAGTAGGGTATCCCGCCATTTTTTCCCCTTAAACTGGGTTCCATGATCCGTGATGATCGAAACTGGTCTCCCGATGTTTGGGAAATACTGGTCTATTAATATTTCCAGAATTTTCCTTGTAGTTGCCCGATTAGCTGGGTATAGTTTAACGAACTTAGTGTAATGGTCCATTACGATTATCAGGTACTTATATCGGTGACGACCGCCACTACGGGGAAATGGTCCGCAGATGTCCAAGAATACCTTCTCCAATTTCGCCTGTGATGTTATAGGAATCATTATGCCTTCCTTCTTCTCATTATTTGATTTGACGAGTTGGCAGATACGGCAACATCTGATATACATCCGGACCTTCCGGTTTACGTTTTTTATGTGGCAGCTCTCCTCCAAAGCCTTAATCACCTTTAAGGCGCCCATATGCCCATATCGTATATGGTAATAATTATCTCCTTTTCAATATCGTTTGGTATAATTACCTTCCAGGTCTCCTGCCTTAAGGATGGTTTAATGAATAATATTTCGTTATTCAACTGATAATATTGAGCGATAGTTTCGTCCCCTCCTTCCAATCTAGTTTTTATATTTCTCAATTTTGGGTCCGCTTGTTGGTGGGTGCTTAGGTTTGTTAATAAGGTGGCTAGATCGGCTCTGGTGCTAATAATGTGGTAGATTTTTAGTACACTTTCTTTCTCTCCCTCGAATGTTTGCTTTTCCACATCAACTCGTGATAATACATCTGCAACGACATTCTTTTTTCCTGGGATGTACTCCCACTTTAATTGTATTCTTGAAGGGCAAGTATCCACCTGGTCAGCCTTCCGTGACTCAATTTGCACCTCCTCAGGAACGATATGGATTTATGGTCTGTCCGGACGGTAACAGGGTAACCTAAGATGTATGTACGGAATTTGCCACACGCGAATACTACACTCAACAGCTCCTTCTCAGTGATGTTGTAGTTCTTTTTGCACTGGTTTAAGGATCTACTCGCGAAGCTAATCACTAGATGTTCGCCCTCCTCATATTCTTGATATAGCGTCGTTCCGAGGCTAATGTTGCTGGCATCGCAATTTAGGAAAAAAGGTTTTTTAAAATCTGGGTGGCGAAGTCTTATGGTTTCCAAAAATTTGTCCTTAATGAGTTGTAAGGTCTCGTTCTGATCTGACCCCAGATCCATTTATTTTTTGATGACAGTTGTGGCTGAAATCTTGCGGTCAATTCAGAATATTGTTCCTGGAACTTGCGGTAATAATTACAGAGCCCCAGGAATGACTGTAACTGCCTTCTATTCTTTGGTGCTGGAAATTTCTGGATCGCTTCTACCTTTTCTGCCGACGGTGAGATTCCTTGGTCATTCAAGTTAAAACCCAAGAATTGAACTTCCTTAGCAATGAATTGCGATTTTTCCAGTTTAAGCGTGATGTTATTCGCAGCCAATTTCTTCAGTACGTGTTCCACACGGTAGCGGTGTTCCGCCCATGTTTCTGAGGTTATAAGCAAATCATCTACATACACGGTGGTAAATTGTAGTGCTTCTTGGCCAAGTATCTGGTCCATGCAGGCCACAAAGATGGCGACCGAATTTACGAGTCCGAAGGGCAGTCTCTTAAATTGATAATTACGCCCCTCGAATATGAATTCCAGATACTGGCGACTTTGTGGGTGTAATTCCACCTGCCAGTAGCCGCACACTGTGTCCCAGGTACTAAAGTACTTGGTACCGTGGAAATGTATTAAGATCTCTTCTATCTCATCGGGCGAGGTCCTGTCATTGACGATCATCTTATTTATTTCTCGCGCATCTAGGCAAAGCCGGACTTGTCTGTTTTTCTTAGGAATAGCCACGACAGGACTGGTGTATGGGGATTGGCTACTCTCTATAATGTCGCGGTTAATCATTTTATTTATTTCAGCTCTTACAGCTTCCTTTCGTGAATGCGCGATGGGATACGACTTCCGGTTAAAATCCACTGTATCTCTAAATTGCAGAGTACATTGGTAATTTTTTACCTTACCGGGTTCGTCGGAAAATACTGAGTGATATCGTTCATAGATGTTTATTAATTGATTTGCTTGCTGTATTGACAACCTTTCCTTAGTGATTCCGCCCCGGAAATCCCTGATTTCCTGGATCTTTTGGGACCATAAATCCTCGTCAGAGTTATCGTATATGATTGGTTTAAATAAAGAAGTATTGTTGATATAATTTATTTTTCGGATTTCTTGGTGGATATCGCTGGGAATTACTGTTTCCCTACCCACCACATCAGCCGTCCAGGTGAGTCCGTCTGCACACAGTGATATTTTTTCCGTGCGTAAATCGATTATAGCGGAGTTCCGTCCGAGCACATCGCAACCCACTAGTATGTTAAAAGGCAATCCGGTCGCAATTAAGAATATCATGTCAATTTCTATACCACAGCTAATCACGTTCATGGAAACTTGTCTTCTGATTGTTTTGTTTTGGCGGCCGGTAGCACCTATTAAAACAATATTATTTATTGGCAATGTCGGCAATACCTTACCACATTCCCTTTGGATTCTCTCCAACTCTGTTGTACTAATTATAGACACATTTGAACCAGTATCGATCATTAATTGTGCGGGGATCCCTTCTACTTCCGCATTGATATATATGATCTCGTTGCTCACACTATTGAGGCCAGTGTCATCCTCCTCCAATAGTTCGTGTCGAATATTTTTCAAATAATTGCAACCTATTATTGTTATTTTATTGGTGTTAGTTGCTCTTTGCAACTCGTTTTGATACCCAGGAGATAGGAGCAGTAAAGGGGCATGATCATTTATTACTACCTCCTCCCGTTTAAATTCTCGATATCGTTATGTATATTATTCGCACTGATTGATGCATCAGTCGGGATACCTTGAGTGGGTCCCTGCCGCTCTGTGCGATGATCCAACTGTTGTTCTCGGTTTATTTGCCATTCTGTATTGTCTAGACTGGTACTTCGTCTAGGCCGGCTATCCCTCGGATCGTCACATTCTCTGCTTCTCCGCCGATCCTCATACTCATGGAAGCTGTTCCGCTGCTGATGGTAGTATCTTCGTTGGCGACCGTCTTCAGTTCGTATGAAGTTTACTCTTGGTCGGGAAAACCTATTGTTACCATTGTTTTGGTTTGATGGATACCCGCGATTATTATTATAATACCGTTCTGTATTATTAGGGTTGGGGTTTCTCTGACTATTAACGTTGGAATTTTGGTAATATTGATTCCTATTACCTTGGTAACCGTTATTAGTTCTAAAGTTATTTTGGTTACCCGGAACGTTGTTATTATTATTATTATTATGATTGTTGTTGTTGGTGTTATATTGGGGATTGGCTCGGTTTCCTTGATAGCCATTGTTGTTATTGTTATTGCCGTTATTGGTGTACTGAAGGTTCCTTGGTTCCGGCCGATCATTCCTCCTTCGGCTTTGTCTGTAATATTCTTCATTTTCGTAGTTTTCCAGAAGTTCCGTCATAGCCTGTATTGTTTTGATTTGGCTGCCTCTCCTTGCTCGGATTACTTCCTCATCGTAATGGTACGACAATTTATTGATGAGGCATTCTTCGGGTATGGCTGGTTCTAAATGTTTTGCCATACTTACTTTTCCGAGGAAGTATGCAGTCATCGAGTTACCTAAGTGTGGTTTATATCGGCCGTGACATATGTTGTCACATATTAAATTCTGGGTAGTCTCCGACCAGTATTTTGCCTTAAATAAGTTTTTGAACTGTTGTTGGTAATCATCTATCTCGCTCCAGTTAGCCATCCACCAATTGTCCGTCATTTCACGGAATGATTCGTCCAATAGTTCCCTGTTGTTGATCCATCTGTTGCCCCTATGTTGGCAATGTACTCTTCTATTCGGGCCAAGAACTCCATTGGCTTCCTTTTGTATTGGCGAAAGTTTAGCCATTCCCTATTCTCATTTATGGGGATATTCGTGAAGTTTGTTGGTCGATTTCGGATTACCTCCATCTCTTCCTGGCTCTGCCGCGCTTGACCGGTGATATTCGTCATTGCTACTTCCATTCCATCGCACCTTTCCGTAACTTGGTTACGTACCTTACTCAACTCCTCCTGCGCTTCCTTTCGGTTTTCTTCCAATTTTTTCTTATGGTGTTCTTCGATCTTGGTAATTTTGGTATTTACTACTTCCTTAACTTCCTGTCTTCACACTCAGTTTGGCGACATCTTTTGTCAACTTCCCTGATTTGTTGGTTTATTATTATGGTCTCTTCTTCCAATTTTTTATATATAGATTTATTATTGTCATTTATTTTCCTACTCAACTCTTCCTTCGCCAACTCTATTCTCTCGTCTACCTTGTTCATGTTTTCCTGGTTGACTTCCCTTAATTCTTCTCTTAATCGTTGGTTATTCTCATCCATTTTCTCCTCCATCTTCCTATTGTTTTCCTCCAGCTTTTCCTTCAATTGTTGGTTGTCGTTTTCCATCTTCTTCCTAGTTCCATCAATTTTCTGATTGGTATTTTCAATTTTATTACCTAATTCTTCCTTGGTTGTTTTGAATTCTTCCTTCAAAGACTGGTTGTCCTCCTTCAAATCTTCCAACTTTTTATTCAAGGATTGGTTGTCCTCTTTTAAATCTTCCATCTTCTTATTCAAGGATTGGTTGTCCTCTTTCCTTTCCTTGCTGTTTACCTCTATTTTCTTGTTCGTTTCTCCAATTTGATTACTCAATTCTCCTTTCGTAGATTTGAATTCTTGATCCATTTTCTCACTCATTTGTAGGAACATTTCCATCATCTTATCCATTTTACTATCTTCTTTTGCCTTGGATTTCTCTATTTCCTTCTCCTGGAGATTGAACTCCCTTGTTTGCGTTGGTACCTCTGGTTGTTTCGGTTCCACTGGGGGTAATAACGTTTCTACATCTTCCACGGGTGTTGCCTCCTTGTCCTCCATGTTAATTCCCTTTTCGGCCTCTGCCGCCCTTTTCTTTGAAGTCGCACGACGTTGCATGTTGTTTCCTTCTCCGACTGTATAACCGCTGCCAAGCTTGAATTAGTAATTGGGCAAGTTATATTAGCCTTTCAATCCCTAATTGAAGCCCTTCAGTTGGACACCAATTTGTAAAGTTACCTCGTTTACAAATGAAAACTGTGTTACTTATTTTTTGAAAAAAATAAATATTTTGTTTTGAAAATATAAAAAAATTAAGTTTTATGTTTTAATGTTTAATAATTTAGGAAATAATTCTTGTAAAGGTGTAGTGTCAAAAATTTAAGTTTGTGTGAATTAATTTGGTCAATAATCTTGCTTGTGGTTAACTGTAATTAAATTCAGAGTTAACAGGATTGTCTCAATTCACTAATCGATTCGAGATTTCTTCTTTATTCTCGTAGGATTACTTCCACTTGAGTAATGGCTGCTTTTCTTGTAATCCTGTTGTTAACTAAACTCTATTTATTAAATTTATAAATAAATTTAAAATCAAATCGTTGAATTAATATATTTTATTGACAATTGTTAAATGGATCGATGTAAAATCGATTATCATATATACTGTTTGACTCTTTCACAGGGCGATCGATTGTTGATACAGGTTATTTAATATAAATATTTTCTTAGGTTCTTTTAACGGTTATAATTAATAGTCAGAGAAGGGGCAAGGCTAGAAAGTATAACATTCACAATAAAATACTTAATAGTTAACAAATACAAAATTATTTGATAATATATATAATGTTTATAAATTGAAACGTTTATACCAATGACGAGCGCTGAATTCTAGTAGGAGTGTTCGCTATGCATGACGGGAGCCAACATGGCCGTCTTCCATGCTGCTGTTGTTAATGTGACTTCGATCAGACGAAATTTCTTTCAATAAAAGCTGTCTCGTTCACGTTCCCTCGTCTCTGCAGTATGGAGAATTCCTTTTCGTGTTATTAGAGTTGTCCTGGTTAAGTGTTCTGTGTTCACTTCGATTAAATGTTTTGGATTATGTGTATTCACTTCTGTCAATGTGTGTGTTGAAAATTGTAAAGTTCGTTTGGTTATGAATAATTATTGTTGTACAGTTTTAAGTCTTTATATCACTTGTGTTTAGTTCAGTATTAATTGATTTCAATGTTTGTAGTTGTTGTGTTCACTGAATTTAGGTTTAAAGTAAATTTTTCCGCAACTCTCGATTTTTTACTGTAGGCTAGGCTCTACTTTTATACGCCATTAACGATTCTGATATATATGTTATTAGCGAGAGCTTCATCAACCATACTCTACGAATGTTAAATAAGAACTGTTTTACTTCCTTCGTCTTCTGAAATATCTTGCCAAGTTAATATTAGAAAAGTATTGTTTCAATTTTTAATCGTTTCTGATACATGTAAAAAAGGTACATTATACTCAGAATATATTTCGGTTATTAATTAACTTCATGAAATAGTAAATACATAATCGGTTTCTTTAATTCCTTCTGCTTAATTTGATACCCAATAATCTATCTTTACAAAGCTTTTTATTAAAACTGCTATATTCCTTTCATTTTGGAAAAGTAGGCTCAACTTTTTATTTCCTGTTCTCCTCCAAATATTAGCCATTTTAATATGTTATAATTATGATTATAATAAATTTCAGATTTACCTAAATGTTTATCTTTCCTTAATTTCTTGCAATTTTATCAATTGATTATCCTTTTAAATATAATTCATGAATTTATGACTCCCCCCTCTGAAATTTTTAGTTAATACATTTACAAAATTTCCACTAGTTTTATATATCTTTTTATATTATCCTTTTAAAATATAGTATATTCATAGTATTTGGTGACTGTTTCACCTTATATAAATTCCATCTGTTTACTTGGTTTATTTAACTTAATTAATCAATTATAATGTTGTTGGAATTTCCTATTTGGCCTAGATTTTCTGGTTTTACATATAATGTTTTTGCCTAATACTGTTTCTATACCCCTTCTGACTTTCTTATTTTAATACAACATTATTTAAAATTTCCTTAATTAACAAATAAAACATGTAGTATTGTATCCCTACTCATAATCTAAACAATATTTAAAATTAATAATATGGTCTTCAAAGTCAGACATTTTAGTTTTTTAACTACTATTAATAACATATTATTAACATTTTAAAAGAGTATGTTATTCATACTTAAATATTTTAGTATGGATTAACCTGTTAAGCATATTGAACATTTTTATAAATATAACAAAATCTTATTCCATTCACCACTGAATTATGGAGTTCATGGGCTTAACTATATACATAACAAGCCATTTATTTTTATTTATTTCTTAAACTTATGGTTGCAGTCTTATCTGTTTCTATTTTGGGTATTACATTTTTATCCCCTGTCACTTTATTTAATCACCACCTGCTTAGAAACATTAGTAATGTTTTCATAATAATATTTTATTTCTGTATTCATAGAAAACATTAAAGTTGTTTTATGGTACACATGTACTTAGTTGACGTATTAGTTACACTTTTACTTGAAGTTTATTTAATATATTGAAATAACTTGCACTGGTTCACTTATATTTTGGGTCTTATCTCTAATTGAGTTTTACAATATTTCAAGACCAAAATCTTAGTTATAAGGGATTATGAAGATTTGTTTATTTCATTACACAATAACTTTAGTGGGTGCACTTCTACTCACAACGTTAAACACTTTGTTTATAACTATTTTACATTTTATATCAGGTTTTGGGGTGTTATACTTTCTTTGTGCCCTTTTATTTCTTTTTAGGGGTGTGTGATATTCCTTTTAATAGGTTTCCCTTTGGTACATCTTGTAGTCCTTTCATCCTTACAATTTTGTGTCTTGAAGATTCTTTCTTCTTGGTTTCTTCAAGGTCATATGATTTTATCATGTCCGATGGTTTGTTCGGGGTATCTTCTTTACCTACTCCTATCCTACCTGGGTATTATTCTTATTTTATTTTATTTTAGTGTTTTAGGGTTTATATTTCTTTATACAATTTTGTTGCATTGTAGTTCTTTATTATTACTTTTTCCATTCATGGTGGTATTTTATTTTGATATTTATATGTTTTCATTTGAATTTTTATTTATATTTATTGTAATTGATATATTATTATGATCATATCGTCATCGTTATTTAGTGGATTATCTGTCATGCTACAATGTATATAAAAAAATAAAGTCAAGATCTGAAAAGAATTGCTTCTAAGAAAAGCTAAAAACTTTAGAAGTTTTAAATTGTAGTGTTGGTTATCATAAACAACAAACTACTGGTATAAAATTAAAAGTATTGTTATGTAATGCGGAACATTCTCGTGCATTCGATGGTGTCGCTCTACAAGCTTCTCGACTAGCCTTGCTGGCATGTGTTCTGCCAAGGCCGCGCTGAAATATCCTCTAGAATTTCAAGTGCTTGTTAAGGATGCATATTATGGAACCCTTCAGTCTATAAATAGCCCATACCTGCCGCTTAGTTTTTGAGTTTACTTCGGGCGATTACTCAGTGCGTTTCAAGTGGCTATTAGTGAAAAGTGATTATTGTGCAGGACTCTATTAGTTGACATTATTTTTGCTTGTGGACAAATTTAATTTGAATTATTGTAAGAGTATAATCTTGTTGAATAACTTGTTGATTATAAACTGTTAATTGTGATAATTGAAGCTGATTTTCAGTGACTTCATTGGTGTCTTGTATTTTGTTTTCCACTGTACCATACAACGATCAGTTAGACTGTCGTAACAGTGGGTCAGAAATACAATAGAACCATTAACAGTAGAAAACAGTGTACACTTTGTACAAGACAAGAGTAACTTGTAATTAATCCGTAAACAATGGATGCCAGTCAGATAATGGAAGCTTTCCAAGCGCTGCTGCAGCAGACATAGGAACAACAAAAATTAGAACGCAAATAAGAGGCAGAAGAGACAAAAGGAGAATGCCAACGGGATAGAGAAGAAGCAGAAAAATGATAAGATGAGAAAGCGGAAGAGACAATGCTGGTTCCTGAGTTAATGGAAGTGGCCGAGGGAAAAGTTGCCAAAGATGAACTTACAGAAGAGGCTACTGACAAGACCAAACAGATTGGGACCAACGTATGCCACTATTCCTCATGGCGTATAGGCTATCAGTACACAACAGAACCGGCATGACTCCAGCAAAATTGGTGTTTGGGCAGGAGATTCCTCTTCCTGGGAACTTCATGTTCTGGTCAACTGAGACTCAGTCCCAAGGACCACAGATCTATCCCCTGCAATTAGAAAACCAACTGCAAGAAATGAATCGTTTGATAAGAGGATGGATGAAGATAGCTAGTGATAAAATGAAAACTCAGTATGACATTCATAGCAATAGTGTGGGTTTTCAAGAAGTTCAACCCAAAGTGCCGTCATGGTCGCTCACCCAAACTTCAGACTAATTTGGAAGGACCTTACACTGTGAAAAAGAGAATCAACGATGTCTATTGGATTCAACAAGGACAGCGAAAATTCAAGGTCGTCCACCTAGATCGCCTGGCCAAGTATTACTTCAGAGACAGTTTGCCAGTTCGGGATGAAGAGCCTTAAGGAGGGGGCAGTGTTAGTTATATAATGTGGAATGTTCTTGTGTGTTCGATGATGTACTAGAAGCTTCTCGACTAGCCCTGCCGGAGTGTGTTTCTGCCAAGGCCGCGCTGAAGTAACCTCTAGAAATTTCAAGTGCTTGTTAAGGAAAATGCATATTATGTAATCCTGCAGACTATAAATAGCCCACACCTGCCGCTTAGTTTTCGAGTTTACTTTGGGCGATTACTCAGTGCATTTGAAGTGGCTATTAGTGAAAAGTGATGATTGTGCAGGACTCTATTAAAGTCTGTAAAATGAATTGTGGCAGTTGAGACAGGCCAGACCGACTTTCACCCTCACTTAACACATACGCAGCGGATTATACCTGGCCCTTGGTGGCAGCCGTGACTCACATACTGGACATTTCTAAGAGCAAGAACATTTTTTTACTGTGCTAAAAAATTGCAAAACCGTTATTGTTTTTGAATTCCGCACAAAATTCTAAGAAAAATGATACCAAACAACAACTATCAACAAGCAATCACTGTAACAAGCAACGTATGTAATTGATGCCAAAGCAGCAGAACTTGGATCAAATATATTGCAACTTACCGTCTGCGGCTTCCAGAAACAACGTCTTCACAAAGTTGACATGTTTCGGGACACTTGTCCCATCATCAGAACTTAAAATAATCGTGTATCATTTAAGTTGATACATTTGTCAATTAATTAAAATATTAAAATTCAACATGAAATAAATAATTAAAACAATATAAATACGTAAATGTCTAAAAGCGAGCGCGAACGTTTAACGATGTACATCGTACGGAGATTGACTGCGCACTGAATTACGTTTTGCTCCCACCACGACTATAGCGCAAAGCAGTGTCGTACAATACATTTGATTTGAAAAGCAATTTATCATTTAAAACACGCGGCTTGGTATCAGTATTGTTATATGCTTTATAAATTTCATACTCTTCAAGAGCGTTCAAATATCGCCCTTTCAAAGAATGATATGGTAATGAAACCTTCTCTTCGTTGATTTCTTGTAACCAGATTATGTCGTATTTGTTTTGTGGGAATAGTTTTTTCCGTTAAAGAAACAATCTGTTTGTTTAATGAAATTATTATTTTTTTTTTATTTACAATCCGGATCCTTTCCGGTTGATTCTCCACAGGTATTACAGTTCAGCGCAGAGAGAGAGAGAGAGAGAGAGAGAGAGAGAGAGAGAGGGAGAGAGAGAGAGAGAGAGAGAGAGAGAGAGAGAGAGAGAGAGAGAGAGAGAGAGAGAGAGAGAGAGAGAGAGAGAGAGAGAGAGAATAAGTTCCTCTCTTGTGTACTGTGTTATCGTTTTATTAAGCGTATTTTGCAACAGCTGTTTTCAAGGCGACAACACACTAAAGGTTATGTTCGCCATTTATACCTCGTACGCTATGATGACTGCTGTAGTTTGCCCACTCTTCTCTGCTATTTACCAGTTTCCTGTAACAAATTCGCTATCTACAAAGAATAATACAAAGTCAATTCCCTCAAAAAGGTATTTATTATCTGATATTGGTTTATATTTTTGAAACCATTAAATTCAGTTCATCGATTTTCAAGTCAACTATTATCGAAATTATAACAACTTTTGATATATGTATTTCTATCGTACGACAGATATATTCAATTGTAGTTATAAACAAAATTAATAAATTATTTATCTCCGGGATTTTTGGGACTCTTTGAGCTGTAAGAAAGTCAGAAATGCTTTGACAAGAGTATCATACTTTACAAGAAAAATATTTTATTCTTAAATACTAGGTCAAAAAGTTCGTTTTTTAGATGCCAGAGCGCAGATTACATGAATTCATACAGCTGACAGTCAAAGAAACATGGCCACTGTGAATGTTCTGATGAGATTATATTTTTACTGTTTTTAATTAAATAAATAAAGTTTGAAACGTTCTCACTAAGTTTTCTTATAGATTTAATTATTTTATACTGGTTTCTAGTGTTCCAGTGTTCGTTACTTGGTGGTGATGTGTAGTTTTTTAGTTTATGAAGGTAGGAATTTCTCACCCATGGTAGCTAGGTTCCAATTTTCAACCTGTCTTGTGGCTAGACAAATTTTCATTTTTTTTGGTATATTCTCGCATCAATAACATGTTTCATGTGATGTCCCAAATATGGTTTTTTATGCTGATTCTTTTTCTTCAGTTTTGAATTGCGTACGGTTTGAAATTTAGTTAAAATTTTTACATTTTCTGGACATTATTTTAGTGTCATCTACTCTCTTGAAATAAAAGTTAACAATCCCCTCATCTTGTTACCTTCGTTACCGTTAGTAACCAAGAAATTTATGAGTTTTTATTGGCTAACCTAGGTACAGTTTTAGTAATTAGGCTAGTCTTTAGATATTATTAGTTCTTTCACCTTTTAAAAAAATACTCCTTTATAAAGGTTAACTCTAATTAAATTTAATTTACATAGTGTTTTTCTTCATACTATTACATATGCTTAAATACTTATTTGTTATAATTTAGTGGTGATACTCCATCGTTTTTTTATTACCAAGATTCTTGTTTTTTAGGAACTATTTTCCATTAACATTATTTTCTCATAACAATTACATAAACTTATTTAATATACCCTTCTGTCATCACCTGAAAGTATTTTTTTATTAAAATTTAGTTTTCTTTTATATTTTCGGTTTACAAGATTGGTTTAATTAGTTCACTTCTGACTTTTATATTTGTAAATGTATTACTGCTCTAGGCCCTATTTTATTTTTCACTATCTCTTTATAATTTATTCCAATTAACAGTTATTAATTCCTTCTCTAACCCTGGATCTTTCAGAACAATAAACATAATAATATTCTACTTATACACTGAAATATTGCCTTTGTCGCCTAACAAAAATAAAACAGTAATAACTTACTACTAACTACTTATTATCTAATACAAGATTCCTGCATCCTTATCACAACTTGTGACTGATGTCTCTTTAATATCACTAATCATAGTTTGCTATTCTTTTAAGTTTTTTATAAATAGGCTATGCTTTACTATAGTTCTATTTATTATGATTTTGTTTCACTTTAACTTCATTAACTATAATAACATCACATTCTCTTATTAGGTCGCACTTGGTGTACACTGTATTTTTATAGCACCACTATAATGTGATAAAACACTGTTTATTCACTACTAGAGTTTTTATTTTTTAGTTTACTAATAATCTAAGACAAAGGTTTTATAGCATGATACCTTTGTATAATACATTTTCTGACCTGTGGAATGGGATATCTACTGAATTTGTTTATCATTAATAATAATAATATCAGATATTTTACTATTTCTTAAAGAATATTGGACATTTTGTTCATTTAGTATGCTGTACTGATTATGTAAGGTTACAATATTTAGTTATTTATATTTTACTGACGATTATCATGTATATTATTGTATGAATACAAAAGAATAAAATTTGAATTTGAGTGTAACAATATTTTATTTTTCCACATCAAAATTTCCTTGATCAGATGTTTATAGTGTTGAAAACAGAGATTTGTCGCAATTATGTCGTGTTTGACTCATTTTTCTTAAAATTTCATGGAGGTTACAAAAATGCTAATTTCATTTGGCATTTAAAATCAAATTTAAAAATTTGTAATTATGTAGTGGATGGCATACTTTGCAAATCATACCTGTGGCACGTGGGCCACCTGTGAGTGTGCGTGTGTCAGCAAGGGCACCTCAGGCGCTCTGGCCGGTCCCAACTGCCACCGTTCATTTTACAGACTGTAGTTGACATTATTATTGCATGTGGACAAATTTAATTTGAATTACTGTACGAGTATAATCTTGTTGAATAACTTGTTGATTACAAACTGTTAATCATGATATAATTAAAGCTGGTTTTTAGTGACTTCATTGGTGTCTTGTATTTTATGTTCCACTGTACCATACAACGATCAGTTAGACCGTCGTAACAGTATATTTATATACAGCTCCTAAATTTTATTAAGTTCAAAGACCTTATTTAATAAGAATTGTGAATCATTTTTTTCATGAAAGATAGGTCCCTGTAGAACCCTGGCCCGCTCAATGATTCTCCTTCATAGTTCTCTGTCCAGAACCTTACCCCTCCAACCTGCCACTCGCATCTCCCTCAAATCCCATTCCACATCTTCATACCATCTCCTCCTTGGGCATCCTCTCCTCCATTTTCCCTCCGGTTTCCTTTCCAATCCCATTTTTAGGCCTCGATCACTTCTAATTCTCACCACATGGCCCGACCATCTCAACCTTTGCACCTTCACTGCTGCAACTATGTCCGCTTCTCCATACAAGTCTCTTAGCTCACGATTCTAACACACACACACACACACACACACACACACACACACACACACACACACACACACACACACACACACACACACACACACACACACACACACACACACAAGCTAAATGTTCAGAAAAGAACATAAACTTCAGATCAATAAATCAACTAGAATATATCATCAGACCAAATATACATAATATGTTTTATTAATGTTAGTTTCACCTACTTTTCTAAGTATGTACCTGGCAATAGATTTGGACTTACCTAGTTCATACTCACCATCAGTGGCATAACTACGGGGGAATTGATCCCTGCCCAGAGCTATTAAAAATTTCAGCGAAATTCTGTAATCACTTAACACAGGCCTATTTCTAAGTCAGTTGCTTGTGTTAAAATAAGGCTCATAAATAATGAAATAAAAGTAATTACAACACTTCTAAATTAATAAAATAGAGTTCTCTTAATAATGACAGTCACTCAACATTTGGTAAATAACGTACGTATTTGTACATTAAAAAAAAAAATTATGAATGCACACAAAACAGACAGAGGCTATTAATCTACCTTTATCTTTTTCACCCAGAAACACTTCCCCTCGCAGGGTTGTCTACGTCATGACTCCTTTAGTCTAATATTTCTATGGTTTTAACCATTGTCCTTGCACATGTAAGCTAGCAGATTGTTGACTTTAATTTGCAAAAATAAGAAGACATTATTGTTTGGATTTTACACAAAATAATGTACTTTAACATAAATTAAGGTACCTTTAATGTGAATAAACATTAAGAATTAATATTTTGAAATTGAAGATTTTCCATATTTTTTTCCAGCCCTTAAGGGTCAACAAATTTGTAAACTGTACTTATAAAATTATACGGGAAGAATCCTAAACTTCTCATTTGTCATAAGGAAAATGGGGAGCCCAACCTTCAAGCTAGTCTCCCCCTCCCCAAAGTCGACAAGTGCAGTTCCTTGTACTACTGTCAAGACTGAGAGTAAAGATTACATTTTAGTACTGAACAAACTTAAAGAAAGGCACAGAGAACATTATTTATTACATAATTGAGTCTTGCAAGCATGAGAAAAATGTTCAAAATCATGGAATACAGAAACCTGCCACTACATACTAGGCACTGCCCAGAGTACAATAATCCAAAAGAAACACAGGTAGCTAGGAAACAATTCCTCAGAGTAACAGAGTAATGTACTGTAAAGACAGCTGATAGAACAGAAGAAAGTAGGAAAGAGGAAATATAATCTCAAGAAAGTAAAATATATCACAGTTAAGAGGAAACACTGTTACAGTGTGCATTGCATTGTATAGAATAGTAGGAGGACTGCATTATGTGGCATCCCATGCTGCATGATACTGTGTTGTAAAAAATGTCATCTCCAAAACTACACTGCACTGCATCATTTTTTTTTACCAGAAATATTGTTATATGAAAGTATAAATAAATAAACAAAAAACTATTTTGCCACTTAAGGTTGCTAATTTCTGTTTCCCATTACAGAAACAGTTGTAATGGAACCAAAACTCTAAGAAGTAGTATGGCACCAAACCCTTACTTACTGTTAACCTGAAGAAGGAAGAAACCGACAAAAAAAAACAAAAGTCCAGGGTCACCAACAAACACTTGACACTTGTTCAGACAGTGTGTGGTAACTGCTTCACTATCCCCACAAAAAACAAACCAAAATACTAACTTATCAAAACAATTCCCTTACAGAAGTTACCTAATTCCAGGAACATTAAGTGAACCCATCGAGCATGGGTAAGGCTAAAGTAAGGTGACATGTTATGTGTTATAACAACACATTTTTATATTCATAATTTTTACTTCCATATTCCTTAAGGAAATGGAAGTATGGTGATGCTTCGAGATTATTGTTCGAGATTATTGCAGATTTTGATTGTACTACACTCAAAACATGAAAAAAAGTCGTTTTTCAAAAAGTGTCTGTGTGTGTGTCTGTCTATCTGTAGATTTTTTTTCTATGGCAAACGATAACTGCCACAAATTCAAACAGAATCAAATAATTTTTTGCGTACAGCCCTGATTTGTAGAGTACTCACGACTTATTGTTTTTGGTGAAGATCGGTTGAGGGAAAGGGGTAGTTTACCTGCAACGGTTTTTTTTTATCAAGGGTAATTTTGTTTGTTTGGCAAACATCAAATTAACTCAATCACCACAAGTTACATCAAATTAAATCCACCAACACTTCACCTTTGGTTGTTTACTTATTCTTTGCAATTAACCTCACACACAGTCTCTCACACTACTACATACAATTTTTATTTATTACGAAATTTCATTTATTAATGCCTTTGGTTCTCAAAATTATGTGCATAAATTTTTATATAAATTAATAATTTCATATTTTACAACTTGACATATTGTTTAGTCTACAATAACAAAAGAAAAATCTACTTGTCCTCGATGTCCACTGAGCAGACCCGAGAAGCACAACAGTACTTACAAATTGCATAGAAATGAGTACCCAGAATACGTCTTGGCCGTAATAATGAACAGCGTAGTGTGCGTAGTGTAGTCAACCCTTCGTAACTACTAGACTGCTATTATACAGATGCTTCAAAAAGGGTATTATCGAAAAAGTGAAATTAAAGTAACATATTGTTAAATCCCCCCACACACACATTTATATATGGTTTGACTTATGTATCTTTCTGTTCCACAAAACTGGTTTTTAACCACGTCTACGTTGTATGAAGGTATACATACTTATGCCAACTACGGTTATGGTGTAGAGGTGTCCTTATTGTTATCTGCGTAGATTTCCACCATCACCAAGCAGGCACCAGAAATTAGACAACAGCTTTTGTCATGGATGGAGCCCAAGTGGCATGATTCTACAACCTTCTATTCACTTCACCGAATTTTTTAAATTTGGAATCTATTTATCACCAACAGTTGTTTTTAAGATTTCAGTATTTTAAAATTAATTAATCACTTCAACTTAGTCAACACCCGATTATAATGATTCATGAACCACTACACAGTTACAAAAAACTAGTTCAATTAAATTCATTGTTCCAAATGATTATAAAATTTTCTTGTCCTATTGTTTTGTCTTTCTAATTTATACACTCAAAAAATTAAAACGTTCATAACATCAAAAAATTACATAGTTCTGACTTCACCAACACATCCCTTTTAAGTACTGCACAGTTAAGATGTGGCAGCCAATACTTTCAAATGTACTTTTTAGCTGATTACTTTTCCATTATGCCTAGACTTATACAATACTCAGTTACTGAAACACTGCTATGCACCACACACATGCATTCAAATCACAACTTTGAGTTTTAAATATCAAAATAATTTTTTTCTTCAGCACAATTGACCAGAGATGAATTGGCCAGAGATGTACTTCATTCAAAGGTAGACAAAATACTGAGACGAATTCTTTGTTCAGATTTCTAATATCACTATGCCAGTACCTGCCTTGTCTTCTGCATCAGCAATAATCACCTTCTTAGTAACATACAAAACATTTATTTCTACTATTAAATCTCTCGCACAAATGTGTTTTTCCATCATTCACTTTTTTAAACGAAAACCCTATATTTTTTTTAATATGCCTAACTGATGTAACAATGCCGGAAAAAGATCAAGGCTCTATCTTTTCTATCAAATTTTTTCTGTTGTTGGATATTCGCCCTTATCATAAAATTCAATAACTAAATGGCATGTTACATCTATATCGAAGTCAGACAACTGCGTAACTTTACATTCCTTTTCATTTATTTATTTTTTTTTTTTTAAGAGAATGGAAATACGTACATGTTTCTGCTCCTGCACATCTCTTTTGTACCACTGTTCTACTGTAACCACAAGCTTCACTCAGTGGTTCCTGACACTTACTCAGGTCTTTCTTTATTAAAACATACCAGACTCAACTAATATTGCTTGAGACCTTAATTTTTTTTACTGTAAATGGTATAAATTATTCCCTTACTCTCTGTTTGAATGTCAGGTTTTTTTAAAATAGGTCTTGAGGGTCCAGGCTGACTCGTATCTATATTAACAACACAGCCTCACTTGTAACACTCATTATAATCTACACACTAATTACAAAAAAAATTCAATAACTAAAATCAAAAATAAACAAAGCACAGACTATAAGTGTACTCAAAAGTATAATAAATTAATAATGATTAGAGTCCATTTAGTAGTTATTAAAAAGTATAAGCTGCAAGAAAAAAAGTGGCTCTACATTGATACAAAACAGCGTGACAGACTTATGCTTGAAAATTCTGATGAGGCAACTTGACGCTCTGTTTGCAATTTGACTATGACCCTCAAACATTTCAGTGCTGGCATACATGTAATATATGGCATGTAACTCAATGCTCAGTAACATTTGGCAATTCTCCAAGACAAAATTCTCCAAGCTCGTACACATATGAGGCGGTTAGAATGAAAGTGGAGTAAGTCCAGTTTGAGTAGTTTTGAGATATTGAGTGTTTTGTTTATAACACTATAAAAAATAAAGGTATAAAATGTGAATTTTTTACTTATGTTTGAGTAATTACTGTATGAAAGTGAATTTATTGTTGATATCAAAAGTTTCCCCTGAAACTTACCTTTTAAAAAAAAAAACAAATATGTGACTTACGCCACTGCCCTTCTCAGCACATCGTAGGTATGGTTAATAAAATTTATTAATCTATTAAATCTGTCCAAATCTTAATCTGTCCAAACATTAATTTTAAACTTTGGATTTATTCACAACACTTTTTTTCAAAATACAGAAATATAAAACTAAACATAAGACATAAACATTGAACTTTTTTAAAATGTTATTCAAGAAAGTTTTTTTTTTATAATTTGTAAAACATTTAATTTTCAATAAGAAATGAATTTTTGTCTGTTTCTTACACTTCATAAAATGGTTAAACACACTCAAACTCTTCACTGTTTTCAACAATTTGTGGTTCTTCATAAGCCAATGATCCAATGTCCTCTTCTGAATTTCCAGTTGTTTTTAAGTTATTGAAAAAGTCATGGTATACTGGAGGTATAAAAGCCAAGAGATCCAACATGTCTTGCTTTTTCAACATACTCACTGGTCTCTTGCTTGTGTACAGTTTTTCCACACGTACATTACTCAAAGATGCTGTTGGTCTACCCTTCCTTTTGCTTGGAGTTATGTCTAAGGCTTCAAAATCTATAATATGTTGTAAAGTTTCTTTGTACTTTATCACAAATGACAACTTTTCTCAACTCTGATCCACTGCATTTTCAACCAGTTCATAGGTGAATTGTCTAAAAATTTTTTTTCTTTTCATTATTGTTTTTTCTAAAAGTTTGGTGGAAAAGAACTCTTCACTGTTCATTTCAGAAATAGTGGATTTTTTCTTCCGTCGACAAGAGGACATAATTTCACACCATTGATGTGGGAGATAGATTGATTTGTCTTTAGGGGCTAACTCTACAGATCCAAAATCAGAGTCGTTAGGCAAGAATGAGTGACCAGACACCAAAAACGTTTGATCGATTACCTCAATGCTTGTTTCATTACTCTGGACAAATCTCATCAATGCTAATGTCATTTTGATATTCCAGTTTTGCCCGGTGCAGGTGTCACTGTAAATCGTAACTCTTTTTTTGTTGCTAGCCTGTACTTTTAAACGTTTTATGACACATGATGATATTTCTTGAGCTCCCCTAGAGGCTACTGTTTCATCCCATACATAAAAATATCCAGTATCTTTTTCAAAAACGCATACACCAAAGTTGTAACAATAAAAGTTTTGTTTGTAATATGCACCTGATACGGTTAAAACTGGAAAAGGGAGAGCCTTCTGCAAATCCACACTGCAAGCATAACTATCAGGATTGTTTTTAACAAATTCAGCATCTTTTTTCATACACTCTCTTGCTAACTCCGCCTTCCTCAAATGAAATTCATGGTCAGTTTGTAATTTCGACTTTTCTTCTTGGCTTAGATCAAGATTACTAATTTTTATTTTAAAAATGTCACACTTATTGCAAAGTGTCCTTCTTGGAGATGTAAAAATGTAAGTTAAATTTTGTATTAAATATATACCTATAATAATGCTCCATGCTCCTTCTTTGGCGATCTTCCTTCTGCTAAATATTTTTCCTGGTACAATAATAACATTTTCTTTATGTTAAGGGACTCACACAGGTACCTTCTGTTTTCATTATGCTTTCTCGTGTAATGGCTCTGATAAGATGGGAATGAGGCGATGTGTTCCATGATATACTTTGTATCGTTTTATGATATTTTTATAGAAAAACAGCCTTTAATACCTCGAAGATCTTCACCTGGCAACTTACCATCTACAAGTTTACACAGAACTTTATTAACTCTTCCCTCAGACAGTTGGAATGTTTTCAAAAAAAAAAACTTTGACATACTTGAATTGACAGTCCTTCAGTTGTTTTTAAATAATATTTATTTAAACCCTCCCTTTGTGAGGTACCTTCCTTCCTTGGGCGCCTCCTTTTCACTTCATTTCTTTGAACTAAGCCAAAAATATAAGAATTCTGCTTACCGAATTCAGCCATATTCCAAAATGATTCAAACATAGATTTCCTCTCATCACTTGATATTTTGTTATTACACTTCATTCTATAGTTACATGGAATATTTGAAAAAAACTTTACCCTCACATACTTTTCCCTTTTTTGGTTACATACTGTTTCCCTGAATTTCTGCATCTTTTTGCAATATTTTGCTTATGTTGATCAGGATTTCTGGTTCGCTTTCGTGATTTTGGTTTGTTTACAGGACCAACTAAATTTATGAGACTAAGTAAACTAGGCGTACCTGTTGAGGATTCAGATTCTGACTCTGAAGAACTTGTATACAACACAAGCCTTTTATGGGGTTAGGTTAGGTTCGGAAAACTAGGCCTATCATTCTCATCTACATTGTAGTCAGGGTCCTTGTCAACAACATCGGTGAACTCAAAAGAGTCAGAGTCACTTAAAACTTCTAACCTATTATTCAGCTTGAGTGTCATACTAACAAAAGATTACTTTATAATATAAACTTTTTTACTTTTGGAGTTTTGAGAAAATTGTAAAAAACATAACCTCAATCGTAAATACAGAAGTTCTGAAAATTAAATAATTTCTAACTTTCGTCAGTTTTCCTTTGTTTTTTGATCACGAAATCTAAATCAAATTACACCTTCACTAGGCCCACAGCACTTTAGTAGTACGTATTATAAAAACATAATAAGATTCACTAGTTTACAATAACATCAAACAGCACTGAATTTCAGCAGCAAAACAACAACAAACCATCAGCTGACAAAGACTGGTGGACTTACAGCACTGTCATTCTCAACAGTAGCCCTACAGGGTTTTTGCTAAGAGTAAAAGTATGTGCTGCTCCTGGTGGCAGATATTTGTACTAGGGACTTCCATCACTTTCATTCTAAACTAAACAATTGTTAGGGGTTATGAAACTGCACTTTTCTCATTTTTTGTAATTTGTGGACGTACGCCACTTTCATTCCAACCGGCTCATATGATTTCTACTCTAGTATAATGTGACAATTCATACCATTACACAGTATTACCACTGTTTGCAACTATGGTAACAGATCTCTCAACTTTTCAATCGTATACAACTTTCTTTGCATTGATTATAAAATCATATGTTAAATTTCATAATTTATAATACAGGGTCCGCCAGTGAAGCGGGAAATTTTGAAAGTCCAATAGTTCATTTTCTGCTCACGAGAGGGCGTGGAGGTTTTCGATTGTTGTTTTATATTTAATGCCATTTGTTAAATATGGAGCAGTGGTCTGGTGCACAGCGTGCTTTCTGCGTAAAATCCTTTTTTAAGAATGGTGACTGTGTGACTTCTGTACAACGATTGTTTCGTAATCATTTCAATATTCCACGACATGGAAGAGTGCCGTCCGCTCATGCAATTATGTCATGGGTGAAAAAGTTTGAAGAAACTGGTTCCACATTAAACTTGAAGCATAGAGGAGCAACAAGGTCTGTAAGAACAGAGGCAAACACTGAAAGAGTTCGAGTAGCATTGACGCGTAGTCCACCACGTTCTGCAATGAAACATGCATCCGCACTAAACATTAGTGACACATCGTTACGACGAATTTTGCATAAAGATTTATCTTTTCATCCTTACAAAATTCAAGTAATCCAGGAGTTGAAAGATGGCGATATGCTGGCTCGCAGGATTTTCAGCGAAGAAATATTGCGACGTGTAAATGATGATGAAAGCTTTATTCACCGCATGTTTATGTCAGATGAAGCACATTTTCATTTGAATGGATATGTAAACAAACAAAATAGTCGATATTGGAATGATGAAAACCCAGGTGAGTTGCATGAAAAGCCATTACATAGTCCGAAAGTTACGGTGTGGTGTGCAGCTTCATCATCTGGCATTATTGGGCCATATTTTTTCCAACACGATAGAGGAAACACCACAACTGTCAATGCAGACCGCTACACACACACATGGTCAGAACATTTTTGATGCAACAGCTCCCTAGGTTTCCGGAAATTAATTTTTTCCAGCAGGATGGGGCCACAAGTCATACTGTTCGTGTGTCCATGGCTGCTTTAAGAGAACTCTTCCCGGACGGACTCATATCCAGATATGGCGACATCTCGTGGCCTGCAAGATCCCCAGATTTGTCCGCATGCGACTTTTTTCTTTGAGGATTTCTGAAGAGCAGGGTGTACATTGATAGACCGCACACCATACCGGAATTAAAAACGAATATCAGACAAGAAATTGCACGGATTCAACCTGACCTGCTTCGTCGAGTGATGGAAAATTTTCGGTCAAGATTAGAAGAATGTTTACACAGAAATGGCTCTCACTTGAGCGGCGTTATTTTTAAAATGTAAAATAATGGCATACTTTACTCAACTCAAATCTGTAAAAAAAAATTCTGATAATAAATGTTTCATGAAAAAATTGGGTACTTTTAATTTTCCCGCTTCACTGGCGGACCCTATATTACTTACTAACTTTACAGAACCTATACACTGCAACATAGTAAAATGAAATAACGCCTAACTTCTCATCCTAACATTACCTGACTACCTGTAACTACCTCAGTCAAAAAGTCAAAATACTACACTAAGATACAGATACTAAAAGTAAATACTAATATATTTTCATTAGCTCAAACATAAATTATCATAAAATATGTACATTATTTCTCATAAGAATTAATTTAGATGTACCAGAATACAACACGCAAGCTTTGTACCATCATCCAGTGTCACTTCAACTGGATTTCCATTCTTTGTTGGCAAATTGTATGTTTTAATTCTTCTTCTGTTAAGAACTGTTACGTTTGAAGCGTTTTTAAGTTGTTCTTCAACAGATGATACAAGAACATCATTCTCAACAATATATGAAATACTTTCATCTGATGTGTCACTGCCAAATTGAATAAAGCCATCGTAACAATCCCACACCTGTAAAAACAATGTATTCATTGAATTGAGTTGTTATTATAAACACCAATGTTTATACAAGCACTAACATGTGCATTATTAAACACTCTTGTACACAGTATACAAAAGTTTTGATATTATAACACTACAGCACTGTTTAAAATAATGACAGTAAGTAGGAGAGTTTCCTGAAAATATTCTAATGTGTGTGTGTGTGTGTGTATATAATATTTATAATGAATTTACCTCAAGATATTTTTTTCCTTATTAGGAACATGTTTCGGGTACCATCTTGTACCCCAACATCAAGAAACGGACTGTAGCAGAGTAGAAAGTGATTGAATATATATTATTACGAATCTTGGTTCCTCCAAATTCTGCAAGAGTGTAAACGTGTCAGAGTGTAATTTGTGTAATGTGTCTTACCAATCCGTCGTCGCTCGGTAACGTAACTTCCGCTGATTGAGTCCGTCGTGAACGTACGATTAACCAGGTATTGAAGTCCTTACCTGAGGTTCACTAGGGGTGTATAAATCCCGGGTGGTGCCAAATTGTTTATTTTAAACAATAAAAAAAAATTAATATTATCGGCGATTCCGCTCAGGCGGTGTGTAAAATTCAAACTGGTCCCGCCGCTTATCGATTTTTACAATGAAGCCAGCAGTTTGCTGTGTTCACTGCTTGAGCGCTAGCCGCCAATTCATAGCAGTTCGCTACAATATACAACATTAATAATACACTTTCCTAATGAAAATAAAACACATTGGTTACACACAGTATTGGTTTATTGTTTAATGATTCTTACTTTTTCATTGACACAGGTTATATTTGGTTTGTTATATTATTTTGCACTGGCAATTAAACTAAGACAATCTTCTCTGGGTTTTGACGTATCGATTCTGAAGGTAACAGAAACACCGTAATGGCGTTCACCGAAGTAGTTTACAAATATTTTTGTTCAATCTTCTGGATTCTTTAGATTACGATAAAAGGATTAGATGCAATTACAATAATAAAAATACACAACCTTACAATATTTCTACTTAAATATTATAACGTGTAGATATAATTTGTTTTTTGGAGTGTAGTAAAAGTGTTTCAAAGGTTCGTAAACTAAAAATAGGTTAATTTTATAAGTTGACAAATTTTCAGTGTCTTAGTTTTTTATTTAATCTTTGAAAGAGAATAATTTCAGTTAGTGATATTTCATAGTATAGTGAGAAATATTTAAAGTGCGTTTTTTTCGGAAATTTGGGTAATTTAAATGATACTTAACCACTTAGTAGACTGGGGGTACGCAGTCGGTCTGGTAAAAAGGACTGGAGCTGCAATTGTATTCAATTTTCAATTGTTCAGCCTTCGGGCATCTTTTTCAATTTTATCGGAGTAATTTATTCACTTCTTTTTGAATTAAAGGGTCTTCGACATCAGTTAATTGGTTTCAGTCATAGTCTACTTCCTTCTCGTTCACTTCTGGTAATTTGGTTAACTTTTATAACATTTTAAATTAAATATTTGGTTGTTCAAAATTTGGCTTCTGTTTTCCAAGAGCGTCACTTTACGATTAACGATATTCAACGGTAATTCCGTCCCTAACGGCAGTTGCTATGGTTACTAATGAAATCTGATTAGTTAATTTGGCTATAAACTCATTGTTATCAAAATCTGAATTTCTTTCAAAATCCTTGTATATCTTCTGATTGCTTTCATTCCGTTATCTTCCTTCCTAAGTATTAATTATTATCACTGTTATTTGTATTTTCTTCCAAAGATTATTTTGGTATCCCACAAGATTGGGTTATTTCGTGTTTTATAATTTTCCAATTATTTTAATATTTCCTAATTAGAGTTCTCTTTTAATTTAAATCCTTATTCTAATATTTTGCTTTTAATAAGATTTACAATTTATCCTTGGTTGATTAATCACCTTGGATGATTTTCGTACAATTATTATTTGTTTGTGTTTGACAGTTAGGCCTTTCTGAAGCCTAAGTAGCCATTACTGATTTTCACTTATTTCATATACATTACATCTCATTTTAGCCTAATGCTTTATTTTGTTCTTATAACTGGTTTTGTTACCTTTTGACGTGTTTTGGTTCTGTTTTCGTGTTATTTTTATGTTACTACTATTTTATACATCATGTTTGCTAATTATTTACTGACTGGTTTTCTCGTTTTCTAAGTCATACATTACTTTCCTTTCTTACTTATTTACTCCGCCAATGTCAACAATATGGCTATTAATTACTATTTTTTGATCACATAAAATACAACATTTAGGTCTATGGTTGGTATAATTACCCTAGCCATATCCTATTCATAAGTTTGCTTAAACAATTATCTAACACTTAATATGTAATATTGGTGTACAATTCATTACCTTTTATTTTACTTTTTGGGTGATAAACAACCTCACCTCTTTTGAACTTACTTCAATAATCATCCCTTATAACATGGGTGTTTATTGATTGTTTTAAACTTATTTTATAAATACTCTTTGCCTTCACTCCATGGTAACACTATCTGATTACATTTTCATGGGGTTCTCACCTTTAAATTCTATTATATACTTTTAAACTTTACAATAATATTCTTTTCTAATCAATACAGTTAACATCACTCTTCAGTGTTCATTACTACTTAATTAATGGTTTATTTTAAGTTGGTTGTGCCACGCTAAGATGTTCGGCGGCTGCGCCTGCTCTCCGTGGCGTACTACAGTCCTCCTCTTCTTTCGGAACCGGTTGTAGAGTCGGCTGCCGGCCCAGCGAAATCCATCGCTGGCGCGGAACTGGAGGGCGAAGACGCAAGAACGCCGGTTCTATTCTTCGACCGTTCCTTCCGGCTGACTCCGCGCCGATATCGTCCGAGAGAGAAGAGGAGATGAAGTGTGTTCGATGGCGTGGCGATGAAGAGTGCGCAAAATTTTCTGCCGGCCCGGGTTTTATTAACTAACCAGGATCGCTGATTCGCTACCTCCGAACACGCAGTTGGTCACGTCTCAGCGGCTGCTGATGCCGGATTGGCTCTCTGTGTCCACCGCTGATACCGGAGAGCAGATGTTCGCATACCGCTGCCGTCACAACTCCATCGGGTCTTGAATGCTCTCCGGTAGCCAGCCTACTGCTCTTCTCCAGATGTTGTGGAGGTGTCTGTTGGGCGCAAAGTTGATTGGTGTGCCGGCTGGTAGCTCGCTGGCGTGCCTGGATCTTGCATCCGCAAGATGATCGCTGCCCCACGTTGGGCGCCACTTGTCACCGGACAAAAGGCTTGCCGCATGACAAATGGTGCCAATCGTACACTCTAGTGTTTTTGGTGGCCCTAAAAAGGACCGAGTGGTGAGAACGGTGATGTTGGTTGTGCCGCGCTAAAATGTTCGGCGGCCACAAGACGTGAATATGAAGGAGGATTTTTAAATTATTTTTTAAATAAGGAGGATTTTATATGTATTGGTATATATGTATAAGTTAATGATTTTGGAGGCAGTTATGACACTAGGTGTCAAACCATTGCGATTCCCTACATTTCGGGCGATCTCGGCCTTACCAACCCAGATCGTGGTTTTGGATGACAACTAGCTGTAGGCAGGAATTGTAAAACTGACCACAGTTGGTGCCTTTGAAATTGGTCAAACATAGAAATTTAATGGGGTTTAATAAGGGAATCTAAGATTATTTTGAACACTGGCTATTTTCACCCAAATAGGGGTGGTAGACCTTAGGGGCATATGTTAAGATAATGAGTAGGGGTACTTACCCTGAAGTTTTTTGTAACGCTGAAGCAAGGATGGGAGTGAGAGAAAAGAAAAAAGTGCTTACTCCTTCCGCCTCAGTCCTTGTGGAGGCAACTGGACGCAACAGTCCAGGGGGGGGGCAATAGTGTGTGTGGAGGAGAAAAGGGGCTGCTTATTATTAACAGCGCCGGATAAATAGAATTTCTGTTAATAATAATATTTTATAAAATGTTAAATGATTTTGAATTGTTTTAGATACTGTACGATATTATTTTGACCGTCTGAAGGTAAGACGGTTTTCTTACAGTATAATTTGATAGCCTCTGGTGAGCTCTATAGCAGCGTAACATGCAGAATTGCTAACAGAAATAATTAATAGTAAAATGACTTACCATAATCTCACGAATGGGTTGATCCTGACAATCAGCCAGAATAGACTGGTTGGGAAGAGGATGGGTTACATGCAAAGGATTTCTACCTGTCGAAGAGTCCGGCTCGTGGATGTTAACACTACAAAGGTTGGCGTACGACAAAGGCTTCAGGCCCAGTGCATGCATGGACTCTACAAAAGCCGTAGTGCCAACTTCGGAAAATGAAAATTATTGACCGGTTCGATCCGAAATATCGAACACCGGCCCCCGTTGACCGCAATGGGTCAACAACCAACTACACCAAAATAAATGGCCAAAATACATTACAAAAAATTTGGTTTTTAGTGAACAGGAACACTCTCTGAAAATTACCCTCCAACATAGGAGGGGGTCACACGCAAACACAAGAAAATTCAAACATACAGACAAAACATGCAATTAATTAGAGAAAAGAATGCCGAATAACTCCGCCGCGGGCGCATCGACCAGGCGAGCAATCCGAAAGGTTCGGGGAGAGCAGACAAAACCCAACAACATGTAATAAACAATGGCCCAGCCAAACACAACGTAAAACTCAGCAAATCAACTTAGTTAATATTTCCTAGTTTTTTTTTACATTTTTTTCCTTTTTGTTCCCTTTATTTTTTATCATTTTTTTTGCTTATTTTTGTTGTTGTTGATTTGTTGAGCATCCATAACTCCCAATAAACTGGCACAACGCCATGCCAGAAACATTCCACAATGTAAACTTCAATGCGGAAAACAGCTGGAAGGAATCACCTGGGAAATCCCAGAAAAGTGTCAAGTAAGTCCACAACACAATCATTGAAACTAATTCTGCTCACCCGAAAACAAGACAAACCCACTCAAGAAGATATAGGCAACCTGTATAATTTGATAGCAGGTCGTTCAAAAGAACCTGCGCAAGTTTTAACTGAAGTGCGACGAACAACCCCGTCGCTCCCCGGAAACACAGCTGAAACTCGGCCAAGAGGCCACATCAGGGGAGGAGAATTCTGTTCCTCCATAACCACCAGGTCCCCAACCATTAAGTTTCTGGACTTAGACGACCACTTCGATCTGGCATGAAGTGCCGTCAAGTATTACAAACGCCACCTTTTCCAAAATGCTTGGAGCAAAGCGGCAATTTGTTTGTAATGACGGACGGTCCCTTCATTTAACGAGACTTCAGCTTCTGGGGGCGCGGTAATGGGGCGGCCAACCATAAAATGACCAGGAGTTAAAGCCTGGTAATCACTTGGATCTGAAGATAGGGTAGTTAAAGGACGGGAATTTAAGATTGCCTCAATACGAATGCATAATGACGAAAATTCTGCTACAGTCAATGACCTGGTCCCAATCATGCATTTCATATGAAACTTGGCCGACTGGACAGCCCGTTCCCACAGGCCACCCTGATGAGGGGCAGACGGAGGGATAAATTTAAACTCAATGTTGTTATCGACAGCAAAAGCTGTTATCTGAGCTGACATGTCAGGAGTAGAAAGAACATTTTTTAGCTCCCGTTTAAGTTCGGAGCGCGACATCACAAAATTCCTGCCACAATCCGAATACAGTGTTTTAGGAGCACGACGACGACTAATAAACCGCCTCAACACATCAATAAACTGTGGCGTTGAAAGATCCATAGCTACTTCAAAGTGAACTGCTTTAGTGGCTAAGCAGATGAAAATGCATAGATAAGCTTTGACTATAGGTGCCTTCTGAACAGCGTAAGCCCGTACCAAAAATGGGCCAGCATAATCCATGCCGGAAGAATAAAATGGAGGTGCCGGATTAACCCTAGGAATTGGCAGATCCCCCATTAACGGGTTGGTGGGGCGAGGACGCGCCCTGAAACAAGGAAGACATTTCCAAATTATGGTTCTTATGACCTGACGTGCAGACAAAATCCAATAATTTTGAGCAAGCTGAAATTGAACTTGCAAGGGCCCAGCATGACCTAACCACACATGGGTGTGGATGGTGATGCTTGGGCAGTAAAACCGGAAAACGATTTCTAGTTACCGTAGAGTTGGTCAAGCGCCCGCGTACTCGAATGAGGCCAAAATCATCTATAAACGGGACCAGGCGCTGAATGCGGACCGGGAGCCGCTTACCTAAACGAAGAGCCACGAGCTCCTGTCCAAACACGCTGCGCTGAATGTAGCGTAAAATATACTTAACAGCCAATCTCTTCCAACCCACGGCTGTGGAAGTTTCAATCCGCGAAGGCATAGCCCACCTTAAGATAGCTGAGTTAACCCCCACCACTAAGGGCCACGAGGACAAGTGATCGAACAACTCCACCCGGGGCTCCTGAGTGAGAAACGAAGAGAACTTGGTCTCCAAGGCAACATCTTGCACGTCGTGATTCGGGCGATAATTAATAGGGGGCCACTGCAGAGCATCAAGCTTTAGCCAATCTGGCCCTGACCACCACAATGTCGACGGCTGGAGAGTGAAGTATCTCTAGAGGCTAAATCAGCGGGGTTAGAAACACCATGAACATGACGCCAGACTTAGTATCGGTCCACTCGGTAATGGCAACCACCCGATTAGCAATAAACGTCTTCAATTTAAAAGTAGGCATATTCAGCCAATCCAAAACAATCGTCGAGTCCGTCCATAAGAAAACTTGACTCATTTGAATACATGAAGAGAATAAGCCAACATAATGACGAACAAGTTTGGCTAAAAGATAAGCTCCCAACAACTCCAAATGTGGGATTGATAAAGTTTTAAGAGGTGCCACTTTAGTTTTAGAAGACACCAACGAAACCACCGGAGGACCAGAGTCAGTATAAATGGACAGGTAAAGGACGGCCGCGTAACCCAACTGGGAAGCATCACAGAAACCATGTAATATAACCCTTTCAATACGCCCACCATTAGGGAGGAATGGCCGAGAAATAGTGATTACCGAAAGATGATTCAGAGAGGACAGGAATTGACTCCAATAATCATTTAAGTCATTATTGAGAGGAGCATCCCATTCCAAGCCCTCAGCCCCAGAGTTTTTGGAAAAAAGCCTTGGCCCTGAAAATCACTGGCGAAAGCCAACCACATGGGTCAAATAATTGTGCCATCTGGGATAACACGACACGTTTGGTGAATTGTACCTGAGCATTACTGCAACAGGCCAAAGGAGGAAATGAGAAGCAATCGGTTGAATGGTCCCAACTTAAACCCAGAATATCCTTAGCAACGATGGAATCACTCTGAGCGGCTGATTCAGGTAGGCAGTCAGGTTGATTAGTACACCATTTTTTCAAATTGAAACCTCCTGACGATAACAACAGAATTAGTTCCTGCTGTAATTTGCAAAGCTCTGATTTTGAATCAGCACCTGCAGCAATATCATCCACAAAAATATTATGGCTAAGTACCGCGGCTCCCGCAGGAAAATTAACTGCCTCATCCTGAGCCAGCCGCTGCAAGGTTCGCAACGCCTGAAAAGGGGCGCAAGCCAGCCCGTAAGTAACAGTACGCAAAGCGAAAACCCTTAGTGGGGCGGTAACCTCCTCACGCCATAAAATACACAGGTACGCCGAGTCATCAGGATGCATGGCAATTTGGCGATACATCTGCTCGATGTCGCACATGAAGACATGGCTAAAACGCCGAAACAAAGTCAAAACAAAGGACAGTAAGGTCTGCAACTTAGGGCCGACACATAACACGTCATTTAAGGAAATCCCGGAGGACGTCTTCATGCTGGCGTCAAACACCACCCTTATTTTTGAAGTATCGCCTCTAACCTTAAAGATACCATGATATGGGATGAAATATTTTGGAAAATTGGGGTCAGACACCAGCGACATATGCCCTTGGGCAACATAATCAGTTATAAATTGCACATACTGGCTCTTAAACTGATTGTTAGACGCAAATTTCTTTTCTAATGCGAAAAACCGAGACATAGCTCCCTTAAGGGAATTTCCCAAAGTGTGAGAAGAATTTTTGAAAAACGGCAAGCGCACCTGGTAACGACCCGACGGCAACTGATTTGTTGACTCCATATAAAATTTTTCAGCAAAATGATCCTCTTCAGATAACTGGTGGGGCAAAGCTGGAGGCTCTTCGACCTCCCAAAACCGATGAACTTGCTCAAGTAGGTTGGTTGTATCCGTTGATAATGTTGTGACTGAAGGATAAAAGTGGTGGAAATGACAGTGAAGCTGATGCGCAGACACCAGATCCAAAGGAAGGCCAGTGAGACCGCTAGCACAAGTCAATGCACAACTAAGTGAAATTGGGGCTCTACCCATAATGACAAACCCAAAACGTGTCCTAACTGCAACAGGCAAACCTGCACCCAAGGGAATAGCCTCTCCCAAAAGAATAGCCGCAACAATATCGGCACCAAACAACGTATCAATTGGGGCTGCTACATCGAAGGTAGGGTCAGCTAACAAAAGGTCTTTTTCCTTTTTTTCTTCGTATTGTTTAAGACCTGAAGATGTCAGTAATGACGAAAAGCTTAGTCGAACAATAAAAAAATTATAGCAGTTAGCAAATTCATAAAAGAAATAGTAAGGATGGCTGCTAATTTAAACAATACGAAGAATAAAACATGCGAATTGCAAGCAGATAAATATAAAAATATAAGGGAATTTTTTAAGTATTTAAAAATTAAAGCAAAATTGAAAAAAACGCTAGGGAAAATTTGGTTTAATAAACAGTGTTTAATTAATAAAATAACTCCAAAATACGCAAAAATTAAAATTAATAACAAAACCAAAGTAGCAAACCAAGTGAAAAATATGGCGGAAAAAATATGGATAAAACTTGAAATTAAGAACTTATACGGTAAAATAAATAAATATAACAAAGAAATGTATCAATTACATCAAAAATTATATACAAGTTACAATTATATAGAAATAGAAGAAATGAGAAAAAGAGTTTGGTGAAAAATACATAGAAAAGAAAATAAGAAAAATGGAAGAGAGATTAAATAAGAAACTCAAGGAATTAATAGAAGGAACAAGAAATAAAAATAAAGAAAAAGATAAAGAAATAAAATTTCCTGAAAAAGTATTAAATTTAACAGAAACAAAGTTTACAGAAAATGAACATAAATTATTAGGGAAAAGTTTAAAATATGCAACAAAAACAAACATAGATAAAGAAAATACAATAATAGAATGTGAAGAAATAATCGATAAAATAAAAAATGAAGAAACTAAAAAACAATTAAGAAGTGAAGTAAAAGAAATAGTAGAAAAAATATGTAAGAAAAACAAAAATGTAAGAAATAAAAACGAAACACAAATAAAAAGAAATATAAGAGAATTAAAAAAGAAAATCACGGAGAAAATTTGATAGTTATAAAAGCCGATAAAGGTAACACAGCAGTGGTAATGAACAAAAGAGATTATATCGTCCAAGCAGAACAATTTATACAAAAAGGACCATATAAAGAAATAAAATATGATTACACAAGTAAATTTCAAGCACAAACAAAGAAATTGATAAAAAAGACAACATATTTAACAGAATGGCAAAAGAAACAAAAAATAGAACATAATCCTGAAGCTCCAAAATTTAGATGTCAAATTAAGTTACATAAAAAAGAAATGCCATTAAGACCTATAGTATCATTTATAAATTCGCCAACATACAAAATATCAAAAGAAATAAGTAAAAGAATCAAAATGGCATATGAAAAAGAAGAAATCCACAGCATAGAAAATAGTAAAAAGGTAATAGAAAGATTAAAAGAAATTACCATAACAAATAAGACAAAATTAATGTCATTAGATATAAAAGATATGTACACCAACATACCAATAGCAAAAACAGTAGAAATAATAAAGAAAAACAAATTAAGTAATGTAGAATGGAAAAACGAAATAATAGAAGGATTAGAATTATGCCTAAGCCAGAACTACTTCAGATTTAATAACAAATTTTACATACAAGAAAATGGATTACCAATGGGATCACCGCTTTCACCACTAATGGCAGAGATATTCATGAATAGCTTTGAAATCAAAATTTTAAAAGATATAGATAAAGAAAGAAGAATTAAAAATGGATCAGGTATGTAGATGACATACTAATAGTTTGGGAAGGTGAAGCAAATGAATTTAAAAAATTTACGGAACAACTAAATAACATAGAAAAAACAATAAAATTTCAAGAAGAAATTGGAGGATTAGAAATTAATTTCCTGGATATCAATATAAAAATTGAAGATAACAAACTCAAATTCGATATATATAGGAAAGAAACATACTCGGATTTAATAATTCCACAAGAATCATATCATCCAGTCAATTATAAAATGGCAGCATTAAATTCATTTTGCTATAGAGCTATAAATTATCTAGAAAATGAAGAACTCAAACAAAAAGAATTAAAGAAAATACAACAAATAGCAAAAAATAATAATTACAACCCTAAAATAATTAATAGAATAGTTAAGAAAATAGAGGAAAATAAAGAAATAGAAAATAACAAAAAAGAAAAAACAAATGAAGAAAAGAAATATAAAGGAGCAATAACATACATAGGATATCAAACAAAAATGTTACAAAAATGTTTCGAAAAATATGAAATACAGATAGGAATAAAGAAAACGAAAAATGTATTCGAATATATAAAAAATGATAAAACAGAAGAAATTCCATTAACAGAAAAAAGCGGCGTATACAAATTAAAATGTGGGGAATGTAATAAGATATATCTGGGCGAAACTGGAAGAAAATTTAAAATTAGAATGAATGAACACGCAAAAGGAGAAGGGGTTAGAGTAACGAACTCACTATATGCAAGACATTTCAACGAATCAGGCCATAAATTCATAAATCCCAATGAAAATATGGAAATAATCAAAATAGAAAACAATCCGCAAAAAAGAAAATTAATAGAAGAACTAGAAATACTTAAAGTTAAAAAAGAAGATAAAAATAAATTAATGAATATAAAAGTGGATTTTACAAATGAAGAAATATTTTATTATATATTAAACAATAAACAAAAATAAATTAAAATAATAAGAATAACACACTAAAAAATGACGAAATGTAAAAGGTTACAAAAAAATTATAAGTCAAGAATGAAGAAATTAACGGGAGATTCTTAAAACAATTTGACGGACGTTAGAAAAATGCCTAACGGAAAAAGGTAGACAAAGTTCCCGTGAAGAGCGGTAGCAGCTAGAACCAATAGGAGGGGCGATGACATAAGGGGAGGGGCCTAAAGTATAAAAGCCTACAACGTACAGTTGACAGACGTTGTTTAAGACCTGAAGATGTCAGTAATGACGAAAAGCTTAGTCGAACAATAAAAAAATTATAGCAGTTAGCAAATTCATAAAAGAAAAAATAAAAAGGTCTTTTGTAGCCTGCTTAACTTCAGGCAACACCTGGAACCTAGGTGAGTCCGATGAGATCTTAGGAAGAATTCCGAAAGCATGGTTAGACGCCACAACCTCGCGTTTTAAAGTTTCCAAGGAAAGATGGCACACCCTTTTTGCTTTGGTGGCAATATCACCTACCCCATTGACACTTATTGAAGCGTCAAAACAAGCGCACTTTAAGCGAGATGCACACGCTTCAGTGATGAAAGAAGCATGGGATGCGCTATCCAGGATGGCCCTAACTACGATATAACCACCATTGGGAGACGACAATACTGCTAGACATGTGGCTAACAGAACCCCTGCAGGATGGGGCACAGACACGGTCAGAGTAGTGCTAGCTAGACAGATCAACTTGGTCAGCAAGCGATGACCCCGAAGCCTTGAGTTCAGCTGTTTCAGAAATCTGTGAACGAGACGGAGATGGACGGGCATTTTTGAAATGAAGTAAAGTGTGGTGGTACTTAGAGCCACACGTTTTGCACCTATTTTTGCACCATCCCGAATGTTTATATTGGAGGCACGAAAGACAACATTTTTTATTCTTAAGACTTTGAAATCGAGCCCTAGGGTCCTTACTCAGCCACGCCGGGCACTTGAGAAGCACATGGGTCTGGGAATCGCAATGAAGGCAACTAGATGAATCCCGTTGCGTAACCTCCGCAGATAACGTAGACACAGCAAGAGGAGTAGCCTTAGAAAAGGAAACCTTCTGGGTTTTCTGGTGGCTAGTGCTAGGAAGAGCAGGTAAAGCCGATTCCAAAGATGCCTATTCTTTCTGTTCCGCCATGGCGGTTAAAAATGTCATAATTTCTTTTAGGGCAGGGAGATTCTCCTTTGTCCGTAACAGACGCCTCAAAGCGTTCACGCAATGATAGATCCAGCCTTGACAATACAAAAGACGCATATATTGCTTGATATATATCAGCAATGTTTAGAGCTGACAACGCTGAAAAGTTAGCATTGAAGCTGTCTACCAATTTTCTAATAGACGCAGCTGATCGCATAGAAGCGGCTGGTAACTGAAGCAGATTGGTACAATAGACGCGGGCGGCCAAACGAGGGTTGTGATAACGGCTTTTAAGAGTTGACAGTGCAAGCGGATAGCTATCGTCAACTATGGGAAGCGCGGCAACCTTCTCATAAGCCTCACCCTTAAGATGAGTCAATAAATATAACAATTTCTGCTTAGGGGTGAGGGCAGGACTTTCGTCCACTAATGTGGTAAACTTCGACCAAAACTCGAACCAACATTTGGACTGGCCATCAAAACAAGGTAAAGAAAGTTTCGGCAACTCATGAACGAGAACACCTGAGTGCCCGCCACCTGCCGATGAAGACCGACAGGAACCAACCAGTATCTCTGGTTTGGTTAGTTTAGACGCTAAAACACTTCCCCGGACATAAATATCTTTAATTTGAGCTACCACCGAAAAAATGTGGTCCTCGTCCAATCCCTGGGGCAATGACTCTGCTGATAGGTAAGGATCTACCTTACCTAGAAGATCCTGATATTCTTCGGACAACCGGGATGCCAAGATACCGGCCTCAAGTTGATCCATGACTTTCAATTGCGGCAACCCTTCCAACTTATTTATTAAGTGTTGCAGCGCAAGTATTCCCACTGAAGTGGTCCGGTCAAAGCTGCCAGCGACAATTTAGCAGGCATTCTGATTTAAAAATTTCGCGCAACCGAAAACCACCCTGAACAAGAGAATTAGAAATTAAACAATAGTCACGACCCAGACCTAGCCTAACAGTAATCGAGATAAATCGGCCTCTGAAACAACTAGTTTTCATAAACAATACCGAGCATAATAAATACAAAAGTAAATTAGTGCAAGGCAAAATACAATTTACACAATCCAAAAGGCTAAGAGTACAAAACACAATAAATTACATACTCAAAAAACACGCAACAAGTTAATTTACACAGTGCAAAAGCACGAACAAAACACAAGTTGCACAAGATTAAAGCATATACTGTGCAAAATAATGGTACACAAAAGTGTACCCAAAAAACATGTATAAGACCAAATAGAATAAATACACACAAATACACAGCAAAGTACAATATACAACAATTCACCAGTTACCGAGCCAAACACAATAACTTGGACACCTTAAATGCAAAAATTGATGGTCAACGCGGTGTGAATGGACAGGATATCGCATATGCAAAATATAAACCGCACCACAAGGTAATAGTCAATACCAAAAAAATTAAATATAAAGGCAGGCTATACCGAAACCCCGGATAACTTCAAAACAAAGTCCCCCACCCGCCCTGCACATTCGCAAGCACGTAACACATCTACTTCACGTGTAAAGCAGACCTGAACAGGACGGGTACAAACTTCTCAGGAATTGACTCAGTAATCAAACGATTACCCAGAAAAACAAGGTGCAAAATTTTGAAACAATATTTGCTCACCCGGCCACGCATACGCGACGATACTGTTCAATACAACCAACAGCATTAAACACAAAATAATGGTTCACATGTGTATCGTACCAACGTGCTTCCGTGCCATAGCATGCAAATGACGAACATTTATGTAATTTAGAAATTAACCGCATGCAAAACAACCACGAGCAGGCACAAAAAACGAAACGGCACGGCACGTTGGTAATTAAAATAAAAATCGCGCAGCCAAAACTGGCTTATAACCCATTTACTTAAACCGCCAGCAGCAACATGCAAATAATTACAAACACATGCTCCCATTCGTGACGGCAAGCAATTTAATTGAAAAAACTAGCAACCTCATGAATCCTCTGGTAGTAATTAGATGTACGATATTATTTTGACCGTCTGAAGGTAAGACGGTTTTCTTACAGTATAATTTGATAGCCTCTGGTGAGCTCTATAGCAGCGTAACATGCGGAATTGCTAACGAGAAATAATTAATAGTAAAATGACATACCGTAATCTCACGAATGGGTTGATCCTGACAATCAGGCAGAATAGACTGGTTGGGAAGAGGATGGGTTACATGCAAATGATTTCTACCTGCCAAAGAGTCCGGCTCGTGGATGTTAACACTACAAAGGTTGGCGTACGACAAAGGCTTCAGGCCCAGTGCATGCATGGACTCTACAAAAGCCATAGTGCCAACTTCGGAAAATGAAAATTATTGACCGGTTCGATCCGAAATATCGAACAGATACAAAAGAGAAAATGTTTAAGAATTGTAGAAAGAGGGAGATATAGATAATTGTATTTGAGTAAATTTTGATTATGTGTTTAAATATTTTGGAAGTATTATTGCATTAGTATAAAGATTTGTATTTCTTCTTGTTAATGGGAAAGGATTAATTATTATCGATTGGAATCGAATATTTTATAAATGTTAATGGGAGTGAGCTAAGAGACAGGAACGTCTGTACAATAATTATTGTATTCATATATATATATATTAGGAGTTAAGGAAAAAACCAGTGCTTCTTAACGCAAACCAGCACAGCTAAGGGGAAACAGATCAGTTAGGGATATAGTATTGTATAAGGCCACTAGTTGATATTTTAATTTGTTGTTTCAGAGTCTGGTGATGCTGTGGTGGCGGTCCTGAGCTGGCCAGCGCGTCAGAGCAGGAGCATTAAGTACCTGTCTGACTTTATGGTGTTGGGATCTCGGGAGAGAAGTCCAGTAAGGTAATTCAGGTGCGGTCATAGTCACTGGACCAAGGGTGAGTTAATTATATTTTTTTATATAAACCATACAGGGGGTTGTGGCGACATATCCTGATTGATCCCTTTAGCAAGTATGAATGTGTCAATGAGAGTTTTTATGCTCCGGCATAAAACCTCTCATTGAGGGGGTATTGTAACGGGGCATTTAGGCCTACCCAGGGTAATTTTTTGTGTTTTAATAAAAAGGAAATACAATTTTATGATGTAATAATTTTGGGGGACATAAACGTAAATTCATAATAAAGGTAAATTTTATTGGAAACAAAATTAGAAAGAGTAATTGTAAAATATTATTCATAAATTAAAACGACGCAACAAACCAACATGCGAAATTGGGCCAAGGTCAGCTCCAGTGACTAACATATTATGTAACGGAACATCAGACCATATTACGTCAGTGCATACGTCATGCTGGTATGCGGGGCGTGCCAGCCGAACCTCATACTGGCGCAGTGATACAAAAACTTAGAACAATGAGAATTGGTAAAACAGCCGCGGCCACTTCACAAAATAGTGCCGTTCATCTAATCCCAGTCTGAAATAACTACTCGCGCGAGTAACACCTGTAAGTTCCGGAACTAAAAAATCGCAGGCGCCCGCATGCAAGTAAAGATGTAAAAAGTAAAGTAACCCAATTTTAATATAATGTGGATTAAACAGTATTTTGTTTTGAAATAGAACGTTAAATGTAAAAGAAAAATAAGTGAAATGTGAGGATACATCGGGAGTGCGTGGGACCATTGGAATAATGCGCAGATAAGTAACCAACAAATAGAAGTTTATTCTATTCTAAATTATATAATCATTCAATTGGCCATTCAAAAGTTTTTTTTTAAAGAAAATCATGAGCTCAAAGGGGGGTCATAAGAAAAAGAAATCAAATATGTAAAGTATGAAAGTGTGCGTGGCTGGGTGAATGTACAATATATATATATATATATATATATATATATAATTAACAAGTGCTGGTTGCGATATAGTTAAATAAATAATCTAATGTAAGTCATTTTGGGAAATGAGAAAATGTTGATGATAACAATTACTATGTGTTTTACCAATTGAGCCTCGTGGCCAAATATGTTCAATTGCTTTAAAGAAGGGGTGAAATGTACAAGTGGTAGAAAATGAAAATAAAAGGGAATGTCATTGGTAACAAATAAATAAACGAGTTATTTACTGCAAATAAACCATTCTGATCTCCTGAGTTCGCAGAAAAGAACCTGACCATGGTAAGTACATATTTTCTCTTGTAGTTGGTAACGCAAGATGGCGCCCGAAAAAATTAGATAGTAAACAGTGAATAATTTAAAATTAATTAAATTCATAATTATGAGTAAAAATAATATCACAGCGTCCACTTCTTCCTGCAATTTCTCTTCCCGTCTATGCATCTCATCAATTCTTTGGTTATTTTTCTCCACCTTGCTGTCGATTTTATTCAGATTGCTGTATACTCCTTCCATTCTTTCTCCCAGGTCTGTTCGTACAGCTGCTATCTCCTTCTGGTTCTCTTCCCGGACTTGATGTATGTCCTGGTTCACCTGTTCACATCTTTTGGCTGTTTCTTCGTGACATTCCTCAATTCTCCTTTTATTTTCTCCTTCGAGGTTGTTTATTTTATTGATTACTTCCTCACGGACTTCGGAAACAGTTTCGTTGGTCTTCTCCAGTCTCTCCAACATCTCCTCTAATTTCTCATTCGTTTCGGTGATCTGTTGTATTGTTTCTTCTCGGTACTCCCTTAATTGTTGTATTACAACCTGCTGCTTCATCTCTTCCTTAGTTTTTCCATTGATTTCCTTCAGCTGTTGTTGGAGGGTCTCGTTATTTTTGTTAATTGTCTGCCTTAATTCTTTTTTAGTACTTTCATTGGTACTAATTATTTTTTCATTGACTTGTTTCAAACTCTCCTCATTCTTGTCGAATTTCTCGTTCATCTGTTTCAGATTCTTCTCATTCTTGTCGAATTTTTTCTCCATTCATTGTATTAACCTTTCATTCATTTGATCTATAAATTTCATCAAATTTGGGTCTCCTCTAGTTTCCTCCTTGTCACCCGCCTGTGGTTCCATTTCTTCGTCTTGGGTTGGTTCTGTTGTGGTTATTATTGTCTCCACCTCTTCAATCGATGTTCCTTCCTCTTCTTCCCCTCTATTTTCTTCCATCTCTTTGTCCTTCGCCAATTTTTTCGTCACTCCTCTAGTATGCATCTTGATCTCCTTTCGTAATCGCCGCTAGAATTTCGTATTTCCCTTTCTTCTAGCCCCACGTTGGGCGCCAATTTATTACAAATCTTGGTTCCTCCAAATTCTGCAAGAGTGTAAACGTGTCAAGAGTGTAATTTGTGTAATGTGTCTTACCAATCCGTCGTCGCTCGGTAACGTAACTTCCGCTGATTGAGTCCGTCGTGAACGTACGATTAACCAGGTATTGAAGTCCTTACCTGAGGTTCACTAGGGGTGTATAAATCTCGGGTGGCACCAAATTGTTTATTTTAAACAATAAAAAAAAATTAATATTATCGGCGATTCCGCTCAGGCGGTGTGGAAAATTCAAACTGGTCCCGCCGCTTATCGATTTTTACAATCAAGCCAGCAGTTTGCTGTGTTCACTGCTTGAGCGCTAGCCGCCAATTCATAGCAGTTCGCTACAATGTACAACATTAATAATACACTTTCCTAATGAAAATAAAACACATTGGTTACACACAGTATTGGTTTATTGTTTAATGATTCTTACTTTTTCATTGACACAGGTTATATTTGGTTTGTTATATTATTTTGCACTGGCAATTAAACTAAGACAATCTTCTCTGGGTTTTGACGTATCGATTCTGAAGGTAACAGAAACACCGTAATGGCGTTCATCGAAGTAGTTTACAAATATTTTCGTTCAATCGTCTGGATTCTTTAGATTACGATAAAAGGATTAGATGCAATTACAATAATAAAAATACACAACCTTACAATATTTCAACTTAAATATTATAACGTGTAGATATAATTTTTTTTTTGGAGTGTAGTAAAAGTGTTTCAAAGGTTCGTAAACTAACAATAGGTTAATTTTATAAGTTGACAAATTTTCAGTGTCTTAGTTTTTTATTTAATCTTTGAAAGAGAATAATTTCAGTTAGTGATATTTCATAGTATAGTGAGAAATATTTAAAGTGCGTTTTTTCGGAAATTTGGGTAATTTAAATGATACTTAACCACTTAGTAGACTGGGGGTAAGCAGTCGGTCTGGTAAAAAGGACTGGAGCTGCAATCGTATTCAATTTTCAATTGTTCAGCCTTCGGGCATCTTTTTCAATTTTATTGGAGTAATTTATTCACTTCTTTTTGAATTAAAGGGTCTTCGACATCAGTTAATTGGTTTCAGTTATCGTCTACTTCCTTCTCGTTCACTTCTGGTAATTTGGTTAACTTTTATAACATTTTAAACTAAATATTTGGTTGTTCAAAATTTGGCTTCTGTTTTCCAAGAGCGTCACTTTACGATTAACGATATTCAACGGTAATTCCGTCCCTAACGGCAGTTGCTATGGTTACTAATGAAATTTTATTGGTTAATTTGGCTATAAACACATTGTTATCAAAATCTGAATTTCTTTCAAAATCCTTGTATATCTTCTGATTGCTTTCATTCCGTTATCTTCCTTCCTAAGTATTAATTATTATCACTGTTATTTGTATTTTCTTCCAAAGATTATTTTGGTATCCCACAAGATTGGGTTATTTCATGTTTTATAATTTTCCAATTATTTTAATATTTCCTAATTACAGTTCTCTTTTAATTTAAATCCTTATTCTAATATTTTGCTTTTAATAAGATTTACAATTTATCCTTGGTTGATTAATCACCTTGGATTTGTTAATTACTTGGTTATTTTCGTACAATTAGATTTGTTTGTGTTTGACCTAAGCCTAAGTAACCATTACTGATTTTCACTTATTTCATATACATTACATCTCATTTTAGCCTAATCCTTTATTTTGTTCTTATAACTGGTTTTGTTACCTTTTAACGTGTTTTGGTTCTGTTTTCGTGTTATTTTTATGTTACTACTATTTTATACATCATGTATTGCTAATTATTTACCAACTGGTTTTCTCGTTTTCTAAGTCATACATTACTTTCCTTTCTTGCTTATTTACTCCGCCAATGTCAACAATATGGCTATTAATTACTATTTTTTTATCACATAAAATACAACATTTAGGTCTATGGTTGGTATAATTACCCTAGCCATATCCTATTCATAAGTTTGCTTAAACAATTATCTAATACTTAATATGTAATATTGGTGTACAATTCATTACCTTTTATTTTATTTTTTGGGTGATAAACAACCTCACCTCTTTTGAACTTACTTCAATAATCATCCCTTATAACATGGGTGTTTATTGTTTTAAACTTCTTATTTTATAAATACTCTTTGCCTTCACTCCATGGTAACACTATCTGATTACTCTTTCATGGGGTTCTCACCTTTAAATTCTATTATATACTTTTAAACTTTACAACAATATTCTTTTCTAATCAATACAGTTAACACCACTCTTCAGTGTTCATTACTACTTAATTAATGGTTTATTTTAAATGCCATTCTTAACAACTTTCTTAAACATTATTACTGTTCACTATTAAACCTCTAGTGTTTGTTACTTTTTTACTAAGTGTTTATCTTAACCTTCACTATTTTATCTATTGGTATCATTGACAATATTTTTATTTACTCATCACTTTCACTTTTAAATTATCTTGTGTTTATTATAATTTATCTAGTGTTTTTTCTCTATCATTTTACTTTAGGGTTTTTTCACTTTCACTATGGGCACTTCTTAAACTTTTTATTTGAGTGTTTTTTAGTGGGTAATCCCTATCATTACTTTTCTTTGTCACTTAGTTAATTTCAGTTTATTTCTCACTATCGTAATATCTCTCTCTTTCTTTACACATATTATATATACTTATTAATTTCATGTCTTTCTCGAATTCTTACTTACATTTACTTCTAATTCTTTGGCTAGTGTATTTTTATTTATCGGGTTTTATCAATGATTAATTACATTTGTCACTCATTCAATACTAACAATTATTTTTTAGATCGGTTCTTTACTGGTTTCGTTTCCTTTATTATATTTGATTGTATTATTTCTCCCTTCTCTATTCTCTACTATTGTCTGTGTTTTCTCGCTTTGTTTCATTTTATTTCTTTAATAGTTGGTTTGTTCCCTTTTTATTTTCATTTTTCTTCTCCTTCACTGCTCATCTTGTTTCCTTTTCTTTTGGTTCTTATCTGGCCAATCTCTGGGGTTGGGTCAAAGTCGTTTGTCTGTCAGTCTAGTCTGTGAGTTTCTTTAATAATCACTTTTAGTTTATCATTCTTCCTCCTTCTTTCTTAATTACATTTTATATTTTTATTCTCTTCATTATTTGTTTATTAAAATATATTATTTTTTAGCATTTCTTACATACTTATAGTTATCAAATATGATCTGAATTTGCCGATGTTATTATATATATACATATATATTACATTTAATATTTATAATTAAATTTACCTCAAGATGTTATTTTTATCCTTTATTGGAACATGTTTCGGGTACTATCTTGTACCCATCCTCAGCCTTCCGGTTTTTTTGTCTGGTGAAGTACATATGTTTTGTTGGTTGACTATTATTATTGTGGCTTCCTGTTGGCTTCTGGTATTTCAAATTGGTTTTATTGTGTGTGATTGTGGTGTATGTGTTAGTTTTTTGTGTATTTTCTATGTTGAGTGCTTTGAATATTGTGTCATGTTTTGTATTGATTTGTATTTGTTCAGGTATTAGTTTGTTTTCTGTTTTATGTTTGTATATCTGTAAATTTTCCCAAATGTTCATTATGGTGCCTTTGTGTGGTATATGTTTTATTAGTGTTACATTGGTTATGTCTGGGAATTCATGTCCTGTGTTTATTGCATGTGTGGCTAAATTGGATTTATATATTTCTGTTTTTTTGTATGCATTTAGGTGTTCAAAATAACGTTTTTTCAGCTGTTTTTTTGTTTGTCCTATGTAACATTTATTGCAATCTTGGCATTCAATTTTGTATATGCCGTTAGTTGTTGTATTATCTATGTTGTGTGAGCTATTTAGATTTAGTAATTTATTTTTATTAGTTTTGTATGCTATTTTTATATCTGTGTTTTTAAATAGTTTTGTTAGTTTTGTCATTTTATTATTTATGTATGTGAATGTGGCCCATTTTTTGTTGTTGTTATTATTTATGTGTTGTTCAGTTTGATTTATTCTTAATTGTTCAGTTTTTATTTTATATTTGATTTTATTTTATATTTTGATCACAGTATTTTTATTGTATCCATTATCATAACCAATTTGGTATATTATATTTCTTTCTTTGTCAGTTTCTTGTTTGTTTAGGGGAATTTTGTACATTCTGTTAAATAGCGAATAAAATGCAGCCATTTTATGTTGTGGTGGGTGGTCAGAATGGTTAGGTATAATGATGTTAGTGGAAGTTGGTTTTCTATATATTGCATATTGTATGTGGTTGTTGTATCTTGTGATGGTTATGTCTAAATAGTTGATTTTGTTATGTTTTTCTTTTTCTTCTGTGAATTGTATTTTGGGATGTATGTTATTGATTTGTTTCAGTATGTTCTCTGCTTTTGTGTTTTTGTTATTTGATACATACAGCCCATCATCTACATATCTTATCCATATGCCATTTGGGTCATGTGATTTTATGATATTTTGTATTTTGGTATCTATGTGTTGTAGGAATATTTCTGCTATTATGCTTGATAATGGTGATCCCATTGCTAAACCTTCTTTCTGTTGATAAATTTTGCTATTAAATTCAAAGTAATTTTGTTTTAGTATTAGTTGGAGACTATTTTTTATTTCGATTATATATTGTTTGTTTTAATTTTGTTCTTTAAGTTTGTTTATTATTATGTCAATTGTTTTTTCTACTGGGATGTTGGTGTACATGTTTGTTATGTCATATGATGTGAAAAATGTATTTTCATTTATATTTATTGTTTTTAGTTTGTCTATTAATTCGTATGTATTTTTTATGTTATGATGGTTATTTGTTAGATGGTTGTTTTTTAGTTTTTGTGCTATTATTTTTGCTATTTTGTATGTAGGAGCTTTTTTGAAATTGATTAATGGACGTATTGGGTTGTTTAATTTGTGTATTTTTATTAAGCTATTCATTTTAGGTGGTTCTGGATTATTATTTATATATATATGTCTGTGTTTTTATTGTTGAATATGGTTTTAGTTGTTTTTATTAGTTTTATTGTTTGTTTAAGATAGTTTTCTGTTGGGTTTTTATTTAGTTGTACGCATTTATTATTGTTGATGAATAATAATATTCAAAGTACTCAACATAGAAAATACACAAAAAACTAACACATACACCACAATCACACACAATAAAACCAATTTGAAATACCAGAAGCCAACAGGAAGCCACAATAGTAATAGTCAACCAACAAAACATATGTACTTCACCAGACAAAAAAACCAGAACGCTGAGGATAGGTACAAGATAGTACCTGAAACATGTTCCAATAAAGGATAAAAATAACATCTTGAGGTAAATTTAATTATAAATATTAAATGTATTATATATATCAAGAAACGGACTGTAGCAAAAAGTGACTAAATATATATATATATAATACATTTAATATTTATACATAAATTTACCTCAAGATGTTATTTTTCTATTTGGAACATGTTTCGGGTACTATCTTGTACCCATCCTCAGCCTTCCGGTTTTTTTGTCTGGTGATGTGCATATGTGTTGTTGGTTGACTATTGTGGCTTCCTGTTGGCTTCTGGTATTTCAAGTTGGTTTTATTGTGTGTGATTGTGGTGTATGTGTTAGTTTTTTGTGTATTTTCAATGTTGAGTGCTTTGAATATTGTGTCATGTTTTGTATTGATTTGTATTTGTTCAGGTATTAGTTTGTTTTCTGTTTTATGTTTGTATTAGAAAACAAACTAATACCTGAACAAATACAAATCAATACAAAACATGACACAATATTCAAAGCACTCAACATTGAAAATACACAAAAAACTAACACATACACCACAATCACACACAATAAAACCAACTTGAAATACCAGAAGCCAACAGGAAGCCACAATAGTCAACCAACAACACATATGTACTTCACCAGACAAAAAAACCGGAAGGCTGAGGATGGGTGCAAGATAGTACCCGAAACATGTTCCAAATAGAAAAATAACATCTTAAGGTAAATTTATGTATAAATATTAAATGTATCATATACATCAAGAAACGGACTGTAGCAGAATGTGATTGAAATATATATATATATATATATATATTATAACGGAACCAAATATTAACTATTTGGGGTTATATGTTTACCGCATGCTGAAACCATATTTAAATAAAAATTAACAGTTAAAACTCCATTTGAATGTAGAGCATTGAAAATAATGCTGTGTAAAGCAACGCACACGTGGTCGTTATGTAAGCAGTTCGCTGTACAAGGAAGCGACCACACCCAAACTGTTAATTATTAATATCTCGGAAACTAATAAATAAAGGTGAAATCCAACATAGCCAAAATGTTTGCCGAGATATTAATAATGACGTGTGCAAATTTGATGCAATATAATTAACAAATGTAAGAGTTAATTAAAATAATTAAATAACTTCTGTTAAAATAGAGTTACAGTAAAGAGATTTTAGTATATTGTAAAGATAATAATTTGTGACAGATTGTATATTTTAGATTTCACACAACTTGATTTGCAACCAAGTTATTGCAAAATTAAATAAGTACAGGATATCCTTAGCGACAAACTGGTTCCGCCGGATAATTAATTATTAGATAATAATTCTATTCTCCGTCTGTGGGAACCAGACTTCATTCTCACGGACTAAGGGAATTCTAAATTTTATGTGGTAGGGAGAGTGTTTTGACCAATGAAATCATTTCATGCAGCCCCGGCCAGTGCGATGTTTTCTGGTGGAAAAATTCACTCTTCTGTCAGTACTCACGAAGTTAAGACGTAGTCCTTCGATCGTCTAGTAGCCAAAGCGGTGAAGATCAACAAGAAGACTCTACGTGGTCAACACACACGCGATTACGAACACACTAACTACAGATCATCTGTATAGCTCGTAATTGCTACGTAAAGGCGAGATACTCTTCAAGACATCAACCAAGCTTATTGTGTACTACCAGATAGTCATAAGCACGCAAGAGATCCACCCGACTTCAAGACCAGACTTCAAGAATACAGCAGAGAGGCCGTCTAAATCATTGGTTAACAGCTGACGAGCAGAGCGACCGCCGAACGAAGCACACACACACACACACACACACTGACGTGCAACGTGCAAATCGACGGAGAACAGGAAGCAGTTCCAGCAGACAACAGCAGACGTTAAAATATTCACAAACAGCAGGGAAGCAGAGTGTTGCCGAATTTTGAACTCCACGACCGAATCCAGCAGTTCTAAGCAGATTACTTTCTCTAACCAAGGACTCGAATCGACGAGGGACAAATCGGAACGACATCCTCTTCAGTAACAGGAAAGCAAAATCTATTTATTTATTTTTCAGATCAAATTTTCTATTTTTCAATTAAAACATTGTAACTTAATTCAAATAATTCAGGTGCCAAACAAAAAGCAAAGACTCTAGTAATTAAAAAGTAAATTCGTTGTGATAATCTGTATAGCAGTTTAAGGCTTTAGTAAGTTATAGTTAAGAAATAGAAGTAGTATAAAAGCGCTATACAAATCTTAACTGACAATCTAATCTTAGATCATACTGCAGTAGATCAGAAGTAGAATCACTAGAAATGAAATAACGTGAACTAGACTGTCACGTCTAATTTATTTTAACTAATTATTCAAATTAATTTTAGAGTTTTATAGGTTGTTTCATGAACACTTAGATTCAAATTAATTAAATAAATTTAATTAAATTCAAATCAATTAATAAAGTCAAATTTAAATTGCAATTAACTCGCAAAGAACGAGTTCAGTTTCTTTCAACTATTAGACAATCGAAAACATCGATTCATTGTATAGACTATAAGAAAATTCATAACATTATAACCATTCTATTCTTGTGTGTTGTTGGTGTAATAAACAACGTTTTATTACCCCATATAACAGTGTTTTATTGTTGTACGATAAAGCCTACCAGTCTCACAAAACTCTCCCCCTTTAAAGTAACCCATTATGTATGTTGTTGTAATAATTTGAGATTACTAGCTTGCGAACTTCAAATCCAAAATCCACACGCCCTAGTCGGAAGAATCTGCAAGATCAGACAGCAGGTGGGTACTCACACACAACATTACATTACAATAACGCATAGTAGTGTAGTTATAAATGTCGGCCAACGTGGGGCCCGACAATCGTACGTCAAATTGAATTCACGTTCCGAACAAGAGTTATAAATGGCTTGCCCGGAACGTGGGGCGCGATCAAATTAAATTAAATTAATTAAATTCAATTTAAATTTAATTTTCACGTGTTAAACAAACTTTGCTGTTTTAACTCGTAAAACAGCTGGCGTCCAACTAAACAATCCCCAAAGAGTTTTGTGACTGGTGTTTGTACAACAGTAAAGTTATTGTGTGTATTTGAAACTGTTCTGTGTATTTTAAATTGTGTATATTTGACATTGTTGTCTATTTAAAATGGATATGGATAAAATACTTAAACAAATACAGCAAATGAACGCGGAAATGAAACAAGCTAACGCGGATTTGACCGCTAAAATAGACGCGAAATTTGAACAAATAACAGCCAATGCTGACATAAATATCGCGGAATTAAAATCTAATATCGAAACACAAAGAGTTAGTCTAACCGAAGCATTAGAACGCAGTAACGCTGACATAAACGCCGAGATTAAGCAAAGTAATAAAGAAAGTAGTAAAGAATTAACTGCGAAAATAGACGAAAGCGTAAATGAGTTAACCGCTAAAGTCGTTGAAATCGGTGAGAGTAATAAAGAGCTAACTGTGAAAGTCGCAGAGATCGGCGAAAGAGTAAATACGGTCGATACTAAAATCAATGAACGGTTTAAGGTTTTTGAGACCACAATGCAAAAATCGTTTATTGAACAAGTAACACGTATGGAGGGCCGGTTCAAAGACCACATAACCCGCTGTGAGAAACAGACACTAGAGGTTTCCAGGAAGGTGGAATCCCTAGAGGTAAAAATTCACGCGGACGTGACCGAAACACAACGACGAGTAGATAAATTAGACGCTTCAATTGTAGAGACGCGATCTAACATTGACTCTAATAAAGAGAGTGTTTTACAAACGTTAAGCGACGAGATTTTGAAAGTACGACAGGAGGTACGAAGGAGGTCTGCTCCAAATATTTTGGTACAAGGCCCTGTCGACGAGAAAAATCGTGTGTATTTTACGGGGGAAAATAACGAAAACCCCATTGAATTTTTATTAGCATGTGAGAGTGAAATGGCTAGAGTAGGTTCCCGACTAGAAGATCAAGACAAAATACAGTGGGTGGTTAACGCGATGCGTGATTCGGCGCGTAAGTGGTATAACATTGTACGCGATAGAGTGTCCACATACGCGGAGTTCAAACAAAAATTTGAAAGCCGATACTGGAACTCGCATACCCAACGACTTCTGCGCAATGAACTGGAATATGGCCGTTTTGACAAGAAAATGAATATTACCGCCGAAAATTATATAATCCAGCAGGTCGAGCGCGCGAAGCATTTAACCCCAGCATTTGCGGAGATTGACATAGTCACCAAGCTTGCCTACCATTTTAATCATAACATTAGAGTAGCTGTATTTACCCAGGGTATTCGCACGGTAGACGAACTCCTCATTCTAGTGTCCCAAAGTGAGACGGTTTTTGATTTTGGTGGGTGGCGTTATAATCCCGATTTTCGCCGAAATAATGAAGGGCAGAATACGCGACTACAGTACCATCAGCAAACGGATCAAAAACCGAGTACTAGTTCTACTCCACCCCAAACACCGTCAAAACAGCCAAATAAAACCTTTGAGTACAAGGGAAAACAAAATTTTGGTAGACCAAAGGGGCAGGGTAAGGGTAACGATGGAGCACAAATTAGAGCGATTCAAACGGTCGAATTAGCCAAAGCTGATACAACTGAAAAAGACAGCGACTCCCACGGCAATAAAAATTCGAACAATAAATCGAAAAGTTACCAAGCTACAAAAAACGTGCCAAAATGCGCATCCAGCAAGGACGCGCTATAAATTCGGCAAAATTGTGTAAATATAAGCATGTTAATTATAAGGATTATATATTGTGTGAAATGTGTACTTTTAATTATGTAACTTGTGTGCCCGTTAATAATGTGTTCCCACCGGATGTCAGGGATCCGTTGCTAGAACCCGGTCCCACGCGACAAAGGCCCGTGAGCGCGGCGTGTCCGGTGTTACACGCCTTTGTCAATAGCGTTCCCACGAGAATTCTGCTGGATACCGGTAGTGTTGTATCCGGCGTCAGTGAAAGGTTCCTGCGTACCAATAAAAAATATTTTCGTACGGCCCCATCACTCCCAATCAATCAATTTTATATACGAACCGCTACCGATACAAAAGAAAAAATTGACACTCAATACTATCTAACTATCATGCTAGACGAAGTGCAATTTGAAGTGTGTGTAGTGGCTATAAACAATTTAATATGTGATATGTTATTGGGGGTAGATGTATTGGAACAAATACGTGCGGAAATTAACACCAGTGAACACTTATTAAAATGTACCATAGACAATGTTAGTTACACTTTTAAATTGAACACACATACACACACACAAAACCATGGTGACCCAATTAAAATCACACGGCCGCCAAAACAAGTAATTCAATATAAAGAATGTGAAGAGGGGGAGACCACCTTAGATTCCCGAACTGAACGGAGATTGTCGTCGCTGCAAGAATTCAGCGATATCTTCAGTGAAGAGCATTCAATCTCGTCAGTGTATGAACACAGAATCCACCTCACAGAGCCGGAGAAGTTCATAAGGAGAATCTACCAGGTCCCTATAAAATACCAGGCCGAGGTCCAGCAGGAGATACAGCGGATGTTGGAAGAAGATATTATTGAAAGATCTAATAGCAGCTTCCTCAACCCACTGCTGGTCGTCCGCAAGAAGACTGGAGAAATCCGACTCTGCCTGGATATGAGGAACTTAAACAGTCTCGTAGAGAAAGAGTTTGACTGCGCACCGACAGCGGAGGACCTCTTCATTAAATGTGAAGGAGCCAGGTACCTCACGAAGCTAGATCTAACAGCAAGCTTCTGGCAGGTCCCGCTGTGTGAGCAAGATCGTAAGTATACAGCATTTATATTTAATAACAAATGCTATCAACACAAGGTGGTACCTTTTGGCCTTAGCACGAGTCTCGCTGCGATTGTAAGATGCCTTGAGAGAGCTCTAGGACCTGAGGTAGACCCTTACACGGTAATATTCGTGGATGACATCCTCGTGATATCCCGCACGTTGGAGGAACACTTCGAGCATCTGCGGAGCGTCTTCCAGAAGCTGAGGTTAGCAAACATCAAGCTCAAACTACACAAGTGCGAGTTTGTAAAGTCCCAAATGAAGTTCCTGGGACATATAATCTCAGCTACAGGTATCAGTACGGACCCAGAGAAGCTCAGGAGTATTATGGAATTCCCGGTGCCCAAGAACCTCAAAGCACTGCGAGCATTCCTTGGACTCACGGGGTATTACAGGAAATTTACCAGCAAATACGCAGAATATACAGTCCCGTTGCTACAGCTGGTACACAAAAATATAAAGTGGAAATGGGGTTCTGAACAGAACGATGCGTTTGAGAGGGTTAAAGGCCTGTTCCAATCTAATTTACAATTGTTCCATCCACAGCAGGGTAGGAAGTATGTAATGTACACTGACGCTAGCGAGTACGCTATCGGCGCCGTGTTGCATCAAGAAGACGAACAAGGTAGTCTTCATGTTGTAGCATACGCCAATAGGACGCTCAAAGGCGCTGAGTTGCACTATTGTACTTCCGAGAAAGAAATACTCGCCATAATAAACGCACTCAGAAAATTCAGACACTACCTATACGGTACCCATTTCGAGATCCACACTGATAATCAGGCGTTATCGTTTATATTAAAATGTCGATTAGCAAATTCCCGACTAACACGATGGGTGTTAGCTATTCAGGAGTACTCATTCACGATTAAATATTGCAAAGGATCAGAGAATACCACCGCAGACACTCTAAGTAGATATCCGCCTGTAGAAAAGGAGGAAGTATATGAAGCAGCTGACGACGAGTTGAGAGTGTTAAATATGCAATACACGGTCGCGCCTGAAGCTACTAATATGCTACAGAACTTGGGACGCGAGCAGGACGATAACCTCCCACTCCTTGCTAAAAAGCTAATGTTAGCAGCTCACCCAAATCCTCACTATCTTATACAAGACAATATATTGTATAAATTGTTACAGGGCGAATGGAAAGTGGTATTGTCTCCAGCGATGCTTGCGTGTATAACACAATCTTTACATATAAAAATGGCGCACGCATCTCCTGTAAAATGTGTCAAAATATTGCAGGAGGATTTTACAATTACCAACATGTACCGTAGGGTAAAGAAATTGCTAAAAACATGTTATCCATGCCAGACAGCGAAAGTACCAAACGTACACACGTACGTGCCCATGGCCAATGTGATAACGGAAGGTAAGGGACAGATGATCGCCATCGACTTTCTGGGACCATTACCCAAGGCTACCAGAAATCTAAAACACATGGTAGTTTGCGTCGATGTGTTTACCAAAAAAGTTAGCCTTTATGCGATCCCTAGGCCCACCACAAAGTCCGTTTTAAATATTATACTTAATAAGTATATCCCACAACATGGACCAATAAGGAACGTACTTAGTGACCAGGGAAAGCAGTTCCAAAACAAACACTGGGCAGCCACCCTGGAACGTAACGGTATCAAAGCAGTCCTAACCTCGATACGACGACCACAGGGAAACCTTGCCGAAAGGGTGAATCGGGAAATCGGTAAAATGTTCCGTATCTATTGCTATAAGGAACAAAGTAAATGGCCCGAGTTCTTACCGTTCTTCGAAAAGGCAATAAATGAGAGTTATCATGATACCACGGAATACACACCAGCAGAATTAGACTCTGGAACCACGCCAGAGAGGTTTTGGGATAATTATTTAAGTAAGCCAAAGACTTATAATCTACCTCTGCCGGTGCAATGTAAAAATCAACTTGTGAGGGAAAGAATAGTTGAAAAAGGGCGAAAAAGGGCAGACAAATTTAATACGATGCATAAACTAACGAACTTTATAGTAGGTGAAAAAGTACTGCTCAAGGCGAATCCTGTAGGCCGACGAGACATAAATGTGGCTGCAAAGTTCTTTCGTTTATATAATGGACCCTATCTGTTGGCTCAACAACTCGCACCTCACACGTTCATCGTTACGACTCTGGACCGAACGAAAACGATCGGTAAATTCCATGCGAGCTCTTTGAGAAAATACTTTGAGTAGCATGGCGTTCCAAAGCGCGTCGCGACGAAATAAAAAGACTTTAAAAAGATAAATAGTATATAGAGTTAATAATAATTGTATTATAATAATTAAAATTAAAATAAGTAATTTGTGTTTTATAATATTATTAATAATAATTATAGATAACTTGTGTACTAATAATAATGTTTTCCTAGCGCGATAAATAATAAGCGTATAGAGTGAGCGAGAACAGCGGCAGGAAACAGTTACGTCACGCGATAACGACTACCTGACCCACATATGAAACTAGGTCAAGCAATTAGCCGCGCGCCCGGCGATAACGTTTTAAATACTGTCAGCAAAATTCTTTGTACGCGTGGCATTGTATACAAATAAAGGCTACTACTCGTTTGAAAAACATTATACGCAATAAGTTGCAAATATAACATTTTAATACATGTATTTAGAGTTAAATTGTATATAATGCAATAACATTAACACTTGTGTACGTGTCTTCAGAATAAGTAATACAATGTATAGCTAGTAAGAATAATGATTACAGAATATGTGTGTAATGATTAAGAAAAAAAAAATAACTGTAATTATTACATTCATTATTTTTTTAAAGCGGGTGTGGGAATATATAACGGAACCAAATATTAACTATTTGGGGTTATATGTTTACCGCATGCTGAAACCATATTTAAATAAAAATTAACAGTTAAAACTCCATTTGAATGTAGAGCATTGAAAATAATGCTGTGTAAAGCAACGCACACGTGGTCGTTATGTAAGCAGTTCGCTGTACAAGGAAGCGACCACACCCAAACTGTTAATTATTAATATCTCGGAAACTAATAAATAAAGGCGAAATCCAACATAGCCAAAATGTTTGCCGAGATATTAATAATGACGTGTGCAAATTTGATGCAATATAATTAACAAATGTAAGAGTTAATTAAAATAATTAAATAACTTCTGTTAAAATAGAGTTACAGTAAAGAGATTTTAGTATATTGTAAAGATAATAATTTGTGACAGATTGTATATTTTAGATTTCACACAACTTGATTTGCAACCAAGTTATTGCAAAATTAAATAAGTACAGGATATCCTTAGCGACAAACTGGTTCCGCCGGATAATTAATTATTAGATAATAATTCTATTCTCCGTCTGTGGGAACCAGACTTCATTCTCACGGACTAAGGGAATTCTAAATTTTATGTGGTAGGGAGAGTGTTTTGACCAATGAAATCATTTCATGCAGCCCCGGCCAGTGCGATGTTTTCTGGTGGAAAAATTCACTCTTCTGTCAGTACTCACGAAGTTAAGACGTAGTCCTTCGATCGTCTAGTAGCCAAAGCGGTGAAGATCAACAAGAAGACTCTACGTGGTCAACACACACGCGATTACGAACACACTAACTACAGATCATCTGTATAGCTCGTAATTGCTACGTAAAGGCGAGATACTCTTCAAGACATCAACCAAGCTTATTGTGTACTACCAGATAGTCATAAGCACGCAAGAGATCCACCCGACTTCAAGACCAGACTTCAAGAATACAGCAGAGAGGCCGTCTAAATCATTGGTTAACAGCTGACGAGCAGAGCGACCGCCGAACGAAGCACACACACACACACACACACTGACGTGCAACGTGCAAATCGACGGAGAACAGGAAGCAGTTCCAGCAGACAACAGCAGACGTTAAAATATTCACAAACAGCAGGGAAGCAGAGTGTTGCCGAATTTTGAACTCCACGACCGAATCCAGCAGTTCTAAGCAGATTACTTTCTCTAACCAAGGACTCGAATCGACGAGGGACAAATCGGAACGACATCCTCTTCAGTAACAGGAAAGCAAAATCTATTTATTTATTTTTCAGATCAAATTTTCTATTTTTCAATTAAAACATTGTAACTTAATTCAAATAATTCAGGTGCCAAACAAAAAGCAAAGACTCTAGTAATTAAAAAGTAAATTCGTTGTGATAATCTGTATAGCAGTTTAAGGCTTTAGTAAGTTATAGTTAAGAAATAGAAGTAGTATAAAAGCGCTATACAAATCTTAACTGACAATCTAATCTTAGATCATACTGCAGTAGATCAGAAGTAGAATCACTAGAAATGAAATAACGTGAACTAGACTGTCACGTCTAATTTATTTTAACTAATTATTCAAATTAATTTTAGAGTTTTATAGGTTGTTTCATGAACACTTAGATTCAAATTAATTAAATAAATTTAATTAAATTCAAATCAATTAATAAAGTCAAATTTAAATTGCAATTAACTCGCAAAGAACGAGTTCAGTTTCTTTCAACTATTAGACAATCGAAAACATCGATTCATTGTATAGACTATAAGAAAATTCATAACATTATAACCATTCTATTCTTGTGTGTTGTTGGTGTAATAAACAACGTTTTATTACCCCATATAACAGTGTTTTATTGTTGTACGATAAAGCCTACCAGTCTCACAAAACTCTCCCCCTTTAAAGTAACCCATTATGTGTGTTGTTGTAATAATTTGAGATTACTAGCTTGCGAACTTCAAATCCAAAATCCACACGCCCTAGTCGGAAGAATCTGCAAGATCAGACAGCAGGTGGGTACTCACACACAACATTACATTACAATAACGCATAGTAGTGTAGTTATAATATATATTGTAGCATGACAGATTATCCACATTATAATGAATGAAAAATGATCATAAATAAAAATCAATTAAAATAAAATCAAGGAAAATTCCAAATAAAAACAAATAAGTACCACAATAAAATACAATCATAATTTGAAGAAATAAAAATAAAGAAAAAACAACTATGCAACAAATATGAGTAATGGAAAATAAACCAAAAAACTAAAATAAAGTAAGGAAATACCCAGGTAGGATAGCAGTAAGTAAGGAAAATACCCAGAACATACCAACGTACATAAAAAACTATTTTGTATTGAAGAAACAAAGAATGAGAATCAGTAAGTAAGGCAAAACCCAGAACAAACCGACACCCCTAAAATAAAGACTGTTTTTCAAGAAACAAGCTAGGATATGAATAAGGAAGTAAATACCCTGAACAAACCGAAATACCTAATAAAAAGGAATGATTTTGAAGAAACAAGGTAGTAGGATAAGAAGACTACAAGAAATAACCAAAAGAAACCCAGTAAGAAGAAAATAAAAACCCCAAGAGATTAAATGTCACAAACGAAAGTATAACACCCAAAAACAGAAACTAATGTACAGTAGATGTAAACAAAAGTGTTTAGAGGTATAAGTAAAAGTGCACCCATGAAAGTTATTTTATAATGAAAAAAAAAAATCTTAAGAATCCTCTATAAATAAAATTCTTGATAATATAAAACTATAAAACTGATTAGTGATAGTATCAAGAAATAACAGGGGAACAGTGCAAGTTATTTTATTATAGTAGATAAACTTCAAGAAAGTGTATTAAATGCTTAAACTAAGTAAATGTGTACCTTTGAACAACTTTCAAGTTTTTAATTTAACTTCAGAAATAATATTTGGTAGAATAGTATTATGAAAATCAAATACAAATGTTTCTCAGAAAGTGCCACTCTTTGTCTAACGACATTCACTAAAATGAGAAAGATAAATTGAGAGCAAGTAGTTAATAAGTGAAGTGACAAGGGATACATCCCTAATCTAAAATAAAAACAGATAAGACTGCACAAAATTAATTTTAAGAAATAAGTTAAAAATGAAGGGACAGATGTGTTCTGTTTCTATTAAAGTCAATGAACTCTATACTTAAATGTTGGAAATAAGAGTGTAATGTTTTATTATTCTAAAATATTTATTATGTTTAATAGTATTAATCAAGGCTGAAATGTCTGAGAGTGGATACCATTCTTTTATTATAAAATATTTATTATGTGTTACTATTAATAATCAAGACTAAAATGTCTGACTTTGAGTACCACTTTTTTAATTTCAAATATTTGTTATGTATTAATAGTATGAATTTAATACTAAATGTTCTTGTTTAAGTAAGGAAATTTTAATTAATATTGTATTAGAATAGAAGGTCAGAAGGGGTATAAACAAGCTGTATTATTCAAAAACTTTGTATGTAAAAACAGATAAAATCTAGGCCAAATGGTAAATCTCAACAACATTATAATTGATGAATCAAGTCAAGCAAACTAGTTAAACTGATGAAATTTATATAAGGTAAATCAGTCACAGAGTATTATAACTGGAACTATACTTTAGAAAGATATTGTAAAAAGATAGGAAAAATTATTGGAAAAAATGCAAATGTAATAACTGAAAAATCAAAGGGGGGGAGTCACAAATTAAAGAATAATATTTAAAAAGATAACCAATTAATAAAATTACAAGAAATTAAGGGAAGATAAACATTTTATTTCAATCTGAGATTTAGTACAATCATAAATATAACATATAAAATGGCAAACATTTTGAGAAGAACAGGAAGTAATTTTTAAAGCCTACATTTAAAAAATACAGTAAATATAGCATTTTAGATAAAAAACGTTGTAAAAATATCTTATTTGGTATCAAATCAAGCAGAATGAACTAAAGAAAGAGATTATGTATTTAGTATTTAATAAAATTAAATAATAGCAAAAATATATTCAGTAATATAATGTAAATTTCATACATGTAACGGAAACGAAAAAGATTTAAAACAATGTATTGCTCATATTAAATTGGCTAAGACGTTTTCAGATGACGAAGGAAGTTAGAACAGTTGATTATTAGACTTTGTCAAGCACACTTGAACGAGATCTTGCTAAATATTAACCTATAGCGAAGACAAGTATGGCGTTCGTTAACCTAGTCTACGGTGAAAATCGCCAATTTCAGCAACTTAAAACAAACTTTAAATTCAGTGAAATTTACCCATACAACCATTAAACTAAATTAATACGGAACAGAAAATAAGTGAATTAATTAATTAAACCTATAAAACAAATAATTCTGAATAACGAGACGAACTGTGCAATTTTCGACCTTATTGACAAAAGTGAATTAAAACATTATCCAACACATTTTATCGAGGTGAATCACAGAACACTGAACCAGGACCACTCCACTAACACCCGAAAGAATAATCACTACTGCTGAGATGAGGAAACATTGAAAAGGCAACATTTATTGGAAGAAAATTTCATCGAGCCGACTTCATTTTAACAGATGCAGTACTGAAGCAGCCATCTTGAATCCCACAATTCCTTTCGAGCACTACCAGTCTCGAAATTACTACCAGTAAGGGTTCGAAATTTTACTTTGATAAACATTATATGTTAAATCATAATTTTGTAATTTTTAATTCTTAAGCTATTTACTTGTAAGTGTTATACTTTCCTGACCTTACCCTTTCTCTGACTATATAATATAACCGTTAAAAGAACCTGATAATTAATATTAATAACGTATGTAAAAAATAATCGATCGCCTGAGAACGAGTCGATGCTAGCTGTGGAATAATCGATTTACAATCGATATATGATTAAAATTGTTAATAAATATTGAATTTCTGTAAAATTGGTTTCTGTTTATTTATAAATAGAAATAAAATAGAATTAAATTGAGATCACGGACTATCCGAAAGGCGGCCATTACTAAAGTGGAAGGAGTATACATAAAAAGGAAGAAGAACTGTCAATCGATTAGTGCTGGAGATAATACAATTAACGTAGAAATTAATCCTAACTACTAAAAGTGATATAGTTGACAGAAACAGTAATAAAAGATTTAAAATTTTACACCAGACAATTACAAAAATTATTTACTAAATACTAAACAAAGAAAAAACACCAAATATTTATTTTTATAAACAAACAAAATTTTTTTATTTTGTAATCCCAATAAAAAGGACTGTTACAAAATTGGCATCCAACTGAAGGGCTTTAATTAGTCCACTATAATTTGCCCAATTCCTAATTTAAGCTTGGCAGCGGTTATCAAGTCAGAGGAGTAAGAAAAATGCAACGTCGAGCAACATCGAAGAAACGGGCGGCGGAGGCCGAAAAGGAAATTGATACGGAAGACAAGGAGGCGATGCCGGTGGAAGATATTGAAGGAAGACTACCTCCTGCGAAACCGAAACCACCCGCACAACCGGAGGAACAACCTGAGGTACCAACACAAACAGGGGATATCAATGTCCAAGAGAAACAGTTAGAAAAGCCCACACGAATGGAGAATGGGAACATACAAAAGATGCTCAGGATAATGATGGAGAAAATGGACGAAAATAGTAAGAAATTGGATTCCACGAAAGGAGAATTGAGCAACCAAATTGGAGATACAAATAAGAAGATGGAAGAGAATCAGAAGAGTATACAAAACAATATAATAAAAAAGAAAAGTAATAAAATTATACCGGTTTATTTTGCACGTTTTACATTGCCCATATGCAATTTCTTATAAGTAGAATGTTATCTTTTATATATATATTATAAAGTTCTTTGCTTGCTCTTATATTTATTTTTATTAATATAAGGAGATAAATGGTTGTTTTGTGAAGTGACCTACCTGCTATGCGTTCTTGCGACTTCTTCCGACTAAGGGCGTAGGAGTTTGTGTTTTGAATTCGCAAGTAGGTTAATTCAGGTGTGCAAAGTACTGTTATAGTTATTTTGAATAGGTTTGTGATGTTGGTAGGCTTTGTAGTACAGCAATAAAAATACGGTGGTGAATAAAATTGGAGTTTATTATTCTAATAGGACATATGTATAAAAAACTTATAACTAGAGCAATCCTTACATACTAAACAGTAATTTGTATCTTGTACGATGTTTTCTGAATGGATATTAGCATTCAGAAGACGAGCTTATTATTTTCAATTGATACGAGTTATATTTTTCATTAATTTCAAGAAGTTAATTTTAAAACAATTTAATCTATGCAATTTTCAATTCTTTTGTACTTTCGTACCGATTTTATTACTTTAGATGATTTAAATGCTCTGAAAATAAGTTAGCTGTGAATCTAGTTCAACGTGCTTTCATTTACTTGTGATTGTTTCACGTATACTGCAGTATAGGTCTCTAAGTAATTCAATGTTAGTATTTATCTAGCGCTTGTTATATACGTCTAATTCTTATCTATTGATTATTACTTAAGCTTATAAGTGTTATCCAGATTATCACAGTATGAATGTATCTTATTAATCTAGAGTCTCTGTTTTATTGGCATCTGAATCAATTTAGTTTTACAATGATTTAAAAGAAAAAGAATAACCTTTTGACAAGTTTATAAATTATATTTGACTTCCCTTGTTCTGAAGATCCTGATGAGGTGCTCCCGGGGTTCCTTGGTTTTCCTGGTCCAATCTGCTAGTGGCGATGATTTCCTCTGCGTCTTGGGTTCCACGGCTAAGAGTTCGGGAATCAGAAACACTCAGCTCCTTCTGCAACTGTTGATGGCTTAACATCTGTAGTTTTAACTGCTGCAACTGCGTCAGGCCCCTCGGTCCGATATACGCTGCACTCCTGGTGTGTGTATCTCGCCTTGGGTTGCGCTCCGCTTCGTCAATTCTTCAGCTTGTACCACGTACTAGACGGCCTCGTTCTGTTGTACTCTCGATGTGTCTTCACGTATTATATAATTGATCTCTTTACATGCGTAAGTCAACAGGTTAATGTTTTGCGCTGTACGCTTATTTGTTGAAAAAAAGTAAGAGTATCGTAAGTATACGTCTTCACAGGTCGAGTCGTTACAGTTGAGTGCCTGTGTTCAGCCCGAATCTAACGGTTTGTTCAAATTTTTAGAATAATTTGATTGGCTGAGACACCCCCCCTTCTCCTTGTAATTCAACTCACCTCACTTGTGTGAACGAAAATAATTCTCACAGTTTGAGAATTGTTATTAGTCTTAATATTCTGAAAAACACCGGATTTCAAATGTCAGACAGGATGTCCTGTTGCAATTTGTATTGCGATTATCTTGGCTGCAAGCCAAGTTATGCTTATTCTAGAATATACATTTGATTGGTAATTTTTATAACTATGACATATTCAAAGCTCTACCCCGTAGCTCACTCACTAGGGGAGTTATTAAATAAAATTAATTATCTCTTTTAATCTTTAATTATATGAACTGAAATTTGCACACCCTATTACTAATATTTCGGCTAACATTTTGGCTATTTTGGTTTTTACCTATATTTATTGGTTTCCGAAATATTAATAATTTAAAATTAGGGCGTGTCCCTAATTGTTATAACTGTATATAGTTACGTAATGCCACCGGACGCTGCCGTTGGTCGCTATACAATTCATTTGAACGCTCGCTACTGCACGTGGCATGATTGTAACGGTTTAAATTTATTTTAACATTGATTTTCAAAACTCTTTACATATAACTCCAAATCTTTGAGATTCGGTTAAGTTATAATATATATATTACAACGCTCCCTTTTGTCTAACACAATTATCTAATATTTGTGATGTTAGATAAAAAGTTACTTACCCATGATATTACTTTACCTGGGTGCCAGAACAAATCCCAGATACAAATAACACGGTTTCAGCTTAGCTCTGCACATGGAGACACTCTTTCTCAGGATTCGTTCAGTGATTGTGGTTTTCAAGGGGAATCATTATAAATAACACTTTAAGATTTTCTTGATTATTATATTTAATGTTTAATCAATGATTTTTAAACTTTAAATTGTTAATGGTTGGACTTAATTATACCCTAACCTTATAATTATTGAGTGAGTGTGGAAAGTAATGATTAAGACGCTCAAACGACCTATAGCTCTTATCTGGTTTGATTAAGAGATTTCTATCTCCCAAACCAGTGCTAAAGAACAGGTCTGCAATAATTTGCACGTCCAATACTACACACCACTTTCCATTCAACACTCTTATACTAAATTAGAACTAATCTTATAGTTAAAATACAATGTGTGCTTTTCTTAGTGTCTTTTTAAAATTGTTTAATGTTTTATTAATTTGTTTAGCGCTTATGTCATTGATCAATGAATCTATTTCTTACTGTTTGATGCGTTGACCGACGATAGGAATCTGTAGAGGTCCTCCTTTCGATGGTGTTGCACAGAAGAATGGATTGATCAATGCTGTTGAAGATGCCCTGGCAATTACAAATGCTGTAGCCTTCTGTAGCACAGGTCCTTCACGGCTGATTGATTAATTAATTAACGGTTGTTTTACGCAGCGAGTGTTATTGAACATTATTAATTCATCTACACTGCGGACTACTTCTCGATTTAGAACTTAAATTTGCACTGTTGTGTAATTTAAAAATTTCTGTAAGTGAATTATACACGTCTAGTGTGTTTAAGTACCGAACGAAGAGTGATGCTACCCTCGCTTTTAGCTGGCGTCTGTTTTAAATACGGGCTGCTGATTGGTTGTACAAATAAATCATGCGTTTTTCCAGTTTCGACAATCTCTAACAAGTCGCTCAAACACACTGTGACAGGTTCCAAACGGCAGAGAAATTCTTGTCAAAATTGTACTTCCTGTATTTGCAAATCGATTGATTACAGGTATTTGCAAATGTGTTTCCGAAGATCTGACCACAGAATATTGTTGCTTAGGTCTTTATCTGTGTGTGTGTGAAAACACCTTACTCCTACGTAGTATAATTCTCTCGTTATTCCTGTTGGCGTGCGTCATCCGTATAACTTCTTTATTTGTTAATTATATTAACTGAGATTGCGGCTACTTATAAAGCTTTTCTTGCTGAATACAATGCTGTTTTCAGAATTGCCGTATATTTATAACTTTTGAAGTTATTGCAGGTTGAACTGATAATTCGCTTTGAGTAAAATTACCTATTTGAACTGGATTCTAATGTAGCGGTGACGTGGTTAGAGTGAGATGGCTGCGATTATACGCTCTCTCTCTTTCTTACAGCGTTACACTCGTACCGTCTATAGCTTTCATATAACGCTCTGATAGGACGCTATTATGAATCGTTATATATACCCCCACTCGGTATTAAAAAACTTCATTAATTTTTTTTCTAATGTTCAGTTTTACACTGATTAATAATTGCACATTTACTTTAGCACTTTTTCCTGCACAAAACTTGCACTGATACAATGTTACTTACATCTATCTTATAACTAAAGATTACAACGTTTCTTAACCTAACATGGTATATTGGAAATTTATATGATCATTTTTAATCATCATTTTGGATTAATTAGTGTCAATAATTTAAATAACAACACTACATTTTATTTAAATAAAATTTTTTATATTATTATTAATATTGCTTTAACACAATTATTTATTTATTTTATTTGACTTGGGTTGACTCTCATACCTTATGGCTCAAATTACTATTTCTTTATGGGTCAATATTTTGTTTATTCTTCCTCCTATGGGAACATAGCTTATATAGCTTACCGTCGTATATGGAAAATCCTGGTTTGGAGTTGGTAACTGCACTCCTCCAAGCTACACTAATCCTAGGGTCTTGTTGCTGATAAGTCCCTATTTCTTTAAGTCGTCTAACTACTTCTGGTTTCGTTCTATGTTTTACCGCGTAAATACTAATATCATTGCTACTATATTTAATATTACCTGTTTCCATGTTGTTTTGTAATGGTGGATTTCTACTGAGTACATCTGCTACTAAGTTGTCTTTCGCTTTGCAATACTGTATTTCAAATTGATACTCTTGTATAGCCCAGATCCAACGACTCAGACGAGCACCTAGCAATTTACACTTTAATAAAAACACTAACGCCTTATTGTCGGTGATTATAGTAAGTTTAGCACCCAGAATACAACTTCTAAACTTTGACAGGCTATGCACTATCGCTAATAGCTCCTTTTCTGTCGTGAAATAGGTTAATTCTGCCCCTTTAAGTGTGCGACTTACGAATCCTAATACCGCTTTTTGGCCCTTCTCATCGATCTGATACAAGTGTGCTCCAATAGCAATATTGCTGGCGTCTGTTTGCAAGTAAAATCTTTCTCCTATTCTTGGGTGATTTAATACAACAGTATTTATAAAAAGACTTTTCACTTGTTGCAGTGCTTCATCGTGGTCCTTTGTCCACTTCCATTTAATACCTTTATTTAACAACTTTAACAATGGAACAGTACTTTCCGCGTATTTACTTGTAAACTTTTGATAGTAGTTAGCTAAACCTAGAAATGACTTTAGCTGCTTGCAGTTCTTTGGAGTTGGAAATTCTTGTATGGCTTTTACCTTCTCTGGGTCCGTGGTTATGCCTTCCACTGAGATTCGGTGACCTAAGAACTTAATTTCCTCCTTACCAAACTCTGATTTCCTTAGATTCAGCGTCATGTTTGCTGATCTTAATTTTTCAAAAATACTCTTTAAATGTTTCAAGTGCTCCTCGAATGTTTGTGATACACATAGAATATCATCTACAAACACTAATGTATATTTCTCTACCTCATTACCTAAGGCACTGTCTAAACACCTTACCATTGCTGCTAAGCTGGTGCTCAGGCCAAAAGGTACCACTTTAAATTGGTAGCACTTATTTTTATACAAAAATGCCGTATACTTTCTATCACAAGTTCTAATGGGAATTTGCCAAAAACCTGATGTTAAGTCTAGTTTGGTCATATACTTAACCCCATTACACTTTTGAAACAATTCTTCCAAACTCCTAGTGCACTCGTAATCTGGTACTAATAAAGAATTTAACTTCCTAGCATCTAAGCATAATCGGATACTCCCGTTCGGCTTGGTGACAACTACTAAAGGGTTTATATAGGGACTACTTGCTCTCTCTATAACTCCATTCGCTAACATTTGTTGGATCTCTTTCTCCACTTCATCTCTATAATGTAGAGGGATTGGATAAGTCCTTTGTACAAATGATGCATTTTCAATTAGTGTCAACTGATGTTCATAGAACCTAGCTCTTCCAGGCTCTGTTCTGAACACATCACTATACTCACCAACGAGTTGCTGAATTTTGTTCTGTTGTTCATTGTTCAACTCAGTCCCAATATTGATTTCTGGAGTATTATCAATACAATGCTGGTCACTCCTAACGTCAACTACAGGTTTCTCTATATACCCTTTTACGACACTTACCGAGTTCCAATGCTTAAACTCTTTAATACCTACATTTATTTTATTAGCATTTATTTCCATAGTAATGGTATTTCTTTTAAAATTTATTTTTGCTTTCCATTCAAGCAACGTATCTACCCCAATAATACAATCATGAATGAGTTTCGGGACAATTAGAGCTACAATTTGGGTTTGGTTACCATTTATACTGACAGGTAAATATATTTGTTCAGTTATCTTTTGCATTTTGGCTCCAGTGGCTCCCTGTACATTACAATGTTTTACGGGTAGTCTGGGACAATTTCGCAACTGATAATTATCTACAAACTTTGAGCTAACACAGGTAACTTCACTGCCAGTGTCAATAAGCGCTCGTACCAGTAGATTACTGATCTTACAAATTATTTCCGGACATTCAGGATAATGGTTTCTACCCACTTCTTGCTCCTCTTTTAACAAGAACTCCCTATCGCTCACTTGTTTTATATTATTAGCTACATTCTTCTTACCTGTTTTCTTTGGTGATTTCACTGCAGGTACCGGTAGGTTTAGTTTTGTTTCTTTTCTACCTGCAGTGGCTTCCCATTTCCCGTATTCATTTTACTAGTCGACGGTTGCTGCTCGGTAGAGGTTACAGTTGTTTTACACACTTTATACCCTTTATTAGATTTAGTTTCTACACTTCTACTCCTACCTTTATCCTCCACTTCCTGTCTATTTTGTGGTTTGTTACCCGGATATGGGGTAAACCTTTTTTCTTTCATACGTTCATTGTCTCTCCTCCTATTTGAGTAGAACGTTGGTTCTTGCTGATCGCCTCTAGAGTAGTTACTCAGCTGATTACTTACCCGCTGTAGGTCCCTCTCTAAATCTAGACACTCATCTACAACCATAATGAACTTTTCTAAAGTATCCACTCCTCTAGTTGTGGTTGCTACTCTAGTGCGTTCTGAGAAATGATGCGCTAGCTTATATACTAGGTCTCTCTCTTCTATTGGTGGTGTTAGATGTTTAACTTGCGCCGTTACATTTAGCACATAATTGGTAGTTGTCATATTCATTGACGGATGATACTTATCCGTCTAAATGATCACGTACCCTTCTTTGTATTTGCACGTTCCAGTACTGAGCTAGAAGTGTTTCTCTGAAGTCTGAGTAGGTTTGGACTCTGTCTGAGATGACTTTCCACCACGTACCTGCCCAATGCTTGAGAAATCGGCCTAACATGTCCTTCGTATCCTCGTCGTCCATCAGTGGATTTACACGAGTTACATACGCTTCAAACAGCTTTAGGAATTCCACAGGATTCTCATGTGGGTTACCTGAAAATGCAAGGTTTTCCGGTTCTTCCTTATAGCCGCCACACCTCACTACTTTGGTTTGCTGTGACTTCATTGCTTTAGTCAGATCATCCCGCATTACCTTCAACTGTTGTTCCACCTTTTTATGTACTTCGTTACTGTTAGCCTTACTCTCTACCTGTTTCTTAACTTCATTAATATTTACACCCAGTTGGGTACACTCTTCCCTAGTATTTTGGATTTCTTCTTTATTTAGAAGTGTTTGTGTTTTTAGTTCAGCTGTTACTTCACTGAATTGTTGATTAATGAGGGTTACTTTCTGTTCTAACCTTTCATGTAATTCATTTCTAAATTTATTTAGCTTTTCGTCTTGACAGCGAAAATTAGTGTTTACTTGTTTTCTAAACTCATCTAATCTAATGTAGTTTTAACCTCTTCGGTATGCTTATCAAACTTATTATTACTCTCATCTATTTTACCAGCTAGGTTAATAGCTAAATTTGCTATTTCCTCATCTATTTTAAATGTAGCCTCTTTACTACTTTGTTCTATTTGGCTAGACAAATTTTCATTTATTTGTTTCATTTCACTGGACAAATATTTATTAGTTTGCTCAATTTTATTATTAACATCTGTTATTCATTTTTGATTACTTTCTTCTAAACTTTTATTATTTTCTTCAATTTTCTTTGATAATTCACTATTCAATTGACTATTTGTACTTTCGATTTTATTTTCAAGTTTACTACTAGTAATTTCGATTTTATTATTTGTTTCTTTTATTTCAGTTTTAGTTTCTTCCATTTTAGTGGTCAACTGTTTAAACATTTGCTCAATTGCTGCCATATCTACTGATGATGATTTAGCCATTTTTAAAATTTATTATTAACAACTAAATTTAACAATTATTTAATAGTTATTTGTAACCTTGAATTCCACTTGCTTTTCAAATTTATTAATACTACACTTTAACTATCACTTGGGTAAAAGCAACGCCAAATTATATAACTTTATTTATATAATTTTGTGTTTAATCGGGCTTAATCGAGCTTAATCGAGCCCCCTACTTGGCCGCGCCAAATCTTTACAACTTTCCCTTTCGTCTAACACAATTATCTAATATTTGTGATGTTAGATAAAAAGTTACTTACCCGTGATATTACTTTACCTGGGCGCCAGAACAAATCCCAGATACAAATGACACGGTTTCAGCTTAGCTCAGCACATGGAGACACTCTTTCTCAGGATTCGTTCAGTGATTGTGGTTTTCAAGGGGAATCGTTATAAATAACACTTTAAGATTTTCTTGATTATTATATTTAATGTTTAATCAATGATTTTTAAACTTTAAATTGTCAATGGTAGGACTTAATTATACCCTAACCTTATAATTATTGAGTGAGTGTGGAAAGTAATGATTAAGACGCTCAAACGACCTATAGCTCTTATCTGGTTTGATTAAGAGATTTCTATCTCCCAAACCAGTGCTAAAGAACAGGTCTGCAATAATTTGCACGTCCAATACTACACACCACTTTCCATTCAACACTCTTATACTATATTAGAACTAATCTTATAGTTAAAATACAATGTGTGCTTTTCTTAGTGTCTTTTCAAAATTGTTTAATGTTTTATTAATTTGTTTAGCGCTTATGTCATTAATCAATGAATCTATTTCTTACTGTTTGATGCGTTGACCGACGATAGGAATCTGTAGAGGTCCTCCTTTCGATGGTGTTGCACAGAAGAATGGATTGATCAATGCTGTTGAAGATGCCCTGGCAATTACAGATGCTGTAGCCTTCTGTAGCAAAGGTCCTTCACGGCTGATTGATTAATTAATTAATTATTTAATTAACTAACGGTTGTTTTACGCAGCGAGTGTTATTGAACGTTATTAATTCATCTACACTGCAGACTACTTCTCGATTTAGAACTTAAATTTGCACTGTTGTGTAATTTAAAAATTTCTGTAAGTGAATTATACACGTCTAGTGTGTTTAAGTACCGAACGAAGAGTGATGTTACCCCTCGCTTTTAGCTGGCATCTGTTTTAAATACGGGCTGCTGATTGGTGGTACAAATAAATCATGCGTTTTTCCAGTTTCGACAATCTCAAACAAGTCGCTCAAACACACTGTGACAGGTTCCAAACGGCAGAGAAATTCTTGTCAAAATCGTACTTCCTGTATTTGCAAATCGATTGATTACAGGTATTTGCAAATGTGTTTCCGAAGATCTGACCACAGAATATTGTTGCTTAGGTCTTTACCTGTGTGTGTGTGAAAACACCTTATTCCTACGTAGCATAATTCTCTCGTTATTCCTGTTGGCGTGCGTCATCCATATAACTTCTTTATTTGTTAATTATATTAACTGAGATTGCGGCTACTTATAAAGCTTTTCTTGCTGAATACAATGCTGTTTTCAGAATTGCCGTATATTTATAACTTTTGAAGTTATTGCAGGTTGAACTGATAATTCGCTTTGAGTAAAATTACCTGTTTGAACTGGATTCTAATGTAGCGGTGACGTGGTTAGAGTGAGAGGACTGCGATTATACGCTCTCTCTCTCTTTCTTACGACGTTACACTCGTACCGTCTATAGCTTTCATATAACGCTCTGATAGGACGCTATTATGAATCGTTATAATATATATATATATATATATATATATATATATATATATTTTAATATTTATAACTAAATTTACCTCAAGATATACTTTTTTCCTATTAGGAACATGTTTCGAGAGTTCTTGTTCTCTCATCTTCAGCCTTCGCCATCTTGTTTCTGGTGAAGTATTTGTGTGTTGGCTTCTGGATGTTATTAAGGTAGTTTGTTGGTCTTTGGTCCTTCAAAGTTGCATTATTGTGTGTGGTTGTGGTATCTGTTTTTGTATTTTGTGTATTTTCGATGTTGAGTGCTTTGAATATTGTGTCATGTTTTGTATTGATTTGTATTTGTTCTGGTATTAATTTGTTTTGTGTTTTATGTTTGTATATCTGTAAATTTTCCCAAATGTTCATTATGGTGCCTTTGTGTGGTATATGTTTCATTAGTGTTACATTGGTTATGTCTGGGAATTCATGTCCTGTGTTTATTGCATGTGTGGCTAAATTGGATTTATATATATTTGGTTTTTTGTATGCATTTAGGTGTTCAAAATAACGTTTTTTCAGCTGTTTTTTTGTTTGTCCTATATAACATTTATTGCAATCTTGGCATTCAATTTTGTATATACCGTTGGTTGTTGTATTATCTTTGTTGTGTGAGTTATTTAGATTTTGTAATTTATTTTTATTAGTTTTGTATGCTATTTTTATATCTGTGTTTTTAAATAGTTTTGTTAGTTTTGACATTTTATTATTTATATATGTGAATGTGGCCCATTTTTTGTTGTTGTTATTATTTATGTGTTGTTCAGTTTGATTAATTCTTAATTGTTCAGTTTTTATTTTGTATTTGATTTTATTTTCTATTTTGATCATAGTATTTTTATTGTATCCATTTGCATAACCAATTTGGTATATTATATTTCTTTCTTTGTCAGTTTCTTGTTTGTTTAGGGGTATTTTGTACATTCTGTTAAATAACGAATAAAATGCTGCCATTTTATGTTGTGGTGGGTGGTCAGAATGGTTAGGTATAATGATGTTAGTGGAAGTTGGGTTTCTATATATTGCATATTGTATGTGTTTGTTGTATCTTGTGATGGTTATGTCTAAATAGTTGATTTTGTTATGTTTTTCTTTTTCTTCTGTGAATTGTATTTTGGGATGTATGTTATTGATTTGTTTCAGTATGTTCTCTGCATTTGTGTTTTTCTTATTTGATACATATAGTCCATCATCTACATATCTTATCCATATGCCATCTGGGTCATGTGTTTTTATGATATTTTGTATTTTGGTGTCTATGTGTTGTAGGAATATTTCTGCTATTATGCTTGATAATGGTGATCCCATTGCTAAACCTTCTTTCTGTTGATAAATATATAACCGAAATAAAAAATAGTCTCCAACTAATACTAAAACAAAATTACTTTGAATTTAATAGCAAAATTTATCAACAGAAAGAAGGTTTAGCAATGGGATCACCATTATCAAGCATAATAGCAGAAATATTCCTACAACACATAGATACCAAAATACAAAATATCATAAAATCACATGACCCAAATGGCATATGGATAAGATATGTAGATGATGGGCTGTATGTATCAAATAACAAAAACACAAAAGCAGAGAACATACTGAAACAAATCAATAACATACATCCCAAAATACAATTCACAGAAGAAAAAGAAAAACATAACAAAATCAACTATTTAGACATAACCATCACAAGATACAACAACCACATACAATATGCAATATATAGAAAACCAACTTCCACTAACATCATTATACCTAACCATTCTGACCACAACATAAAATGGCTGCATTTTATTCGCTATTTAACAGAATGTACAAAATTCCCCTAAACAAACAAGAAACTGACAAAGAAAGAAATATAATATACCAAATTGGTTATGCAAATGGATACAATAAAAATACTATGATCAAAATAGAAAATAAAATCAAATACAAAATAAAAACTGAACAATTAAGAATTAATCAAACTGAACAACACATAAATAATAACAACAAAAAATGGGCCACATTCACATATATAAATAATAAAATGACAAAACTAACAAAACTATTTAAAAACACAGATATAAAAATAGCATACAAAACTAATAAAAATAAATTACAAAATCTAAATAGCTCACACAACAAAGATAATACAACAACCAACGGTATATACAAAATTGAATGCCAAGATTGCAATAAATGTTATATAGGACAAACAAAAAAACAGCTGAAAAAACGTTATTTTGAACACCTAAATGCATACAAAAAACCAAATATATATAAATCCAATTTAGCCACACATGCAATAAACACAGGACATGAATTCCCAGACATAACTAATGTAACACTAATAAAACATATACCACACAAAGGCACCATAATGAACATTTGGGAAAATTTACAGATTTACAAACATAAAACACAAAACAAATTAATACCAGAACAAATACAAATCAGTACAAAACATGACACAATATTCAAAGCACTCAACATCGAAAATACACAAAATACAAAAACAGATACCACAACCACACACAATAATGCAACTTTGAAGGACCAAAGACCAACAAACTACCTTAATAACATCCAGAAGCCAACACACAAATACTTCACCAGAAACAAGATGGCAAAGGCTGAAGATGAGAGAACAAGAACTCTCGAAACATGTTCCTAATAGGAAAAAAGTATATCTTGAGGTAAATTTAGTTATAAATATTAAAGTATTATATACATCAAGAAACGGACTGTAGCAGAAAGTGATTGAAATATATATATATATATATATATATATATATATATATATATAAGAAAGAAATATTTAAGCTAGAGTAGGAAAGCTATATTAAATTTCCGATGTAACATTAGTATCAGTAATTGTTCAAAGAAAAAAATAAAGATGGAAAGTAAGAAATTTGAAAAGAGGGAATATAAAGAAATGTATTAAAAAGAATAAATCCATTACATTATTTCACTTGATATATATGTGTTAGAATAATCATTTCAAGTACCTAATTTCATTTTCTGTGCTGGTAAATTCGCTATACGAAACAGGGTTACACCACTAGACGATCAGGCCAGAGAGTGACAAATAAAAGGTAAGTTGGGAGGGTGTGATTATATAATTAATTATAAAATTAATTTAAGTTATAAAACACGACAACTTTTCTGACCTTTATTGCAACGGACAATTAGCGTTTTTTTTTTATTTTGATAATTATAAATCTTTATGTAACGTAGGGGACCTTAGTTTCGTTACGTTACAATATATATATATATATATATATATATAAATATATATATATATTCTATCACTTTCTGCTACAGTCCATATCTTGATGTATATAATACATTTAATATTTATAAATAAATTTACCTCAAGATATACTTTTTTTCCTTATTAGGAACATGTTTCGAGAGCTCCCGTGCAAATACATATACTACAATCACACACAATAATACAACTTTAAAATACCACAGACCAACAAACAACCTTAATAGCATCTAGCCAACACATAAATACTTCACCAGACGCAAGATCGCGAAGGCTGAAGATGAGAACACGGGAGCTCTCGAAACATGTTCCTAATAAGGAAAAAAAGTATATCTTGAGGTAAATTTATTTATAAATATTAAATGTAATATATATATATATATATATAGACTTAGCGCCGCATAATTTCTTTATCACACCCCAATTTTTACCCAGGGTATCTAAAACAAATTTGAGGAACTTGTATAAGTACATTTTTAGGTGATGAAGTTATTTTGCCCAAGTTATGGTGTGTCAGCGTACGAAAAACTTATACAAATTTTTATACATCGTATTTTTGCTGTACGCTGAAGCCAGACAACCTGTTCGATATATACAAATGTATATAATGAAATATGGGTAGTTAGTCGGCCATATTGGCATTCGTAATAATTATTCTATAAAATTTGTAACATGTGTAAAAAAGACAGACACTACAGAGAGAAGTGTTTTTATTCTGTTTAGTTGGTATAACGAAATATTGCGACCTGCCATATATATTTCTGTTTAGTCGCTGTGAGGTAATTCGTTGCGCTTGTTAACGTGTGTGGGACAGAATTTTGTTATTCGTATGAAGTTTTTGTGATTGCAAGTCGAAGTAAAAATATGTTGGAGGCGCTAGGAATAATAATGAAAGGTAAGATGATCATTTATTTAGTGTATGTTGTCCGTTGTTTGTAGGAAATTAGCTGTGTTAGGTTATGTATGAATCTCGATTACTTTGGGTCTTAACACTAGGCCTACCGGTTGTTATAGACCCAACTATACATAATATCACTGTGTTCTGTCCAAAATTTAATAATGGAGCAAATTAGCATTCTAATTTAATTAATACAATATACCTAGGCTAACGCCATGCGTTCTTATGGGAGTAAAAATTTAATTTTTTGTCTCCGTAAATAGGTTCGACCGCCGTTTAAAATTATTTTTCTCGTGTTTATATAACATAGAAGAATATAATAAAAATATATCAGCGCAATATCAGCATTGATGAGAATCTTCATAATTACCCAAGGGGTAATTAACTCATTTAAAAAAAAAAAAGTCCCTGTAAGGCACTGACTGCAATTTAATTGAATAATGTTTCTTTAACTCCTGTAAGTCTGACAATTACTACTCTAGCCTACCTATATTTGTGTAATGTATCCAGTTTGTAAGTCATTTTATTCGTAAAATGTCCTACCTAACACAAGATGATAGGCCTTACCATAATATATTTAATTTGAACTCTGCTCGTATTTAACTAGTTACATATTTTATTTAATTCTTCAGTCCAGCTATATTACTCTAAATATACTTTCAAATTCAGCATTTTTCAGAGAAACGTAATTACTTGCTAAGATATGACAACGGTAGAAAGTTAAGGTTAATTTTAAGACCTAATATAACAAAATTTATAATATAGGCCTATGTGTACTATATCCTCACTGAAGCAAACTGTTGTAATTGTTTGTACACATAGTTACTTTCATACCATTGAGTCCATTAAATTGTAATATATTTGTCATAAAAATTTTGTTTTAACACAGCTCTGCTTTAAAAATTAAGGGCTAACATTTGTCAGGTAAAAGAAAAATTGAAAAGAGAATTTGACCTGTGACTTCTTTAATTTTTGACTTAAACATGCATTTTAATCTCGATTAAATTTTTTAATAAAATTGTGCTGTTTTTAAATTTTATAATATTAACTTGTAGACAGAAAATGTTTTGCTGGTGACTAAAGAAAGCATAATTCTTTTATCTTATGTAAAATTTATTATTGCATGCAAGTCTGATTAAAGCTCAGTAAACGAAAATTATCACTGCTTACAGCAGCAGGTTCTTAAACCCGATAATTGATGTAGGCCTATAGTGTTATTTTTATTTAATTTCTTATTATCTGTATTTATAATCTGTAACTTAATGTGTAGAATTGTATTTATATTGTTTAACCTCCTAAATGATACTCAACTAATATCACATGAAATTTTAAAAAGTTAGTATCTTAATATTCTAAAATATTTTATGGGGTGTGTTATACTTAATAGTAGATTTAAATGATACAGAGTATGGATGAATTATCCGTAATGTATTTGCTAGTTATAATACCGTTATAATCAGGATTATATTATTTAGAAAAACCTATATTTAGTTCATTTATATTGTCATCTGAGTTTAGTTATGTTTGATGTAATAAATAAAATGTTTATTTCATCAAAGGTGTTTTCACTTTTTGTAATTATGTTCTTGTAAATAAATATTCTATGTACTTTATTAATGTAATCTTATAGTTACTGATAAAGTAACAAAGCCCAAATGTCTGTGTGGTATTTTTGTTGTAATAATATTTGTCTGATATGTATTATTTTTGCAATGTTTTTATGTATCTTCTCTGAAGAAATAATTTGTTCATTATCCTTAATAACAGTCCCATTTACATTTTAAATGAGCAAATTTAGTAACATAGTAGTTGGAATCATTTTTAATTAGTAGTATTATGTGTCAATGCTTTCAAATCAGGGGCTTCCTTTGGAAAGTATAATCATATGATAATTTTAAGATAAGTATTGTTAGAAGCTCTAAATAAGTTTGTTTATATTATTTTTTATATAAAGAGTTTTGGAAGCTGCTGGAAAACAAAAGTTCTTAATAAAGTACATAATTAGTTTAATAACATTATTTCCCATAAAATTGCAATTATTTCATTTAGTAATTTGCACTTTTGTTGATACTGGCAATGATAATTATTTTTCTCTGTTAGCTAAAATTCTTTCTTTGTTACAGAGTCCATTGTTGTAGAAGCTCTTATATCGCCAGATGATTGTGCAAAATTTATAAGTTTGGAGGTAAATTTCTCCTTATAGAACTGCTGTATTCTTATATAGTTATCTCTCTCTCTGACCTCTATTTTGCACTATGAGGTGTACACTTATTTCCATTCTTATTTGGTATTCTTTTATCTCTTTCTACTATTATTTAGTTACAATAGTTTAATCATAGTAGTCTCTTTATAATTGGTTTAGTGTTTTTTGTACACTGGTCTGTCCCTTAGTGTATATCATTGACTAACATTACTTACGTGTGGTGTCACATGACAGGTGTTCTTAATTACGATTATAATACATTATGTCCTTTCTTATAATATTCTTATACTATTACAATAGTGGCATTACACCTTACTTGTGGTATAGACATTAACCTTTTACTTCTATTTGGTATTATAAAGTGGTTTTGTTCACGTTTTACGTAGTGAATCCCCTTTTGGTCGGTTTTGGTTCACTTTATTTACTTAAATTCTTATTTAAAATCCATTTTGGGTATCTTATATTGGTACCTGTAGAAAGCTTATCAGTTCTTCTTGGTTTAAGGCACAAAACATTTTGGTTTAGGTAGGCTTTTCCTACTGATAGATGTGAATTTAGGTGAAATTTGTACCAACAATGTGTATGTTAGGTTGATACAAATTTACATTCTTTTAACCTTATTTTCTCAAGTTTGGTTTTGTTAATGATAACTAATAACTCTTTAGTTATTGCCTTTTCTTATCTTACATGATTGTTTGACTATTTGAGTAATATTTGTTATTATTATGAGACAATTTTAATACTTCTTTATGTTACATGGGTGCTATGCATAACATGTTACTATGCTTTTATTCACAGCTTCTATTCAGTTAACATACTGTTACTTTCATTCTTTTATAACATATCTTGTCCTATACATTTATAATATTATCTGTTGTATATTGGTCATCTCAGTTAGTCAGTTCTTGTCCATCTCTTCAATCTGTAAGTTGTTCAGTCATTGCATATACGGGTAAGATGTTCTATAGTTGACTGGCTCTTGGAATCTATATTTTATGCCATGGTTGTTAGGTGTCTTTCTCGTAGTATGTTTCTTCCTTGTCTTCATTGGTTCCTTACTGACCGAAAACTATTGGGTTGTTGGTTCCTGTGGTACAATCATTGTTCGGTGCATCTTCTTTTTCTTATAATGTTATTTCACTTGTTAGTTACCATTAGTTTTATTAACTCTTATTGTTGTGAGTTTATCCTTGGTGATGAGTAGCTCATGTAGTTTCATGCTTGGCCTTTTAGAAGAAACACTTGGTTTGTCTCTTTCACTCAATTATTGACATGTGTTAATATTTTGGGTTACTGAAATATTTGGGCTCATATGTCTCGTTACAATATTAACTGGTTGTAGGCATATAAACTTATACACTGTTGTGAGAATTGTACAAAAGTACCTTTAAGCTAATTTCAAAACACAACATTTCAGAATTAATCACATTTTTTTCACTTTATAGGCTATGTCACACCAAAAGAAAATGTACAGGTCACTTTCAACAACAGTTGACAACAGCTGACTGAATATTATCCGATGACAAAATATTAAACAGGTGGGAGATAGTCACACCAACCAACCATTTTGTATATAGTCTTTAAAATGAGATTTTTTTGCTTGTACACGGAAAACCTGGATCACTGTATTAAGATATATACTTTAGATATGTAGGTCAATTTATTAATTTTGAGCTATTAATTTAGGCTAGTGCTAAGCTTTAAAACACAGTTATTTGTATGAAAGAAAAGTACAATTTTGTAGGCCAAGTAATAAATCCAACTATGATTCTGAAAAATTGTCACGGGTAGGAAAATAAAAATAATAATAATTCACCGATCTGAATGACGTTTTACAGAATCGTGATAAACATAAAATTACTTTTGATAGTGATCCCATGCTTATCCCAAGTTGAAACTTTCAGAATATGTAGAGGAAAACAATATCTTTCACACATATTTTTTTGAGAATTTTAAAAATACAGTTTTTCAAAATTCAGTAAATGCAATAATGATGTGTTTATAAAAAATATATATATTTTCAACTAATTATGTTTTATATCATATGAAAGCCCTTTAAAAGAGCTTTCAAATGAACTCGATGTCATTGTTCTAGCTTAATTAAAACACAAGTTGTGAAGAAATCAATATTGTTGCGCAAGTCAAAAATTTTATTTTATTTTTTTCATTTTTGAGCACCCATTACTCAGTAACCTTTCGTCAGAAAAATGTGAAAAAATTGATTTGTGTTACTATTTATGAATACTACATGCATACTTAATTTCAAATAAATCTAAGAGGGTCAGGTTGTAGCACTTGTTGATTTGACACGGAATATCTCTTAAATGTAACTTGAAGTTTTCATTTTGTTGTAAACATACCAGTCTAGTTTTTCCACTTATAGTTTATGCTATTTTTTTTTTTTTAATAATTTGAACTAATTGAACCCCTAATCAATCCTACACTCCCTCGCAGAAAAACCTATATTTAGTTCATTTATATTGTCATCTGAGTTTAGTTATGTTTGATATAATATATAAAATGTTTATTTCATCAAAGGTGTTTTCACTTTTTGTAATTATGTTCTTGTAAATAAATATTCTATGTACTTTATTAATGTAATCTTATAGTTACTGATAAAGTAACAAAGCCCAAATGTCTGTGTGGTATTTTTGTTGTAATAATATTTGTCTGATATGTATTATTTTTGCAATGTTTTTATGTATCTTCTCTGAAGAAATAATTTGTTCATTATCCTTAATATTTATTAATTATTGATACCTTAGAATTGAAACTGTTTTGTATAAATTTTGTAATAAAAATCAATGTACTTGTAAGTCATTTTTTATCAATAACCTATTGAAAATAACACATTCCTTGTGCAATGCAAGTAGGCCTACCAAATACCTACCAAAAATGTATATCCCCAATTTTTGATAGAATATTTGATTTTTGTTGCCATCAGAATTTTACTTTGATTTTACTTTCATGTTCCATAAGGAAATGGAAGTATGGTGATGGCAAAAAAAATCGTGTTAGAGATTTTTGCAGATTCTGATTATACTACCCTCAAAACATGAAAAAAAGTAATTTTTCGAAAAGTGTCTGTGTGTCTGTCTAGATTTTTTATGGCAAACGATAAGAGCCGCAAATTCAAACAGAATCAAATAATTTTTTGCATACAGCCCTGAATTGTAGAGTGTTCAAGACCTATTGTTTTTTGTTAAGATCGGTTAAGATAAAGGGGTAGTTTACCTGCAATATTTTATGTTGTAACAAGAGAAATTTTTTCATGACGAACGATAACTGCCGTAAATTCAAACAGAATCAGATATTTTTTTACATATGTGCCCGAGTTATAGAGGACTCAAGGCCTATTGATTTTGGTGGAGATCGGTTACGGGGAAAGGGTAGTTTACCTGAAACATTTTTTTGTTGTAACGTAATAGTTTACCTGATAATTTTTTGTATATATGTACTACGTTATTGACAACAAAGAAGCAGTTTGTTTTTAAAATTCCTTCCCGGCCTGTTTGGCCGTAGACCAATGTTTTCTGCAAAACCAGACGTTTCGCCAGTGCCATCGACTTCCATAATCAGTGAAAATCAAGTGCGATAACGTGAGGTGGTATACGTTAGTGCCCACAGTAAGTGGCTGAAGCAGTAAGTAGAAAGAAGTAGTTTCAATGGAAATATTTCATTTCGAAAATGATTTTAAATATAAATCTTAGAACATGGAAGTCGTGTATGATTCTCCATACCAATATTTTGTTCTTAAGTGTGCTATTAAGTATTATGAATCTTCTCCATGTCAAGGTATAGGATTACAGCCTGTTTTGCCTTCACTGAAGGCATCTCTTTTCCTTGCCCTACCTATATCTCGTCTTCCCTGAGGTCTGTATCTTATTACTTGTTTAGGTAGTCCCATGTTTTCCATTCTCTTGATATCCTGCCTCTATTTTATTTGTCCTTCCCTTATTCTGCCGGCTATAGAATATACATTTTACTTGGTTCTTATATTTTCATTTCATATTTGATATCTAAGGGTTTGTATTATGAATACTCGACACAATATTTTTCTTGTTAGATTCGAAGTTTTAAGTAATTTTCTCTTAAAAAGTGTGTATGAACATTTTAGCACGACGAGATTGTCTGTTTTATTATTATTCTTAACGTTTTGGTTTTTATTATTAATTTTTGGTTTATTGATTTATTCTACCCAATTCAATCTATTATTGAATCCGATATGAATAAATCGGTTTACTTACTCTTTGACATCGTTTATTAATTTTGTTTAAATAGTTTAGAATGTTTTTTGTTCCATTTCATGAGTTCGATTCTGAAGAAGTTGCGTTGACTCTTCTATTATTAGCTGCGGTGAGTTGCTCTGTACTTTCCTGTATAGACACTAACATAAACACAACATGTACATGATACTTAATATTATTATAACATTAATAGTTAATAACATTTTATTATGGCCTATGCATACTGCATTGGTCACTGTCACTTCTGATAGTGTCCTTTTTCTTCATCTTGTGGTTTTATTACCTTAACTATAGTTTGTTAAGTGAGTTTACTATACTTTAGGAAGTTACCTTTTTATATGGGTTGTAATCCTATCAAATTATTCTCGTTATTGCTTGAATATCTCTTATCATTGTTTTGATAGCACTGTTATTATTGTGCAGTAGTTCATTCTGCATTTATACTGAAAATTGCTTTGGTTTAAAGTAACCAAGATTACTTGCATCTAGCTGTCAACATGGTTTATTTATTATTATTGTTATTATTAGTATTTGGGTGGCTATAATCCTTGAATTTACTTATTCGAATAGTATTCTGCCTCATTCAATGTTGTTGGTTTAGTTCCTACTCTTTTATGATAAGTTTACAAGATAATTTTGTTCATCATGCATCCATTCTATGGCAAGCATATAGTTATAATATACAACAATGGATTATTGTCGGTTTTGTGTTTCTGTATTACATTTGATTTATTTGACTTTATGTAGTACTGGTATATCTATTGGTTATTATTAGATTACATTTTGTTTATCTTTTACAGTCTTTACTATTGGTAATTAGTGGTTATTTCTAATATCAATTCCACTTTACAATTGGTCATTGGTGTTTTGGACATAGCCCTCTTTTCATGTCTACACATAATTTAGCTAAGAACTTATTATTATTCATTCTCTTTGTTACTTTTTATGTTCAATAATTCATTCTTATTGATTATTGTTTGTATTACATTGTCAAGGAAGGTATTCACTTAATAAGTTTTGGTCAGTGTCAATTTGTTTTGCAGCTTAGGGGTTTAAATCATGTTGTTTATTCCATTTATTCTTTCTTCTTTTATAATAATTCTTTTATTGCCATATGTTAGTTCATTATAATTCATGTTATCTCCCTTTTTTGTGTTTGATCTGGATATTTTCTTCTTCTCTTCACCGATTCCTTCCTCCCTCTTAATAAGTTTCTTCATGGCGTTGTTTTCACTGGTTTCCTTCTCACGGTTAATAGGTTTCTTCTTGATTTTGTCTTTAATGGGTTTCCTTCTCACTGTTTGATGTATTGGGTAATTATGTATGTCGTCTCGTCGTTAGTCTTGCTTTATCTTCTTTAGTTGCACATTTACTGGTAATTCCTTCTTCATTTTAATTCACTTGGTTTTGGCTTATGATACTTCCTTTTTTATCCATGATCGTATGCTTGACCTTGTAGGTATTCTTAATTGTAGTGGCTTTCAACTTATTTGTGGTACGCTGGTGTTGGTAGTGTTATATGTACCATTACAACATACAAAAATTTGACAGATATTTTTGTCGCAAAAAACTTTTATGATATATTGTGTATAAATACACATATAAAGGTATTTTTGCCACAAAAAACGTTTATGATATATTGTGTATAAATACACATATAAAGGTATACAATACATTTGATTTGTTTAACAGTCGTTATAAGACAGTATTACCATATAGGGGAGAGCAGAGAGACATAAGTTGATACTTTGTACTTCTTCAAGTGTCCCTTAGTCGCAGCACCTCTGCAACTGTATAACGTCTTTGTTATAGCTTGTAGTACATGCTCCTCCAGTCTGATTATAGCAGTGTACAGTAAAATGAGTCTTTGTTCCCTTTTGTATTTTAGAACGTGTAAAGCAACCTTTTTGTCACTAATTTGCTATGGGTGTTTACAGCTACGTACTTTGTTGGATCCATGGTAAGTGTAAAATTGAATCATACTAATACAAAAGCAATGTGGCAACATGAGGGCAAGTTATGTTTCTCTATAACTTTTAAAAGAAAATTAATTCATAACCTAACAGATCTCACAATTAATTATGTGTCAGTTACTTGTGATCCTATAATGAAGATTACGTGTTTATTAAATCCTAAGAAACTAAAATTTTTAAAATGATAATAGTAATAATGGCTCCTTTTTATGCCGCCTAGGAAATTTAGGAGGTAGAATAGGTTGCCTAAAGTGAGTGTTCGACACACGCACTAAAGGTAGAGTGGCCAGCAGCACTACACTTCAGCCACTAATTTTAAAATTAAAGGTGTACCTTCAATTTCACCAGAAGGAAAGTGGTATGTTGGTACAATGTAAGTAAAACATTTTGTTCTGTTTTCTTTTTTTCATATTTGGTTCAAACGTACAAGTGAAAAACTTTCTGGGGCGATGTAGCTCACAAACCCTACAAAGACTCAGCGTTTTCCACAACTTGTATTTAGGAAAGAACAAAAAGAAAAATCAGATTTCTGTGTTATGATCTGCACTATTCTGTTAGTTATTATGGTTTGTACCCTAAGAATATTCGTATGTTAGCCTCCGAATACGTGTTTGCAAATAATGTCGATTTTCTGGTGAACTGGGCCGGTAAAAGATTGTTTTACTGGCTTCATGCAGCGACATTCAAGGTTGTCTTTTAGAGAGGCTGAAGCAACAAGTTTTGCAATAGCATTTAGTTTTAATAAACATAACATAAAACTTTCTTCAATATTGGAATTCTGTGATAAGTCGCCTTCATTTTTACTGTCACAATATTTGGAATCTGAAGGAAACCAGGCAGCATAACGACAGTGCACTGTCCTAACAAAGTTGTCAGTTTGAAGGGAAATAAACAAGTCAGCAGGGTTACCCCTTTGGAAAAGGGTGAAACCAGTGGTATTTTCATAGATGGCAGCTGGAAACCACCACTTATCGTTATATCCACAGAGTGTTATGTAGATATCACTTTGATTATTTATGGACCAGCAGGTTGTATTGGAGTAGCACATCCATCAAGATAAATTACAGCCTCTCTTTTTTTACTATTTATGAAACAGTTTATACCTCATACCCGTTACAATCTGACTTCAGCCATTAGACAAGTGTTTATATGGCCTGTTTCGGTGCAGCCGCTGAGAGCTGGATGACAATAAACCCAGGTAAAACCATGACATACCTGGGCTAGCAAAAGATACTCTTTCAAAGGCAGCTACACCATCTAACTGACAGCAGGTTTTAGTTCAACTGGAATTTGGCCATTAAATGAAAATATATTCAGTATCGAAGAGTTTCTGTGTTCACCTGTAATTGACAGAGAGATAGGAGACAAAAGTAATTATGAAGGAAGATTAACACCAACAAAAGATTGTCAAGAGACCACAGTAGCCGGACCTCCCACGTCGGAAATAAACGAGACATCTGCTAATACCTTATCACAATTGACACCAGAATAAATTCGCCCTTATCCGAAAGCGACTGCAAAAATAAAATAAAAATGCGCCAAGAAGAAAAAGTCAAGTATTCTCACTGACTCCTATTAAAAAAGCAATTCATATTGAAGAGGAGGCATGACAAAAGAAAGAGCGATCAAAACGGAAACTAATCATGAACGGTAAAACGAAGGTGATTTGTGGACTGTATAGAAACGGTCAATCAAACTCTCCAAGACTTAAGAAATTGTAACAAATTAGTGGGTAGCGTAACATTTGTTATTTCAGAGGATTCTCGCTAGAGATTACCGGTAACTGCAAGAGGAACCCGCGCTGATATTGTCTCAGTGTGTTTAAAGTCCTCGGCGATGTGGAATGCTATTCAGACTAAATTTGCAAAGCAATATGAGAGCCCATTTAGGAGGAGGAGGAGATGGTGATTTTTCTACAAACTTACTGCACCTCGGTGACGGTAGTGTTCCTAATGACGATAGCTTCACAGAAATTGACGAAAAACTGGGACATAGTAAATAGTACAACACTGTATTAATTGCTAAATTCTGTGCAAAACGTCAAGTGTTTACTTGATAAAAATTACAAGTGGTTATTCCCAAAGAATCGAATCTGTGAAGGAAAATAATGATACAAGTTTGGAAAAATTTTCTGGGGATAATAAAAAGTCCGAAGAATCTATTAACACCGTATTTAATATTGAAAATATAGTGTACTATCTCCAAGAATTTTTGAATTCTTTAAATCAATCTTGCATTCCGCCACAACGGTTCATTCTAAAGGTTGGCACTCCAACAATGTTGTTGAAAAATTTACATCCTCCGAACGTTTGCATAATACAAAATGCAGGTGACACGGGAATTTCTGTGTCAAGTAGGTAATAGCGTTATTATCGACTCAAAAGCCCTCTTCACACACACATTCGAATCAATAGGCTACTGGTTGTTAGCATTACCTGGTGTAATTACCAACTTATAAATTGTAACATTCTTTACTTTAGTACACACTTGAAGGAAATTAACAGTTTCGAAATTACATCCGTTCCATTTACATAATTTTCATTAAACCTACTTAATATGTAGTAGTGGACGATAAGCTTTTCCATGTTTTACTAGTACTTGACCTACAACGGTCTGATCTCCTACACTCAGTGCCTCTGTCTTTAATGATCACTGCTTTTTTTTACATAATAATTTTCCCATTCCTGCATAGAATTTACCCGCTCGTACAGAAGGCAACAGAATTTAGTGAATCCAAGCGGCAATCGAAGTAAAACTACGTTACTTTCACATCTCCGTAGGTATGCCACGAATATCCGTCATACTGAATTCTGCTCAATAAAAGTTTCATACTATCACATGACTCTGACATGTAAGCAGTAAGTTATAAACTGAAGGGATTGGTGAATTATTAAAAATGGAGTAAAATCAATAGGTTAAACAAAGTTCGTAGAAGTCTTGAGTTGAGGGAACGTTAGAAAACTGTTTATGTTATGAATGCTTAAGCCTACAAATCGTGATAGTTGTTATTATTATTATTATATTATTACTATAAAACAACATTTGTATTATTTTAATACAGACAGGAGTGAATACAGCCTTCGAATGAATTAGTAGTACGAACGCGTCAGCCTGCCAACACACATTAGATCTGTATATTTGTGTCGTGACAACGGTAGTAATTTTTGTAAACAAAGACTGTTGTGTCATTACGACATTAAGAATGTTGTTGGCGTGAATTTAATGCGACAGATTTTTTTTACCTCTGCCCATGTTCTCTCTTTCAGTCCTCTCACTCACTCACTCACTCACTCTCTCTATCGCGCGCACACGCACGCGCGCCAACTCGTACAGTTTCTTCTTTTTCTTGTCAACAATTTCAGTGTTACACACAATCCTTCACTGTTTGTTTGTGCCTGTTTGTTTAATCATTCATTGTGTTCGTATAGACTACACATTCAAACTTGAGTAATCTGTTTGTAGCAGTGTAACATTTCAACAAACACTTAAAGAGGCGCGCTTTGGGTGCAGTCGCAGAAGGACCTGCCATGCTAACTTAATGAAAATAAAAGGAAATTAATAGTGAGGTAGTCATGTTTAATTAAAGGTAGTAGTGAGGTTTGCCCCTATTAGTGAGGTAGATGGGGAAAATTGACAGAGAAAGAGTGAGGGGGAGAAGAGAGACGGGGGAGAGAGAATTACGAATTTTTAATTATTCTCATTCATACCGAATATCATTTGTAAGAATATAGTTATGCAGTTATTGGTATACAGTAGTACCGAAGCAACATGTTTCAAGTTGACTCCCATCCGTTGGAAATTTATTCACCATTCTGATTAATAAAAATTTCTACAAGTACCAATAATATAAATAACAACCTGCAGAAGCAGAAGAGTTTATATCTTACAGAGTTGAAGAGTTGTAATGTTACATTAATTATATTTTTGCTTTTCGTATATCACAGTGAGCAGTAATCTAATTTTTTTGAAATAATACGTGAAGGCTTATATATTAAGAATTAATTTTTTTTTTATAGTTTCCGTAACTTGCTTGTAAAATAATTAGGTATCCAAAAGGTAAGTTACATATTTTAATAGCAACTTATAAGTTCCTCATCCTCGGTTTTTTCCTTTCTTCAAAATGTACCACTTCTTAATTGCGAATAAATTATTTAACGTAATAATCGTTTCACCAAAGGCTGTTTGGATCCTGTTAATAAAACTCTTGAGTCTGCTGCACATAATCCTCGCTTTTGGTTCATGTTTCGTTAACTTTCTACATTACAATAAGTTTAATTATTTTCAAGTTCCTTATAAGTAGCCAACTGTAGTAAACATCATGTACTTTGACCTCTCTCTCACTCTCTCTCTCTTTCTTTCTGTTACTCTTGTTCTTCTCAATAACTGTATCTCAGGAAGTCTGAACGTAACAGGTTCTTAAGTAAACTTCATATGACTTAACGTGCAAAATCTTAAACATCATTTGGGCTTCAGTTATGTTATAATTTTGTAAGAAAGCTTTACAAAATACTTTTTACACTGCTTCTGTATACGAAACTAGGTGCAGGTATGTAATCAAATTTTTAAGTAGGCCTATTTATTCTAACACTGTTACAGTTTCTTGAAAACGCCGTATGTAAACAAACATTAAAACTTAGTAATAAGGTTTATCAAACTACTATTTTTCTTGGACGCATTAACGCAAATCAGTAATCTAGAGACCAATTTTATATTGAAAAATCGATGTCTAATAAACGGAATTTGATATGCAAAAATCCATCGGTTAAGAAAATAAAGTAAACTTGGTTAGTAACAAATAATTTTGGCAAAAATTTTTAATTTGATATAGGCTATAATTGATTCCAATTTTATTACAATCTGAGAAATGAAGACAAATAGATTTTTATAAACGTTGGTCTAGTAACAAAAAAAGTTTCATTCTTAAGCGCACAATATTATAATTTCCCTTTCATCCCGGAAAAAAGACTGTATTAAGCTACTATCATACTTGTCTAGTCTACACTATTTAATGGGTATATTATAGGTTTCACAAAAATTGATTATCTTACACATGGTTTTAATATATCACTAAACTTTGTGAAAAGTCTGAGTGAAAAGAATTATATACACAACGGTTGATGTTAATACAGGTCTTAATTCGTTTCAAAATTTATAGATAAATAAAAAATTAAAATTATCACATATATTGTGTGGTGTATAAAATAAATTGTAATAATCCTTTCTAATATTACTTAAGCCATAATATCCGAAGTTGGACCGTTCCTTTATTCTTCTGTAGCCTCCTACATTCTTGCATATCTGCTGTCATATTCGCGTCTCACAGTCATAGTAGACAGTAGGCTATAATATTATACCTTTTTTTGCGTTGTCTGAGACTTGTCTCAGAGGATAAGACTCAGGCTGATCTGGGGCAAGCACCCTTCCGCCGATTGGAGATTTAGAGGAGTCGCACGCCAGCGCAGCGCGGACCGGTGGCGACGTAGGTGGAGGCATTCAGGATAGAGTGTAGTGTATGGATGTGTATTTGTGTGTTTACGTAGTGTGCAGAGCCAAATGGGTGATGGTAGAGCCATAATAAAAGTATAAGTCAAACGACAGCCAAGACGAGGTCGAGTAACGCAGGACGTCAAAGCTGGAGGGAGGTGTCAGAGAGGCGTCAAGGTAAGGCGGGGAGGCACAAAGGAGAGGGATAAAGACCGGATAGGTAGATAGGAAAATTTAAGATGTTAAGTTATCAAGAAGGAAGCCAGGTGTAGTAAGTATGACGAAGAGACTTAATTATTTCTATTTCTCCGTTGGCGGGGGTTTCTGGGAGGAGGTCCATCGGGAATGGTGAGGAGACGGCTTATGACAAAGGAAGGTCTGCGGTAGTTACAGGTAGTACTAATATTATACAATACCTCCTTCACATTTAAGTTGAGGAATTCCAATCAGCCTTCCGTTGCGTTACTTCTCTCTTGAGCCCTTGATATAATTCGTTGCCTGCTCTTTATTGCAGCTGTAATATCTCCTTCGTTTTATAATTCGTAACGTTAAATATTCTTCCTCACCCTGGAATTTTCCATTCTCTTTTACTAATTTCTTTTCACTTCATAAGACTTTTCTATACAAAAGCAAGTATATAAAAAAGTTATAAGGTCGGGGATTAGCAACCAAACGGCATTGTTTAAAAACATTTATCTACAAGTTTCTTTTCTATAGTTCATCGTACACACCCTTGCGAGATAAAAATAACTACACGGTAGTTTCTTTCGCAATTTTTCGCATTATTTTGAGACAATCGACTGGTGATTTAGAGATAAATACTTAATATTAATGGGGTCTCATACATTTTATATTATATCTGTTTTCTATCCTACTGATAGAATTAGAAAAACGGTAGCTATCTCTCTTTCCTTTTAAAAGCACAATACATATTAATTTACCAAGTAGCAGTTTCCTTCTTCATTTAAAATTTCTATCAAATCTACTGTATATTGGACAAAACAGAAGGGGAAACATACGTGCTTACAAGGTAGTGTAAACATCCTGTAATGCTGTCAAATCAAAATACAAAGGAAGGGGAAGTGAATACTGTAATGAGTAGCCCCTACATTCATATTTATGCAGGTGTAGGTGATGATTAAGGCCCAGATTTTTATGTAATTACATATTTGAATGCTGAGTGCACATTTACACGGAAAAGCCAGATATCGGCGAATCATACCAATAGGTGTCTTATCCGCGAGTTTAATTTTACATATTTTGTTCATATTACATATTTCACTCCATCTTACATATTTCTACATATTTTAGCTATTTTACTATACTTTACTTCAATTTGAAAATTGAAATGGCAAAAAATAGTTAGGCCTATAACAACATTACTCAGATGCGCAAATGTGCAATTAATCAGAATCAGGTCCAATTAAATTTATTACAAGAAAAGGCAAAATATTGCATCTGTTGCAATTGCACACATAGATTCTACTTTCAAGAAGTAAAATTTTTTACGGGCTCAAGCGACAAGTAAGGCATTTTGCACGGGATGTTAGATGAGAATGGTATGCGCGGCCGCACTCCTTATTTACGTTTCGTTCGCACGTTCAGCAGGCTCGATGGGGAAAGAACGTGCTGTCCGCGGTAAATAAATACTCTTCGCAGATCTTGCAATTCTCGCAACGGATTCCATCTACCTAAACAAACAAATATCTATATAACTCTATGCTATTGTAGGGCACAATGTGATTTTTGACGCCAGTATTATCGACGCTCTCGGAGTGTAAGCCTACACGTAAATAACAATCTGGTGTGCAGTGTGGTGTGTTGAAGTTATTGTCAAGTCAGTGTTTTGTCTTTCGCCTACACTTCTGCGCTTGCTTGTTTCTTGCCTTGGCGGATTCTCGTTGTTGGACAAAAGACGTCTTAAATAATATATTGTGCGGTATTGTTCAACGCAAGTTCTTAAGAGTTTTAAATACAAATATCCTTGTTTTATCATGGCACCGACCGCATCATCTTTGTCATCTAAGTTAAAATCATGGGTACAGATTGACAGTGTTTTTACAACTGACGATAAAGCTGTATTTTGCCAAGTTTGTTATGGCCAAATGGTGTTAAAGAAGAGAAGGTACTGCTGTTGTATACAGATGCAGCAGCATACATGTTAAAAGCAGGTAATTCTCTAAATGTGTTTTACCCCAACCTACTACATGTTACATGCCTGGCTCATGGATTGCATCGAGTAGCTGAAACTGTCAGAGACCTTTTCCCCGAAGTAAATACATTAATATCAGCAACAAAAAAGGTGTTCTTGAAAGCTCCTTACCGTATCCAGTGCTACAAACAAAGGCTACCTGACACACCTCTGCCTCCAGAACCCGTAATTACAAGATGGGGAACCTGGATCGAAGCCGTAAATTTCTACAGTGACAACTTTGAAGCTGTGAAGTATGTGGTGGAAACATTATCTCCCGATTCTGCAGTGTCAGCGAGCGAATCCTTGTCTGCATTCAACAACTCTAAGGTGATATGTTCAGTTTCGTACATCAAAACGCATTTCAGTTGTATCAAGAAACTGGAGACTGCAGGTCTGACTCTCCAAGAGGCCATAGGAATAGTTGAAGAAGCAGTTAACAAGTTAAATGCTGTGCAGGGTGAAGTCGGTGACAAAGTTTCTACTAAATTAAATGCTGTGCTGAATAGAAACCCTGGTTACTCAACTTTACATACCATTTATCGCATATGTAACGGCGAAACTGTAGAATCGATTGAGAATATTCTTCCAAGTACGATTCCTCTATATAAACATGCGCCAGTGACGACATGTGATGTCGAGAGATCCTTTTCTATATATAAAAACATACTCTCAGACCGAAGACAGTCCATGTCAACAGACAATATAGAAAAGTATTTAATAATTAATTGTGCAACTAAACAGTGGAAAAAAAAACTTACATGGACACTTTATTCTTATGCAGAGTTATAGTAGAGTTTTATATATATATATATACAATATAGATTTTCAAGTCAAAAATCTACCTTTAATTTTATAGTAATTTCAACTCTCCTAGTAAAATACTTTGTTAAATAGTTAATAATTCTCAATTTTTTACTTTATACTCATGCCCTATACTACAGAAATCCATAGGTAAAATACTTTGTTGTTGTTAATTTTATAATATCAAGGTTTCTTTTTTAATACTGTTTTCTAAAATATGTTTTCATAAATTTTCTAAAGTACAATAAACAATTGAAAAGTAATTCATTTCTTATGCATGCTGTCTTATTGTAAACTCTTCAACAAAGAGTTGAACTTTCAGATACTGTGTATTCTGAGGGTTAACTTATTTTCTGTAACAGAAGTGGTAATCTAACTGGTGATTAGTGTCAGCCCCGAACTTGATTAGTATTTTATGGATTACATTGACTTTGCTCAAAATATATTTGCATGTTTTGAAAGTGATTTTAAAAAGTTTAAAATGAAGCACCTATTATTTTCAAAACCTTTCAAAGAGGGCACTGTTATGTTCTCGTAAAATGTAAATTATATTGTTGATGTGAAAGTATTTTAATACTACATATTTCTTAAATATTACATATTTAGCTACATATTTTCCTTATTTTTCCTACATATTTATGTACATAAAGGGAGACTGTGCGCTGCGCCGTACGCTAGACAGAGAGGGTATAATAGCAACTATCTCGCTCTAACTTCATCAGCGAAACACGCGGCGGATGAGTAAATTTTATTCGATTCATTTTTGCAGTTCAACCTGCGATAACTTCAAAACCAATAAATATACAGCAATTCTGAAAACTGCATTGTGTTCAGTAATTAAATCTCTATAAGTAGCCAAAATCTCAATTAATATAATTAACAATTACAGAAGATACACAGAAGAAGAACGTGTTTTTTTAGACGTTTCTATTGGTTTAGCATTTGTATTTGTACACTGTACTCTTTAAAATACAAAAAGTAAAATTGGTTAAAAAGTTTTACTTACAGTACGCCTACATCAGTTTTTGAAAAAGTTTGTGATTCGGCTGCTTCTTCAATGCACACGTTTTTTGGAAGCCATGAAGCCAAAGTGAGTCGACCTAACGCCGCTGCCCCAGACTCAGTTGCCCCAAATAAAGTATTTCAATTGTAAAAACTTAAATATTCAAAAATAGTGAACCAGATCGCAGAATGACGTAAGTGTAGTGAAGAAAAAGTCGTGATCAGCCAAAACATCAAGAGTAGTATCTTTACATCCCTAACCATTCGCTAACCAAAATTGCAAAAATTAGTTTGGAGATACGTCCGGATATGGGAGGTTCCGGATATCACAGGTCCGGATGTGACAGGTTGTACTGTACTTTTTAACTACATATTATACTAATGTACAATGAAGATATACTTATTATATCTTTATTTAGTATATAGTTATTTACGTGTCAAGAAAAGAACGTGTGCATAAAGTGATCACAACATTTTATACCTTATATGTTTTCTGTCATTGAATGATTAACCCACTTTTTAATAACAGCGTTGAAAAATAGTTGATTACGTCTTTCAAAGATTATTTTTACTACGGTACTGAAATTAAAAATAACTAAGATCGTATACAGGAATTAAACGTAGGCGACTGGAAGCAGTAATTGTATAAACAGCCGAGACACACCACCTGCTAATATTGCAGGAATTGCTTACGTTCAGTAGACTTGGCAACGTTGTGACCTTCGTGACTTTATATACATTTTGTGGCAACACTGTGCATATTTTTCATCACTAAAAGCTAAACCGATATCCGTGTAAAATAGTAATGCATTTTTTTAAACGTGTGAGTCGTTTGTAACGATTAAGTTAACAGGATAATTATTATTCAACTTTTTTCAACAAACTATCTTGAAACGGATATATATTTTTACGGTTTTTTATGCTGATTACGAATATGTAAGAATAAAATGTCTAAGCTTACTCGTAACTTTTATATATGGGGTCTCAAAAAGATGAACTTCTCTGGTCAGAACTTGCATGTTTAGCTAATGATGGATAAACCTGATTATATATATATATATATTTCTATAATACTTATAACTATTTTACCTCAAGATGTATTTTTTCCTTTAGGGACATGTTTCGGGAGATCCTGTTCTCCCATCTTCAACCTTCGCCATCTTGCTTCTGGTGCAGTATTTGTGTGTTGGCTTCTGGATGTTATTATGGTGGTTTGTTGGTCTTTGGTCCCTCAATGTTGCATTATTGTGTGTGGTTGTGGTATCTGTTTTTGTATTTTGTGTATTTTCGATGTTGAGTGCTTTGAATATTGTGTCATGTTTTGTATTGATTTGTATTTGTTCTGGTATTAATTTGTTTTGTGTTTTATGTTTGTAAATCTGTAAATTTTCCCAAATGTTCATTATGGTGCCTTTGTGTGGTATATGTTTTATTAGTGTTACATTGGTTATGTCTGGGAATTCATGTCCTGTGTTTATTGCATGTGTGGCTAAATTGGATTTATATATGTTTGGTTTTTTGTATGCATTTAGGTGTTCAAAATAACGTTTTTTCAGCTGTTTTTTTGTTTGTCCTATATAACATTTATTGCAATCTTGGCATTCAATTTTGTATATACCGTTGGTTGTTGTATTATCTTTGTTGTGTGAGTTATTTAGATTTTGTAATTTATTTTTATTAGTTTTGTATGCTATTTTTATATCTGTGTTTTTAAATAGTTTTGTTAGTTTTGACATTTTATTATTTATATATGTGAATGTGGCCCATTTTTTGTTGTTGTTATTATTTATGTGTTGTTCAGTTTGATTAATTCTTAATTGTTCAGTTTTTATTTTGTATTTGATTTTATTTTCTATTTTGATCATAGTATTTTTATTGTATCCATTTGCATAACCAATTTGGTATATTATATTTCTTTCTTTGTCATTTTCTTGTTTGTTTAGGGGTATTTTGTACATTCTGTTAAATAACGAATAAAATGCTGCCATTTTATGTTGTGGTGGGTGGTCAGAATGGTTAGGTATAATGATGTTAGTGGAAGTTGGTTTTCTATATATTGCATATTGTATGTGTTTGTTGTATCTTGTGATGGTTATGTCTAAATAGTTGATTTTGTTATGTTTTTCTTTTTCTTCTGTGAATTGTATTTTGGGATGTATGTTATTGATTTGTTTCAGTATGTTCTCTGCATTTGTGTTTTTGTTATTTAATACATATAGTCCATCATCTACATATCTTATCCATATGCCATCTGGGTCATGTGTTTTTATGATATTTTGTATTTTGGTGTCTATATGTTGTAGGAATATATCTGCTATTATGCTTGATAATGGTGATCCCATTGCTAAACCTTCTTTCTGTTGATAAATTTTGCTATTAAATTCAAAGTAATTTTGTTTTAGTATTAGTTGGAGACTATTTTTTATTTCGGTTATATATTGTTTGTTTTTATTTTGTTCTATAAGTTTGTTTATTATTATGTCAATTGTTTCTTCTACTGGGATATTAGTGTACATGTTTGTTATGTCATATGATGTGAAAAATGTATTTTCATTTATATTTATTATTTTTAGTTTGTCTATTAATTCGTATGTATTTTTTATGTTATGATGGTTATTTGTTAGATGGTTATTTTTTAGTTTTAAACATATACTTCAATAGACAATGCCAAAAACATAAATTAACACCTAAATACATCAACATAAACACAAACAACAAAAATATGACTGCACAAAAAACTATAAAACAAGCACAAAGGCTATGGATACAAAACGAAATTAATCAATTATACAGTAAGAAAAATAGCATAACACTAGACATATACAAACTACACTTAGAGCTAACAAATTTATTACATCCAATCACTTGGAACAATAAATACAATAACAGAAAATAAAATAAGATTTGAGAAAAACAAAAAGACTTATACAATCAACAAAAAACTTAACACATTAAAACAACAAAACAAAAATCAAGAACAAAAAAACAAAAATAAACACACATTTTACCCTCGAACCATTAACCTCAGCAATACAGAATTTAACAAAAAAGAAACAGAATATTTAAACAATATGTCAAAAACTAACATAACCCAAAATGCAAACAAAAATCTAGAAAATTTAATAGTAGAAACAGAATTTGCCATTAACCTAATAAAAGACAATACACAAGAAGAAAAAAGAGCAGAAGCAACACATATAATTAAAAAAATAATCACTAGCGAAATGAAAAACATAGATAAACAAAAGAAAAACAATAAAAGAAATTAAAAATAAAGTAAAGAACAATAATTTAATAATAACTAAAGCAGACAAAAGTCAAGCAACAGTAATCATTGATAAAACAGACTACATCAAAAAAACCGAAGACTTCATCAACAATAATAAATGCGTACAACTAGATAAAAACCCAACAGAAAACTATCTTAAACAAACAATAAAACTAATAAAAACAAATAAAAACATTTTCAACAATAAAAACATAGACATATATATAAACAATAATCCAGAACCACCTAAAATGAACAGCCTAATAAAAATACACAAATTAAACAACCCAATACGTCCATTAATCAATTTCAAAAAAGCTCCTACATACAAAATAGCAAGAATAATAGCACAAAAACTAAAAAATAACCATCTAACAAATAACCATCATAACATAAAAAATACATACGAATTAATAGACAAACTAAAAATAATAAATATAAATGAAAATACATTTTTCACATCATATGACATAACAAACATGTACACTAATATCCCAGTAGAAGAAACAATTGACATAATAATAAACAAACTTATAGAACAAAATAAAAACAAACAATATATAACCGAAATAAAAAATAGTCTCCAACTAATACTAAAACAAAATTACTTTGAATTTAATAGCAAAATTTATCAACAGAAAGAAGGTTTAGCAATGGGATCACCATTATCAAGCATAATAGCAGAAATATTCCTACAACATATAGACACCAAAATACAAAATATCATAAAAACACATGACCCAGATGGCATATGGATAAGATATGTAGATGATGGACTATATGTATCAAATAACAAAAACACAAATGCAGAGAACATACTGAAACAAATCAATAACATACATCCCAAAATACAATTCACAGAAGAAAAAGAAAAACATAACAAAATCAACTATTTAGACATAACCATCACAAGATACAACAAACACATACAATATGCAATATATAGAAAACCAACTTCCACTAACATCATTATACCTAACCATTCTGACCACCCACCACAACATAAAATGGCAGCATTTTATTCGTTATTTAACAGAATGTACAAAATACCCCTAAACAAACAAGAAAATGACAAAGAAAGAAATATAATATACCAAATTGGTTATGCAAATGGATACAATAAAAATACTATGATCAAAATAGAAAATAAAATCAAATACAAAATAAAAACTGAACAATTAAGAATTAATCAAACTGAACAACACATAAATAATAACAACAACAAAAAATGGGCCACATTCACATATATAAATAATAAAATGTCAAAACTAACAAAACTATTTAAAAACACAGATATAAAAATAGCATACAAAACTAATAAAAATAAATTACAAAATCTAAATAACTCACACAACAAAGATAATACAACAACCAACGGTATATACAAAATTGAATGCCAAGATTGCAATAAATGTTATATAGGACAAACAAAAAAACAGCTGAAAAAACGTTATTTTGAACACCTAAATGCATACAAAAAACCAAACATATATAAATCCAATTTAGCCACACATGCAATAAACACAGGACATGAATTCCCAGACATAACCAATGTAACACTAATAAAACATATACCACACAAAGGCACCATAATGAACATTTGGGAAAATTTACAGATTTACAAACATAAAACACAAAACAAATTAATACCAGAACAAATACAAATCAATACAAAACATGACACAATATTCAAAGCACTCAACATCGAAAATACACAAAATACAAAAACAGATACCACAACCACACACAATAATGCAACATTGAGGGACCAAAGACCAACAAACCACCATAATAACATCCAGAAGCCAACACACAAATACTGCACCAGAAGCAAGATGGCGAAGGTTGAAGATGGGAGAACAGGATCTCCCGAAACATGTCCCTAAAGGAAAAAATACATCTTGAGGTAAAATAGTTATAAGTATTATAGTATTATATACATCAAGAAACGGACTGTAGCAGAAAGTGATTGAAAAAATATATATATATATATATACATACATGTATATTTGTTTTAAAACTACAGAAACTTGTATTTTCATAATAATAAGAATTACATGTTAATATAAATTGAGAAACTCTTCAGAATTCAATATTTTTGACATTTTATAATAATTATAATTATAATTAGACTAGCAGGCTGCACCAGTTTACTGAATATAAATAAATGTGTAATTTTACCAATCACATTTTTTGCCATTATAGAAAACCACTAATAATGATTAACAGAACATATAGTAGACATCTGTTTACTAGTGACTTGAGCATAGTGTCAAATTCTGCAATTGTTTCAAAGGTGAACAGCAATACATACACACGAATCCATACAGTGTTCATGTACAATTAACTATACACATCAACATCAACCATTATGTCACATAACTAAATGAAATATTCTATATAATATACATTCAACAGAAACACAGAAAATTCAACAGAAATTTACTCAATTTCCTATATTTTGCAGTAGTAATTTTTCAAATTTTTTGCACAATAAAATTGGTGAAATTGGTTTCCCAAGTTTGTATAATCAGCTTTAGAAAGTATATCCATACCGAATATATGAAATACTATTCTGTTCTCCATAAATATAGAGGAGTCATGCAGTATTGTCTAGCATCCTGCTTGTTTCTCAGATAATTTAATGATTTTAATGTATGCATATGTGTACAATCTTTCATCCATTAGACATCATACTTAAATTAGATGTACATAATTATTTTTGCAATTTTGTTTATATACTGTGTGCCATAACCTGAAATGTTACAACTTGTTTGTTGTGAGTACCAACTACCAAACTGATGTCATTATTTTCTTGTTATTTTTGCAAATATTGTTTTTTTTTTACTCAGACAGAAACTAAAATTAAATGAAAAATGTTACTACTGTAGTTTTTCTTTCCTCTATTTATGCAGAAACTGCCTGAAATTGAGAAAAATAAAACAGGTAAATGGACAAAGGAGGATATAAATGCTGCCTTACAGTAACTACTTTTAAAACAAATGACATAAAAGCAGGCAGCTGAGACCTTTCGTGTAGGAGTAAAGCTACATTAGTAGATGGACTTAGAGCAATTCAAAGCTGGTGAAACTATAAATTTCCTTCCTCAAATAGGCAGATTTAAAAGGACTTTCAGTGAACAATTAGAAACACTGTTTTCTATATGAGAGATCAGGATGTCAAGTTCATGCCCTTCAGTAAGAAGGAATTTTTAAAATTTGCTGATGAGTAGACTGAGCATCAGAAGACACCTGTTCAATTTAATAAAGAACTAAAACTGCAGGCAAACAATTTTATTATAACTTCATGGCACGTCACTCAGAGCTTTCACAGTTGAAAAGTTTTCAAAGAGTATTAGGTTTCAGCAAACGTCAAGTAGATCATTTCTTTACAGCAGCCTACAATCAAGCTTGCAGTGTCTGGATGAAGAAGTGACTTGTGACTTCTGCAAAAGTGCATAGCACAGTGATTTTCTATTATGCCACTTACAGGTGCATTTTCAGTAACACTATTAACCTAATAATCCACAGGTCACCATTGGTAGACAGTTTTTTATCCATTATAAATAATAACATTTTTATATTAACTAATTAACAACTCTTATTACTAAAATAAAGAGAAACAATTTTCCCATATTTATTACAAATTACTTACACTACAGATCAGTTTTAAATATGATTTTAAAAAGTTATAGTAAAAAGTCTCTCACACACACACACACCTATAACACGTTCATAGTAAGTGAATACAGTCACTTAAATATATTTCATATTCCTAGTAATCATCCAGCAGATAGGATTAAGCTGATTAGATCAATTAAGCTGTACCTATAAAACAACATTTTCAAATACTGTGTATTAAAAAATGTCCACCTATCATCATGAAACGAGATTAAATGTTCTACAGCAACGGCTATCTTAGCCTCTCATTGTTTAATAGCTTCAGCCAGCATCAGGCTTCCTTGTAAAGTAGTGGCTAGCTTCCTTGCTGTCCTTTAAGTAGTATTACAAGGCCTACAAGGAAGTCCAATTTGGTAGAATTCTTTCAACACTGGGCACTCCCTTTAATATATCTATTTAAATTGTACTTCCACACTGTTTAAATCCCTTTACTGCTGTCATCCAGTAATATAGTACGCAGTATTCTTTAATAGATCTCAATAAGTATCTAAATTAATTCTACTTTCTGCCCTCTTACACCTATACTGTAAAGGATTCTCATTACTGCCACTGTCAGAGTTCCACATTTTTAATAGCCACATCTTGTAGCTCAGTTTTTCAATTCCAGTCTCATGAGTAAACGAATTTAAAACTTGAGGAAATGCAATAAAAAACTCAGAAAAGATGAATTGATGATTCTCACGAACTTTTCTACTGAGTCATCCACCATTTTGCTTGGTGAGCCCCTATGCTCTTTATCATACACATTGGTTTGCCATTCTTCAATGAGAATGTCCTACCTTCAATGACATTAAACAAACAACAGCAATGTCTCTTCATTGTTACCTGTAAAATAGGACCACAACTCTTACAGAGCTATTGTGAATTTCTGCAAAGGATTCTTTTCTTGTAAATAAAAACAGTATTATAGCGCAAAATTCACAACTTACAGGATTAATTATTATAGCTTTCTTTATAAATTATGTGTATTCAAAGTGCAATGACAGGAGGATAAAGCCACAACAGTGGGCTCCAAGTGACTAAGTCAAATGCACATGTAGTACATTCTTTTGTCCCAAGAGTAATCAAGTAACAGACTTTACTTTGAAGTATGTTCAGTAATTAATAATTAAACTGAATATTGATTTTATGTGTAAAGGTTGATCCAGGACGTCGTTTAGTGTACTTCGGCAGAGAACAATAGGCAAATACAAATAACAAAATGCGTATATCAATAAAAATATAACATTATTTATTCTCTATTGACAACATGAAACAGGTCACGAAAACACTTATTCCGCCTTAAGGCGTAAAACTGATCACCAATAACTATTACATCAAAATACGAATACATATATTAAAGATTATGCAAACTCAACACTTCTTATTAGGCCTATATTCATATTCTTCACTCACACAATCATACACACTTCCATACTTTTAGGTTTTGTTGAGCTCAACTTATAAAATTTTGTGAAAAGTCAGTATTTAATTATTGTCGACATATTTACTTTCCTTTCATGGTGCGTAGGGTTTCATCACATGGGACGCCTCCTTGCGAGTGCACTGTTTTGTTGTTTTACTTTTACATTTTATGACCGAACTGTCAATTTATTCCCAATAGTCACTGATATAAATGAACATTTTATCCCAACACTGTTTTTTATTTTTAAATATATTAAAATTCACATTTTTTGATTTGCGGTTTATGCGGGCAAAAACGGTACTCAGCCGGCGGCGAACGAACTGCCCACGTCTGCTATATTTAGATGTTATTTGCCGACTGGCGTTCAGCGTTACAATCTCCGTTCAGTGACGTCTTGAAAACCAGTGCATTTCGCTCCCCGCCATACGTCTCGTCCTCAGTATTGGAAAGTTCCGTTACGCTTAGTATCACCTTTTCAACTTGCCACAAACTGATTTTCGTCAACAGAATACTAGCGGTGTTAGTCACTGGCTATAAATAAACTTTCGTTATTCTTCATAACCATATATGGTTATGAAACTCTCACTGGCAACCTTATGGGGCCTCACCTTCACGTTATAGAATTTATAAAATTTGAAAATAATATTTATGTCAATTTTATCCCATTACAATACCCCCCCCCCCAATGAGAGGTTTTATGCTGAAGCATAAAAGCTCTCATTGACACTCTCATACTTCCTAAAAGGATCAGCATGGATATGTCACCACAACCCCCTCTACGTTTTATTCAAAATCGTGGTTAACTTACCCCTGCTCCAATGACTGTGATCGAACCTGACTGACCTTACTGGACTTCTCTGTCTCTCGAGATCCCAACACCGCAAGGCCAGACAGGCACTTGACGCTCCTACTCTGGCGCGCAGGCCAGCACAGGACCGCCACCACAGCATCACCAGACACTGAAACATCATATTAAAAATATCAAATAGTGGCCTGGAATAATAACATATCCCTAACTGATCTGGTTCCCCTTAGCTGTGCTGGTTTGCGTAGTTTTTTTTTTTTTTACATATGGATGAATACTTAGTCTAATATAATAATACATTATAAGAATTCCATACCAACCTTCTGTATAACCTTCTCTTGTTAACTCTTATCCCAATATTCAAAATTATTGCTCTGATTCCCATCAAAATTTAAATAAACATTTCCCATTACAACATACAAATATCTTCCATTATTTAATTCACATTTCAAAATTAACAAACTTCTTATATAGAGTAAAACACATTAAATCAACATCAGAACAAATTACCTACTTAACAATCGTTAAGCATCTTCATATTACTCCTTAATACATAACAATAAAATACTCCTCGTCAATACAACATCATTCATCTACATCAGAAAATCAATTACACACTCTACATTATTGATGTAACTCATTTTAACATTTAATAACTCGTTACTAACATCCTAGTAACCACCTTCTCCATCATCACATAATTTATTAATTTATTAAATTATGAATTTATTTTAAATTCCTCCTTCCACACACACTATTACCCCCCCCCTGGACTGTAGCGCCCAGTTGCCTCCACAAGGACTGAAGCGGAAGGGGTGAACACTTTTTTCTTTTCTTTCTCCTCCATCCTTGCTTTGGCGTTATATAAAATTTGGCATTACTGATATCCCGGATACCAGTAATCCTACTAAGTTAATATTCACACTCCCTTAATCGGTCTATCACCCATACTTAGGTATATAGCCGTGTTCCAAAGTTATATCATCTTAGACTCCCCTGATCTAACCTCCAGTTGCATTTCTAAGTTAACCAATTTAGAATATTAAGCCAAATCCACGGTCAGGGTTCGGTGAAGCCGTGACCCCCCCGAAAATCTGGAATCACATTTACAAAACATACAATTCATGTTTAAGATTCCTACACACTGAAGTATTACACTTTAATTATTAATTAAAATATGTAAATTCATCCCTGTTTATGGCGTCATTTGAAGTATTACAAGTAATTAAGAGTATTGAAATTTGTCCCTGTTTAGGGCGTCATTTGAAGTAGTATGAGTTAAGTAAAGGTTTAAAATATTAAAATTTCATATTACCTACCTTTATCGGTAATTTACCAAGGTGTCGTCTGGTGTACTTTAGCAGAGAACAACAGGAAATGCAACTGACAAACACATATTTATATGCTCACTTAACACATTTTTTATTTCATTTTATCTTGCCATCAAATACTACCATAACTCCCACATCACCAATTTCGTCTTTCTTTTACGTTACATTGAAAATAGATTGTGAAATATATCTTTTACGTTACATTGAAAATAGACTGTGAAATATACTTAACTCTATTTAATAAACTAGACCATATTTATTTCAAAGCAACCCAGCTTGCTTGCTCACTCATTCATTCCTCACACTTTTTATACCATAAAGCGCTTTCTTATTGAATTGTTATAATTTAATATTAGTGAATTGAAGTTAATTAAAACTGAAATATATTGTATGTTCAATTTGTTTAAATTATGTACTCATCCCTTCATCCACGTGGTTTCGCCATCACTGTTAATATTTGATTCTGCTGGCACACTCCGAATATAAGTTTAAAATGTTATTATAACATCACTATAACATGGTTGACTGTTACTTTAAATTAAAATAGTAAGATTTACTGGTCGGCCGACCCTAATTAGCTCGAGCGATATTTTACATGACCGTACGGTCAGGAGTTCTAAGTCGACTGGGTCGCACTACTCTTGGCGTCAGTCCAGCTACATCCACCAGGTTGTGCTCTGATTCGTGGATATAATCACATGACATGGTCATGAGTGAAATTATAAGTTTCCGCTCTTGGTAGCGAGGCTGTGTATTTTTGTTCTGTCCTGGGGCTCGCCCCAAAGTTTCTTTACTTAAGTTTGTAAATGAACAAACATGAGGTTTACGATTTGCAAAATATATATATAATTATAACAAATTTCTCACTTCTAGATCTAGGCTACTTGGCTACCTCATCTTCTACATATCCTAACCTCATCAACAAATGTTTAAACAAACTAGGCCAAATGTAATTTTAAGCTTTAAGGATGTTTGATGTTTAAGTTAAATAGGCAAGTAGGCCTGTAAAGGAATATTTTTGCTACAAATTGTTAATGCATGTGTTTATTCGGTACTTGCGTATCATATAGTAGACTACCTTTAGCCTACCTTGCACAGCGGCGGTTAGATTAGGTTAGGATGCTATTTTGTTTAACTAATCTTTGTTGACCTTATAATTTGTTAAGAAGCTACATCATTTTAATGATTGAACTAAGTTAACTAATTTACAACATTAAGACAAGCCTACTTTTTGAGTCTAATGGTATGTTGTATTTTTTCAGGAGATGCTGAACCAAAGCCTCGCCAAGGCCATATTCGTCAGTGGATCTCCCTTGTCCATGGTAGAACATCCACTTTGGATAGATTTTTTCAAAAGAATCAGGCCTTCCTTCCAGTTGACTTCAAGATATCGGCTATCCTCTACTTACTTAGATGCTCAGTACACAGAAACGCAAGGTAACATAAATAAGCAACTAGAGGAGGCAAAAACTCTCCATCTGTAGTGTGATGGCTGGAGTAACCTCAAAAATGAATCGATTATTAACTTCATAATTTCAAAGCATGAACCAATTTTTGTTGAGTTTGTAATGACTAACAGCAACAGTCACAATGCCGAGTACCTTGCTCAGCTTATCACAAATTTAATGGAGAAGTATGGACCAGAAAAGTTTCTGGTGGCGATTGGTGATAATGCTGCAAACATGAAAGCTGCATTGAATCTGGTAAAGGTTAAGTTTCCTCATATTGTTCCTCTCAGGTGTCTAGCTCACCTATTAAACTTATTGTGCTCAGATATTTTAGGCTGTCAAACAATCAAAATTTTCATGGCAAACGCAGTTGAGGTTGTCAAAACAGTAAAACACAGCCACATTTTACAAGCATTGTTTGATGAAATATCAGCTGAAAAAAAATTCAAAGAGGATTTCACTGAAGTTCCCAGGAAAGACTAGGTGGGGGAGCCATCTTTTCTGCCTTGAGAGTTTGCAGTCAAACAAAGTTGTCCTACAAACCTTAGTTGTCAACGAAAAGGCGCAATCATACCTGAAGCCTGAAATAAAGAAGAGAGTTCTTGATGATGATGTTTTCTGGGTGAGAGTTGACAAAATGATAGAGCTGATGAACCCAATCGTTCATTTGATTACGGCTTTTGAATCCAATAAGCCTCAAGTTCATAAAATAGCCAAAACGTTCAATGAGTTGGAGGCAATTCTCATCGAGAAGCTACCGTCCTCTCCACTGCAATCTGCAGAAGAAAAGGCAATCTTGGCGGCTAAATTCCAAGCTAGGAAGGAATTTGGTGTATCGTCTATTCACCTTGCAGCTAATCTTCTTGATCCAGCAGCACAAGGTAGTAATCTGAAGCCTATCGAGATGCTTGATGCAATAAGCTTTGTTTGTGACACAGCAAAGAACACAGGATTAGATGTTGTTCAGGTTAGAGAGAACTTAGCTGATTACAGGGACAAACAAGGAATTTGGTCCAGACAATTTGTGTGGGAAGGAGTGGGTCTTGATGAAGAGAATCGTGTAAATCCTTTACTGTGGTGGCGAGGTTTGAGAGGAACTTGTGAACTGGTGGAAGTTGCTATAAAAATTCTTGGGGCACCCGTTACGTCTGCTGCCACAGAGCGAACTTTCAGCACTTTTGGCTGGATACATAGTAAGAAAAGAAACAGACTTACATCTGAGAGGGCAGCAAAGTTAACATATCTCGCATACAATTGGAAATTGATGCATGGAACACCTAAGCTCCAGAAAAAACCGAACAGAGTAGTCCAGAGTCTTTTTTCTGGACTCCAGAAAAAGACAAAGGGGGAAAACCCCAGTATCCAATGAAGAACAAATTATAGGCCTAGAGTTTGAGGAATCAGAAGAATCTGAGCCAGAACTTCATGACACTTCATCAGAAAAAAGCGATGAAGATCTGGAAACTGAAGAAAGTGATTAAAAAGCGATAATGGACAATTTCATTAATTTTTTTCGCAGTAGATAATCTACCTATCTACGCTACCTAATATAAGACAATTATACTTCATTTCAAATTAATTTATCAACCTAATTTGTTTTCTTTTTTCAATAGTTACTATAGCCTATTATGTATTATTCATAAGCCTATTAAAGTATTGAACCCATTAAAGAAGTAAAAAAGTTACGTTTAGTCCAACATTTTTTTCCCAATAACAAAACTAACACTCAAGCAACATTTTCAATATGTCTACCAAACCACTAAAGAAGCAATATTGCAAAACAACTTTTCCAATACAATATATCAGCTTAAAAAAATTATTTATAAGCGTTGCCTTATCAATATATCTTTAAAATGAATAAATGCCCGGGCATTTATGGATTTTGGGCATTTAACCTGGGCATTTGCCCCAACTTACAAATGCCCGGGCATTTTACATCACTACCCCCCTAGCTCGGCGACTATGGCTGTACCTGAACGACATTACTGGACTTCTCTGGACGAGATCCCAACACCATAAAATCGGACAGATACTCACTTTTATCATTCCACATAAAATTCCAAAAATCGAAACTGGCCTTATACCATACCAGATCCTCAACCGATATGTTCCCCTTTACATGCACACTGGGTTGCCTTTAGCAAGTACTGGGTGCGTACACATACTCATTATTACATTAAACACACATTTACATTCTACTTCTTGATATCAAATTCCAAAAATAATTTCTATTTTATTTTCAACTTCATTTCTCAATTTAATTGGTTTGACGTAACGGTCTCAAATCACTCAATTATGTAAATTTTGTTCGATAAAGCAATAAACCCAAATCCCTTATCAAAGATTCCCCTTTTAAGATGATTCATTTTATTTACTTTAATTAATGACTTTAATCATAATTTTCTTTAAAATTCCACAATTCTTCAAATGCATTTATTTTATGTCTACTCCCACTAATTAGATGCTCACAATCATAATAAACAAATAAAAATACACAACTTATTTCTACCATAAATTCAAAAATAGCTACACTTGATTACAAAGATAACCTAAAATGCACATCATGAATCAGCTAACCTCTTCTCTACTTATATTGAAACGTAAAATTTTACATAAAATTCTTTACTGCCAAGAATAGAAAAATTTTTTTTCATTTTTTTCTTTTTTTTCAAAAAAAAACTTTAATTTCCAAAAATATTTCTTTTATCAATTTCCCATAAAATAAAATTATTCAATTACATTAACTGACAAAAGAATCCATGAGTCAATTACTAGAAACATATCATGTCTCTGACATCAGTCATCAGCTGATCTCACTGGGTCAGGTGAATGACCTTACCCTAGATACACTACACAAATCTATACCATGAAAAATACACAACCTATGTTTATAATTCTTACACTCTAACATAGTAAAAATAGTAACATAATAAAACATCATAAATTCCTTAGCATTAATCTTTTCAAAATCAGTCAATTTGTCTATCAATCTTATACAGAGCATAACAGATTTAAAGCAATTACTTCGGAACAAATTCTCTGCTGTAATCATCTCTTGAATCGAAATAAAATTATTTAATTAGCTTATCAGCTAGTCAGCATCATTAAGTTTAAACTTTTAGTTCGTTACTCCCCTGAGTAACCTCCTTGCCACACACACACTATGACCCCCCACTGGACTGTGGTGTCCAGCTGCTTCCACAAGAACGGACGTTTGTTAGGGGTAGACGCTGCCTACCCCGTTCTTGCTTCAGCGTTATATAAAAATTCGGTATTACTGATGTCCGAGGACACCAGTAATCCTACTATAATGATTCACACACCCTTAATACGGCACTACCACCACCTTCGATGATAGCCGCTGTTCCATAGTTATGTAGATTCCCCTGAGTTACCCTCCGGTTAATTTCAAAGTTCACCAGTTTAGAATATATTTACATTATAAATCCACGGTCAGGGTTCGGTGAAGCCGTGACCTCCCGAAATGTAGGGGAAACTACTAAAAGACATATAAGGTTTACGCTTATACCGTTACTACAATTCTCAGATGGTAAACTCTTATATGTTTGGTTATTTTATTATTTAATTTGACATCTGTAAGCTTCATATACACTTTACCATTCAAACATCACACATTTTATTTGATTTAAATTGCATTATAAACTTCATACTTACTTTACATCACTCATATACTCGAATACAACATGATCACCTACTGTCATAAACACAAAAATATAAACATTTATCACCATCAAATAATGTACATGACTCCATGTATCTTCTGAAACATAACAATCATATGACTCCACAACTAAATACATTTTACATTTATTCAATTACAGTTTATTATCAAGTTCAAATCTCATAAAAATAATTTAAATTCATCATCAATATCTCTTTATATAACACTTAAATTAATCAATTAATACATCTCAAATTATTTAATTCAATCAATTATTTAAAACACAACATATTTTAATTACCTTACTCCAAAACAATTACAATTCATTTATTACAAACTCTCATTATTTATTTAGTCTAATAAATTATTATTATTATTATTAAATCAATTTCTACTACATGCACAAATTGTTTACATAAAATCTGTTCTACAACACAAACACAATTAATTTCACTATGAATCTATTTACAATTCTTTGACATTATTTTTCTGTTTACCACACCTCATTTTATAAAACAGTCCAATTCAAAACCATTAATTACATAGTTAGATGCTCATAAACATTAATTGTTTTACCCCCCATCATTGTACAATAACCTGGTCTTACATCAACACCATTCATTTTTTATTAAACTCATTATATCATTTTTATTAATATAAAGATTATCCAAATTTTTATATTCTTCCACAATACCAACAGGATTATTCCATGTTATTAAATCATATAGTCTATTATCACCGAGTATAGTCCAGTCACCTTTCGTATGATCTGTCATAATTATGTCAATTACAGTTTCATTACTATTATTGTCTACTGCTGTATCAGTTTTGTCATAAAGTAAGTAATCAATATTATCACTTTTATCATCATTTGCTGTACTAACTACTTCGCAAGGTAAGTATTCAATATTATTAATTCTCGTAATATCTAACCTCTCTGCTAATTCGTCATAACCTCTGTTCCGCTTAAATATTTCTATCACTCTCTCTCTCTCACAATCACTTTGTATTTCCATCAAAACTTCATTGCCACTATTATTATTTATTCTGTTATTTATTTTATCTTCTAACACCACATTTTTAATTATTTCATCATAATTACCACTAGTTTTAAATTCGTCACTTACCTTAGTATCACTTGTACCTTCAGTATTTTTGTTTTCGTTATACTCACCTGTAACTGTATCATTTTCTACCTCCTCCTTCAGAGTTCTACTTTCGTTTACTTCGTCTTGTTTATTTATTTCCATTTTCAACTCTACGTTACGTGCATTTATCTCTGACTTGATTTCAATTTTAAATTCATTTAAACTAGCGTTTAGATTATTATTTTCTGATCTCAACCAATTTAAACTAATATTTACGATATTTATTTCCGATTTGACTTCCGTTCTAAATTCGTTCAAATTCGTGTTTGTTGGTCAAATTTCTCATTTTGTTGGTCAAATTTACTACTCATCATTTCCATAAATAATGCTAATTGACTAAGTACGTCTACATTGTCGATTCTGCTACTCTTAGCATCAACCGTCTCAATCGTTAATTCGTCTGTTGTATTGTCTACGTGCTCGTCAATATTTGTTGATACTAAATTGTCTTGCATAACATTTAAAATTGATTCTTCTACACTTTCACATAAATTTGCACTCTTGTTTTTCTCTGCCATTTTGACCAGGCCCGGGCGCCATTTGAAGTATTACACTTTAATTATTAATTAAAATATGCAAATTCGTCCCTGTTTAGGGCGTCATTTGAAGTATTACGAGTTAATTAGTAATTAAGAGTATTGAAATTTGTCCCTGTTTAGGGCGTCATTTGAAGTAGTACGAGTTAAGTAAAGGTTTAAAATATTAAAATTTCGTATTACCTACCTTTATCGGTAATTTACCAAGGTGTCGTCTGGTGTACTTTAGCAGAGAAGAACAGGGAATGCAATTGACAAACACATATTTATATGCTCACTTAACACAATTTTTATTTCATTTTATCTTGCCATCAAATACTACCATAACTCCCACATCACCAATTTCGTCTTTCTTTAACGTTACATTGAAAATAGATTGTGAAATATATCTTTTACGTTACATTGAAAATAGACTGTGAAATATACTTAACTCTATTTAATAAACTAGACCATATTTATTTCAAAGCAACCCAGCTTGCTCACTCACTCATTCATTCCTCATACTTTTTATACCATAAAGCGCTTTCTTATTGAATTGTTATAATTTAATATTAGTGAATTGAAGTTAATTAAAACTGAAATATATTGTATGTTCAAATTGTTTAAATTATGTACTCATCCCTTCATCCACGTGGTTTCGCCATCACTGTTAATATTTGATTCTGCTGGCACACTCCGAATATAAGTTTAAAATGTTATTATAACATCACTATAACATGGTTGACTGTTACTTTAAATTAAAATAGTAAGATTTACTGGTCGGCCAACCCTAATTAGCTCGAGCGATATTTTACATGACCGTACGGTCAGGAGTTCAAGTCGACTGGGTCGCACTACTCGTGGCGTCAGTCCAGCTATATCCGCCAGCTTGCGCTCTGATTCGTGGATATAATCACATGACATGGTCATGAGTGAAATTATAGTTTCCGCTCTTGGTAGCGAGTCCGTGTATTTTTGTTCTGTCCTGGGGCTCACCCCAAAGTTTCTGTTGTTTGCCAACGGAAAACGCAATCACCCACGCACATACTCGCATTCTAATGCTTTCATCGCTTCCGTACCTAGTGCCGCCTGGCACGAGGTGAATACAGGGTGTTACACAAATTAAGTTTTCGTGACCATAAATGGTGCCCAAACAGATTAGTCCCAAAAATTGAAAAAAAAAAGATAGACCCTTCAAAATTGTCCCATTACAACACCACCATAATACAACATAATACACTCATAATTAACATTGCAATTATTACCTCAAAATAAACAATTCACCTTTACATTTGCATATAAAATTATAAACATTACACTTTAATTTCAATTGAACTTTTTACTACTCAACCATCAATTATTTATCATTTACTATACCATTAAATTCTCCAAAAATTTTAATTTGTTATCAACATTCATCTTACACAATATTTCATTTATTATCTCCTTTCAAATTAACTCAATTATTTTATCAAACACATTTCATTACTTTAACAAAATTCACAAAGTTGAGTATACTTCACCTTGTTACATCGTTACATTTAATATCAACACAAAAGTATATACAATCCACATTATTATCTGTTATCGTTTACCACAAATCATTTCATAAAACAGTCTAATTCAAAACCACTACTCACATAGTTAAATGTCCATAAACACTAATTGTTTACCCCACCCCCCATCATCGGATAATAACCTGGTCTTACATCTACACAAATCATTTTTTATTAAATTCATTATATTATTTCCATCAATATCACGACTATTTAAATTCTCATACTTTTCTACAATACCATAATAATTAAAAGGATTATTCCATATTATTACATCATATAACTTGTCACCATCGAGTATAGTCAAGTCGCCCTTAGTATGATTTGTCACAATTAGGTCAATTATAATTTCATCATTATTATCATCTGCTGCTATACCAGTTACATCACAAGGTAAGTACTCAATATCCTCAACCTTATCATCATTTGCTGCACTAATTACTTCACAAAGTAAGTACTTAATATCACTAACTCCCCCAATATCTAACCTCTCTACTAATTCTTTATAACCTCTATTAACCTTAAACATCTCTATCTTCCTATCAAAATACCTCTCATCATAACACCATTTCATCCTTTCTGTATCATTCCATGCAGAGGGTACTAAATCATAATAACACCTCCTGGCTTTTCCAGGACAACTACAAAAAATTAACGGACAATTATTTGAAAACGCATCATTTTCAAATAAGGGACATTCGCCCTGTAACAAGAACATTCGTAAACATCTTGGTTCACAATAAACCTGGGGAAAATTTACCCTCTGCCTCATATTCACAAAATAACTCTCTTCATACTCTCTCTCTAACTTATAAACACTGATTTCTACTCTCTCTCTCTTTCTCACTGTTTCTATATTATCATCATCACTATTTATTTTCATTGTATCACTTTTATATATCTCGTTTTCCACTATCTTACCACTACTACTTGTTAATTCATTTTTATAACTATCACTTACCTCGTTAATTATTTCTTCATTATTATCATCATCATTATTTTTGATACCATTACTACCACTTACCTTATTATCTGTACAATTTTCTACCCCCTCCTTTCTCTCTTTACTTTCGTTTACTTCGTCCTGTATTTTATTTATATTTATAGTAATTTCATCTTTCAATCCAGCAATAATCTCACTCTGTTTCTCTAGTTTATTATTTATTTCAACGAACTTCTCACTCACTCCATTAAAACTCTCACTTATACTTTTAAATTGGTTATTCACACTTAATTTACTTATTTCTATTTTGCTTCTTATATTGTAACGATCTGAAAATGCGCTGGTGCGTATCTGTAAAATGTGTACACTCTTTTTTTTTTATGTGTATAAGCGTTAATGTGGTGTGTTCGCCTCACACCGATCGTTACAATAATGGTTGTCACTACTGAAGTCTGTAGCGTGGTCTAAATTATCAGTACAACCTACCTGTTTATTCATAGGGATTGCTAATCCCGGGTGGCGCCAAATTGTTTACTTTAAAACAATTAAATTTGTGATATTATAAGTTAAATAAGTGTGGTCAGTGTTGACGGCTGGAGTGTTCAAATAATTCCGCCGCTGTGCAGTTTGTCGTATTGTCCACTCGTGACGAGCGCTAGTTGTTTGATCGGTAGAAATTGCTAACACACATATATTATACAACGTCCTACGAAATAAAACGATGGTAATACTCTGTACTGTAATTTTAATGCAAATTTGGTCATTAATCAATATGACAAAAGTATTATAAATGATTTTTTAACAAATTGCTCCAGCTTAGAACATGAAACAAATCTCTAGGTTGGCGAAACTGATTTTGAAATAAACTGTTCTGATGCCGACAATGGCTTCTGTTTACACACAATATATTAGTTTGTTCAAAATCTGTGGTTCTTTGGATTATAAATAAAACATAAAAGCTGGTTACATTAAAAAAGTACACTACCATACCTTATACGTACTTAAATAGTATAAAGTGTTTTTACAAATTGTTCGGTAGTGTCGTATTAGTTGTTACAAGCTTCGCACTCTAATGCGAGGTTATATCTTAATTAACAATTGTTTTACGTAAGTTGATTATGATTCAAACCTTTGAAAGAAAATTAATTTTGTTTAATAGTGAGAAATTTTGATTGACTTGAGAAATATTTAAAGTAATTTGGTTTCTGGGATAATTGAATTTAGTTGATACTTATCAGTTCAGATGGTGGTGATATGTTGTCGTCTGGGGTAATGGAAATTCATTGATTTGGGGCTGATTTAGGCTTCGGGCATCTTCTTCTATCTCGTCTTGGGACTTTCTGCTATTTAATTTCTTTTATTTGGTTCCCGGACATCGGTTAATATTGGAAGCTCTTCATCTACTCGTCAATGGTTCACACTGTCGTCTTATAAACGTCTTTTGAACTTGTTAAGGTAAAATTTTGGTCATCTCAATCTTGCGTACCTCTTACCCACGCGTCATTTTTCAGAGTGTATATTTTTAATGGAAAATTAGTATTCAACGGCCCGTTTCTATGGTAACAGAAACCCTTTGATTGGTTAAGGCCTCGATTAAAAGCATTCTTATCATATTTGAAATTTTTTATTCAAATTTATTATATATTTTCTGACTGATTTTATTCTTCTGTCATCCCTTCTGGGTAATAAATAATATCACTATTGTATTTATTTCCTTTCAAAGTTTAAAATGATACCTCATAAGGTCATATTCTATTATATATTAACTTTTGTCTAATTATGTTGATATTTGATAATTACATATCTCTTTTAAATCAAATTTTTATAATAACATTTCTCTTTTAAAATGATTTACACATAATTACTGGCTATTTACTTGCCTTAGATTTGTAAATTTCCTTGTGAATTTGTTACAATTGATATTTGTGTGTGTCTGACAGCTAGACATTTTCATAGGCATAAGTAGCCATGATGGTATTTTACTTATTTCATTTAAATTACATTTCCTTTCAGCCTGATGGGCTTTATTTTGTTATTATAATTGTTTGAGTTTTGTTTTGAGTCTGTTGGTGTTCTGATTACATGTCAATATTGCTTTCTCTATCTTAATATCTAAAACATAACAATTAGGCGTATGGACTGCAAGTTTCTTTCAGCCATATCCTATTCATAACATTAAAACGAACAATTCTTTATAAGTTATTATTTACTGTTGGTTTAACATTCATTTTATTCTTTTGCTATTACTTTGAGTGAGAAACATCCTCACTTCTTTCAAACTTATTAAATTTATTTTCCCTTCTAACATTGGGTGTTTTTTTTTTTTTTTAATTGTATACTTAAATTCTTATTTCATTACTACTTCTTTCCTCCATTCCATGTTAACACAAACTGTTTTTACATGGGCTTTCTCCCTGAATAATATTACATCCTTTACTTATCTCTATTTTAAATACTATTTCTAACTATCCTTAATTATATACTTTTCCATAAGCTCACTTAAATCATTTATTGGTTTATCAATGATTTATTAAGTGTTTTCTTATCTATTAATACTTTTTATTATTTATAATATCTTCTTCCACATATCACTTTCACCTTTAATTAATTGGTGTTTATCACTGATACACTCACTATTTTGGGGTATTTACACATACACTACTGCACTTTTTACACTGTTTATATTAAGTGTTATTTAGTGGGTAATCCCTATAATTATTTCTCTTTCTATTTCTCACTATTTCTTTCATTATAAAATTATACATACTATTAATGATATTTTGTTATATATATTTCACTACATCTAACTTTATTATTTGGGTTAGTGTACTTTTCTTTACCAAGTTACTTTTTACTGTTTTTGTTCAAAACAGGTATATAAATTATCTCATTTACTACAATAATATTTGTTTTCATTAGTGGATAATTATTTGGGGTTTATTTACAGTATTCTATCTTTGAGTATACCATTTCTCCCTTTTATATGTCGTGTTTGTTATTTCTTGGTTTCACTTCGTTTCCTCTTCCTTCTTCTTCTTCTTCTTCTTCTTCTCCTTTATCTTCAATTGTCTTCTCCTCTTCTCGTCTGGTTTAATTTCATTTAGTTGTTAGGAATTCATTCACTTCCTTTATTTGTCCTTATTCTTCTTTGGTTCTGGTTTCTTCCCTTCTTTTGTTAAGTCGTATTTGTTTGGTTAATCACTTTTTTCTTTGTGTATTTTTCGTGGTTCCCTTCTTCTTTTCTTAGTTGTTGTTGGGTCAATCACTTGGGTTGGGTAATGTCGTCGTTTGTCTGTAACGTGACGATTTTGAGGGATATTTTCATTTTATTAAATTTTTGGGATTTGTTAAAAATATTCATAAAAATAATTTCCATCTGTGACCAGGCCACGTGTTGAATTGAAACAGTGTTCTAACAAAGGAGCAATACGCCTTAGCAGTTGTGCAATCAGTACGGAAGAATGTACGAGGCATCATTTCCTAGAACTTTGCGAGTGTGTGGCAGTTGCACCCGTATGCATCACACTAGCATGCGCGCAGACCGACGCTGAATTGGAAAACTAAAAATGGCTAAGAGAAGAATTTCTGTTCACTTCGTTTACCTTGCTGACGGATGTGAGTCTTAAGCCAAACCCTTTTTGTGACGTCAACCAGTGCTGAACAAATATCGTCCATGACCAACACGCCCGAAACTGCATGGGTTAAATGGGACACAGCTGTGGCGACGAAATACAAGGCTTTGTTTTCCACCTAAAAAGACGCAATCCAGTTGGCAGTGAACGTAGAGGCGCTGTGCCCAGTTCTCAATACAGTATCCGCCTGGCCAGGTGTGTATAGAGACTCCGCGAGTCGAAAACCGTTTCAAAATTTAAAGAAAATGTGAAAAAAGTCTGATTGAAAGTGTAACATGAAGTGAGACAAAACGACAGAAAAATACGACATCAAATTTAATAACCAAACGTGCGGAGTGACAAAAAAGATGGACGAATTAGATCAGCAAAGTGCTACGCGTGGTTGGAGGAGACGCCAAATGAGTAACTATGCCCCACATAAAAATCAGTAATAAAACATATCAAAAGTAAAGAGCGCTATATTTTGGGGAGATTATTTAAATTGTATGAGAGGGAGAGAGTGAGCAATCTGGGTCGTTTTATTAATTTTATTACCATGTTTAGAATGTAATTGTTTAGTTATAAGTATTACAACCATTTTTGTTTCTTGTATGATAAAAAGTATCAATGTTTTCCAAGAGAGAGAAAGGTTAAATAACTGAGAAGCCAAGTTTTTCGAATGAGTAACTAGTATACCAAAATTGAATTAATATTCCCGTAATTATTATCGATGTAGTATAAAGGAAATTGATGAGGTGGGAGTTGGTCATAAAATAAAAAGTGTTAATTAACCACATCAATGTGCGTTGGTCATTTGCGTTCACCTATTATTCTCTGCCAAAGTACATCAGACGAAACCTTGGTAATGTGGATGAATCTTTAAAGGTAAGTAATACAAAATTTAAATATTCCAATTATTAATTAACTCGTTAGACTTCAAATGGCGCCCGTTAACAGTGACTTTGTAAATTAAATTAAATTAAATTAATTTACAAACTGATCGAAAATGGCAGAGAAAAATAAGAATGCAGATTTAGGTGAAAGGGTAGAGGAATCTATTTTAAACGTTACTCAAGACGATTTAATTTCAACAAACGAAAGTAATGATGAGAATGTACAATTAGAAATACCAAATGTAATTGAAACGGTAAATGTTGAATGTAGTAATAAGAGCGATAATGCAAATATACTTAATCAATTAGCATTATTTATGGAAATGATGAGTAGTAAATTTGATCAACAGAACACAAATTTGAACGAATTTAAAACTGAAATCAAATCAGAAAATAGTAATTTTAAATCTGATATCAAATCAGAAATAAATGCTGTAAATATTAAACTTACTGACTTAAATAACGAATTCATGAAAGTAAGGAGCGAATTGAGAGTGAGTGAAATAAATATGAATAACAAATTAGAAAGTATGAATAAAACTATTGCGGGCATGAGAGGTGAGATAAATATAAATAATATTCAAGACGAAATAAACGAAAGTAGAACGCGGAGGAGGAGGTAGAAAATAACACAGTTACGAGTGATTGTGACGAAATAACAGACGACCAGAGTAATAATAAAATAACAAATAATTACGAAAATGAATCAACAACCGATAGTAGTAAGATAGTTGAAAACGAGATATATAAAAATAATACAGTGAAAATAATTAGCGATCATAATAATATAGAAACAGTGAGAGAGAGAGGAGAGAGTGTTTGTAAGTTACAGAGAGAGTTTGAAGAGAATGAGTTTGTGAATATAGGGCAGAGGGTAAATTTTCCCCAGTTTTATGGTAAACCAAGCTGGTTACGAATGTTTTTGAAGGGCAAGAGTCCCTTACAAGAAAGCGATGTATATCTAAATAATTTTTTAATTTGTAGTAGGCATTTTTATGATTTAATACCCTCTGTATGGAATGATAGAAAAAGTGTGAATTGGTGGTATGATGAAAAATATGTTGACAAGAAGGTAATGTTATTTAAGGTTAGTAGAGATTATGACGAATTATTGCAGAGATTAGACATTGAAAGAGTTATTGATAATAAGTACTTACCTTGTGAAATAGTTAGTACAGCAATTGACGTAGTAGACTACTTACTTTATGACAAAGCGAATACAGCAGCAGATAATAATGATAATGAAACTGTAATTGACATAACTATGACAGATCGTACTAAAGGCGACTGGACTATACTCGATGATAATAAAGTACATAATTTAATAACAGGGGATAATCCTGTTGATGTTGTGGAAGAATATAAAAATTTGGATAATCTTTATATGAATAAAAATAATATAATGTGTTTAGAAAAAAATGATCTGTGTAAACGTAAAACCAGATTTTTGTACGATGATTGGGGGTAAAGACAATGAATGTTTATGAACGTTTAATCATGTATTTAATGGTTTTGGAATGGACTGCCTTACCAAATGAAGTGTGATAAATTGAATAATAATGACGAATAATTTGTAAAAAAAAAAAAAAAATGGTTAGTGAAATTGATTGTGTGTGTTTTGTAACAAGTATATTATGTAAACAATGGGTGTATGTAGTAGAAATTGTTGTGATAATAATAATAATATTTTTGCAGTCTAAATAAGTAACAAAAAATAATTTTGAAGAGGATAACAAATGACTTGTAGTTATTGTAATTGGTGAAAGTAATTAAAAATGTTGTGTTTTTAATAATCAATTTAATTAAAATAATTTGAGATGTTTTAAATATTTTGATTGATTTAAAGGTTGTATAATGGAAATTTTCTAATGAGTTTGAATTATTCTGTGAGATGTGAATTTGATAGGTAATAAATAATGGGTAAATGTTAAATTGTTGATATGAAATAACACGATTCAATGTTTCAGAGGTATCGTGGAGTTATTGGTGTGTATGGTATGTATATTTTGTGTTTATGTCAGTAGTGGAATTATATACTGTAAGTATAAATTTTATAATACAAATCAAATGGAATAAAATGTTTATAGATGTTTAATTCAATTGAAAAGATTTTAATTCAATAACTGAAAGGTGATGGAAAATAAATGGTAATAATAAATTTGAAAATTTTAAGAAATTTAATTGTAGAAAGTGATGAATGAGTTAAATGATGATGGATAAAAGAGTTAATGAAAATTTCATATTATAATGTTTTATATAAAGTTTTAAGCTAGCTATTAGTGTGCTATTGCTGGGGTGGCATGTGCCCCAGTAGATAGCGGAATGGGTTGGGGTAATAGAGAGTATTACCTCCATCGGAGGCCAAAATGGCGAAAATGCACGGCACACCCTTTGTTACAATTTTATATTGTACACTGATAAATAGCCGTGCCGTGCAGATTAATGACGAGTTTAACATGCATTGAAATAAAGTTTGATTTCCCTGACTTTTCGGGCGATTACTGCCTTACCAGCACTAATCGTGGTTTTGGCTAGCGGTCAGCTATGGCCATAATCAAGTCCCTTGACCATAGCTGGCTTGAAATTGGTTGATATTAGAAATTAACAGGGGGGTTAAACTAGGGGAAATCCTGGAACTATGGAACAGCGGCTGCCACTCTGTCCGAGTAGGGACAGCATAGCCAGGTGGTAGACCCATTTTAAGGGCTTGTAACTATAAAACGCAGATATGTCGATATCTAAAAAATTTTAAAAAGTAAAGCCGAAGCAAGGACAAGGAGATGTTCAATTCCTCCAACTATGCAGTCCTTGTGAATGCAAATGGGCGTCACAGTCCAACATAAAATACAATGTTTTAGTGGATGGTTAGTGAGGATCGGTCAATAATACAACTTTTAGTTATTTTGCGTCGACGTTTCGACAATATTTATTGTCATCTTCAGGACCTGTGTATGAAATACAATAGAAATATCAAACATAACGAAACAATTAAATATTTGGGTGAACGTGTTGGTGATGTGAGTGTGTGCATGCGTATGTATCATTTTTTATGTGAAGACTTATGATAGTTTGTTTACATCTTCAAATTATCTTTAAGAAAGCGAGCAAATTATACTATAATTTGAAGATGTAAACAAACTATCATAAGTCTTCAAATAAAAAATGATACATACATACGCACGCACACACTAACATCACCAACACGTTCACCCAAATATTTAATTGTTTCGTTGTTTGATATTTCTATTGTATTTCATACACAGGTCCTGAAGATGACAATAAATATTGTCGAAACGTCGACGCAAAATAACTAAAAGTTGTATTATTGACCGATCCTCACTAACCATCCACTAAAACATTCACTGATTGACGGTCACTAAAAATTTAAGGATAAAATACGATAGTGTGTGTGGATTGGGGGGTTGCTCAGGCGAGCAACAAATTTAAATTTCATAACATAAAAAAATGATAACTCAATTTTGCTCTAATAAAATGCTTGTATTATGCTTTGATAAATAGGTGTTCATACGTTCAGTATACTGTGTTTATTCTGTTTTATAAATGTATCATTTTATTGTGTTAGAGATAAGAATTGATACAAAAATGTATTTCATGTAATTTGTATAATTTTGAAATGTGTTTGTCGTAAGGTCATTCACCTTGCTGAGAAAATCAGCTGATCAGCTGTAGAATATCACTTATGAATGATTTGCAATTTTTTCAAGCTAGTATAAATAACTAAATCACTCAAATTAATGGAGAATGAGATTATTAAGTAAAGAGAGTTATAGTAAAAAGGTAAAATTTTGATTGAAACAAGTGACCATGTTAATAGAATTTGAAAATGTAAGAGTTGTAAAAGGTATAATTTTGAGTAATTTAAATATCAATTTTATTGTTAATTATAATAATACTTGGTTATTTTAAATGTTTTATTTTATTATGTTTTTGTGTTTAAAGATAGAATTTTAAGGGTGTTCAATGTATTTTCTGAGGTAACTTGTGTATAACTTATGTAGGTCAAGGTTCTTGACTTGACCCAGTTTTGATCAGCTGATGGGTGGTGTTCTATACTAAACCAGTTTTGGCAAGGAAATGATGCCAATTTTGTTTATTCATTAATTTAAATAAATTCAAATAAATTTCCTATTGAGAAAAAATATGTTAATAAATTAAAATTTTTGAATTTAAATTTTTTTTTGAAAAAAGAGGGAAGGAAATTTTTTGATTTTGTGCCTGCCATCTACTTGATGTTTTTGGATTTTGATTATATTATTATTTGTGTGTATTAATAATGTTTTTTATTGAATTATATTGTTTAGGATATGTGTATAAGCAACGGTTAGGATAAATGAGTTCTTGTTTTAAGTAGATGGTCAATTTATTTGTTTTTCTAATTATTGAGAATAATGAAGAAAACTCATAGACCCAGATAAAAGATTTTATTTTGATGTTGAGATTAGTGGTAATGTGAAAAATTGGTTTTAATTTAAATGAAACTTTTAAAATTTTGAAGATAAATTTTGTTGGTAGGAATTAACAAGTACACGTATGCACCCAGTATTGCTGAAGGCGACCCAGTGTGCATGATAAGGGGGAACATATCGGTTGAGGATCTGGCATGATATAAGACCAGGGATTTGGATTTTGGGGGGACATGTTAGAAGGGGAGGTGCGCTGTGGTGCGTATCTGTTCGACATTACGGTGTTGGGATCTCGTACAGAGAAGTCCAGTGATCTCGTTCAGATGCGGCCATAGTCGCCGAGCCAGGGGGGTTGTGTACCCATGAAGTATAAGAGCAAAAGGGGGTTGTTGGCACCATATCCTCACCGGTCCTCTTAGGGGTTTTAGCAATGAGATTTCTTCTGTTTCGGCAGAAGATCTCTCATGGGGGGGGGGGTATTGTAACGTGACGATTTTGAGGGATATTTTCATTTTATTAAATTTTTGGGATTTGTTAAAAATATTCATAAAAATAAATTTCCATCTGTGACCAGGCCACGTGTTGAATTGAAACAGTGTTCTAACAAAGGAGCAATACGCCTTAGCAGTTGTGCAATCAGTACGGAAGAATGTACGAGGCATCATTCCCTAGAACTTTGCGAGTGTGTGGCAGTTGCGCCCGTATGCATCACACTAGCATGCGCGCAGACCGACGCTGAATTGGAAAACTAAAAATGGCTAAGAGAAGAATTTCTGTTCACTTCGTTTACCTTGCTGACAGGTGTGAGTCTTAAGCCAAACCCTTTTTGTGACGTCAACCAGTGCTGAACAAATATCGTCCATGACCAACACGCCCGAAACTGCATGGGTTAAATGGGACACAGCTGTGGCGACGAAATACAAGGCTTTGTTTTCCACCTAAAAAGACGCAATCCAGTTGGCAGTGAACGTAGAGGCGCTGTGCCCAGTTCTCAATACAGTATCCGCCTGGCCAGGTGTGTATAGAGACTCCGCGAGTCGAAAACCGTTTCAAAATTTAAAGAAAATGTGAAAAAAGTCTGATTGAAAGTGTAACGTGAAGTGAGACAAAACGACAGAAAAATACGACATCAAATTTAATAACCAAACGTGCGGAGTGACAAAAAAGATGGACGAATTAGATCAGCAAAGTGCTACGCGTGGTTGGAGGAGACGCCAAATGAGTAACTATGCCCCACGTAAAAATCAGTAATAAAACATATCAAAAGTAAAGAGCGCTATATTTTGGGGAGATTATTTAAATTGTATGAGAGGGAGAGAGTGAGCAATCTGGGTCGTTTTATTAATTTTATTACCATGGTTAGAATGTAATTGTTTAGTTATAAGTATTACAACCATTTTTGTTTCGTGTATGATAAAAAGTATCAATGTTTTCCAAGAGAGAGAAAGGTTAAATAACTGAGAAGCCAAGTTTTTCGAATGAGTAACTAACTAGTATACCAAAATTGAATTAATATTCCCGTAATTATTATCGATGTAGTATAAAGGAAATTGATGAGGTGGGAGTTGGTCATAAAATAAAAAGTGTTAATTAACCACATCAATGTGCGTTGGTCATTTGCGTTCACCTATTATTCTCTGCCAAAGTACATCAGACGAAACCTTGGTAATGTGGACTAATCTTTAAAGGTAAGTAATACAAAATTTAAATATTCCAATTATTAATTAACTCGTTAGACTTCATGTCGTGTCATAGTTTTTTTATATTTTATTTATTTTTAATCATTTTATTTTATATGAAGTATATGTACATTAATAATTATAGTTTTTTATCCCTGGTACTGGGGTGGCTTATTTGTGTTGTAACATAATGCCTCTCCTTCAAAATTGATCATTTTAATAAAACACTAGCATAGTTTTTTATGAAACTATCAGTTATATATAATCTTTTTCCTTTTCTCTCTTGTTTGTTTCTCCAGTCTTTATATCTCTTCTTACTTAATTCATTCCATTTTATTTGAATCTGTTTTTATTTATTTCCATTGGTGCATTTTCCCTCATACACAATTTTTTCCCTAACTTTTTAGTAGCTGGTTTCTCCCATTACTACTCATTTTTTCTGAGACCAGAGGAACAATCATCTCTGCTCAGTTTATTTGGATTGCTGGACTTTTCAACAGTCAATCTTAAATACCTTTTTTGTCAACTTGTGACTTAATAATAATAATATATTTTGGGATTGTCCACCTTGTGGTTTGTTTTTAGATCACTTTGGCCTTTTACTCATTCTTCCTTCCGCTGTACCTTTGCTATATACTGTCATCTACTCATACAGTTAATTGTTTTTTATTTATTCATATGTTAATTTCATCATATCTAACTTTTCATTAGTTTGTTTTTCTATTCCTCTTGTGATCATTTTAATTATCTTAGACATCTTAATTCTTTTTCTTGGTTATTTAGCAATATTCTGCTTTAGCTATTTCTTGTATATTTGTTTTATACATAACTCCTCTTTTCCCTTGTACCAGTTATTTTTTTTTTTTTTTTTTGATTCATTATAATTTCATGTATTTATCTTAGCTATTTTAGCTTGATTTTATTTTTGTTTATTTTATTTTGTATTAAATATCATTTTTGATAATTTTTTGTAAGTTAGTTCTCTTACTTTATAGGAATGTTTGTAGCTTATTCCTTTTTAGTTACCTTTTGTTTAATTATTATCGTAAGTTTGTGATTCTTACTTTTTTATATATAGGAATTTGTGTAACTTATTCCTTATTATCTCACTTTTTTTATTTTATACTTCATATATCAACCTTTTAATAGACTTTAATTTGATTTTACTTGATAGGAATTTGTGTAACTGATTCCTTTGTTCTTTATATTTTAATTAATTTATTACAATTTTTTTTTTATTCCTCATGTATCATCTAAATAATGTAGTAAGTTGCTCTTACAAACTTTTTGAATTTTGAAATTTGTTTATTTCATTTCTATTCTTCTTCATAAAACTTTTTTATTGAAGCTTGGTTGTAAACTCCCTTTATTTTTCATGTGTTTACATTGCTTATTTGGTAAGTGTTATTACCATTATCTTTCGTGATGACATATGGTCCAGTATAAAGCAATAACAATTTCTTTGCTATACCTTCCATTGTACTTGGCAGTTCACGATTTTTGTTTAATATTTTTTCTCCCTCTTTATATTTGATTATTTTGGGTTGGTTTTTTGCATATTTGGCCTTTTGTTTCTCTATCTTTTCCATTATTAGGCTGTACCATTTGTTTTTGTCATACGGGTCTTCTGGGTTTTTTGGGAATTCTATTATCTCTTGTATCTCTCTATTTGGCTTCCTCTCGAACATCATCAAGTATGGTGTATTCTCAGTAAATTGGTGATAGTTGATATTTAGAAACACTTCGGTTGAAGTTAAATATTTGCACCACTCTCTCTGATTATTATGACAATAAGTTCTCAAGATGCGTCCCACCTCTCTCAACATCCTTTCTGCTGGATTACTACTAGGGTGGTATACGGAAGTTTTATAGGTTTTGATGTTCAGTTTTATTAATTCTTCTCTCCACCTTTTCCCCTTAAACTGTGTTCCATGATCGGTTATTATCATGTACGGTTTTCCAATCTCTGACATGTATTTATTTTTAATAATATCTAATATTTTATTTGTTGTGGCTCTGTTTATAGCGTATAGTTTGGTGTACTTGGTGTAATGGTCAAGTATAATCACGATGAACTTGTATCCATGTCTTCCTCCGCTACGTGGGAATGGTCCACATATGTCGAGGAATACCTTCTCTAGTTTGGCGTTTGATGTGATGGGTATCATCGTTCCATTCTTTCTTTCATTATTGGTTTTGACCATCTGACACAACGTGCAGGTTTTTATATTTTTATTTACCTTTCTTGTGATATTTTTTATGAACAAATCTTCCTCTAAAGCTTTTACCATTTTGAGTGTTCCCATGTGTCCGTATCTTACATGGTAATCTTTGATGATCTGATTTTCTAATGAATGAGGAATTACTCGTTTCCATGTGTCTTGGTTCTTTTTTGTTTTTATGAATAAAATGTCTTTGTATATACAGTAAAATTTGTTAATAATTGCTTCAGATTCCATCAGTCTTTTTCTTATGTTTGATATTTTGGTATCTTGCTCTTGTTGTAACACTATTTTGTTTACAATATTTTCCAGGTCCTTCCTATCCTTCAATATACAATACACTTTTGCTATCTTCCCCTTTTCTCCTTCAAATGTCTGATCTTCTACATTTATTATGGATAATACATCGGCCACTATGTTCTTTCGGCCTGGAATATATTCCCATGTAATGTGGTATTCTTGCAGAGCAAGTATCCATCGAGTAAGTCGACCATGACTCAATTTACATTGTTTGAGAAACGATATTGACTTATGGTCGCTTCTGACTGTGACAGGATATCCTAGTATGTATGTTCTAAACTTGCCACACGCGAATACTATGCTGAGCAACTCTTTTTCTGTAACATTGTAGTTATGCTCGCAACTATTTAGTATTCGGCTGGCGAAGCTAATGACCAGGTGGTTTCCTTCATTGTCTTCCTGGTACAACTCTGCGCCTAGACTTACATCACTAGCATCGCAATTTAGGTAGAATGGTTTTTCGAAATTGGGGTGGTGTAACATGACAGTATCGACAAATTTTTGTTTAATTAAGGTGAGCACTTCCTCTAGTTCAGTTCCCCAAGTCCATTTTTCTTTTGAAGAAAGTTGTTTGGAAAATTTTGCTGTTAGGTGGGAGTAGTTGGTTTGAAACTTCCTATAGTAATTGCATATTCCCAAGAATGACTGCAATTGCTTCTTGTTTTTTGGTGATGGGAATTTTTGGATGGCTTCAACTTTCTCTTGGGATGGAGAGATTCCCTTTTCGGTCAAGTTGAACCCTAGGAACTTTACTTCATTGGCAATAAATTCTGACTTATCCAATTTAAGTGTAATATTATTATTGGATAACTTTTCCAATACATGTTCGACTCTTTCGCAGTGTTCGTCCCAGTCTGATGACGTTATAAGCAGGTCGTCAACGTACACTGTGGTGAATTCCAGTGCCTCTTGACCTAAGACTTGGTCCATGCACTTTACGAACACTGCTACGGAATTAATGAGTCCAAATGGTAACATTTAAATTGGTAATTTCTACCATCAAATATAAAGGCCATGTATTGCCTACTGTGTGGGTGCAGCTCCACCTGCCAGTACCCACATACAGTATCCCAGGTACTAATGTATTTAATTCCATGAAATCTTTTTAAAATTTCCTCAATTTCTCCTGGTGAGGTCCGGTCATTGACAATCATTTTATTGATTTCTCGGGCATCCAAGCAAATCCGTACTTTGCCATTCTTCTTGGGTATGGCTACTATTGGGCTGGTATATTGAGATTGGCTATACTCAATAATATCTTCAGCAATCATTCTGTTTATCTCCGTCCTGACTTCATTTTTCAGGGAATACGCACGCTATGGGATATGATTTCCTGTGGAAGTCTACAGGTTCCCTGAAGTTAATTTTACACTGGTATCCTTTACCTTTTCCAGGAGTATTCGAAAAGACATGTTGATAATTGTTATAAATTGCAATTAGTTTTTTAGACTGTTGTTCACTAATTTCTTGTTCTCTTTGGAAGTTTCTGATTTCTTCCAGTTTCTGTCCCCACAAGGCTCTGCTTTCCTCTTCCTCGGCCATAGTGATGGACGGTTCACGCCTTTGACAATAATAACTCTTCAGTCCTGGGTCTTGATTCAGAGCGGTTGGAGTTGGATTACAATTTATAATATTTGCAGACCAGGTTCCCTGTTCTGAAGTTAGCAACACGACTCCCTTCTGCAGGTTTATAACTGCCGAATATCTTCTTAATACATCACATCCTATAAGCATGCTGAGTGGTAGCCCATTCGCCACAAGAAATATAATAGGGATGGTTGATTTTTGATTATCTAATTCTAATGAAACTTGTTTTCTCACCGTCTTGTTTTGTTTACCAGTGGCGCCAATGATGATTATATTGTTTATTGGCAGTGTAGGGATTGGTGTTCGAGAGTTGGCTTGAATTCGTTCTAATTCAGGCTGGTTTATTAGAGAGATGTTAGATCCCGTATCCACCATAATTATGGTTATAGTGCCGTTTATGGTAGCCTTTATATGGACAATTTCGCTATTATTTTGTTGTAATTGGTTGGCCTCTTCTTCGAGAAGTTCCTCTCGGATATTCTTTAGATAATTGCTATATATTATTGTAATTACTTTGGTTTCATTTTTTGACATTACTCGACGTATTAACCCAAGTGATTGGTCATGTGAAGGGTGTCTATATTTTTCCACTGACCTGTTTAGTTTAAAGATGGTTGTTGGTTTGTGGCCAAACTATTTGACTGGTTGTTCGTCTCATTGCTCAGTCCTTGTTGCTGGTTGTTTTCATCCCTGGGTGTTTCGTTATTCCTACTCTCTGATGACTGATGGTTGTTGTTATTTGATTCTTGGTACCATGGGTTTGGGTGCCAATTCGGGCTATATCTCCTGTGGGTACTTTGCCTCCGCCTGTGGACGAAATTCACCTGATGTCTGCCGTCGCCTCTATTTTGGTTACCCCCGGGTCCCCGGTTGTACTGATAATTAGGATTGTACCAGTTGCCATTGTAGTTATTGTTGTTGGGGTGACCATTTGTGCATTGTTCCGGTTCAACTCCCCTGTAGCTATTGTTTGGTTGATTATTATTTGGGATGTTCCTGTTGTTACTTTGGTTTCCCGGATGATTGTTTTGTGGACCTCTGTTAAATGGCTGGTTATTCGGAGAATGATTCTGTGTATTCCTATTAAATGGCTGTTCATCATTATAGTTGTTATTGTTCCGGCTCACGTTATTCCGGTTGCTGTTTTGTGTGTGATTGTATGGTAGGTTGACATTGGGTGCATTATTATGCTCATTCCATTTGTTGTACCGTTGGTTCACGATCTGGTTTTTTCGATATTGTCCATCATTCTCATGGTCCTCCAATAAACTTGCCATTCCTTGGATCGTCTTTATTTGTCCTTGCCTCCTGGCTTTCTGTATAGCTTCCTCGTAATGGTAACCCAGCTATATCACCAGAGATTCCTCAGGTATCTTGGGTTCTAGATTTCGGGCTAAACATACTTTTCCTAAAAAGTAGGACGTTAAAGTGTGTCCTGCTTGTGGTTCGTATCTCCCATTGCTGATGTCATTACGGATCACATTTTGGGTGGACTCTGACCAATATTTTTCCCAGAATTGTTTCTTCAATTCCTGCGTATCATTGATTTCGGGTCGAGTTGCTGTCCACCAGTTGTCGTGGGTGTCTCGGAACATTTCATCTATTAGGCTTCTCACGCTGGACCACCTGGTTTCTCTATTTTTCTCTATTAACTCCTCTACTCTTTTGAGGAATTCTATTGGATTCCTCCGGTAACTGTGGAAGTTAATCACCTCTCGATTTTCGCTGGTTATTATGTGTGTATTATGGCAAGGTTTCTCCCTTAGTGCATCCAGCTCTTCTTGCATTTGTTTCTCCCTTTGGCATTTTCCCTGGATCTTCTCCCTGTTTTCTTTGGTCTGCCCATCTATTTTGTTGATGGCGGTATATACCTTTTCCACACGGTTATTTACATCTATCTGTGTTTCTTGATGCCTCTCCTCCAGTTTCTTAATCACCTCCTGTTTATTTCTCTGGCATTCTTCGGTAGTGACTTGATAAAATTCTGTCGCTCGCATTCTACCTTCCTCCTCGACATTGCTTATTTTATTGTTTAATTCTTCCCGGACTTGTATCACCGTCTCATTTGTTTCGGTTACCGTTTGTCTGATCTCTTCCCGACATTCTACCAGTTGTTGTTTCAGTTCCTCCTTGGTTTTTTCACTGTCTTCCTTCAATTTTCGTTGGAGCGTTTCGTGACTATTTTCAATTTTCTTATTCACTATCTCCAGATCCTTCTTGATCTGTTTCTTCAGCTCTTCACTCCTCTTTTCTAGCGCCTCTTGGCTTTTCTTCAACGCCTCCTGGTTGCTTTCCAATTTATTATTCAGGAGCGCTATGTTCTCCTTCAAAAATTCCCGGTCTTCTTTCCTTCCCTCTTGCAATGATTCTAATTTGTTATTTAATTCTTCCCTGTTTTGGACCACTTCATCCTTAATTTTTTCCTCTTGTTTCTTAAAATTTTCATCAGTTTTCTCCTGGTTTCTGTTTAACTGTTCCACCATAATCCTCATCATGTCTTGGAAATTGGCATCCATTGTTTGGGCTAGTTTGACTGATTGGACATCAACTACTACTTCAATTTCTGGTTAAGGCCTCGATTAAAAGCATTCTTATCATATTTGAAATTTTTTATTCAAATTTATTATATATTTTCTGACTGATTTTATTCTTCTGTCATCCCTTCTGGGTAATAAATAATATCACTATTGTATTTATTTCCTTTCAAAGTTTAAAATGATACCTCATAAGGTCATATTCTATTATATATTAACTTTTGTCTAATTATGTTGATATTTGATAATTACATATCTCTTTTAAATCAAATTTTTATAATAACATTTCTCTTTTAAAATGATTTACACATAATTACTGGCTATTTACTTGCCTTAGATTTGTAAATTTCCTTGTGAATTTGTTACAATTGATATTTGTGTGTGTCTGACAGCTAGACATTTTCATAAGCATAAGTAGCCATGATGGTATTTTACTTATTTCATTTAAATTACATTTCCTTTCAGCCTGATGGGCTTTATTTTGTTATTATAATTGTTTGAGTTTTGTTTTGAGTCTGTTGGTGTTCTGATTACATGTCAATATTGCTTTCTCTATCTTAATATCTAAAACATAACAATTAGGCGTATGGACTGCAAGTTTCTTTCAGCCATATCCTATTCATAACATTAAAACGAACAATTCTTTATAAGTTATTATTTACTGTTGGTTTAACATTCATTTTATTCTTTTGCTATTACTTTGAGTGAGAAACATCCTCACTTCTTTCAAACTTATTAAATTTATTTTCCCTTCTAGCATTGGGTGTTTTTTTTTTTTAATTGTATACTTAAATTCTTATTTCATTACTACTTCTTTCCTCCATTCCATGTTAACACAAACTGTTTTTACATGGGCTTTCTCCCTGAATAATATTACATCCTTTACTTATCTCTATTTTAAATACTATTTCTAACTATCCTTAATTATATACTTTTCCATAAGCTCACTTAAATCATTTATTGGTTTATCAATGATTTATTAAGTGTTTTCTTATCTATTAATACTTTTTATTATTTATAATATCTTCTTCCACATATCACTTTCACCTTTAATTAATTGGTGTTTATCACTGATACACTCACTATTTTGGGGTATTTACACATACACTACTGCACTTTTTTCACTGTTTATATTAAGTGTTATTTAGTGGGTAATCCCTATAATTATTTCTCTTTCTATTTCTCACTATTTCTTTCATTATAAAATTATACATAATATTAATATTTTGTTATATATATTTCACTACATCTAACTTTAATATTTGGGTTAGTGTACTTTTCTTTACTAAGTTACTTTTTACTGTTTTTGTTCAAAACAGGTATATAAATTATCTCATTTACTACAATAATATTTGTTTTCATTAGTGGATAATTATTTGGGGTTTATTTACAGTATTCTATCTTTGAGTATACCATTTCTCCCTTTTATATGTCATGTTTGTTATTTCTTGGTTTCACTTCGTTTCCTCTTCCTTCTTCTTCTTCTTCTTCTCCTTTATCTTCAATTGTCTTCTCCTCTTCTCGTCTGGTTTAATTTCATTTAGTTGTAGGAATTCATTCACTTCCTTTATTTGTCCTTATTCTTCTTTGGTTCTGGTTTCTTCCCTTCTTTTGTTAAGTCGTATTTGTTTGGTTAATCACTTTTTTCTTTGTGTATTTTTTGTCGTTCCCTTCTCCTTTTGTTAGTTGTTGTTGGGTCAATCACTTGGGTTGGGTAATGTCGTCGTTTGTCGTGTCATAGTTTTTTTATATTTTATTTATTTTTAATCATTTTATTTTATATGAAGTATATTTACATTAATAATTATAGTTTTTTATCCCTGGTACTGGGGTGGCTTATTTGTGTTGTAACAATATTCACAAATTCGTTATTCATGTCTCCTAATTTCTTGTCTTGCTTGTCAAGTTTATTATTTATTTCATTTGTCTCTGACTTGATTTCAGTTTTCATTCCTGACACCATTTCCATAATCATTGTTAATTGCTTAAATATGTCTACCTCGTTATTTCTACTACTCTCAGCTACTACCGTTTCAATTACATTCGCTATTTCGACTACACTCTCACTAACATTTTCATTTGTTGTTACTAAATCATCTTGTGTAATGTCCAAGATGGACCCCACATCTATATTCTCGCATAAATTTGCATTTGCATTCTTCTCTGCCATTTCGACTAAATTGTAAATTTTCAACTTTAATTCACAATGTCACTGTTACCGGGCGCCAACTGAAGTATGTTCAGTAATTAATAATTAAATTTGTCCCTGTTCGGACGTCAACTGAACTACGTTCAGTAATAAATAATTAATTGAATATTGATTTTATGTGTAAAGGTTGATCCAGGAAGTCGTTTAGTGTACTTCGGCAGAGAACAATAGGCAAATACAAATAACAAAATGCGTATATCAAGAAAAATATAACATTATTTATTTTCTTTTGACAACATGGAACAGGTCATGAAAACACTTATTCCACCTTAAGGAGTAAAACTGATCACCAATAACTATTACATCAAAATACGAATACGTATATTAAAGATTACGCACACTCAGCACTTCTTATTAGGCCTATATTCATATTCTTCACTCACACAATCATACACACTTCCATACTTTTAGGTTTTGTTGAGCTCAACTTACAAAATTTTGTGAAAAGCCAGTATTTAATTATTGTCGACATATTTACTTTCCTTTCATGGTGCGTAGGGTTTCATCACATGGGACGTCTCCTTGCGAGTGCACTGTTTTGTTGTTTTACTTCTACATTTTATGGCCGAACTGTCAATTTATTCCCAATAGTCACTGATATAAATGAACATTTTATCCCAACACTGTTTTTTATTTTTAAATATATTAAAATTCACATTTTTTTATTTGCGGTTTATGCGGGCGAAAACGGTACTCAGCCGGCGGCGAACGAACTGCCCACGTCCGCTATATTTAGACGTTATTTGCCGACTGGCATTCAGCGTTACAATCTCCGTTCGGTGACGTATCGAAAACCAGTTCATTTCGCTCCCCGCCATACGTCTCGTCCTCAGTATTGGAAAGTTCCGTTGGGCTTAGTATCACCTTTTCAACTTGCCACGAACTGATTTTCATCAACAGAATACTAGCGGTGTTAGTCACTGACTATAAATAAACTTTTGTTATGCTTCATAACCTATATGGTTACGAAACTCTCACTGGCAATCGCCTCACCTTATGGGGCCTCATCTTTACATGTTATAGAATTTATAAAATTTGAAAATAACATTTATGTCAATTTTACCCCATTACAACTTCATGGATATGTCTCACAGTTACAACATACAAATTACATTCTACATACCTTCATTGTTTTGACATGGCTCATTCTAAGTTCTTCTATACGCTTCCATGCTCCAATTGATGTTAACAATTGTTTTGTTCCTTCATTCAATGATGACACACGATTACTATATTTGTTTGGTAACTTCCATTCTTTTTCTGGTGATTCTTCAATTAACAGCACTTTTTTCCCAGACAACATTGGCTTCTGTGCTATGGGAAAAGTTAATACAATTTTATTTATAGAATATGTCACACTAGTCCAGGTTAGCAACAACAATGAAATAATAATTCTGAGAAAGTTAAAATTCGCATTATTAAGGAAAACCAAAATTAGAGTACATATTGGATTCTATTATTCATCTAGTTACTCCATGTAATTAAATATTTTCTGCAGGGCCAACTCCAATTTATATTTTATAACCATATGAATTGTTGTTAATAAACAAGAAATTCTCTTGTATTAATGACACTATCATTAACAACAACATTTCAATACTGAAAATGTGTGTACATCTATTGAGAAAAAGTAAGTGAATTATTAAGGAATGTTAGGTATTAATAAATTTAATAATGGTTAGTAATTGTAGATTTATAAGACCAAAGACAACAATGACCATCAGAAAAGACAGTACAGTATTAAACGATTCAAAAAGGTATATAAAGAGATGCGTTGATGAGTTAAATGAACAAAAACCAATCAAATCTTAACACACAACAAAATATTAAAAAGTAATGATTATAATGAAATAAAAAAGGTATCAACACACTCAACTGGATAAAATAAATATTTGAATATAAAACTATTCAAAAATGTTACCAGATGAAAAAAAAAAAAAAAAAAAAAAAAAAAAAAAGTTGGAAGTCCGTACACAAAGCTCTCAAATACAGTCTTCTTCTTCATTTCATGGAGTAGACGTATTGCCTACTCTCAAATACATTATAAAAAATGTAAACAAAAGAAATTTAAAATAGTTAAACCTAAAAAATATAAAATAAGCACCAAAAAGATGGCAGATTAAATAAAGATATATTAAAGATTATGAAGTGTAAAAGAAAAGACTTAATTATATTGATAACAAATGATTATAGTAATCAGAAATAAATACAGGAATACATTAAAAGACAAAGAAAGATAGAAATATGCGTACAAGAATTCGTGGCATAGCTAGGATTTTTTGTGGAAGATTATAGACTAGGATTTTTTGCATACTGTGAGTAACTGATATAAGCTGAGGGAGAGATGTTGATGTTAATATGTGATTCACCAGTTACAGCTTACTGTGTAGTTATATCATAGCTGCTAGCCTGCCTGATGGCATATTTTAAGACTCCTCTGGCGACCAACTCAATTGGGAGGTATTGTAACCCCCTATAACCTAGTTTGCCTGTACCAAAAAAAGGTATTCTATAAAAACATTATGTAAAAGAGAAGACAGAGCATGACACAATTAAATAATGAAGGATGATGACATTCCAGGCACTTTAGAGTAAAAGATCTCAAAGTACCAAGAATGTAAAGAAAATCACAAGACAATAACAGCATAAATACTACATTTGGAAGAACTAAAAATGTGGAATAAACCTTTAAACTTTTTAATAAACGGATCAGAATGAAATGATATGTGCAAAGTACACATCTTTATAGTAGGAAATACTGAAAAAGATTTGAAGAATGCTTTGCTTGATGCAGATAAGCACTCACTGTGTGTTTTACTTGGTCTGCACAAATTTTATGGTATTCAAAATAACAGTACGGTTGCAGTTGATCGATGATAGGACGCCTAAAGTAAAAATCTTTTCTGCAATATACATTCCATTTTGGCAACTGTTTTTACTAACACCAGGACTTCAGCATTGGAGGGAATATTAATTTATTCATTACAAGAACACCATTCCGCCTCAACCACTCCTGTATATCTATTTTGCAAGAAGATAATATTTTTAAAAATTATTTCTGTACTACATCTTCATTAACTCCTATCATCAAGAATGATTACAGAACTGACAGGAATATTTGGTAATAATGCATTTTTGAAACACAAGAAAACGTCCATGTAATAGACGTCATCCTGATACATTTTTTTTTTTATTCGGCTCCATCAATCTTAAAGTACCAGAAACAAATCCATCCTCTCTGTATCCACATGTACTTATTATATTGCTAGACCCTTTTCAATGACTTCTACAACTTAGTACTCATTATCCAAATGCCAACAACAGTTTTCGTTTGTGCAGAAAAAAATTTCATTTACGCCTAAATACATAAAGTATTTTAGTCAATTTGATTTAAGACACCAAACATCTTTCAAGTGATTTATTATCCATAATGAAATTTTGGATTTATTCACCAGTAGTTTTTTCTTCCACTTTCATTAAGCCAGAGACATTTGTTTTTTGAATAAACTTCCTGCTGCAGTAAAGAATATTATCATCCAGCGGAAACTTCATCTCCTTCCTATGATACTACAGCTTGATCTGAGCTATCACCATCTTCAACCTTTTCCTCTAATGATCCCAATCTCTTGCTCTGCTTGCCAGTTTCTGACTCCGAGAAGATCTCTGTATCACTTCAGAATACTGTTCAACATGGTCTTTAAATACAGAATTATTTATGTACTTTTCACTGAATTACATCATGAATAAAGCCATAGATAATAATTTTTTGTCTATTCTTTACTTTTCCCAGCCTATGTGGGAAACAGTAACTCTGTCTGGCACTGCTTACATTCTGCAATAATTTGATTTTCTAATAATTTTAACAGATACATCAATCACTGGCTGCTAATGCTACATTTATTAATATAGATTATTAAACTTTCACTTGTGAAACTTACTTTGTTTCCTCCCATACGCGTTTCGGCGTGATGTGCGCCTTTATCAGCGGTGTGAGACAGACTGCCAGTAACTTGTAACGGTTTTATTTGGTAGGTTGAGTGGGGATGGTGTGTGGTGGAAGGGGATTGGCGCGGGGATCCGAATTATTGTTTGTTTTATGTATAATTGTGTCAAAGAGTGCGTGCAATTTATAATGTAATTGGTCGTTAAGTATGCTGTTTGGTTGTGTTGTGTAGTGTTTGTATATTTCATATTGTTCTGCTATGTTAAGTTTTCAACTTTTGGGTAAGTAGTGTAATATCTCAAGATTAGTATTGTAATACTGCTCTTTCGTCGTATTCTACAAAAATGTAGAGTGTAATTTGTGTAATGTGTACTCTCGTGTCTTACCAATCCGTCGTCGCTCTGTAACGTAACTCACGCAGATTACGTCCGTCGCGAATGTACGAATAACCAGTATCGAAGTCTTTACCTGTTCTATGTTGTATTTTTTAACTCCCGAAAGGCGCCAAATTGTTTTTTATAAAACAATTAAAAATTTCGCAGTTAGATTGTCTCCTGGATACTGTAAAGAATAATTCGAATTGCCTCGCTGACTGGCGGGAATTCGACCTTCGCTCGTTGTTGGGACGTGTTGCCAACATAAAATTTGCGTAAAGAAATCTACTCTCCGCTAAAGCACATAACATACATAATACTATTCAAATAAATACAAGAGTTAGTAAAGGTTCACCACTTTACAATTGTGGTACTTAAATACTAATAAGGTTTATATGAAAACTCAACTTTATTGTGTTAAAGGTGTGTGTCGCTTTTATCAGTTTGATATAGGTTATATTTCTTTTACGTACAGTGTTATTAAATATGAATCATAAATCCTTGAAAGAAATTAGTGTTTAAATTTTAGAGTGAGAGTTACTTATTATGAAAATGGTTAATCAATTTGGTTCGTAATTAGTTATAATTTATTTCATACTTAACAACATCACGTTGTTCGTGTTATGGATCGTCAAGTACCTTCACCAATGAATTATTTCCTTCGTTTAATTCCAAAGATATGGATGCCGTCTACTTCTGGCGTCTGTTTCTTAATTCATCCAGTTTTTATTTAATTGTAGTTTTAATATTCGGTTATTGTCCCTTCATGTGTTACAGGAACTATGGTTGACATCAGTTAATCAATTGGGTTTCATTGCAGTTTGATTTTCTTCGTTATTTTTCCTTCAAATGGTCAGCATCAATATAGCGTCTGTTCCTCTGGGTACTTAATAATGGAACTCCCCTTTCATAATGGTCAAAATTATAACAACGTGCTCTAGTCATGGTAACTGACTTAACTCTGATTGGCTAAGTACATTTGAAACTATTGTTATCAATCCTGGTTTTTTGTTCAAAATGAATAAATATTTTATAATGACTATATTTACTTGGGGATAATTTCCATGGTTGAAATATTAACATAGATGTTCCTATTTTCTTTCAAAGATTAGTTTGATATCTCACAAGACTGGTCTAAGCCAAAAGTATTAATACTTTCGTAATTTATAATACTATGATAATACATAATTTACTTATTTCTATGGTTTAATATAATTCTGACATGTTATTTTTGTTAGTTGATGGTAATTACATAATTTACCTTGTTTTGTTATTTAAATATAGTTTTCAGTTGTTTACAATTGGTTTTCTGTATTTATACAGCTATGTCATTTATAGGCCTAAACTGTTACATCTTATAATTTCTTATTTTGTTCTATTTAAACATTATTTATTGTGCATATCTTGTCTGCTTAACTTCTTTTCGTGTTTCTTGTCTTTTGAATTATTTTGGAACTGTTTTACAATCTATTGATGTTATTATACTTTTACAAAATTATTTCTTATCTGATACTTTGCCTTCAATTTACATTATAGTTATTATTTTGCTGCTTTGTTAAATTTATGGCATTACTATTTTTTATACCTATTCCCATTTCTCACACACCTCTTTAGCACTTAAATCTATTAATAAAACATAACATATAACTAACTCAATGGTCTGTATATGGTTCAGCCATGTTTCTTTTCATTGAAAATTATAATTATTATATTGCCTGTTATTACTTATAAAGGGACTGCTACTACTCTCCTTATAACTTCCGTACTTATATAAAACATACTAACATATTACTGTAAAATTATTTCTTCTTGTATATACTCCCTTAAACACTAAGCCAATAACTTAACTTTCTTTAAATTAAAAATTAACAATTTTGGTGAGTGTTATACCTACACCATCTCTTCTATAAAAATAATCACCCTGGTGATTCTTATACTGATAGCATATTTTTTTTCTATTCTTTACACTCACAATTATTCTGTGTCTTACAGTCTAATACACTTAACTTAATTGCTCATTCATCATGTGATTATGTTTTGGGTTTGTCACACTTGTTTACTATTCCTTTTTCTTAATATTATGTTGTTTATTTTAAATACACTTATCACTTCAGTGTTTATCTTTATCACTCCCTACCTATCTCTCACTCTTGGTTTCAAGGTTATTTTAGATGTACATTTACAACTATTCTTTAACATTATGTGCCTTATTTTCTGATAAGGTCATTAACAATATACTTTATTTAACAATAATTGTCTTATTTATTTTTTATGGTTAGTGTACTTTATTTACTATTGTTTTATTCATTATTAATTGCATATTTTCTTTACTTATTTGTGTCTCTTTTCATGGATTCGTCTTCTTAATCTCTGTGAATCTTTTCTCATCTTTTTCAGTCTTTATCTGGCCAATCTCTGGGGTTGGGTCAAAGTCATTTGTTTGTCAGTCTAGTCTATTCTTTTAATGAATACTTTTGTTTACAATTCTTGCTTCTTCTTTCTTAACTTCATTTTATATATTTTCTTCATTATTTATCTATCAAATTATATTACTTTTTAGCATTTCTATAATACTTATGGATACTTTATATGATCGGATTTCTGCAACGTTATATAATGCCCTTCCACCAAAATTGATCATTTTATAAAACGTGATTCTAAGTTTTATGAAATTATCAATTGTATTGTATCTTCTTCTTCTTAAATTCTACTGCTTCTCGTTCATTTTCATGTTCAATTCTGCATCTTTTACTTCCTTTCTTCTGAGTCTTTTCTTCATTATTTTCTCCTGTTACGATCTGGCTTATTGATTTTTTTATTATAAATTATTCCCTATAAATCTTATTTTCCCTAACTATCCCTACTTTGTAGCTGAAATCAATTCGGATGGGCTCTATTGGCTTACCTAACTCCGTCGTTCATAACTACACTTTTTCTGAGGTCAGGGGAACATCATCTCTGCTCAGTAAAATGATTGCTGGACTTATTCAACAGTCAATCTTAATTAATGAATCTTCAATACAGTCATCTTGTGACTAATAATAATAATAATAATAATAATAATATTTGTTGGGAATTTTTATTTTTTATTTCATTATTGCTCAGTTCGAGTCATATTTATTTCTCCTTTCTCTCTGTTGATATCATTTGATAATACTTGAAGTGTTGATATTTATTGATACAATTAACATTTTTATTCATTTTCAATTACTCTTAGATTTATCTCTCTTTATATTATATTTCTTAGAATATTTATTTTATTTACTTCATTCATTCTTGATCATTGGTTTGTTTATTTTATCTCACATATTTTTCTAAATCGTAGTGGAAGTTGATCATTTCGTTTGTTCATTTTATCTTATATATTTTTCTAAATCATAGTGGAAGTTGATCATTTCGTTTGTTCATTTTTTTTTATTATTTGTCATTGATTTATTTATTTTATCTCATATTTTCCTATATAATGTTGTAAGTTGATCTTACATAATTTTTGAATTTTGGTAGTTTTTTAATTATTCTTCATCCACTATTATTCTTTGATTCATATTTATTTGTAAACTTATTCGCTTGCTTTGTTATATCTTTTTTATTTAATTTACTTCGGTTGGTTATTTACCTTTGGTTTTTCCAGTCATTGCTGATTATCATAATATTTCTTAATTGATGCCTGCTTGTATACACCCTTTATTTTCTTAGTGATGGGGTGAGTGATCTCATAAGTGTTATTGCCCTTATCTCTTGTTATAGTGTACAGTCCCACGTATAATAATAGTAACTTCTTTGTAATGCCTTCTATTGTGCTGGGTAATTCTCTGTCTTTTATTAATACCTTTTCTCCTATATTGTATTTGATAGTCTTTTGCTGGTTCTTGGAATATTAATCCTTTTGTTGTTCTACCTTTTCGGCTATTCTGTTGTAAAATTTTCTTTTCTCGAATTGATATTCTGGGTTGGTGGGAAATTCAATCATGTCATTTATCTCTCTAGGTGGTTGTCGCTCGAACATCATTGTGTATGGTGTGGATTCAATGAAGTTGTGGTATGCTAGGTTTATAAACTCCTCTGCGGATTTTAGGTAATTGTGCCATTCTTTTTGTTTATCATGGCAGTAGGTCCTTAGGATTCGACCCACCTCTCTAAGTACTCTCTCAGCTGGGTTACTGCTGGGGTGATAAACGGATGTTTTGTATGTTCTGATACCATGTTCCCAGAGTTTGTTTTTCCATTGATTTCCCTTAAATTGGGTCCCGTGATCTGTGACTATTGCCATAGGTTTCCCTACTTCAGGTATAAATTTGGTTATGATAATTTCAATAATTTTCTTAGTTGTCGCACGGTTAATTGAGTATAATTTCGTATATTTGGTGAAGTGATCGAATATAATTACTATGAATCGAAATCTGTGTCTTCCTCCACTGCGGGGAAACGGACCACATATATCAAGGAATACTTTTTCTAACTTTTGACTTGATATTATTGGTATCATCATACCATCTTTTTTCGAATTGTTACACTTTACCATTTGGCAAATATTACATCTTTGGATCGTTTTACTTACTTTTCTATAAATGTTTTTTATATAAACTTGTTCCTCCAATGCTTTTATCACCTTCATTGCCCCCATATGGCCGTACCTAATGTGGTAGTCCAGTATTAATTGTTCTTCCACTGTAGATGGGATTACTAGTTTCCATTCTCCATAGTTAGGGTTGTTTTTAATAAATAATAGATTATTGTGTATATTATAATATTGTACAATGGTCTCTTCCTCCTTTAATACTCTCTCCCGGAGACTCATTATTTTTGGGTCTACATTTTGACATCTTCTTATTTCCTGTGTTATATTTTCTAGATATATTCTATTTTTTAGAATGTTATATACCTTGACTAATTGTTCCTTCTCTCCCTCGAAAGTTTGTTGTTGGATGTTGATACATGATAATACGTCAGCGGCTGTGTTTTTCTTCCCTGGTATATATTCCCAGTTAATATGATACTCTTGCAGCAACAATATCCATCGAGTTAATCTTCCGTGACTGAGTTTACATTGCTTGAGGAACGAAATGGATCTATGGTCACTTCTCACAGTTATTGTGTATCCTAGAATATAAGTCCTGAATTTGTTGCAGGCGAATACAACACTAACAATTCCTTCTCCGTGATGTGATAGTTCCTTTCACATCCATTTAAAATCCTACTAGCAAAACTTATAACCATACCTTGTCCCTTCTTATCTTCCTGGTATAATACAGCACCTACACTAACGTCACTCGCATCACAGTCCATGACGAATAGTTTTTTGAAGTCTGGATGGTGTAATATAACGGTATTTAAAAACCTTTCTTTTATTTGATTAAATATCTCATTTTGTTCGGATCCCCATGTCCATTTATCCTTAGTCGATAATTGTTTTTTGAATTTTGCTGTTAAATTGGAATAATTGTCTTGGAATTTCCTATAATAATTGCAGATTCCAAGGAAAGATTGCAGTTGTTTTTTGTTTTTAGGTGTGGGAAAGCGTTGTATAGCTTCAACTTTTTCTGACGATGGAGAGATGCCTTCCTCTGTTAAATTAAATCCTAAAAATTGTACCTTGCGGGCTATAAACTTTGACTTGTCCAGCTTAAGGGTTATGTTGTTATCAGACAATTTCTTTAATACTATCTCCACCCTAGCACAGTGATCATTCCAATTTGATGATGTTATCAGCAGGTCATCTACGTATACGGTGGTAAAATTCAGTACATCTTGTCCCAATATTTGGTCCATGCATTTAACAAATACTGCGACCGAATTTATCAGTCCAAATGGTAGTCTCTTGAACTGATTCCATCGAACAGAAAAGCTAAGTATTTTCTGCTGTTCGGGTGTAGCTCCACCTGCCAGTATCCACATACCGTATCCCACGCACTGATGTATTTCGTGCCGTGGAACTTCTTTAAAATGTCCTCGATTTTACCGGGGGATGTTCTGTTGTTCACTATCATTTTATTGATATCTCTTGCATCAAGACATATTCTCACTTTTCCATCCTTTTTTGGTATCGCCACTATTGGACTGGTATAGGGTGACTGACTCAATTCGATAATATCGTCTTCCATCATTTGGTTGATATCCGCTCTCACTGCGTTCCTTTGCGAGTATGCGATAGGATAAGACTTTTTCTTGAAATCTACGGGTTCTTTAAATCTGATCATACAATGGTAGTCCTTTACCTTACCCGGGGCGTCAGAAAAAATATGTCTATATCGATTGTATATCTTTATGAGCTCCTCTGCTTGGTGTACACTGATCTGTTGGTCGTGTCCTTCTCGTTGGAATTTTCTTATCTCCTCCAACTTATTTGACCATAATTCTTCATCCTTCTCTTCGTTTAATACCCTTCTGTGGGAGTTGTGGCAATAATAGTTTTGACTCACTGGGCAGCTGGTTGTTATTGAAGGTAAGTTGCTGCTGTTCACTAGATCGGCTGTCCATATTCCTTGTTCCGTTGTTAGTGATACTTCTCCTTGCCATAGATTAATTATGGCAGAGTATTGTCTGAGTATATCACACCCAACAAGTATTGAGAATGGCAGGCCGCTGGCAACAAGAAATGGCATAGGTAATGCTACTCCTTTACTGGTAATTTCCAAGGATACTTGTTTCTTTATTGTCTCATTTTGCCTGCCTGTAGCACCGATGATTGTTACATTGTTTATTGGCACAGTTGGTATTGGTATTCTACTTCCTTGCTGTAGTCTATTTAATTCCACTTGGTCGATCAAAGAGATGTTGGATCCTGTATCGATCATTATGGTTGAGGTGGTTCTATATATTTGGGCACTTATGTATAGAATTTCACTGTTCCTGCTAGGCATCGGGTTATTATTCTCTTCAATTAATTCGTTCCTTATATTTTTTAAGTAATTTGTCTGTATTATGGTAATCTTCTTGTCAGTCATAGTCTTTAATTCCCCAGGAGATTGGTCCAGTGATGGGCTGTTTTCAGTTCTCACCGACCTTATTCGTTTAAATGAGGAATGACCTCATTGCTCCTGGCTTCCGTTGTGTTTATATTTTGGCTCGTTTGTGGCTCCTGTCGGTTGTTCAAGTTATCTCCCTCATTTCCGGCGTTTTCTTCGAATGAGAGGATTCGTGTGTTTGGTACCTGGTTATAGTACGTTCGTTGGTTATTGGTACGAGAATAGTTTCTTCCTGGACTTCGTTGGGTTTGAAATCGCACGTAATTTACTTGCGGTCGATATCCACGGTTGGTGTTATTACCGTTCCCTGGACGATAATAATTGTTTGGACCGTTCCGTTGGTATTTACCCTTGTAGTCGTTTCTAAAGTTCCCATTGACATTACCATTTTGGTTATAATTCCTTGGTGCATTATTCCGCGTTGATTCCCTTGGTAATTATTGGGGTTGTTCGTCGGTGGCTTGTTATCACTCTGCTGGTTTGGTGGGGATGGCCCTTCGTTAATCTTATTATTCCGGAAACTCATGAATCGGTTCTTTCGGTATTGCCGCTCGTGTTCATGGCTCTCTAATAGACTGGCCATGTCCTGAATTGTTTTAACTTGACTATACATACGGGCCTTCTGTATCGCATCGTCATAGTGGTATGATAGTTGTATGACCAGGCACTCTTCAGGAATGTGGGGTTCCGAATTTCTGGCCATGCAGATTTTTCCCAGAAAATATGACGTGAGAGACTGTCCATTCTGGTTCTTATACCTTCCATTACTCAAGTTGTTGCGTACCATATTTTGGGTCGAATCTGACCAGTATTTTGTCTTGAATTGTGTCTTGAACTCCTGTATGCTCTGGATGTCTGGACTTGTGGCGGTCCACCAGTTGTCATAGGTTTCCTTAAACATCTCGTCCAGCATTCACCTCACAGTTGTCCATCGGGTTTCACGATTTTTTACAATTAACTCTTCCACTCTTTTCAGAAATTCTATTGGATTACGCTTATACAGTAGAACTTGGCTAATTCGAACGTGCATAATTCGAATTTGTGGATAATTCGAACTTTTACCGTGGTCCCTTGAATATCCTATGTAAAACCATGCAAAAACATCGTCTGTAATTCAAACTTTTTTTGGTTAGGCCTAATTCGAAATAAAAATTTTGCTCTAACTACAAAAAATCGCCTGCTGTATGGGCTAGACCACGTAACAATAGAAACACGACTGGAAACAGACAAGCAGGCATCACCCTTTGTGAACAGACGCTTGTCCTTTGTGTCAAATTTGTGGAATTGCCGTCAGTATCTGGCGATGATACATGACAGGCTCGTGTAACGGTACCATCCGCCATTGTCCCTTGTTCCACGCCTCGTCAGTCAGCCACCCTCACTGTTGCTTTCAGTTCAGTCTGCCTGCATTCGTGGAAGTGTTAAGTCTTTTTGAGTTTCTACTGTGCGAGCTGTGTCCTGTAGTGAGAGACCGTTCCTTTTTTTACACAGTACTGTATATACAGACTGGTGTGTTTTAGTGATGCTTACTGTGCAGTTTTATTGTGTTGTGTGTTCATCATGGCCCTTTCAAAACCAACACGGACCCAATACAAATCATTGACATTTGCCGAAAAAGTTGCCGTTATATGGGAAGTGGAAAAGGGACAAAAAAAGAAATCTGAAATTGCCAAGGAATTCGGGATACCGCCAAATACGCTGTCAACGTGTCTAAAAAATAAAGAGAAGATTTTGAATAGTGTGTGTAAAGCCAGCGACAAAGATAGTAAAAGAGCGCGAGGACCAGAAAATCCTGACGTGGATGAATGTGTAGTGAAGTGGTTTAAGCAAGCAAGGGACAAAAAAATTCCAGTCAGTGGGCCCCTCGTCAGAGCCAAAGCTGAGGAATTCACATCTAGCTTAGGGAAAAATGATTTTAAGGCCAGCACTGGTTGGCTCGATGGTTTTAAAGAAAGGAATGGCATGTCTTTCAAAACTGTTTGTGGGGAAAGTGGATCTGTTGACGTTGAAGCTGCAAATTCATGGAAAGACGATTTGTTGCAAATGATTTCTGATAGAGACGCTAAAGACATTTTTAACGTAGACGAGACGGGCTTATTCTTCAAATGCACCCCCGACAAAACACTTGCTTTTAAAGGAGAAAGTTGTAGTGGCAGCAAACACAGCAAGGAGCGCATAACACTTTTAATCAGAGCAAACATGGATGGCTCGGAAAAACTGCCTTTGCTAATGATAGGGAAGTCAGCCAACCCACGTTGTTTCAAAAATGTAAAAACGAAACCAGTTGAATATGAATCAAACAATAAAGCTTGGATGACAGGTGAAATTTTCGAAAGATTGCTTTTGAAAATCAACAGGAAATTTCGGAATCAAAACAGAAGAATCGTCTTGTTTATTGACAACTGTACAACGCACAACACTATTCCTGTGATGGAAAATGTAAAGGTTGTTTTTCCCTCCAAACATGACTTCAGTAGTTCAACCTATGGACCAAGGTGTAATAAAAAATTTTAAGCATTTTTACAGACGGCTTGTGGTCTAAAACATTCTGTCAGGTGCTTATTTAGATGAGCACGAAAATATCAAGATTAACATCCTTCAAGCTGCCCGCATGTGCAACAGTGCTTGGAACCAAGTTACGCAAAAAACAATTGCTAATTGTTTTCGTAAAGGTGGTTTCCGCCACATCGAAGGTGAAGAGGAGAATAAAGCTGCTAGAGAAGTCGTACCCACTACGGATAACTGGGAAGATGTTGGACATGACGCAGGCATTCGTTACGAAGAGTTTGTAAACATGGATGAAGACTTGGCGGTGTGCGGTGAACAGACAGATGTGGAGATCGTGGCTGATGTTATGAACAAAAGAAATGATGGTACATCTTCAGATGAAGAAGGGGTCCAGCTAGAACTTCCAGAGATACCGATTCTAACGGCTTCACAGGCATCAAATTACATTCAAGACTTGAGACGGTTTGTTGAAGGACAGCGGAATGTGACGCTATTTTCCAAGCACTTAATAAACTTGAAGAGTTTACTACAACTCAGTGTATTAACTGCAAAATGCAATCAAAACTTTCTAGCTTTTTTAAAAAACTGTAAATGCTATATTTTGTACTGAAACATGTTTATACATTTGTAATACATATGTATAAGGAAATTGTTTAATAAAATAACATTGCTTTACTGAATTTCGGTTTTTGATTTGATTTTTCTACCGTTATTAAAAGTTTTCCTAATTCGAATTTTTGGATAATTCGAATTTTCTACTGATCCCTTCAGCTTCGAATTAGCCAAGTTCTACTGTAATTGCGGAAGTTGATTGTATCCCGATTGTCACTGTTAACTGAATGATTGTTATTACATGGTCGGCCACGCCAAGCGTCCACTTCTTCCTATAATATTTCTTCTCGTCTATTTATTTCGTCTATTCTTTGTTTATTTTTGTCCACCTTGCTGTCGATTTTATTTAGATTGCTGTACACTCCTTCCATTCTTTCTCCCAGGTCTGTTCGTATGACTGTTATCTCCTTCTGGTTTTCTTCTCGGACTTGACGTATGTCCTGTTTCACCTGTTCACATTTTTTGGTTGTTTCTTCGTGACATTCATCAATTCTCCTTTTGTTTTCACCTTCGAGGTCGTTTATTTTATTTATTACCTCCTTACGGACTTCTGAAACAGTTTTGTTAGTTTTCTCCAACCTCTCCAGCGTCTCCTCTAACTTCTCATTGGTTTCTGTGATCTGTTGTTTTGTTTCTTCCCGGTACTCCATTAATTGGTGCATCATTTGCTGCTTCATTTCTCCTTTATTTTTCTCGTGGTCCTCCTTCAATTGTTCCCTCAATTCTTCCTTCAACTCTTCATTTCTTTGTTGAATGTCCTCCGTCAATCGCTATTGTAAGATTTCATTATTTTTGTTAATTGTCTGCCTTAATTCTACTTTAGTACTTTTGTTTGTACTAACTATTTTTTCATTTATTTGTTTCAACCTCTCCTCACTCTTGTCGAATTTTTCCTCCTGTTTCTTGAAATTTTCATTGGTTTCTTCCTTCATCTGTTTCAGACTCTCTTCATTCTTGTCGAATTTATCGTTAATTTGTTTTAAATCTTCCTTCATTTCTTCCTTCTGCTTCCTAGAGTCTTCCTTAATCAATTCCCATAGTTGTTGTAAATTCATTCCTCCTCTGGCTTCCTCCCTTACTACCGTTTCCACGTCCTCAACCGATGTTACTTCTTTTTCTTCCCCTCTCCCTTCTTCCGTTTCTTGGTCCTTTTCCCAACTTTTCATCACTCCTCTCGTATGCATCTTGTTATCCTTTTGTAATCGCCGCTAGAACGTTGTACTTTCTTTTCTAGCCTCACCAGGTGGTCGCCAATTTTGTAATACTGCTCTTTCGTCGTATACTACAAAAATGTAGAGTGTAATTTGTGAAACGTATACTCTCGTGTCTTACCAATCCGTCATCACTCTGTAACATAACTCACGCAGATTGCGTCCGTCGCGAACGTACGAATAACCAGTATCGAAGTCTTTACCTGTTCTATGTTGTATTTTTTAACTCCCGAAAGGCGCCAAATTGTTTTTTATAAAACAATTAAAAATTTTGCAGTTAGATTGTCTCCTGGATACTGTAAAGAATAATTTGAATTGCCTCGCTGACTGGCGGGAATTCGACCTTCGCTCGTTGTTGGGATGTATTGCCAACATAAAATTTGCATAAAGAAATCTACTCTCCGCTAAAGCACATAACATACATAATACTATTCAAATAAATACAAGACAGTTAGTAAAGGTTCGTACTGATTTAATTTGTTCAATAATTCATTAATTTATGAATAATAATCGTACAATAAATGTTATTATCACAAAGTTTATGCCTCGGCCACAAATTAGTTCACTCAGCGGATAGCAAAAGGTGGCAGCGCTTCAGGCGTATGAAGCTATAATGTTTATCGTTTCTTATTTATACAATTTATTCTGCCAGTGAATTCTTTTCAGTACGAAAAAGGTTTATAACAAGATGTTTAAATAAAGTACACCACTTTACAATTGTGGTACTTAAATACTAATAAGGTTTATATGAAAACTCAACTTTATTGTGTTAAAGGTGTGTGTCGCTTTTATCAGTTTGATATAGGTTATATTTCTTTTACGTACAGTGTTATTAAATATGAATCATAAATCCTTGAAAGAAATTAGTGTTTAAATTTTAGAGTGAGAGTTACTTATTATGAAAATGGTTAATCAATTTGGTTCGTAATTAGTTATAATTTATTTCATACTTAACAACATCACGTTGTTCATGTTATGGATCGTCGAGTGTCTTCACCAATGAATTATTTCCTTCGTTTAATTCCAAAGATATGGATGCCGTCTACTTCTGGCGTCTGTTTCTTAATTCATCCAGTTTTTATTTAATTGTAGTTTTAATATTCGGTTATTGTCCCTTCATGTGTTACAGGAACTATGGTTGACATCAGTTAATCAATTGGGTTTCATTGCAGTTTGATTTTCTTCGTTATTTTTCCTTCAAATGGTCAGCATCAATATAGCGTCTGTTCCTCTGGGTACTTAATAATGGAACTCCCCTTTCATAATGGTCAAAATTATAACAACGTGCTCTAGTCATGGTAACTGACTTAACTCTGATTGGCTAAGTACATTTGAAACTATTGTTATCAATCCTGGTTTTTTGTTCAAAATGAATAAATATTTTATAATGACTATATTTACTTGGGGATAATTTCCATGGTTGAAATATTAACATAGATGTTCCTATTTTCTTTCAAAGATTAGTTTGATATCTCACAAGACTGGTCTAAGCCAAAAGTATTAATACTTTCGTAATTTATAATACTATGATAATACATAATTTACTTATTTCTATGGTTTAATATAATTCTGACATGTTATTTTTGTTAGTTGATGGTAATTACATAATTTACCTTGTTTTGTTATTTAAATATAGTTTTCAGTTGTTTACAATTGGTTTTCTGTATTTATACAGCTATGTCATTTATAGGCCTAAACTGTTACATCTTATAATTTCTTATTTTGTTCTATTTAAACATTATTTATTGTGCATATCTTGTCTGCTTAACTTCTTTTCGTGTTTCTTGTCTTTTGAATTATTTTGGAACTGTTTTACAATCTATTGATGTTATTATACTTTTACAAAATTATTTCTTATCTGATACTTTGCCTTCAATTTACATTATAGTTATTATTTTGCTGCTTTGTTAAATTTATGGCATTACTATTTTTTATACCTATTCCCATTTCTCACACACCTCTTTAGCACTTAAATCTATTAATAAAACATAACATATAACTAACTCAATGGTCTGTATATGGTTCAGCCATGTTTCTTTTCATTGAAAATTATAATTATTGTATTGCCTGTTATTACTTATAAAGGGACTGCTACTACTCTCCTTATAACTTCCGTACTTATATAAAACATACTAACATATTACTGTAAAATTATTTCTTCTTGTATATACTCCCTTAAACACTAAGCCAATAACTTAACTTTCTTTAAATTAAAAATTAACAATTTTGGTGAGTGTTATACCTACACCATCTCTTCTATAAAAATAATCACCCTGGTGATTCTTATACTGATAGCATATTTTTTTTCTATTCTTTACACTCACAATTATTCTGTGTCTTACAGTCTAATACACTTAACTTAATTGTTCATTCATCATGTGATTATGTTTTGGGTTTGTCACACTTGTTTACTATTCCTTTTTCTTAATATTATGTTGTTTATTTTAAATACACTTATCACTTCACTGTTTATCTTTATCACTCCCTACCTATCTCTCACTCTTGGTTTCAAGGTTATTTTAGATGTACATTTACAACTATTCTTTAACATTATGTGCCTTTTTTCCTTATAAGTTCATTAACAATATACTTTATTTAACAATAATTGTCTTATTTATTTTTTATGGTTAGTGTACTTTATTTACTATCATTTTATTCATTATTAATTACATATTTTCTTTACTTATTTGTGTCTCTTTTCATGGATTCGTCTTCTTAATCTCTGTGAATCTTTTCTCATCTTTTTCGGTCTTTATCTGGCCAATCTCTGGGGTTGGGTCAAAGTCATTTGTTTGTCAGTCTAGTCAGTTCTTTTAATGATTACTTTTGTTTACAATCCTTGCTTCTTCTTTCTTAACTTCATTTTATATATTTTCTTCATTATTTATCTATCAAATTATATTACTTTTTAGCATTTCTATAATACTTATGGATACTTTATATGATCGGATTTCTCCAACGTTATAGTATCTATGTTGGTGTAGCTGTGGTTTTTTGTGTGTATGTGTGTGGCAAACGCTGAATGTATATTGTTACTGGATAGAGCTTTTAGGTGTTCAGAGTAAAATGATGAAAAAGATCTTCCCGTCTGGCCTATATAGAAACTATTACAATCATTACAGTTTAATTTGTAAACACCTGTTTTGTTGTATTTGTCTATGTCCGTGTTTGTATCATTGATGTGTTTTTTTATGGTATTGTTTGTTCTGTATGCTCTTTTGTACTTGTGTTTCCTGAATGTGCTGGCCATTTTGTGTGTGTTGGAGTTATGGTATGTGAGTGTGATGTATTTATTTTGTTGTGTGTTGTTGGTATTTATTGTTTTGTTGTTTTTGTTTATGATGTGTTTGTGTAGTTTGTTTATTAAATTAGGGTTGTAGCCTTTTTTTATTGCTATACATTTGATTTTTTAAATATACAGAAAACCAACCACAACTGACATGGTCATACACAACACATCAAACCATCCAACGCAACACAAACATGCGGCATTCAACCACATGCTCCATAGACTAACTAAAATACCATTAAGTAAACAGGATTATAACGATGAACTCAACACAATCAAATATATAGCAATAAAAAACGGCTACAACGCTAATTTAATAAACAAACTACACAAACACATCATAAACAAAAACAACAAAACAATAAATACCAACAACACACAACAACAAAAATACATCACACTCACATACCATAACTCCAACATACACAAAATCGCCAACACATTCAGGAAATACAAGTACAAAATAGCATACAGAACAAACAATACCATCAAAAAACACATCAATGATACAAACACGGACATAGATAAATACAACAAAACAGGTGTTTACAAATTAAACTCTAATGATTGTTTTAGTGGATAGTTAGTGAGGATCGGTCAATAATACAACTTTTAGTAATTTTGCGTCGACGTTTCGACAATATTTATTGTCATCTTCAGGACCTGTGTATGAAATACAGTAGAAATATCAAACATAACGAAACAATTAAATATTTGGGTGAACGTGTTGGTGATGTGAGTGTGTGCGTGTGTATGTATGTATCATTTTTTATGTCTTCACATAAAAAATGATACATACATACACACGCACACACTCACATCACCAACACGTTCACCCAAATATTTAATTGTTTCGTTATGTTTGATATTTCTACTGTATTTCATACACAGGTCCTGAAGATGACAATAAATATTGTCGAAACGTCGACGCAAAATTACTAAAAGTTGTATTATTGACCGATCCTCACTAACTATCCACTAAAACATTCACTGATTGACGGTCACTAAAAATTTAAGGATCTAATGATTGTAATAGTTTCTATATAGGCCAGACGGGAAGATCTTTTTCATCATGTTACTCTGAACACCTAAAAGCTCTATCCAGCAACAATATACATTCAGCGTTTGCCACACACATACACACAAAAAACCACAGCTACACCAACATAGATACTAATCTTGAGATATTACACTACTTACCCAAAAGTCGAAAACTTAACACAGCAGAACAATATGAAATATACAAACACTACACAACACAACCAAACAGCATACGTAACGACCAATTACACTATAAATCACACACACTTTTTGACACAATTATACATAAATCAAACAATAATTCGGATCCCCGCGCCAATCCCCTTCCACCATACACCACCACCACTCAACCTACCAAATAAACCGTTACAAGTTACTGGCAGTCTGTCTCACACCGCTGATGAAGGCGCACATCATGCCGAAACGTGTACGGGAGGAAACAAAGTAAGTTTCACAAGTGAAAGTTTAATAATCTATATTAATTTAGTGCTGTGAAAAAAGAAGATGAACTATCAAAGCAGCTACAATTATGTTATATAATTATCTTCTTTGTTTTTTTTAACATGTGGCAACATCAATTACAATTTCTCTTGCTTAACCCTAGCAATTATCCAGAAAGGCACAACAGACATGATTATAGTTGGAAAACAGACAACTATTACTTACCACCACAATTACTCTTTCTACTAAAACTCCAAACTTAATCTACTTAATGTTGTAATAATAATATATTATATTTCAGTCAATAAATAATAAGCATACTGGTAGACAGTGTAATGTTTGCTGTTTTACACACCAAATATGAATAAACTACGAATACTATGTTACTGGGATCATCAGAGATATCTTTGCATCCTGGTCTTCGGAAGTATTGAGCCACATGACAAGTAATATTTTTCTGTCTGTGAAGCTGCATCATAATTTAAACATAAGAGATCTGTTTAATTAAGATGTACATCACAGTTTGTAACGGTACGGAATTGTGAGCCACCCCAGTTTAATTTCATATTAATAAATCATCATTTTAAGCACTTTCCAAATTGCCAGACTTTCACCTGTGGGGAGCCCCAAGCAGCAGTGCAACATGCATACAGTCAGCCAAAACAATTGCCAGACGCATTGCGTAACCACCCACCAGCAGGCTTGTGTGAAACCCAGTCTGCTGTGTGTCATTAGAGAGTGCACAACAGACAGCCAGCATCAGACAGTAAAGTGCGTAAATTAAAACCAGTGGCCTCGGGCATAAGATAGGCCTAGATTAATTGGGCCTATCTATTTAAACAACTCAAAAACAGTTCCGCGCGGCCAGTCTGCAAAAAATTAGTGCGAATAAAATTAATTCGGCCGACTTAATCATAATGTATAATGTGGAACCAATAAAACAGTAAGGGCCTTTAAACACAAACAGTAAACGTATTAAACGTGTACCGGAGTGCGTGAGATCGAAGCAAGTATTCAACACCAGTTCGCGCAACCAACCCTAGGAGTACGCTGCGTATGGGTAACTAGAAACATTTAATATGCATATTAAAACCAATGCCAACTAACCGGTGATTATTCGTTATAAAAGGAAAATATATAACACCAATACTTTGTACGATAGAGTTCTCTCAGGGGCGGAGTTTATTTAAAGATCAATGTAACAGAATGAGTGTGCGTGTGCTAAGATAGAGGTTATCCACTGGTTCATTTTCAATGTTTTAATTATTTAACAATATCACTTATAATAGTAACCAAAATAAAACTCAATAGAGATAAGAAATAATTTCAACCAGTTGTACTATAGTTGAAAGATTGTAATAACGTAAAAGAAAGGCGAATTTTTGATAAATAAAAATAAGTATGTGTTTTAAGACAGTATCACATGTATTAACGTAATTATTGAACATATCAAATCCAAGTAATCCTTTCTGCAGCTGTTTTCGTCTGAAAGACTTTGGAATAAAAACCCGAAGGTAAGAAATAAATATAATTATACTTTTGTAATGTAATGCGTATAGTAACATTTGGCCCCCGTACAGCGACGCGAGTATAGGTTACAACCTATATTCGCCAGACCTAATTAAGCTGCAGAAAGGGTTATTTGAGAGGGAGGACGCTTTGGTAAATTAAATATAAAAAGGGTTAAGTCAATAGTGGATAAGATTAATATTCTTGTGTAACATTATATAAACTTGTATAAAATGGCAGCGAATAATGACGATGCCAATGAAGTAACTAATGTTGACAATTTTGATGAATCGGCCATTATGCATAATATTGAGGTCCACTCGACTCCAGATGGGAGTCAGGACAATAAAATAAAACCAGATATTACAAATGAAATAAATAATACAGATGATTCGGGGATCCAAATAACCCCAAAATTGAATAGGGAAAATAAAATTAATAATGAAGTCAGCTTCACTGACAAAAATGCAGTAGCACAATCTACCCCAACGACAACACGAATTAAACAGTTGTCAATGGAAGATATGTGTAATTTCATGAAAACAATATCTGATAACTTGAGTAGTTTTAACGCGAAATTCGATGAACAGAATAGTCGTTTGGACGTTCAAAATAGCAATTTCAATACCAAATTTGACGAACAGAATATTAAATTTGACATTATAAATTGTCGTTTTGACGAAATAAATAAGCAAAATACCAAATTTGAGGTTAATATGAATAAACGCTTAAATGAGACGAATGAATGTCTTAACACCATTAAAGAACAAATAATAGAGTCAATAGGAGAACAGATTAAAAGTAATAGTAATAATGACAATAAAAATGTAACAAGTGAGAGAAATAATGTTGAAAATGATGATATAATTAAGAATGCGGTATCAGCAAGTGGTACGTTGAAAATAGATAGTGAAACAGTAAGTGAGAGTGAGAAAATGATAAGTTATAATGGAGTAATAATTAGTGTTGTTGAATTAGAAAAAGAATGGAAAGAAAGAGTAGATGAATGTGTAGGGCAGAGGGTAAATTTTCCCCTTATTTGTGATGAACCAGAGTGTTCAAAATTGTTAGTATTGGAGGGCAAGAGACCCTTATTAGTGAAAGATTTGAGTTGCTTATTTTTGGTGAATAATTTTGTACCCTCTGCATGGAATGAGAGAGAAAGTATGATATGGTGTTATGATGAGAGAAGTTTAAATATAGAACGGTGTAATGAAAGAGAGACAGAGTTATACAAAGTAAAGAGAGACTATAATGAGTTGAGAGAGATGTTAGAGACGAAATACTTACCTGTTAAAATAGAGAATGAAGATTGTTTTGATGATACATGTTCAAACAATAATAATTTACTTTATGAAGAAAAGATAACTGACGTGATAATGAACATTACTGACGGAGACTTTACAAAGAATACTGATGTTGACCTGGTATACGATTATTATGGTAAAATGAATAAACAGAAATGGTATGGTTACAAAACACAAGATAACCGTATACGGAATGTAAATAAAATTGAAAATTGTTATTTGAAACCCCGATTAATTTTTGACGATGGAGGTTGAAATTCATAAACGAACAATTTAAATATGTCAATATATGATAATGACCTAGCTGATTTTGATATTGAAGTGTGATGTAACTGAATAATTCTTGCTGAAGAGTTGTAAATACATGTGTAGTGAAATTAATTGTATGTATTATAAAATGTTGAATGGTTTGTATGAAATAACATTATTGTTAAATGTTTCAGAGGTTACACGGAGATATTGGTGTGTGTGTGTGGTGTGTATTTTGGTATTCATGTCAATAAGTGGATTGTAAGTATAAAGTCCATAATACTAATCAGATAGAATAAAATGCTTACAGGTGTGAAAAAATGTTGATTCAATAATATGAATTGAGATAATAGCATTAAATAGAAATTGTAATTAAAAGAGAAATAATAATTGAAAGGTGAATTAAAAGTATATTTGGTTGACCTGTAAGAAATAGACATTGATAAATATGTTATCTAAAAAATTTATAAAGACTGAAAAGTACAGGTGTTAATATGATGTAACCAGGATGTTTATACTATGTGAGTCTTGCAGGCTAGTGTTTATATAAACAGGTGTGGTATGTTGAGACTAATGTCTGGAGTCACGTTTGGTGACAATAACAAAAAATGTTGTAGTATGCTGAATCAGTATCTTGAGTAAAATTTTATTGTGACATAAAAGAATTGAAATTAAATTTTTACAGACAAAATAATAATGAGGCAATTACTGTAACTTTTGAGATTAATTGAATTAATTAAAGTAAATTAAATACAACTAAACTAATTTAGTAATAAAATTAATAGAAACAATGATTTTTAACAATGAACTTAACTTTATTTTCATTTAAATTCAAATTGGAATTATAAAGTAAATACTAATTGATGTAAATAAGGATTTAACTTATTAAAACATTTATTTAACACTGACAACTGATGGGAAATGTTCAGGATGAGATAGTGTCTGGAAAATAAGATGTGTATATTACTGTCCATATAGATTTTTCATATGTTATGAATTTTTTATCCTATACCTATATAGTAGTTAAGGATACCTTGTATAATCTATGTATCATTTTGGAGGGCAATAGTGTATGGGGAATATTATTCAATTCAACTGGAATTTATGTGTACCATTGTAAAACAATATTGTTTTATTAATACTATATTTTTTTTGGGTCTATAATATAAAATGAGCCAGTACGTTGTCAATGAACCAGTACGGCTAAGAGGAAACAAATCAGTTGTGGGATATGGAGTGATGGAAGGCCGCTTGTCGTTTTTTTAATTACATGTTTTAAAGTCCGGCGATACTGGGTCGGGTATCTGTTCGATTTTTCGGTGTTGGGATCTCAAACAGAGAAGTCCAGTAAGATCGGATGGGTGCTGTCGCAGTCGCCAGACTAGGGGGGTAAGAACCCATGAGGTCATAGAGTGTTCAGGGGGGTTGCGGCGCCATATCCTCACTGATCCTTTTAGGTTAGGCAATAAGAGTTTGAACGCTTCGGCCTTCAACCTCTTATTGGGGGGGTATTGTAACGGTATGGAATTGTGAGCCACCCCAGTTTAATTTCATATTAATAAATCATCATTTTAAGCACTTTCCAAATTGCCAGACTTTCACCTGTGGGGAGCCCCAAGCAGCAGTGCAACATGCATACAGTCAGCCAAAACAATTGCCAGACGCATTGCGTAACCACCCACCAGCAGGCTTGTGTGAAACCCAGTCTGCTGTGTGTCATTAGAGAGTGCACAACAGACAGCCAGCATCAGACAGTAAAGTGCGTAAATTAAAACCAGTGGCCTCGGGCATAAGATAGGCCTAGATTAATTGGGCCTATCTATTTAAACAACTCAAAAACAGTTCCGCGCGGCCAGTCTGCAAAAAATTAGTGCGAATAAAATTAATTCGGCCGACTTAATCATAATGTATAATGTGGAACCAATAAAACAGTAAGGGCCTTTAAACACAAACAGTAAACGTATTAAACGTGTACCGGAGTGCGTGAGATCGAAGCAAGTATTCAACACCAGTTCGCGCAACCAACCCTAGGAGTACGCTGCGTATGGGTAACTAGAAACATTTAATATGCATATTAAAACCAATGCCAACTAACCGGTGATTATTCGTTATAAAAGGAAAATATATAACACCAATACTTTGTACGATAGAGTTCTCTCAGGGGCGGAGTTTATTTAAAGATCAATGTAACAGAATGAGTGTGCGTGTGCTAAGATAGAGGTTATCCACTGGTTCATTTTCAATGTTTTAATTATTTAACAATATCACTTATAATAGTAACCAAAATAAAACTCAATAGAGATAAGAAATAATTTCAACCAGTTGTACTATAGTTGAAAGATTGTAATAACGTAAAAGAAAGGCGAATTTTTGATAAATAAAAATAAGTATGTGTTTTAAGACAGTATCACATGTATTAACGTAATTATTGAACATATCAAATCCAAGTAATCCTTTCTGCAGCTGTTTTCGTCTGAAAGACTTTGGAATAAAAACCCGAAGGTAAGAAATAAATATAATTATACTTTTGTAATGTAATGCGTATAGTAACAAGTTAGCCTATAAAGTCCTTCTTGACTTGGGTGTGATTTTTCATCTGTGGTTTTTCTTTATGTAAACATGTATACTGTACCAACAGTAACAAAGAAGTCTATAATATGAATACTGTTCACAATACTTGAGGTATAGTTTTATATGCATTAATCACATATAAACAAACATGTAAAACAATAGTTATTTTATATAACACATGTGTTTATGTAACTCCTTACTTAATTTTAGTATAAATCATAGTAACAACACAGTATCATTTTAGTAATATAAAACCATAGCAATATCATTTTAAAACCATAAAATATTGTGCACACCCCCCAAAATTCCAAAAAACAACATGACTTTATAAAATGTCAATCTTGGAATTAAAGAAATTAACACAATTTTTACCTTATTTTTACATAATCAGAATGTTTAGCAATCTGAATACTCCATAGTCTGATAGATTGTTTTCAAACTACTAATTCCTTCACACTGGACGAGGCATTTCAGAACATCAAACATTATTACATTGTAAATAATTACAATAAAATACACCAGTACAGCTGCATAACCCACAAGTCTGACCAACTTGTGAACAATCATCCCCGATCATTTCTAACAGTTTCCGAAAACATGCACAAACGTATTGTTCATATATGTTACAGAAATGTAGTAATGCAGAAATGCATTTACAATAATTATTATAGGCTTCAATACTGAAAACATGTTTTACTGTATTTTATACTTGTACAGTAAAATGGAAAAGCTGATGTTCACTCCCGACGGTACCACGACAAATGTAAAGTAGCTTGAAGAAGATGGATAATAGGAGAGTGACTAATCTTAACATATGTAGAATAAAAACATATGTTATAAAAACATAGAATAAGAAGCTACGTCCTGTCTGGCCTACGTAGAATAAAAACAAAGATACATTGAACACACAAAGGCACTCCACTCCACTACAGAATCCACTTTCCAAACCACCTCATTGAAGCAAACCACACGTACAAAAACATCGACAATAACATGAACATTCTACATGTACACACAAAAGGTCGAAAACTAGACACTCTAGAACAATTTGAAATATACAAACACACGAAAACAAATAAAAACACATCCTAAACGAACAAACACAATTCAAATCGCACGCATTATTCGAACATATCTCACCCCACACACACAGCATCGATCTTTCGAAATTCGATTCCGTCGCCCACAACAGGACGGACATCGCTACCAGCGGCAGCCTCTGAAGAAGCTCTGAGAAGCCTTTTAAAGGCGAAAACCGGTTCAGGCTGTAAGGTTAAACTTTATGCTTTTACTTATAAAAAACTTAGTGTTCCGAGTCGTTAATACAATAGTGGTATTTAGTTAAGTAACGGACACATCATGGAAATCCAAGAAAAAATTACCCTTGATAAAAAAACGTTGCAGGTAAACTACCCCTTTCCCTTAACGATTCCGTCACCAACAACATGACGGACAGTGCTACCAGTGGCAACCTCTGAAGAAGCTTTTTAAAAGTGAAAACCGGTTCAGGTTATAAGGTAAAACTTTTACGTTTTTATCCATAAAAAGTTTTGTGTTCTGAGTCATAGTGAAATAATTATATTTAGTCAAATAAAAATTGTTCACTCGCAATAAAAATGTCCACTAATAGAGTACCGCACAATTATAAAACCCATAATACTTCGCCACAATACTTCAAACCGCACTGTGTAAATCGCCACTTAAACGCACTGTATAATCGCCCGACAATAAATAACTTGACCGTCGCTGAATGGCTGTATTTATACCCCACTGATTTCCAGAATAAACTGTCACGTTAAACAAACAGGCGCTCTCGAGAATCCACTAGAAACAGTGTCCTTGAACACACTGCGCTGATCGGTATAGTCAGGTATAGACTCGTAGCAGCATTGTGCATGCACGCACGCGCACACACACATTACAACTGGAATATTCGAGATACTTATAGAACGTTCCATATTATGTAACACTTTTTTCCACATTACGTAACAGTATTTATAAAATTATATGTGAATAATCCTAAATTTCTCATTCGCCTTAAGGAAAATTGTGGGGGGGGCAACCTTCAACTAGTCTCCCCCCACCCCCCAGGAACAGTTGTACCACTGGACTGATCTGGTGTAACTGTTCACAAGCCAGTGATGGGTCTGTACAAGTTTACTGGGGATTTTGTTATGGTCATGCATACAAAATACAACAATCTACTTGAAAAGTTTGATTTGAAATAAACCATACAGCATTAAACATTGTTCTGAAGGGACTGGTCTGGAAGTGTTACATTATTGTTGTAGTAATTGTATTTCCCAAATTTCATAAAGATCACAACCATATAGCCAAAGTGGCAGATTATATGTTTCTAAAGGACACTCTTGTTCTGCCGTACACCCAACGAGTTCTTTCCAATTAGCCTGTAAGGAAGAAATGGTCTTTTTTAAACCCATCTGCTTCTGTTTCTTGGTTATATATGCCCTCATGAATATTCAGTTGAAGATACTTGGCCTTGGTTGCTTGATGGATCATCAATGTGATGTGCAGACTTTTGCTTTCATTAATTGAAATATCCTGAATTTCAGTAGCCAGTATTTGATTAGTTTAGATATTTTTGTGATCTTGTCAAAGATAATGTTGATTCCTCACCAAGTGATAATATCACTGTATTATCAGTAAAGGTACTCTGATATATAGTTAGTGTGCTCATATTACTTTTATTTGTAGTTGGTATGCCATGTGTACATAACATGCCGTAGAGTGCCTTCAGGTTCTTAAGCTGCAATTTATTTAATTTTGGAGGTTGCATCTCCAATTTTACTTCCATGTTCCTTAAGGACATGGAAGTATGGTGATGGCAAAAAAAATCGTGTTCGAGATTATTGCAGATTCTGATTGTACTACACTCAAAACATGAAAAAAGTCATTTTTCGAAAAGTGTCTGTGTGTGTCTGTCTGTAGATTTTTTTCTATGGCAAACGATAACAGCCGCAAATTCAAACAGAATCAAATAATTTTTTGCATACAGCCCTGATTTGTAGAGTATTCAAGACCTATTGTTTTTGGTGAAGATCCGTTAAGGGAAAGGGGTAGTTTACCTGCAACTTTTTTTTTTTTTAATCAAGGGTAATTATTTTCTATGGCAAACGATAACAGCCGCAAATTCAAAAATAATCTATACTGTTTTGCATACAGCCCTGAATTGTAGAGTTCTCAAGACCTGTTGTTTTTGGTGAAGATCGGTTAAGGAAGAGTAGTAGTTTACCTGCAACGTTTTATATTGAACAAGGGTATTTTCTATGGCAAACGATAACTGCCGCAAATTCAAACATAATCAAATAATTTTTTGCATGCAACTTTGAATTGTAGAGTTTTCAAGACCTATTGTTTTTGGTGAAGATCGGTTAAGGGAAAGTGGTAGTTTACCTGCCACGTTTTTTGTTTTAACAAGGGTATTTTCTATGGCAAACGATAACAGCCGCAAATTCAAACAGAATCAAATACTTTTTTGCATACAGCCCTGAATTGTAGATTTCTCAAGACCTATTGTTTTTGTTGAAGATCGGGTTAGGGAAAGGGGTAGTTTACCTGCAGCGTTTTATGTTTTAACATGGGTAATTTTTTCTATGGCAAACGATAACAGCCGCAAATTCAAACAGAATCAAATACTTTTTTGCATACCTTCCTGAGCTATAGAGAACTCACTGTTTGTTGATTTAGGTGAAGATCGGTTAACGGACAACATAAATTCCGTTATTAATCAATGGTCCTGAACCATTGATACGGTTATTAATCTGTAATTACCTGAACAATGGTAATTTTTTCTATGACAAACTATAACTGCCGCACATTCAAATAGAATCAAATATTGTTTTGCATACGTTCATCACTTGTGAAAGACTGAAGGTCTGTTGATTTTGGTGAAAATCGGTTAAGAGAAAGGGGTAGTTTACCTGCCACGTTTTTTGTTTTAACAAGGGTATTTTCTATGGCAAACGATAACAGCCGCAAATTCAAACAGAATCAAATACTTTTTTGCATACAGCCCTGAATTGTAGAGTTCTCAAGACCTATTGTTTTTGTTGAAGATCGGGTTAGGGAAAGGGGTAGTTTACCTGCAACGTTTTATGTTTTAACATGGGTAATTTTTTCTATGACGAATGATAACTGCCGTAAATTCAATCATAATCAAATAATGTTTTGCATACCTTCCTGAGCTATAGAGAACTCAATGTCTGTTGATTTACATGAAGATCGGTTAAGGGAAAGGGGTAGTTTACCTGAAACATTTTATGTTTTAACAATGGTAATTTTTTCTATGACTAACTATAACTGCCGCACATTCAAACAGAATCAAATATTGTTTTGCATACGTTCATCACTTGTGAAAGACTGAAGGCCTGTTGATTTTGGTGAAGATCGGTTAAGAGAAAGGGGTAGTTTACCTGCAACGTTTTTTGTTTTAACAAGGGTATTTTCTATGGCAAATGATAACAGCCGCAAATTCAAATAGAAACAAATAATTGTTTGCATACAGCCCTGAATTGTAGAGTTCTCAAGACCTATTGATTTTGGTGAAGATCGGGTAAGAGAAAGGGGTAGTTTACCTGCAACGTTTTATGATAAGTACCGATAAAACTAACTTAGGATGTGATAGGCCAACTGAAGCCTAGAACTAAACATTGTATTTTTGTCAATTTAAGATGTTTATTATGTTAAGAATTATTGTTATAAAAGAACTTTATACGTATCCTAGTTATTGTAAATAACAATCATTCAATCAGTAATTAGTTATATATAAGACATAAGTTTATCAAAATATTGTATCGACTAATCGACTGTTAGTTTAAAAAAGTGAATGTTGATATTAATGGATGAATTTATGCCATGATTTGCAATTTCAAGATGCATAAGGGAATTATGTTTGTAATAGTATTTATTGTAAATTTTATTCCGTAGAAAATGCTTCGTGAAACCTATCATATTTAAGGAAAGTAGGCGTCTATATTTGAATAATGTTACCCAGAATCCCAAGCGCGAGGTTTGCTGAAAAGCTTTTACCGTTAACTAACTGACTTTTATTAGAGTTCTGAAGCGATAAAGGTTGATACAATCTGCCGATCGAATTACTCGCTAATTAAAAGTTTATAAAGTTTATTCCAGTGCTCATACAATTGGAAGGTGTATAATAATTTGCAATTCAGTGAACTTAAGGCAAGTATAGGTTCTAGTGCAATATTAATTACTTACTATGTTAGCATAATATCTAGCAATGCACTTTGAACTAATTACACATTTGTCAATAATTACACCATTACACTATCACCAAGACATTATTCAAATAATCACTATTATTGTTAAATTGTAAATTAAATATAAGCATAGTTTAAAGATGATTACTTTTTCATACAATGGTAACCTCAAAATGTCGAACATTTTCAGACGAGATTTATTGTTTTAGATTAAGAACATATGGTTAATAGATGTAACTACTCTCCTATTCTGAGAATTTATAATTGTAATTAACCTATATTAATGCTTAATTTCCAAGTACAATGATTGTCTAAGATTAATAAATTTGAACCATGCTTTCTATAGCCTAGAGCATGGTCAGTTAGATTCACTTTATTTATTGACATAATTTGTCCTGTTCACACTTTTGCAGTGATATAGATATTCTAAGATGTCCATTACAACTTCTAAACAGCTTAGTTTTTATTAGAATACAATTATTTGCTTGTTTTTAATGTAACATTTATTTTTACTTCCATGTTCCTTCAGGAAATGGAAGTATGGTGATGGCAAAAAAAATCGTGTTCGAGATTATTGCAGATTCTGATTGTATTACACTCAAAACATGAAAAAAAGTCATTTTTCGAAAAGTGTCTGTGTGTGTCTGTCTGTCTATCTTTCTGTAGATTTTTTTCTATGGCAAACGATAACAGCCGCAAATTCAAACAGAATCAAATAATTTTTTGCATACATCCCTGATTTGTAGAGTACTCAAGACCTATTGTTTTTGGTGAAGATCGGTTAAGGGAAAGGGGTAGTTTACCTGCAACGTTTTATATTGTAACAAGGGTATTTTCTATGGCAAACGATAACTGCCGCAAATTCAAATATAATCAAATAATTTTTTGCATGTAACTCTGAATTGTAGAGTTTTCAAGACATATTGTTTTTGGTGAAGATCGGTTAAGGGAAAAGGGTAGTTTACCTGCTACGTTTTATGTTTTAACAAGGGTATTTTCTATGGCAAACGATAACAGCCACAAATTCAAACAGAATCAAATACTTTTTTGCATACAGCCCTGAATTGTAGAGTACTCAAGACCTATTGTTTTCGGAGAAGATCGGTTAAGGGAAAGGGGTAGTTTACCTGCAACCTTTTACGTTTTAACAACAGTCAAGTACTTGAAAATTCATTTAAACTTTTCAAACAATGGTAATTGTTAAAAATAAAATAATTTTGTTGCCAGGCAATAAAATTATAATTTTTTCATTTTAATGTAAATCATGTATGAGAGAAAATATATTGTTCATGGCAGGCAAGCATTTCTCAGTTATGTAATGTTTACGTTTCCATTTTATTATTATGACTACCGCAATAAAAAGGCAGGGAACACACACACACAAAATTCGCGTTATTTCTGGCCTCGCTCATGTTTATTTTCTTACATTTGCACACTTTTTAAAAGGAAAGTGCTGAAACCCATACCAACATAACGCGTGCAAGCCGAAAACGTGAGGTGGTGTACGTTAGTGACCACAGTAACTGTGGTCAAGGCTGAAGCAATAAGTAGAAAGAAGTAGTTTCTATGGTAATATTTCATTTCGAAAATGATTTTAAATATAAATCTTAGAACATGGAAGTCATGTATGGTTCTCCATACCGATATTTACTTCCATGTTCCTTAAGAAAATGGAGTATGCTGATGTAAAAAAAAATCGTGTTTGAGATTATTGCAGATTCTGATTGTACTACACTCAAAACATGAAAAAAAGTCATTTTTCGAAAAGTGTCTGTGTTTGTGTCTGTCTGTGTGTCTTCTGTAGATTTTTTTCTATGGCAAACGATAACAGCTGCAAATTCAAACAGAATCAAATAATGTGTTGCATGCAGCCCTGATTTTTAGAGTACTCAAGACCTATTGTTTTGGTGAAGATCGGTTAAGGGAAAGGGGTAGTTTACCTGTAACGTTTTTTTTTTAATCAAGGGTATTATTTTCTATGGCAAACGATAACAGCCGCAAATTCAAACAAAATCAAATAATTTTTTGCATGCAGCTCTGATTTGTAGAGTACTCAAGACCAATTGTTTTCGGTGAAGATCGGTTAAGGGAAAGGGGTAGTTTACCTACAACGTTTTTTGTTTTCACAAGGGTATTTTCTGTGGCAAACGATAACAGCCGCAGATTCAAACAGAATCAAATGATTACTTGCATATAGGCCTGAATTGTAGAGTTCTCAAGACCTATTGTTTTTGGTGAAGATCGGTTAAGGGAAAGGGGTAGTTTACCTGCAACATTTTTTTATCAAGGGTATTTTTTTCTATGGTAAACGATAACAGCCGCAAATTCAAACAGAATCAAATAATGTGTTGCATACAGTCCTGAATTGTAGAGTTCTCAAGACCTGTTGGTTTTGGTGAAGATTGGTTAAGGGAATAGGGTAGTTTACCAGCAACATTTTATGTTTTAACAAGGGTAATTTTTTCTATGATGAACGATAACTGCCGTAAATTAAAACAGAATCAACTACTCTTTTGCATACCTTTTTGAATTATACAGAACTCAATGTCTGTTGATTTTGTTGAAGATCGGTTAAGGGAATGGGGTAGTTTACCTGCAACGTTTTATATTTTAACTAGGGTATTTTCTATTGCAAACGATAAGAGCCCCAAATTCAAACAGAATCAAATAATTTTTTGCATACCGCCCTGAACTGTAGAGTATTCAAGACCTATTGTTTTTGGTGAAGATCGGTTAAGGGAAAGGAGTAGTTTACCTGCATCGTTATTTTATCAGGGGTAATTTTTTTTATGGAAAACGATAACAGCCGCAAATTCAAACAGAATCAAATAATGTTTTCCATACCTTTTTGAATTAAAGAGAACTCAAGGTCTGTTGATTTTGTTGAAGATCGGTTAAGGGAAAGGGGTAGTTTACCAGCAACATTTTATGTTTTAACAAGGGTAATTTTTTATATGATGAACGATAACTGCCGTAAATTCAAACAGAATCAACTACATTATTGCATACCTTTTTGAATTAAAGAGAACTCAAGGTTTGTTGATTTTGTTGAAGATCGGTTAAGGGAAAGGGGTAGTTTACCAGCAACATTTTATGTTTTAAGAAGGGTAATTTTCTTTTGATGAAATATAACTGCCGTAAATTGAAAAAGAATCAAATAATTTTTTGCATACTTTCCTGAATTGTAGAGAACTCAAGGCCTACTGATTTTGGTGAAGATCGGTTAAGGGAAAGGGGTAGTTTACCTGCAACATTTTTTGTTGTAACAAGAGAAATGTTTCCATGAATAACGATAACTGTCGCACATTCAAACAGAATCAAATATTTTTTTCATGCTTCCCTGCATTGTAGAGGACTGAAGGTCTATTGATTTTGGTGAAGATCGGTTAAGAGATAGGGGTACTTTACCAGCAACGTTTTATGTTTTAACAAGAGTAAAGTACTTAATTTTGATAAAGTATCCTGATAAGAAGCTCATAATAATCCACTGTAGAAACGTAGATGAAATATCTATAAATGAAGAGGTTAGGTGAACGGGGTGGGGGTAATTTTCTATAAATGGAAATTATAGTTGAAGGGAGAGGGGAGAATTTTGTATATGTGTACTACGTTATCGCAACAAAGAAGTAGTTCTTTGTTAAAATTCCTTCCTGGGCTGTTTAGCTTTAGTCCAATGTTTTCTGAAAACCAGACTTTTCGGCAGTGCCATCGACTGCCATCATCAGTGAAAATCGAGTGCGAAAACGTGACGTGGTATACGTTAGTGACCACAGTATTGTGGTTAAGGCTAAAGCAATAAGTAGAAAGAAGTAGTTTCTATGGAAATATTTCATTTCAAATATGATTTTAAATATAAATCTTAGAACATGGAAGTCATGTATGGTTCTCCATACCGATATTTTGTTTGGTAATATAAATTTTCTAGGTGGAATTAGGGTAATAGTTCCAAGTGACTACTTGTGCTCTGGCAACCACAAAACTTGCAAAAACCTAGTTTTTTGTTTTTCTATATAAACTACAGGTCAAAACTAGGTGCGGACACAAAACATTCGTACTTTTCATTTGCAAGTTGCGAGATAAAATATATAATTACTTAGAAATGAAACACTACGCTGTTGCGAGTTGGTTGCTTTTCCAGCGATCTGCACAAAAACCTATTATTAGTGGAAAATGAGTTCTGTCACAGAAAGGGATACATGTATAGTAATAAGCAAGGGGTGGCCCAAGACCCACCTCGCCTCACTTCGAGTTGGTTGCTTTTTCTGTGATCAGTACAAAAACAGAGTATTATTGAAAAAACAAGTAGGGGAGAGTGTTGTACCTTGGACCAATTTTCACTATATATTTTTTTGTGCAAGATATAATTTTCTCAATAACTTGAAAGTTTTGTCACTAATACATTATACTTTTGCCTATTAATATGAATTTTTTCTTGGAATTATATTTAGCATTCACTTCAAAAAAAAAAATTTTTTTTAAACTATTTTTGAGCTATTTTTATCTTCTTATCCTGTTAGTTGATTAATGCTAGATATTGTACTGATATGGGTTTCCTCTCCTTCTAACCCCACTGTTGGGTTTGTCAATTTGTTAATACAACTATGCCCATGTGTTTTGAATTATTTTAATTATGTAAATCTCAGAGATATTTGGAGTTGTGGGATGTATTGATATAATTAATTAATATTAACTTAGCTCTCTAAAACTATCAGTGTTTGTGTACCTGCAACTTAAATAATTAATGAGTTATTTTATATTTCCGCTCATCCCTATTATACCTTGAAGAGAATTCTGTCTAGTTTTGTATTTTTACGCTCTCTCTTTGGTGCCAGATAATTCCGCTATAAGCGCTGTAGTATCGGCTCAACGAAACTTATAGGTTATTCAATGTTTATGTTAACCAATTATTCTATACTTATTCAGTTACTTTTTTATTCCTAGCTCATTAACCATACTCCAAATAACAAGATTTTGCCAATATATAAAGGTTCTTTATTTGTTTACTTCTTTAACATTGGATAATATATGTTCTAATTAACATATGCTTGGGCTATAGATTGTATGAATCGATTGTTGATTATTCTGATACCTTATTTAAGTTTGGTTATATAGTGTGTTTTAATTTGTAATTAATTTAATTCAGGGTGTGAAGGTTCTTGTAACTGTGGGGAAGATTAAAAATATATAGATAAGAATGCAAGATTTACAAATTTGAAGTGTTGTGTAGTTAGTATGATTAATATAATAATAATTTACCAGACTAGAACGAAGCAGATCGTGTAGGCGGTTGATTGATAAATTTACTGTTCTGGACGATTATGCAGTACGGTTTTCTTTCTTCGGTTTAATAAAAAGTAATTCTTCTCCTGTCCACTTCGGAATTACAGCTTTCCGGATTGGTTTACAGCCCGATGGATTCTTCTTCTGCAACGACAGGACCCAAATACGTTCTTCCCTCGGTTGAAGCAATTAGTGTTGTTCCGTGTTTTTTGAAAGGTTATAAATTCTGGTGTAGTGTATATTATTATTTGTGATACTTTTGACTCTTTCTATTTGTTTTAATGTATCGTCAATTCCTCTCGTATATGGGATGGTTCAAGTCCTTCCTTGTATAATCCAGTTATTTATTCTCTATTCAGATTTCATTCTGTAGTATTATTTGGTTAAACTGTACTGGTGATTCATATATATTGTCATTAGGATTTTGTATTTTATTATAGTGTCTGATAAGTTAGACTATTCTGATTAAAAAATATTTCTTGCGTTTTTAATCTCATCACATTCAGTTCATCAAAGCAATTATTGTTAAATCAACAACTTCCTCTTCTTTTTTCGTCCCTAGCAACACCTGACTTCTTCCTCCTACATGTTTGAATATAATGTTTATTTCATATATTTTTTGTCTATTCCTTATCAATTTGCTATCCTATTGGAATGTAACTTTACCAATAGTTGGTTTATTATTTTCTACACATATTCTGCTGGTTTTTTTATATAAGCCGGTTTTTTTCTTTTTTATATTTAATCCACTTTCGATATTATATGTTACTAATCGATATAATGGTATTACGGTATTATCATAATTTGTATAAATTTTATAATATATTATTATTAATTTAATGTTTTTTCTAGCTCTTCCAATCGTATTCATTAATTATTATTTATTGATATACCTAACCTTTATGTTATGAGTGGTTATATAGTGGTTTTGGCTGTTAGGCCTTTTATTGTAAACGGACCTATCTATGTTTATACCTGGTACACATCTATAGCCTCTTTTACATAAATTCACACATACAATCAAATCTTAACTCTTAACATTTACATAAACAATTATTTTTTCCATATCTAATAACAATTCTATCTTGACCTATGGATCACATATAAGAAATTCAAATCTATTAACGTTAATTAACTGCTTCACACTTCATTCTACAACAGTTATTGAATAATACAACTTGTTTCATTATCTTTCATTAACTCAATACATATTTGGTATAACATAACACAAACTTTATCATAATACTTGTTGTCATAAAATAATATCTCTTAACTCAAAATTCTTATTTGTTATTACTATAAAGTAAATTATTGTTTCATTTTTTGTTTGTTTTTTCTTTCATTGAACATTTATCATCAACTATTATCTAACTTACAGGTTCGGTTATACTTGTTAATATTATCTTGCATCCTTATTTACCTTTATCTATGATTATAATTGTAATTATTAGATCTTTGTTCTATCATTGGGTTAGATATTGACTTGTTTATTATTCTGTGAACCTTGTTTTTATGTAACATGAATGCTAGCATTTCTGTTGCGTTACATATGCTCCCCCTCCTAAAAAAGTTTAGTTTACCTGAATGAAGTTTAGGTCAAATAAACTTGTCTTTTTCACATGCCTTTTCTTCATTTCATTGTTAATGGTTGACGATGGGATTTTCAATGTAACTTCATTAGACTAGTATTAATACTTTTTTTTATTTAATAACATTTCATCATTTTTAATGTCTGTAAACATTATTTGTTGATAGTTGGCCACAATATTCAATGATACATTAGTTTCACATCTCTTCTACTTATAATTACTATAATCACTGTATTTCTCAATTATTCTTCTGTCAACTCATTTCTTTCTGTTTTCTTCGTACTACTCTTTTGGTAACTGAAGTTATTCTTGCAACTATTCTAATATTCCTTAAATATTTAATTTCCCTAACAATCCCTAATACATGCTTTGGTACAGTTCAGAGAGGCACTGTTTGGCTTCATACTCTGCTGCCCACACCACATTTTAATATAGTACTGCTGGAATTCATCTACAGTCAGCTATAAAATATAATAATAATCTCCTAATAATCTCTTTAATTATTTACTAATAAATATTTGGGAAAATTTTTTTTTCTTTGTTGCTTTTATACTCCTTCATCACTATCCTTCATATATTGTGATTTCATTTTAGTTCCTTATACATTCTTTGATATTGAATTTGACAGTTATCATTTGTAATCATTTTTGTTTTCATTTTTGTTGTGATTGTAATTCTAAGTATCTTCTTCATTTGTTTTTTCTCTGATCTCAATATTTTCTAAATAGTTGTTGTGTGATGATCATTATAACTGTATTTCTGACTAAATATATATTCCTTAGTCCAACTATTCTTCTTCTTATCGTATTTCATTATTTTGGCTGTTTATTTTTCAATGAATTATGTTCATAAATACTCTTTCTTTCTTGTCTTCTTTAACATTACATTGGTTACATTCATCGTTTACTGAAGTTGTTTCCATCATTTGGCAATGTAGTATGTATTTTAGGTCATATGATTTTTTTTCTTTCTTTATTTTGCATAGGTAGATTTGAGATAAAAACTTTTATCTTGGGGTTTCATTATTCATTCACACTATTCCTTTATAAACATTTAATAATAATTCTTGCCTTCTTCTGTAATCTTGGGGTTTGTTATTCATTATTCACACTATTTCTTGATAAACATTTAATAATAATTCTCGTCTTCTTCGGTAATCTTGGGGTTTCATTATTCATTATTCACACTATTTCTTTATAAACATTTAATAATAATTCTTGCCTTCTTCTGTAATCTTGGGGTTTGTTATTCATTATTCACACTATTTCTTGATAAACATTTAATAATAATTCTCGTCTTCTTCTGTAATCTTGGGGTTTCATTATTCATTATTCACACTATTTCTTTATAAACATTTAATAATAATTCTTGCCTTCTTCTGTAATCTTGGGGTTTGTTATTCATTATTCACACTATTTCTTTATAAACATTTAATAATAATTCTCGTCTTCTTCTGTAATTTTGTTCATAATTATATTTTAATTCGGACTTACTTCATTTTGGGTGACCCATTTTTTTTTCTATTTATTTTATTGTTCAAGAAATTCTCTTTTATTTACAAGTGTTTTTTCTTCAACATCGATAATAAGTGGTTCTTATTGTATTTTAGAATTTAGTGGTAGTACTCAACTCAAATTCTTTTTAAATTCCAAATATTTTCTCTTCAAGACTGGTAATAAGTTGTTCTTATTATTTTTAGAATTTATTCATTATATTTCTTTATGGACTCTTGGTTGTACGTTCCCTTAATTCTTTTCGTGATAGGGTTCATTATTTCATACGTATTGTTATTATTATTTTTTGTTATCACATATGGCCCAGTATATAATAATAATAATTTTTTAGTTATTCCCTCTAGAGTGCTTGGTAACTCCCTGTTTCTTATTAATATTTTCTCACCCACTTGGTACTTAATTGGTTTTGGGTTATTCTTTTCATATTTTCTTCTCTTCATTTCTGTCTTTTCCATAACTCTGTTATAAAATTTAACTGTTTCAAATTGATATTCTGGATTATTTGGAAAGTTTATAATATCCTGGATTTCTCTAGGTGGAAGCCTTTCAAACATAACAGTATACGGGGTATTTTCAATGGACTGATGGTAAGATATATTTAAAAACTCTTCGGTTAGTGACAAGTATTCGTACCATCTTCTCTGTTGGTCATGACAGTAAGTTCGGAGTATTCTGCCAACTTCCCTCAGTACACGTTCTGCCGGATTACTGCTGGGGTGGTATACTGAAGTCTTATATGTTCTAATGTTGTGTTTTAAAAGATTATTTCCCCATTTATAGCCCTTGAATTGCGTACCATGATCAGTGATAATAGATGATGGTTTACCAACCTCTGCTATGTAACGTCCGATGACTATTTCCAGAATTTTCTTGGTCGTGGCTCTGCTAATAGCGTAGAGTTTAGTGTATTTGGAAAAATGATCAAAAATAGTTATTATGAATTTATATCTGTGGTTTCCTCGCTGCTTGGGAATGGCCCACATATATCTAGGAATACTTTCTCCAGCTTATATTTGGATGTTATCGGGATCATGACTCCCTCCTTCTTCTCATTATTATGTTTAACCATCTGGCAGATGTGACATGCCTGTATAGATTTTTGTATCTTTCTGGTTATATTTTTTATGTACACTTGTTCTTCCAGGGCTTTGACGATTTTCATGGCTCCCATGTGTCCATATCGTTCATGGTAATCCAATATTAATTTGTTTTCCACAGCGGTGGGAATTACTAGTTTCCAGTTTATTTGTTTAGGAGTGACCTTAATAAATAATCGGTCATCATGTATACAGTAAAATTTAGTAATAACTTCATCATCATTTTGTATCTTTTGGCGTATGTTTATTAATTTGGGATCCGATTTTTGGTGTTGATTAATTTCATTTATAATAATCTCCAAATCCTTCCAACTCTTAATGACATGGTATACCTTCGCAATCTCTTCCTTTTCTCCTTCGAATGATTGATCTTGTATGTTTATTCGGGACAAGATATCGGCTGCTATATTCTTTCTTCCAGGTATATATTCCCAATCAATGCAATACTCTTGCAATGCAAGGACCCATCTAGTTAGCCGGCCATGACTAAGTTTACATCTTTTTAGAAAGGAAATTGATTTATGGTCACTTCTTACGGTCACTGGGTATCCGAGTATATAAGTTCTAAATTTATTGCATGCGTACACTACGCTTAGCAGCTCCTTCTCGGTAACGTTGTAATTGCGTTCGCAGCTGTTAAGCACCCTGCTGGCGAAGCTGATTACCATATGATGTCCTTCTTTATCTTCTTGATATAGGGTAGCTCCTAAGCTAACATTGCTTGCATCACAATTTAAATAAAAGCGTTTGTTAAAATCAGGGTGGTACAATATAACTGTTTCTAAAAATTTCTTCTTGATTAATTGCAGAATTTTATCTTGTTCTGGTCCCCATGCCCACTTGTCTTTGGATGATAATTGTTTCTGAAACTTGGCAGTTACTTCTGAATAGTTATCTTGGAATTTTCGATAATAGTTGCAAATTCCAAGAAAGGATTGTAGTTGTTTTCTATTTTTTGGAGTAGGGAACAGTTGAATTGCTTCTACTTTTTCTGTTGAAGGTGTGATACCCTCCTCAGACAAATTAAAACCTAAAAACTTTACTTGATTGGCGATAAATTTAGATTTATTCAGCTTAAGTGTTATGTTGTTTTCAGATAATTTTCTTAGTACCTGTTCCACCCGCTCGCAATGTTCATCCCAATGTGAAGAAGTTATAAGTAAATCATCTACATAGACCGTAGTGAACTGCAGTGTTTCTTGTCCCAATACTTGGTCCATACATTTCACAAATATTGCAACTGAATTAATTAGTCCGAAAGGTAGCCTTTTAAATTGATAGTTCCTTCCGTCAAAAAGGAATGCCATGTATTTTCTACTATCTGGGTGTAGTTCGACCTGCCAGTACCCACATACCGTATCCCAAGTGCTGATGTATTTAATACCGTGGAATTTCTTTAAAATTTCTTCTATTTCGCCTGGTGAAGTCCTATCATTGATGATCATTTTATTTATTTCCCTAGCGTCCAGGCAAATTCTCACCTTTCCGTTCTTTTTCGGGACTGCCACTATGGGACTGGTATATGGTGATTGACTATATTCTATTATGTCATCTTGAATCATACGGTTAATCTCGTTCCGGACCTCGTTTTTTATAGAATAAGCAATTGGGTATGACTTTCTGCGAAAGTTCACTGGTTCTTTAAAATTTATTACACACTGATATCCTTTTACTTTACCTGGAGCATTGGAGAACACATGTTTGTATTTATTATATATCTGAATTAAATTTTCGGCCTGTATCTTACTTATTTGTCTATAAGTTTTTTCCCTTTGGAATTCTCGAATCTCTTCCAACTTACTCTGCCACAGTTTGGGATCATCGTCCTCATATTGAATGACTTCTGGTATTTTATTTTCCTTACAAAAATAGCTTTTTATGGCTAAACATCTGGTGTTAACTGGAACGGTTCTATTAGTGTCAATTAACTCGGCTGTCCATAATCCTTCTTCGGATGTTAAAGATATTGTACCTTTATGCAAGTCAATTACTGCGGAATGCTGGCGCAATACATCGCATCCAATCAATACATTAAATGGTAATCCCGTTGCGACCAAGAATCCTATTGGTAAGGTCATATTATTATTGGTAAGATCGAGCGATACTTGTTTTTTAACTGTTTTATTTTGTCTCCCAGTGGCTCCGATAATTATCACATTATTGACAGGTAAGGTCGGTATGGGTAACTGGACTTCTCGCTGGATTTTTTCAAGTTCAATACTGTCTATCAGCGATATGTTAGATCCAGTATCTATCATTATGGTAGTTTTTACCCCATTTAATTTTGCCGTTACATATATGATTTCGTTATTACTATTACTGTTTACATGTTTCTTATCCTCTTCCAATAAATCTTCCCTGATATTCTTTAAATAGTGGTTATTAATTATGGTTATTTTACGATTACTCTCAATTTTGTTTATAATTCGCTGTTCCCCAAGATTACGGTTCAGTGAAGGGTATTCATTAATTTTCACTGCCTCTATTAGTTTAAATGAGGGCTTACCCCCTCTTCTCTATTTTCATTTTGATTACTGTGCTGATTTTGTACGGTTTCAGTGCGATCCTCCGTATTAGGTTCCGCTATCCTATAATTTCCTTCAGGTGGATAGTTGACTTCACGCCGGGACTGGTCATAATGGTTGTCATATCGGTGACTCCTTGGGTAATACCGTCGCTGATTACCTTGAGGCCTGGAGTAGATATAATTGACGTTATGCCGATAATTATTGGGTCGTCTGTCCCCATCTCTTCTATTATTGCGACTATCACGATAATTATAATTATTATTGCCGCGATAATTATAGTTCCTGGAATTATTATTCGCGTGCTCATTTTGGTTTCTATTGACATTAACGTTCTGCGCAGGTCGATTGTGATCATTATTATGAGAATTGGTTGGTGGCGCGTTAGTATTATACTTCTGATATTTATAATTTAACATTCTATTTCTTTGGTATTGGTTCTCGTGCTCATAATTTTCCAAGAATTTGGCCATGGCTGGAATCGTTTTGATTTGACTACACATACGTGCATTTTTTATCCCTTCCTCGTAATGGTAGGATAGTTGTATCACCAAACATTCTTCGGGAATTCTGGGCTCTAAGTTCCGCGCCATACATACCTTTCCTAGAAAGTATGAAGTAGGAGACTGGCCTATGTTTGTTTCATATTTACCGTTACTCAAATTATTCCTAATCATGTTCTGGGTCGATTCAGACCAATACTTCTCTTTAAACTGTTTTTTGAACTCAGTCATGTCCAGTATATCCGGGCGCACCGCTGTCCACCAATTATCATAAGTATCTTTAAACGTTTCATCAATTATACTGCGTATAATACTCCAGCGACCTTCTCTATTTCTTGTGATTACCTCTTCCAATCTCTTTAAAAATTCCATCGGATTGCGCTTGTAATTACGAAAATTAATCGATTCCCGGTTCTCGTGGTTATTTGTATGACTATGTTAGCATGTCCTATCCCGCCATGAATCTACTTCTTCTTGTAATTGTAATTCACGTCTATTAATTTCTTCTATTTTATTTTTATTGGTATTGATTTGACCTTCCATACTATTTAAATTGCCATAGACTTTTTCGAGTCGTTCGCCCATGTCTGTCTGTATTTGCGTAATACCTTCCTTATTCTCTTCCCGTACCTGATGTATTTCGTTTTTAATTTGCTCATATTTTTCGACAGTTTCCTGTTGGATTTCTTCGACCAATGTTTTATTCTCAATTTTTGTGTCATTAATTTTATTCTGTAATTCTTCACGAACCTGTACTATTGTTTCGTTAGTTTTTTATAACCCTTCATTTGTTTTGGCTATTTCTAATTTTCTTTCCTCATTATTTTGGTCCACCTTCTGGTTAACTGTCACATGATTATTCTCAATTTTTTCATTAATTTGCCTTAAATTTTCTTCATGTATTTGTAAGATGTCTTCTTTCATTTGTTTTAAACCATCATCATTCCTATCTAACCTTTCGTGAATTTGGTTTAATCTTTCGTTCATTTGTTTTGAGGTTTCTCTAATTTCCTCATTTGTTTTGTCGAATTTCTCATCATGTTTCCTAAATTGTTCCCTTAAGTTTTCCTTATTCTCCTCATTTGTTTTATCTAATTTTTCCTCCAGTCTCTTTGAGTTTTCCTTATTCTCCTCATTTGTTTTATCTAATTTTTCCTCCGTCTCTTTGAGTTTTCCTTATTCTCCTCATTTGTTTTATCTAATTTTTCCTCCAGTCTCTTTGAGTTTTCCTTATTTGCTTTCCTTGAATATTCCTTAATTTCCTCTTTCATTTGTCTATTACTTTCCATTATAATCCTCAATAGCTCCTGCATACTCATGTCTTCCTTTTTGTTGGATTTATCTGGTTGGTCCCCTTGGGCAACTTCTTCCATTACTTCCTTTTCCTTGTCCGTAATTATTTCAGTTTCCGTTATTGCGTCTGTCTGTTGTTCCATTTCACTGTCTGTTATTAGTTCTATTTCCTGTTCTTGTTCACCTTCTTCCTTCTCAGTATCTTCTGCCCTCCTCTTTGATCTAAATCTGGTATCATACATTTTTATTCTCCCACAGTTGCCTGCTCTGGTTAAGTAATATTATTATACTTATAATTACTTAACTTAAGCCCTACACAAGTTGAGCGCCAATTTGTACTGATATGGGTTTCCTCTCCTTATAACCCCACTGTTGGGTTTGTCAATTTGTACTGATATGGGTTTCCTCTCCTTATAACCCCACTGTTGGGTTTGTCAATTTGTTAATACAACTATGCCCATGTGTTTTGAATTATTTTAATTATGTAAATCTCGGAGATATTTGGAGTTGTGGGATGTATTGATATAATTAATTAATATTAACTTAGCTCTCTAAAACTATCAGTGTTTGTGTACCTGCAACTTAAATAATTAACGAGTTATTTTATATTTCCGCTCATCCCTATTATACCTTGATGAGAATTCTGTCTAGTTTTGTATTTTTACGCTCTCTCTTTGGTGCCAGATAATTCCGCTATAAGCGCTGTAGTATCGGCTCAACGAAACTTATAGGTTATTCAATGTTTATGTTAACCAATTATTCTATACTTATTCAGTTACTTTTTTATTCCTAGCTCATTAACCATACTCCAAATAACAAGATTTTGCCAATATATAAAGGTTCTTTATTTGTTTACTTCTTTAACATTGGATAATATATGTTCTAATTAACATATGCTTGGGCTATAGATTGTATGAATCGATTGTTGATTATTCTGATACCTTATTTAAGTTTGGTTATATAGTGTGTTTTAATTTGTAATTAATTTAATTCAGGGTGTGAAGGTTCTTGTAACTGTGGGGAAGATTAAAAATATATAGATAAGAATGCAAGATTTACAAATTTGAAGTGTTGTGTAGTTAGTATGATATAGTTAGTGTCTGATAAGTTAGACTATTCTGATTAAAAAATATTTCTTGCGTTTTTAATCTCATCACATTCAGTTCATCAAAGCAATTATTGTTAAATCAACAACTTCCTCTTCTTTTTTCGTCCCTAGCAACACCTGACTTCTTCCTCCTACATGTTTGAATATAATGTTTATTTCATATATTTTTTGTCTATTCCTTATCAATTTGCTATCCTATTGGAATGTAACTTTACCAATAGTTGGTTTATTATTTTCTACACATATTCTGCTGGTTTTTTTATATAAGCCGGTTTTTTTCTTTTTTATATTTAATCCACTTTCGATATTATATGTTACTAATCGATATAATGGTATTACGGTATTATCATAATTTGTATAAATTTTATAATATATTATTATTAATTTAATGTTTTTTCTAGCTCTTCCAATCGTATTCATTAATTATTATTTATTGATATACCTAACCTTTATGTTATGAGTGGTTATATAGTGGTTTTGGCTGTTAGGCCTTTTATTGTAAACGGACCTATCTATGTTTATACCTGGTACACATCTATAGCCTCTTTTACATAAATTCATACATACAATCAAATCTTAACTCTTAACATTTACATAAACAATTATTTTTTCCATATCTAATAACAATTCTATCTTGACCTATGGATTACATATAAGAAATTCAAATCTATTAACGTTAATTAACTGCTTCACACTTCATTCTACAACAGTTATTGAATAATACAACTTGTTTCATTATCTTTCATTAACTCAATACATATTTGGTATAACATAACACAAACTTTATCATAATACTTGTTGTCATAAAATAATATCTCTTAACTCAAAATTCTTATTTGTTATTACTATAAAGTAAATTATTGTTTCATTTTTTGTTTGTTTTTTCTTTCATTGAACATTTATCATCAACTATTATCTAACTTACAGGTTCGGTTATACTTGTTAATATTATCTTGCATCCTTATTTACCTTTATCTATGATTATAATTGTAATTATTAGATCTTTGTTCTATCATTGGGTTAGATATTGACTTGTTTATTATTCTGTGAACCTTGTTTTTATGTAACATGAATGCTAGCATTTCTGTTGCGTTACAATATTCATCCAAATAAGGCACATTTTTTGCAAAGTTTTCAGGTACATTAACTAAAATAAATCAAACCAAATTAATAATAATTTAATACAAATTAATAATTTATTGAAATACTTGAAAAATTTATAATTTGTTACATGGTGTAAGTGGCAAAGTCCACTGGAAAATATATTTGTGCTAACTGGCGCTCAGAAGCACCTGTTGTACATGGGCAAGGTAGTTTCTTTACAACATCACTTTCAAAAATATCTGAAACATCATGCTCATCTGGCAAAAACTTGTTTGAGTTAACCATTTTTTTGTAAAACTTAACCTATTATCCATCACTAACAATATTTAAAACTTCAGCAACATAATGCTTTTTGTTTTTTTTCCCTGCTAATTCAACCAAGACAAAATCCCCTATTGACACCTCTGAAGCAGTAGCTTCTTCCTTTTCATCATCACTTCTATGCAATTCAAAAAGAGTTTCAGCAATTCACTTCCATCACTTGAATCTTGTAAGATCAACTCTTCATCCAAGTCTTCTTTAGAACTACATGTAAGCCTGCACTTTTTTCTCTTTGGATAAGATACTTTTGGTTTAACACGGTTTTGTTTTTTCTTTTCAACATCTTCTTTCTCTGGAGTGTCTGTTAATATTCTGGTCCTTCCTTTTGCCTTCCTCCTCGGCTTTTTCTTGGAAGAGCTTTGGGATAAGGTCGAACCATTTCAGGAGACACTGCTGCGTATGATTTTTCCTGGACAAAACTAACAGATGCCCTAGGCACATCACTATTATGGTTGAAAGGCAAATCAGTGGAACATGAAGGTCTGTTATCTATGTTGTTAACATTTTGACCTCCATTGGATGCATCATATGGTCGATCAGTAACATAAGATGTCAAGAACTCATTGTCACTAAATATGTTTTCATTTAATGGGCATATTCCTGTTACTGTAAACCCTTTAACAATGTTTTCAATTGTGAAAGCTTTGCCATAGGGTTTTCCTACTTCAGCAACATCATAAATTCCCATAGGCTTTCCCGGATTTGAAAGCATCCATTCTGATGCAGCTTGATTGTAAAACGCTTTATATGGCCCAAAAACTGTTCTGTCTAATGGCTGTAACTTGTGTGATGTGTGTGGTGGAAGCATTAGGAGAATGATGCCATTGTTTTTTGCTAACGTTATAGCTGGTATAGAAATATGAGTATCATGATTATCAATAATCAATAACACTTTCTCATTAATTGTAGGTTTTACATATTTTATAAAATGATTTAAATACTCAACAAACAGATCTTCGTTAGACCAGCCAGAAGGATTAGCACCTCGTATTGATCCAGGTGGGGCCCCTTTCAACATGTGATTTTTGAAATGAACGCGAGGGAATATCAACATTGGTGGTACATGATTACCTGCCGCATTTATAGCAGCTATCATGGTTACATTAATCCCTCGTTCACCTGATGTCATACTTCCCACTTGTTTTGCACCACGAGGTGCGATTATTTTGGGAGGAACGTGGACAGTTGAATTACCTGTCTCATCTAAATTATAAATTTTGTTGGCATCAAACTGATCACGAGATAAACAGGCCTTCAAATTAGTAAAAAAGTCTCCCACATTTTTTTTATTGAAGCTAGTTGAACGAGCAAGGCTCGTAGCTTCTGGCTTTCTTAAAGACAAAGTTTTGTGTCTCTGTAAAAACCCTCTCAACCACTCTTTACCAGCAATGCCTTCGTTATTCCACTTTTCAGTTATAGATTGTTTGTTTTCTCTTGCAAACTGATAGGCTAATATTCTTGTGTCTCTTTTAGTTAGGCCATAATGTAGCCTCGAAGCTACCTTTAAATAATTTACAAGACTCACCTCTTCTTCTTCAGTAAAGATTTGTTTCACATTTATATTCGACTTGTACTGAAAATCCTTATCTCCTGAGGAAGTATGTGCTTTCAAGTGGCGCAGCAGTGTTGTTTTAGAGATCCGTGAGTTTTTGCTGCTACTCCAATGGATAACTTCCTGACATGAACATCTTCTATAGCTTCTTTCAAACTCTGAACGTCAACAGCAGGCCTTTTCACCCCTCCTGTACTTCTGGGCATCTTTCTGTGAAAATGAATAATACTTCACTATCTAGGTTAGGCTCTACACAGTTAAGGGACCCATATATAGACTAAATGTGTGTATATATATATATATATATATATATATATATATATATATAAAATTTCATTTGTAAGTAATAATTACATATGAAATCTTAAACAAGTCACAAAAATTCTACTAAAAATGTTGTACCTTGGACCAGTCCAAGGTACAACACTGACACTGGTCCAAGTTACAACAAGTGTCCATTTTTGTAATTTTGCTAAGGTTAACAAATTCAGGTTATGTTTCTTAAAAACTTGTTATTTTATCTTATAGAGAATAAAACTGTGGTACTTACCTACCTTAGTTCTGCTTTCAAATACAGCACTGTAGTTCTATTATTTAAATCAAACGCACACTAGAAAATTACTCAGCAAGTAGAAAAACCAAAATCATTCATTAGCACATGGCTTGAAAATCTACAATGGTCACCAGCACAGTAAATAGCACCTGGTGTCACAACTGTCAACTACATAAAATATACTTAAAGTCAAGTTTCTCCACTAGATGGCAGAGAAATTCAGTCTGGTACAAGGTACATGCGGTCCAAGGTACAACAGTCTCCCCTACTAGTGGAAAAGAGTTCTGTCACAAAAAAGGAAGACATGTATAGTAACAGGCACTCGCCTTACTTCGAGTTTTTTTTACGTGGATTTCACAAAAAGCGAGTAAGGTTAGTAGTTATGTTAGTTTGCATGTTAACCTCACAACATCAATTTTACCTTATTTATCTCTAAAAAAGACTACATTATATACCGTGTACGCAGCTAAATTAGACATGGATTCCTCTTAGAAAATTTAAAAAAAGAGTTTTACATTCTTTGGATCCCATAATTGTTTTTTTGCAATTTTCTTTGTGCCTGCTCCTTGTCTTGACCTGAAGTTTATGTAGAAATACAAAAAACGCGGTTTCTGCAAGTTTTGTGGCTGACAGAGCACAGGTAGTAACTAAGAACTATTACCGGAATTAGAGTAAAAGATAATATGATTATAGAATAGTTACAAAAACTACAAATAAAATAAATTTTTTGTTTTCTCTATCTTCTCATTAAAAAAGGAACACAAACATGATACAATTTACACAATTCTTTTTCTTGGTAATGATACAGTTAGCTCACTAAAAAATTAGGCTTAAGTGGCATTTTTAAACAGGTTCGATTTTCATACATATACTTATTCAAACTGGAGACACACATAACTATAAGAATATCGCTCTCCTCAAAAGCCATCAGCATATATGCTGGTATAGTTTGTATTAATACTAATTACAAGTTATTATATAATATATATTAAAGTGTTTATGCAATACACTTGTAATATTAGGCTATGAATGCACTACTAAAGAGGACACTTCCAGTGACTATAAGATGAAATATTACTACACTTACTGAACAAACACCATCTTGAGCAGCAGACAAATTTTTTTAATATCAATAGTCATCTCTGCATTAACAGTGTTGGCCTACAGCATTACATAAACTTACAGAAATGTATTACCATTTAATAAACAGCATTCTGATGAGAATCAGAAAAGTACACAGGAGTTTTAACTTTTTTAAATGTTTTTAACAAACATGTGAAGCAAAATCGATATGAACAGTCTGGTCATTCACAAACAACCTCCTAAGGCAAAACTGATTACAAAATTCTGTGCAAGGTACATAGCTGTAACACATGTTTTAAGTATCTTGTACTTGAAATAATATAATATGATTTTTATTACCAAACAAAACTGATTTTCTTGATCACATTCTTGTGTTTCAAAATTACACAGTCATACATCTGAGTGTTGTTTTCAACAGTCTGAGTTGTTTATTATTCTATTACTTGAATTTTTATGAGAGACATGGGGATAAGAAACTGGAGGAGGGTTGCAGTGGATAGAGTGGATTGGAGGTGGAGATTGGTGGAGGCCGGGGGCCCGACTTGGGCTGTAGCGCCATAGGAGATAGAGAATTTTTTATTAACAGATGCAGAGCAATGAAAGTCCGTAATATTGGATACTTAAGCATTATTTTAGTGATTCTGTTGTGAAACAACAGAAACAGTGGTTACAAAGAAAAACACACCAGTGTGTAGTCTCTTCATAAATACTGCTAATAGCTAGACAAAGACAGAAAATTTATATTTCAGATAAGATGATGGTGTTATGGTAAAATTCATAAAATCCAGTCCTGTATTCGAACTAAAAAATATGTATGAGAGACAGAACCAAATAGTGGAAGTATTTCACCAAGTTCCAAACCGGGCTGTCACAGATACTGCAGCTTCGATCCACATTACTCTCAACCAAATGGAACTCTAAAAGATGGAAATTTACTAAATGCAATACTAAAATTTCTGTAGTCAAAATAAAAAAGTTAAAAATTAGAAACTAATGGATTTTGCTTGCTTTCTTAAGTTCCAATAGCCACTTGCTCTATAAATTAAGAGAGCAACAGTTAATTAAACTACAGCAACGTCTTCTGTTACACAGTGTGGAATGACCCAACTCCTGTCACACAGTTTTGACTATCACCCAATGACCAAAACAGATCAGGTATGTAAATATCGGTATGGAGAACCATACATGACTTCCAGGTTCTAAGACTTATATTTAAAATCATATTCGAAATGAAATATTTCCATAGAAACTACTTCTTTCTACTTATTGCTTCAGCCTTAACCACAGTACTGTGGTCACTAACGTATACCACCTCACGTTTTCGCACTCGATTTTCAATGATGATGGCAGTCGATGGCACTGCCGAAAAGTCTGGTTTTGCAGAAAACATTGGTCTACGGCTAAACAGCCCGGGAAGCAATTTTAACAAAGAACTACTTCTTTGTTGCCGATAACGTAGTACACATATAAAAAATTCTCCCCTCCCCCTTCAACTATAATTTTCATTAATAGAAAATTACCACCACCTCGTTCACCTAACCTCTTCATTTATAGATATTTCATCTACGTTTCTACAGTGGATTATTATGAGCTTCTTATCAGAATACTTTATTTATCAAATTTAAGTACTTTACTCTTGTTAAAACATAAAACGTTACAGGTAAATTCCCCTTTCTCTAAACCGATCTTCACCAAAATCAATAGACCTTCAGTTCTCTACAATGCAGGGCTGTACGCAAAACATTATTTTATTCTGTTTGAATTTTCGGCTTTTATCATTTGCCATAGAAAATACCCTTGTTAAAACATAAAACGTTGCAGGTAAACTACCCCTTTCCCTTAACCGATCTTCACCAAAAATAATAGGTCTTGAGTACTCTACAATTCAGGGCTGTATGCAAAAAATTATTTGATTCTGTTTGAATTTGCGGCTCTTATCATTTGCCATAGAAAATACCCTTGTTAAAATATAAAACGTTGCAGGTAAACTACCCCTTTCCCTTAACCGATCTTCAACAAAATCAACAGACCTTGAGTTCTGTATAATTCAAAAAGGTATGCAAACGAGTAGTTGATTCTGTTTGAATTTACGGCAGTTATCATTCGTCATAGAAAAAATTACCCTTGTTAAAACATAAAATGTTGCAGGTAAACTACCCTATTCCCTTAACCGATCTTCACCAAAACCAACATGTCTTGAGAACTCTACAATTCAGGGCTGTATGCAAAACATTATTTGAATCTGTTAAAAATTTGCGGCTGTTATCGTTTGCCATATAAAAAATCGGTATGGAGAACCATACATGACTTCCATATTCTAAGATTTATATTTAAAATCATTTTCAGCCAAACAGCCAGGCTGTGTCTTACCTGCCTTTTTATTGCTGTATTAAATGAAAAATATTATATTACATTAAAATGAAAAAATTATAATTTTATTGCCTGGCAACAAAATTATTTTATTTTTAACAATTACCATTGTTTCAAAAAGTTTAAATAAATTTTCAGGTACTTTACTCTTGTTAAAACGTAAAAGGTTGCAGGTAAACTACCCCTTCCCCTTAACCGATCTTCACCAAAATCGAAAGTCATTGAGACCTCTACAATTCAGGGACGTATGCAAAAAATTATTTGATTCTGTTTGAATTTGCGGCTGTTATCATTTGCCATAGAAAATACGCTTGATAAAAAAACGTTGCAGGTAAACTACCCCTTCCCCTTAACCGATCTTCACCAAAAACAATAGGTCTTGAGTACTCTATAAATCAGGGCTGTATGCAAAACATTATTTGATTCTGTTTGAATTTGCGGCTGTTATCGTTTGCCATAGAAAATACCCTTGTTAAAAAAACGTTGCAGGTAAACTACCCCTTTCCCTCAACCGATCTTCACCAAAAACAATAGGTCTTGAGAACTCTACAATTTAGGGCTGTATGCAAATAATCTTTTGATTCTGTTTCAATTTGCGGCTGTTATCGTTTGCCATAGGAAATACCCTGTTAAAACATAAAACGTTACAGGTAAACTACCCCTTTCCCTTAACCGATCTTCACCAAAAACAATAGGTCTTGAGTACTCTACAAATCAGGGCTGTATGCAAAACATTATTTGATTCTGTTTGAATTTGCGGCTGTTATCGTTTGCCATAGAAAATACCCTTGTTAAAAAAACGTTACAGATAAACTACCCCTTTCCCTCAACCGATCTTCACCAAAAACAACAGGTCTTGAGAACTCTACAATTTAGGGCTGTATGCAAATAATCTTTTGATTCTGTTTGAATTTGCGGCTGTTATCGTTTGCCATAGGAAATACCCTTGTTAAAACATAAAACGTTACAGGTAAACTACCCCTTTCCCTTAACCGATCTTCACCAAAATCAGCAGATCTTGAGAACTCTGCAATTCAGGGCTGTATGCGAAACATTATTTGATTCTGTTTGAATTGGCGGCTGTTATCGTTTGCCAAACAAACAAAATTACCCTTGCTAAAAAAAAACCGTTGCAGGTAAACTACCCCTTTCCCTCAACCGATCTTCACCAAAAACAATAGGTCGCGAGTACTCTGCAAATCAGGGCTGTATGCAAAAAATTATTTGATTCTGTTTGAATTTGCGGCAGTTATCGTTTGCCATAGAAAAAAAATCTACAGACAGACACACAGACAGACAGACACACAGACACTTTTCGGAAAACGACTTTTTTTCATGTTTTGAGTGTAGTAGAATCAGAATCTGCAATAATCTCGAACACGATTTTTTTTGCCATCACCATACTTCCATTCCTTAAGGAATATGGAAGTAAAAATAACCATATTTGCCATATTAAAATATCGGTATGGAGAACCATACATGACTTCCATGTTCTAAGATATATATTTAAAATCATATTCGAAATGAAATATTTCCATAGAAACTACATTTTTCTACTTATTGCTTCAGCATTAACCACAGTACTGTGGTCACTAACGTATACCACCTCACGTTTTCGGACTCGATTTTCACTGATGATGGCAGTCGATGGCACTGCCGAAAAGTCTGGTTTTACAGAAAACATTGGACAACGGCTAAACAGCCCGGGAAGCGATTTTAACAAACAAACTACTTCTTTGTTGCCGATAACGTAGTACACATATAAAAAATTCTCCCCTCCACCTCAAACTATAATTTTTAATAATAGAAAATTACCCCCACCTCGTTCACCTAACCTCTTCATTAATAGATATTTCATCTACGTTTCTACAGTGGATTATTATGAGCTTCTTACCAGGACACTTTATTTATAAAAATTAAGTACTTTACTCTTGTTAAATCACAAAATGTTTCAGGTAAACTACCCCTTTCTCTTAACCGATCTTCTCCAAAATCAATAGACTTTCAGTCCTCTACAATTCAGGGATGCATGCAAAAAAATATTCGATTCTGTTTGAATGTGCGGCAATTATCGTTCGTCATGGAAACATTTCTCTTGTTACAACATAAAATGTTGCAGGTAAACTACCCCTTTCCCTTAACCGATCTTCACCAAAATCAACAGACCGTGAGTTCTCTACAACTCAGGAAAGTGTGCAAAAAATTATTTGATTCTCTTTGAATTTTCGGCAGTTACCGTTTGTCATAAAAAAATTACCCTTTTTAAAACATAAAACGTTGCTGATAAACTACCCCTTTCCCTTAACCGATCTTCAACAAAATGAACAGACCTTGAGTTCTCTTTAGTTCAAAAAGGTATGCAAAAACATAGTTGATTCTGTTTGAATTTACGGCCGTTATCGTTCGTCATATAAAAAATTACCCTTGTTAAAACATAAAATGTTGCAGGTAAACTACCCCTTTCCCTTAACCTTACTTCACCAACACCAATAGGTATTGAGAACTCTACAATACAGGGCTGTATGCAAAACATCATATGATTCTGTTTGAATTTGCGGCTGTTATCATTTGCCATAGAAAAAAGTAAAAATTACCCTTGATAAAAAACCAGTGCAGGGAAACTACCCCTTTCCCTTAACCGATCTTCACGAAAAACAATATCTCTTGAGTACTCTACAAGTCAGGACTGTATGCAAAAAATTATTTGATTCTGTTTGAATTTGCGGCTGTTATCAATTGCCATAGAAAATACCCTTGTTTAAACATAAAACGTTGCAGGTAAACTACCACTTTCCCTTAACCGATCTACACCAAAAACAATAGGCCTTGAGAACTCTACAATTTAGGGCTGCATGCAAATAATCATTTGATTCTTTTTGAATTTGCAGCTGTTATCATTTGCCATAGAAAATACCTTTGTTAAAACATAAAACGTTGCGGGTAAACTACCCCTTTCCCTGAACCGATCTTCAACAAAATCAACAGACCTTGAGTTCTGTATAATTCAAAAAGGTATGCAGAAGAGTAGTTGATTCTGTTTTAAGGTACGGCAGTTATCGTTTGTCATAAAAAAATTACACTTGTTAAACATAAAATGTTGCTGGTAAACTACCCTATTCCCTTAACCGATCTTCACCAAAACCAACAGGTCTTGAGAACTCTACAATTCAGGGCTGTATGCAAAACATTATTTGATTCTGTTTGAATTTGCGGCTATTATTGTTTACCATAGAAAAAATTACCCTTGATAAAAAACCGTTGAGGTAAACTACCCCTTTCCCTTAACCGATCTTCACCAAAAACAACAGGTCTTGAGATCTCTACAATTTAGGGCTGTATGCAAATAATCATTTGATTCTGTTTGAATTTACGGCTGTTATCGTTTGCCATAGAAAATACCCTTGTAAAAACATAAAACGTTGCAGGTAAACTACCCCTTTCCCTTAACCGATCTTCACCAAAAACAATAGGTCTTGAGAACTCTACTATTCTGGGCTGTATGCAAAAGAGTAGTTGATTCTGTTTGAATTTGCGGCTGTTATCGTTTGCCATAGAAAAAAAAAATTACCCTTGATTTAAACAAAACTGTTGCAGGTAAACTACCCCTTTCCCTTAACCGATCTTCACCAAAAACAATAGGTCTTGAGTACTCTACAAATCAGGGCTGTATGCAAAAAATTACTTGCTTCTGTTTGAATTTGCGGCTGTTATTCGTTTGCCATAGAAAAAAATCTACAGACAGACACACAGACACTTTTCGAAAAATGACTTTTTTCATGTTTTGAGTGTAGTACAATCAGAATCTGCTATAATCTCGAACACGATTTTTTTTGCCATCACCATACTTCCATTTCCTCAAGGAACATGCAAGTAAAAAGACACTACACCTACAGATCGCCAACATATACGGACATAATTACATGACTGAACTAATACATCACACAAATGAATGGACAAAAAAACAAATACATAAGATACAGACAAAACAAGACAGAAAAATAAAATATCGGTATGGAGAACCATACATGACTTCCATGTTCTAAGATTTATATTTAAAATCATTTTTGAAATGAAATATTACTATAGAAACTACTTCTTTCTACTTACTGCTTCAGCCTTAACCACAGTACTGTGGTCACTAACGTATACCACCTCACGTTATCGCACTCGATTTTCACTGATGATGGAAGTAGATGGCATTGCCGAAACGTCTGGTTTTGTAGAAAACATTGGACTACGGCCAAACATCCCGGCAAGGAATTTTAACAAAAACTACTTCTTTGTTGCCGATAACGTTGTAGAATATATATAAAAAATTGCATAAAATTAATGGCTTGTATAAGTTAATGTTTGATCTCCATTAAGTAGTGTTCAAGTTTCCAAAGTTTTAATATTATGATGTCCGTAATTAAAACATCAGAGCAGGTTTAGTGTGTATGAGGGTACACCGTGGACAAAAATTTTCAACATTTCCTATTGAGCGTTGCTAGTGTTCCTAGTTGCAGCGTTCCTATCAAGCTGCGAATCTACAGTGTATGTTTCGCAGAACAAACACGCGAAAAAGAAGGAGCACTCCGAAGTCACTCATGGACCCTCAGCATCTTGCAGAGGGTTCATTCCCTAAAGACGAAAAGTCTGTCTATGAATCGTTCCTCTGTAAACACGTGCAGTTACACTGCCCAGCGATCCACAGGAAGCAAATCGCTATCCACGCTGGACACTTTTTCGGCTTGCACGCGTTATGTTGGTATGGGTTTCGGCACTTACCATTTAAAAAGCGTGCAAATGTAAGAAAATAAACATGAGTGAGGCCAGAAATAACGCGAATTGTGTGTGTGTGTGTGTGTGTGTGTGTGTGTGTGTGTGTGTGTGTGTGTGTGTGTGTGTTCCCTGCCTTTTTATTGCGGTAGTCATAATAATAAAATGGAAACGTAAACATTACATAACTGAGATATGCTTGCCTGCCACGAACGATATATTATTTTATACATGTATATTAACGCATACCTAATTTACATTAAAATGAAAAAATTATAATTTTATTGCCTGGCAACAAAATTATTTTATTTTTAACAATTACCAATGTTTCAAAAAGTTTAAATGAATTTTCAAGTACTTTACTGTTGTTAAAACGTAAAAGGTTGCAGGTAAACTACCCCTTCCCCTTAACCGATTTTCACCAAAATCGAAAGTCCTTGAGATCTCTACAATTCAGGGACGTATGCAAAAAATTATTTGATTCTGTTTGAATTTGCGGTTGTTATCGTTTGCCATAGAAAATTACCCTTGTTAAAAAAACGTTGCAGGTAAACTACCCCTTCCCCTTAACCGATCTTCACCAAAAACAATTGGTCTTGAGTACTCTACAAATCAGGACTGTATGCAAAAAAATTATTTGATTCTGTTTGAATTTGCGGCTGTTATCGTTTGCCATAGAAAATACCCTTGTTAAAACATAAAACGTTGCAGGGTAAACTACCCCTTTCCCTTAACCGATCTTCACCAAAATCAATAGGGTTTGAAAACTCTACAATTCAGGGCTGTATGCGAAACATTATTTAATTCTGTTTGAATTTGCGGCTGTTATCATTTGCCAAAAAAAAAAATTACCATTGATAAAAAAAAATCGTTGCAGGTAAACTACCCTTTCCCTTAACCGATCTTCACCAAAAACAATAGGTCGTGAGTACTCTACAAATCAGGGCTGTATGCAAAAAATTATTTGATTCTGTTTGAATTTGCGGCTGTTATCGTTTGCCATAGAAAAAAAATCTACAGACAGACACACACACACACACACTTTTTGAAAAACGACTTTTTTTCATGTTTTGAGTGTAGTGCAATCAGAATCTGCAATAATCTCGAACACGATTTTTTTTGCCATCACCATACTTCCATTTCCTTAAGGAACATGGAAGTAAAAACCTGACACCAATCAACACAAATATAATTCCCTCACACAAATTCTACCCACGTACAGTAAACCTCACGAACGTCACACTCACTAAAAACGAACAAACACTCCTTGATAAAGGCCTAAAACATACATACATTACAAACATAACAACCAAATACTAAAAAAACTCATAGTTGACACTGAAACAAATATACAAAACGCAGCACCAGAACATCAAGACACACTGAGACATAATATAAACAGTATAATAGGAGCACATAAGACACCAGACAACAAGAACCACAACTCAGAAATACACACAGCCATCAAACTGAGGGAAAAGGCACACAAACACAACATCACATTTGTAAAAGCAGACAAAGGCAACACAACTGTAAGCATCCCCACAGACAACATACACAAAAAAGTACAAAACTTCATGGAACAGAACATCACAGAACTAAAACACGACCCCACCGACAGATACCAAAACACAGTAAAACAACTAGTCAACAAAGCCAAACACATAATGACACACAAACAAAAACCCTACATGAAACAAATCCGACCATCAGCCCCTACCCTCCAAGCGCTTCCCAAAATCCATAAAGAAGATATTCCGATCTGCCCCATTATCAACTACCGTAATGCCCCTGCACACAAACTCGCAAAATATCTAGACAAAATTATCAGACAACACACACAACTAGACAACAACATTACAGTAAAAAACAACACAGACATGGTAATTAAAATAAAAGACATACACATCCCCCATAATGCAACATTAGCCTCCTTTGACATTAAAAACCTGTACACAAACATCCCCATCTCTGAAACAATCACCATCCTACAAAACAAACTCAAACAGAACAACACACCAGACGCACTTATCAACGAAATAACAGAAAGTCTGAACATTATCACAAAACAAAACTACTTTACTTATAACAATAAATACTACACACAGAATGATGGCCTACCCATGGGCTCCCCCATATCCAGCATTCTAGCAGAAGTCTTCCTCCAACACTTAGAAAAAACAAAAATACTCACAAACAATGACAGACACTCACATAAAATACTATATTGACACAGATACGTTGATGACATTCTAATACTATACAGGGGAAACAAAAGACAATGTGAACAGTTGCTAACGCACATAAACAAAATACATAAAAACATAACCTTTACTGCCGAATACGAACAAAACAATACCATAAACTTCTTAGACCTCTCCATCACAAAACTAGAACACAGGCACAAATTCAGTATATACAGAAAACCAACTATAACTGACACACTAATACACAACTCCTCCAATCACCCAATACAACACAAACTAGCTGCCTTCAGAACCATGATACATAGACTTAGCAACATCCCCTTAGATGAAAAAGACTATAAAGACGAACTAAACACGATAAAATATCTAGCAGGATCTAACGGATATGGCAGAACAATAGTCAGTAAACTCCTACACAAAAAAAACAACAGACAAAGACAGAAAACAACAAATTCATAACACTAACATACATCAACAAACAAACTGAAAAAATAGCCCACAAATTCAAAAAAGCAGGATACAGAATCACTTACAAAACTACTAACAAAACAGAACACACACAAAGCACAAAACAAATTCGATCTACCCGGTGTTTACAAGCTAAATTGCTCAAATTGCAATAAATTCTATATAGGCCAGACAGGACATAGCTTCAAACAGAGATACATTGAACACACAAAGGCACTCCACTCCACTACAGAATCCACCTTTGCAAACCACCTCATTGAAGCAAACCACACATATAAAAACATCGACAATAACATGAACATTCTACATGTACACACAAAAGGCCGAAAACTAGACACTCTAGAACAATTGGAAATATACAAACACACGAAAACAAATAAAAACGAAATCCTAAACGAACAGACACAATTCAAATCGCACGCATTATTCGAAAATATCTCACCCCACACACACAGCATCGATCTTTCGAAATTCGATTCCGTCACCCACAACAGGACGGACAGCGCTACCAGCGGCAGCCTCTGAAGAAGCCTTTTAAAGGCGAAAACCGGTTCAGGCTGTAAGGTAAAACTTTATGCTTTTACTTATAAAAAACTTAGTGTTCCGAGTCGTTAATATAATAGTGGTATTTAGTTAAGTAACAACACGTCATGGACAACGAAATCTAAGAAAAATTACCCTTGATAAAAAAACGTTGCAGGTAAACTACCCCTTTCCCTTAACCGATCTTCACCAAAAACAATAGGTCTTGAGTACTCTATAATTCAGGGCTGTATGCAAAAGAGTAGTTGATTCTGTTTGAATTTGCGGCTGTTATCGTTTTCCATAGAAAAACATCTACAGACACACACACACACACACACACAGACACTTTTCAAAAAACGACTTTTTTTTTAGTGTAGTACAATCAGAATCTGTAATAATCTCGAACATGATTTTTTTTGCCATCACCATTAGGGTGGGCCGAAAAATAAAAAAATTAATATTTTGAAGTGCTATACCACGGAAAACTTGCCTCTAGAACAGTTATGTGTAAATAAAAAAGGTAAATTATATTATCTTACACCTGGTGGTAGCGCATTAGCCTAAAACTTTGAGAAAATATACAAATTTCGTACTTTTTCCAAAAAATAAAGTAGAGATAAGAACTCCTGGTACAATCAATTATCGGCTCATTTTAGTAGGACAATATGTAGTAAGGATAAATAAATTGAAAAATAATACATTTTACTTTATTTTATTAGTACATTAAACTTCAAAAACATCATAAAAAACCAAAATTGACATATTTTAAAGAAACAAATAAAAGTTTATTTTCTGCCACTTGGAATGTTTAGTTTGTAAGGCAATGTAGTCTTTTACTTGTCTTATTCAGGTAGTTTGAATTTAGATTTGCTTGAAAAACTTGGCATTGATGATCTTGAAAGAAGTGTCGTTCTTATAAAACCATCTCTTGAACTAAATCCAACCACCTTTTGAGATGCCTCGGTGACAAGCTTGACGCATCGTTCTACTGCTTAGTATGACATGGGAATTTGTTAAAGTTCCATTCAGCTGCTGTTCCACTTGATTTGACCTTAGACCAAATCTCTTGATCGGTGACTCTTCGCAGCAAAGGTGGTGGTGAAAGTGTAGTAGTGCCCCAGTGAATCATTTCGATGTGGTCCTTAGCTTGGAAATTGATTTTGGGTGTTTGGAAACTCCTGATTGACTTCCTTTTAGAAGCTACGTTTCTAGCCTTTATAATTCTTCTATAACCCAACTCTCTTACATGATCCCTTTTATCTACTATCATACTCAAAAGTAAGTTTTCTGGATGGGCAAAAAATGCGTTTCTCTCAATTACTGGGTCAATGACCTTTAGCAAGTTTTCTGGAAGGAATCTTGACGATTTTATAACTTCAAATACATGTTCTGGTCCATTTGTGAAATATTTACTTGTTTTAATTTGAAACCATACAGGCATATATGATTTTAAGATGAAAGAAGCTAAGATCTTGTGTTCATCTGTTGGGTTTTCGATACTTATATACAATCGGAGAACTCTGTTCGCTGTTGTTAACCACCTTGAGTGGGAAAGTGGGCCAGGTTCACGAGCAGATAAATCTTCAGGGCAGTTACCTGTTTTTATAGCACAACTAATGTCCAGCAGGTACTGTTGATCTCTGCTTAGTATTTTTCGGTCAATATCTGGAATCTCACACTCAATACTGTCAAAATTTACCACCGGGAGTTTTTCACATTTACTGAGTTGTGTGCCAATCAGACCACTAAATGATTTTGGTCCCGTTGTTTCACCATCTAAAGCTTGAAACAAATGCCGGAATGGCAATTCATTAAAGTGTAAGAGACACCCCCCCCCCACTGTAGTGGTCTTTTAATGTGTTCTTCGATTTTACGAATGACACCTGTTTTCCAACCCGTATTAGTAACGGTGCCATCACATCCAACTACGTCCAGTTCCTGAAGTGAAAATCCAGTTTCAGTTAAATAAGAGATAATGCTGTTAGCAATGTCTTCAGCAGAACCAGAAGACGGTGAAACATGGCCGATGTAAACAGAACCTGGTTCTTTTAAAATCGTGTAATGCTCTTCTTTTATTGTTCTTCGAAACTGCTTTGAGTTAACTTTTTCAATCACGAGAGTGTTATCCTTCCTTCCATCAAAATACAGTCCTTGAAGTGGGTTATGGTTTTCCTCGTTTTGCATTTGAAGTACTGAACGGTTAACACTTTTTTCCCATCTAAGTTTATTTTTGTCAACAACATAGGTGTTGTCTTCATCAGTTACAATACCAAAATCCCGCAACAGACTTGAAGCCACAGCTGCCGTTGCTCTATCTGACAATCCAAAGCGATCACTAGTCAGCGCAGTATTTTTCAATTTAACGCGCATCTGCCATGGTGACTTAATTTCAGACTTTGGTAATTTAAAATCTTCATCGCTGTCATTTTCAGTGTCTTCAGACGAATTACTTACTACCTCTTTTGGCAGGCAAGTTTCTGTATCTGTTTGTTTTGAGCGAGATGGCTGTGCTATCGCGTCAATTGTGGAATGAGTTGTTTTATGTTCGATAAACTTTCTTTCAAGTCTTTGAGTAATTTTTTTTGTTTCCTTTACGTCCACACTTCCAATTTTTGCTATGCCATGTTTTCTTTGCAAGTACATGAATTTTAGTTCAATGACTGGTATTTTTTTTGCTTTTTCACACGTACAGGTAATAGACACAGGGCGCTCACAAACTTCAGTGGCCTTTTGGCAATTGCAGTCTAAAGTTATTTTGCACTTACAAGGAGAGATATCAAATAGTAACAAAGATTTCTGCTTGAATTCCTCAACTCTCTTTTTGAACTTTTCCTTTTCCTTATCCCGCTTATAAGACTTCATAAGATTACGATAACTGTTATGGTATGCATTAATTAACTGAACAATTCTGTAAAGCGTAACTGTTGGTATTGAAGCTTTATCAAACACGGCTTTAACTTGTGGTGCCACAATATTCGAAACTTGAGAAAAACTTACTGACCTGTTGTTTGCTTTCAATGCCAAATTGTAATGTTCATTGAAAAAACACTTGAGAACGTCTTCATACGTCGTCGGAAGTTTACTCGCAGATAACTCCTTTGGGTGACCGAATAACGGACAATTAAACTCGCTGCGAGTAATTTTCTTAGACACAGCCATTAGGACACAGTAATAAAATAATGTTATAAACAAACACTACTAAAACAAACACACTTATCAGTTATAAACTAACATTATTGAAGCAAACACTACTGAAACACACCGTCACGATCATTGCCTGACTCAATACTGACAGATACTGTTGTGTCACGGAGCTCACAAATGGCAGGAGGCGCGCGCGCTTTGCATTGCATTGTGGGTAAATTCCATAGCAATGGTGTGGTGGGGGGGTGCAGTACAGGTGCAGAGCGACAACCGGAACTCTAGAAGTGGTGACGGGCTGCAATAGACACCGTTGCGCGTCGCGTACGGTTCGTAAAAAATACGTTAAATTACAGATTTGTAATGCTTTGCGTTACCCAGAATAAAGTAATTTTTATAGTTATCTTAATCCAACGTGTTTTTTTGCATTACTTTTAAAGCTTTTTCAATATAGCAATTTTTTATCTTGTATTTTTGTAGGTCCAAGATAACCTCGTATTTTTCAGTAAATTTCAAATATTTAAGCACAATGCGCTACCGATAGATGTGATATTTTTTATTTATTTCATCTGCGTTTTACTTAGGTGCCCTAGAGGCAAGTTTTCTGCAGTATAGCGTTTCAAAATAAAAATATTATAAAAATTCGGCCCACCCTAATCACCATACTTCCATTTCCTTAAGGAACATGGAAGTAAAAAATGGTCTGGTAAAAAAAAATGACAAACACATTTCACAAACTTTATTAAAGAAAAAAACACCTGATTTATGTATACAGACTACCAGGGGTGGATTAACCATTAGGCTGACTAGGCTGTAGCTTAGGACGCGGCACTTTGGGGGCCACAAAATTTTAGCTAAAAAATAATAAAATTTTACAGCTAAATGTAAAATTGGTAATATATTACAAGGATAAAAATTTCAGTTCATTTTGAACACAGGCACATGTTTGCGAGAAATTATGGTAAAACTGTATATAAATAATAAAAGTGCTTTCCAAAATGGTTTCTCCAGTTATGAGTCATCGGCAGCCGGCACTCATAGAACTATGCCGTTGCCGACTTTCATGGAATTGCCGATCACGTTATCTATTCCATCCACCTCCACACCACCCCTTCAGCTTCCCCTCCATCAAATTTCATTGCAGACAAGTTTGGTATCGCTCATATTTGCACATTCAAAATAAACATTTTGGTTATGGTTACGTCGATGTCATAGTCACTGTCATATATACAGGTCTGGAAAGTCTAGTGGTGAGGGGGGGTCGTTTATGAAGTCCAAAAATGTTTATTTATTACCCGCTGGAGGGCACGTTGATGTAGAAGGCTTTTGTAGTGCGCATGTGGTAGTTATATCAACAAACGAGCGTAACAAAGACAGCATATTACTGTCTTTAGGCGTGCATGCGCTATATAATACGCCTTCTGCATCGTAGCGCTAAAGTGTTCATTATGAAAACTATTTTTTGCCTCGATAAGAGGTACAAAATATTCTACCCCCTCCACAGGAGTTTTATCTAAAAGTTCGTTTTATAAAAACCTTAAGAATGGCGAAACTATCAAACGTAGTTGGTTTTTCGTTTTCCCCATCAATTGGGAACGTATTTTGTGTTCCATGCACACTTTATGGCGTTACCACTTTGTTAGCAACTAGTGGATTTAATGATTGGAAGAACCCTAACATAGTGCACGACCATGACAATAATAAAGAACATATCAATTGTTTGAAACAACATTTATCAAGAAGAACTTTATTAGGAAGAGTTGACAAAAGCCTGATGGCGCAATATCAAGAAGAAGTGGCTTATTGGCGAAAGGTTTTAGAACGCATGGTTGAAACAATCAAGTTTTTTTAGGGTCAAGGGGGCTACCGTTCTGTGGTGAAAATGAAACTATAGGATCGGTAAAAATGGGAATTTCCTACGCTGTATTGAGCTCACTGCTAAGTTTGACCCATTTATGGCTGACCACTTAGCCAGGTATGGAAACAAAGTGCGAGGTGTTCCATCGTACTTGTCCTCAACCAGTGTGGATGAGCTTATGTTACAGCTAGATGGACAAGTAAAAATGAAGATCAAAGAAGAGGTTGTGCAAGCTAAATACTTCTCGATAGTTGTGGATTCAATGCCCGATGTTTCGCACACCGATCAGTTAACCTTTATCGTTCTCTATGTTCTTCCAGATGGCACTCCAGTGGAGTGCTTTATCACATTTTTACCAAATACTGGGCATAAAGGTGAAAACCTAGTGGAAGCTGTAACTACACTTATTGAATCTTCGGGTCTACACTTATTGAATCTTCGGGTCTTGATTTGAACAACTGTAGGGGGGCAAAGTTACAACAATGCCAGTAACATGTCGGGATGCTACAAAGGTACCGAGAATTAATAATAATAATAATAATAAAGAATTAATGAATTGAATCCTTTGGTGACCTATGTCCCTTGTGCAGGCCACTCTTTACAACTACAGTAGAACTTGGCTAATTCGAACGTGCATAATTCGAATTCGTGGATAATTCGAACTTTTACTGTGGTCCCTTGAATATCCTATGTAAAACCGTGCAAAAACACAGTCTGTAATTCGAACTTTTTTTGGTTAATTCGAAATAAAAATTTTGCTCAAACTACAAAAAATTTCCTGCAGTATGGGCTAGACCACGTAACAATGGAGACACGACTGAAAACAGACAAGCAGGCATCGCCCTTTGTGAACAGACGCTTGTCCTTTGTGTCAAATTCATTGAATTGGCGTCAGTATCTCGCGATGACACGTGACTGGCTCATGTAACGGTACCGTCCGCCATTGTCCATTGTTCCACGCCTCATCAGTCACCCACCCTCAGTGTTGCTTTCAGTTCAGTCTGCATGCATTCATGGAAGGGTTAAGTCTTTTTGAGTTTCTACTATGCGAACTGTGCCCTGTAGTGAGAGACCGTTCCTTTCTTTATACAGTACTGTATATACAGACTGGTGTGTTTTAGTGACGCTTATTGTGCAGTTTTATTGTGTTGTGTGTTCATCATGGCCCTTTCAAAACCAACACGGACCCAATACACTTTTGCCGAAAAAGTTGCCGTTATTCGGGAAGTAGAAAAGGGACAAAAAAGAAATCTGAAATTGCTAAGGAATTCGGGATACCGCCAAATACACTGTCAACGTATCTAAAAAATAAAGAGAAGATTTTGAATAGTGTGTGTAAAGCCAGCGACAAAGATAGGAAAAAAGCGCGAGGACCAGAAAATCTTGACGTGGATGAATGTGTAGTGAAGTGGTTTAAGCAAGCAAGGGACAAAAAAAATTCCAGTCAGTGGGCCCCTCGTCAGAGCCAAAGCTGAGGAATTCGCATCTAGCTTAGGGAAAAATGATTTTAAGGCCAGCACTGGTTGGCTCGATGGTTTTAAAGAAAGGAATGGCATGTCTTTCAAAACTGTTTGTGGGGAAAGTGGATCTGTTGACGTTGAAGCTGCAAATTCATGGAAAGACGATTTGTTGCAAATGATTTCTGACAGAGACGCTAAAGACATTTTTAACGTAGACGAGACAGGCTTATTCTTCAAATGCACCCCCGACAAAACACTTGCTTTTAAAGGAGAGAGTTGAAGTGGTGGCAAACACAGCAAGGAGCGCATAACACTTTTAGTTGGAGCAAACATGGATAGCTTGGAAAAACTGCCTTTGTTAATGATAGGGAAGTCAGCCAACCCACGTTGTTTCAAAAATGTAAAAACAAAACCAGTTGAATATGAATCAAACAATAAAGCTTGGATGACAGGTGAAATTTTCGAAAGATGGCTTTTGAAATCAACAGGAAATTTCAGAATCAAAACAGAAGAATCGTCTTGTTTATTGACAACTGTACAGCGCATAGCACTATTCCTGTGATGGAAAATGTAAAGGTTGTGTTTTTCCCCCCAGACATGACTTCAGTAGTTCAACCTATGGACCAAGGTGTAATAAAAAATTGTAAGCATTTTTACAGATGGCTTGTGGTCTAAAACATTCTGTCAGGTGCTTATTTAGATGAGCACGAAAATACTATCAAGATTAACATCCTTCAAGCTGCCCGCATGTGCAACAGTGCTTGGGACCAAGTTACGCAAAAAACAATTGCTAATTGCTTTCGTAAAGGTGGTTTCTGCCACATTGAAGGTGAAGAGGAGAATAAAGCTTCTAGAGAAGTCGTACCTACTGCGAATAACTGGGAAGATGTTGAACATGACGCAGGCATTCGTTACAAAGAGTTTGTAAACGTGGATGAAGACTTGGCAGTGTGCGGTGAACAGACAGATGCGGAGATCGTGGCTGATGTTATGAACAAAAGACATGATGGTGCATCTTCAGATGAAGAAGGGGACCAGCTAGAACTTCCAGAGATACCGATTCCAACGGCTTCACAGGCATCAAATTACATTCAAGACTTGAGACGGTTTGTTGAAGGACAGCAGAACGTAAGTGACGCTATTTTCCAAGCACTTAATAAACTTGAAGAGTTTACTATAACTCTGTGTATTAACTGCAAAATGCAATCAAAAGTTTCTAGCTTTCTTAAAAAACTGTAAATGCTATATTTTGTACTGAAATGTGTTTATACATTTGTAATACATATGTATAAGGAAACTTTTTAATAAAATAACATATTGCTTTACTGAATTTCGGTTTTTGATTTGATTTTTCTACCCTTATTAAAACTTTCCTAATTCGAATTTTTGGATAATTCGAATTTTTTACTGGTCCCTTCAGCTTCGAATTGGTCAAGTTCTACTGTAGTAGGCTCCGCAGTAGCGAACAGCAGTGATTATTCAGTTGTTTTTTTTCCTCTTGAACAGCAGCTTTACAATTTCTTTTCCTCTTCTAAAAGCAGATGGGAGATATTCTTGTCTCACTTGAAAAAGGCCTCTCTTGTGCTAAAAATGTTGTCTAAAACTCACTGGAGTGCATGTGCAGATCCCAGTAAAGCCCTTTACAAATCATACAATAAAATTATTTCCGCATTGGAAGATGTTAGTACAGATAACAACCAGACCAAGGATGTGCAGTATGAAGCAAGGAATTTGACAGAAAACTAAAAAGCCTGGAGATAACAATCATGATTTTTTTGTGGCATCACCTTTTGGAAACATTTCTCTATGTCAGTGAGAAGCTTCAAGGACAGAGCGTTGACACTGATTGTGTGATTGGCTTATACAGCTACTTGTAATCATTTGTTTCCACGCTTCGGGACTAGAGAGAATTTGAGAAATTGGAAAGCGAGGCAAAGGAGATGTGCAAATCAAATGACTACAAAAAAGATGTAACAAGAAAAAAATATGAAAAGCCCACTTTGATGAAACATCTGAAGACAGTGCTGCTTTAGATGGGAACGATGGGAGGCAATCTTTCATTGTTGAAAACTACTACGTTGCCTTACAGTGCTATTAAAACAATCTGCGTCTTCTGACAGCTAAGAAGCACGTGGGGCTCAGCACAGCTGCGGGAGCACTGTGTTGCCACATGGTCCGCTAGGCCGAGCCCGCTCCCTCGCTCAGCGTTTGGGGCTGTGGACTTAAAATAATCATTGTCACTGTGACATTGTACCACGGTGGCTCAGAAGTAATGGGTGTTAAGATAAAATGAAACATAATGTAACGTTATTTGACCCCAGGACGTGATTAATTTCTAAAATCTCATTTCCACTGAACAACAATCGAAGCTCCGGCCCCCTTGATGAGAAGGGAACACAACAACAACAACAAAACATTACCACCAAAACCAACAACACTGAGCAAATTAAAACATAAAACACTACGATAATTTTAAAGATCTCCTTAGGTTACATTTGAATTCTAATACGAACACTTACTGTAAATATATATTTTGCTCACTTACCCTAATGCTAGAAGTGAAGACCACAATGCATTCCATTTTTTCGAATAGTATTAGTTTTTTAGGAAAATTTGAAATTAACTTTAATAAATGTTTAACAAATTGCTAAAACTCAAAACTAAATAAAATACTTTGTTGTGAACGTTAAACGTAAGGAATTATATTGTTTGCTCTACAATAAATACGTCACGCTGACTGAAAGTTACTCACATTCATGGTGTCAAGGGAGCCACCCCCAGTGATGAATCACTTTCTTCACCCTGAGAGCTGGAGCTGGAACCAGAACCAAGAGAGATCATAATTTCTTCCACACGATCATCCAAGATGCCTTCAGTTTCCCACTGCTTCTGTATGAGTTCTTTCGTGTGTTTAACCGCGGATGCCCAGTTTTCTGCAGTAACACAGTCGATTCCCTCTCTGGTTAGCCTTTCTATTTCGGTGATGGTGAATCTCTTGTTGTTCCTTGCCACATAACCCTTTGCTTGTGCCCAAATGAATTCAATGGGGTTCAAATGGGCGTGATAAGGAGGTACCCGTATCACCTGATGTCCATTGCTTTTTGCGAGTTCATTGATGACATATACTGGCTTCGGTTCGTAAGTGGTCACCAGTTCCATTAACTCTGATTTTGTAGTACCAGGTGCAATGGTGATGTCTTTTATCTGAGGCAATATATTTCTTTGTACCCAAGCCAGCATATCAGCTTTTCTGCACTACATGGTTGGAGCCCTATCTCTTATTACTGAATGGTATGGAGCATTATCCATAACAATGGTAGATTTGGGAGGGATGTTCTTAAGGAGCAAATTTTTAAACCACTCCGTGAAACAAACAGCATTCATTTCCTCATGGCAGTCCCCTGTTTTTCGCGATCGAAACATGAGTAAAAATTTTCCACGAAGCCTCGGGAAGTTCTAGCAGGTAGGACAATGACCCTACCTCCCTTTCCTAACGGGAAACTTCATTGTGCCTTGGGGTGTTCTGTCTGACCGCCCTTTGGATAAGGTATGACCAGGGTTAACAAAAGCCTCATCCAGCCACACAATGCTCTCGTAATCTACATTCTTGACACTTCTCAAATAGCGGCATCGCCAAGCAACAATATCAGGTCTCTCCAGAAGGGCGGTCCAGTTTGAATATTTTTCAAACTGAAATCCCAAATCGAAAAGAGAAAGTCGAAGGGATGATTCACTACCATTAAACAACTGGTTTTCTCTAAGACTGCTGTGTAGCTTTCTTACAGTAGGATGCTCCTTTCTCTCGTAGTAAGCATACACATGATGCCTAATTGCACCTTCCTGGAAACTGTCCATATTGGTCACTCGTTTGGCATAGTTCCGACTTTTTCCGGATGTTTCCAACCCAGCTACGTTCTCAATCTCACCCTCCTCTTCCTCTTGTTCTTCTCGAGGTTCCTCCTCTCTCTTCTCTTTTTCTTTCCCTATTCTAATTACTGTCGCCTTAGATATTTTTAAAGCTGCTGCAGTTCTTTCTACAACTTTATTGACGTCTTTTAGGGGAGCTCCATTTTCCCTTTCAGCCTCGAAATATTCGCGTAACGCACACACCATAACGCGAGCCTGACCACGAAGAACAAAGCCGTGTCTTCCTTTTATGCTTGCCTTCTTTCGAGGCGAATGAATTCTTGGTTGCCCATGCTTACGTTTATCAGCACCTTGCACTGGTTGCGACATAATTGAAAAACTAATACGATCTGTGTAAAACAAAATACGCTATACCGCCACTACACTAAAAATTTTGCTGATTACGGAGCACTTATTAAAACACTAAAACTAATGCAATTAAAATCAATACTCTCAAAGAAAAGCCGTCACTGTTAGCGAAGTATGTACTTGCACTGGCAACACTGAGGTCAGTGTGGGGACTGTTGACTGAGTAGAAAGGGTGAGGGAAAGTGCGCGCCTGCCGGTGATTGGCTCATCTCGGAGGCTCGTCCGAGTTACCATAGCAACTACCGCTTGTAAACATGCAAGGAGAACTGTCAGAAGACGCAGATTGTTTTAATAGCACTGTAAATTCACTTCTGCTTAATTTAAACAGAAGAAAATCAATTTACAGTGATACACATGTCAAGTTTGGGTTCTTATGGAAATTACTTGAACTTTCTGAACTAAATAATGACATAAGACAAAAAGCTAATCACCTTCTAGAAAATTATGCTGTTGACTTGGATCAGACATTTCCTGATGAGTGTGTGCATTTAGCTCAGTCTGTAAAAGACTATGGACCTGTCAATCCAGAACAAAAAGGAGACGAAAAGAAGAAAAAGCGATCTGAAGCAAAACCACTGCTGAATTTTTTGAAAACGCTTAACTTAGAATCAATGTTTCCTAATGTTTAGATACCTTTGCGCATTTTCCTTACTATGCCCGTCACTAACTGCAGTGGCAAAAGATCTTTTTCAGCTTTGAAGAGGGAGAAGAATTATTTACGCTCAAATTTGTGCCAGAATAAACTGACCAGTGTAGCCCTCTTGTTCACTGAAAGTGACTTTCTGCAACGACTTGATTTCAGTGAGGTGATTAAAACGTTTCCTCAATGTAAAGTGAAAAAAAGAATCTAGCTTTAACTTCACATGAGTCTTAACAAATCCACAAGATATTTAACTGATTGTCTTCTTTGTGTAAATGATGTTAAATGTACCCTTAATAAAACTGTTATAAATCTGTGACTACTTAGTTAATTTTTTCCTTATAAAATCCATGGTTGAAAACTACAAATGTTTGAAGGTGTAACTCTAAAACAATCTCTGAAAAATAGCCTCAGTTTTCAATGCTTGAGACTATTTCCAAAAACAGTAACATATTTGAAATATTCCTAACTAAGAAATATATATTGTAGGGTCCTTAAAGCTTCATTCAGCTATTGGAAATAAAAGTATGATTAGTCTATGGGAGGTGAGGGGGGCGCTAAAATATAATTAGCCTAGGGCGCCAAGATACCTTAATCCGGCCCTGCAGACTACTAACTGTGATTGATGGTCGGTTAATGTTAGGCCCTGGGATCCTATAGGTTATAGGTTACAAAACGGCAGAAAAACAAAGGTTATAACGTGATAACTAATATAAATGAGATTCTTAATATTAAAGAAATGGTACATATGACTAAAAACATCTTCACTTCGTTTTTAACCGTATGTACTAGAGTACCATTATACAAAAAGGCAGTAACACTAAACAATCGATAAATTAAGATCACATTAAACTTTTTTGAACTTCCATAATTTTACCTAATGAACATGTTAACGTTGTTCCAATCATTCCTCCACCACACACAATAATATCATAGTTAAGAATATTTGGCGTGTTCTTCATACACATTAACCTATTCGCTAAAAACAATTTATTTGCCATGATCCTATTCTTCTCACACGTTTTAAATTTTCGACCGAATAAAAACTCAATCACGCTCTATAGTACTGATAACGAACTGCAAAAATAAATGAAACCGGGGCTTCAACACAAAACAATATTTATTTCGGGAACACTCACTACAACATGTAGAGCAGACTCAATGTAACTAGAATAATAGAATATGTAACTAGAATAGTACTTCAGTGTTCAGTTCTTCAGTCGCAGTTTATCGCTTTACTTATACATGAATTAATGTAGATTAAAAATATCTCAAAAAGATTAAATTTAATTGCCTACGAGAAAATTACATGTTCTTTTCTATTAACATGATTTCTGCAACACATATTATCCTACCTAAATAGTTAAAACCGCAATTATACAAACCAAGGATATTCTATACTAACAGGGAAGGTTACAGACTGTCAATGATGCTATTATGTGTGCTGTGTGTTTTGTAGCGTATCGTAGCTGAAAGAGAATGACGTAAGTGAGCTACCTTCGTGCTTGTTTCTTTCGTGGATTTGTGGTAAAAGGTGTTGTTTAAGTCGCAAAAATTAAACGTTCTAAGAATAACTTCATAATGAGTGACGATGATAGGGACATAGATATTGAAAGCGTAAGTACAAGGATCATGCCAGTATTAATTTGTAGGATATACTTGTCACTATAGTCGTTGCACAGTAGTTAATTTTTCTGTGTACACACCAAAGCAAAACATACATGTGTTATTTGTTACTAACAAGAAGATTGATGATTGAATCGGGAATCTGAATTGGCATGTTCGTTATGTACCTAAGCACCTTACATTCCATGCCACCTTATAAGTATAATCTGTTAAAAGTGAGCAAATAAATAGAGCGCACGTGACAGCCGAAGGTACTTGGAACAGCTCAGTAAGGCAGATTTACAAGATAAGATGCTGCCCGTCCATGTGTTACTGTACAGATGTAACGTTTATGCAAAAGTACAAACATAACGAAGCCCTGGAAATAAAACCTGTGGTTGTGGGGCCACAAACATACACACTGATGTGTTCACAAACCAAACATTTATCAACCAAAAAATTATATGTAAAAGCAATACAGAGGCAGTGAGTGAATTTTTGCAATTTACGCTGTACAGACTTCACAAACGTAATGTGATAGCCACAGTAAATTTGATTTTCAATCATTGTGACAAGAAAAAAAAAACTGAAAAATGTTGTTATTGATTGTGTACAGGTAACACTTGTACTCTGAGCATGGTGTAAATCCAATTCTGTATATTCCCATTCAAGTCATTCACCAATAAAGGACTCAGCTAGATAAAACTCAACACGAAACACACCCAGTGTTATCACAAGATAATCAGATTTCAGTATTTTGCCAGAGTCTACCTTGTGCACAGCAAACATTATGTGCTCAACAGAACACTTCACATATGCTAATTGTTTCTCAAACTCCATGAGTTTTTAACAGGAAATGATACATATTTTGGTAATGCTGAACAATTCCACTTTAGATTCCTCATTGTATCTTCTACAGAATTACAAACAGTGAGTACAATTATATTTTTGGGTTTACCTATTTTTGTAAGTAAATTACCCACAAAGTTTAACAATTTAATCAAAGTTTATAAATTCATAAAAGTAAAATTGTATTTATTTACGAACAATTTGTTAAGCGTTTTGATTAGAGACTGCAGATATTAATCTTTTTAACAAAATATCTATAGTATTGACGACTCGGATCACTAAGTTTTTTATAAGTAAAAATGTAAAGTTTTACCTTACAGCCTAAACCGGCTTTCACCTTTAGAAGGCTTCATCAGAGGATGCCATAGGTAGCGTTGTCCGTCTTGTTGTTGGCGACGGGATAGTTTTTCGAAAGATCGAAGCTGTGTGTGTGTGGTGAGATGTGTTCGAATAATGCGTGCGATTTGAATTGTGTCTGTTCGTTTAGGATGTCGTTATGCAATAATGCATACTATAGAGATATTTAGTTAAGTAGCGGACACGTCATGGACAACGAAATCCAAGAATTTAATCTTTTTAATAAATGTAGACATTATAGAAAGCAGTCAGATCTTACTGTAACAATAAAAGCTCTGTTTATCAGAATCTCTAGTTATGATTTACTGCGCATTATCCTGCATACTGATGTGTTTTCAGAAGGTTGTCGACTTTTTGAAAGCAATAGAATTCATGGTGTAATAGTACCAGTATATTCTGTATAGGATATATATTCTGATAAACAACTGGTATTCATCCCCATTAAAAGTGTCGATTTAATTTTACCATTTTATTTGTACAGTGAACATTTTAAAAAAGAAATAAGGATATTAACCATAAATTATTACTGTCTGTTGTTTATAGTAGATATAATTTATTGTTCATAGTTTTACACACAGTGTAGAAAACATTACAGAGTTATTCTTGAAATTGCTACTATTGGCCAGGCTGTTAGGCTGTGGTCCACAGTTGACAAATGTTTCAGCCCCACTATGGAGGCCATCGTCAGTGTCTGAAAACAAAACAACCCAGTGATGAGATAGAGACTATAACAGCAATGTTAACATTAAACAAAGAAACTGGTTTAATTAAAAACTTATCATTATCTCATTTTTGTGACCTAAACAACATGAAGGAATGGAATAAACAAAAGCCTTAAATAATATTTATTGACTATATTGATTGAAAAATATGTAGATGGTTGGTGATTTCAATAAACATTTATATCAATGTTTGTAGGTATTAAAAAAAATTGAAGCCTAAGTAAAACCAGATCGTGATACAAAGCTTATAGTGACATCCTTCACTTGAAAGGGACCATCTTTTAAAATTAATCAATACTTCTTCTGAACTAACATCTAATATAAGTTTTTGTTCTACAAATGGTAATAATAAGTTTTCCAGTTGTTCTTGCACCATAGTCGATCTTAGTTTTGTTTTTAATGCGTTTCGCTTGGAGAATCCTCACTCACAAGAGTAGCAGGTAACTGGAACTGTAGCAAATTTTCTTAGAGCATTCTTAAATTGTTGTAAGTTGCTCCCCTTTGGAAATCTGAGAGCCAGAAAATCCATTCCTGAACACTGTTTGGAGAGAAATCCTCACCTTTTCTTGTATTCAAAATTTTCAGCTGTGCGCTGAGCTCTTCTGCATTGATTCAGAAATGCCTGCTGAGAGTATCTAAACCTTGATTTTCCCACTTTGGGCCAAGATTCAAATCTATAATTTTTCCAACAGTACAGATCAAACTTTTTGTTTCAGCCAGCCTAGACTGCACACAGCAGCTTGCCTTTTTTCGTTACATGTCTGCAAGTGTCCCATTGTTGTAAAAGAAAAAGTGAGAGAAAAGGGGGCGCAGGGGTTATCACTATGCCCCTGTCTAGACTGAAATCACTCTTACATGTACTTTTATAACATATAATTTTTTCACTGTCTTTTCTCATCTTTTAACTTTTCCAAATTTGTCTTTTTTTCTCTCCCATGTGCACGCCTATGTGCATCACTATGTCCTGGGTAAGCATCCTATGTCGCTTACTCTGGATTGGACTATGCAAAAAGTCGAATCCATCTTTGGTACCATTGAATCGCTCACTGCTTCTTCTCCAGAAATATTGAAAATCTGATGGTGAATTTTAATTTTTTAATGCCTTTTGCGTTCAAGAACCGAATCACATACTTACTTTCACACGCACCGGGTGTCTTGAATTTTTTCGATATTATAAACACGTCCAACGAAACTTACTCAGTGCATAGTTGTTCACAGATGGCATTGTTGGCTTACCAACAAATCAACAAACTGGCCGCGCAAAAATCAATCCCTCGTAATTTTCAAATTGTCAAGGATTATTTCAACTCTGCATCTGCATTCCTGATGAATTTTATAAAAATTTACATTTTAGAAAATATTTTAACGAAACTTTCTTAAAGTTTTTTAGGCATCTGTTAATGCCTATGTCCTAGTGTGAGGGTATTCCAAGAAATTTTCACAGAACTTTTAGTTCATGTTAAAGTACATTATTTTAAATTGTATTCCAGCAATAAAATTTTGTACAGCATAATATCATTTAAAAAGATATTAATAGTAGATAGTATTGGGAAAAAGAAGTGGTATCCAAGAAGACCTGCTTTTAGGAAAGTAGGTTTGGGGGGGGGGGCAATGAAATATTGAAAATACTGAAGTATGGAAAATGAAGTTTCTGAAAGTTTTATTTTACTATTAAAAATTAAATACATGACCCGCAGTATTACATTATTATTTTCATTATTCCCATCATCCTGATTACTTTTTAGAAAATTTTAATACAGTACTAAACTTTGTTAACTGAAATGTGTACATGCATGTACCCAGAATGATTTCACAGAAAATAAAATATCGGTATGGAGAACCATACATGACTTCCATGTTCTAAGATTTGTATTTAAAATCATTTTCAAAATGAAATTTCTATAGAAACTACTTCTTTCTAAGGTCATTCCATGTCAAATAACCCAATAAAAAATTAATTTGACACCCACCTCCTCAGATTTTGATGAAACTTGGCACAATTGATTCTATTACTATCCTGATAACACCTGCAATTTTTTTTTGCTTTATCATTTATAGTTTTTTTTTATTAATTTTTTAGTTTTTTTAATTTGGCGCTATTCGAAGCCTCGGAAATCGCGCCTTTAACGTGCACTCACAACTTTAAAAATATTTTTCTTGAAAACTATTCAAGATGTCATCATGACATTTTGCAGGAAGTTTGTGTGTTATACCTAAAAGCAGCGAAAAATGCTCTTATTAACCTATTTCAATCCCTCAAAAAACTAAAAATATTTAAATATAATTTTTTAGAAATTTAAAAAACGGGTGTTTTGTTTTACAAAACCACAATATCTAGAGTCTCAGACATGATAGAATGCTCAAATTTGTTTTAAAATACTCTTAAATATATAGGCTATTAGATAAATAAAAAATATAGTTGGCTTTTTAACATGTTTAAAACAACTCAAAGATATACTAGTAAGTTTGAAATGTAATAATGAGGGTAACTAAAAGTAATATTTAAAAGCTCAGTACTCAGATTCTAATCTCAGTACTCTGATTTGGTGAATCAGCAGCTCAGCTGTGCTGCTGATAATTTACATGACTCGCCAAGCCTGTCTCAACAGGCTCTTTTCCAGTGGTGACATGCTCCTCTCTATAGTTGAATTAGTGCAGTTGTTACTATCTTTCGTTAAGTGAGGACATACCTACAGTGACTAATTGTTTTCCTAGTTAAAGATTGTTTAAATTAATGTTTTTAAGTTAAGTGTTATTGAGGCAGTAATAATATAAACTTTTTAAATTTACTTTGGGTTTTGAAGATAATTTAAATTCGTATGAATATAAACTTATTTTGTTTACTTTGTGTTTTGAAGAAAAGGTAAATTTGAATGTACAAGTAGGGCATGGATGTTTTTTTTAACAATAATTCAGTTGAATCTGTAAGTACTGGCAATTTGTTTACAGTTTAAAATCCTCTAATAAGGACTCCCTATTTTTGCTAATTACTAAAAATAATATATCACTATTATTTTTTTATAAATGTTTTGCTTCAATAACTAAAATATTTTGGAAGTATTATATGAAGAATAATACTTAAAAATTTTTCATAACATGCTGTGAAGTATGCAAAACAGCATGGCAGATATTCAAGCCTGTAGCATTGGACTATTTAAAAAATCCGACTGTTTCCAAACAATCTACATACCTTCAAAAAAGTTACAATGTGTTTCTGAATTAAGTGACGAAGAAAAAGATTTGATTCGCCTTAGATCTGGAATTAATTTGTGTGAATTTAAAAATATCTGTTCTCATCACAGCTACTACCTTTTAAATGTATTTGAAAAGTATAACAATCTGTGTAGACCCGTTAAAAAACACAAAAAGCCTATTAAAAAATCGTTGAGAAGTGTAAGTTTAAGTTTTTCAAAACAATTGATAGAAAAAAATATTTACATAAACCCTGGGCAAAAGCTTTGTTCAACATGCCGTAACTTTTGTGAAGAAAAAATAAAAATAAAAGTCAGTGAGAATGAAACAGATGATGAACTCATGACTGAATTAGATTCATTAGAATCAAGAAATATATCCTTCTCACAAACAAACACTGCTATAGATGATTTAGGTTTAACATCAATAAAGCTTCACACCTTGTCATTACGTAGTAAGGGGTCGTATTATAAAAGAAAAGTTGATAATGTAACTAAGGCTGTGAAAAGAAAAATTTCAAAAGCACTAGATTATGATGTACCAAGTTCTGATGACGAGGAAGAAGATACAAGTATGGTTAAAAAGGCACAGAATTTTGATTTGATGATTTGTCTTTTGAAAGAAAAGATTTTATCTGTTGGGAGGTCTCAAAAAATCCAGATTTTGACTTTGGTTCCAGAATCTTGGAGCAAAGAAAAAGTGATGAAGGAATTCAATGTGAGTGAATACATGGTGCGACAAGCAAGAAAGCTGAAACGTGAAAAGGGTATTTTGGCAATTCCTGATCCCAAAAAAGGTAAAACACTTTCTGAAAATACAATTAAACTTGTAACAGACTTTTATCAAAATGATGAAAGTTCAAGAGTGTTACCTGGGGCTAAAGACAAAGTAAGTGTTAAAAAAAATGTTTACATGTAAAAAAGACTTATCCTTTGTAACTTGAGAGAACTCTATTCTTGTTTTAAATGGGAATATCCAGATGTGAAAGTAGGGTTTTCCAAATTTTGTTGTTTGAGACCTAAATAGTGTATCCTTGCTGGTTTTGCAGGCACACACACTGTATGTGTTTGCTGCATCCACCAAAATGTAAAACTGTTACTGGATGCTGCCAAAATTGAAGAATCATATAAAGACCTAATTAAGATGCTTGTGTGTAACATAGAAAATTCCAACTGCATGCTGCGCCATTGTGATAACTACTGCAAACACTGCATTAATCGATTATTTGACTGAAAAATTAAGTGAAGATTATGATTTAGAAGAAGAAATTGTAATAAGCCAATGGGTGAATACCGACAGAGCAGAGATGGTAAAACAATCTATTAGCGTAGAGGACTATATTTCTTTATTGAGCAGATCACTAGAAAAGCTAATACCCCATTCATTTGTCGCTAAATCACAGTCATCGGCTTTTAAGAGATTGAAAGAAAACCCACCACCCAATACAGCAATTGTAGTAATGGATTTTAGTGAAAATTATTCATATGTCATTCAAAATGAAATCCAAAGTTATCATTGGAATAGAGGGGGTTGTACTCTTCATCCAGTATACATTTTTTTAAGAAACAAAGAGAATGTTTTGATTTCTAAGCATTGTTTTATAAGTGACGATCTTGAGCATGACACAAGTTTTGTTAACTATGTCCAAAGGGAAATTAGAAAATGGGCTGGCAATAAATCATCCAGAAATAGACACAGTTCATTATTTCACTGATGGCTGTGCTGGTCCATATAAAAATCTAAATAGTTTTAAGAACCTGTCTGAACATTTGAAAGACTTCAATATGAAAGCTGAACACTCGTTTTTTGCTACAAGTCATGGGAAATCTATATGTGATGGTCTAGGAGGAATGGTAAAAAGAATTTTAAGGAAAGCAAGCCTCCAGCTACCAGATGAAGATCAAATTATGACAGCAAGTGCTGTCTACAACTATTGTGAAAAGAACATTGAAAACATTCACTTTCACTTTATTGACAAAAAAGATGCTGATTCACTACGATTGGAACTAGAAAAACGATTTTCAACAACCCGGACTATTCCTGGTACTAGAAGTTTTCATAATTTCAAACCACTTCAGACAAACAACCTTGAAATTAGAAGGACTACTGATAGTCTTAACCCTGCACTAATCTTTTCTTATCAAACTTCTTCTGATTGGGTTTGTGTTCAACCATCTTCAAGTAACTATGTGGCTGCAAATTATGATGGTAACTGGTATTTTGGACTAGTAAAAACTATCTTCAGTGAAGAAGAAAATGCGGAAATTCTTTTTCTCCACCCTTCAGGACCAGCTGCATCTTTTTATTGGCCTCAAAGAGAAGATTCGTGCATAATGCCTTTGAAACACATCACCAGTATAGTAGACGCACCTCAATCAAGTGGCACCGGAAGAATGTATTATTTCAAAAAAGATTGGGTGAAAAAAAAATGAAAGCTGTTGGATGAAGTGGAAAAAGTATTTCAATCAGCATTAACATGTATTAAAAAGACAAACAACTCACAATATTGAATGTGTATTTTGAACAATAAATTGTGTTTAACGTAAGTACTCGATCATCTTTTGAATTTTAAAAGATATTCTTCTGTTGTGCACAGTAATTAAACATGTTAAAAAGCCAACTATATTTTTTATTTATCTAATAGCCTATATATTAGTATTTTAAAACAAATTTGAGCATTCTATCATGTCTGAGACTCTAGATATTGTGGTTTTTGCAAAACAAAACACCAGTTTCTTAAATTTCTAAAAAATTATATTTAAATATTTTTAGTTTTTTGAGGGATTGAAGTAGGTTAATAAGAGCATTTTTCGCTGCTTTTAGGTATAACACACAAACTTCCTGCAAAATTTCATGATGATATGTTGAATAGTTTTAAAGAAAAATATTTTTAAAGTTGTGAGTGCACGTTAAAGGCGTGATTTCCGAGGCTTCGGATAGCGCCAAATTAAAAAAACTAAAAAATTAATTAAAAAAAACTATAAATGATAGAGCAAAAAAAAATTGCAGGTGTTATCAGGATAGTAATAGAATCAATTGCGTCAAGTTTCATCAAAATCTGAGGAGGTGGGTGTCATGACCTGGGTGACTTGACATGGAATGACCCTCTACTTACTGCTTCAGCCTCAACCACAGTACTGTGGTCACTAACATATACCACCTCACGTTATCGCACTCGATCTTCACTGATGATGGAAGTCGATGGCACTGCTGAAACGTCTGGTTTTGCAGAAAACATTGGACTACGGCCAAACAGCCCGTGAAGGAATTTTAACAACAAACAATTCTTTGTTGCCGATAACGTAGTACACATATAAAAAATTATCCCCTCCCCCTTCAACTATAATTTTCATTTATAGAAAATTACCCCCACCCCGTTCACTAGCCTCTTCATTTATAAATATTTCATCTACGTTTCTACAGTGGATTATTTAGATCTTCTTATTTTATTTATCAAAATTAAATACTTTACTTTTGTTAAAACATAAAACGTTGCAGGTAAACTACCCTTTCCCCGTAACTGACCTTCACCAAAATCAACAGGCCTCTACAACTCAGTCACATTTGTAAAAAATTATTTGATTCGTTTTGAATTTACGGCAGTTATCGTTCGTCTTACACTTGTTAAAACATAAAATCTTGCAGGTAAACTACCCCTTTCCCTTAACCGATATTCACTAAAATCAACAGGCCTTGAGTCCTGTACAATTCAGGAATGTATGCAAACAATTATTTGATGTTTGAATGTGCGACAGTTATCATTCGTCATAGAAAAAATTACCCTCGTTAAAACATAAAACCTTGCAGGTAAACTACCCCTTTCTCTTAACCGATCTTCACCAAAATCAAAAGACCTTGCGTCCTCTTCAATTTAGGAATTTATGCAAAAAATTATTTGATTATGTTTGACTTTACAGCAGTTATCGTTCGTCATAGAAAAAATTACCCTTGTTAAAACATAAAACCTTGCAGGTAAACTACCCCTTTCCCTTAACCGATCTTCACTAAAATCAATGGCCTCGAGTCCTCTACAATTCAGGAATGAATGCAAAAAATATTTGATTCTCTTTGAACCTTTTCATTATTCTTCTGCCCCAATTTCTGGCCATCACGGGCGACTCAGCATATTCACTGATCCGACCGTGTCGTGACTTAACCAGCATTTCTTTCGTCGCTTTTGAGCCTCCTGACGATATCACTGCAAGATCATCCATGTGCTAGCATCAGTACTCCAGTGTAAGCAGTCATCTCTCCGGTCTGTGTGTTCGCCATCTTCTCCATGGCCTCGACGCTTCGGGACATCGCATACCAGGTACCACATCATTAACATCATTATCAGGTGCGTACAATGGCTGAAGAAGGCCTCAAAGTGTTGGTCAGAAAGAGAGGCGGCTTAAAGTCTGCCATAGTGCGTATTAATTCGGTTATCAGTAACTTTGACAAGAACACTAATACCAAACATTTCTTAACAGTCAGACTTGAAAGTCTAAAAAGCTTGGCAACAAAATACGACGAGGTACAGTCCGAAATTGAGCTTATTTCTAAAACATAAACGCTGCTCAAGAAGACTGAGTTGAGGTCGAAGAGCTGTTATATTCAACGTTCAGACTGTATCTCCCGTATTAACAAGCAATACGCAACTAAAACCGATAAGTTTGCCCTGCTTCACAGGCAATATCTTAGAATGGCAGCATTTCTACTCAATATTTCTGGACTTGGTGCATGCCAGATCTGATCTAACGTCAGTGCAAAAATTACACTATTTGTATTCGTCTCTGAAAAATGAGCCGCTAGATTTAATTAAGTCATTACCTATTTGTAACGAAAACTACTCGATAGCGTTGAGTTTGCTGTCCGCTAGATATGACAATAAATTCATACTAGCAAAGTACTATATTCAAAATTTACTTGACGTAAAGTCAACAATAAAAGACTCTGTCCAAAGTTTGGCAGAATTCATAAATACGATAACGTCTTCCGTTAATTCACTGGCAGCCATGCAACTGTCAGTGGATTCATTCGAGCTTATCACTGTACAATTATTGTCAGCGAAACTCGACCATACTACTTTTAAATTATGGAAGGAGTCTATAGACCCTGATAATCTTCCTAACTTTCAAGGTTTTGCTCAGTTTTTAAACGCACGTAGACAGCTGTTAGAAAATACACTGCCTATCGATCCTGGACAGCAACTCAACAAGCTAAGTTTAAGATTCAATAATAAATCTGACAAACATAAATCACGCTGCTGGCAGCACTGCATTTAAAAGTTATCACTCAGCGTCAAATAATTATTCATGTTTATGCTGTAAATCTAATCATCCAATTTACATGTGTGATAAATTTCGTGCACTGAGCACGTCAGAACGAGGACAATTCATATTAAATCATAAATGCTGTACCAATTGTCTCAGACCAGATCATTTCTCATCTAATTTTAAGATTAAACAATCATGTAAGATCTGCTCAAAACGACACCATACATTGTTGCACATAAACAATGTGTCGAAGCCAGTCTCTGCCAGCAGCAGTAATTATTGTTCACTCAAATTACAATCCACAAATAATATTTTTTATCAACAGCAATGGTGTTTGTCATTGACCAGGCTGGCAACAGACAACCCGCAAGAGTTCTTTTGGATGCGGGTTCACAAATAAATTTTTGTACGGAATCATTTGCCAAGAAATTACGGCTTAATTTGACTAAATCTAACATACCGATTACAGGTATAAATAATACCGCGTGTTATGCCACTAATGCATACGTCTATACGCATTATTTCCCGTTATCAAAGATTTAGCTTCGAGGCAAAATGTGCTGTCTTATCTCCATTAACCCATAAACTGCCAGCACAATCTTTTGACATAAATCAATTTTTAACATTCCAGATAACATTTTTCTTGCTGATCCAAATTTCAACATATCATCTGACATCGACATACTGTTAGGAGCGCAATTCTACCTAGATTTAATCTTAGCTAACAAATACGTACGCGGTTCTCATTTTCCTATTATACAGGAAACAAAGTTAGGCTACATTCTTGCAGGCAATCTGCCCAAACACTGCCGTTATAAGGGTCCTGCTGTTTCGTTCCTAGCTAGGAACAACGACGGTCAAATTCTGGAGTCTCTCGAAAAATTTTGGGAGACAGAAACTATCCCTGATAATGCACCTATTAATAACGAGTCAGCTTGTGAGGAGCATTTCGTTAAGTCTACTCATCGCAATCAAGAGGGTAGGTTCGTTGTTGCGCTACCATTTAAGTCAGACAATCCCCAGTTGGGTGAGTCCTATGCTACCGCTGAAGCAAGATTCTTGAGTTTAGAACGCCGGTTCATGCGCGATTCTAAGCTTGCGCGCGATTACGCAAACTTTATTCAGGAGTATAAGGATCTTGGCCACATGACGCTTATCGACAATTGCTCTATCAATTCTGGGGTTTCAAATACCTACTATCTGCCACGCCATGCCGTCTTTAAGCATTCTAGTTCTACGACAAAACTTCGCGTCGTTTTTGATGGTTCGTCCAAAACTACCAATGGTCTTTCTCTCAATGACATCTTGTTGGTAGGCCCGAACGTCCAACAAGACCTTTTTTCTATTCTTTTGCGATGTCGTATTCATAACTATGTTCTCATCGCCGACATCGAGAAGATGTATCGACAAATTCTGGTAGCTGAGAAGGATTGTCATTATCAACGTATTCTGTGGCGTGACTCTCCCCTCGAACAGTTTAAACACTTTGTATTACGAACTGTAACATACGGCACTGCTAGTGCTTCGTTTTTGGCTACTCGCTGTCTTAATCAAATTGGTAAGGATCATGAAGCTTCTTTTCCTGACGCAGCATCAGCTATAACCAATGATTTCTATGTCGACGATTTGTTAACTGGCGCAGACACCATTTCTGATCTGACCAAGTTGAAATCTGACTTAGGTACGTTGTTGAGTCAATGCGGTCTCACGCTGCATAAATGGGCATCAAATGAACCCCAGGTGGTTGCAAATCATGACAATTTATCACTCCCTTTAAACAAACAGGGTAATGTGTGTACCTTGGGCATTCTCTGGAATAACACTACCGATTCATTTTTGTTTGACATCAAATCATTCCCCGTTGAATCAAGCATCTCCAAGAGGAAAATCCTATTGATTATCGCAGGCATTTATGATCCGCTCGGACTTGTCGGTCCCATTGTTTTTCTGTACAAACAGTTTATGCAGCAACTCTGGCTGTGCAATCTTGGTTGGGATGAGCCAATCTCCGGGCAATTACGCTTGCATTGGCATTCATTATGCGATAAGTTGTGTCTGATCAGTAAAATTATTGTCCCACGTTCTATTCGTTGCAAGTCTAAGGCAAGGATAGTTGAATTACATGGGTTTTCGGATGCTTCTGAAAAGGGTTATGGGTGTTGTGTTTATATTAGAGTCATTTATCAACATTCATCGGCCTCTTGTCACCTTCTGTGTTCTAAATCTCGCGTGGCCCCACTACAACAGGTGCCATTACCTCGCATTGAACTCTGCGCTTGCTTATTGTTATCACGACTCGTATTCAAGGTCGTCCCTGCTCTTCATTTCTTTATTAATAGTGTTCATCTATATTCCGACTCTATGGTGTCCCTTTACTGGATTAATGCCCAGTCTTCGAGGTGGAAAACCTACGTCGCTAATCGTGTTGCCGAGATTCAGCGTCTTACGCAAGCCTACACATGGCATCACATCAGTTCTCGACATAATCCTGCTGGTATTATTTCTAGGGGATGTCACCCCGACGTGTTGCGCGATTGTTCGCTGTGGTGGCATGGTCCCGCCCGTTTGTCTCAATCTTCCGAGTCCAATCTTTTTCCACCCTTTTTACCTTCTAATCTGTCATCTTCTGAATTCACTGAGAAGGAGAAACAAACCCCAAACTTTCTCTAATGTCTACCCTGGCTATTGATCTTTCAAGGGACTTCTCTTCGTTGCACCGTCTGACACCCGTGTACTCTTACTGCTTTCGATTCATCAAAAATATTAGACTCTCCAGTGCTGAGAAAATATCGGGCGCTCTTACCCCCATTGAAATTCATTCCACTCTTAATTTTTTCGTAAAACAATCTCAGTTGATCCACTTCGCTGCCGAGATTAATTGTCTTCGTAATGGGTCTTCTGTCTCTATTAGGAGTAAGTTGTCTTCTCTGGACCCGTTTCTTGATGAGTCTGGCGTAATACGCGTCGGCGGACGCTTACAGCAGTCGCAATTACCTTATGACAATAAGCATCCTATTGTCTTGCATCCATCGGCTCATATTACTCGCCTTATTATTGAACGCGAACACATTCGTCTACTTCACGCTGGTTCTCAACTCGTGCATCACTCACTTCGTCAACGTTGGTGGATTATTAACGCCAAGATAGTCATTCGCTCCATCATTCGTAGATGTGTCAAGTGCCTCAGGTTTAGTGCCAAACAACAGGTTCAGAGGCTTGGTATTTTACCATCTCCTAGAGTCACTCCTTCGCGGCCGTTTCTATTCTGCGCAGTTGATTATGGTGGTCCCTTCATGATTCGTCATGGCGGGCAGAAATCTAGGACTCTGTCAAAATCGTACGTGTCTTTGTTCATCTGCTTAGCAACCAGGGCCATTCATTTGGAATTGGTTTCCGACCTTACAGCCAACGCGTTTATAGCTCCCTTACGTCGGTTTATGTCCCGTAGGGGCATACCCAGCCAGTTATATTCTGATAATGCCACAAACTTTAGGAAGGCCCGCAATGTTTTACATGACCTTTACAATCTGTGGCATAATAAGGATGCCACCTCATCAATCAAATCCTTTACGACCTCTCAGGGTATTTCATGGTCATTTATTCCGCCCTCGTCACCCCATTTTGGTGGTCTTTGGGAGAGCGGTATAAAGAGTTTAAAGCATCATTTGCGCCGCGTGGTAGGCAAGTCTATACTCACCTTCGAGGAGTTTACGACGGTTTTGTCTCAGATAGAGGCATGTCTAAACTCTCGCCCATTATTTGCCATTTCATTGGATGTAAATGATCCGGTGCCACTTACACCTGGCCATTTTTGATTTGCGCGCCATTAACGGCGATACCTGACCCAGACTTATCTCACGTTCCCATCTCTCATCTTGGACGTTGGCAACTTCTCCAGAAGTTTTTTCCAAGTCATTTGGAATGCTTGGTCTCGCGATTATTTACATCAATTACAACAACGTCACAAGTGGAAATTCGCCAAGGATAATGTTTCCATTGGTGACCTGGTTTTATTGATGGAGGATAACTTACCTCCATTATCATGGAAATTTGGGGTAATTACCGCCACATTTCCCGGCCCAGACAACTTAATTAGAGTTGTAGACATTCGCACGCCTACTGGTATTTTACGGAGACCCGTTCATAAGCTATGCTTGTTGCCAGCCCAGGACGAGGCTTAGACACAAGGTTACTATAATTATTTAGCACAATGCTAGTTTACTTGGCCACTGGCTTTCATTACTTCATTGTATGACCATTTGGTCAACTTAATTGTGATATGTATCATCACAACATTTTAATGTTAATTTTGCATCATTGCGTGTTTTTATACTAAATTTGCATGTGACTTGTAATTTTACAACCATGCACTGTGCTATTATAGCTATACTTATCATATTTCATGGTGGTATACTCTGCTATTTTTGTATTTATATGTTAATAATTTGTGAGGCATATTATGTCCTACACATTTACATTTTGATATTGGTATTGGGTATGTGTCATGTTATTGGTGGTATTGCTTTATATAAAATTTTTTACATAATATTCGCATGGTATGCAGTTATACAACCATGTATGCATTTTCTTGCACATTTGCCAATATGTGTGATTTTATTACTCTATGAATGTATTTTTCGCAATTGTTCAACTCATGTGTTACATTTGTATAACCACATTGTGGTACTTGTCACTTATGGTATTGTGCCTTATTCATATTTGTAATTAACTAAACTGATTTCTATTGTATTTATTATATAACTTGTATTTATGTAAAACACATTGTTTTTCGCATCTACTGTCTATAACCATGCCACGCCTATATTTTTATTTTTTATATTGTATTTTATATTGTATTTTGCATTTTGTGATCACGCATTGCACAATTATTATTCATGCTAATTATGACATACATGTCATTACAATTTGTGCTTGCAATCAGTCAACTATGTATAACTTGTTTTCACATAATTTATTGTATATTCCTGAAACATCAGGATAGCATGCATCGTTCAAACTATATGGCGTCATGCTAAATTTATGTCTGTACATGTATAATTTTATAATAATTTTGTTTGCTCATTGTATTCAATTCTACTTGTATAGGTCTACTGGCCTTAACTGGTTCAAGCTAACCACTATGACTTGCATAAATGTCACAATTTATGGGGCCCATCATGTGATGAGTCACCGATTATTCATCATTAAACATTGTTAAATTATGTATTTTCATGTCTTGTATCATTCAATATTGTATACATACAATATGTATTGGCAATACATTGCTAACTTTGCATTTTACTCATGTTTGATTCAAGCTGCACGCCAACCTTGGCCTGCTTAACTCTTTTCATCTCTCAAGCTTATCGCTAAGCAGTTAATGTCATAACTGTTATCTAAGACTGCAACTCAAGGTTCAATGCAGCCTACTGAGATTAACCTTTATTATTAAGAACTCTGTATTTTTCTACAATAAGTTATTAAAATGTATTAAAAAATCTTTTGATTTTTTTAGCGGGCAGTTATGGACAGTAGTGTGGTAATTTTCGTATTTGTAGGTTGGCTAATCTGTACCCTTTCTGAATCGTTCTTATCTCGTTTTTATAACGTTACAGTGCTACGAGCCTTGGCCGGCAGCGGACGTTCTTACGTTTGCTGCCTGACTCTGTCATTCTCATTTCTTGTTGTCACGACAATTATTTAGGCCTTAGGCCTCCACGTTTCGATGTAACTAAGTGCACACATTTGTGCCGCATCAAAATGTAGTTTCATTTCCGAATCAGTTTCTTAAATTTTAATCTTCAGCATTAGCCAACATTACTACTATGAGTTGAGTGTAAGAAACGGAGAAACTTAATAAATCTATTAATACAGTCCGCTATCTTTATCATTTTGCATCCTGGCGATAACACACCAAGTTTCATTCTTTCTGATGGAAAAAGCCATACGTGCCGACATACAACACATTTTTACGCGGTCCACTCGGCCGCAGCTCAACATAACATTTTATTTGGTCCTAACGTGACGGATCAACATTCTTCTTACTACCCAGTGTCTGTGTGTAGAATTTTTTCTATGGCGAACGATAACTGCCGCAAATTCAAACAGAATTAACTAATTTTTTGCATACGTCCCTGAATTGTAGAGGACTCAAGGCCTATTGATTTTGGTGAAGATCGGTTAAGGGGAAAGGGTAGTTTACCTGCAATGTTTTATGTTTTAACAAAAGTAATTTTACGTCCATGTTCCATAAGGAAATGGAAGTATGGTCATGGCGAAAAATATCGTGTTCGAGATAACAGCAGATTCTGATTGTACTACCATCAAAACATGAAAAAAGTCATTTTTTTAAATGTGTGTGTGTGTGTGTGTGTGTGTGTGTGTGTGTGTGTGTGTGTGTGTGTGTGTGTGTGTGTGTGTGTGTGTGTGTGTGTGTGTGTGTGTGTGTGTGTGTGTGTGTGTGTAATTTTTTCTATGGCAAATGATAACAGCCGCAAATTCAAACAGAATCAAATAATTTTTTGCATACAGCCCTGAATTATAGAGGACTCAAGGCCTATTGTTTTTGGTGAAGATAGGTTAAGGGAAAGTGGTAGTTTACCTGCAACGTTTTACGTTTTAACAAGAGTAAAGTGCTTAATTTTGATAAATAAAGTATCCTGAAAATAAGGTCATAATAATCAAGTGTAGAAAGATAGATGAAATATCTATAAATGAAAAGGGTTGTTGAATGGGGGGGGGGGGTAATTTTTTTAATAAATTAAAATGGTAGTTGATGATGGAGGAAGTAAAATTTTATAAGTTTTATATGAGTAGGCCTACTGCGTTTTTGACAACAAAGAAGTAGTTTCTATGGAAACATTTCATTTCACTTTAACAAAATTCTATATTTTTCATTATAATTTAAATCATGTATGAGAGAAAATATATCATTCGTGGCAGGCAAGCATATCTGAATTATGTAATGTTTACTTTTCCATTTTATTTTTTTATGTTTGTACGCTTTTTAAATGGAAACTACCAAAACCCACACCAACACAACGCATGCAAGCCGAAAAGGTATCCAGCGTGGACAGTGATTTGCTTCCTGTGGATCGCTCGCCAATGTAACTACACATGTTTACAGAGGAACGGTCCATAAACAGACTTTTCGTCTTTAGGGAATGAACCCTCTGCAAGATGTTCAGGGTCCATGAGAGACTTCAGAGCGCTCCTTCTTTTCTGCGTGTTTGTTCTGTGAAACATACACTGTAGATTCGCAGCTTTACTCTGAGCAACGCTCCATAGGGAATGTTGAAAATTTTTGTCCACGGTGTACCCCCATACTGACTAAAACCTGCTCTGATGTTTTGATTACGGACATCATAATTTTAAAACTTGAGAAATGAGGACTACTTAATGGAGATCAAACATTAACTTTTACAAGCCATTAATATTATGCATGTTTTGAAGCAATAAATGTTTAATAAATTAATACAATCTTTGTTTTTATTTCTATTTTAATATAAGAATTACAAACTAATATGTGCATGTGTATGTATGAAAAATATATAAATATTTTTCTCCTCTGGAAAATTGTTTGCCCCTCCTGGAAAATATTTTGACCTGTCTGATGGCTAGTTATTTACTAGCCTGTGTAGAATGAATATAGCATTATGACATTGTTCAGAATGGTGGGTGTTAAACAGAAGATGCAAACGTATTAAGGAAGAAATGTTTTGCTAAGAAATTTATAATTATACGGGTGAACAGAATCGTCGTTCAGGAATTCAGAAGACGAATGGAAAGAAAGAAACAAAAAGACTCGATTTTAAAAAAGAAAAATTACCAGTATAGTATTGACAGAAAGACTTTGATAACGCTATAGACATCATTCACCCTCGGCCGATAACTTGCAGCGAGAGCCCAATTTCATTACAGGAATCAGATCGCAGCTCCCTTTCGCCAGCTCTTCGTTCGACCTGCAAACCTTTTATCCAAAAGTACAGTCCTTCCTCACGAAGGTTGAGGATAGTGACCCACCTGACATGAGGGTACCATTTTAGCTGATACGTCATTTCTTCAGAATTCAAGCATCCACTTATTTAAATGATTTTAAATATATATTTTAGAACATGGAAGTCATGTATGGTTCTCCATACCGATTTTTTTCTATGACGAACGATAACTGCTGTAAATTCAAACAAAATCAAATAATTTTTTGCATATATGCCTGAGTTGTAGAGGACTCAGGGCCTATTGATTTTGGTGAAGATCATTTAAGGTGAAGGGGTAGTTTACCTGCAACGTTTTATGTTTTAACAAGAGTAAAGTACTTAATTTGGGTAACTAAAGTATCCTGAAAAGAAGGTCATAATAATCCACTGTAGAAAGGTAGATGAAATGTCTATAAATGAAAAGGGTTGTTGAATGGGTGGGGGTAATTTTATATAAATGAAAATGATAGTTGAAGGGGGATAATTTTTTATGTGTGCACTACGTTATCGGCAACAAAGAAATCAATCTGGACGGTTTTCAATATATCACTGTGCACAGTCTTAGTGATGGCTTTCGATATCAACATAAAACTTTACTTTCGTCATCTCCATATGTGTCCTCAATATAATTATTATTCATTCTCTGTCGACGTCTTGCTTACATAGGAATATGGCTAATGAAAAATATTTTCTTCAACACTACAAATTACACTACACTTTTGTTTATCCGGAATTGATGGGACCGGACCCTTTCCGGATAAACGAAATTCGGGATAAACCAAACTAATGACCAAAATGCCGGTATTAGCGATGTTTACCTACCGCTATACAGAAAAGTTGTTTTTTTATTTTGAAGACTTTATTCAAACTATAGTAGTCTACTGTACTGTATTTTATGAGTAAATCTTAAGGGAAAAAAAATCTATTTCAGAATGTTATAGTGTATAAACAAGAAAAAATGTATTTAGTATTAGACATTATACATACATTAATATAAATTCAGTACAGTACAGTAGTAGCATTTCTAAAAATTAACAAGTTTAATTTAGCGAGAAAAACAATACACATACATGAATGATCAAAGTCTTTACTTTTTAAAAAAGTCCATTATTTTTTTCTGCTTTAGCGATGTTTCTCTCTTCTTAGCTGTATGGTCACGGAGTCTTTTTAGAAGTAACAGTTCTGCTGGGTTTGTCTCGCTTTGGCGCTCAAAATAATTTAATAATTTGTCCAGCATTGAAGTAGCCTCTGAATGATTGATTGCCGTTGCTACATCGTCCGCATCATCATCATCAACAGAACTTGAATCTTCGTTGTTTGATTTTTTAGAACACTTAGCGATGATCTTGTCCTCAGAAAGGAACTGATGCGCGGGATCATATTGGTCTACACCTACATTTAACCACGCGGATACTTCTTCCTCTTGAACATTTTCACAACCTTCAGTATCTTTTAACAATTCAATAAGCTCTTTATTTCCAGAAAGATTATCATTTTCGGCACTTTCTGTAGTTTCAGCATCACAATTTTCCGCCATTTCTGGCCACAGCTTTTTCCAAGAATTTCTTAATGTTTATTGAGAAACATCTTCCCACGCTGCAGCAGACATATAAATTACATCTTTTATGTTAATTTTCTTCAAAATGGTCATAATATCTTCTTTTACCTCCTCATTATCTTCTACTATTTTACTCAAAAGAGCTTTACGGTATCGCCGTTTTAAAGCCTCAAGCGAACTCTGGTCCAATGGTTGGATTATGGAAGTCACATTAGGAGGAAGGAATTTAACAAAACTGTCACCACTCCTCATCTCGTTCTCTGCAGGATGTGTAGGAGCATTGTCAATCAATAACATCACTTTCAGAGACAGTCCATTTTCTGTCAGATATTTTTTAACGTTAGGTACGAAATCGTGGAAAACCAATTTTTAAATAAATCCGCAGACATCCAGGCTTTTTGGGGGGATCTGTACAGTACCGGTAAACAGTTAACACTTATATTTTTTAAAGCCCTTGGCTTCACAGATTTGCCGATCAACATCAGCGGCAGTTTATGTATACCTGTGGCATTTGAACAAGAAAGCAATGTCACATGAGGGACATAGGGACACCACGGTCTCTTTCTTGGCAGAACCATAAAAAAAGAGCATCGTCTAACGCCTCATTTTTTGCTTTCCGAGCTGTACTCCTTTCTCCTAAACTGTCTTTGGTAACCATCTTTGCACAAAAGTTTTCTGTATGAGCCCTGTTTTTTTCCCAGTCGCCCACAGTGGAAGTCCCTACTCCATAATACTTAGCAATATTATTTAGTGTTTCACCTTTGTCAAGTCTATATATGGCCTCCAGCTTCTTTTGCATTGTAATGACATTCTTCTTTCTTTTACACGACATCGTTTAACGAGACAAATGCAGTAAACAGAACAGTACACAAACACTTATGTATACAGACTACGAACACTTACAACACTATGAAATTTTTTGGAACTAAAAAGTAAAAATACGACTGCTTGCACGCCGCGCACACAATAAAGCCCTGAACAGTATCAGTAGGTTGCTGTTACTGCACTAGGAAATGTAACTGGTCACAACACGATGTCTTCCGGCGTGCCAGTGCATAGTCACTCTGTGTTACAATCTTGCGTGTCACTCAACGCGAGCTCACGCTTGCTACAGTCCACGATAAGATTACACTGTAAAGTCGGCGCAGGCGGAAGTCAGAAGCCTTTGATGTAATAATGAGTTATTGGCTGGCTGCCTGCGCCAAACATCGCAACCGCAGAGGTGGAGTTTTCTAGTCATTTGCGACTGACAAAATTCTCTTTGAATGCCACCGTTAACCAGATCGCCGAGGGAACTATACGCTGCACTGTATTATTTTTACCCTTGCAGTTTAGATTAATTAAGTTTATGTTGAGCTCTGAATGGATATAACGTTGAATTTATAACAAAACAGGTTGTTTTTAGTACAAATCGTATCTTAAAATTCACCGGTAAAGTCATTAAAAAAAAAATTATTTTGAAAATGTACGTATTCCGGATAAGCCAGAATTCCAGATAAACGTAGGCCGGATAAACGAGATTGTAGTGTATATGACCACTCCTAATCAAGTACTACCTTTCAATATACCAACAGGACTATCTGTATGCACTGGTGCAATTTTTGAATAGTCTGTGCAGGTTAGACACCTGCAAAAGATACAGGATGTTTAGAACATCAATGGTAACTCGTAATGTATTGCATGCATTTGTATGAAATTTAGAGAAAATCTACTTTAAATAGCAACAAATCTGTATGTCAACTTTCAGGTACAGTATGAGATAGGACTGAAACAAACCCAGGTAGTTGATTATTTATGTTCTATTCATCACATAGTGAAATATTATATAGGCCTATCGTATGTCATTTTGTATACTGTAAGGCAGTTAAAATACAAATTACTAAAACTTTATGTCAAACTCATTTTTTTTTCAATTGTGCATGGAGTAAGCTTCATTGGACATACTTATAATGTCGAAGAAATTCGAGATGCCAACACGTGTGAAAATAGGTATGTGATTTGGTTCTCGCATGCGAACGCCATTAAAACTATTGACATTCACCATCAGACTTTCGATGTTTATGGGCAAGAAGCAGTGAGTTATTAATGGTACCAAGATCGATACGAGTTTGTAATAAATTTTCAGGAATGTTCATGACAATGAAAGGAGCAGGTGACCACCTTTAGTGAATACGACATGATGCGGGCCTTTGAAGGGAAGATTACAGACAAGAATAGACAATTCACAATGATATCACTCTCTGCAGTTTCCAGAAATTTCTTGTTCATTTCTTCATGAAATTGTGTCTCACAAACTGAACTACAGGAAATTCTGTGCACATTGGTTTCCAAAGATACCAAAATGAAAGGGTGGGAAAGTTCATTAACTTTTTTGACAAGATTCAGACATCAAAGGGATGACTATTGAGCCATATAGTTACCCGGAACGAGACATACGTGTCAAACACAACCTTCAAATCAAAACAATAATTCACTGCATGGAGGCACACAACGAAAAAACTCAAGTCAACGTTTTCCTCTAGCAAAATTATGTGCTCAATCTTTTGGGACATAAAAGGGGTTTTGCTTACAGTTTCTTGCCTTAAAGCCCCACAGTCAACTCAGATGTCTATTGCAAAACGCTTAAGAAATGGATTAAGAAAATTAAGAAATACACAGTCAGATGCGTAGTCCGATTCAGAGTAAGCGACGTAGCATGCTTACCTGGGACATTGGGATGAGTCATGGCAATGCCCACCTACACACTGCTGCTTCAACTCAACATTACACAAAGTTTGGCTGACAAACTCTAATCATCCGTCTTACAACTCAGACCTCACCCCAACCTAATAGCATCTTTTCAAGCATCAGAAATCCTTTCTTGGTAGCCAGCGATTCATAACAACGACAATGTCGAACAAGCTTTTAACACATGGTTCAAATCACAGGCAGGAAATTTCTATGACGAATATTATAACGACCTCTGTTCCTCTTCAATTAAGCCCCAAGTTGCTGGTGCCAATTTATAATGCTTCTCGAGTCGTACTCTATTAATTCAACTCCCCCTGCGTTATTTTCTAATGTCCAAAATTTCGAATATTTTCTCGCTAACCTTCGCTCTCGTGAACTTACCAGTACCCGCCTCAACACCGTCTTCTTCCTTCTTACCTGATATAAATTAAGCTTTGTTTTCCCGATTTAGGCGCCAGCTTGTTTATACTAAAAACAAAAGTTTCTCTTCACAATGTCTTTCTTCTTTAAGGAAACAGTTTAACTTACCGCGATGTCTTAGTTGAATTAGAAATTCGCTCTTGAGTGACAGTGTTACCAACCTTTATTTTTGGTAAGAAATTTCCACCTGTGCTATTTTAAAGAGATCAATACATCAATATTATCAAATGAATCAATAAACCGGTATGAATTCTCAGTACTGGTTTATTGAATAGCGGTTCTGCCTTTTTATCTTTTAATACAAGAAATTATTATAAAATATAAATTTGTGCTCCAGCTCTGATTGATTTCTAACTCAGCGGTTGGCTATGTTGGGTCGGCTGACAAAAACAACATTCATCGTTTGTCGAAATTAATTATACAATGGTTATTTAGTCAAAGTTCTTTGGATTACAGCAAAAGTTAACAAAGTGATTCGAGAAAGTACAAACCTTCACATAAAACTCAATTAAATGTTAGATATTTTCTTTATAAATATACTCTTAGTATCTAAAGTAAGTGTTAGTTCAACTCGTGAATAGAGGTTAAGGTTTTATCTTTCGAAATAATGTTTTCTATTTCCAAATAGTGTTATTATCCTAATTGAACAGTTTAAAAAAATATAAATTAATTATTAAATGTTATTCAGTGGATGAGTGTCTGAACCAAGTTTAATATTTAGTGCAACAGCATCTCAGTGTAGTGAAATAAGTTTTTTCGATATTTTGTTAATTAACTCAGTTTATACTTTACGTTTTCCTGTTCATCTGATATTTTATTTTCATGTAGGGTTTATGGTTGTGGCTTCCTTCTTTTCTTTCTTTTTTCTTTAATTTATTAGTTTATTATTATTTTTTTCTTCTGTATTTCATAAATTTTGTTTAATTTGATCTGGTTAATATGTTCGGCCAATCTTGGTGTTCATTTTAAGCCTTTATAATGTTGTTAGTCCATTTAAGTTATACTTTTATTGAATTAATTGGAGCTGCAATTATTTTTCATCTGCTCTCTTCTGAAGCTAATAATGAACTGTTAAAATATTTGTAACGGTTTTTTGGTTCTAGGCTTCAAGCCTACCCTTCTCATTGGTTGAGAAATTTTGTGCCCATTGTTAGACATAGCTTATAATTTTTACACAAAATGATCAAATGTTTTCTAATTCAGATAATTTGCTTATAGTACTATTAATACTCATGTTATTAGCACTGTTGAACAGCATTTCTGTTATAGATTATTTTGAAATCAAACATGACTAGGTTCTATTCAGTATTTGCTGATTTAGTATTTTGACAATTTTTTTTATACTTATTTAGTTTACAATTGTGTTTTTGAATGATCTTTGTATTTTTAAAGTTCCCTATTTATATATATTATGTTTGCCTAACCTTTCCCCTCACTTAATGTTGTTATTTTATGACAATTTACAATTATTTCATATTTTTTCTAGGCCTACAATGGTTGATAGCTATTATACAGGGTCTGGCAGAGAAACCTGACGGTTTTCTAAGTGAAATTATGACCAGAATAAATAGTTTATAAACAAATTTTTATTTTAGAATTAAGTACATCTCAAAGCATTTTACTTACATTAATTACTTTTTGAAAATCACATTCTTTAGATGGTGTCCCTCATTTTCAACACATTCTTCGAGCCGTAACGGTAACCGTGCATTACGCGCAACAGACTTCCGGAGAGATTGCCGCCACTTCTGTCGAATATTCTTCTTCAAATCCACGATTGTCCTTGGTCGGTTCTGGTACACCCTATTCTTGAGATACCCTCACAGAAAGTAATCGCAAGCGTTGAGGTAGGGCGATCTTGGAGGCCACTGAACATCCCCTCGGTGTGAGATCACTCGGGCTCCAAAGATCTCTCTCAATTTATTCAGGGAAGCCCTTGCAGTGTGAGCAGTTGCCCCATCCTGCTGGAACCATGTGGTTTCCAATGCAATACCATGTTGCCGTAACTCAGGTGCGAGAAATGTTGTAAGCATGTGAACGTAACGTTGTGAATTTACAGTCACTGCATTCCCCTCTTCGTCTTCAAAGAAGTAGGGGCCAATTATCCCGGAAGACGTTAACCCACACCACACAACAACCTTCTCACTGTGTAACGGTCGTTCAAAAAGTTCTTGAGGATTCTGCGATGCCCAGTACCAGCAGTTCTGCGTATTGACATAAACCACACAGATGAAAATTGGCCTCATCGGTCATGAGCAGATTGTTTAACACTTGGTCATTCATAATATTCACAAGTCCATGGCAACAATGCATGCGAATTCTCTTATCCTGGGCACTCAGTGTTTGCACTACAACAAGTTTGTAGGGATGAAAGTCGAGTTCCAGATGCAAAATTCTGCATACGGAGCGGTCAGACATCTGTAGGGCACTTGCATGTTTTAATGCCGATCGCCGAGGACTCCTACGAATAGCATGACGCATGCGTTCAACATTCTCCGGGCATTCTTCGAACAGTACGCTGTTTCCCTGGTGGTATCTTCTTTAAGGCAGAGGCCGTTTCCCAAAAATTCGCCACCCACAACAGTATGGTATTGCGGCTTGGAACACTGTCATTTCGATGAATGCTGAAATGGCGGCGAAAAGCGCGCTGCGTAACAATAACTGACTCATTGTTTTTAAAAAACGTTTCCACTACGAATGCACGATGTGCTGACCAACGCTCCATGGCGACTGAAATGGTTTGAGCTGTTGAGCACATGAGCGCAATAGTTGTCTTGATTATTCATCACTTCTTTCACAGCACTAACACTTATCAAAAAATGAAACTTTTTCTTGTGAACTTACTGTTTATTCTCTTCTCGTCGAACGCGTTTCGGCGTACGTATTCGCCTTCTTTTAGCTTAGAGACAGACTGCCATCTTTTAGTAACGGTTGTTGTGTGGAATGTGTAGTGGGGGTGGTGCGTGGAGGAAGAGGATTGGCGCGGGGATTCAACTTAATGTTTGTTTTTTGTATAATATATATCCATTAATAAATTAAGAGCTTTCAGCTCTTCGTCGTCTTCAAAGCGCTGTATTGCCAGCCACTTTTTCATACGCATGAACAGGTGATAATCACTCGGTGCCAGATCAGGGCTGTATTGGGGGATGATTGAAAAGCTCCCATCCAAACTTTCCCAGAAGTTCTTGCGTTCGTGATGCTGTATGCGGTCGGGCGTTGTCGTGGAAGAACAATACCCCGCAGCTCAACTTACCGCGTCGCTTGTTTTGGATTGCTCTCCGCAGCTTTTTTAAGGTTTCACAGTAAACCTCGGAGTTGATTGTGGTACCCCGTTCCATAAACTCTACCAGGAGAACCCCTTTTCTGTCCCAAAAAACACGGGATTTTGAATCAGAGCACTCATTTTAAAAATTATTATTGAAGCACAGAAACACAACACAGACCTATACCGCCCCTAGCTGGATGCGTACTGAGTCACGCCTCCCGTGTCACCAAGATGGCGGCGCTAGCCCCTCCCCATTACCGCCCACACTGAAACGTAAGTTACTTTCTGGACAGCCCTCGTAATTTAGTTTTGTCCTTTTTCCTATGTTCTTATTGAATTTGTTTAGTTTATATACAATTAGAATGAATTTGTGCATATTTTTTTATGACTAGTGGTCCTTTACAAACAGATAATTACCTTTTAAACCTAGGTCAGATAAATTAACATTCAACATTTTAGGATTTTACCATCCTTCCAATACATATTACTATTGCCTTGAGTATTATTTTTATAATTCAACATAACATATCTTACAGCTAAAATTCTTGTAAAACATATAACGTTTTCAGTGTTTTATGACACTCCTACTACATTCTACTATTCTTTTATAACATAACTTTAATAACTTAGCATACATCTTTTGATGTCTAATATTCTTTTAGAACATGTAACTGTTTAGGTTTTGATTATACCTTTAATTCTATCCGTTATCCTTTCAGGACTATAACTTTTATAACTTAACATCTTATAACTAACATTTCTTTATAACATATAATTATTATTTTATATTTAAACATGATGTCTTATTCTATACTACTTGATGGTGTTTTGTCTCTTTCAAAACTTATTACTATTACTGTATACACACCTATGGTATTTTAACATACTGTGTTTCATAATCATATGTCTTTTACACATTTCACTATTATTGTAGTTACTTCAGGTAACTGACATTTTTTCAGTTAATAATATAGATTTTTCTATACACTTTCTTACACTTGCATTTGAGCTGCTTTCCTTATATAGTGTTCATTACCTTATTGTTTTTCTCACTATACACTGTTATTTGGTTCAGCAAGATGCATTAATTATTATTCACTATATTGGTTACTATGACCGTCACTAATTGTCATTTAATGTTGCTTGCTTATTGTTTTTCACTCACTCCCTACCTACTTCATGCACTCTTGGTTCTGTTTTGTCTTATGTTGTGATTATTATACTATCACTATCACTGTTTACTCTTTATACACTTGTGTATTAATGTTTGTGTTTACTGTTCATTTTATTCACCATATGACTCATTAATATTCACTCTACCTTTACATCTTACTTATTCTAATAATTTAATTTACATTAAATTACATCATATCTTACTTGTGGTTTTGTACCTTCAAGTTTAATCATTTATTTCTTAGTTACTATTAATTGTATGACATGTTTATCATAACGTTATCTATATTTATTTGGTCACTCGGCCAGTCACTTGGGTGGGGTCATTGTCATCATCTTGTCTAAGTTAATAGTCATTACAGTGCTATATACTAAAAATTGTCATTATGCTCATTTTATCCCTTCTTAGCTGTATTCTTCCATTTGTTTAATAAGGTACTCACTTCTTTTTAATGGGGCTGCTTTTTGTAGTGTAATAATATATACAACACCCGGTGCCTCGCTATGAAAAGTGTTTTGAAAATGGCAAAAATTATATAGAAAAATAGTTTATGATGTATACTTCAAAAAGCAATAAAAATGTGTAAATATATTCTGACATTCGTTTATTATCCTATGGGAACTTACTTTCTGGATATCCCTCGTAATATTAAAATTTTGGGTTAATGATATGTGTTGCCGCTTGGAGGCTTTCAGGAAGTCATCTGATAAGTCATACGAGGCTTTGCAACAGAGCTACCCTTTCGCATGGACAGTGGTGCCCAGAAGGGGGGTGCATGGCGCAAGTTGCGCCATCAAAATTTTCAGGGGGGGGACAGTTTTTACAGCATTTTTGATGATAAAAGGGGGGTAAATAAATAAAAGACTATTTGAAAAAAAAAACTTGTAATAACCCTCCTTATTTTAATTATTCGTAAAATGGTAAATTTATTCGTAAAGGGTTCAGTGTAGCACTGCGTGGCAGCCTGATTCGGCGTAGCCCCCCCCCATTTTGCACGACAATCAGCTGTCAACTCAACTGATGACTGAAGCGCATGCAGTCCTTGCCATGTCCAGCAGTAGCCCCTTCATGGCGCCCTAACCTCAATGTTTCATTTTCATTTTATGTGTGCATGGGGAGAAGTAGGTTTCGGTCAATAACTGTTTTGATTTTGTCAAATCAGGAAGAAGAAACGGATGAAAATGAAGGAGGTGAAAAAGAAAAGAAAATGAAAGTGAGAGAATGACAGACCAGTGGATTAAAAGAGGCTTCATTCAGCCTTATCGTTGCATTATGCATATTTCAGGTTTTCCAAATCTAACTGTTATGTACAGAATCCTCCTTTCGCTGGCAGTTACAAGTTGTTCTGCAGAGCGAACTATGAGTAGATTGAAGATTGTGAAAAATCGGCTACGCAGTAGTATGGGTGATTTGTGGCTTTCTAATCTTTTAATTTTAGCTTCTGAAAAAGACATTTTCAAAGCGATTCCAAATGAAGAAATAGTAAACAAATTTGCATTGACAACTTCTCGGAGAAAACAACTTTTATTATATAAATCGTTCAGAGCATCGAAGTGACAACATCAAGTGAGAACGACGAAAAAATCTCTACAGACATGTAAAAACTGCAATATTCTTTTTATTTATATTTTCACTTTCTTAATAAATTGTAAAAATATAGTTTTTCTTGTAACTCAAAACACTTCTACTTTTTTTTTTTGTTACCTTTATACCACCATTTAAATATCAAATGTGTGAGCACATGCACCGCCAGGCGCCGTTCAGGTGGCCTGAGGGGATAACTGAATTTGGGGGGGGGCATGCACCATAGCCTTTGGGGGGATGGTCACCCCTGCGCATAGATAGTATGTTATACTGTTACATACATTTTTTTTTTAAGTACGTGGCTTAATGACTTGTATCCTCTATATAAATACTCCCTTGTGTATTAGTTTTACAGATATTAATTATCAAATATGAATATATTTGTTGATTATAAATATGAATATTTTGTGGATTTGCTTATGAAATGTTAATTTAAAATAAACTTTGTATGTTTATTGAATTGTGTGTTTGTGAAGGCTGAGAAACGAGCTCATCACAATGCATTAGAAAGGAAAAGGCGTGATCATATTAAAGACAGTTTTAGCAGCTTACGTGATTCTGTTCCTGCACTTCAAGGAGAAAAAGTTGTAAGTTACTACTCAATATAATCGCTTGCCTATTTATAATTATTCTTTCACATATTTAATTAATTGCACGTATGAAGCAATTGAACAAATTTTTATAAGATGTTTGATATAAGTTTCAAATGTAGCACGGAGGAGAGTAATATATAACATGTATGTTAATAGGCAAGCAGAGCACAGATACTTAAGAAAGCTGCTGATTACATACAGTTCATGAGAAGGAAAAATTCAGCACATCAGCAGGATATAGATGACTTGAAGAGACAAAACTTGTTGCTTGTATCTCAGAGTATGTATTATGTAGATTTTTATGAAACAAATTTAATTATTTTTTAATAGAAACAAATTTAACCCATATTACTGTTAGCAGATTACTTAGTTTATGTAAAAGGGCAGTTGTAATGGGGCTAAAAGAGGGGTTTTTATTTTATTACAATTCATGAAATTATTTTCTATCTGTGTGGCCAGTCCCGTGTTAAGTAACGTTGGACGCAAACAAAGGAGCAGTGATGTGAAGTTTTGAACGTAGTTGGGGCATTGGAATGCGATGTATGTTGGTCAACGCATTACAATTACAAGAAAACGGGTGATGTGTTACGCACTCAAGCGCGCAACTGGAGCACGCGCGCGGATAGGACGCTAAGCCGACTCAACTGAAGTCAAACAACATGGCCCGAATGTAACAACTTTTGTCAGCAGCGTGATCCCATGCCGACGGAAGTCTGAATACACCACGCCCATTTGAGTGACGTGACTAGTGGCCTCAAAATTTTGTCAACACTTTGGGAGCACTCACAAACCATGTTCCCGGTGCCACTACTAACAGTTTGCCACATGAAGGCTGTGAACGACGGTGAAATTTGGTAGGCGAAAGGCAGTGACTTCCGCCCACATGTAAACGGCAGTCGACCTACCGCCGCTGCGTCGGCTGGACGCACGCTAAGACTCAGTTGCCCCAAATAAATTATTTCAATTGTAAAAGCTTAAACATTAAAAAAATAGTGAAACCATATCGCAGAGTGACGTAAGTGGAGTGAAGAAAAAGTAGTGAACAGACAAAACATTCGGACATGTACACAGTGCGGCACGAGGTGAAGTGGGAAGCGGAAAGTTAAGTAGGCGGCGACCCATTTTTATTATAATTATCCTAAATGTAAAAGAGCGCTCTAAACTAAGGGAACAATTTATGTGTGTGTGTGAATGAAGTGTGTGTACGCAAATACTGGGCAGCCTTTATAAATATATCTGTATAAGTTTTATCATATCAATTCACAGAAATGAGTGATTGTATTTCTTCTATTTGGTTTTTGTGTAAATTTTCTATTTTTGTTTCTGTTTTCTATTTTGTGTAATGTTCGAAGAAAAAGAAAGTTGAATAGTAAACCTACTGGTTCCATAACATAAAATGTGTTAGTTGTAGTTATTTCGTCGTTACCACTCCCTAGTGTTCTATGCAGAAAGACTCGCCTAACGTTCTTTGGGATTTTTCTGAGATTTAAGGGTGGTCAGATAGCGGGATTATGTTACAATTTTTATAAGGGCAAGAGTGTTTAAGTTTACATATTCATCTAAAAAATATGTTGGCGACCTGGGCAATAATAAGGTAAGTTTAATGGGATCATGACGGTAAGTGAAATTCTGGCAGCAGTGAGCAGTAAGTATTATTATAATACTGGCATCTTCTGATGGTAAGATTTAATAAATGGTAAAATTCAGTACGTTTACATTGGTGACCCTGCCAGGATGTTCGTATAAATATTATATGAACTAGACCTGTTTTGAGGCACAGAAGATAGGAGTTGGTAACGACGTATGTATGAATTTATCGTATATAATTACGTAGAATAAGGTTATATTTGGGTAGGGTTATTATGTTTACGATTGTGTTAGGTGTTATTGATAAACGGTTTGATGTGTGTAGTTATAGAATAATAGTGGTTTTTTTATATATAAAAGGGTTATATAAATAATTTTTGAACATGGGCGAAGTACGAGATAATGATATTGGTTTCACGTGGGATGAGTGGGAAAGCGAATTTAGAGGGGTTGTAGATAAAATGACAGACGAGGAGTGGGGTAATTTGGATGACAATTTAACACGGATGGAAGAACAAGAAGAGGGAATATTTGCTGAAATTAAAAAGCACCGTGATGATATTGGTAGTGAGATGACAAATAATAAAGGTAAGTTAGTTGAAGTAATAGTGGTAGAAAATAAGACAGTGAATAAGCCTAATGATAAGGATGATAGTGTAATAGTGGTAGGAAATGGTAGAGAGACAGACCAATCTACCAAGAATAAAAACGATCAGGTGGCAGATAATAATGTAAGTTATGCTAATCTAAGTGAGTCGAATCAAGAGCTGATGAAAAAGTTACAAGTAATGTTAGACGAAATGTTTAGTAAACAAAAGGCAAGGTTAGATGACATATTGTATAAAAACATTTTATTTATATTTTTTATGGTTGTTAATAATCATAGTTCACAGCTCGTACTTACCAATATTTGGATAATTCTCGGGTCCCAGGGTTCTTTCATAAGCGAGATCAGAAACAGTGTGAGGTTACGAAATGAATATTAATGCACATTTTGAATGAAGAGAATTAATATTTTAATTTAGTTTTGAATCATTTAAATTTGTTACAAACTTTACTACATATGAAAGATTTTCGTAAGAATTGATTCTTTGCTTGAGTACATGATTACCACTCCTATTCTATCTTATACTACGGCTTACCTTATTTTATATACACACACACAAGACTGCCCAGCCTGCAATTTTGCACACACACAGACACACAGAAAATTATAAAACCCTTAACATTTTGGAATATCCCCCCGCCGGCAACGTGGTTTTAGTTAGCACTCATGTAGACTCTTTTTTAGTTAATATTCATGTCCGAAATAACACTTGGTCTGTTCTTCCCTGTATTCTCGACCGCGGTCACTTATTTTTAACTGTTATATCACTTTATTACCGGTAAAATAAGAATTTTTGTAAAGAGCCTAACTTGGCTCTGTGTCGGCCGACACCAACAGAGAAAGACTGGCGAGGCGTCCCTTGCAAGCGGTAGGAAGTTCATGTCCACTGCCAACGGATTTTGTCGCCGTTCACAGTTGAGTTGTTGTAGTTTACTGACTCTGTTCACGATACATAGTGGTCTTTTCCGTAGTATGTGCCGACGATATGTAGGCACTGCTGGCTTGATGTCACCAAAAGGGGCGGTGCCTAATTTGCGTATCCTGCAGGTCGGCTTGTGGATCTCACCCAATGTCGTTTCTGCACCATTTTCGACAGCGTCGTTTGATTTTCTTCGCGTCTCGCCCGCGCGTATACCTGCGTCGTGCGTACAGGCACCTGACCACACATAAGCAGAGTTCGTGGAATTCGAGGGTGGCTACATACCTCAACTGATTTCGCAACGTAATATTGCGTCCTGCCTTTGTTCTGAAACTGTTATAGTCACCACGTGTTCTGTCACAATGGAATTAAAACTTGCCCACTATTTTTTATGAAACCCCGAAAACTGAAATAAAATAAAATACCCCATTTTTGACACGTTACAATACCCCCTCAATGAGAATTCTTCTGTCTAAAACGGAAGAAATCTCATTGATAAAACCCCTAAGAGGACCGGTGAGGAACTGGTGCCAACAACCCCCCTTTGTTCTAACACTTCATGGGTACACAACCCCCCTGGCTCGGCGACTATGGACACATCTGAACGAGATCACTGGACTTCTCCGTAAGAGATCCCAACACCGAAAAATCGAACAGACACGCACCACGGCGCACCTCGCCTTCTATCATGCTACCCCAAAAATCCTCAATCCCTGGCTTAGATTACGCCAGATCCTCCACCGATATGTTTCCCCTTACATGCAAGCTGGGCTGCCTTTAGCAGATACTGGGCTCACATTACATACTATAAACTGAAAATTTCTTTAAAAATTTGTTTAAATACCCCTCACTGGTGGTTTCCATTTAAAATCAAATCATAAATTTTGTATATATTTTAAATTATTCTCTTCATTAGGTTTTTCTGTTATTTCTGTTAGTTAAAATAAATCAATTTAAACATTTCTTACAATTAAGAACATCCTTAACCTAACATGTGATTACCTAGAGTCTAACAATACAATTCAATACAAAATAAATCAATAAGAATAAACATGGTTAGTACACAAACAATCAAATAATCAAAGTTTAAAATTATCCATTATCTGACAGGCGCAAATTATTTTTTTTTATTTTATTTTTTTTCTCAAAAAATATTTTCCAAAAAATTTTAAAATTCAAAGAAAAAATTTTAAATTTATTAAAAGGTTTCCTTTACATATAGAAATTATTTAACATTTGTTTAAATTGATCAAAAACAAAAGTCGAATTAACTTCCTTACTAAACAAGCTTAGTATATATATGAACTCACTGTCAGCTGATCAAAACTAGGTCAAGTCCACAACCTTGACCTACATACGTTATGTACAAATTACGGTAATTATTCGCGATCCGGACTATGCTCAAATTGCGGTGAAATATTTCTTTTCCTATTCTTCTATACTATATAAGCACGAAAAAAATTATTTTAAACGGTGGTCGAACCTATTTACGGAGAAAAAAAATTAAATAATTACTCCCATAAGCGCGCATGTAAAGTGAATGACCGCCATGTTATCTAAGAAACGGCGCACAGTTACACAGCGAATGAGTTATGACGTCATTGCGGAGAGTACTCAGCGCTGTACTTCCTAAGTTTACGCGGCAAATAACGTAGCGTTTTTTGGCGCCTTATGGGAGAAATTATTTAATTTTTTGTCTTCCTAAATAGGTTCGACCACCGTTTAAAATTATTTTTCTCGTGTTTATATAGTATAGAAGAATAGAAAAAGAAATATTTCACGGCAATTTGAATATTTCACACACACACACACACACACACACACACACACACACACATGTAATCCATGCATATAATTATGAAAAGATGAAAATCTTACCTTAATGTGTCGGGGGATACAAATCGGCTGCGGCTCTGAAAAAGGCGTGCACGCGATGGCCGTCATATAGCGGGTACCGGCGCTTGAACATGTATTCCGCCAGGTATCCAACGAAATGTTCTTCTCTCCGGCCGAATCGTGGGATACCATGGCGGACTTCTCTCCATGCCCTCTCCACGGTGTTAGTATGAGCGCCGGTTGCGGGGTCCACGAAGTTTTGCTGGTGATTCACACTTTGGTGAATGAACCCCGCTTCTTCCAGGCAATCATATGCTTTCCAGCAATCGCTTATAATAGTTGTGCCTGGAAGAATCCACTTCTCAATGATATTGAGCAGAGTAGTGGAATCCCGGCGCTCCACCGGTACCAGAAAACACTTTCCAGAACCGCGTTCCACTCCCCCGAACACCCACTGCCCTTTAATAAGCCTGCCCCGATTATACTTGCGACGCCCAAATTTGGCCTCGTCGACTTCTACAGTCTTTCCAGGGCACCCCAGTTTGGCTGAGGAGTGCTGGGCGTCGAAAATAAAAACCTCCCGACAAAAACTGTACCAGTCGATGATGAAGTTGGAGGTCACACCACAGTTCCACATGAGAAAGCGTTGGCGAGGCGGTTTGGTATGTAAGAAATGGCAGACCAGGTTGAAGTAGGTTGAGATAGGATGGCGGGTATTCGACAGGAAACTCCCTTCTCGTGCGGACCACTTGATGTTACACCTCCTTTTTTTTTTTGGCAACTTCTCGCAAATTTTGACATCGAAAATGTAACCTCTCTCTATTCAATTCGAGTAAGGAGCCACACGTAGGACAATTTATTGACCCTTTAATAACCTCGTGGGCTATTAAAAAGTCAATAATCTGAGAATCACTCATGCGGACGCATTCGTCTGGTTTCTTCTCGCAAGGAATAGCTGAGCAGGCCATTGTGTGAATAAAAATGTTAGGTATTACCTAAAATGTATAATGTTACAGCTATAGTAAACAACAGAAATAATTAAACCATAATTAATAACACCACACAAACACAAACTAAAGCACTGAATAATAATCACAAAAACATTCACGCACCAGACTACCTAACGCGGCGACAGTACACACTATGCAATATGCAACTTATGGTGAAATTCGCGCATTTATTCTCAACGGTGAAACCGCTGTTTTGTCTTAACCAATTACAAAGGCGAGATTACAAAATTTTGAACCCAGCCGTTGATTTTTTTCTAAGTACCAATGATAAGTCAGCATTACATCAGCCTCTGGTAATTTTTGGCGTTTGGCATACAGTCCAATTTTTGCGGTTCGCCTTAATTTTTGCAAGAATTATCTGGAACAATGAACTATATCCCGCGGCCCTTCGGGCCGCCTCTCCGAACCTAACCGGCAGGCATCGGCTCAACTCGCTTGTAAATGTTTGGAAAATGGTTCGCCTTCATTTTTGCAAGAATTATATACATCCCAAAGGCCAGTTTGCAGCGACAGCTGATGTACAAGCGGTGACGTCACGCGTCGTCCTGTACCGGTGTACACATTCACAGTCTGAAAATGGCGTTCACCGGCTATTGCATGCGTTCTTATGCGAGTAATTATTTAATTTTTTTTCTCCGTAAATAGGTTCGACCACCGTTTAAAATAATTTTTTTCGTGCTTATATAGTATAGAAGAATAGGAAAAGAAATATTTCACCGCAATTTGAGCATAGTCCGGATCGACAATAATTACCCAAATTACATCTATGAACACATTAAACATCGGTAAAATTCTGTCTTGACACACAAAATATAATAAAATAAATCCTTTAAAATAACAAAATAATATTATAAATAATAATCAAATTGACATTCAAATTATTTAAAATAAACACTTTCTGACTTTATATTTCCAAATTCTATCAAAATTTTGTCACTGGTTTCAATTAAAAATTTTATATATTCAACTATAACTTTCTTCATTTAACAATCTCATTCTACATTACTTTGGGTGATTTAAATACTTATAACAATTTAATTTACTACTTGCTCTGTATGCATATATAATCTTTCTCCCTAATACCACTTTAACTATCAGGACACCCATCTCTATCTAAACATCTATCCAACAATCTCTAAACCCAACTTACCTCTGGCACCGCTCATCTTTGTACTAGGATGTGTGTTCCCAACTTGGCTATCTACATACGAACCAATGCCCCTCCAAAATATCGGCAAACACTCCCTTAAACTACTCTATTCCCGCCACAGCGCCACACGCTGCTCACACCTTACCACCTCACCCTTACTACAAAATATCATCAGCAAATATATTTATCTACCATTCACATTACGCATCGCTACATATACTCACTACTACTGTGTCAACATCAATACTTCTCAAATTCTATTGCATTATCTCACAACAACATTACATTAAACTCACAACAATATTTTTCTCTCTACTACCATTTTAACTTTGACTTGGACTGATCTATAGGTCCCACAAAATACTAATCACCCAAAAAACTATCTTTTATTAGCTTTCACAAATTATTACTTTATTTCTCACTTTATCAAATTACTTTTCTCATTACTTTAAATAGCATCTGTAATACATTGAAACATTGCATTAAACATTAATTACCTGGAACATTGACAACCAATATAACAGTGACATTTATTGCTGATCAGCTGATATTCCTAACACAATGAAAACACATCTCAAAATTGAGCAAATTACATGAAATATATATATTTATCAATCCTTACTTCTAACCTCCATGTTTCCCCTTTCTCTGATTCTGATAATTTATGTTAACCGCCTGCCAGTCGGTTTAGTCATCTACTTAGTTTCAAAATACACACATTATAGAAAACATATACTTTCTATCAACTCTCAGATCTAACCTACTACAATACAATATTACATTTAAAACATAGAATGAACACCTTATACTGAATGTATGAGCATTTAATTATTTGAGCGGGATATAAACGTTTTTATTAGATCAAAATTGGAGTTAGCAAATTTTGTTATTTTCAAATTCGTGGCTCCTCTGAGCCACCTCCCATCCACACACGCTATTGCAAATTATGTAAGACTGTAGCGTCTTTTTGCTTCCACAAAGACTGCATATTTGGAGTAATTTGACATCTCCGTGTCTTTGCTTCGGCAGTTATATTTTAACATTTTTGATATCAACATATCTTTGGTTATATTTACACGCCCTTAAACGGGTCTACCACCTGGCTTTGCTGCCCCCATGCGGACAGAGTGGTAGCCGCTGTTCCCTAGTTTGGTGATTCCCCTTAATTCCCCCCTGTCAATTTCAAAATTCACCTTGACAACGATAACAGCTATGGCCAGTTAAGACAGAACGTGTCGCAATGAGCCCCAACCATAGCTGTTAAAGCTAAACCAATTCCACGGTCAGGGTTCTGTGAGGCCGTGACCGCCCGAAAAGTTGGGGAATCACAAGTAAAATATCTTTTGTAAAACTAAAATTAACAATTTATATTAAATGACATTATTAGTCTGGGTGGTGTTTTAACCCCATACATCTCTTTCTTAACCTTCATTAACATAAAATAATAAGTACAAAAATTAAAACTTGCTACCATTGCAGTTCCACACTCCACTGTTGTCACTTCTTTAAACACCAATATACCCCATAAAATTACCCTTTAATCTTGTATAATAACAAGTTCTTTTATTTAGTTTTAAAAATTTTCACATAGACACTTCTGCAAGTCCAATCTTTCACTTTTCACTAACATTTTCTTTCTGACAAAATAATAAGTACCACAATGGATCATCTTATACAGTTACATCAAAATAAAATACATTTGTGTTGTTTTCTGAGGGAAAACAATTCCTTGAAAATTTAAGTATTAAAATTTCATATTCTTGGTTGTTTCATTTTACAATTTCTAAAGCAAAACTAAAATATTTCGTGAAGAGAAAAAAAAATATATATATATATACTACCTTTCCACGAACTATGGGTCCCCCTCCCCGTTCAAAGTGTTGTAAGTTTTCAAATTTTAACCAATTTTGGTGGAGCCGGACCATCCGTTCACCGCCCGAAGGAAGATCCTCCAACCATGGCCCGTCTCCGAGTTCCGAATACCATGGCCAGGACTGGTAAGATCGTGACCGCCCGAAAATGGGGGAGACTCCCTTCTGTAAACATATAAAATCAGATTAAATTTCATTCACACATTAATCATTAATTTCCAAATTCACATCTCGTAAATAATTTAAATTCACTATCAAAATTCAATTATATAACATTCAAATCAATCAAAATATTTAACACATCTCAAATTATTTTAGTTAAATTAATTATTAGAAATACCAGCTCCATTGCTACCAGAACAATTACAATTCTCTAATTCTTGTCTTTAAAATTAATTTTGTTCTTGGTTTAAATTGTCAAATATTAATATTATTATCACAACCATCTACATACACATTGTTTACATAACACATAGTACACCATAATGTAGTACACAAATACATTTAACATAATGACATCAACACATAAAAGAATATACAGTCCAACTTATTATTTCTTATCATTAACCACAAATCGTTCCATAAGACAATGCACTTCAAAACCATATTATTCATATAATTAAATGTTCATGAACAATAAACAATAAACAACTACCCCATATCGTCGAATAATAGTCTAATCTTATGATTATACCAGTCATTTACTATTGAATACACTATCTCGTGATTATCAATATAATTATTCTCTATCTTATCATATTCTTCTACACTATCATTTGAATTAATATGATTATTCCATATTATTCCCTCATATACCTGGTCACGCTCGAGTATGGTCCTGTCGCCGTTATTATATTCTGTTAAAATCAGGTGAGTTATATTATCATCATTAACATCATCTACTGCTATCTCAGTTTCGCTGTAAGGTAAGTACTCATTAGTATTATTATTTCTCTCTAGGCCTAACCTTTCTACGAATTCTTCATAACTTCTCTTTACTTTAAATATCTCTATTTCTCTCTTTTTCTCTCTCTCTCTCAAAACATTTCTCACCATCATACCAAGCTACACACTCTCTCTCAAAACATGCAGGGGATACTAACTTATCATTACGGCACCACCTATGAAGTGCACAAAAAACCAAGGGAAATTTATCTGCAGACCTATCGTCTTTCACATACTCACGTGAAGCCATTTCTTCACCCCCCACTACAACATTACGGGAAAAATCTACCCCCTGCATCCACCCTACCTGTAAATTCTTTCTACTCTCTCTATCTAATTCATCACACACAAACATCATATCAACTTCTTCTACTCTTTCTACAATTTCGTTAACATTATCAACATCTACACAATCATTTTCTAACACCATATTTTTATTTGTATTATCATTGTTATCACTTGTAAACCCATTACTTAAATCATCATTTCCACTACTACTTACCCTGTCATCTTTGTTCGATTTTAATTTGTCTATTACTTTCTTATTTTCTAATTCTATTTCGCCTAACTGCGTCTCTATTTCACTCAATTTCTTATCGTAAATACAGCTTTGTTCTTGAATTTCTTTTTTCATTTCATTAAAATCATTTTTCTGTTCGCTAAATTTTTCGTCCAGTTTACTAAATTGTTGATTAAAAAGCATTTGCATCATTCTTATTATTTCGTTATTATCTGCCATTTTAAAATTTTGTTTAGATATTTCTTTCAACAAAAAAAAAAATGTTTTTGTATAATAAATATTACACATTCATATTATATCTAACTTATTGTACTATTTTTTACCATGCGTAGTTACAACATAACCTTATTTTTACGTATTTTATATTCTTTCGATACCCACTCTGTTTCTGAATTCTGGCTTATTTATATAATTATTTTATATAATGTCCATCGTTTGGGCAGCCATTTGTATAAAAACATTTTATTTATATTTTTTATGGTTGTTAATAATCATAGTTCACAGCTCGTACTTACCAATATTTGGATAATTCTCGGGTCCCAGGGTTCTTTCATAAGCGAGATCAGAAACAGTGTGAGGTTACGAAATGAATATTAATGCACATTTTGAATGAAGAGAATTAATATTTTAATTTAGTTTTGAATCATTTAAATTTGTTACAAACTTTACTACATATGAAAGATTTTCGTAAGAATTGATTCTTTGCTTGAGTACATGATTACCACTCCTATTCTATCTTATACTACGGCTTACCTTATTTTATATACACACACACAAGACTGCCCAGCCTGCAATTTTGCACACACACAGACACACAGAAAATTATAAAACCCTTAACATTTTGGAATATCCCCCCGCCGGCAACGTGGTTTTAGTTAGCACTCATGTAGACTCTTTTTTAGTTAATATTCATGTCCGAAATAACACTTGGTCTGTTCTTCCCTGTATTCTCGACCGCGGTCACTTATTTTTAACTGTTATATCACTTTATTACCGGTAAAATAAGAATTTTTGTAAAGAGCCTAACTTGGCTCTGTGTCGGCCGACACCAACAGAGAAAGACTGGCGAGGCGTCCCTTGCAAGCGGTAGGAAGTTCATGTCCACTGCCAATGGATTTTGTCGCCGTTCACAGTTGAGTTGTTGTAGTTTACCGACTCTGTTCACGATACATAGTGGTCTTTTCTGTAGTATGTGCCGACGATATGTAGGCACTGCTGGCTTGATGTCACCAAAAGGGGCGGTGCCTAATTTGCGTATCCTGCAGGTCGGCTTGTGGATCTCACCCAACGTCGTTTCTGCGCCATTTTTGACAGCGTCGTTTGATTTTCTTCGCGTCTCACCCGCGCGTATACCTCCGTCGTGCGTACAGGCACCTGACCACACATAAGCAGAGTTCGTGGAATTCGAGGGTGGCTACATACCTCAACTGATTTCGCAACGTAATATTGCGTCTTGCCTTTGTTCTGAAACTGTTATAGTCACCACGTGTTCTGTCACAATGGAATTAAAACTTGCCCACTATTTTTTATGAAACCCCGAAAACTGAAATAAAATAAAATACCCCATTTTTGACACGTTACAATATTTAAAAAGCACAACAAAAAGTGGGAAGGAGATAGATGTCAATTAAAGGAGAATACACAAGTTGAATTTAAACAGGTAAGTGTTTGTGGTGGTAGTAATATAACAAAAAATAATGAAGGACTAGTAGACAAGGTAAGTGGTGGTATTAATATAAGTAATTATAATGGTGAAATAATGTTAAATAAGAATAATAGTTATATAGCTGAAAATGGGGTATCTAAGAATGATACGGTAAGTGATAGTGGTGATAATGAGAGTAGAAAGTTAGTCGGTGTTAGTAACGGAGTAGTAATTAGTGTTGATGAATTAGAGAAAGAGTGGGAAGAGAGTTTAGATGAAAGTTTAGATGGGCAAAGGGCAAATTTTCCCCAAGTTTATGGTGAAACAGAGGTTTCACAGGTTGTTTATGAGGACAGAGTTTCCTCCTGTAGTTGTATGGAAGATGAGGTGTCTTCAGATGGTCCCTTTAATTTTTGTGATGGTCTTGGAAGTGCCAAGGAATGTAGTAAGTTTGTTGTGCCCTTTGCATGGAATGAGATAGTTCAGTGGGGTTATGAGAGGTATTGTGATGAGAGCAAGAGAGAGATAGAGATTTTTGAGGTTAATAGAGGTTATGAATTGTTAGTGCAGGTTTTAGATATTGAGAGAGGTGAAAAAAGTAACTTACATTGTGAAATAGAGATAGATGAATATTTTGATAATACCTTTATAAATGATAATAACTTACCTGATGTTGTGATGGATGTAGTAGAGGAATATAATGATAAAATAACTTACCTTGTGTTAACTAGATTTACTGATGGAGACGGAACTAAGATCACAAATGTAGACAGGTTTTATGAATTAATAGGCAATAATGGTGTCAAATACTACGTTGATAATGGTCATTATAATAATAATAATAAATTGTATGTGGATAAAAATGATTTGTGTTTTAAATATGTTAGATATCTATACGACGATGTAGGGTAGATTGAAAAATCAGTGTATGGACATTTTAAATATTTTAGTTTATGGTTCTGACCTTGCTAATTTAGGAAATGAGGTGTGGTAAACTGAAAAATAACGACAAAGATTTGTAAATAAATTTTAGTTAAATTGATTGTGTCTGTATTGTAACAAGTATGTAATGTAAACAATATGTATGTAGTAGAAATTGATGTACTAATAATAATAATAATAATAATATTTTGGCAGACTAAATAAATAACAAGAATAATTATGAAAGTAAATTAATGAATTGCAATTGTTTTGAAGTAAGGTAATTAAAAATGTTGTGTTTTCAATACTTGATGGAATTCAAATAATTTGAGAGGTTTAAATATTTTTGATTGATTTAAAATGTTATATAATTGAATTTTGATGATGAATTGACATTATTTTGGGAGATTTAAATTTGATAATAATTAATAAATAAATAAATGTTAAATTGTGTTTAGTTTGTGGAATAACATGGTTGTTAAAATGTTTCAGAAGGTACATGGAGTTATTGGTGTTTGGTGTTTATATTTGTGTGTCTATGATAGTGATGTACTGTAAGTATGAATTTTATAATGCATAGTAAAACTTTATATAATTTTGAAATGTATTTAGAGAAAGGTCATTCACCTGACCAGGAACATCAGCTGATTGCTGGGGTTATATGTATAGTATATCACTTATAAAAGATTTGCAAATTTTTCAATGTAATTAAATGTTTGAATATAATTAATATTTGAATATAGTATTTTCAATGTGTTTAAGAGATTTTGAATCAAATGGTAAAATGTATTTGAGATAATGTTGAATTTTCAATGCTTGATGTAATGTAAAAGGTGGTAAATGTTAGAATTTTGGTGATAATAATGTTTAAGTAGGGCATTTAAGCAAATCAAGGCCAAGTTTAGTGGTATTAGAGAGAACAATATTGTTGTGAATAAACGTAATGTAGAATTTGAGAATTAATAATGACACAGTAGAAATGGGGAATATAGGTAAAGTAATGAGTGATATATTGAGGTAATAAATAAATGGAGATATTTTGTAGATGAAAATTAGGTAATGGGAGAGTAATTAGTTGATAGGTGATTTTGTAAGGGGGGTGGTGTGATAAGGAGTCCTCAACGAAAAGCGTTGTGGCGGGAGGGGAACCGATATGTGCCGGAGAGGGTCACCTAGGGAGGGTCCAGGAACCAAATAAGGGAATGAGTATTGGGAAGGGAACACACATCCTGAGTACAAAGGGGTAGCGAGTATTTTGTTATAAGGGTAGAATGTTTCGAAATGAGTTGAATAATAAGTTAGAGGTAGAGAATGGTTGGTAGATGTTTTGATAGAGGGGTGTCAGACTAGATTAAAGCTGTTAAGTGTATATTAGAGTCATAAGGGGTGTAAGATTATATGTAAATGCCAAGCTTGTAAATCGAAATGTTATGCATAATTAAGTCACCCAAACTAATTGAGAATGAAAATATTAAATAAAGAAAGTCATAGTCAAAATGTAATAAGAATTGCAACCAGCGACAGATTTTAATAGAATTTGAGAATAATATAAAGCTATAAAATGTGTAATTTTTGGTCAATTTAAATGTAAATTTTCTTGTTTATTGTAAGATAATGATATTTTGAATGTTAATTTTGAATGTGCTATTTTATTATGTTGTATTATGTTAGTTGGCAAAAATGTTAAAGATGTTTCATGTATTTTATGATGTAGCTGTGTGTAACATATGTATGTCAAGGTCATTCACTCGACCCAGAGAGATCAGCTGATGGTTGATGTTAGAGACAAGACCAGTTTCTAGTAATTGATTGATGCCATTTTGCATTTTGTTTCTTGATTGAATTAAATATTTTTGTTTTTCGGAAAATTAAGAAAAGAGATATTTTGGTAAATTAAAATTTTTTTTGGCCTGCCATATAGATGATGTTTGAGTTTCAAGTATATTATTGTTTATGTGTATTACTAGTGTATTTATTGAATTACATTGTTGAGTATATATATAGGTAACCAAATGTTAGGATAAGTGAATTAATGATTTAATAAGATGTTCAATTTGTGTTTTTTATGATTGTTATTAGTAATGAAGAAAATTGATAGAGTTGATAGATTCATAGAAAAAGATTTTTTTGTCTTGATGAAAATAATGATAATGTAATAGTTTGATTTTGAACTCAAATGAAATTTTAACCAAATCTGATGATTTGAATTTAATTTGTTTGCTATATTTTGATTTGAAAAAATGATTTTAAAATGTTTAAGGAGTTTGTTTAGAAGATATTATGAGTACGTGTACGTGCCCAGTACTTGCTAAAGGCAACCCAGTATGTATGTAAGGGGGAACAGATCGGTTGAGGATCTGGCATGGTATAAGGCCAGGGTTTGGATTTTGGGGTGGAATGTTAGAAGGTTAGGCGCATTATGGTGCGTATCTGTTCGATTTTACGGTGTTGGGATCTCGAATAGAGAAGTCCAGTAATCTCGTTCAGGTGCAGCCATAGTCGCCGAACTAGGGGGGTTGTTTACCCATGATGTGTTAAGAATTAAGGGGGGTGTTGACACCATATCCTCTCTGATCCTCTTAGGGGTAGCAATGAGAGTTCTTCTGTCTGGACAAAAGACCTCTCATTGGGGGGGGGGTATTGTAACGGGGCTAAAAGAGGGGTTTTTATTTTATTAGAATTCATGAAATTATTTTCCATCTGTGTGGCCAGTCCCGTGTTAAGTAACGTTGGACGCAAACAAAGGAGCAGTGATGTGAAGTTTTGAACGTAGTTGGGGCATTGGAATGCGATGTATGTTTGTCAACACATTACAATTACAAGAAAACGGGTGATGTGTTACGCACTCAAGCGCGCAACTGGAGCACGCGCGCGGATAGGACGCTAAGCCGACTCAACTGAAGTCAAACAACATGGCCCGAATGTAACAACTTTTGTCAGCAGCGTGGTCCCATGCCGACGGAAGTCTGAATACACCACGCCCATTTGAGTGACGTGACTAGTGGCCTCGAAATTTTGTCAACGCTTTGGGAGCACTCACAAACCATGTTCCCGGTGCCAGTACTAACAGTTTGCCACATGAAGGCTGTGAACGACTGCGAAATTTGGTAGACGAAAGGCAGTGACTTCCGCCCGCATGTAAACGGCAGTCGACCTACCGCTGCTGCATCGGCTGGACGCACGCTAAGACTCAGTTGCCCCAAATAAATTATTTCAATTGTAAAAGCTTAAACATTAAAAAAATAGTGAACAGACAAAACATTTGGACATGTACACAGTGCGGCACGAGGTGAAGTGGGAAGCGGAAAGTTAAGTAGGCGGCGACCCATTTTTATTATAATTATCCTAAATGTAAAAGAGCGCTCTAAACTAAGGGAACAATTTATATGTATGTGAATGAAGTGTGTGTACGCAAAGACTGGGCAGCCTTTATAAATATATCTGTATAAGTTTTATCTTATCAATTCACAGAAATGAGTGATTGTATTTCTTCTATTTGGTTTTTGTGTAAATTTTCTATTTTTGTTTCTGTTTTCTATTTTGTATAATGTTCGAAGAAAAAGAAAGTTGAATAGTAAACCTACTGGTTCCATAAGATAAAATGTGTTAGTTGTAGTTATTTCGTCGTTACCACTCCCTAGTGTTCTGTGCTGAAAGACTCGCCTAACGTTCTTTGGGATTTTTCTGAGATTTAAGGGTGGTCAGATAGCGGGATTATGTTACAATTTTTATAAGGGCAAGAGTGTTTAAGTTTACATATTCATCTAAAAAATATGTTGGCGACCTGGGCAATAATAAGGTAAGTTTAATGGGATCATGATGGTAAGTGAAATTTTGGCAGCAGTGAGCAGTAAGTATTATTATAATACTGGCATCTTCTGATGGTAAGATTTAATAAATGGTAAAAATCAGTACGTTTACACAGTTCAGAAAAAAATTGTTTAAAGTATCTCAGAGACAGCTCTGATGATTTGCAGATTCATTATACCCATTAAAAATATGGAAAGTACTTTTCTCAATATAATGTTATACTCGTTAACGTTTTATAAACGGTAAAAATTTTCAGATGTTATTGCAAGTATTATATAGTTTCACTACATTAAAGGTTCGGACATAGAATTTTTTAAACCTCATAGTGGTCTTTCTGTGAGGTAAGTTCATGAAGCAATTAAGGTAAAAGATATATCCTCCTTATAAAAACGTTTTTATGAAACTTTATGAAAGGCATGTTTTATTAATGCATTACCAGTTTTTAAAAATGGGTTTTATATGAGATTTCATTTACTGGCTTTGATATTACTTTTAAGGAATGTGAATGTATTTGGATCATTATAATGTTCTAGTGGCAGTGCTTCACTTGCATTAAATATAGTTTTATCATCTACAGGCACAAATATGTAAAAGCTATGATCTCACAACCTTATCATTGTATCATCATTAGCAAATCGTGTGTCAGCTATGTTATGCAAACATTTATTTTGTGTTTCTTATAGAAAAAAGTTAAGTCAGTTTTTTAGAATTAATCAACAGATACTGTACTATTGTACATAAGTGGCATATACTTTGCTTTAGAGCTTAAATATTATACAAACATGAAAATAGTTTTAAAAATACGATTATATTACACAGGAAACTATCAAATAAATTAAATTGTGGGTGGGCAATCAGTTGTTCTTTTTTATGTTTTCATTGCATTGTATTCTACTTTTTTCATGCATAATTGATGTGTATTGAGAATTAAAGCTAGAAGATGTATTTTTCATTATGAATTTGTGAATCAGTGGCTGTTTATTGGACAGTTGTATTTTGTGTAAAACATTAATGTTGATTTAATAGATGCAGACATGTGTAATTGGTAACTTATATTAATTGCTATTGTTATGTAACTTGTATTAATTGGGAAATTGTCTTATATTAGTGCCTTTGTTTATAATAACTATTGTTATTAAAGTGTGATTAACTAATTCCCTGATCTGTAATTGTTTTTTTCCACTGTTAAGATAATGATCCATGTGAGAGCCACTGTTTACTGAGAGCCAAATTAACACATATTTTTCCACTTTGAAATTATTTTTGTATTTTAAATGTCCACTGTTTTGCAGTTGGTAACCCAGATTTTTATTTCTTTTTTTTTTAGTTCAAGTGGTAAAAGAAAGCTCACTTTTTAAACTTGAATTCTGATTTTTAATCCTCCATGTTTTATAAAAATTAAGGAAAGTTGAATTTTCACTAACAGATAAACAAGCTAATAAAGTTATATTTTTGAAGTCTTCTTCTGGTACGGACTGCGTCAAAAATGTATGACAACGTTTCACTCATATGAGTATCCTCAGGTCTAAGTGACAAAAACGCCGGCAGTTATATTGTGTATAAGTGGTTGTGGGTGGGTAAGTGGACCCTACCCTGTAGGTGTTACGCTGTATGCATTATTTGTGTGGTCAGTCAACCCACGTACAGTCGTCAAACCAGAAAGTAAAGGGTACCACATCGTACTAAACGTGGTAGTTTCTCTGTTGATGTTATCCTTGTGTTTATTAATTTCTATTGCTTCTAGGACTAATCTGTCATAATACCTATTACATGACCTTATTACAGATGCGTATTCATTGTTTACCATGTGATTAGTTAAGGCTGAATGCTCAGCAATTGCAGTCTTTTCAACTGCCAAGTTCTTCGTATGTCTGACATGTGCTTGGACTCTTGTGGAAATCAGGCTGATAATCAGGGATCGAAATGTCAAGCAAGAATAATACGATATAAGCAGTCCAAATATAGGATTTACGCTTGAGAAATCAGCTATTGCTCAGAGGTTTTAAAGAAAATAACAAGGTACAGTCTTTCCGTTCTTAGCTTAATCCTGATATAAACAAACAGGTGTGGTACATCTGAAACGCTATTTGCTGCTTGAATTAGAGGCGTGTCAGACAGGTTATATATAATGTTGATACTGTATAGACACATGTAAATTGTAATAATTTGTCCTGACCAAAATAAAATTTTGAGTGACTGTGTCAGACCGACAGTGAAATATTTTATAACACGGAGAGTTAATGGCTTTTTTATTCACTGTTTGAATATCGGAAGAAAAAAATAAAGTAGGTCTATATTTAAAGCGAAAATAGAAGCTGCGATTATTACTTACCAGTGTACTGTGTATTATCAATTGCTGTCGGAGAGTAATGCAATGCCTTCCATATCTGTGTCGGAGCTTGAATCGTTACTTGAGTCAGCAGTGTTGATGATAAGATTGTCCACGACAGTGTCAGTAATTTGATCCAATTCCCAAAACTTGTCTTCTTCTTTGAATACGTGTTGCACACAGTGACTCCACATGTTCGGCGTTATCTCATTTACCGCCTTCTCTATCAGCTGTTTTATATCATGGAGCTTATATGTTGTGCTGTGATGGGCAACGTATTGTTACAACATCATATAACAATCTACGTGTTTATCGAACGTTCCAGAGAGATCCAGAATGTAAGCATGTGGCGTACGTGATTGTAGACGCATTTACAAGAGAGTTCTTGATGCCGCCAGCCATGCGGACTGTGTCAAGGCCGCAGTTAATTATGTAGTTCATACAGACACAATTAGGAATCTAGATATTCGACTGGCTATAAATACCGGTACTCAACGACGTTCAGTTTAGTACAGCTGCGATATATTTTCAGAGCGGTTCGAGTTATTACTGTGTATGTTCAAGTAGTTATTAGTGAAGTGTTGCGTTTTATAATCAGACGGTATAATTAGACTGTGTTGTTAATTACGAACTGTTTTACTGTAACAATTAAAGGTGTGATTAGTGACTTAATTGGTGTCTTGTACTTATTTTGTTTCCACTGTACCTACGACGATCGAGTAGACCATCATAACAGTGGTGTCAGAACTGGGATAGAGCGGTTAACAGTGGACACTTTGTACAAGACGAGTATAGTTCGTAATTAATTAATAAAATGGATACCAGTCAGATGATAGAAGCATTCCAAGCAATGCTACAGCAAAGTCAGGAACAAGAAAAAGAAGAACGAAGACAGGAAAGAGAAGAAGCAGAAAACGACAAGACGAAAAATGTAATCGTGAAAATGAAATACCAGAACGAAAAAAGAATTTAGCCGTCAAGCAGACAACGTTAAGACGTTCGTACAATAGGATATCACTGCAAAATTTGTCCTGTTACGAGGTGAGCTGAACAAACAAGTTGACAGAATATCTGAAATAGAAAAATCTGTGAAAACAAATATTTCAAGTATAGAAGATTCTATTACAAGTTTAATAAAATAAATTAAAAAGGAAGTCGAACATTTAGTAAAAGAAATACTTGATAACGAAAGACCATTAATAAATGCTGAAGAAAATTCAAAATATCAGAGAAATCTAACTGTAGCAGGGCCAGTTTATGCAGAGGCCCCAACATTTGATGGAAGCACTCATTGGGCAACTTATATTTGCCAATTTGAAGCTGCCACTCGCTTAAATAAATGGACGGAAAAAGAGAAAGGACTTTCACTAATTCTTACTTTAAAAGGGCCTGCCGCAGAATTAATACAGAAAGTGCCATCTGACAGTCAGAATGGCTATGCCGAATTAACTAAAGCTCTGGAATTATGGTACGGTGACCAGCATTTGTGCGAAGTGTACCATGAACAACTTAAAGCGAGGCGACAGCGTTCAGGGGAGAGCCTTCAAGAGTTTGAAGCAAATATCGACCGACTGATGAGATTGGCTTGTCCCGAAGAATCGGAGGACTTCCGGAAGTGGATTTCTCTCATTATATTTATTGACGATATCAGAGATAGTCAGTTACAACAAGTGTTAAGAATGGCTCGGCATGATAATAAATCAGACGCTCTTGTTCATGCTCTCCGTTTTGAAGCTGCCAAGTCGGCTGCCTACATTAATCAAAGTATGCCATCACGTTGTAGTGAAACAGATCCAATACCACAGTATCGTCATAGCGGACGGCATAAAGAGACGATTCAAAAACAACAGTTTTAGAAGTCAGCAGCGCCACAACGATCTTTCGAACCAAAGGATAAAGACAGAAGACCGAAGTGTTACAACTGTGGAAAACGTGGTCATCTACAGGTAGACTGTTGGGAGAAGAAGATACCAAGAGAAGAGAGCGATCGCACCGGTTGGAGAAGTAAAGCCCCAGAACAGCACACAGTTTCCATGCTACATAAGACCAGTGGAAACTTGATCGTTAATGGATTTGCGGAAACCAACATCATTTACAGTTGACACGGGTGCAACAGTGTCCATTGTGTGCCCTGACTTAGTCAGCAACCGCCAGCCTCTAATTAGCTCTTGTACAATACAGACTGTGACTGGAAGCCCCGTCAAGGTGCTAGGAAAGATAGATGTACGTGTACGCCTGGGTCTTCTCGAGTTTAGCCACCAAATGCTCGTTGCAGACATTGTCGATGAAGTGATTCTTGGCACGGACATTATGAATGCCTACGGATTCATTGTGGACTTGAGAGAGAATGTCCTGAAGGTTGGCCAAGAGAAGATAAAGCTTTGCATGGCTAAAATGACAGGGTCTACCAACCATTCGATTAAGCGAGTGGCATTAGTCGAAGAAGAAGTCAACAGGTCTGGTCAAGAGGAACCCTCCCTATTGCAAGCGGAAATGGAGGAAAAACTAGCAGAGGAAATACAGATAAGTGTAACATCAAAAGAAGTGGTTGGAAAGCCAACTATGGGTGTCGAGACAAAACTCTTGCTTGTTCCTGAGCTGATAGAAGCGCCCGAGGGCAAAGTGGCTGAAGATGAGGTTACGCAAGAGGTTGTTGACGAGAACCAAGCAAACATGGATCAGCCAGTGGTAATTACATCATCAGTACACGACACAACCAGCATGACTCCAGCAAAATTGGTGTTTGGGCGGGAGATTCTTCTTCCTGGGGACTTAATGTTCGGATCACCTGAGACTCAGTCCCAAGAGCCGCAGAACTATTCCTCGCAATTAGAAAACCAACTGCGAGAAATGAATCGCTTGGTAAGAGGATGGCTGAAGATTGCCAGTGATAAAATGAAATCTCGGTATGACATTCGCAACAATAGTGGGGGTTTCCAAGGAGATCAGGTCTGGTTGTTCAATCCAAAGCGCCGTCTTGGTCGCTCACCTAAGCTTCAGTCTAACTGGGAAGGACCCTACACTGTGAAAAAAAGAATTAACGATGTTGTTTATCGGATTCAACAGGAAGGACAGCGGAAGTTCAAGGTCGTCCACCTAGATCGCCTGGCTAGGTACAACTTAGAGACGGTTTGCCAGTTCGGGACGAACAGGCTTAAGGAGGAGGCAGTGTTACGACGTCACAGAACAATCTACGTGTTTATCGAACGTTCCAGAAAGATCCAGAATGTAAGCGTGTGGCGTACGTGCTTGTAGACGCATTTACGAGAGAGTTCTCGATGCCGCAAGCCGTGCGGACTGTGTCGAGGCCGCAGTTAATTACGTAGTTCATAAAGACGCAATTAGGAATCGTCTAGATATTCGACTGGCTATAAATACCGGTACTGAACGACGTTCAGTTTAGTACAGCTGCAATATATTTCCAGAGCGGTTCGAGTTATTACTGTGTATGTTCAAGTAGTTATTAGTGAAGTGTTGCGTTTTTTAATTGGACGGTATAATTATACTGTGTTGTTAATACGAACTGTTTTACTGTAACAATTAAAGGTGTGATTAGTGACTTAATTGGTGTCTTGTACTTATTTTGTTTCCACTGTACCTACGGCGATCGAGTAGACCGTCGTAACAGTATCCTTTCAACTGGCTCGATAATAATTCAGTGGGATTCAGCGTACAGTGATAAGGAGGAAGCCTTAAAACAGTGTGCTCTGACTTTTCGGCAATATCATTTACTACAAACTTTTTAAATTTCTGTCTATTTTGTTTTACTATTTCTAAAAGTTCAGTTTTGACGCAACGTTCTTCAAAACGTATATTTTTTTAAGTTGAGCCACGCAACTATATCAGCTTTCCACAACGCACTATTCGGAATACGTTCAGTCATCACGGAATGATATGGGTCATTGTAACCCCTCTTCAAAAAAATTTTTTTTTTTTTAAAGAGGGGCCACTAGTTATTTAAAACTAGGCCAAAAGCCTAGAGAAGCCAAAATGCGCTGGGTCCAGTGAGACGGGACTTGCAATTAAAACTCACTATTAACAACCAATTAATACTTTTATTACATCTTTTAATTTTTGTTTTTATAATTGCAATTTTGTATAAACCGTCCCCATACATAACCCACAGAAATAACACATACATAATTCACATAAATACACATATAAATATATACCTCTATCACAGACCATGTTCAGTATCACAACATAAATAACAAACACCCTCATAACATTAAAGCATTGCCACCCGCCTATATATATTTTCTCTCCATACATCTATCGCCCCATATAATAGAAATAATTAATCATTTATATAAATTTCAACCACCATACCTATGCAGACATCCGACTATATATACATATCTCTAGTGCCTCCAAGAATCTGGGTTGGCCAGAATGCTAGATGCCACTTTAAAATGCTCTTAAACCGTGCATATAAACTTGGTGAAATTATAATCACAAGTTGTTGGAAAAATTATAATTGACAATAATAACTCGAAAAGAAAGCAAGCTACAATTTCCATGACCTGAACAGTATGTGTGAATATTGTGAGATAAAAATTTATAAATTTTTTTGTAAGAAATCTAGTTTAGCAATAATGACTACAAATTTACAACTGTGATGTGACATAATACCTTATAACTTTTTCTAAGAAAACTGATTTGGCAATAATAAATTAAAAAGAACTTTTATAACTGTGATGTGATATAATACTTTATAACTTTTTCTAAGAAAACTGATTTGGCCCGGTAGCCGACATGTTCCTAAGTATGATCGTACCTAGATTAACATATGCATGGCACCTGCATCTATCTGTATGCAAAACCTGCCTACACAGGATTAAACAGGGGGCCAGACTGTTACTGAATAAAAAAACTTGCAACCCTTACATGACCCAAAACCTAAATTAAGTATGTGAAATAACCGCAATTACCAGAGCTAACCTGACAGGAATTATAGCTGAACCCGACCAGCCGGTGGGTTCATCCTGTCACCAACAGAACCCCGCTGCATATCTGAAATTCCGGACCCCTAATACTTGAACCACCCCCTTTTACAGAAAACGAGAAAGAAAATATAAGTGCCTGAATTGTAAGAAGCCTAGGATACATGCCAGCCCCCGGGCTTACACTTAATATCAAATATCAGTACATACTATACAAAGTTCCCCCAAAATCCGCGCACAATTATGTCCAGTTAAACCGGGGCCCAATTAAAACATTTAAAAGATGAAAGCAATATCATGGTGTGTCACACAATACCCCACAAGTTTTATTAAGTGTTATCTGCACAAATCGGTGGTGTCTATGTAGGTCAAAAATAATAAATGGTTGGATGTCACCTTATTTATATCATGTTGTGGTGCTCGAGTTCAACGCCTAGTGCATGTAGTTTTGGTGTGGCATGCTGATCTCGCTGTTCCCTCCGGCAGGCGAAGTCGAGAGCCTCTTCTAATACGTTCAGGAGCAGATGTTCATGCCTGGGCCGGGGTCCTCGTCTAGGGCGAAGGGACCCTAAGCATACGTAGATAATTAGAGGGATGTCCCAACACTTATTTTCACAGGATACTCCCACACGCACACTCGATTGAACCCGTACAGAACAAATTTGAACAGGCCTCCCCTGACCATTTAAACTCTGTTCGTTTTAATTAAAACATACGTCTTCTCTTTTGACATTTATAATTTACTCACAGACGCCCCCAAAACCAATTTATAATTTTTAATTACTTGATTATGCCTACGTGGGCAGAAAGTTTGACACACTATAACCTGTCCATTTTGTACACTGGCACGTGGTACTGCATTTTAAAACTTATAAGTCAGAGTAAATTACATAATTTTACAGCACTAAAGTGATAGGCAATTACTGTATCTTAATTAAGATATAATTTAATTACATGAGGGTTTAAATAATTTAGAATTGTCTGATACTGAATACTTCCGGTGTACGCCACGCGGTGCAAAAGCTATCAAGCCCCATCCACTCTTACAATATTCAAATTCACATTTTATTTTATGCAAACCTTTATACATATATGTTACGGTTACTTACCGCAGATCTGTACTAGATTATCTAGCCATCAGACGGTGATAGAATACGATGAAAAGGACTTCACTCTGTCGGAGAGGGGTGCAGCTGTTCACAGTATGGCGACTGGGGCAAGAACAAAACGAAAATAACGGAGCTTCGGCACCGTGACGAATCACGCGTTTCCAGGCCACCACCAGAATTCGTGGCTGGTACCACAGCAAGCTAGATTTTACTCCCATTAAATACAGATACTGCTAACCGATTCGTGTTAGACTTAAATATTTATTTATATATTTCTTATATAAGCGCCGATTTGTGGACGAACCGGCACACCCCCAGCCCAAAAGGGCAACCTAGTTGCCCCTCACTTAGACTGAGGGGTACCCTGCAGTGTACCCCTATCTTGTCTTCTAAAACACGGGTATTCATCGGTGTTCACAGTAGTCTTCGCTCTCAGGAGACATCAGAATCTCACCACTGCGACCATCCCCATGTGACCCTCTCCGTCAAGCCAACCACACGGGACCGCCCCAACACGTCACCCTCTCTGGTGACCCTCAGCTACCTCCACCGGTCCCACTCACATACCCGTCCGAAGACCAAACAAGGTATCCCCCACCTTGGTCTGTGAGTGACCGTACTACACCTCTCGTCCACCTCTTGGACCGACCAGCCATATGCATCAACACAAGGCCTCACAATCCTTGGCATATGGCTGGCCCACATCCCTACACTAGGGCGGACGGCCCCGCTTCGCCAGACAGAGAGGACCGCATCAAGGGCACTCGAAGATCCATCCCTTCATTTACTCTTTCAAAAAGACCATAACTATAGGGGGGTTACTTCTCCACGGCACCGTCTAAACAACACACTCTCAACCCAAAAGACACACCAAGGACATCAACCGGGGAATGCGGCATGGCTCGGACCCTACAATAATCAACAAACAAACCCCAACAAAGAAAAGCGAAAACAACACCACCCTATCACACTCCATGATAATTTCTCAAAACAGGGGAAACTGACGATCTCCAAGACACCACAATCTAAGGGCACACTCTCCAACTCCTTTTGATATTTTTTTGTTTCTTTTCCTTTTCTAATTTTTTGTTTTGTTTTTTATTTTATTTTATGTTTTTCTAAGGGGAGGGGTAGGAAAATTGGGAAGATGAAAAGGGCAAGGATCATTGAAAGGTTAGGATATTTGAAAACTTATAAGTCAGCCGAAATTACAGATATACATCCCGTTAAATACAGATACTGCTAACCGATTCGCTTTAGACTTAAATATTTATTTATATATTTCTTATATAAGCGCCGATTCGTGGACGAACCGGCACAGCATTATCCATGATTATTACACTATTGTTTGGTAACAGTGTAACAATCTTTTCAAACCATTTTTTGAAGACATCACCATTCATTTCAGTATGATAATCCCCACTATTTTTAGATTCGAACAGAAGTAAGCCCCCATCTAAAAACCCATGTTCATTACTGATATGAAGTAGTATGAGACGCTTCCCTTTGTTACGTGGTGGTTTTATTCCAGTTGATAGACCTGACAGAAAAGCTTGTCGTGATGTTTTTATTGTGGAATCACTCCGTACTTTGTTAGTCATGTGTCCTTCATGAACCCATGTCTCATCGAGGTAAATAATGTGGCGATTCCCCGTCCTGAAATGCTTGACTGACTTTAAGTAATTTCCTCGCCAAGTCGAAATGTCATGTCTATCTAAAATTACAGATAATTTATTTTTTTTAATAAATTCAAAACCCAAAGATTTTAAAAATCCATGGAGGTTGGTACGTCCCATATGAGGTAAATCGGGGTCATTATTAATTTCTAATAATAATAGTTTTTTTAGGGTTGGAGCTTCATTACGAAAAAAAAAGTTATGGACTTTACACCGTATAGCCGTTTTAACGAAGTCATCGCATTTACCCAATACAGTACTCTCGCGTTTTCTTTTCTTTCCTGGTGTAACGAGTTTCCCTGTGTTTTTAACTCACTTCTGATACTTTGAACACTTGAAACATCAGTAAATTTGGAAGTAAGTTTTTCTAAGTCTTTGATAGCAAGAGTCGGGTATTTTTCATTTAACTTATTAAAAATGTTAAATACTATTAATTTTTCACCCCTTTTTAGCGGCTTACCCCGTTTGTGTTTCGTAACTGACACACTTGATGGGCCAGCTGTGCTATCCATCTTAACGCAAAATATTAAAAACAATAATAATAAGTTTCACCAGCTTATGCTAAACACATGAAATACATAGCACTGAGACACTCGCACACTTTACACTTGTACCCTTAACCACTAACTCGTAATCGATATTTTCAATCAGCGGCAATAAACTCCTACTGTGTAGGTCATAAAGATGATTAAACGTAATCAAAAACCACTTGTTGCAGTAATACTAAAGACAATAGGTAGGCCAAAAAACAACTCTCACATGACTGTACAGACATTCTGCACATGCGCATAACACATTACTGTGCATAAGGTATCAACGCCCCTGACCAATGACATTTCAGGTGAGCCACGTAGACTTGTTTACATCAGGATTAAGCTAAGAACGGAAGCAGTATATACAGGTTGAACCAAATATATATTACAAGGCAATCATGGAAAATGTCAACAAATTTGTTGTGGTTAACAAACCTATCAATTGGTGTAATGTGTTTCACAGAAATGTTAATAACAATTATCCCTCGAGTCTGTTCTGTGGTATACCTCATGTACATTCACATCACCATACCCCACAACCTTGTAGAGATTTCAGTTTGTGTACTACCACTAGTATATTTCTAAATAGTAGAGTATTTCTACCACCAGTATATTTGGCTATACTCCAAATGAAATTTTAATTATATTTCCCTTGTGATGATGCTGACATTTGAATGTTGTAGTGCATTTTTGTCCTTAATTATAGTTCTAGCTTTTTGTATTCTTTTGTTTCCACCTTTATTTTTTTTTCATTTTTTTATTGCATGAAAAATAGGAATATAAAGTCTTGGATTTCCTTGTCCATGACGTGTCCGTTGATTAACTAAATATAATTAAATCACTACCGACTCAGAACACAAAGTTTTTATGGGTAAAAGTTTTACCTCATAGCCTGAACCAGTTTTCACTTATTATGAGCTTCGTCAGAGGCTGCCACTGTGAGCGCTGTCCGTCTCGTTCTTGACAACAGCGTCGACTTTTGAAGGATCGATGTTGTGTGTGTGGGGTGTGATATGTTCGAATAATACATGTGATTTGAATTGTGTTTGTTCGTTTGGGATGTCGTTTTTGTGTGTTTGTATATTTACAATTGTTCAAGAGTGTCTAGTTTTCGGCCTTTTGTGTGTACGTGTAGAATATCCATGTTGTTGTCGATGTTTGTGTATGTGTGGTTTGCAAATGTGGATTTGGTAGTGAAGTGTAGTGCCTTTGTGTGTTCAATATATCTTTGCTTGAAGCAACATCCTGTCTGGTCTGATGTAGAATTTGTTGCAATCTGAGCAATTTCGTTTGTAAACACCAGGTAGATCAAACGTGTGTGTGTGTGTGTGTGTGTGTGTGTGTGTGTGTGTGTGTGTGTGTGTGTGTGTGTGTGTGTGTGTGTTCTGTTTTGTTTTGTTTGTAGTTTTGTATGCGATTTTGTATCCTGCGTTTTTGAATTTGTGAGCTATTTTTTCAATGTGGTTATTGATATAACAAGTTTGAACAACCTGGTGTTTACAAACTAAATTGCTCAGATTGCAACAAATTCTACATAGGCCAGACAGGACACTGCTTCAAACAAAGATACATTGAACACACAAAGGCCACATTCCACTACCGAATCCATCTTTGCAAACCACCTCATTGAAGCAAACCACACATACACAAACATTGAAAGCAACATGGATATTCTACACGTACACACAAAAGGCCGAAAACTACAGTGCTATTAAAACAATCTGCGTCTTCTGACAGTTCTCCTTGCGTGTTTACAAGAAGTAGTTGCTATGGTAAATCGGACGAGACTCCGAGGTGAGCCAATCACCTGCAGGCGTGCGCTTTCCCTCCCCCTTTCTCCTCAGTCAACAGTCCCACACTGACCAATCAGCGCTCCCGCAGCTGTGCCGAGGACCACGTGCTTCTTAGCTGTCAGAAGATGCAGATTGTTTTAATAGCACTGTAGACACTCTTGAACAATTGGAAATATACGAGGTCTGACACAAAAATAACGAGACTGATACTGTAATTTTTTTTATTTACCTGATACGTACAATTACTCGTGGTTGCCTTCAAAGTAGGACCCCATTGAGTCCACACACTTCTGCATACGTTCCTTCCACTGCTCAAAACATTTCTGCATATCGCTTTCCATCACGCTGCGCAGGAGCTCCGCTGTTTTCGCCTGTACCTCTTCCACCGTTGAAAAATGGGTCCCTTTTAGTGCCGACTTGATTTTGGGGAATAGGAAAAAATTGCACGGTGCTAAATCAGGGGAAATGGAGGATGTTCAAGGACTGTGATGTTTTTACTGGCCAAAAATTGTTTGACTGATAATGCATTGTGGGCAGACGCATTGTCCAGGTGCAAGATCCACCCATTCTTCCACAATTCAGGGCACTTCTTTCTAACACGTTCACGCAATTTTTCCAAAACTTGTTTATAATATTGTTGGTTAACTGTTTGACCACTGGGTACCCATTCTGCCATAACGATGCCCTGGATATCGAAGAAAACGATAAGCATTGCCTTGAACTTCGAACGACTCATGCGTGCTTTTTTTGCTCTTAGGGAAGATGGTGTTTTCAAAATGCATTGATTGTCGCTTTCTTTCTGGATCGTACGTAAATATCCACGTCTCATCACCTGTAATAACACTCTTTAAAAAACTGGGCTCTCCATCAATCCGTTGCAGAAGTTCACAACAAAGTTCCGTTTTCCTTTCCTTCTGTTCATCTGACTTTCGGCACCATTTTTGCACACACCTTCCTCATGTTCAACTCTTCTGTTAAAATGCGTCGAACACTTTCTCTGTTCATATGCAACATTTCAGCAACAGCACGGACACTCAATCTTCGGTCTTTTAGTATTGTGTCTCGAACTTTTACAACATTTTCGTCGATTGTTGATCTGCGTGGTCGGCCTGGACAGTCGTCATCTTTCACGGAGTCCCTGCCTTCTAAAAATCTCTTATGCCATTCAAAGACACGTGCACACGACAAACATTTATCACCATAAGCTTCCAACAACATTTGGTAAGGCTCTGTTGCTGACTTTTTAAGTTTCACGAGAAACCTGATGTTAACGTGCTGATCACTTTTCATATCCGACATTTTCTGGCGAAGCATAAAAACACGACTGTATTCAACTGCTCTCTCACTGCGACTGAGTCAACCGAGCGACTTTGATCTTGTCACCCCATAAGAATACATATCAAGGTCGAACACAGTGCACGCGCAATACAACACGATAATTAGTTCCTTAGTAATGCTAACAGTCTCGTTATTTTTGTGTCAGACCTCGTACAAACACACAAAACACATAAAAACGACATCCTAAGCAAAAACCGGTTCAGGCTATAAGGTAAATCTTTTACGTTTTTACCTATAAAAAACTTTGTGTTCTGAATGTAATTATATTTTGAAATATAAAGGTCTTATTTTGCATAACTTCTGAGTGACTGGCGTCATCGAGCTCAGACCTTTAACATATATTAGTTTGTGAACCAGCAAACACAGATGTTTTATAATTGCTTCTTGTACTCAAATAATGCAGTTATCAAAAATGAATAATCTTAACATCCCACCAAAGTCATGTTGTGATATGATGTTTATGCTTGAAAAACTCTAATGGCTAGTTTTCTGGGAACACAAAAATATCTTATAAAAAGTTCTGGAACGTATACATTAGTAAATAGTACACCATATTGTTGAACTCGAGGAAAACCAAGAAGGGCGATAGAATAGCTGGCATAGCTTATTGTTTTCAGATGTTTTGAGCTTCACAAGAATGCATAACCAAGTAGCATGGCCACACACAACACTTCAGAAATCCAAATTGAATATTATTTAACATAAAACCCCATCCTTATAGCCTAGACATGGCACCAAGTGACTCATCTTTTCAGGCAAGTGAAAAGATTTTGGCTTTGCCAAGATTCACAAACGAAGCAAAACTCAAAAGTGCTATGGGTGGATGGTTGGAAAAACAGGTGGCAGACTTCTTTGAAGAGGGATTCAGAAACTTGTTGCATGCTGTAATAAAGCTTATATAATGGTGGCAACTCTGAATCATGAATAAATGTAACACATTGTCTCAGTATAAACATTTCATAAGAGTTGCTGCTATCTTCCAGTTTCTATCTGTCCCTCTGTAGATCTTCTTGTCTCAAATCTTGTCAATAAATGTAATACTGGAAATAGAATATTTTTGTAGTTAAAGCCCATTTTTAATAGCCTACCAGACTTTACTATCTGAATGGTTACTCATGTGAAGTGGTGTTATTAAGTAAGTCTCTGTTTATATTCATCGAGAATTAGAGTGTACTAGGATATTTGTTTTTGACCTGTTAATATTACCAAGTTCTACTGGTCTACTGGTGCTAGAACAGCAATATTGTCTGTAGTTCGAACATCTGTATCTGATCCCTGTTGATTTTAATTCCTGTACATATTTCTTTGAATTCAATTATTGCCTAGTGTATATAATAAAAAGGAATGTTGATGAATTGCATCTACGTCTCACATATTTGAAGACTACCATTGCCTTTTATACAGAATTGTATAACTTTTACTTACATACCTGCATGTAATGTACAGATTTATAAAATTAGAACCACTTAACAAAAAAACTGAGGTTTACCCCAAATTAAAGCTAATTATTTTCTATATTTTGTGATAAGGTTATAATATATTTGAAACAAATCTGCATGGGTTACAAAACATCACACCTGAACCAATCTCTTTTTTAAGTTTGTTTATTCATTAGTGAAAATTCAACTTAACTTTTGTAAAATATGGAGGATTAAAAATTATCATTCAGGTTTAAAAAGTGAGCTTTCTTTTACTACTTGCAAACAAAAATTGGGGTTACTAGTTGCTAAATAGTGGCCTTGTAAAATACAAAAATAATTTCAAATGAAAAAAGTTGTGTTATTTCAGATATCAGTAAACATATCACACAGTAATACCAAATTGAATGGATTGTACATTACAAGTATATAAGTTTTTTATTTTTTGTATTCTTTTATATAGCCTAAAGGTACCATATAATGTTATTGTTTATATTCTTAAAGCAATAGATTTCGGTCACAGACCATCGTCAGGTTATATAGCACCTTTGTTCACAATATTATAAAACACTATTATTTATAAAAACGAATTTCTAGACATTGTTAATTTTGATACATATGTTGTCTAAAGCTTCCTAAGAACTGATTCTGTTATAGAGTGTTCATGTTTACATATTATATCAGTTGATTACTGAATGTTGATTTTGTCGTAATATTTCAAAAGTGATATGATTTTTGAAGTCTGTCATAACGTTTAATAGATTTTCATGGCCCTCTTCTTTTATATGTTTGTATATTCGGTATTGTTAAATATATAAGTATTAAAGAAATTAAGCTGTTTTCATTTCAAAACTGTTATTATCATGTTACTACCTATTTTTCTTGGATCCCTTTTTAAAAATTAAATTTAAACTAACTTTAACCAAATTGGGAGCTTTCATTTACCCGTCTTGTTTTTATAGTCAGGATAATATATGATAATTACCTAGTACATTTCAGTATCTTAATATTGTTACATAATACAGTACGTTCTACAAGTATCTCGGCTGTTCCAGCAGAGCCCAGCTGTAATGTGTGTGTGCATACATATTGCTGCTACTTTGAGATGAAAGACAATTACGTGACACTTGTCATGCGTCGACAATCGAGTCTATTCCAGACCATACCGGTCAGCGCATTGTGTTCAAGGACATTGTTTCTAGTGGATTCGAGAGCGCCTGTTTGTTTAACGCGTCATCCAAAGTGACAGATTATTCTGGCATATCAGCGGGGTATAAATATAGCCAGTCAGTTTCAGTTTCCTTCGGGAAATTACTCAGTGTGTTTCAAGTGGCTATTAGTGAAAAGTGATTATTGTGCAGGGTTCTATTTAGCCGCATCCACACTGTCCACACTACGCTGCACCAAACCAAACAAAGTGGCGTGGTGTGTTCTGACGGCAAACTGCTCAACTTTGAGCACCAACGAACGTGATCCAGATAGTGTCGGTACAGCAAAGGAAACTGTTCTTTATGCGCGTTCTATTTGGACAGTGTTTCTCATTTACTGAATCTGATCAGTACTAACTGTTTTTAGTTGACTGTAAGCAACCTTTTAGTTGACTGTTTTTAGTGGCCACCCTAAGCAAAAGTAATTTTTTACTCTTGTGTATAATATGGAAAAATCATTTAAATATTTTTAATTAAACTATATTCAAATGTAAAACCTGTAAAAATATTATTTTTGCAACAGCTCAACTTAATACTTTGTAATAAATTTTTACAAAATGTCATACATAACGGCTACTTTAGGCAGGTCGCACACTGGATCCGCTCAGATCAGAACCGGCGTCTCCGCTCAGAGCGCGTCCGGCACGTTTCTCACACACTGCATCCGCTCCTCTCAGAACAAAATGCCTGTCGAGCTCAAGGCTCCACTGTCCGGTTGAAATGGTTTCGTTAAAAGTTGTGACTTGTACAATTGTCGGTTGTCAGTTACCCTGGAACTCAGGTCGCTAATGATACTCCAAGTAAAGTATACAACTACAGACATTGTTGTGCTCGCCGTGTTGTAGAAATTGCTTTTGGTATTTTAGCAAAAACGTTCAGGGTGTACTCCCAAAAGCTCCAAGTAAATCCAGCTCACACCGACATCATTGTGTTAGCAACGACATGTTTATATAATGTCCTGCGAGGAGATTTGAAAATTTATGGCGACCTGGTGAGCTTGAAAAGCATGAGGAATTTCATGGGTTGCAGCATCTGACTAAGACCGGTGGGAATGTGGCATTAGAGGCCTTTGAAATAAGGGATGGATTCAGAAAGTATTTTAACTCACGATAGGGTAAAGTATCTTGGCAGGAAGATATGATAAATATAGGCAGGAAGGACACTTACGGCGTTTCTGAAGCCACTCAACCATATCAGAAAAAAACTAACGTAGTACTGTTAGTAATTAAGCGATATTCATGTACAGTCAACTCCCGATTTTCTGGGATCGGGTTAACCAGAAAAATATATGATTTTAAAAAATTGTAGTTTTAGCAAAAATATTGATACATACTATGCTTATGATTTTAATTTATTACAGTATTCTTAAACCTATTATATTCTGTGTAGTACTGTAGCAAATAAACCACTAGTTGTAATTATTATAACCAAATGACAGTCTGTTTAATGAGTTACGATACAATTTGATGGCCTCTTAACACTGCGCACGTGCGCGATTAGATGACAACGCAGTGCATCAAATCGCATGGTTCATCTTAGCACGAACTGGCTTTAGGCGCAGACAGAGTGTTGCGGCATGTGCCATGTTTGACCTTGACAGTCCAGTGCATTGTTTGCCATTGTCATTCTTTGCATTGTGACTCGGTAATTCGTGTTTAACTGAATTGTTTACCCTGACGTGTTGTTTTGTTGTGTTCGCATGTTTTGTTTGTGATTCGAGTTTCAAAATGGATAAAAACCGTAAAAGGATTGTTTTATCGATTCAGAAAAAACTAGAGATTATAGAAAAATATGAGTAGGGCCAAACTGTTAAATCGTTAAAGGACGAATATGGAATTGGTGATCAAACGGTTCGTGATTTGGTTAAGAAAAAGGTGGCACTTTTAAAATTTGCGTCTTCTTCTGACTCATCATCTGGCATAAAGCTCCAGAACAGCACACTGTTGTGTTTAATTACTTTTATACCAAATATAAATACAAATAAATAAAATTACCTATCTTCCACCTACCTTATATTTTGCCCTCTCATCCAAGAATCCGTCACACGAACGTCGAGATGCAAGAGAGATTTAAGGTTATGTCAATAACTGACGCAACTCGCATTTTGTGAAGAGAAACAAACTAAGATTTTATTTTTTATTCCTTAAAATTTTTAAACTTCAAATTATGTCATTTCTTTGCCTCTTAGCTCAAACGATTATTTTTCCAAAATTTAAAATGCTTAAAACTTTTAATGATATTTACTACATGATTGGATTACGATTACAATATTACACTTAACATCTTACCTTAATTAAAACAGCCCAGCCTACCCATTCTCACATTCACACCATTCAAAACCCTTTTTTAAATATATATGCGCCCCATTTTATTACCCCAAAATTAACCAGATACCCCTTGCCGGCACGTGGCGTCCCCTCAACCTCGTGTTACCTCATTTACAAAGTTCGTCTATGTCCAAAAACAATTTATGATGTCATCTTTTTGCCGAAAACTAGCATCACTGTCACATTTTGTTAATAACTGAACTCACTTGTACTTGATGTTTAAAAATTATTTATGAGCCCTGTTTGGCGGGCTTGCCTGCGCAGGCGAGCTTCAGTAAGAGACTGGGAAGTGCGTTCTCCAAAAACCCTCCACTAGATTTCGGTTGTACAAGACGGAAACCAATGCCTGGTACTTTAAAGTCATAGCGGTGGCACATTCAACAAGTGCAAACTCCTGGGTGCTGGACGTTGACGATATTTGGTATCCAGCGGTTTACGTCACTGTAGTGGGCGTGACTAAGTTTAGTTTCCGTCTCCTCCGATACACGTGGCGAAAAATATTGTCTTTGGGCCATGTTGTGCGCCTTTTGCTTAGCGTGGGTATGCGCTCCGCCGATGTTAGTGCGTTGAGGCGCATTACACTGTTTTGCCGTTCTGAGAATTACGACGCTGTGTGTGTGACCCGCACATTCCATTGTAATTGTTTCATCACCGTTCTTTGTTCGCGATGACTGAGATTCAACCTGTGACTGACCACGCATATGAAATAACTTGTTGCAGATATTTAATAAAATAAAACCCCTCCCTTTTGCCCCGTTACAATACCCCCCCAATGAGAGATCTTCTGCCGAAACAGAAGAAATCTCATTGCTAAACCCCTAAGAGGATCGGTGAGGATATGGTGCCAACAACCCCCCATTAGTTCTTATACATCATGGGTAAACTACCCCCCTGGCTCGGCGACTATGGCTGCATCTGAACGAGATTACTGGACTTCTCTATGCGAGATCCCAACACCATAAAATCGAACCGACACGCACCACAGCGCACCTAACCGTCTAACATACCGCCCCAAAATCCAAAACCCTGGTCTTATACCATGCCAGATCCTCAACCGATATGTTCCCCCTTACCATGCACACTGGGCTGCCTTTAGCAGTTACTGGGCTCGTACACACACTCATAATTACTACATCCTAACAAAATTTTATTCTCACATTCAAAAAGTTCATTTAAGTTGAAAGCAAACTGCTCTATCTCCATTACTTTCTTCAAAATCAAAAAATAAAAATCTTTTACCTGAATTGATTAATTCTCTTTATTACTATTAATACTCAGAAAGAAAAATAAATTGAACATCTAATTAAACATGAACATCCTAACATTTGATTATACATATATTCTAAACAATATAATTCAATAACAATATTGATACACATAAACAATAATATAATCAAAATTCAAAACATCCATTAGATGGCAGGCACCGAAAATCAAATTTTTTTCCCCCAAAAAAATTTTTAATTTATTAAAATTATATTTTTCTAAATATGTCAGAAAATTTAAAATTATTTACATCAATTAAACAACAAAATTTGCATCACTTCATTGCCAAAACTGGTCTAGTTTATAACATCAACCAACAGCTGATCAAACTGGGTCAAGTCAACAACCTTGACCAACATAGGTTGTACATAGGCTACATCACAAAATACCTTAAACATCTTTAAAATTTTTATCTTCAAACATAATAAAACATAATAAAATAAGACATTTAAAATTAACATAGTTATTATTACAATTACCAATAAAATTGACATTTAAATTAATTAAAAATTACACATTTATTGCTCTAATTAGTTTCAACTTCTATTAAAATCTGTCACTTGTTTCCAGGAATTTTTTCATTTTAACTCTGATTTACTTTCTTTAACATTCTCAATCTCCATTAGTTTGGGTGATTTAATTATTCATAATAACGTGATTTACCACTTGGCATTTATACATTTATAATCTTCCCCCCTCTGACTTTATCACTAACCGCTTTAACTAATATGACACCCATCTCTATCAAAACATCTATCAAACATTCTCTAAACCCAACTTACTACTCAACTCAATTCACATCATTCTACCCTTATATAGAAAAAAATACTCTCTACCCCTTTGTACTCAGGATGTGTGTGTCCCCCCCCAAAAGCTCATTCCCTTATCTGGTCCCTGGATTCTACCTAGGCAACCCTTTCCGGCGCTAAACGGTCCCTTCCTGTCCCAACACCTTTCGTTGCGGACTCCTACCACACCACCCCCTCATACAAAATTCCCTTCAATTCTAATTACTCTCCCAATACAATACTCTCATTTACAAAATATCTCCACTTATTTATTACATCAATATATCAATCAATACTCTACATATATTCCCCATAGCTACTGTGTCACAATTACATCTCAAATTCTATCTTACCTTTATTCACAACAATACTTATTCTCTCTAGTACCCCTTTAAATTCACCATGGACTGATCTACATGTCCTAACAAAATATTACTCACCCAAAATCTCCCATCTACTATCTTTTACACATCATTTAAAATTCTTAACTATATCAAATTACTTCCATCATTTAAATCAAAATCTTTTAACACATTAAAATCATTATATTCAAACATTAGTTACATTGAAAATTAGCAAACAATTTATAAGTGACATTCTACAGCGGATCAGCTGATTTTCTTAGCAAGGCGAATGACCTTTGTTCAAAAATGCTGCACAAAATTATATAACAAAAAATACATAACACATATTTATAATTCTTACACTCTAACATAACAAGATTAATGACCCACTAAAACATGATAACCAAAACATAACAAACATCTACTGTATACATTTTCTCAAATCAAAATTATTTAATTACTTCAAGAGCGAGTTGCCATTACTAAGTTACAAAATTTTAATTCGTTGCTCCCCTGAGCAACCACCCTACCACACACACTATTGTTTTTTCTGGTGGACTGTTGCGCCCATTTGCTTCCACAAGGACGGCATTGGTGGAGGAATTTATCATCTCCGTGTCCTTGCTTCAGCGTTACATTTAATATTATTTAGATATCATCATATCCGTGTTATATATTTACATGCCCTTAAAACGGGTCTACCACCTGGCCTTGCTGTTCCTACTCGAACAGAGTGGCAGCCGCTGTTCCATAGTTCCGGGGATTCCCCTAAATTCACCCCCCTTTGATTTCAAATATACACCAATTTCAAGCCAGCTATGGTCAAGGTTCTTAATTTCTGGCCATAGCTGACCGCTAGCCAAAACCACGATTAGTGCTGGTAAGGCAGTAATCGCCCGAAAAGTCGGGGAAATCAACTCTAATTTCAGGCATGTTCTCTACATCATTTATATACACGGCACGGCAATCTATCAGGATATAATATAAAATTATATAAAAGGTGTGCCGTGTATTTTACGCCATTTTGGCCTCCGATGGAGGTAACACTCTCGGTCACCCCCAACACTTACCGCTACCTACCGTGCACATGCCACCACGGTACTAGCCACTTAATAACTAAATTAATCCTTCTTCACTTGCAGTTTCTACACTCCCTAAGTATAGCACTTCTATTACACCACTCTACCCCCCAAATTTACCCACACATCTTGTATGATAACATAACATAACATAATAAACAAATAGACATTAACCTTGATTTTAGCATTGTTACATTCACATTAAACAAACAATTGTCTTTTAAATAATTTATATAGAAAATTATAAACATTCTAATTTGAAATTTTTATTAACTCTTTTATCTATCATCATTTAAATTATTTATCACTTACTACAATTGGATTTCTCAAAAATTTCAAATTTATTATTAACATTTATTTTATCTCATATTTCAGTTATTACTACCCTTTGATTATGGTTTCTATTTAGTACAATTATCTCAAATTAGATTCATCATTGAGTTAAAAATCCTTTCAACATCTGTAAACATTTTACTCTATTTAACTGGTATTATAAAATTTATACTCACAGTACATCGCTCATACCCTGTCATAACACACAAATATAAATATCAGTAACTCCCTGTACCTTCTGCAACATATTAACAACAATGTTATTCCATACTATACAATTTAACATTTATTGATTGATTAATTATTATCAAATTCACATCTCATAAAATAATTTAAATCCATTATCAAAATTCAATTATATAACATTTTAAATCAATCAAAAAAATTTAAACATCTCAAATTATTTTAATTAAATTAATTATTGAACACACAACATTTTTAATTACATTACTTCCAAACAATTTATCATTCATTAATTACCACCTTCGTAATCAGTTATTTAATTTGACAAAATATTATTATTATTAAACAAATTCTACCACATACACATATTGTTTACCTAACATTTTACAATACACACAATTATTTACAATTCTTCATCGTTAATTGTTCAATTTTATCACACTTCATTTCCAAAAGCAGCAAGGTCAGAACCATAAATCAAAATATTTAAAATGTCCATTTATTAAGTTTATGTTCAGCCTCCATCATCAAAAATTAGTCTGGGTTTCACATAACATTTTTCAATTTTATTTACGCACATTATATGGCTATCCTGTGTGTAATAACCATAAAATTTTAGTTTATTCATTTTACCACAATAATCATACATAGGGTTACTTCCCATTATAATTATTTTATCATAAACCAAGTCAACGCTATTTATTTTTGTCCAGTCTCCATCAGTAGTTATATTCAATATAAGGTCAGTTATTTTCTCATCAGATTTTTCTGCTATATTCACTACAACATAAGGTAAATTATTATTATTTAAACAGGTATCATCAAAATAATTCTCACTCTCTATTTTAACAGGTAAGTATTTAATATCATTTATCTTTATCACTCCTAACATCTCCTTCCACTCATTATAATTTCTCTTCAACTGATATAATTCTATTTCTCTATCTACACACAACTCTCTATCTAAATCTCTCTTACCACAACACCATCTCACACTTTCAACACCACCCACACAGAGGGTACTAACTCATAAAAACTCGGGGAACAACTCAAAGACCTCATGTCTTCTAATAACCAGGGACTCTTGCCCTTCAACAATAACATTTGTGAACACCTTGGTTCATCATAAATATGGGGAAAATTTACCCTCTGCCCTACATACTCATCTAATCTCTCTTCCCACTCTTTCTCTAATTCATCAACACTAATTACTACTCCGTTACAACCTATTACTCTCTCTCTCTCTCTCTCTCTCTCTCTCTCTCTCTCTCTCTCTCTCTCTCTCTCTCTCTCTCTCTCTCTCTCTCTCTCTCTCTCTCTCTCATTCACTATCTCACTATCTATTTTCAACGTATCACTCTCTGATACCACCTTTTCAATTACATTATCATTTTCAATAGCATTTTTATGTTTGTTACCTTATTCTCTAATACCACATTTTTATACATATCATTATAATTTTCACTTGTTTTACTCTTACCTGTATTTATTACATCCACTCCCATTCTCTCAACATTCTGTTCTAATTTATTCAAATTATTTTTAACTATTTCATGGGTATTTTCTACGTGCTTATTGGTCTCATTGATAAGGTTTTTTAACTCACTGAAATTGCTTTCGCACTTTATTTTTTGTTCATGTATTTCGCTTTTCAACTCGTCAAATTTATCATTGAAATTATTATTTTGCACGTCAAAACGACTATTTATGACATCAAATTTGTTATTCTGTACATCAAATTTATTGTTAAAATTACTGTTCATTTTCTCTAATTGATTTAGTATAACACTCATCATATCATTTTCTACTTTGTTACTATATTTTGTTGAGGTTGGAGTCAACTGTACTCCCGAGTCCTCAGTCACATTGCTGGATCTGTTAAATTTAATTCTATTTTATCTTGACTCGCACTTGGAGTCGAATGTATCTCAAAATTACTCATAATATTTGATTCATCACAATTTTCGACACTAGTCGTTTCATTTATATTGCTTTCATTATTTCCTACCATTTTTAAGTGGTAATTGTACAAAATTTTGTTTTACTACTTTTAATCTACATCTACAACATATACACACAAGTTTATGTACTTTACGTAATTTTTCGTACTGTCACTTAACCTTACATCACACTTGCATCTGTTGTAGGTGTGAAATTTTAATGCAATTCAATTAATAAAATTCGTCCCTTTCGTGGTGCCATTGTTGTGTTTAATTACTTTTATACCAAATACAAATAAATAAAATTACCTATCTTCCACCTACCTTATATTTTGGCCTCTCATCCCAGAATCCGTCACACGAACGTCGAGATGCAAGAGTGATTTAAGGTTATTTCAATAACTGACGCAACTCGCATTTTGTGAAGAGAAACAAACTAAGATTTTATTTTTTATTCCTTAAAATTTTTAAACTTTAAATTATGTCATTTCTTTGCCTCTTAGCTCAAACGATTATTTTTCCAAAATTTAAAATGCATAAACGTTTAATGATATTTACTACATGATTGGATTACGATTACAATATTACACTTAACATCTTACCTTAATTAAAACAGCCCAGCCTGCCCATTCTCACATTCACACCATTCAAAACCCTTTTTTAAATATATATGCGCCCAATTTTATTACCCCAAAATTAACCAGATACCCCTTGCCGGCACGTGGCGTCCCCTCGACCTCGTGTTACCTCATTTACAAAGTTCGTCTATGTCCAAAAACAATTTATGATGTCATCTTTTTGCCGAAAACTAGCATCACTGTCACATTTTTTAATAACTGAACTCACTCGTACTTGATGTTTAAAAATTATTTATGAGCCCTGTTTGGCGGGCTTGCCTGCGCAGGCGAGCTTCAGTAAGAGACTGGGAACTGCGTTCTCCAAAAACCCTCCACTAGATTTCGGTTGTACAAGACGGAAACCAATGCCTGGTACTGTAAAGTCATAGTGGTGGCACATTCAACAAGTGCAAACTCCTGGGTGCTGGACGTTGACGATATTTGGTATCCAGCGGTTTACGTCACTGTAGTGGGCGTGACTAAGTTTCGTTTCCGTCACCTCCGATACACGTGGCAAAAAATATTGTCTTTGGGCCATGTTGTGCGCCTTTTGCTTAGCGTGGGTATGCGCTCCGCCGATGTTAGTGCGTTGAGGCGCATTACACTGTTTTGCCTTTCTGAGAATTACGACGCTGTGTGTGTGACCCGCACATTCCATTGTAATTGTTTCATCACCGTTCTTTGTTCGCGATGACTGAGATTCAACCTGTGACTGACCACGCATATGAAATAACTTGTTGCAGATATTTAATAAAATAAAACCCCTCCCTTTTGCCCCGTTACAATACCCCCCCAATGAGAGATCTTCTGCCGAAACAGAAGAAATCTCATTGCTAAACCCCTAAGAGGATCGGTGAGGATATGGTGCCAACAACCCCCCATTAGTTCTTATACATCATGGGTAAACTACCCCCCTGGCTCGGCGACTATGGCTGCATCTGAACGAGATTACTGGACTTCTCTATGCGAGATCCCAACACCATAAAATCGAACCGACACGCACCACAGCGCACCTAACCGTCTAACATACCGCCCCAAAATCCAAAACCCTGGTCTTATACCATGCCAGATCCTCAACCGATATGTTCCCCCTTACCATGCACACTGGGCTGCCTTTAGCAGTTACTGGGCTCGTACACACACTCATAATTACTACATCCTAACAAAATTTTATTCTCACATTCAAAAAGTTCATTTAAGTTGAAAGCAAACTGCTCTATCTCCATTACTTTCTTCAAAATCAAAAAATAAAAATCTTTTACCTGAATTGATTAATTCTCTTTATTACTATTAATACTCAGAAAGAAAAATAAATTGAACATCTAATTAAACATGAACATCCTAACATTTGATTATACATATATTCTAAACAATATAATTCAATAACAATATTGATACACATAAACAATAATATAATCAAAATTCAAAACATCCATTAGATGGCAGGCACCGAAAATCAAATTTTTTTCCCCCAAAAAAATTTTTAATTTATTAAAATTATATTTTTCTAAATATGTCAGAAAATTTAAAATTATTTACATCAATTAAACAACAAAATTTGCATCACTTCATTGCCAAAACTGGTCTAGTTTATAACATCAACCAACAGCTGATCAAACTGGGTCAAGTCAACAACCTTGACCAACATAGGTTGTACATAGGCTACATCACAAAATACCTTAAACATCTTTAAAATTTTTATCTTCAAACATAATAAAACATAATAAAATAAGACATTTAAAATTAACATAGTTATTATTACAATTACCAATAAAATTGACATTTAAATTAATTAAAAATTACACATTTATTGCTCTAATTAGTTTCAACTTCTATTAAAATCTGTCACTTGTTTCCAGGAATTTTTTCATTTTAACTCTGATTTACTTTCTTTAACATTCTCAATCTCCATTAGTTTGGGTGATTTAATTATTCATAATAACGTGATTTACCACTTGGCATTTATACATTTATAATCTTCCCCCCTCTGACTTTATCACTAACCGCTTTAACTAATATGACACCCATCTCTATCAAAACATCTATCAAACATTCTCTAAACCCAACTTACTACTCAACTCAATTCACATCATTCTACCCTTATATAGAAAAAAATACTCTCTACCCCTTTGTACTCAGGATGTGTGTGTCCCCCCCCAAAAGCTCATTCCCTTATCTGGTCCCTGGATTCTACCTAGGCAACCCTTTCCGGCGCTAAACGGTCCCTTCCTGTCCCAACACCTTTCGTTGCGGACTCCTACCACACCACCCCCTCATACAAAATTCCCTTCAATTCTAATTACTCTCCCAATACAATACTCTCATTTACAAAATATCTCCACTTATTTATTACATCAATATATCAATCAATACTCTACATATATTCCCCATAGCTACTGTGTCACAATTACATCTCAAATTCTATCTTACCTTTATTCACAACAATACTTATTCTCTCTAGTACCCCTTTAAATTCACCATGGACTGATCTACATGTCCTAACAAAATATTACTCACCCAAAATCTCCCATCTACTATCTTTTACACATCATTTAAAATTCTTAACTATATCAAATTACTTCCATCATTTAAATCAAAATCTTTTAACACATTAAAATCATTATATTCAAACATTAGTTACATTGAAAATTAGCAAACAATTTATAAGTGACATTCTACAGCGGATCAGCTGATTTTCTTAGCAAGGCGAATGACCTTTGTTCAAAAATGCTGCACAAAATTATATAACAAAAAATACATAACACATATTTATAATTCTTACACTCTAACATAACAAGATTAATGACCCACTAAAACATGATAACCAAAACATAACAAACATCTACTGTATACATTTTCTCAAATCAAAATTATTTAATTACTTCAAGAGCGAGTTGCCATTACTAAGTTACAAAATTTTAATTCGTTGCTCCCCTGAGCAACCACCCTACCACACACACTATTGTTTTTTCTGGTGGACTGTTGCGCCCATTTGCTTCCACAAGGACGGCATTGGTGGAGGAATTTATCATCTCCGTGTCCTTGCTTCAGCGTTACATTTAATATTATTTAGATATCATCATATCCGTGTTATATATTTACATGCCCTTAAAACGGGTCTACCACCTGGCCTTGCTGTTCCTACTCGAACAGAGTGGCAGCCGCTGTTCCATAGTTCCGGGGATTCCCCTAAATTCACCCCCCTTTGATTTCAAATATACACCAATTTCAAGCCAGCTATGGTCAAGGTTCTTAATTTCTGGCCATAGCTGACCGCTAGCCAAAACCACGATTAGTGCTGGTAAGGCAGTAATCGCCCGAAAAGTCGGGGAAATCAACTCTAATTTCAGGCATGTTCTCTACATCATTTATATACACGGCACGGCAATCTATCAGGATATAATATAAAATTATATAAAAGGTGTGCCGTGTATTTTACGCCATTTTGGCCTCCGATGGAGGTAACACTCTCGGTCACCCCCAACACTTACCGCTACCTACCGTGCACATGCCACCACGGTACTAGCCACTTAATAACTAAATTAATCCTTCTTCACTTGCAGTTTCTACACTCCCTAAGTATAGCACTTCTATTACACCACTCTACCCCCCAAATTTACCCACACATCTTGTATGATAACATAACATAACATAATAAACAAATAGACATTAACCTTGATTTTAGCATTGTTACATTCACATTAAACAAACAATTGTCTTTTAAATAATTTATATAGAAAATTATAAACATTCTAATTTGAAATTTTTATTAACTCTTTTATCTATCATCATTTAAATTATTTATCACTTACTACAATTGGATTTCTCAAAAATTTCAAATTTATTATTAACATTTATTTTATCTCATATTTCAGTTATTACTACCCTTTGATTATGGTTTCTATTTAGTACAATTATCTCAAATTAGATTCATCATTGAGTTAAAAATCCTTTCAACATCTGTAAACATTTTACTCTATTTAACTGGTATTATAAAATTTATACTCACAGTACATCGCTCATACCCTGTCATAACACACAAATATAAATATCAGTAACTCCCTGTACCTTCTGCAACATATTAACAACAATGTTATTCCATACTATACAATTTAACATTTATTGATTGATTAATTATTATCAAATTCACATCTCATAAAATAATTTAAATCCATTATCAAAATTCAATTATATAACATTTTAAATCAATCAAAAAAATTTAAACATCTCAAATTATTTTAATTAAATTAATTATTGAACACACAACATTTTTAATTACATTACTTCCAAACAATTTATCATTCATTAATTACCACCTTCATAATCAGTTATTTAATTTGACAAAATATTATTATTATTAAACAAATTCTACCACATACACATATTGTTTACCTAACATTTTACAATACACACAATTATTTACAATTCTTCATCGTTAATTGTTCAATTTTATCACACTTCATTTCCAAAAGCAGCAAGGTCAGAACCATAAATCAAAATATTTAAAATGTCCATTTATTAAGTTTATGTTCAGCCTCCATCATCAAAAATTAGTCTGGGTTTCACATAACATTTTTCAATTTTATTTACGCACATTATATGGCTATCCTGTGTGTAATAACCATAAAATTTTAGTTTATTCATTTTACCACAATAATCATACATAGGGTTACTTCCCATTATAATTATTTTATCATAAACCAAGTCAACGCTATTTATTTTTGTCCAGTCTCCATCAGTAGTTATATTCAATATAAGGTCAGTTATTTTCTCATCAGATTTTTCTGCTATATTCACTACAACATAAGGTAAATTATTATTATTTAAACAGGTATCATCAAAATAATTCTCACTCTCTATTTTAACAGGTAAGTATTTAATATCATTTATCTTTATCACTCCTAACATCTCCTTCCACTCATTATAATTTCTCTTCAACTGATATAATTCTATTTCTCTATCTACACACAACTCTCTATCTAAATCTCTCTTACCACAACACCATCTCACACTTTCAACACCACCCACACAGAGGGTACTAACTCATAAAAACTCGGGGAACAACTCAAAGACCTCATGTCTTCTAATAACCAGGGACTCTTGCCCTTCAACAATAACATTTGTGAACACCTTGGTTCATCATAAATATGGGGAAAATTTACCCTCTGCCCTACATACTCATCTAATCTCTCTTCCCACTCTTTCTCTAATTCATCAACACTAATTACTACTCCGTTACAACCTATTACTCTCTCTCTCTCTCTCTCTCTCTCTCTCTCTCTCTCTCTCTCTCTCTCTCTCTCTCTCTCTCTCTCTCTCTCTCTCTCTCTCTCTCTCTCTCATTCACTATCTCACTATCTATTTTCAACGTATCACTCTCTGATACCACCTTTTCAATTACATTATCATTTTCAATAGCATTTTTATGTTTGTTACCTTATTCTCTAATACCACATTTTTATACATATCATTATAATTTTCACTTGTTTTACTCTTACCTGTATTTATTACATCCACTCCCATTCTCTCAACATTCTGTTCTAATTTATTCAAATTATTTTTAACTATTTCATGGGTATTTTCTACGTGCTTATTGGTCTCATTGATAAGGTTTTTTAACTCACTGAAATTGCTTTCGCACTTTATTTTTTGTTCATGTATTTCGCTTTTCAACTCGTCAAATTTATCATTGAAATTATTATTTTGCACGTCAAAACGACTATTTATGACATCAAATTTGTTATTCTGTACATCAAATTTATTGTTAAAATTACTGTTCATTTTCTCTAATTGATTTAGTATAACACTCATCATATCATTTTCTACTTTGTTACTATATTTTGTTGAGGTTGGAGTCAACTGTACTCCCGAGTCCTCAGTCACATTGCTGGATCTGTTAAATTTAATTCTATTTTATCTTGACTCGCACTTGGAGTCGAATGTATCTCAAAATTACTCATAATATTTGATTCATCACAATTTTCGACACTAGTCGTTTCATTTATATTGCTTTCATTATTTCCTACCATTTTTAAGTGGTAATTGTACAAAATTTTGTTTTACTACTTTTAATCTACATCTACAACATATACACACAAGTTTATGTACTTTACGTAATTTTTCGTACTGTCACTTAACCTTACATCACACTTGCATCTGTTGTAGGTGTGGAATTTTAATGCAATTCAATTAATAAAATTCGTCCCTTTCGTGGTGCCATTGTTGTGTTTAATTACTTTTATACCAAATACAAATAAATAAAATTACCTATCTTCCACCTACCTTATATTTTGGCCTCTCATCCCAGAATCCGTCACACGAACGTCGAGATGCAAGAGTGATTTAAGGTTATTTCAATAACTGACGCAACTCGCATTTTGTGAAGAGAAACAAACTAAGATTTTATTTTTTATTCCTTAAAATTTTTAAACTTTAAATTATGTCATTTCTTTGCCTCTTAGCTCAAACGATTATTTTTCCAAAATTTAAAATGCATAAACGTTTAATGATATTTACTACATGATTGGATTACGATTACAATATTACACTTAACATCTTACCTTAATTAAAACAGCCCAGCCTGCCCATTCTCACATTCACACCATTCAAAACCCTTTTTTAAATATATATGTGCCCAATTTTATTACCCCAAAATTAACCAGATACCCCTTGCCGGCACGTGGCGTCCCCTCGACCTCGTGTTACCTCATTTACAAAGTTCGTCTATGTCCAAAAACAATTTATGATGTCATCTTTTTGCCGAAAACTAGCATCACTGTCACATTTTTTAATAACTGAACTCACTCGTACTTGATGTTTAAAAATTATTTATGAGCCCTGTTTGGCGGGCTTGCCTGCGCAGGCGAGCTTCAGTAAGAGACTGGGAACTGCGTTCTCCAAAAACCCTCCACTAGATTTCGGTTGTACAAGACGGAAACCAATGCCTGGTACTGTAAAGTCATAGTGGTGGCACATTCAACAAGTGCAAACTCCTGGGTGCTGGACGTTGACGATATTTGGTATCCAGCGGTTTACGTCACTGTAGTGGGCGTGACTAAGTTTCGTTTCCGTCACCTCCGATACACGTGGCAAAAAATATTGTCTTTGGGCCATGTTGTGCGCCTTTTGCTTAGCGTGGGTATGCGCTCCGCCGATGTTAGTGCGTTGAGGCGCATTACACTGTTTTGCCTTTCTGAGAATTACGACGCTGTGTGTGTGACCCGCACATTCCATTGTAATTGTTTCATCACCGTTCTTTGTTCGCGACAACTGAGATTCAACCTGTGACTGACCACGCATATGAAATAACTTGTTGCAAATATTTAATAAAATAAAACCCCTCCCTTTTGCCCCGTTACAACACAGTTTCCACGCTACATAAGACCAGTGAGAACTTGATCGTTAATGGATTTACAGTGTAACCCCTCTTTAAGTGTTGTATGGACTCATAAAAAAAAAGTTTTTTTTTTTTTCTAAATAGGGGCCACAAGATAATTAAAACTAGGCCAAAGCCTAGAGAAGCCAAAAATGTGCTGGATCCAGTGAGACGGGACTTGCAATTAAAACTCACAAAATTAACAACCAATAAAATTTTTTTATTATAAACAAACTTTAAATCTCTTTAATTCAACAAAATCATTATATCTCCTTTAAAAAATGTTACTTGAAAAAATCAATAAATATATAATTTATATTCTATATTCTCCTTAAAAAATGTTTCTGCAAAAAAATTTAAATATAAAATTTAAATTAAATGAATAAAAAATGTTCTTTTCCAATCGGTGTTACTTTTCCCCACTTAGCCCTATACCTAACCCCCAAAAATACACATGAATATGCAATACATATAATGGACATATAAGGGAATATGTCTACAATATACAACACATACACACGTTCCACAACACAGGACAATTACAACTTCCATCATTAAAATCTTGCCACACCTCTTTCACCCCATGAGGTACATAATTTACAATTTATAAATATCCTTGCACGCAACACCTATTGCAAGGTCTTAATACCTAATAACTCAAGATATATGTAACACCAGTGCCCCCAGGGCATACTAAAATTCAGGAGTTGGCATAATGCCTGATATTATTATAAAGTGCTCCCACATTGAGCACTTAGACTTGGAGTAAATATAATTAGAATTCAGTAAACACACAAGTGATCATAATCAATTAAAAAGAATTTAAACATGATAAATTTTGTTAAATATTGAAAACAGTAATGTGTCATAATGCCTTATAACCTTTTAAAAATTAATTTGGCCCAAAGGCCGACATGTTCCTAGGCAAGATCGTGCATAACTAAACCTGTCCCAAGAGCATGTTCAAGACTGCATGAAAATCCACCTATATAGGATTAAACTGGGGACCCGACTGAACTACCAAAGAAACTCCTATCCATTATATGACCGAAACTGAATATAAATATATGAAATTAATGCATAAAATGAAAACTAAATTTAACCAGTGAAATTACATGGTGAATGATAGAATTACTAGCACTAAGGTAACCCTTCTACTGAAAACAAGAAAGAAATTTACATGCCTGAATGGTAATCAGCCACAGATACATGCCAACCTCTGGGCTCACATTTAATACAAACAGAGTTACAAAATGTACAAAAGATTCCCCCCCAAGTCCGCGCACTATTCTGTCCCGTTAACCGGGGACCCAATTAAAATGTTTAAAGCTTAAAGTCATTGAATGTTGTGTAGCTATATGTCCACGAGTTCTAGTGGGTTACATTCCCTTGTATAACAGTAATATGGTTTGGTGTCACCTGATTTATTCCGTGGTGTGAAGTTTGGTGTGGTGGTCTACATTTTAGTGTGAATGTGGCCTGTCCTCGCTGTTCTCCTCCGGCAGATGAAGTTGAGAGAGTCTAGATGGTCATGTTCAGGTTGGGGCTGTTCCTCGACTTGAAGCGAGGGACCCTATACATACAAAATATTATCAGCTAGAATTTCCAAAACTAATTCCCCCAGAAACCTCACACGCACCAAAATCCATTTAGAATATTAAACACAGCTTTAGGCCTACTTAAAATGAAAGTTTGACACACTCTGCAACAGGTTATACGGGCATATGGCCCTATCTTGGAAAACATTTAGTTTAGTTAAATTACATATTATTCTGACTTTACATTATTCTCAATTCTATTAAAGTTTGTTACTTGTTTCCAGTAAAACTTTATATTTTTATTATGACTCTCTTTCTTTAACATTCTCAATAAATTTGGGGTGACTTAATTATTCTTACTAACTTGATTCACCACTTGGCATGTATACATTTATAAACTTTACCCCTCGGGGTTAACATTATTCAATAACGGTGCCTTAGTTAAGACTTCATTTACTGTTATATAATTACTCAGTTTGTTAAACAATTGCTATACAATTAATACAATTTACACATACTCTAATTTGCCACGTGGCGTGAATGTGATAGGTTACAATTTCATTCATTACTGTACTTATTAAACAAAACTCCTTTTGCATTACTTCAAATTAATATATATAAGTATATTGCAGTCACTTACCGCAGATCTGTTTTAATCTAGCCTGCCATAGATGGAAGATGGTACAATTAAAAAAACTTCTCTGTCGGAGAAAACGGCAAGGCGTCTGTTTGATTCAGGACCAGAATAAAGACAGGTTTAGAAACGCATATTCTGTCCTTTCTCAACTCGCAATCAGCAGCGAACGCCAGAGTGCAGCACCAATCGGGCGCAGCGTATTTACCACATTACAGTACCGTAGAACACCACCGCTAACTACAGTACGTTATTTTTCTTTTAGCATGTTTGTTAAATGCAGTATACGCGCCGATCTTAATCGACTCGGCACAACAGAAGGTAAACCAACATCATTTACAGTTGCTATGGGCACAACAATGTCCATTGTGTGCCATGGCTTAATTGGCAACCGACAGCCTCAGTTTACATCTTTTATAATACAGACTGACAGGAAGCCCTGTCAAAGTAGATGTACGTGTGCGCATGGGTCTCCTCGAGTTTAGCCACCAAATGCTCATTGCAGACATTATCGATGAAGTGATTCTTGGCACGAACATTATGATAAGCCTACAGGTGTTGTGGACTTAAGAATGTCCTGAAAGTTGGCTAAGAGAAGGTAAAGCTTTGCATGGCTAAAATGACAGGATCCGCCAACCATTCGATCAAGCAAGTGCCTTTGGCTGAAAAAGAAGTCAACAGGTATGATCAAGCAGAAATAGAAGAAGAGCGAGCATAGAAGAAATACCAATGCGTAACGCGTCAAAAGAAGTGAATGGAAAGCCAACTATAGATGTCGAAGAAAGACTCTTGCTTGTTCCTGAGTTAGTGGAAGCGCCCGAGGGAAAAGTTGCCAAAGATGGAGTTACGGAAGAGGTTGTCGACAAGAACCAAACAGACTATGATCAACGTATACCACTATTCCTCATGGCGTATAGGTCATCAGTACATGACACAACCGGCATGGCTCCAGCAAAATTGGTGTTTGGGTGGGAGATTTGTCTTCCTGGGGACTTGTTGTTCAGATCACCTGAGACTCAGTCCCAAGGGCCACAGAACTATTCCTCGCAATTAGAAAACCAACTGCGAGAAAAGAATCGTTTGATAAGAGGATGGCTGAAGATAGCCAGTGATAAAATGAAAACTCGGTATGATATTTGAAGCAATAGTAGGAGATGATATTTTTACCAAGAAGGAGATCATGTTTGGTTGTACAACCCAAAGCGCCATCGTGGTTGCTCACCTAAGCTTCAAACTAAATGGGAAGGAGCTTACACTGTGAAAAAAAATGTCAACGATGTTTATCGGATTCAACAAGAAGGATAGTGAAAATTCAAGGTCGTCCACCTAGATCGCCTGGCCAAGTATTACTTCAGAGACGGTTTGTCAGTTCGGGACGAACAGGATTAAGCAGGGAGCAGTGTTACATAATATGCAACATTCGACAAGTATCTCGCCTATTCCAGCGGAGCCCAGCTGTAATGTGTGTGTGCGTAGATATTGCTGCTACTTTGAGATGAAAGACATGTACATGACACTTGGCATGCGTCAGCAATCGAGTCTTCCAGACCATACCGGTCAGCGCACTGTGTTTTAGGACACTGTTTATAGTTGATTCGAGAGCGCCTGTTTGTTTAACACGTCATCCAAAGTGACAGATTAATCTGGCATATCAGCGGCGTATAAATGTAGCCATTCAGTAACAGTCAGTTTCAATTTACTTTGGGCGATTAGTCAGTGCGTTTTAAGTGGCTATTAGTGAAAAGTGATTATTGTGCAGGACTCTATTAGTTGACATTATTATTGCATGTGGACAAATTTTATTTGAATTATTGTTCAAGTGTAATCTTGTTGAAAACTTGTTGATTACACATTATTAACTGTGAAAATAAAGCTGGTGATTAGTGACTTCATTGGTGTCTTGTATTTTTTTTCCACTGCATCCATACAATGATCAGTGAGACCATTGTAACAATATTGAGTTGATATAAGAAGTCGTGTTATCCGTAACGTATAATTCTTTGTGTCTGCTACTTTTGTAATCAACTAAATATTGTTGAATATTGTGTGAATTAAACTATAACAGATGTTAAATTTTGTAGTGTTGAGAACCTTGTGTGCCTACTTAACATGTATTTCTTAATAACACGTATTTTTGCAATTTACTTACAGAATTTATTTGTGCTGTATTTATTTCTAATTTACAATAAGTTAAATTATAGTGTAATAAGCTTGCATAGCTACTAATGGTGTTCTGTTGTAATTGACAGACTCATACTGGTTCTACATAATTAATATACTTTTTTAATACAGTTTTAATGTTTTAGTTCGGACATTGGAGAAAGCAAAAGAGACTGGAAATTATGCTGCAGAATCAAGTGAATCAATTGATGAAGGTTACAACCACAATGAATCTGATTCTGATACATCTGATTCTGAAGGGAACAGATCTCCTCGCAAACCAAAAAAACAGAAGATCACTGGCCTGTGATAAAATTGTTAAGTTTAATACAGCCATTAAGATTTTATCCTATAATGCATATATTAACTCATTTGTTCATAATTCATTACTAGTACAATCAGAACTGTTTTAAACTCATTTAGTGCAAATTTTAATCAGAATTTTAAATGTATCTCATTTTTATTTTCAATTTGGATAAAATTTATTGGATGATTGTTTTGGTGTAATCATTGCCATTCCACCTTTACACTACTTTCAGAGTTGGAGCCACTCTTTTGAGCTCTTCAGACTGAGCTGAACAAGTGGGAGTAATGAGTCAGCTAATGAAATATTGGTATTTATGTCATTTCAAATTAAATATGTATTATAATTATTAGTAGACCCAATTAAGTGAAATTACTTTTTGAATTGTTTATTGTTTAGTTTTGGATTCTGAGATTTTTATCTCTATTGAAGTGAACCTACTATACTGTTTTAATAAAACTGATGTCTTAAATACAGTAGTTTATTTGATTTTGTCTGCCACTATTAAAGTTAAAAAAATACATTCTGTAGTAGTGAACTTCAGCTACAGTGAACAAAATAATATGGTCCCAAGAGGTTCACAATATTGAGTTGGCTGTACGAGGTGTGGCTAGAAAAACCCGGACTGTTTTTTTTACAGCGGAACGGCAAGCGCATCACAGATGACTGTTTTGTGGTAGTGTCACATGTTACCCCCTCCACCGTCTACTCGAGTTTCAACGCAGTGCATCCCTTCATCCTTCATTAGAAGTGGTTCGTGCAGTTACGCTTTGCCAAACAAATGCTAAGTGTTCACAAGGAGCAGCGTGTTAATGTGAAATTCCTTTTCAAACTTGGGAAATCTGCAACAGAAACTTATTTAATGTTGCAACAAGTGTACGGTGATGAGTGTTTGTCGCATACACAAGTTTTCGCGGCAAACTTGAAAGCAAGGATGAGCAAATCGAAATTTAATGCAATGATGATTGTTTTTTTTTGGACATCTGAGGGATTGTGCACTTTGATTGGGTACCCGAAGGTCAGACATTCAACCAACAATACTACAAAACTGTCCTGACTACTCTACGTGAGCACGTACGGAAGAAATGATAAGTCAAGTCAGCTCTAAAAGGAACCAGATTTGAAACTGTAGATGCAGTAAAAGCAAAGGCGGCAGAGGTCATGAAAGGGCTTTCAGAAGATGACCTGAAGCACTGCTTTGAACAGTGGACAATTCGTATAGAACGGTGTAGGGATCAAAAAGGGGAGTACATTGAAGGTGATAAAATCAAAATTGTAAAAGATGATAAATAAAAAGTTTTAAAACACTAATCCGGTTTTTTTCTAGCCACACCTCGTATATTTTTATGTGAAAAAATATGTTCTTAATAAGCCATACGTCACAAAAATTGTTACTTTTGAGCTGTGAGCTGAAGTTGTGGATGCACATGACCATGCCTGTGTATGTGTGTGTGTGTGTGTGTGATGGAATTTATAGGCATTAAAAAATAGTATATAGGTTCATTAGCTATCACTATGGAAAGTAAAAACTAATAAGGCAGTATCAACACAGAACTGTTAATTATAAATAAATATACATAATAATATATGCATTATAGTGTTTTAAAGTTAAGTATTAATGTTCAAATTAGGTACAGCAAGCTAAATTGATGAATAGCAGTTATTTCCATATTCCGTGTTTATATTCACAACCTGTGTTTCATAGCAGTGCTATATTTAGAAAGAAATTGGCTGTCTCATATTGTGTGGGTGTGTGTGTGTGTGTGTGTGTGCATGGTTTTCATTAATATTTTTATTATAACACATGTTTAAATAATTGAGACAGTTTTGTCTCCGTTTTGTAAATACATTGTAATTGTTATGTTAAAAGCTGTGTGTGTACTGAGGCACTTAGATAATTCTTTGTACAAGTAGACAGTACAGAATTTGTATAGTAATTTATTTTGCAGATATGTATTTCAGTAATATGTATGTATGTAAGTGTAGTGTACATATGAGAAATTGTTGTTTCATATTATTTGCTTCTGTAATATACCAGGCGAGTATTATTTTGCTACAACTGTGTGTGTGTGTGTGTGTGTGTGTGTGTGTGTGTGTGTGTGTGTGTGTGTGTGTGTGTGTGTGTGTGTGTGTGTGTGTGTGTGTGTGTGTGTGTGTGTGTGTGTGTGTGTGTGTGTGTTTTAGGTCACAAACTGTGAGTCACATATTTAAAGAACTATTTCACATTGTAAAAGTGTATATCATTGTATTTCAGAAGTGTTGTGTTCTATACAGTGGTGATTGTAATGATAATGGCAATATCTTCATGATGATAAGTAATGCTGCTTAAGTGTTTTTTATGTTAGATTTTTTTGTCACTTGCCACATCATGCTCTCCGGCTAGATCATATGTTCCTAATAAATATTTTGTATATTCTCCTTTTAAACAAGTTACGAGTTGCTTCTCGCTCAGTCACACAGGAGAGACTTGTATATTCTGCAGTACATTAATATCCCAAAGAATTCAAAGAATACATATTTATGTTTTACAGCTAGAACTCTATGTGCATGCACAAGAGTCTACTGTTCAAGGAAAGTAAATTATTTTTTTATTATTATTTTTTTCAGCAGTATTACTTTCATGTTTTTTATATTGTAATACAGTACATGCTTTTTGCCTTGTGAGCTTGTGGCAAGCTACAGTGACAGTTAGCTGAATCTATTCAAGATACTGTTTGTCAAATGTATATCTTACACAAGAAATTGTTTAGTAAACAAACAATTCAATTATTCTTTGTGAAGGTCATATCTTGAGCCTATAAATACTTCAATCATATGATAGTTCACATGGGAGATTTGGTTTCCAACTCATTAGCAAGTTTACTATGCGTTTTTGTCGAATGTGTCAATTATATAAAGTATATTTTTTTTACTTTAGTACAGTGATTAATGTTCATTAATTGCTTTTTAATAAATTGTATCATTATTTTTTCATAAGATTTTTTTTTTAATCTTTATAGAAGAATCTTAGAATAGATATCATAGAAACTATGGGAAAAGAAGGGGGAACAGTACTATAGACAGAGGTGAAATATGTAATTTGTATGGAATAAAAGAAGAGAAAGTTTACAACAGCTTTGTTGACAGAATGTGAATGTGTTATCAGATATTTCATTTTAGAATTATTTTAAAATTTGTACTAATAATTTTATATATAATATACATGTAGTATACAAAGAATGTTACATTAAAGGACTTTGAATGTGAAATCACAAAAAGAATTTATACTTAGTCAGTTGTGTGATTTAAATTAAAACACTGATACAGTTTACACTATACAAAGTATTAAGAAATACAATTTCACATCATTCGTTTGTTTGAGGGTCACAATAGTTGCAGTGGTGTATTTAGAATTTGGCCTGGGTTCAGATTCACACAGAAGAAAAAAAAAACGAGTGAAGATTAATCGGCATTACTATTTTTGAAGTGGTTGAAATCAGTTCCATTATAGTAAACGGTAATAACACAATAAAAATATGCATTATTGAAACAGTGTTTACAAGATACTTATTGACTGAATTGATTTTCCTTTATTTCATATTTCAGACGTATTCACTAATGCTATGTAATAAACCTGTTGGTATGTTTAAAAACGAGTTACTACTAAATGAGCATAAACAGCTGAAAAAGTAACACAGCCTAAAAATTAAAGAGATTAACAAAATTCATCAACTTTTGTGGCCCTCTGGGGGGGGGGGGGTCTAGTCCAGTTCGCCCTCCCCCATAAATACTCCCCTGAATAGTTGTAACCAGTGACCTTAAAAATGAAGTAATATGTAAAAAATACTAATGATCAAGTACGTATCTGAGACCATTGAAAATCATGATTACTAAGTTAAATAATTATAGCAATTGCATGTAATATATCACATGATGAAAATACATTTAAAAAATATATGTTAATTTAAACAAATTATTGTTTATTGTATATATCATATTATTTTTACACCTTAGTTTAGTACCTTTAGACACTTAAGTAAAATACATAGTAACAAAAATTGTCTTGTAACAGTAACTCAGGCGTGTATAATATTCTGGTATACAGGTTATTTAAACATTTTTCTTGCCTCCAGAAACGATTAAGACTATAAAATAGGTTATTTACCTTCTGTCGACGTTTCTTAAAATCCTTTTAGGATGACTCGAGTTTCAACACCATTTGGTGTCATCATCAGATCGGTGAATTAGGTTAAAACATTTCGATGCATATGCATCTCGTTAGATATTTAAAAGATTAAAAACAACACATAACATTATATAAAACAATAAATGAACTATATCACAATAAAATAACATTAATAAAAGAATATAAAAACAACGCGGCCGCAAACGAACCTGTACAGGAACGCACCCCACGGTAAGATTAATCAATGCCGGTTTGACCTCGGTTCAATTTCATCGATCTGATATAGCCAATCTCTCGTTCCATAAGATCGATTCTATTAAATAAAACATTATTGTTATGTATTGCTTTTTCATTTAGGACACGATTGTGATCCTTCTTTATGGCTTTGTATATCTCGAATCTTTCAAGGGTGTCCAGCTTTAGTGACTTTTTACATTTATGTAGGATATCTAAATTATCGTTGATACTTTTTATATTATGGTTATATGAGCTCAAATGTTCTGCAAATGTAGATCTTGTTACATTTGACTTGGAGCTTGGGATATGTTCTTTATAGCGTAATTTGAAAGAACGACCTGTTTGTCCTATATAGAACTGTGTGCAATCAGAACAATTAAGTCTATATACACCAGTACCATCAAATATATCGGAGGGTGTATTTTTGTTGGTAAAAGTGAGTTTTTTCTCAAGTTTGTTACTTGCCTTTGAGGCCAATGTAATATTATGCTTTTTTAATAGGTTTTTTAAAGTATGGTATAGATTTTCACCATATTCTATAGCAATGTATTTGTTTTCTTTGGATACATCAATATTTATTGGTTTGTTTTGTTTTTTATTAATTAATCTATCTACTATATGACTTTTGTATCCATTGGCCAATGCTATGTGTTTGATAATGTTTAGTTCACTGTTATAATCATCTGTAGATAAGGGCAATGCCAGCAATCTATGAATCATGCAGTTAAAAAAAGCCATTTTATGTGACATAGGGTGATACGATGAGGCGTGAATAGCATGATCTGTGATTGTTGGTTTTCTGTAAATATTATAGCTAATTTTATTATTTATTTTAGTTAAAGTTAAATCTAAAAAATTAATTTTATTATTCATTTCAGTTTCTAATGTGAATTGTAAATTATTTGTAATAGCGAAACAAGGGTGTTTAACGAGATAAAGACGAAATTAATAGACCATAACGCAATCATCACCAAAGCGGACAAAGGTCAAACTCTCGTAATTTTAACTTATGATGATTATAAAAATAAGATACTGGACTTCATTAAAAACAATAACATTATTGAGATTCATAGCGATCCCACTCTTACATTTAACAATAAAGTGAAATCAATATTGAATAAATCAAAATATGTCATTACGCATGATGAGAAAAAACACTTAAAAATGATAGACCCCAAGGCCCCTAGACTTAAGGGCTTTCCAAAAATACATAAAAATAACATGCCTATCCGTCCTTTAGTTAATTTTATGTCTGCACCTTCATATAAAATTGCCAAAAAACTTGAAAAAATTTTTAGACAACACATAAAGTTTAATAAAAATTATAGTTTAAAAAACAGCTTAGAACTGGTCGAACTTACAAAAACTATTACAATCAAACCGAGACACACTCTCGCCTCATTCGACATAGTAAATCTATGCACGAACATACCTATTACCGAAACGTTAGAAATAGCTAAAAATTTATTACTATCTAAATCCACATTAAATTATGAAGCAGTTGATGAGTTAATCAATTTGACAAAAGTAATATTAGAACAAAATTACTTTACTTTCGAAAACAAATATTATTTACAACGGGATGGTTTAGCTATGGGATCCCCATTGTCAGGCATCCTGGCTGAAATTTACCTAAATCATATTGAAACAAATGAAATTTTACAAACTAAAAACAAACATTATACAAAAATTTTATTTTACCGACGATATGTGGATGACACAATAATGATTTACAATGGCAATTGCAGACAATTAGAAATGCTTAAAAAATATATGAACACTATTACAAATAATTTACAATTCACATTAGAAACTGAAATGAATAATAAAATTAATTTTTTAGATTTAACTTTAACTAAAATAAATAATAAAATTAGCTATAATATTTACAGAAAACCAACAATCACAGATCATGCTATTCACGCCTCATCGTATCACCCTATGTCACATAAAATGGCTTTTTTTAACTGCATGATTCATAGATTGCTGGCATTGCCCTTATCTACAGATGATTATAACAGTGAACTAAACATTATCAAACACATAGCATTGGCCAATGGATATAAAAGTCATATAGTAGATAGATTAATTAATAAAAAACAAAACAAACCAATAAATATTGATGTATCCAAAGAAAACAAATACATTGCTATAGAATATGGTGAAAATCTATACCATACTTTAAAAAACCTATTAAAAAAGCATAATATTACATTGGCCTCAAAGGCAAGTAACAAACTTGAGAAAAAACTCACTTTTACCAACAAAAATACACCCTCCGATATATTTGATGGTACTGGTGTATATAGACTTAATTGTTCTGATTGCACACAGTTCTATATAGGACAAACAGGTCGTTCTTTCAAATTACGCTATAAAGAACATATCCCAAGCTCCAAGTCAAATGTAACAAGATCTACATTTGCAGAACATTTGAGCTCATATAACCATAATATAAAAAGTATCAACGATAATTTAGATATCCTACATAAATGTAAAAAGTCACTAAAGCTGGACACCCTTGAAAGATTCGAGATATACAAAGCCATAAAGAAGGATCACAATCGTGTCCTAAATGAAAAAGCAATACATAACAATAATGTTTTATTTAATAGAATCGATCTTATGGAACGAGAGATTGGCTATATCAGATCGATGAAATTGAACCGAGGTCAAACCGGCATTGATTAATCTTACCGTGGGGTGCGTTCCTGTACAGGTTCGTTTGCGGCCGCGTTGTTTTTATATTCTTTTATTAATGTTATTTTATTGTGATATAGTTTATTTATTGTTTTATATAATGTTGTGTTGTTTTTAATCTTTTAAATATCTAACGAGATGCATATGCATCGAAATGTTTTAACCTAATTCACCGATCTGATGATGACACCAAATGGTGTTGAAACTCGAGTCATCCTAAAAGGATTTTAAGAAACGTCGACAGAAGGTAAATAACCTATTTTATACAGGTTACCAATTAATCAGTGCACCTGATTATTTCAGGTTGAGTTCAAAGATCAATCCTACTAGAAAAAACATCCCTAACTTTCTATTCTTAATTGTGTCACCATAATTTATTTTGGATTAATGACTGGAGTACATATTTAAAATTCTTGTTCTTCTCTCGCCTCTTCGTTTGGATCTTGTAGATGAATGATACGAGAAGTAAATAATAGGACAGTCAAGTCAGTTTTTGTCGCTGCAGTTTTATTCATTCAAATTTGGAGGGGTCCCAACAGTTTTAATAGTAACAAATAGAAGAATTTGATGGTATCAACAGTGTGAGTGAATGCTAGAGCTATGTTAACATAAGTGAAGACTTGTGGATGAAGTTGTAGGAAGTTTATTTCAAAATCATGATGAAAAATTGATGAGACATGTGAGTGTAGATGAGTACTCAACAGTACGCAAGATGCCAGGAATACGTTTGCAGGTAATTCTTACGAGGTTACAAAGGCGGTCTGTTATCACTAGATACATATATTAGTTTGCACATAATGACAAGAGTGCATATGAGTAAATCTGATATATATTTCTATCAGTAAGTAATTAAAAGTTGAAGAGAAGGGTGAGGAATGTATTTACGTAAATTAAATGTAGAATGTTCACATAGTTTCTCTTCTTTATTCTTCAATTTTGGCTATTGATGGATCATGTGAAATAACTTCATGATTTTACTTCTTTTCTTGCTTATCTATCCTTCCAGTATTTTTTCATCCTTTCACTATGTTCCCTTTATTTTCTTTTGTCCAGTGTTTTTATTTGTTGTATTAAATATTCTCTCTATAGTGCATTTGCATGTAAGGATTTTTTTTTAAGAGAACTGTGAGGACACTGTGTGAATCTGCAGACAGCGCAATGATATTGATAGATACTAGTAATTAATCAGAATTTATATGAAAAATGTGTAGATGCATTTCTATTAAGTATTTAAATATAGTTACTTCAAATATTTTTAGCACTATTTACTATAATTCAGTGTGTGTGTGTGTGATACTAGTAGTATTTTTAGTGCTTTTTACTAATTTTACTATAATTTTTACTTAACTGCTTGGTTCCAATTTGTACTGATAATACTGGAAGGAACATTGTTTTTTAAACTGTCCTTTTTCTTTTATATCATTTAACAACCTGTGTATTTACATATATGATGTTTCACAACCACTTAATTGGGCTAAGTGCGTTAGTCCTGATTTGCCTTAAAACCAGAATCTGCTGTATTTAAGGCATACCTGTGAAATCGTCAAAGTAAATAAATAGGTTATAAATAAGAATTAGGTATTTGATAAATTGGTAATTTACATATAGAAAGATAAGAAATAGAAAGTTGAGCATGTAGTATGTAGTACACAATAAATAGCTTAAAATTTGTAAATATGGTATTAGTTTTAAGTATGCAAAGAATAAATTGTAATGAAACTCTCTAAACCCCTTGACAAAAATTGTGGCTCATATTATTAGACTCAATGAAATTGATTCTTAGAAAGGTCCAATTTTAAAACTTGTTTATACAAGTTTGTGTATGTATATATTAAAACTACAATTTACAGTACCTTCAACAGTATGAACTCACACAGATATTGTATCTGCCACAAGTACTCAAGTTACTTGTTCTCCCATTAGGAGTTTTATTAATTACTGATTTGAATGTGTATGTATTTTTGAGGAAATAAAGTGTTAACCAAGTTCTAATATTTCCTGCTTGATTCGTAGCAGACAAATTTACAGTCTCCTTCCAAATGGTTGTACGATATTCATATGGATAGCTGTTTTCATCATAGGTAGGTGGGTATGTCTAGTCACAGAATTATTTGTTTCACATACTTGTGGCTTGTATTGTATACTCATAAGTATGATCATGCTTCTCATTATACCAATTATCTTCATTTTAAGTACAACAAACTGAGGAGATATGTAAGTCAGTATTGGCAGTGTATATAGTAGGGATCAAGATGGTGTCATATTCCGCTGGAGCATACATATATCTCGAATATAATCATTTTTTAGTTCAAAATGTGTTAGTGGTATTTGTTATTGTGTGTAGTTTATATTTTCCACATTTGTATATTTTTTAGTTTTTTTGTATCTACGTGACATCAAGTGAAACAAATTTGGTTTACTGTAATTTATTAAAAAAACAAATATAAGAATTATTTTTTAACATCAGTTGTAGGTCATTATCAGAGTAAATTTTTCAGTTGCCTGTAGACACATTCAGAGGTTGTAGAAATATGAAATATTCTTTTAAAAAATAGGCTATTAACTTTTTTAGTAATGGTATGATAAATGGTATAATAAATTTTTCATGTTAGTACATATAATGTACAAGTAATTTTTAGAGCTTAAGAAATGTGTTATATAAAGTTACACATAATAAATCATGTGAATAAAGAATGATACTAACAAAAAACCACTGATGTGGTATATAGACATCAATTTTATTTTTGAAGGTGTTTTCTATTAGATTTTAGTTCTTTACGTGACATAGTTTTGTTCCATAAATTGGTAAAATTCATAAAAAATATAAAAATTTTAATTTTTAGTATGGAACAAATCGTACCTCCACCATATTTTTTTTAATAAACTTTATTGTTCACAACAGTGGAATATGCAAGTGTGATGATATATGGGAAAAGAAAATTGTAAATAATATGAATATTAATAGTGATGTACACCGTATCATGTAAAATGATTGTTCCCCATTTAGTAGTACATAAAATATTTTTAGATAAGTACCGTAATAGTAATTAAATTTGTGTTATTTGACTTCTTCATGTAATTGCTTAAGTAAATTTTACAACAAAAACAAGATGAAAGTGGTTTTTGCCTTCAGGATATTTGTATAGCTGTGCCGATACATTTAAAATTGTATGAAAAATATGTTTTTAAATTAGATTTAATGATGTTTGTCAGTACTGTACAATTTTAATTTAATTCTTATTTAAATCTCGCTACAACATTTGTGCAATTGTAAGAAGTAACAACTGTTTTGCAAACTGTTAATCCCATAAGTCAGTATGTAAGTAGTTTGTATCTTGTGGTTGTTTATATGCCTACATTTCACAGAGTTCATTACAAAGCAAATTCATTATCTGTTCTACATAGTTTAAAAAAAATAATGATCTGTATATTTATTTGTTTACATGAGAAATAAATAATTTATATTTATAAATGTATCTTGCAGATGTTTTCTTTTTTGTGAATATAAATGTTTATAGTGGTTTCTGTATTTTTATTATCTTTAACAAAGTTATTCTTGTATCTGAGCTTATACACATGTACACATTCTTTCTTATGTCATTGGGTTAGAGACACCCGATACAGACCCCCATCTTGATATACAGTATTCATTGATCTGTATTATACAGTTATTATCTGATTTGTTATAATGCCTTAATTTTTTGTCATATTAATACAGTTTTTTCATACAGTTCACTAATTTTATAGGATAATAGAAGTATGCTATGATGTAGCGCCAGAAAATTAAATTCAGACTCAAGTAATTACTTTATTACTTACATGGGGATAGTCGTAGAAGCTGGTCAGAGTAATGGAAAGATGCTTTCAGGACTAAATATGTGATCACTGTGACTAGATTGTGATAACAGAGAAGCCATGAATACAAGATATCCCATCATCTGTGGAAATATTGAAATTAAAATGGGCTGGACATATGGCTAGGATGAAGGTTGATCTCTGGGCACAACAAAATGGACATCATTTTATCCTACCTTCAACTGAACCTTCTCATAAACATTATATGCCTCATAACTGCTCTGTCTGCTGCACTGCTATAGTTAGTTTAATTCATCTTATATACCAAGTTACTAGAATATCTGCTGTAGGAGAATTAAGAATAATAAAAGTATCTGATGTAAAAGAATCAATATCAACAAAAATATCTAAATTAGAAGATGTATCAAGTATAAAAACGTCTCTAGTATGGAAAGATCAGTGACAATAAATATCAGTTGCAGTAAAAGAGTCAGTTGCAAATGTAAGAGAAAAATTCCAATTAAACTCGGGAACAAATAGGGAAAGTAGAGTATGTGTTTGAAAACAAGTAGTTGAATAAGACAGTACGAAGAGTTAAAACAGAAAAGGCACAGAAAATAAGGTAATACAGAAAAGTAACTACCTGTATGGCCAGTACACGTCAGTCCCCCAAGATTCAGTGGAAGCTCTTGCTGGGTGATGTACCTTGGCTAATTTGAAGCTGTTGTGTGTGAAATCCAATGGAAGAGAAAGGAACCCAGTTTCACTCATCAGTTGAAAAAGTCTGCTGCAGAGCTACTACACAAAGTGTCACATGACAGCCAGAGCAACATAATTACAGCAAATTAATAAAGGCCCTGCAATTATAATATGCTGACCTGCATCTGCATTATGTGTACCACACTCAGCTAAAAAGCATTCTGGGGTTTGTCTCCAGGAACTTGAAGCATTTATCAACATACAAACCATGTATTGACTACATTCACGTACTCTGAAGTGCTAGAAGACTTTCAAATGCATTTACTATCCATAAACTGTGTTACAGTATGTGAGACAGCAAGCTTTGAGAATAGTATGTCAGAAAAGTACTAAAGATGGTGTTCATACTCTCCAGTTTGAAGCTGCCAAGTTCTTGTCCATGTACATTAACGAAGTTAGTTATGCCATCATGTCAAAAATCCCCAGTAATGGACTGTATTACAACGGCCAGAGTAAAGAAATGGTTCAAGAAAAGCTGTTTAAAAGGATAGTAGCACCATTGAAATATTTTAAATCATTGGAGAAAACAGGAGGCCGAGTACTATAAATGCTGGCAACCTATTTTCCCATTGTCTCCCAACAAATTATCTTCACATACTTGTTGGTATGTGAACAGAGAGAATGGTATGAATTACTGGAGTAAAATGTCTGAACAGGACAATCTCTATGCTTCAGACAATTAGTGATAACCTGATTGTACAAGATTCATTGAAGATAAACCAGCTGCATTTACAGTTGATATGATCACCACAGTGCCCATCTCATACCCTATTGTAGTGAGCTGCTTCCAACCTCAGTTGTTTCTTTTCCATGTAGACTGCAAGTGGAAGTTCTGTCAAAGTAGTGGGGAAGGCTGACGTATGCTTCTCCCTGGAACTTACCAAAGTGTAGCCTAGTTAGGGATGGCTAAAAGAAGATAAAAGGTTTGCACCACAAAAATGTTAGGGACAGCGAACCATTCAATTAAGCAGGGTATGCTACAGGTGGGTGTAGAAAGAGTAGGCGGGGGTAGAGAAGAGGAACCGTTGATTGCCAGAACAGGATGATAGAAAAGTCAACAGTAGATGCTGTAGAAATACATGTGTAGGGGAAGTTCTTTGAAAATAGAAACTGGGCTGAACAAAAACTAGCTGTAAGGTATTGCATGAGGAGAGAGGAGGTACTGATTTACTAGCAAGTAAAGTTATCAAACAAGGATTTATGTGCTCCCACACTTTTTAGCCAACTGTAAGAAAGCAGCTGACACTCCTAGAGAAGTAAGATAAGGTTTATTTGGGGAATTAGAAGATCTAGGTTATGTGGATGATATTAACAGGGTCTTTTCGTGCAAGCACATATACCAAGGATTCCTGGTATTCCAACAGGTTTACTGTTTCAATTCAAATGCATACAGTCTCATATGAAACTAGCATTTTCTAGTCCCATTAATAAATCTCGAGGACAAACCATTCAAGTTGCTGGAATTTATCTAGAATGTCCGTTTTACACCTGAGCAATTGTGTTTCAAGGGTATCTGCTTGCCGAAATGTGTAGATTTTCGCTTGACAAACCACTAACATTGTTTGTGAAAACATTGTTTATAATTAAAGAGCTTTAATTTAATGTAAATAAACTTAAATTGAGTAAAAATAAAATTAAAAAAAAAAGTAAGAGGTGTTATTAATTTTGAGTGCAGCGATATACAATCAGCAGTATGTCAAGATGAATAATTTATGTGTATTTTGCATTAGAAGTACATAGTGGTTAAAACACAATGCAGAAAACATGTCCATGGATAATTGAGATCTGGCTGTTCAAAACTGTTCACTACTACAATCAATTTCATTTCATACAAGCAGTACTTCTGATTTTATCAGGAAGCATATTTTTAGTCATTTTAGGCCCTGCCCCCTCCCCATTGTGCTTACACAAGGTCTCCCAAATTTCTTGTCATTATTTGTAGGCCAAAAAATGATCCATTTTTAATTAGAAGTATATAGTTATCTCTATATATATAAGCGGAGAAGTCCTGACTGACTGACATAGAATCAACGTAGAGCAAAAACTACTGAAGTTAATGATCTCAAAATTTGAAGGTATATTCTTATGGGGTCATAGATGCTCACTAAGAAACGGTTTTAAAAACTTTCACTCCTAAGGGGCAACCCCCCTCCCCTCATTGTTTGTATGTATGTTCCACATCTCCTCCTAAACTACTGGACCGATTTCAACCAAACTTGGCACAAATATTTTACGCGACGGGAGAATCAACATAGGATAGGTGTTTTTTTCGATGGGGTCTTCCACATCTCCTCCTAAACCACTGGACCGATTTCAACCAAACTTGGCACAAATATTTTACGCAACGGGAGAACCAACATAGGATAGGTGTTTTTTTTTTCGATGGGGTTCTTTGGGGTCTTCCACATCTCCTCCTAAACCACTGGACCGATTTCAACCAAACTTGGCACAAATATTTTACGCGACGGGAGAACCAACATAGGATAGATGTTTTTTCGATACGATCCTTCAGGGGGTCCTTTGGGTCTTAAAAAACTATTAGATCTGGTTACTATGGCAACCCAATAGAATAGATTCTGGTTACCATAGCATCGGTGGAAGTCTCCCATGTAGGAAATAGCGCGGGAGTCATCTGACGGGCCTTCCCCGGAGTTCATCCATGGAACCCGGGGAGTCTTAGGTCGGGTCCCGCGAAAGAGGCGGGGCCAGAGTCCACGGTTTTTATAAATAAAGATATAGGTTATGATATCAAAGGTGGTGTATGCATCTTAAGAAACTTCTTAATAGTGTGTGAATTCAGAGTTGTTTCAGTTTGAATTTAAAAGTGGATAAGTTAAGATCGAAGTAAGTTATAAGCGAGTATAAAAAACAAAGTTTTGATAGCGAATGTATTCAGATCATAGTGTTCAGACAATATAAATGCACTTGCTTCAGTTTGAATTTAAAAATTGGTAAGCTGAAATCTATAGAGGTATTGTATTGTTAGAATAAGTTTAGGAGACACTAATTTAACAAATGCCTTATTTCAACATTAACACAATGAATTATAAAACGACAGTTAAATACGCAGTGCGTGCAAGTACTGTACACATTTTATTGAAAACTAATTTAGCTGTTCGCCCTCTCCCAGAGTTAGAAATCGAGCAGGAGCATCACGCGCAACAGAATTCTTCAGATATAAGAATACAGTTTATGACATGTTCTTAAACAGGTGCGTTACAGAGTATTCCTCCAGTGAGAATGCGAACGTAACAATATAAGGAAGATTATACAATATACAAGTAATATAACGTTAGAACAAGAATAGGTGCCTATGAGCCTGTGAATAAATTATGAACCCGAGGAACGCTGGGTAAATCAGCTAGATATAGATATCTATATAATCCAAATACCACTGACTGACTCACTGATCACGATATCTCTGAAACCACTGAATGGATATCAATGAAACTTTGAACATAGCTTCATCATAGGTCGTAGGTGCTCACTAAGAAACGGTTTTAAAAACTTTCACTCCTAAGGGGCAAAAAACCAAATACTGAAATGTATCGCGGGAATTGCATACTTTGTAAATGAAGTGGTTGACATCTCAGTTTACTGGAAACTCCGAATACATTGAGTCCTGAGTTTTTAATCATTGTTTTAAATTGAAAAAAACTTTGTTGTTTGCAGGTTCTTATAGTCGAGAAAATTTCGAAGTTCAATTAATGTATGTCCTTTTTTTCTCAGAAACGGCTCTAACGATTTTCTCGAAATAAATATAAATAGCTGTTGCTATGAATGTAAATAAACAAACTAAGAGTTGAGAATTTGTACAATCTATCTAATCCTATACTACTAAGCGAGCAATAATTGTACAATTACGTACAACGTGAAACTCCGTCGCGAAGCACGGGTATTTTGCTAGTTAAATCATAAACAGTAAATAGCTCTGAATAATAAATTAGAATAGTTACAATTATATTGAAATGTTAACAGCCTTGTTAATTTGTAATTTAATAAACATACTTTATCATAAACAAAAAGTAAACAATATATTACGAATATAGAATACTCACTCCTGAATTAAAGTGAAACAAGTTAATTATATATAGTTAACAAGCCATTTTCTATCTCAGTATTAGCTCATCGAACAGCTATAGGAATTGTGCATCTTTGTGTATGTTTGTTTTTTCAATACTGTCTCCAAGACTATTTTTCCCATATGATTTGCTGATTTATTAGGTGTTGATAGAGACCACATTCCGTGCAGATTCTTCATTTCACCGAAGGGAATCGTGTGGAACTTGTAAAAAAAGCCATTTAGTTGCATTATACACATTTGGTGCCAGCAGAGGCTCAGGCTAAGAAATTTGCCTACATCATTTATAATGAGATCATGTTGTAACGGTACAGAATTGTGTGCTACCATAGTTTCAATTTAAATCAGTAAGTTTTTAAGCAGTCAGGATTCATCTGTGAGGTGCCCCTTGTAACCAGCAACATACAGTGTTATCATAAACTGTTGATGTCTGGACTGCCCAGCCCAGACGTATTACGCAACAGCTCTCCAGCAGTCTTTGTGAATCACAGTAAGCAGATGGTCACCCTAGTGTTTGCATCAGACAGAAGCAGCATACAGTGCATTAACTAAAAAACCGTGGCCTCGGGCGTGTAAGATAGGCCGAAATTAAATTAGGCCTATCCCGTAAAACAACTAAAAGGGTATAAACCATAGCGCGGCCAGCCAATTAACCATATAAGTACTCGAGCAAGTTAATGTCGGCCCACTATGCATTACCATATATAGAAATATTCAATCAAAGCAGTGAAAATTTAATTAAAAACACAGTAAACTCAGTATAAATAGTTGCGTGAGTGCGCTCGAACCAAGAAAGCGGTCAAAACGAGACAGTGCAACAAACAACCTGGACACACACGGCGGACGGGTAACTAACAACCCTGAATATGCATATTAAAATCAGTTTAAAATAAAGGTTGATAGTTTATTTTAAAAGAAAAAGTTTACATGTAAACCTAAACAATCGAGATCTCTAAGGGAAAGGGGCTTTTGATAAAAGAAAATAGCAAGGGGAAAAGATATAAATTACGTACTGGTTCATTTAAAAATAAATAATTTGTCATAGGTTAGTTAAGTAAGAAAGATTTAATTTGTTCGATTTTATGTTATTTGTTACTAATTCAATGCATTACTAATACAACATAATATACCAGAAAATAAATATGAAATTTAATTGACATCAAAGTGAAACGGAGTAATTATCTTATATAATAAACCAGAAGCAATTTGTTTTAACATAAACTGTGTATTTATATTTGTACCGCTCATTCAAAATAATCCTTTCTGCAGCTGTTTTCGTCTGTAAGATCCTGGAGAAGAATCCTAAGGTAAGATATTACTAATTGAAGTAAATTGAGTTGTTTCATTGGCCCCCGAACAGTGACGGCGAGTGTAATTTCTCATTACATAAGCCAGAGTAGAGGTGGGCTAAACTGTTATTTTAAAATACTAGGTATGAAAATACCGTTCCAAAAAAATAACAGGTACAAATACCTGTTATTATATATTATATATACATAACCTATATTATCCTTGGATTTCGTTGTCCATGACGTGTCCGTTACTTAACTAAATATCACTATAATATTGACGACTCGGAACACAAAGTTTTTTATAAGTAAAAACTTTACGTGATGCTGTTCCGAGTTGAGACACGCCGCCCTCGCTATTCCTAGTCAAGGCACACCCCTACGCACCTACACACACACACACACACACAAAGTACGCAAGATCACGTAAACGAATATGCCAAGGCCAAATACTAGGCGTACAAAAATATCGCTGGAACGCAAGGAACAGCCAGTAACGCGTATTTAAAATACTAGGTATTTCAAATACTAGTGGTATCACCGATACACAAGGAACAACGCGTTCCAGAGTAACAGTAGTATTTTAGTAACACCTAATATTTTGGGAACACCTAGTATTTTAGGAACAGGTAGTATCAAGCATATTTCGAATAAGAACTAGTACGAGCCACTTTTTCGTCCTGTATACTTCATTCTGCGCAAAGAGACGGAGCTGTTTCTAATAAAGGAAAAAAATTCATCCTGATGTTACATTTATTCTCGTGTGATATGCAGATATATAATACAGATTATATGCTAATAAATTATATATTATACTAGTCACCAACTTGTAACTAAAATCGGTTGGTAAAACTTTGTTTTTACTCAAAAAAACTTTGTGTTCCGAGTCGTTAGTGAAATAGTTGTTTATAAGTAAAACATAAAGTTTTTACTTATAAAAAACTTTGTGTTCCGAGTCGTCAATATTATAGTGATATTTACTATATTATCCTTTGTAAGTAACTCGTTTTCAGTTTCCTGCAAGTCTCCTATGTAATATCTTCAAATAAATACACTGCAAGTAGGTTTATTTTCACCTAGATAAACCTATTAATAAACCTACTTGCTGTGTATTTATTTGAAGATATTATATAACCTATACTATATAATTTGTTATAAGAAATAAATTGAAACTAAAAGTATTAACAGTGTTACTTTACACTGTGACTTTATTAAACTATTACTGTTTAAATGAAAATAAGAAACAAGAGAATTTATAGGCCTATCTCCGTTTGGGAATACCAATTTAAGTTTTCACTAGTAGTAAACAAACTAACATTGGTTAGACAAATCAGTTGCGAAACTCGGGGCAATTAAATAATTTAGAGTAGGCGTACATGTAATACCACAAAAAATAATGTGAAAAAACATCAGAAACGTATAATAAAAACATAACAGTAAGCCACAAGAGTGAATGAGAATAAAATTTTACAAATAAAAATAAAAAAACGTAATAAAATAAATATAAATACATAAATAAAAACTTATGAATAATAAGCAACAACAAAAGTAAATTAAATGATTACAGATATTTAAGGAACAGGACTAGATAAAGTGCATAAATGTAAATTACAACAATCTCATCATTTACGTGAGATGTGTAGTGAAGTTAAAATCACATTAATAAAAAGTATAATATAGCTTATCAACATCAGCCACTCTATAGGTTATAACTCAATATAATTAAATACAACTATTTCACTAACGACTCGGAACACAAAGTTTTTTTGAGTAAAAACAAAGTTTTACCAACCGATTTTAGTTACAAGTTGGTGACTAGTATAATATATAATTTATTAGCATATAATCTGTATTATATATCTGCATATCACACGAGAATAAATGTAACATCAGGATGAATTTTTTTCCTTTATTAAAAACAGCTCCGTCTCTTTGCGCAGAATGAAGTATACAGGACGAAAAAGTGGCTCGTACTAGTTCTTATTCGAAATATGCTTGATACTACCTGTTCCTAAAATACTAGGTGTTCCCAAAATATTAGGTGTTACTAAAATACTACTGTTACTCTGGAACGCGTTGTTCCTTGTGTATCGGTGATACCACTAGTATTTGAAATACCTAGTATTTTAAATACGCGTTACTGGCTGTTCCTTGCGTTCCAGCGATATTTTTGTACGCCTAGTATTTGGCCTTGGCATATTCGTTTACGTGATCTTGCGTACTTTGTGTGTGTGTGTGTGTGTGTGTGTGTGTGTGTGTAGGTGCGTAGGGGTGTGCCTTGACTAGGAATAGCGAGGGCGGCGTGTCTCAACTCGGAACAGCATCACCGCGAATAACAGGTATTTCAACTTTTCAGTCACTGTTACATCCGTTCCACAAAAATATCGTTCCAAAATACCTATTACAGGTATATCGGCCCACCTCTAAGCCAGACCTAATTAAGCTGCAGAACGGGTTATTTGGAAGTGAGGGCGTGTTTAAATTTTAATAACTGTGTATGCAATCGATAATCATTTAATTAAAAAATAATTTCATAATGGAGAACACAGAGAATAAAATAAATGAGATTGACGTAATTGTCGGCGATGAAGCCGAAAATAAATCTATGTTCCAAAGCAAAGAAAATGTGTCAACTGAGCCGGCTAACAGAAGCGACTCAGGAATTCAAACAAATGAAATGATAAGTAAAATTAATGTTCATGAATCAAAAATAATGAATGAAGTCGAAATCCATTCGACACCTATTTCAAGTAATCAAAATAAGAAATCCGATGATGATAATATGTTAACACGGTTGTATAGTATGATGTGTAGCAATTTTAGTGAACTAAGAGGGGACCTGAATGAATTGAAAGAACAAAATAAAGAAGTCAAGAATGATTTCGAGAAAATAAATTATCGTTTTGATAGTAATGACAATAAATTTAACGAAATTAAGGGGGAAATAAATGTTAAGCTAATACAACAGTTAGATAAGCTTGGTAGAATATTGAAAATAAGAAGGTAAGTAACAGTGGTAATATGACAACAAATAGTGAAGAAATTAATAACAAGGTGAGTAATACCGATGATTATAATTTGATGTGTTAACAAGTGATAACAATGATATTAAAAATGGTGATGTAATTGAAAATGGGGTATCAAAAAGTGATACAGTAGATAATAGTAGTGATAATGAGAGTTGAGGTTGATCAGGGATTGCTAGTTAGTGTTTATGATTTAGAAAGGGAGTATAGAGATAGTTTAAATGTAGAGTATGAACAGAGGGCAAATTTTTCTTGTGGTATAGGTGAAGGAAAGGCTTCACAAGTGTTGCTGGAGGACAAGAGTTCCTCGATAGTTTTTGTAGAAGACAAAAGGTCTTCAAAATGTCAAATAGGTTGTTTGTGTTTATCTGGTAGGGCCAGATGGTGTTTAAATAATAAAGTGGTGTTGCCCTCTGTGTGGAGTGAGAATATGAAATGGTGTGGTATTGAAAGTGATTATGAGCAAGATAGAGTGATAGAGTTATTCAGATTAAGTAGAGATTATGAAGGGTTTGTAAGGGGAATAAATATTGAAAGGAATGATTATATTATAAACAATGTAGACTTACCTTGTGCAGTCGTAAACAATGATTATGATATCAACATTGTTACAATACAAATAAGCCACCCCAGTGTACCAGGGATAAAAAAGGTAATTCTAAATGTAAATGTACTTCATATTAAATAAAATGATAAAATATAAATAAAATATAAAAACTATGACACGACAAACGACGACATTACCCAACCCCAGTGATTGACCCAACTACAGGAAACAAAAGAAGAAGGGAACCACGAAAAATAAACAAGAAAAAAAAGTGATAGACCAAACTAACAGGAACTAACAAAAGAAGGGAAGAAACCAGAACCAAAAAAGAATAAAGACAATTAAAGGAAGTGAATGAATTCCTATAACTAAATAAAATTAAACCAGACGAGAAGAGGAGAACCAAATTAAAATGAAGACAATTGAAAATGAAGAAGATGAAGGAGAAGAAGGAAGAGGAAACGAAGTGAAACCAAGTAATAAGAAACACCACATATAAAAGGGAGAAATGGTACGCTCAAATATAGAATATTGTAAATAAACCCCAATAATTATCCACTAAGGGAAATAAATATTATTGTAAATGAGTTAATTTATATACCTGTTTTAAACAAAAACAGTAAAAATTAACCTAGTAAAGAAAAGTACACTAACCCAAATATTAGAGTTAGATATAGTGAAATATATAGCAAAATATCATTAATACTATGTATAATTTTATAATGAAAGAGAAAGTGAGAAAGAGAAAGAGGTATAATTATAGGGATTACCCACTAAAAAACACTTAATATAAACAGTGGAAAAGTGCAATAGTGAATGTATAAATACCCCAAAATAGTGAGTGTATCAGTGATAAACACCAATTAATTAAAGGTGAAAGTGATAAGTAGAAAAAGATATTATAAATAATAAAAAGGTAGTAATAGATAAGAAACACTTAGTAAGTCATTGATGAACCAATAAATGATTTAAGAGTGAGCTTGTAGAAAATTATATAGTTAAGGATAATTAGAAATAGTATTTAAAGTAGAGATAAGGAAAGGATATAATGTTATTTAGGGAGAAAGCCCATGTAAAAACAGTTTGTGTTAACATGGAATGGAGAAAAGAAGTAGTAATGAATTAAGAATTTAAGTATATAATTAAAGAACACCCTATGTTTGAAGGGAAAATAAGTTTAATAAGTTTGAAGGAAGTGATTATATTTCTCACTCAAAATAATAGAAAAAGGATGAAATGAATTTTAAACCAACAGTAACTAATAACTTGGAAAGAATTGTTCGTTTTAATTTTATGAATAGGATATGGCTGAAGGAAGCTTTCAGTCCATAGGCCTAATTGTTATGTTTTAAATATTAAGATATAGAAAATAATCTTGACGTGTAATCAGAACACAAACAGACTCAAAAAACAACACAACCAATTTTAATAACAAAATAAAGCCCATCAGGCTGAAATGAAATGTAATTTAAATGAAATAAGTAAAATACCATAATGGCTACTTAGGCCTATGAACATGCCGAACTGTCAGAAACACACAAATACAACTTATAACAAATTAACAAGGAAATTTACAAATCTAAGGCAAGTAACTAGCCAGTAATTATGTGTAAACCATTTTAAAAGAAAAATGTTACTATAAGAGATTAAATTAAAAGAAATATGTAATTATCAAATGTCAACATAATTAGACTAAAGTTAATATATAATAGAACATGACCTTATGAGGTATTGTTTTAATCTTTGAAAGGAAATAAATACAATAGTGATAGTATTTAATACCCAGAAGGGAAGACAGAAGAATAAAATCAATCAGAAAATATATAATAAATTTGAATAAAAATTTCAAATATAATAACAATGCTTTTAATCTCGGCCTTAACCAATCAAAGGGTTTCTGTTACCATAGAAATGGGCCGTTGGTTACTAATTTTCCGTTAAATTTACTTACTTGGAAAAATGACGCTTGGGCAAGAGGTACGCAAGATTGAGATGACCGAAATTTTAATTTAAAAAGTTTGAAAAACATTTAGAAGTCAACAGTATGAACCAGTGACGAGGAGATGAAGAGTTTCAAATATTAACAGATGTCCAGGAACCAAATAAACAAAATTAAATAGCAGAAATTCACAAGACAAATTAGAAGAAGATGCCAGCAGCCTAAGTCTCCCCAAAATTGATGAATTTCCATTACCCCAGAACAACGACACATCGTAACCTTCTGAACTGATAAGTATCAATTAAATACAATAATCCCCGGAATAAAAGCACTTTAAATATTTCTCACATCAATCAAAAAATTCTCACTATTAAGCAAAATTAATTTTCTTTCAAGGATTGAATAATAATAAACTTACGTAAAACAATTGTTAACTTAGAAATAACCTCGCATTAATGTGCGAAATTTGTAACAACTATTACTACACTGCCGAACAATTTGTAAAAACATTTTATACCATTTAAGTACGGATAAGGTATGGTAGTGTACTTTTTTAATGTAACCATCTTTTATGTTTTCTTTATAATCCAAAGAACTCCAAATTTTGAGAGAGTTAATACATAGTGTACAAACAGATGCCATGTCGGCATCAGTATAACTCATTTCAAAATCAATTTCATCAGCCCAGAGATTTATGTTTCATGTTTTAAGCCGGAGCAGTTTTATTGAAAACTAATTTAGAATATTTTTGTCACATTGATTAATAATTAAAATTACAGTACAGAGTATTACCATTGTTTTATTTCATAGGTAGTTGTATAATATATGTGTGTGTTAGCAATTTCACTGAGCAGACGACTAGCGCTTTTGCCAAGTGGGCAATACAGTAAGCTATACAGAGGCGGGAACCATTTGAATGCTCCAGCTGTCAATGCTGATAACACCAATCTAACTTGTTAATTATCAAATTTAATTGTTTTAAAATAAACAATTTGGCGCCACCCGGGACTCGCAACCCCTATGAAATTACAGGTAGGTTGTACTGATAATTGTGACCACGCTACGGACTATGGTAGCGACAACTATTAATGTAACTACAGGCGTGAGACGAACACACCACACTAACACTGAATACACATAAAAACAGGTGTACACATTTTACAGATACGCACCACACATTTATACGTTACAGATTGGCGACCAACGTAGTGAGGCTAGAAAAGGACGACTAGCGGCGATTATGAACAGACATAATATGGTTACAAGACTCAAAAGTAAGAAAGGATCAAACCAAGAAGAAATGGAAGAAATTGAGGGAATGATTGGAGGATTGTTTGAAGAACATCCACAGGAGGACCAACTGGAAAATCCAAATGTACCGGAACCAGAAATTGAAGTAGTAGTTGATGTCCAACCAGTCAAACCAGCCCAAATAATGGATGCCAATTTCCAAGAAATGATGAGGATTATGGTAGAACAATTAAACAGAAACCAAGAGAAAACCGATGAAAAATTTAAGAAACAAGAGGAAAAAATTAACGAAAAACTAGACAGAAATAATGAAAAAATAGACCAAATGAAGGAAGAAGCTAGGGAACAAAGAAGGGAAGACAGGGAATTCTTCAGACAAAAGAGTGAAGAGTTAAGGAAACAACTCAAGGAGGACACGGAACTTCTGAACAAGAAAATGGAAAGCAACCAGGAGGCCCTGAAGAGAAGTCAGGAGACGCTAGAAAAGAGGAGTGAAGAGCTGAAGAAACAGATCAAGAAGGATCTGGAGATAGTGAATAAGAAGATCGAAAATAGTAATGAAACGCTCCAACAAAAATTGAAGGAAGACAGCGAAAAAACCAAGGAGGAACTGAAAAAACAACTGGTAGAATGTCGGGAGGAGATCAGACAAACGGTAACCGAAACAAATGAGACTGTGATACAAGTCCGGGAAGAGTTAAACAATAAAATCAGCAATGTCGAGGAGGAAGGTAGAATGAGAGCGACAGAATTTTATCAAGTCACCACCGAAGAATGCCAGAGAAATAAACAGGAGGTGATTAAGAAACTGGAGGAGAGGCATCAAGAAATACAAATAGATGTCAATGAAAAAGGAATAGGTATGCACCGCCATCAACAAAATAGACGGACAGACCAAAGAAAACAAGGAGAAGATCCAGGGAATCAGCCAAAGGGAGAGACAAATGCAGGAAGAGCTGGACGCACTGAGGGAGAAACCTTGTCATAATACACACATAGTAACCAGCGAGAATAGAGAGGTAATCAACTTCCGCAGTTACCGGCGGAATCCAATGGAATTCCTCAAAAGAGTAGAGGAGTTAACAGAAAAGAATAGGGAAACCAGGTGACAATTGTAAGGAGCCTCATAGATGAAATGTTCAGAGACACCCACGACAACTGGTGGACAGCAACTCGACCAGAAATAAATGATACTCAGGAATTTAAAAAACAATTCCCAGAAAAATATTGGTCGGAGTCCACCCAAAACTTGGTTGTACTCGTTAATCGGTTCGTAAATGTCCTTATGTTGTGACTATTAATTATATTAGTTATTTTGTTATCGTTTACTGTGTTGTCGTTCAGTATTCGATGATTAGCAACGATTTTATAGGAACGAGAATTTAGTGTGTCACCGTTCGTTTGAAATCGGTGCGCGAATAATATTTGTTTAGTAATGGTCAAATAGATCGTGTGTGCAGCCCACTGGATCTACTTTCGTGTCTGGATGTCCTTACGCCCACTTCAGATTTTCTCTTCTGTTTCCTGTAATTAATAGTCTTTATAATTACTTTATTGGAATAAAATAGGACTGGTACGATTGACAAATTATATCTTTTATTCGTAATTTCTTTGAAACATTGGTCAAATTACCGTTCCATTAGTCGAGGATTTACAATTGGATGAGTTCATCCGCCGTAACAAATAGTCCGTAACAACAACAAAATTCACAATATATATATTTTATGTTTCTCAGGTAATGGGTACTTGGAGTTGCTAGGAAAGATAGGAAATATGCTTCCACTTAAAATTACAACGCATTACAAAATATATGTACTTCTTATCAACTAACAAAATGTATATAATAATGTTTTCCAAAATTGTTCGCTTACAGTTTGCAACAGTGCTTTCAGTAATACAACATGGCGGACTATCTGGTTCTCACCTCAGAAAAATATGTTTTTTAAATTCCAATTAAAGTGTTTTAAATAAAGTCTTAGTTATAGTAGTTTATAGTAATAGTTTGTGTATAGCCTCCTTTATCTGGAACAGCTATGTTTTTTAGTGGAAATTGTGTTGTGATGTTATGTAGTATTCTCCTGGAATTAACCAAAATTTCTCATCGTTGGCTTCGTATATACGGAATGGACGCTTTTGAGTTCGGTATCTATTTTCTTAGATTCTCGTTAGTGTGCTGGTTTTTCTTGGTTCTGGTGTTGTGTCATGTGTTATCCATCTTTTCGGTATTACTTTTATCGGAAGCGCCTCTCCTGGAGTAAGTTTTCACTCATTTAATATTAATTTTTTACTGCCAGCAATATGCTGTTGAAGTTTTCAGTTTTATATCTAACAATCAACTGTCCCTCTAAAAATATTTAAATCTCGTTGGTGACCTAGCTTTTGGTGTTTTTGATTGGTCTAGGGCCTTGACCCCACGTCACGTGACTAAGTTATTTTTGAAAATTGGCGTTTTTAATTTTGTCACCTCAGATTACGTTTCATTTATTTTGATTTAAATTCATCTTTAATTAGTACCATTTTATTGCTCATTAAAATTAAATTGTTTTGATACTAATCTCGCCCCATTTTGGCCTCTTATCTATTGTTTTGGCAGGTTTATACTTTTGTGTTTTGAGGCATTGACCTAATCTTGTTTGACATTTTTGTTGTATGTCTTATAGATCTAATATCTTCTAATATTGTTATTCTTACTACGAAATATAATTCTGAGTATTCCTACTTTACATACAATATCATTAATTTAAATACCTATACCTATTTTTCTCACAATAACAATAATACTGAAGCCATGTCAGCTTAGTGGCTTACTAAACACTTTACAATTATGTTCATTATCTATATTATGATAGCAATGGATGGTTTATACATCTCCCTCCATTAACATCTTTATATTTTATCAAAACCAAGCTTTTGTTTTTTGTTGTATTTAATTTAGTAGTGTTTATCTAAATATTTCAATGTTGCTTGGGTCTGGCTCAATTCCTTGGGCCTATATGTCTAACAGTTAGTTATTTCTGTACAATATCCTTTTTATAATATTAGATCTTTCCCAATTAACTGATTAACATTTTGAACAGATTATGAACATTCTGTTCACTAGATAACTAACCCTTTTTCAAGAAAACTTTTATAACATATAAATTAATGGTGCACACAGGCTCCCATATTAACTATTTCTAATATAACTGAACATGGGTGTTTATTACCCTAACTCTTTTGTATGTCACTATCTCTAATATTTAAATTATAGCATAAGCCAATAACTGTGCATTATTTAAAAATGAATAGGTTTTCAATCCTTATGAATAAATAATTATACATAACATAGTACATTGGAGTTTACCAAAACACTTTGTCACTATATTTTGGTTCTTATTTCCATATATGTGGTTCATAAGACCTTTATCACTTTAATGATAACCCCCACTGGCTTTCACTTCCCCACTGGTTTATATTATGATCTTTTGATCATCATTTAATTATTTTGGGCTCTCACTATCTTCACTTGTTTGAACTCATAGATTTACACTGGTTTCTTATATTATTATATATTTTGTTATTATTTACTCTACTGCATTGCATTCTTAATTTTATATTATCTTTATTGGGTACTCCTACCAATTGTATTGTTTATTAAAAGAATGGGATTAGTTTACTCCTTAGATTGGGTCAATTTGTCATGTTTTTTGGTACAAACTTCTGTTTCTCAGTTCTAATTCTAGTTCTTTGCCTCTTCTCATTTCTTCTATTCAATGTTGATTTTTTCTTGTGATAATCATCGTCGCCCGTTTCATTTTTCTATTATTATCAGTCCATTTGTAGTTCATGTTATATTGTTCATATAGGATCTGTTCATGCCCCTCACCTACCGTAACTATTGGGTTTTGTCACGTTATTAGAAATTCTTCTTTGTTTGTTCTTTTCTGAATTTCTTTTTATAACTACTGTTTCTTATATAATATTAATATAATCTTCTTTGGTTACTTTTGTTGGATGTTGGAATTGATAATTTAATGTTAATTACATACTTTTTAATAAGTTTTTTCCCTTTCATGGCTTGTGCTAGTACTTGTTATTTATATCTTATCATTATAATATATCTTATATGTATGTGATGAAATGTACCATCACATATTGCCCTGTCACTAAAACTGATTATTTCGGAAGATATCTTTCAGATACTGAAGAAATAATCATTAATTTTTCAGTTTATTTATTCGAGCTCTTTTTATTTTATTCCTTATATAGATTCACATATATTGTATTTTTCCTTCTGTTTACACAACTTTTCTTCCTTCTTTGTTTCATCCCTTGAATAATAAAATTTACCTACTTATGTGAGTTGGAACAGTTCGGGTAGGCACTTTTTGGCTCTAATTCACCGCTGTCCAATGCTTCACCTTATGAGTTCAGAGGAACGTATCGTCTGCTCATGATCATGGTTGCTAGAAATCATCTACAGTCAACTCATTTCAATTAAAATCTCCAAAAAATAGTCTTAATTATGACTAAAAATCATTCTGGGATTACTTGTGCTGGTTTCATTTCAGTTATTTGAACATTAATCATGTTTACTATTCACTTTCTTCTTTGATATGATTTTAGCTCTCTGTTCTTTCATTTTAGTGATGGGTGGTATATATCTTCCTTTTTAGTTATATGTATAAGATTTTTATTTTATTTTATTTATTTTTTTTCATATTCTGTACTAGTTAATATTAACGTAATAATCTTGTTATCACTGATTTAGTAGTATCGTTTCATAGATGATTGATTATATGTGCCTTTCTTCTTTAATGTATGGGGATCTACAATCTCATAAGTATTGTTCCCGTTAACTCTGTTTACAGTATACGGTCCAGTGTACAATAACAACAATTTCTTTGCAATGCCTTCCATTGTGCTGGGCAATTCCCGGTTTTTCAGCAGTATTTTGTCTCCCACTAGGTAACGTTCTGGCTTCGGTTGTAGTTGCTGATACTTCCTTCTCGTCTTCTCAGTCCGTTCTAATATTTTTTCATAGAATTTTACATTGTCAAATTGATATTCACTTTTGTTAGGAAACTGAATTAGTCCTGTGATCTCCCTGGGTGGTGGTCTCTGAAACATTGCAGTATACGGAGTAGTTTCAATAAATTGATGGTATGATAAATTCAAGAAGCCTTCAGCAGTTGGCAAATACTCCGCCCACCTTCTCTGTTGGTCGAAACAATACGTTCTTAGGATCCTTCCTACTTCCCTTAAAACTCGTTCGGCCGGGTTACTGCTCGGGTGGTATACAGATGTTTTGTATGTTTTGATTCCATTCTCCCGTAGTGTCTCTTTCCATCTGTTACCCTTAAACTGTGTCCCATGGTTGGTAATAATGGACTTAGGTGTTCCTACCTCATTTACATAGTGCTGGAGAATAATGGTCAAAATCTTTTGAGTTGTTGCCCGGTTGATTGGGTACAGTTTTGTGTATCTAGTATAATGGTCGAACAATATTACAAAATATTTATATTGGTGCCTCCCGGCACTTCGCGGGAATGGGCCGCAAATATCCACGAATACCTTCTCTAATCTTCTTTCTTGTCATTATTTATCTTTACGAGTTGGCATATGTGACAGTGTTTAATTTGGTTTCGTACTTTTCTATTGGTGTCTTTGACATATATATGCTCCTGGAGCGCCTTTACAACTTTTAATGCTCCCATGTGGCCGTACCTGATGTGGTAATCAATGATGAGGTCTTTCTCCATATTACATGGTATCACAATTTTCAATTTATTAAATTCGTATTGGGTCCTGATAAATAAGATTTGCTGGTGTGTGCAGTAAAATGGTGTTATGCGGTCATCTTGTTTGGCAAGTCTGTCAAGGATTTTACTCAATTTGGTGTCCTGCTTCTGTCGTTGTTCTAGTTCTTTTATGATCTCAGCCAGGTCTGATCTACTGCTAATGATGTTGTACAGTTTAATTATGGTTTCTTTTTCGCCCTCAAACGTTTGATCCCTGATATTAATTCTCGATAACGTGTCTGCAGCAATGTTCTTCTTCCCAGGAATATACTCCCAATTTAGGTTGTATTCCTGAAGTAACAAGCTCCATCTGGTTCACCTTCCATGATTCAACTTGCAATTTTTCAGGAATGATATTGACTTGTGATCAGTTCTGATGGTAGTCCTATATCCTAATATGTACGTTCTGAATTTGCTACAGCCGAACACAACGCTTAGAAGCTCTTTCTCTGTGACATTGTAGTTCTTTTCACAGCTATTCAGAACTCGACTGGCAAAACTGATTACTTGGTGGCTCCCTTCATCGTCTTCCTGATAAAGAACGGTTCCCAAACTGACATCACTGGCATCGCAGTTCATAAAAAATTGTTTGTTGAAATTTGGATGGTGTAAAATCACCGATTCCAGAAACTTATCTTTGATTAGTTTAAGCGTGGTATCTTGCTCTTCTCCCCACGTCCAATTGTCTTTTGACGATAACTGTCTTGCGAATTTTGCTGTTAATTCCGAATAATTACCTTGGAATTTACGGTAGTAATTACACAATCCGAGGAATGATTGAAGTTGCTTTCGATTCCTTGGTGTTGGAAATTTCTGGATGGATTCGACTTTCTCTTCGGATGGAGTGATCCCTTTCTCTGACAAGTTAAACCCTAGAAACTGTACCTCCCTTGCTATCAATTTTGATTTCCCCAACTTCAGTGTAATGTGGTTTTCTGACAGCCTTTCCAGTATCTGCTCTACTCGTTGACAATGGTCATCCCAATCGGTAGAAGTGATTAAAATGTCGTCTACATAGACGGTTGTATATGGCAGAGTGTCCTGTCTAAGGATTTGGTCCATTATTTTCACAAACACGGCCACTGAATTTACCAGTCCAAACGGTAATCGTTTAAACTGGTAATTACGGCCTTCGAATATAAATGCCATGTATTTGCGGCTTTCTGGGTGGAGTTCAACCTGCCAATACCCACAGACAGTGTCCCACGTGCTGATATACTTAATCCCATAGAACTTTTTTATTATTTCCTCGATCTCCCCTGGGGATGTTCGGTCGTTCACTATTACCTTGTTGATTTCCCTCGCGTCCAAACAGATTCTTACTTTGCCACCTTTCTTCGGAACGGCGAGGATAGGGCTCGTATAAGGGGAGCAACTTGGTTCTATGATATCCTCGCTTATCAACTGATTGATCTCCGCCCTCACAGCTTCCTTTTGTGAGTAGGCGATTGGGTACGACTTTCTATTAAAGTTCACTGGTTCTCGAAACTCTATTTTACACTGGTAGTTTCTCACCTTGCCAGGCGTATCCGAAAACACGTGACGATACCTGTTGTACACATTAATCAATTTTTCCTTTTGCACATCAGATACATCACATTTGAAAGTATGAATTTCGTTAATCTTGTCACGGCATAATTGTTCACTGTCCAACTCGTAAAGGATTTCATTGTCTTGTAACTGCCCTAGCTGTTCTAAGCTTCCCTGTATATGATACGTTATTCGGGTTGATGTTGTTGTTCTATCACTGTCCACTAAATTAGCCGTCCATTCTCTGAGTTCCATTTTTAGGAATAATTTTGATTTGTTCATGTCAAAGATAGCGGAATACTTTTTCAACATATCACACCCGATTAGCATTTTAAATGGCAAGCCACTGGCTACTAAGAAATTCATTGTAACTGTTTCATTATTGCTGGTTAGTTCTAGACTTACTTGTTTTCGGACTGTTCTATTCTGGCATCCTGTCGCCCCAATTAACACGTTGTTGATCGGTAGAGTAAGTACGTTTTTCTTCCCTTCTTCAATTATCTTGTTCAATTCAACTACATCGATCAATGACACGTTAGCTCCAGTGTCGATCATAATTGTTGTTTGTACACTGTTGATTCCTGCAGTTATGTATATAATTTCATTATTATTTTTATTCAGATTCCCTTCTTCTTCCAATAATTCTTCTCTTAAGTTTTTTAGGTAGTTATTATGAATTATTGTAATATGATTTTTAGTATTTTTAACGTGACTGTTGACGCTGTTAAACCCAATAGTGTGGTTCAGTGAGGGCCCCGATGGTGTTTTCACTGCCGCGTAGAGTTTAAAGGTGGCTTGGATCCTTCATCTTCTCTGCCGCTTTGGTTCGCTTCAACATTTTCGTTGCTTGTCGATCTGGGTTGAGGCCGTTGGTGATCCTCCTCATAATTCACTCATCAGTAGTCCTCCTGACTTCGACTCCTGCCTCCGTTAGTTCGATTATTGTCGTGGTTACCTTGGTTCCAGTCGTCATCCCGACTAAAGCTTCGACGCCCGCGATAGTATGGTCTACTGTTGCCACTGTTATCCGCCCATATATGATTGACCCTTCGATAATTTTGATTTCGGTCATTCGGGTTGCGGTTGTTATTATTATTATTGTTAAAATTCCGGTTGTTGTTGTACTGGTTCTGTTGGTTTGTGTTATATGGCCGGTTATACTGGTTATTTGGGATGTTTTGCCTGTTGCCATAGTTATTCCCATTGTTCCTTGGACTGTTATTGTAGTTTGGCCGTTGGTATGCCCCATGGTGATTATTGTGGCTGTTATTATTACTTGGCCTGTTGTTATAGTTTGTCTGGTTGTACATTCCGTTATTATTACGATTATTACCATTATTATTATTGTTTCTGTTCTCGTAATCCGGAATGTTCCTGCTCCTGTATTGGTCGTTCCTCTGACGGCTTCTTCTCAAGTACTCCTCGCGTTCACGCTCTTCTAATAATGTTGTCATTGCCTGTATTGTCTTTATTTGTCCTCCCGAACGTGCTGTAGATATCCCGCTGTCGTAATGGTATGCCAATCTGGCGACAAATATTTCTTCCGGGATATTCGGCTCAAGGTGTTTTGCCACACACACTTTTCCAAGGAAGTATGTGGTCGGTGTGTTACCCCTGTTAGGATCGTATCTTCCATAGCTGATGCTTTCCCTTACCATGTTTTGCGTGGCATCTGACCAGTATCTCTTTTTAAATGCCTCCTTAAACTCTTCATAGTTTTGCAAATCGTGCCTGGTGGCTATCCACCAGTTATCATTTGTTTCTTTAAAATGCTCGTCCAGGTAGCTCCGGATTACTGGCCACCTGTTCTCTCCGGTTCTTATCAATTGTTCGCTGACTCGTTGCAAAAATTCCATCGGGTTTCCTCTAAAAGACTTAAAATTGATAGTCTCCCGATTTTCCATGGGTTGGGCATATGCTACTGTAGTTGGTCGATTATCAACTGATCGTTGAAGGTTTTCGATCCTTTCATGGTTGCGATGTCCCTGTACCTGGACTTCGTTGACGACTGCACTTATATTTCGGCACTGATTTCCGAAGTCTGTCTGTAGTTGTTCTACTTGAGTTCGGTTTTCGTCTCCGACCTGTTCTATCTTGACCTCTAGTTCGGCCCTATTCAGTGTAACCACTGCATCGATTCCTTCCAGCCTTCTATTCGTCTCAGCTATCTCCTGTCTTCTTTCACCATCGTTTTTGTCTATCTTTTGATTAATGGTTTTACTGACTTTCTTATTGACTGTTTGTCCTAGTTCTTCATTCTGTCTGTTGATAGTGTCCCTCACTTCCTTGTTAGTATGTTCAATCTGTTCATTGATTTGTCTGAAGTTGTTCTCATTGATTTGCTTCAACTCCTCCTTCAATTGCCTATTATTTTCTTCCAAGCGTTTAAAATTTTCGCTGGTCTGTTTATTATTTTCTTCCAAGTGTTTAAAATTTTCACTGGTCTGTTTATTATTTTCTTCCAAACGTTTAAAATTTTCGCTATTTTCTTCCTTATTTTTGTCGAATTTCTCCCCCATTTGTTTCATCAAATTTTCGCTGGTCTGTTTATTATCCTCCTTTATACTGTTCATTATTTCCATGAATTTATTCCAATCTGGGCCTCCACTGGCTTCTTCTTTTCCCGACATTTCTATTTTTTCCACTGAAGTTACCTCCTTCTCTTCCACGTTGATCTCATCTTCGGCCTCCGCCGCGCGTTTCTTCAGCTCTTCTGTGCATTTTCCTTATCTTCTAACAACTACTGGCTGAAAATGAATGACCTGTAATACAGTTATTAAAAACAATTTATTCTTCTTTCTTCTTGTTTCAGCCCGAAACGTTGGTGCGCCAATCTATAACAAACCACTTTGTGTTATCTGTGAGTCTTAAAGCCCACGTTGGATGCGTCAATCTATAACGTTTTATTTATTTTAATACGGGTGTGTTTTATGAACTGCGGATAATGAAATAAGTTACCCTTCAAAACTTGGTTGTACTCGTTAATCGGTTCGTAAATGTCTTTATGTTGTGACTATTAATTATATTAGTTATTTTGTTATCGTTTACTCTGTTGTCGTTTAGTATTCGATGATTAGCTATGATTTTATAGGAACGAGAATTTAGTGTGTCACCGTTTGTTTGAAATCGGTGCGTGAATAATATTTGTTTAGTAATGGTCAAATAGATCGTGTGTGCAGCCCACTGGATCTACTTTTGTGTCTGGATGTCCTTATGCCCACTTCAGATTTTCTCTTCTGTTTCCTGTAATTAATAGTCTTTAAATTACTTTATTGGAATAAAATAGGACTGGTACGATTGACAAATTATATCTTTTATTCCTAATTTCTTTGAAACATTGGTCAAATTACCGTTCCATTAGTCGAGGATTTACAATTGGTTGAGTTTCTTCCGCTGTGACAAATAGTCCGTAACAACAACAAAATTCACAATATATATATATTTTATGTTTCTCAGGTAATGGGTACTTGGAGTTGCTAGGAAAGATAGGAAATATGCTTCCACTTAAAAATACAATGCATTACAAAATATATTTACTTCTTATCGACTAACAAAATGTATATAATAATGTTTTCCAAAATTGTTCGCTTACAGTTTGCAACAGTGCTTTCAGTAATACAACATGGCGGACTATCTGGTTCTCACCTCAGAAAAATATGTTTTTTAAATTCCAATTAAAGTGTTTTAAATAAAGTCTTAGTTATAGTAGTTTATAGTAATAGTTTGTATATAGCCTCCTTTATCTGGAACAGCTATGTTTTTTAGTGGAAATTGTGTTGTGATGTTATGTAGTATTCTCCTGGAATTAACCAAAATTTCTCACCGTTGGCTTCGTATATACGGAATGGACGCTTTTGAGTTCGGTATCTATTTTCTTAGATTCTCGTTAGTGTGCTGGTTTTTCTTGGTTCTGGTGTTGTGTCATGTGTTATCGATCTTTTCGGTATTATTTTTATCGGAAGCGCCTCTCCTGGAGTAAGTTTTCACTCATTTAATATTAATTTTTTACTGCCACCAATATGCTGTTGAAGTTTTCAGCTTTATATCTAACAATCAACTGTCCCTCTAAAAATATTTAAATCTCGTTGGTGACCTAGCTTTTGGTGTTTTTGATTGGTCTAGGGCCTTGACCCCACGTCACGTGACTAAGTTATTTTTGAAAATTGGCGTTTTTAATTTTGTCACCTCAGATTACGTTTCATTTATTTTGATTTAAATTTATCTTTAATTAGTACCATTTTATTGCTCATTAAAATTAAATTGTTTTGATACTAATCTCGCCCCATTTTGGCCTCTTATCTATTGTTTTGGCAGGTTTATACTTTTGTGTTTTGAGGCATTGACCTAATCTTGTTTGACATTTTTGTTGTATGTCTTACAGATCTAATATCTTCTAATATTGTTATTCTTACTACTAAATATAATTCTGAGTATTCCTACTTTACATACAATATCATTAAATTAAACACCTATACCTATTTTTCTGACAATAACAATAATACTGAAGCCATGTCAGCTTAGTGGCTTACTAAACACTTTACAATTATGTTCATTATCTATATTATGATAGCAATGGATGGTTTATATATCTCCCTCCATTAAAATCTTTATATTATATCAAAACCAAGCTTTTGTTTTTTGTTTTATTTAATTTAGTAGTGTTTATCTAAATATTTCAATGTTGCTTGAGTCTGGCTCAATTCCTTGGGCCTATATGTCTAACAGTTAGTTATTTCTGTACAATATCCTTTTTATAATATTAGATCTTTCCCAATTACCTGATTAACATTTTGAACAGTTTATGAACATTCTGTTCACTAGATATGTAACATTTTTTGAACAAAACTTTTATAACATATAAATTAATGGTGCACACAGGCTCCCATATTAACTATTTCTAATATAACTGAACATGGGTGTTTATTACCCTAACTCTTTTGTATGTCACTATCTCTATTATTTAAATTATAGCATAAGCCAATAACTGTGCATTATTTAAAAATGAATAGGTGTTCAATCCTTATGAATAAATAATTATACATAACATAGTACATTGGAGTTTACCAAAACACTTTGTCACTATATTTTGGTTCTTATTTCCATATATGTGGTTCATAAGACCTTTATCACTTTAATGATAACCCCCTCTGGCTTTAACTTCCCCACTGGTTTATATTATGATCTTTGGATCATCATTTAATTATTTTGGGCTCTCACTATCTTCACTTGTTTGAACTCATAGATTTACACTGGTTTCTTATAGTATTTTTACATATTTTGTTATTATTTACTCTACTGCATTGCATTCTTAATTTTATATTATCTTTATTGGGTACTCCTACCAATTGTATTGTTTATTAAAAGAATGGGATTAGTTTACTCATTAGATTGGGTCAATTTGTCATGTTTTTTGGTACAAACTTCTGTTTCTCAGTTCTAATTCTAGTTCTTTGCCTCTTCTCATTTCTTCTATTCAATGTTGATTTTTTCTTGTGATATTCATCGTCGCCCGTTTCATTTTTCTATTATTATCAGTCCATTTGTAGTTCATGTTATATTGTTCATATAGGATCTGTTCATGCCCCTCACCTACCATAACTATTGGGTTTTGTCACGTTATTAGAAATTCTTCTTTGTTTGTTCTTTTCTGAATTTCTTTTTATAACTACTGTTTCTTATATAATATTAATATAATCTTCTTTGGTTACTTTTGTTGGATGTTGGAATTGATAATTTAATGTTAATTACATACTTTTTAATAAGTTTTTTCCCTTTCATGGCTTGTGCTAGTACTTGTTATTTATATCTTATCATTATAATATATCTTATACGTATGTGATAAAATGTACCATCACAGCGTAGACAAAATAACCACAGGAGATATAGTCCGAACTGGCATACAAACCCATGGTACCAAGAATCGAATAATAACAGCAATCAGTTCTCAGAGAGTAGGAATGACAAACCACCAAGGGATGAAAATAACCATCAACAAGGACTGAACAACGAGACGAATGACCAGTCGAATAGTCTGGCCACAAATCAACAACCACCTTTAAACTAAAGAGGTCAGTGGAAAAACTTAGATACCCTTCACATGACCAATCACTTGGGTTAATACGTCATGTAATGTCAAAACATAAACACAAAATAATTACAATAATATATAACAACTATCTAAAGAATATCCGAGAGGAACTTCTCGAAGAAGAGGCCAACCAGTTACAACTAACTAACAGCGAAATTGTCCATATAAAGGCTACCATAAACGGAACTGTAACCATAATCATGGTTGACATGGGATCTAACATCTCTCTAATAAATCAGCCTGAATTAGAGCGGATTCAAGCCAACTCTCGAACACCAATCCCTACACTGCCAATAAACAATATAATTATCATTGGCGCCACTGGCAAACAAAATAAGACGGTAAGAAAGCAAGTTTCATTAGAATTAGACAATCAAAAATCAACCATCCCTATTGTATTTCTTGTGGCCAATCGGCTACCATTCAGCATGCTCATAGGATGTGATGTATTAAGAAGATATTCGGCAGTTATCAACCTGCAGAAGGGAGTCGTATTGCTAACTTCAGAACAGGGAACCTGGTCTGCAAATATCATAAATTGTAATCCAACTCCAACCGCTCTGGATCAAGACCCAGGATTGAAGAGTTACTACTGTCAAACGCATGAACCGTCCATCATAATGGCCGATGAAGAGGAAGATAGAGGATTGTGGGAACAGAAAATTGAAGAAATAAGAAATTTCCAAAGAGAACGGCCTCAACAAGAAATTTGTAAACAACAGTCTGAAAACCTCATTGCAATTTATAACAAATATCAACATGTCTTCTCGAATACTCCTGGAAAAGTTAAGGGATACCAGTGTAAGATTAACTTCAGGGAACCTGTAGACTTCCACAGGAAATCATATCCCATAGCGTACTCCCTGAAAAATGAAATCAGGATGGAGATAAACAGAATGATTGCAGAGGATATTATTGAGTATAGCCAATCTCAATACACAAGCCCAATAGTAGCTATACCCAAGAAGAATGGCAAAGTATGGATTTGCTTGGACGCCCAAGAAATCAATAAAATGATTGTCAATGACTGGACCTCACCGGGAGAAATTGAGGAAATTTTGAAAAGATTTCATGGAATAAAATACATTAGTACCTGGGATACTGTATGTGGGTACTGGCAGGTGGAGCTGCACCCACACAGTAGGCAATACATGGCCTTTATATTTGATGGTAGAAATTACCAATTTAAAAGATTACCATTTGGACTCATCAATTCCGTAGCAGTGTTCGTCAAGTGCATGGACCAAGTCTTAGGTCAAGAGGCACTGCAATTAACCACTGTGTACGTTGACGACCTGCTCATAACGTCTTCAGACTGGGACAAACACTGCAAAAGAGTCTAACATGTACTAAAAAAGTTGTCCAATAAAATATTACACTTAAATTGGATAAATCAAAATTTATTGCCAATGAAGTGAAGTTCCTAGGGTTCAACTCGACCGAAAAGGGAATCTCTCCATCCCAAGAGAAAGTTGAAGCCATCCAAAAATTCCCCTCACCAAAAAACAAGAAGCAATTGCAGTCATTCTTGGGGATATGCAATTACTATAGGAAGTTTCAAACGAACTACTCCCATCTCACAGTGAAATTATCTAAGCAACTTTCATCAAAAGAAAAATGGACTTGGGGAACTGAACAAGAGGAAGTGCTCACTTTAATTAAACAAAAATTTTTTGAAACTGTCATGTTACACCACCCCAATTTCGAACAACCATTCTACCTAAACTGCGACACTAGTGATGTAAGTCTAGGCGCAGAATTGTACCAGGAAGACAATGAAGGAAACCACCTGGTCATTAGCTTCGCCAGCCGAATACTAAATAGTTGCGAGCGTAACTACAATGCTACAGAAAAAGAAATGCTCAGCATAGTACTTGCGTGTGGCAAATTTAGAACCTACATACTAGGATATCCTATCACAGTCAGAAGCGATCATAAGTCAATATCGTTTCTCAAACAATGTAAATTGAGTCATGGTCGACTTACCTGATGGATACTTCCTCTGCAAGAATACCACATTACGTGGGAATATATTCCAGGCCGAAAGAACATAGTGGCCGACGTATTATCCAGAATAAATGTAGAAGATCAAACATTTGAAGGAGAAAAGGGGAAGATAGCAAAAGTGTATTATATATTGAAAGATAGGAAAGACCTGGAAAATACTGTAAACGAAATAGTGTTACAACAAGAGCAAGATACCAAAATATTAAACATAAGAAAAAGACTAATGGAATCTAAAGCAATTATAAATAAATTTTACTGTATATATAAAGACATATTATTCATAAAAACAAAAAAGAACCAAGACACATGGAAACTAGTAATTCCTCATTCATTAGAAAATCAGATCATCAAAGAGTACCATGTAAGATACGGACACATGGGAACACTCAAAATAGTAAAAGCTTTAGAGGAAGATTTGTTTATAAAAAAATATCACAAGAAAGGTAAATAAAAATATAAAAACCTGCACGTTGTGTCAGATGGTCAAAACCAATAATGAAAGGAAGAATGGAACGATGATACCCATCACGTCAAATGCCAAACTAGAGAAGGTATTCCTCGACATATGTGGACCATTCCCACGCAGCGGAGGAAGACATGGATACAAGTTCATCGTAATTATACTTGACCATTACACCAAGTACACCAAACTATACGCTATAAACAGAGCCACAACAAATAAAATATTAGATATTATTAAAAATAAATACATGTCAGAAATTGGAAAACCATACATGATAATAACCGATCACGGAACACAATTTAAAGGAAATAGGTGGAGAGAAGAGTTAATGAAACTAAACATCAAAACATATAAAACTTCCATATACCACCCTAGTAGTAATCCAGCAGAAAGAATGTTGAGAGAGGTGGGACGCATTTTGAGAACTATTGTCATGATAACCAGAGAGAATGGTACAAATATTTAACTTCAACCGAAGTATTTTTAAATATCAGCTATCACCAATTTACTGAAAATACACCATACTTAATGATGTTCGAGAGGAAGCCAAATAGAGAGATACAAGAGATAATAGAATTCCCAAAAAACCCAGAAGACCCGTATGATAAAAACAAATGGTACAGCCTAATAATGGAAAAGATTGAGAAACAAAAAGCCAAATATGCTAAAAACCAGCCCAAGATAATCAAATATAAAGAGGGAGAAAAGATACTAATCAAAAATCATGAACTGCCAAGTACACTGGAAGGTATAGCAAAGAAATTGTTATTGCCTTATACAGGCCCATATGTCATCACAAAAGATAATGGTAATAATACTTACCAAATAAGTAATATAAACACAAGAAAAATAAAAGGAGTTTACAACCAAGCTTCAATAACAAAAGTTTTATGAAGAAGAATAAACCACTAGAAATGAAATAAACAAATTTCAGAATTCAAAAAGTTTGTAAGAGCAACTTACTACCCTATTTAGATGATATATGCGGAATAGAAAAAATTAAAATAAATGAATAAAAATATAAAAACAAAGGAATAAGTTACACAAATTCCTACCAAGTAAAATCAACTTACAGTCTATTAAAGTTGATAAAAAAAAAAGTACAATAAGGGAATAAGTTACACAAATTCCTGTAAAAAAGTAAGAATCACAAACTTACGATAAAATTTAAACAAAAAATACATAAAAAGGAATAAGCTACAAAAATTCCTATAAAGTAAGAGAACTAACGTACAAAAAATTATCAAAAATGATATTTAATACAAATTAAAATAAAATCAAGCAAAAATTGCTAAAATAAATACCTGAAAGTATAATGAATTTAAAGTATTCAAGGAAAAAAAAATCTGAACTGGTACAAGGAAAAAGAGAAGTTATGTATAAAACAAATATACAAGACATGGCTAAAGCAGAATATTGCTAAATAACCAAGAAAAAAAGAATAAAAATGTCTAAGATAATTAAAATGATCGTAAGAAGAATAGAAAACAAAATAATGAAAAGTTAGATATGATGAAATTAACATATGAATAAATAAAAAACAATCAACTGTATGAGGAGAGGACAGTATATAGCAAAGGTACAGTGGAAGGAAGAATGAGTAAAAGGCCAAAGTGATCTAAAAAACGAACCACAAGGTGGACAATCCCAAAATATGTTATTATTATTAATTTAAGTCACAAGTTGACAAAAAAGGTATTTAAGATTGACTGTTGAAAAGTCCAGCAATCCAAATAAACTGAGCAGAGATGATGTTCCTCTGGTCTCAGAAAAAATGAGTAGTAATGGGAAAAACCAGCTACTAAAAAGTTAGGGGAAAAATTGTGTATAAGGGAGAACACACCAATGGGAATAAATAAAAACAGATCCAAATAAAATGGAATGAATCAAGTAAGAAGAGAATTAAAGAATGGAGAAACAAACAAGAAAGAAAAGGAAAAAAAATTTTATATAACTGATAATTTAATAAAAAAATATGTTAGTGTTTTATTAAAATGATCAATTTTGAAGGAGAGGCATTATGTTACAACACAAATAAGCCACCCCAGTACCAGGGATAAAAAAGGTAATTCTAAATGTAAATGTACTTCATATTAAATAAAATGATAAAATATAAAAACTATGACACGACAAACGACGACATTACCCAACCCAAGTGATTGACCCAACTACAGGAAACAAAAGAAGAAGGGAACCATGAAAAATAAAAAAGAAAAAAAAGTGATTGACCAAACTAACAGGAACTAATAAAAGAAGGGAAGAAACCAGAACCAAAGAAGAATAAAGACAATTAAAGGAAGTGAATGAATTCCTATAACTAAATAAAATTAAACCAGACGAGAAGAGGAGAACCGAATTAAAATGAAGACAATTGAAAATGAAGAAGATGAAGGAGAAGAAGGAAGAGGAAACGAAGTGAAACCAAGTAATAAGAAACACCACATATAAAAGGGAGAAATGGTACGCTCAAATATAGAATATTGTAAATAAACCCCAATAATTATCCACTAAGGGAAATAAATATTATTGTAAATGAGTTAATTTATATACCTGTTTTAAACAAAAACAGTAAAAATTAACCTAGTAAAGAAAAGTACACTAACCCAAATATTAGAGTTAGATATAGTGAAATATATAGCAAAATATCATTAATACTATGTATAATTTTATAATGAAAGAGAAAGTGAGAAAGAGAAAGAGGTATAATTATAGGGATTACCCACTAAAAAACACTTAATATAAACAGTGGAAAAGTGCAATAGTGAATGTATAAATACCCCAAAATAGTGACTGTATCAGTGATAAACACCAATTAATTAAAGGTGAAAGTGATAAGTAGAAAAAGATATTATAAATAATAAAAGGTAGTAATAGATAAGAAAACACTTAGTAAGTCATTGATGAACCAATAAATGATTTAAGAGTGAGCTTGTAGAAAATTATATAGTTAAGGATAATTAGAAATAGTATTTAAAGTAGAGATAAGGAAAGGATATAATGTTATTTAGGGAGAAAGCCCATGTAAAAACAGTTTGTGTTAACATGGAATGGAGAAAAGAAGTAGTAATGAATTAAGAATTTAAGTATATAATTAAAGAACACCCTATGTTTGAAGGGAAAATAAGTTTAATAAGTTTGAAGGAAGTGATTATATTTCTCACTCAAAATAATAGAAAAAGGATGAAATGAATGTTAAACCAACAGTAACTAATAACTTGGAAAGAATTGTTCGTTTTAATTTTATGAATAGGATATGGCTGAAGGAAGCTTTCAGTCCATAGGCCTAATTGTTATGTTTTAAATATTAAGATATAGAAAATAATCTTGACGTGTAATCAGAACACAAATAGACTCAAAAAACAACTCAACCAATTTTAATAACAAAATAAAGCCCATCAGGCTGAAATGAAATGTAATTTAAATGAAATAAGTAAAATACCATAATGGCTACTTAGGCCTATGAACATGCCGAACTGTCAGAAACACACAAATACAACTTATAACAAATTAACAAGGAAATTTACAAATCTAAGGCAAGTAACTAGCCAGTAATTATGTGTAAACCATTTTAAAAGAAAAATGTTACTATAAGAGATTAAATTAAAAGAAATATGTAATTATCAAATGTCAACATAATTAGACTAAAGTTAATATATAATAGAACATGACCTTATGAGGTATTGTTTTAATCTTAGAAAGGAAATAAATACAATAGTGATAGTATTTAATACCCAGAAGGGAAGACAGAAGAATAAAATCAATCAGAAAATATATAATAAATTTGAATAAAAATTTCAAATATAATAACAATGCTTTTAATCTCGGCCTTAACCAATCAAAGGGTTTCTGTTACCATAGAAATGGGCCGTTGGTTACTAATTTTCCGTTAAATTTACTTACTTGGAAAAATGACGCTTGGGCAAGAGGTACGCAAGATTGAGATGACCGAAATTTTAATTTAAAAAGTTTGAAAAACATTTAGAAGTCAACAGTATGAACCAGTGACGAGGAGATGAAGAGTTTCAAATATTAACAGATGTCCAGGAACCAAATAAACAAAATTAAATAGCAGAAATTCACAAGACAAATTAGAAGAAGATGCCAGCAGCCTAAGTCTCCCCAAAATTGATGAATTTCCATTACCCCAGAACAACGACACATCGTAACCTTCTGAACTGATAAGTATCAATTAAATACAATAATCCCCGGAATAAAAGCACTTTAAATATTTCTCACATCAATCAAAAAATTCTCACTATTAAGCAAAATTAATTTTCTTTCAAGGATTGAATAATAATAAACTTACGTAAAACAATTGTTAACTTAGAAATAACCTCGCATTAATGTGCGAAATTTGTAACAACTATTACTACACTGCCGAACAATTTGTAAATACATTTTATACCATTTAAGTACGGATAAGGTATGGTAGTGTACTTTTTTAATGTAACCATCTTTTATGTTTTCTTTATAATCCAAAGAACTCCAAATTTTGAGAGAGTTAATACATAGTGTACAAACAGATGCCATGTCGGCATCAGTATAACTCATTTCAAAATCAATTTCATCAGCCCAGAGATTTATGTTTCATGTTTTAAGCCGGAGCAGTTTTATTGAAAACTAATTTAGAATATTTTTGTCATATTGATTAATAATTAAAATTACAGTACAGAGTATTACCATTGTTTTATTTCATAGGTAGTTGTATAATATATGTGTGTGTTAGCAATTTCACTGAGCAGACGACTAGCGCTTTTGCCAAGTGGGCAATACAGTAAGCTATACAGAGGCGGGAACCATTTGAATGCTCCAGCTGTCAATGCTGATAACACCAATCTAACTTGTTAATTATCAAATTTAATTGTTTTAAAATAAACAATTTGGCGCCACCCGGGACTCGCAACCCCTATGAAATTACAGGTAGGTTGTACTGATAATTGTGACCACGCTACGGACTATGATAGCGACAACTATTAATGTAACTACAGGCGTGAGACGAACACACCACACTAACACTGAATACACATAAAAACAGGTGTACACATTTTACAGATACGCACCACAAATTTATACGTTACAGATTGGCGACCAACGTAGTGAGGCTAGAAAAGGACGACTAGCGGCGATTATGAACAGACATAATATGGTTACAAGACTCAAAAGTAAGAAAGGATCAAACCAAGAAGAAATGGAAGAAATTGAGGAAATGATTGGAGGATTGTTTGAAGAACATCCACAGGAGGACCAACTGGAAAATCCAAATGTACCGGAACCAGAAATTGAAGTAGTAGTTGATGTCCAACCAGTCAAACCAGCCCAAATAATGGATGCCAATTTCCAAGAAATGATGAGGATTATGGAACAATTAAACAGAAACCAAGAGAAAACCGATGAAAAATTTAAGAAACAAGAGGAAAAAATTAACGAAAAACTAGACAGAAATAATGAAAAAATAGACCAAATGAAGGAAGAAGCTAGGGAACAAAGAAGGGAAGACAGGGAATTCTTCAGACAAAAGAGTGAAGAGTTAAGGAAACAACTCAAGGAGGACACGGAACTTCTGAACAAGAAAATGGAAAGCAACCAGGAGGCCCTGAAGAGAAGTCAGGAGACGCTAGAAAAGAGGAGTGAAGAGCTGAAGAAACAGATCAAGAAGGATCTGGAGATAGTGAATAAGAAGATCGAAAATAGTAATGAAACGCTCCAACAAAAATTGAAGGAAGACAGCGAAAAAACCAAGGAGGAACTGAAAAAACAACTGGTAGAATGTCGGGAGGAGATCAGACAAACGGTAACCGAAAGAAATGAGACTGTGATACAAGTCCGGGAAGAGTTAAACAATAAAATCAGCAATGTCGAGGAGGAAGGTAGAATGAGAGCGACAGAATTTTATCAAGTCACCACCGAAGAATGCCAGAGAAATAAACAGGAGGTGATTAAGGAACTGGAGGAGAGGCATCAAGAAATACAAATAGATGTCAATGAAAAAGGAATAGGTATGCACCGCCATCAACAAAATAGACGGACAGACCAAAGAAAACAAGGAGAAGATCCAGGGAATCAGCCAAAGGGAGAGACAAATGCAGGAAGAGCTGGACGCACTGAGGGAGAAACCTTGTCATAATACACACATAGTAACCAGCGAGAATAGAGAGGTAATCAACTTCCGCAGTTACCGGCGGAATCCAATGGAATTCCTCAAAAGAGTAGAGGAGTTAACAGAAAAGAATAGGGAAACCAGGTGACAATTGTAAGGAGCCTCATAGATGAAATGTTCAGAGACACCCACGACAACTGGTGGACAGCAACTCGACCAGAAATAAATGATACTCAGGAATTTAAAAAACAATTCCCAGAAAAATATTGGTCGGAGTCCACCCAAAACTTGGTTGTACTCGTTAATCGGTTCGTAAATGTCCTTATGTTGTGACTATTAATTATATTAGTTATTTTGTTATCGTTTACTGTGTTGTCGTTCAGTATTCGATGATTAGCAACGATTTTATAGGAACGAGAATTTAGTGTGTCACCGTTCGTTTGAAATCGGTGCGCGAATAATATTTGTTTAGTAATGGTCAAATAGATCGTGTGTGCAGCCCACTGGATCTACTTTCGTGTCTGGATGTCCTTACGCCCACTTCAGATTTTCTCTTCTGTTTCCTGTAATTAATAGTCTTTATAATTACTTTATTGGAATAAAATAGGACTGGTACGATTGACAAATTATATCTTTTATTCGTAATTTCTTTGAAACATTGGTCAAATTACCGTTCCATTAGTCGAGGATTTACAATTGGATGAGTTCATCCGCCATAACAAATAGTCCGTAACAACAACAAAATTCACAATATATATATTTTATGTTTCTCAGGTAATGGGTACTTGGAGTTGCTAGGAAAGATAGGAAATATGCTTCCACTTAAAATTACAATGCATTACAAAATATATGTACTTCTTATCAACTAACAAAATGTATATAATAATGTTTTCCAAAATTGTTCGCTTACAGTTTGCAACAGTGCTTTCAGTAATACAACATGGCGGACTATCTGGTTCTCACCTCAGAAAAATATGTTTTTTAAATTCCAATTAAAGTGTTTTAAATAAAGTCTTAGTTATAGTAGTTTATAGTAATAGTTTGTATATAGCCTCCTTTATCTGGAACAGCTATGTTTTTTAGTGGAAATTGTGTTGTGATGTTATGTAGTATTCTCCTGGAATTAACCAAAATTTCTCATCGTTGGCTTCGTATATACGGAATGGACGCTTTTGAGTTCGGTATCTATTTTCTTAGATTCTCGTTAGTGTGCTGGTTTTTCTTGGTTCTGGTGTTGTGTCATGTGTTATCCATCTTTTCGGTATTACTTTTATCGGAAGCGCCTCTCCTGGAGTAAGTTTTCACTCATTTAATATTAATTTTTTACTGCCAGCAATATGCTGTTGAAGTTTTCAGTTTTATATCTAACAATCAACTGTCCCTCTAAAAATATTTAAATCTCGTTGGTGACCTAGCTTTTGGTGTTTTTGATTGGTCTAGGGCCTTGACCCCACGTCACGTGACTAAGTTATTTTTGAAAATTGGCGTTTTTAATTTTGTCACCTCAGATTACGTTTCATTTATTTTGATTTAAATTCATCTTTAATTAGTACCATTTTATTGCTCATTAAAATTAAATTGTTTTGATACTAATCTCGCCCCATTTTGGCCTCTTATCTATTGTTTTGGCAGGTTTATACTTTTGTGTTTTGAGGCATTGACCTAATCTTGTTTGACATTTTTGTTGTATGTCTTATAGATCTAATATCTTCTAATATTGTTATTCTTACTACGAAATATAATTCTGAGTATTCCTACTTTACATACAATATCATTAATTTAAATACCTATACCTATTTTTCTCACAATAACAATAATACTGAAGCCATGTCAGCTTAGTGGCTTACTAAACACTTTACAATTATGTTCATTATCTATATTATGATAGCAATGGATGGTTTATACATCTCCCTCCATTAACATCTTTATATTTTATCAAAAACAAGCTTTTGTTTTTTGTTGTATTTAATTTAGTAGTGTTTATCTAAATATATTTCAATGTTGCTTGGGTCTGGCTCAATTCCTTGGGCCTATATGTCTAACAGTTAGTTATTTCTGTACAATATCCTTTTTATAATATTAGATCTTTTCCAATTAACTGATTAACATTTTGAACAGATTATGAACATTCTGTTCACTAGATAACTAACCCTTTTTCAAGAAAACTTTTATAACATATAAATTAATGGTGCACACAGGCTCCCATATTAACTATTTCTAATATAACTGAACATGGGTGTTTATTACCCTAACTCTTTTGTATGTCACTATCTCTAATATTTAAATTATAGCATAAGCCAATAACTGTGCATTATTTAAAAATGAATAGGTTTTCAATCCTTATGAATAAATAATTATACATAACATAGTACATTGGAGTTTACCAAAACACTTTGTCACTATATTTTGGTTCTTATTTCCATATATGTGGTTCATAAGACCTTTATCACTTTAATGATAACCCCCACTGGCTTTCACTTCCCCACTGGTTTATATTATGATCTTTTGATCATCATTTAATTATTTTGGGCTCTCACTATCTTCACTTGTTTGAACTCATAGATTTACACTGGTTTCTTATATTATTATATATTTTGTTATTATTTACTCTACTGCATTGCATTCTTAATTTTATATTATCTTTATTGGGTACTCCTACCAATTGTATTGTTTATTAAAAGAATGGGATTAGTTTACTCATTAGATTGGGTCAATTTGTCATGTTTTTTGGTACAAACTTCTGTTTCTCAGTTCTAATTCTAGTTCTTTGCCTCTTCTCATTTCTTCTATTCAATGTTGATTTTTTCTTGTGATAATCATCGTCGCCCGTTTCATTTTTCTATTATTATCAGTCCATTTGTAGTTCATGTTATATTGTTCATATAGGATCTGTTCATGCCCCTCACCTACCGTAACTATTGGGTTTTGTCACGTTATTAGAAATTCTTCTTTGTTTGTTCTTTTCTGAATTTCTTTTTATAACTACTGTTTCTTATATAATATTAATATAATCTTCTTTGGTTACTTTTGTTGGATGTTGGAATTGATAATTTAATGTTAATTACATACTTTTTAATAAGTTTTTTCCCTTTCATGGCTTGTGCTAGTACTTGTTATTTATATCTTATCATTATAATATATCTTATATGTATGTGATGAAATGTACCATCACATATTGCCCTGTCACTAAAACTGATTATTTCGGAAGATATCTTTCAGATACTGAAGAAATAATCATTAATTTTTCAGTTTATTTATTCGAGCTCTTTTTATTTTATTCCTTATATAGATTCACATATATTGTATTTTTCCTTCTGTTTACACAACTTTCTTCCTTCTTTGTTTCATCCCTTGAATAATAAAATTTACCTACTTATGTGAGTTGGAACAGTTCGGGTAGGCACTTTTTGGCTCTAATTCACCGCTGTCCAATGCTTCACCTTATGAGTTCAGAGGAACGTATCGTCTGCTCATGATCATGGTTGCTAGAAATCATCTACAGTCAACTCATTTCAATTAAAATCTCCAAAAAATAGTCTTAATTATGACTAAAAATCATTCTGGGATTACTTGTGCTGGTTTCATTTCAGTTATTTGAACATTAATCATGTTTACTATTCACTTTCTTCTTTGATATGATTTTAGCTCTCTGTTCTTTCATTTTAGTGATGGGTGGTATATATCTTCCTTTTTAGTTATATGTATAAGATTTTTATTTTATTTTATTTATTTTTTTTCATATTCTGTACTAGTTAATATTAACGTAATAATCTTGTTATCACTGATTTAGTAGTATCGTTTCATAGATGATTGATTATATGTGCCTTTCTTCTTTAATGTATGGGGATCTACGATCTCATAAGTATTGTTCCCGTTAACTCTGTTTACAGTATACGGTCCAGTGTACAATAACAACAATTTCTTTGCAATGCCTTCCATTGTGCTGGGCAATTCCCGGTTTTTCAGCAGTATTTTGTCTCCCACTAGGTAACGTTCTGGCTTCGGTTGTAGTTGCTGATACTTCCTTCTCGTCTTCTCAGTCCGTTCTAATATTTTTTCATAGAATTTTACATTGTCAAATTGATATTCACTTTTGTTAGGAAACTGAATTAGTCCTGTGATCTCCCTGGGTGGTGGTCTCTGAAACATTGCAGTATACGGAGTAGTTTCAATAAATTGATGGTATGATAAATTCAAGAAGCCTTCAGCAGTTGGCAAATACTCCGCCCACCTTCTCTGTTGGTCGAAACAATACGTTCTTAGGATCCTTCCTACTTCCCTTAAAACTCGTTCGGCCGGGTTACTGCTCGGGTGGTATACAGATGTTTTGTATGTTTTGATTCCATTCTCCCGTAGTGTCTCTTTCCATCTGTTACCCTTAAACTGTGTCCCATGGTCGGTAATAATGGACTTAGGTGTTCCTACCTCATTTACATAGTGCTGGAGAATAATGGTCAAAATCTTTTGAGTTGTTGCCCGGTTGATTGGGTACAGTTTTGTGTATCTAGTATAATGGTCGAACAATATTACAAAATATTTATATTGGTGCCTCCCGGCACTTCGCGGGAATGGGCCGCAAATATTCACGAATACCTTCTCTAATCTTCTTTCTTGTCATTATTCATCTTTACGAGTTGGCATATGTGACAGTGTTTAATTTGGTTTCGTACTTTTCTATTGGTGTCTTTGATATATATATGCTCCTGGAGCGCCTTTACAACTTTTAATGCTCCCATGTGGCCGTACCTGATGTGGTAATCAATGATGAGGTCTTTCTCCATATTACATGGTATCACAATTTTCAATTTATTAAATTCGTATTGGGTCCTGATAAATAAGATTTGCTGGTGTGTGCAGTAAAATGGTGTTATGCGGTCATCTTGTTTGGCAAGTCTGTCAAGGATTTTACTCAATTTGGTGTCCTGCTTCTGTCGTTGTTCTAGTTCTTTTATGATCTCAGCCAGGTCTGATCTACTGCTAATGATGTTGTACAGTTTAATTATGGTTTCTTTTTCGCCCTCAAACGTTTGATCCCTGATATTAATTCTCGATAACGTGTCTGCAGCAATGTTCTTCTTCCCAGGAATATACTCCCAATTTAGGTTGTATTCCTGAAGTAACAAGCTCCATCTGGTTCACCTTCCATGATTCAACTTGCAATTTTTCAGGAATGATATTGACTTGTGATCAGTTCTGATGGTAGTCCTATATCCTAATATGTACGTTCTGAATTTGCTACAGCCGAACACAACGCTTAGAAGCTCTTTCTCTGTGACATTATAGTTCTTTTCACAGCTATTCAGAACTCGACTGGCAAAACTGATTACTTGGTGGCTCCCTTCATCGTCTTCCTGATAAAGAACGGTTCCCAAACTGACATCACTGGCATCGCAGTTCATAAAAAATTGTTTGTTGAAATTTGGATGGTGTAAAATCACCGATTCCAGAAACTTATCTTTGATTAGTTTAAGCGTGGTATCTTGCTCTTCTCCCCACGTCCAATTGTCTTTTGACGATAACTGTCTTGCGAATTTTGCTGTTAATTCCGAATAATTACCTTGGAATTTACGGTAGTAATTACACAATCCGAGGAATGATTGAAGTTGCTTTCGATTCCTTGGTGTTGGAAATTTCTGGATGGATTCGACTTTCTCTTCGGATGGAGTGATCCCTTTCTCTGACAAGTTAAACCCTAGAAACTGTACCTCCCTTGCTATCAATTTTGATTTCCCCAACTTCAGTGTAATGTGGTTTTCTGACAGCCTTTCCAGTATCTGCTCTACTCGTTGACAATGGTCATCCCAATCGGTAGAAGTGATTAAAATGTCGTCTACATAGACGGTTGTATATGGCAGAGTGTCCTGTCTAAGGATTTGGTCCATTATTTTCACAAACACGGCCACTGAATTTACCAGTCCAAACGGTAATCGTTTAAACTGGTAATTACGGCCTTCGAATATAAATGCCATGTATTTGCGGCTTTCTGGGTGGAGTTCAACCTGCCAATACCCACAGACAGTGTCCCACGTGCTGATATACTTAATCCCATAGAACTTTTTTATTATTTCCTCGATCTCCCCTGGGGATGTTCGGTCGTTCACTATTACCTTGTTGATTTCCCTCGCGTCCAAACAGATTCTTACTTTGCCACCTTTCTTCGGAACGGCGAGGATAGGGCTCGTATAAGGGGAGCAACTTGGTTCTATGATATCCTCGCTTATCAACTGATTGATCTCCGCCCTCACAGCTTCCTTTTGTGAGTAGGCGATTGGGTACGACTTTCTATTAAAGTTCACTGGTTCTCGAAACTCTATTTTACACTGGTAGTTTCTCACCTTGCCAGGCGTATCCGAAAACACGTGACGATACCTGTTGTACACATTAATCAATTTTTCCTTTTGCACATCAGATACATCACATTTGAAAGTACGAATTTCGTTAATCTTGTCACGGCATAATTGTTCACTGTCCAACTCGTAAAGGATTTCATTGTCTTGTAACTGCCCTAGCTGTTCTAAGCTTCCCTGTATATGATACGTTATTCGGGTTGATGTTGTTGTTCTATCACTGTCCACTAAATTAGCCGTCCATTCTCTGAGTTCCATTTTTAGGAATAATTTTGATTTGTTCATGTCAATGATAGCGGAATACTTTTTCAACATATCACACCCGATTAGCATTTTAAATGGCAAGCCACTGGCTACTAAGAAATTCATTGTAACTGTTTCATTATTGCTGGTTAGTTCTAGACTTACTTGTTTTCGGACTGTTCTATTCTGGCATCCTGTCGCCCCAATTAACACATTGTTGTTGATCGGTAGAGTAAGTACGTTTTTCGTCCCTTCTTCAATTATCTTGTTCAATTCAACTACGTCGATCAATGACACGTTAGCTCCAGTGTCGATCATAATTGTTGTTTGTACACTGTTGATTCCTGCAGTTATGTATATAATTTCATTATTATTTTTATTCAGATTCCCTTCTTCTTCTTCCAATAATTCTTCTCTTAAGTTTTTTAGGTAGTTATTATGAATTATTGTAATATGATTTTTAGTATTTTTAACGTGACTGTTGATGCTGTTAAACCCAATAGTGTGGTTCAGTGAGGGCCCCGATGGTGTTTTCACTGCCGCGTAGAGTTTAAAGGTGGCTTGGATCCTTCATCTTCTCTGCCGCTTTGGTTCGCTTCAACATTTTCGTTGCTTGTCGATCTGGGTTGAGGCCGTTGGTGATCCTCCTCATAATTCACTCATCAGTAGTCCTCCTGACTTCGACTCCTGCCTCCTTTAGTTCGATTATTGTCGTGGTTACCTTGGTTCCAGTCGTCATCCCGACTAAAGCTTCAACGCCCGCGATAGTATGGTCTACTGTTGCCACTGTTATCCACCCATATATGATTGACCCTTCGATAATTTTGATTTCGGTCATTCGGGTTGCGGTTGTTATTATTATTATTGTTAAAATTCCGGTTGTTGTTGTACTGGTTCTGTTGGTTTGTGTTATATGGCCGGTTATACTGGTTATTTGGGATGTTTTGCCTGTTGCCATAGTTATTCCCATTGTTCCTTGGACTGTTATTGTAGTTTGGCCGTTGGTATGCCCCATGGTGATTATTGTGGCTGTTATTATTACTTGGCCTGTTGTTATAGTTTGTCTGGTTGTACATTCCGTTATTATTACGATTATTACCATTATTATTATTGTTTCTGTTCTCGTAATCCGGAATGTTCCTGCTCCTGTATTGGTCGTTCCTCTGACGGCTTCTTCTCAAGTACTCCTCGCGTTCACGCTCTTCTAATAATGTTGTCATTGCCTGTATTGTCTTTATTTGTCCTCCCGAACGTGCTGTAGATATCCCGCTGTCGTAATGGTATGCCAATCTGGCGACAAATATTTCTTCCGGGATATTCGGCTCAAGGTGTTTTGCCACACACACTTTTCCAAGGAAGTATGTGGTCGGTGTGTTACCCCTGTTAGGATCGTATCTTCCATAGCTGATGCTTTCCCTTACCATGTTTTGCGTGGCATCTGACCAGTATCTCTTTTTAAATGCCTCCTTAAACTCTTCATAGTTTTGCAAATCGTGCCTGGTGGCTATCCACCAGTTATCATTTGTTTCTTTAAAATGCTCGTCCAGGTAGCTCCGGATTACTGGCCACCTGTTCTCTCCGGTTCTTGTCAATTGTTCGCTGACTCGTTGTAAAAATTCCATCGGGTTTCCTCTAAAAGACTTAAAATTGATAGTCTCCAGATTTTCCATGGGTTGGGCATATGCTACTGTAGTTGGTTGATTATCAACTGATCGTTGAAGGTTTTCGATCCTTTCATGGTTGCGATGTCCCTGTACCTGGACTTCGTTGACGACTGCACTTATATTTCGGCACTGATTTCCGAAGTCTGTCTGTAGTTGTTCTACTTGAGTTCGGTTTTCATCTCTGACCTGTTCTATCTTGACCTCTAGTTCGGCCCTATTCAGTGTAACCACTGCATCGATTCCTTCCAGCCTTCTATTCGTCTCAGCTATCTCCTGTCTTCTTTCACCATCGTTTTTGTCTATCTTTTGATTAATGGTTTTACTGACTTTCTTATTGACTGTTTGTCCTAGTTCTTCATTCTGTCTGTTGATAGTGTCCCTCACTTCCTTGTTAGTATGTTCAATCTGTTCATTGATTTGTCTGAAGTTGTTCTCATTGATTTGCTTCAACTCCTCCTTCAATTGCCTATTATTTTCTTCCAAGCGTTTAAAATTTTCGCTGGTCTGTTTATTATTTTCTTCCAAGTGTTTAAAATTTTCACTGGTCTGTTTATTATTTTCTTCCAAACGTTTAAAATTTTCGCTATTTTCTTCCTTATTTTTGTCGAATTTCTCCCCCATTTGTTTCATCAAATTTTTGCTGGTCTGTTTATTATCCTCCTTTATACTGTTCATTATTTCCATGAATTTATTCCAATCTGGGCCTCCACTGGCTTCTTCTTTTCCCGACATTTCTATTTTTTCCACTGAAGTTACCTCCTTATCTTCCACGTTGATCTCTTCTTCGGCCTCCGCCGCGCGTTTCTTCAGCTCTTCTGTGCATTTTCCTTATCTTCTAACAACTACTGGCTGAAAATGAATGACCTGTAATACAGTTATTAAAAACAATTTATTCTTCTTTCTTCTTGTTTCAGCCCGAAACGTTGGTGCGCCAATCTATAACAAACCACTTTGTGTTATCTGTGAGTCTTAAAGCCCACGTTGGATGCGTCAATCTATAACGTTTTATTTATTTTAATACGGGTGTGTTTTATGAACTGCGGATAATGAAATAAGTTACCCTTCAAAACTTGGTTGTACTCGTTAATCGGTTCGTAAATGTCTTTATGTTGTGACTATTAATTATATTAGTTATTTTGTTATCGTTTACTCTGTTGTCGTTCAGTATTCGATGATTAGCAATGATTTTATAGGAACGAGAATTTAGTGTGTCACCGTTTGTTTGAAATCGGTGCGTGAATAATATTTGTTTAGTAATGGTCAAATAGATCGTGTGTGCAGCCCACTGGATCTACTTTTGTGTCTGGATGTCCTTATGCCCACTTCAGATTTTCTCTTCTGTTTCCTGTAATTAATAGTCTTTAAATTACTTTATTGGAATAAAATAGGACTGGTACGATTGACAAATTATATCTTTTATTCGTAATTTCTTTGAAACATTGGTCAAATTACCGTTCCATTAGTCGAGGATTTACAATTGGATGAGTTTCTTCCGCTGTGACAAATAGTCCGTAACAACAACAAAATTCACAATATATATATATTTTATGTTTCTCAGGTAATGGGTACTTGGAGTAAATAAGGAAAGATAGGAAATATGCTTCCACTTAAAAATACAATGCATTACAAAATATATTTACTTCTTATCGACTAAGAAAATGTATATAATAATGTTTTCCAAAATTGTTCGCTTACAGTTTGCAACAGTGCTTTCAGTAATACAACATGGCGGACTATCTGGTTCTCACCTCAGAAAAATATGTTTTTTAAATTCCAATTAAAGTGTTTTAAATAAAGTCTTAGTTATAGTAGTTTATAGTAATAGTTTGTATATAGCCTCCTTTATCTGGAACAGCTATGTTTTTTAGTGGAAATTGTGTTGTGATGTTATGTAGTATTCTCCTGGAATTAACCAAAATTTCTCACCGTTGGCTTCGTATATACGGAATGGACGCTTTTGAGTTCGGTATCTATTTTCTTAGATTCTCGTTAGTGTGCTGGTTTTTCTTGGTTCTGGTGTTGTGTCATGTGTTATCGATCTTTTCGGTATTACTTTTATCGGAAGCGCCTCTCCTGGAGTAAGTTTTCACTCATTTAATATTAATTTTTTACTGCCACCAATATGCTGTTGAAGTTTTCAGCTTTATATCTAACAATCAACTGTCCCTCTAAAAATATTTAAATCTCGTTGGTGACCTAGCTTTTGGTGTTTTTGATTGGTCTAGGGCCTTGACCCCACGTCACGTGACTAAGTTATTTTTGAAAATTGGCGTTTTTAATTTTGTCACCTCAGATTACGTTTCATTTATTTTGATTTAAATTTATCTTTAATTAGTACCATTTTATTGCTCATTAAAATTAAATTGTTTTGATACTAATCTCGCCCCATTTTGGCCTCTTATCTATTGTTTTGGCAGGTTTATACTTTTGTGTTTTGAGGCATTGACCTAATCTTGTTTGACATTTTTATTGTATGTCTTACAGATCTAATATCTTCTAATATTGTTATTCTTACTACTAAATATAATTCTGAGTATTCCTACTTTACATACAATATCATTAATTTAAATACCTATACCTATTTTTCTGACAATAACAATAATACTGAAGCCATGTCAGCTTAGTGGCTTACTAAACACTTTACAATTATGTTCATTATCTATATTATGATAGCAATGGATGGTTTATATATCTCCCTCCATTAAAATCTTTATATTATATCAAAACCAAGCTTTTGTTTTTTGTTTTATTTAATTTAGTAGTGTTTATCTAAATATTTCAATGTTGCTTGAGTCTGGCTCAATTCCTTGGGCCTATATGTCTAACAGTTAGTTATTTCTATACAATATCCTTTTTATAATATTAGATCTTTCCCAATTACCTGATTAACATTTTGAACAGTTTATGAACATTCTGTTCACTAGATATGTAACATTTTTTGAACAAAACTTTTATAACATATAAATTAATGGTGCACACAGGCTCCCACATTAACTATTTCTAATATAACTGAACATGGGTGTTTATTACCCTAACTCTTTTGTATGTCACTATCTCTATTATTTAAATTATAGCATAAGCCAATAACTGTGCATTATTTAAAAATGAATAGGTGTTCAATCCTTATGAATAAATAATTATACATAACATAGTACATTGGAGTTTACCAAAACACTTTGTCACTATATTTTGGTTCTTATTTCCATATATGTGGTTCATAAGACCTTTATCACTTTAATGATAACCCCCACTGGCTTTAACTTCCCCACTGGTTTATATTATGATCTTTGGATCATCATTTAATTATTTTGGGCTCTCACTATCTTCACTTGTTTGAACTCATAGATTTACACTGGTTTCTTATAGTATTTTTACATATTTTGTTATTATTTACTCTACTGCATTGCATTCTTAATTTTATATTATCTTTATTGGGTACTCCTACCAATTGTATTGTTTATTAAAAGAATGGGATTAGTTTACTCATTAGATTGGGTCAATTTGTCATGTTTTTTGGTACAAACTTCTGTTTCTCAGTTCTAATTCTAGTTCTTTGCCTCTTCTCATTTCTTCTATTCAATGTTGATTTTTTCTTGTGATATTCATCGTCGCCCGTTTCATTTTTCTATTATTATCAGTCCATTTGTAGTTCATGTTATATTGTTCATATAGGATCTGTTCATGCCCCTCACCTACCATAACTATTGGGTTTTGTCACGTTATTAGAAATTCTTCTTTGTTTGTTCTTTTCTGAATTTCTTTTTATAACTACTGTTTCTTATATAATATTAATATAATCTTCTTTGGTTACTTTTGTTGGATGTTGGAATTGATAATTTAATGTTAATTACATACTTTTTAATAAGTTTTTTCCCTTTCATGGCTTGTGCTAGTACTTGTTATTTATATCTTATCATTATAATATATCTTATACGTATGTGATAAAATGTACCATCACAGCGTAGACAAAATAACCACAGGAGATATAGTCCGAACTGGCATACAAACCCATGGTACCAAGAATCGAATAATAACAGCAATCAGTTCTCAGAGAGTAGGAATGACAAACCACCAAGGGATGAAAATAACCATCAACAAGGACTGAACAACGAGACGAATGACCAGTCGAATAGTCTGGCCACAAATCAACAACCACATTTAAACTAAAGAGGTCAGTGGAAAAACTTAGATACCCTTCACATGACCAATCACTTGGGTTAATACGTCATGTAATGTCAAAAGATAAACACAAAATAATTACAATAATATATAACAACTATCTAAAGAATATGCGAGAGGAACTTCTCGAAGAAGAGGCCAACCAGTTACAACTAACTAACAGCGAAATTGTCCATATAAAGGCTACCATAAACGGAACTGTAACAATAATCATGGTTGACACGGGATCTAACATCTCTCTAATAAATCAGCCTGAATTAGAGCAGATTCAAGCCAACTCTCGAACACCAATCCCTACACTGCCAATAAACAATATAATTATCATTGGCGCCACTGGCAAACAAAATAAGACGGTAAGAAAGCAAGTTTCTTTAGAATTAGACAATCAAAAATCAACCATCCCTATTGTATTTCTTGTGGCCAATCGGCTACCATTCAGCATGCTCATAGGATGTGATGTATTAAGAAGATATTCGGCAGTTATCAACCTGCAGAAGGGAGTCGTATTGCTAACTTCAGAACAGGGAACCTGGTCTGCAAATATCATAAATTGTAATCCAACTCCAACCGCTCTGGATCAAGACCCAGGATTGAAGAGTTACTACTGTCAAACGCATGAACCGTCCATCATAATGGCCGATGAAGAGGAAGATAGAGGATTGTGGGAACAGAAAATTGAAGAAATAAGAAATTTCCAAAGAGAACGGCCTCAACAAGAAATTTGTAAACAACAGTCTGAAAACCTCATTGCAATTTATAACAAATATCAACATGTCTTCTCGAATACTCCTGGAAAAGTTAAGGGATACCAGTGTAAGATTAACTTCAGGGAACCTGTAGACTTCCACAGGAAATCATATCCCATAGCGTACTCCCTGAAAAATGAAATCAGGATGGAGATAAACAGAATGATTGCAGAGGATATTATTGAGTATAGCCAATCTCAATACACAAGCCCAATAGTAGCTATACCCAAGAAGAATGGCAAAGTATGGATTTGCTTGGACGCCCAAGAAATCAATAAAATGATTGTCAATGACTGGACCTCACCGGGAGAAATTGAGGAAATTTTAAAAAGATTTCATGGAATAAAATACATTAGTACCTGGGATACTGTATGTGGGTACTGGCAGGTGGAGCTGCACCCACACAGTAGGCAATGCATGGCCTTTATATTTGATGGTAGAAATTACCAATTTAAAAGATTACCATTTGGACTCATCAATTCCGTAGCAGTGTTCGTCAAGTGCATGGACCAAGTCTTAGGTCAAGAGGCACTGGAATTAACCACTGTGTACGTTGACGACCTGCTCATAACGTCTTCAGACTGGGACAAACACTGCAAAAGAGTCTAACATGTACTAAAAAAGTTGTCCAATAAAATATTACACTTAAATTGGATAAATCAAAATTTATTGCCAATGAAGTGAAGTTCCTAGGGTTCAACTCGACCGAAAAGGGAATCTCTCCATCCCAAGAGAAAGTTGAAGCCATCCAAAAATTCCCCTCACCAAAAAACAAGAAGCAATTGCAGTCATTCTTGGGGATATGCAATTACTATAGGAAGTTTCAAACGAACTACTCCCATCTCACAGTGAAATTATCTAAGCAACTTTCATCAAAAGAAAAATGGACTTGGGGAACTGAACAAGAGGAAGTGCTCACTTTAATTAAACAAAAATTTTTCGAAACTGTCATGTTACACCACCCCAATTTCGAACAACCATTCTACCTAAACTGCGACACTAGTGATGTAAGTCTAGGCGCAGAATTGTACCAGAAAGACAATGAAGGAAACCACCTGGTCATTAGCTTCGCCAGCCGAATACTAAATAGTTGCGAGCGTAACTACAATGTTACAGAAAAAGAAATGCTCAGCATAGTACTTGCGTGTGGCAAATTTAGAACCTACATACTAGGATATCCTATCACAGTCAGAAGCGATCATAAGCCAATATCGTTTCTCAAACAATGTAAATTGAGTCATGGTCGACTTACCTGATGGATACTTGCTCTGCAAGAATACCATATTACGTGGGAATATATTCCAGGCCGAAAGAACATAGTGGCCGACGTATTATCCAGAATAAATGTAAAAGATCAAACATTTGAAGGAGAAAAGGGGAAGATAGCAAAAGTGTATTATATATTGAAAGATAGGAAAGACCTGGAAAATACTGTAAACGAAATAGTGTTACAACAAGAGCAAGATACCAAAATATTAAACATAAGAAAAAGACTAATGGAATCTAAAGCAATTATAAATAAATTTTACTGTATATATAAAGACATATTATTCATAAAAACAAAAAAGAACCAAGACACATGGAAACTAGTAATTCCTCATTCATTAGAAAATCAGATCATCAAAGATTACCATGTAAGATACGGACACATGGGAACACTCAAAATAGTAAAAGCTTTAGAGGAAGATTTGTTTATAAAAAAATATCACAAGAAAGGTAAATAAAAATATAAAAACCTGCACGTTGTGTCAGATGGTCAAAACCAATAATGAAAGGAAGAATGGAACGATGATACCCATCACGTCAAATGCCAAACTAGAGAAGGTATTCCTCGACATATGTGGACCATTCCCACGCAGCGGAGGAAGACATGGATACAAGTTCATCATAATTATACTTGACCATTACACCAAGTACACCAAACTATACGCTATAAACAGAGCCACAACAAATAAAATATTAGATATTATTAAAAATAAATACATGTCAGAAATTGGAAAACCTTACATGATAATAACCGATCACGGGACACAATTTAAAGGAAATAGGTGGAGAGAAGAGTTAATGAAACTAAACATCAAAACATATAAAACTTCCATATACCACCCTAGTAGTAATCCAGCAGAAAGAATGTTGAGAGAGGTGGGACGCATTTTGAGAACTTATTGTCATGATAACCAGAGAGAATGGTACAAATATTTAACTTCAACCGAAGTATTTTTAAATATCAGCTATCACCAATTTACTGAAAATACACCATACTTAATGATGTTCGAGAGGAAGCCAAATAGAGAGATACAAGAGATAATAGAATTCCCAAAAAACCCAGAAGACCCGTATGATAAAAACAAATGGTACAGCCTAATAATGGAAAAGATTGAGAAACAAAAAGCCAAATATGCTAAAAACCAGCCCAAGATAATCAAATATAAAGAGGGAGAAAAGATACTAATCAAAAATCATGAACTGCCAAGTACACTGGAAGGTATAGCAAAGAAATTGTTATTGCCTTATACAGGCCCATATGTCATCACAAAAGATAATGGTAATAATACTTACCAAATAAGTAATATAAACACAAGAAAAATAAAAGGAGTTTACAACCAAGCTTCAATAAAAAAAGTTTTATGAAGAAGAATAAACCACTAGAAATGAAATAAACAAATTTCAGAATTCAAAAAGTTTGTAAGAGCAACTTACTACCCTATTTAGATGATATATGCGGAATAGAAAAAATTAAAATAAATGAATAAAAATATAAAAACAAAGGAATAAGTTACACAAATTCCTACCAAGTAAAATCAACTTACAGTCTATTAAAGTTGATAAAAAAAAAAAGTACAATAAGGGAATAAGTTACACAAATTCCTGTAAAAAAGTAAGAATCACAAACTTACGATAAAATTTAAACAAAAAATACATAAAAAGGAATAAGCTACAAAAATTCCTATAAAGTAAGAGAACTAACGTACAAAAAATTATCAAAAATGATATTTAATACAAATTAAAATAAAATCAAGCAAAAATTGCTAAAATAAATACCTGAAAGTATAATGAATTTAAAGTATTCAAGGAAAAAAAAATCTGAACTGGTACAAGGAAAAAGAGAAGTTATGTATAAAACAAATATACAAGAAATGGCTAAAGCAGAATATTGCTAAATAACCAAGAAAAAAAGAATAAAAATGTCTAAGATAATTAAAATGATCACAAGAAGAATAGAAAACAAAATAATGAAAAGTTAGATATGATGAAATTAACATATGAATAAATAAAAAACAATCAACTGTATGAGGAGAGGACAGTATATAGCAAAGGTACAGCGGAAGGAAGAATGAGTAAAAGGCCAAAGTGATCTAAAAAACGAACCACAAGGTGGACAATCCCAAAATATGTTATTATTATTAATTTAAGTCACAAGTTGACAAAAAAGGTATTTAAGATTGACTGTTGAAAAGTCCAGCAATCCAAATAAACTGAGCAGAGATAATGTTCCTCTGGTCTCAGAAAAAATGAGTAGTAATGGGAAAAACCAGCTACTAAAAAGTTAGGGAAAAAATTGTGTATAAGGGAGAACACACCAATGGGAATAAATAAAAACAGATCCAAATAAAATGGAATGAATCAAGTAAGAAGAGAATTAAAGAATGGAGAAACAAACAAGAAAGAAAAGGAAAAAAATTTTATATAACTGATAATTTCATAAAAAACTATGTTAGTGTTTTATTAAAATGATCAATTTTGAAGGAGAGGCATTATGTTACAACACAAATAAGCCACCCCAGTACCAGGGATAAAAAAGGTAATTCTAAATGTAAATGTACTTCATATTAAATAAAATGATAAAATATAAAAACTATGACACGACAAACGACGACATTACCCAACCCAAGTGATTGACCCAACTACAGGAAACAAAAGAAGAAGGGAACCATGAAAAATAAAAAAGAAAAAAAAAGTGATTGACCAAACTAACAGGAACTAATAAAAGAAGGGAAGAAACCAGAACCAAAGAAGAATAAAGACAATTAAAGGAAGTGAACGAATTCCTATAACTAAATAAAATTAAACCAGACGAGAAGAGGAGAACCAAATTAAAATGAAGACAATTGAAAATGAAGAAGATGAAGGAGAAGAAGAAGAAGAAGCAGAAGAAGGAAGAGGAAACGAAGTGAAACCAAGTAATAAGAAACACCACATATAAAAGGGAGAAATGGTATGCTCAAATATAGAATATTGTAAATAAACCCCAATAATTATCCACTAAGGGAAATAAATATTATTGTAAATGAGATAATTTATATACCTGTTTTAAACAAAAACAGTAAAAAGTAACCTAGTAAAGAAAAGTACACTAACCCAAATATTAGAGTTAGATATAGTGAAATATATAGCAAAATATCATTAATACTATGTATAATTTTATAATGAAAGAGAAAGTGAGAAGGTGAGAAAGAGAAAGAGAAATAATTATAGGGATTACCCACTAAAAAACACTTAATATAAACAGTGAAAAAGTGTAATAGTGAATGTGTAAATACCCCAAAATAGTGAGTGTATCAGTGATAAACACCAATTAATTAAAGGTGAAAGTGATAAGTAGAAAAAGATATTATAAATAATAAAAAGGTAGTAATAGATAAGAAAACACTTAGTAAGTCATTGATGAAACAATAAATGATTTAAGAGTGAGCTTGTAGAAAATTATATAGTTAAGGATAATTAGAAATAGTATTTAAAGTAGAGATAAGGAAAGGATATAATGTTATTTAGGGAGAAAGCCCATGTAAAAACAGTTTGTGTTAACATGGAATGGAGAAAAGAAGTAGTAATGAATTAAGAATTTAAGTATATAATTAAAAAACACCCTATATTCGAAGGGAAAATAAGTTTAATAAGTTTGAAGGAAGTGATGATATTTCTCACTCAAAATAATAGAAAAAGGATGAAATGAATGTTAAACCAACAGTAACTAATAACTTGAAAAGAATTGTTCGTTTTAATTTTATGAATAGGATATGGCTGAAGGAAGCTTTCAGTCCATAGGCCTAATTGTTATGTTTTAAATATTAAGATATAGAAAATAATCTTGACGTGTAATCAGAACACAAACAGACTCAAAAAACAACACAACCAATTTTAATAACAAAATAAAGCCCATCAGGCTGAAATGAAATGTAATTTAAATGAAATAAGTAAAATACCATAATGGCTACTTAGGCCTATGAACATGCCTAACTGTCAGAAACACACAAATACAACTTATAACAAATTAACAAGGAAATTTACAAATCTAAGGCAAGTAACTAGCCAGTAATTATGTGTAAACCATTTTAAAAGAAAAATGTTACTATAAGAGATTAAATTAAAAGAAATATGTAATTATCAAATGTCAACATAATTAGACAAACGTTAATATATAATAGAACATGACCTTATGAGGTATTGTTTTAATCTTTGAAAGGAAATAAATACAATAGTGATAGTATTTAATACCCAGAAGGGAAGACAGAAGAATAAAATCAATCAGAAAATATATAATAAATTTGAATAAAAATTTGAAATATAATAACAATGCTTTTAATCTCGGCCTTAACCAATCAAAGGGTTTCTGTTACCATAGAATTGGTACTAATTTTCCGTTAAATTTACTTACTTGGAAAAATAACGCTTGGGCAAGAGGTACGCAAGATTGAGATGACCGAAATTTTAATTAAGAAGTTTGAAAAACATTTAGAAGTCAACAGTATGAACCAGTGACGAGGAGATGAAGGGTTTCAAATATTAACAGCTGTCCAGGAACCAAATAAACAAAATTAAATAGCAGAAATTCCCAAGACAAATTAGAAGAAGATGCCAGCAGCCTAAGTCACCCCAAAATTGATGAATTTCCATTACCCCAGAACAACTACACATCGTAACCTTCTGAACTGATAAGTATCAATTAAATACAATAATCCCCGGAATAAAAGCACTTTAAATATTTCTCACATTTATCAAAAAATTCTCACTATTAAGCAAAATTAATTTTCTTTCAAGGATTGAATAATAATAAACTTACGTAAAACAATTGTTAACTTAGAAATAACCTCGCATTAATGTGCGAAATTTGTAACAACTATTACTACACTGCCGAACAATTTGTAAACACACTTTATACCATTTAAGTACGGATAAGGTACGGTAGTGTACTTTTTTAATGTAACCATCTTTTATGTTTTCTTTATAATCCAAAGAACTCCAAATTTTGAGAGAGTTAATACATAGTGTACAAACAGACGCCATGTCGGCATCAGTATAACTCATTTCAAAATCAATTTTGTCTGCCCAGAGATTTATGTTTCATGTTTTAAGCCGGAGCAGTTTTATTGAAAACTAATTTAGAATATTTTTGTCACATTGATTAAGATCAAACCATAATTAAAATTACAGTACAGAGTATTACCATTGTTTTATTTCATAGGTAGTTGTATAATATATGTGTGTGTTAGCAATTTCACTGAGCAGACGACTAGCGCTCTTGCCAAGTGGGCAATACAGTAAGCTATACAGAGGCGGGAACCATTTGAATGCTCCAGCTGTCAATGCTGATAACACCAATCTAACTTGTTAATTATCAAATTTAATTGTTTTAAAATAAACAATTTGGCGCCACCCGGGACTCGCAACCCCTATGAAATTACAGGTAGGTTGTACTGATAATTGTGACCACGCTGCGGACTTTGGTAGCGACAACTATTAATGTAACTACAGGCATGAGACGAACACACCACACTAACACTGAATACACATAAAAACAGATGTACACATTTTACAGATACGCACCACACATTTAATACGTTACAGATTGGCGACCAATGTAGTGAGGCTAGAAAAGGACGACTAGCGGCGATTATGAACAGACATAATATGGTTACAAGACTCAAAAGTAAGAAAGGATCAAACCAAGAAGAAATGGAAGAAATTGAGGAAATGATTGGAGGATTGTTTGAAGAACATCCACAGGAGGACCAACTGGAAAATCCAAATGTACCGGAACCAGAAATTGAAGTAGTAGTTGATGTCCAACCAGTCAAACCAGCCCAAATAATGGATGCCAATTTCCAAGAAATGATGAGGATTATGGTGGAACAATTAAACAGAAACCAAGAGAAAACCGATGAAAAATTTAAGAAACAAGAGGAAAAAATTAACGAAAAACTAGACAGAAATAATGAAAAAATAGACCAAATGAAGGAAGAAGCTAGGGAACAAAGAAGGGAAGACAGGGAATTCTTTAGACAAAAGAGTGAAGAGTTAAGGAAACAACTCAAGGAGGACACGGAACTTCTGAATAAGAAAATGGAAAGCAACCAGGAGGCCCTGAAGAGAAGTCAGGAGACGCTAGAAAAGAGGAGTGAAGAGCTGAAGAAACAGATCAAGAAGGATCTGGAGATAGTGAATAAGAAGATCGAAAATAGTAATGAAACGCTCCAACGAAAATTGAAGGAAGACAGCAAAAAAACCAAGGAGGAACTCAAAAAACAACTGGTAGAAGGTCGGGAGGAGATCAGACAAACGGTAACCGAAACAAATGAGACTGTGATACAAGTCCGGGAAGAGTTAAACAATAAAATCAGCAATGTCGAGGAGGAAGGTAGAATGAGAGCGACAGAATTTTATCAAGTCACCACCGAAGAATGCCAGAGAAATAAACAGGAGGTGATTAAGGAACTGGAGGAGAGGCATCAAGAAATACAAATAGATGTCAATGATCGTGTGGAAAAGGTATACACCGCCATCAACAAAATAGACGGACAGACCAAAGAAAACAAGGAGAAGATCCAGGGAATTAGCCAAAGGGAGAGACAAATGCAGGAAGAGCTGGATGCACTGAGGGAGAAACCTTGTCATAATACACACATAGTAACCAGCGAGAATAGAGAGGTAATCAACTTCCGCAGTTACCGGCGGAATCCAATGGAATTCCTCAAAAGAGTAGAGGAGTTAATAGAAAAGAATAGGGAAACCAGGTGGACAATTGTAAGGAGCCTCATAGATGAAATGTTCAGAGACACCCACGACAACTGGTGGACAGCAACTCGACCAGAAATAAATGATACTCAGGAATTTAAAAAACAATTCCGAGAAAAATATTGGTCGGAGTCCACCCAAAATGTAGTCCGTAATGACATTAGCAATGGGAGGTACGAACCACAAGCAGGACACACTCTAACATCCTACTTTTTAGGAAAGGTATGTTTGGCCCGAAACTTAGAACCCAAGATACCTGAGGAATCTCTGGTGATACAACTTGGGTACCACTATGAGGAAGCTGTACAAAAAGCCAGGAGACAAGGGCAAATAAAGACGATCCAAGGAATGGCAAGCTTGTTGGAGGATCATGAGAACGATGGACAATATAAGAAAAATCGGCTAGTGAACCAACGGTATAACAAATGGAATGATAATAATAATGCACCCAATGTCAACCTACCCTACAATCACACACAAAACGGCAACCGGAACAATGTGAACCGGAACAATAACAACTATAATAATGAACAGCCATTTAACAGGAATACACAGAATCATTCTCCGAATAACCAGCCATTTAACAGAGGCCCACTAAACAATCATCCGGGAAACCAGAATAACAACAGGAACATCCCGAACAATAATCCACCAAACAATAGCTACAGGGGAGCTGAACCGGACCAACGCACAAATGGTCACCCCAACAACAATAACTACTATGGCAACCGGTACAACCCTAATTATCAGTACAACCGGGGACCCGGGGGAAACCAAAATAGAGGCGACGGCAGATGCCAAGTAAATTTCATTCATGGGCGTTATAATGAACCGCTTTGTGTTATCTGTGAGTCTTAAAGCCCACGTTGGATGCGTCAATCTATAACGTTTTATTTATTTTGATACGGGTGTGTTTTATGAACTGCGGATAACGAAATAAGTTACCCTTCAAAACTTGGTTGTACTCGTTAATCGGTTCGTAAATGTCCTTATGTTGTGACTAGTAATTATATTAGTTATTTTGTTATCGTTTACTGTGTTGTCGTTCAGTATTCGATGATTAGCAACAAATTTATAGGAACGAGAATTTAGCGTGTCACCGTTCGTTTGAAATCGGCGCGCAAATAATATTTGTTTAGTAATGGTCAAATAGATCGTGTGTGCAGCCCACTGGATCTACTTTCATGTCTGGATGTCCTTACGCCCACTTCAGATTTTCTCTTCTGTTTCCTGTAATTAATAGTCTTTATAATTACTTTATTGGAATAAAATAGGACTGGTACGATTGACAAATTATATCTTTTATTCGTAATTTCTTTGAAACATTGGTCAAATTACCGTTCCATTAGTCGAGGATTTACAATTGGAGTAGTTCATCCGCCGTAACCAATAGTCCGTAACAACAACAAAATTCACAATATATATATTTTGTTTCTCAGGTAATGGGTACTTGGAGTTGCTAGGAAAGATAGGAAATATGCTTCCACTTAAAAATACAATGCATTACAAAATATATTTACTTCTTATCGACTAACAAAATGTATATAATAATGCTTTCCAAAATTGTTCGCTTACAGTTTGCAACAGTGCTTTCAGTAATACAACATGGCGGACTATCTGGTTCTCACCTCAGAAAAATATGTTTTTTAAATTCCAATTAAAGTGTTTTAAATAAAGTCTTAGTTATAGTAGTTTATAGTAATAGTTTGTATATAGCCTCCTTTATCTGGAACAGCTATGTTTTTTAGTGGAAATTGTGTTGTGGTGTTATGTAGTATTCTCCTGTAATTAACCAAAATTTCTCACCGTTGGCTTCGTATATACGGAATGGACGCTTTTGAGTTCGGTATCTATTTTCTTAGATTCTCGTTAGTGTGCTGGTTTTTCTTGGTTCTGGTGTTGTGTCATGTGTTATCGATCTTTTCGGTATTACTTTTATTGGAAGCGCCTCTCCTGGAGTAAGTTTTCACTCATTTAATATTAATTTTTTACTGCCACCAATATGCTGTTGAAGTTTTCAGTTTTATATCTAACAATCAACTGTCCCTCTAAAAATATTTAAATCTCGTTGGTGACCTAGCTTTTGGTGTTTTTGATTGGTCTAGGGCCTTGACGCCACGTCACGTGACTAAGTTATTTTTGAAAATTGGCGTTTTTAATTTTGTCACCTCAGATTACGTTTCATTTATTTTGATTTAAATTTATCTTTAATTAGTACCATTTTATTGCTCATTAAAATTAAATTGTTTTGATACTAATCTCGCCCCATTATCGGCCTCTTATCTATTGTTTTGGCAGGTTTATACTTTTGTGTTTTGAGGCATTGACCTAATCTTGTTTGACATTTTTGTTGTATGTCTTACAGATCTAATATCTTCTAATATTGTTATTCTTACTACTAAATATAATTCTGAGTATAATTCCTACTTTACATACAATATCATTAATTTAAATACTGTAAAGGAACTTTTACAAGTACAAGTGTTATTATAGTGTTGTTACTATAGATTCGTAGATAGTACGATAATATTTTATAACTCTTCTTAGTGGATCTTCACTCACTTCTGCCCCGCGATGGAGCGCCAACTTGTAAAGGAACTTTACAAGTACAAGTATTTATATTTATAGTGGTGTAGTAGTGTGAGTGCAGATACGCACCGGTATCTACGATAATGTTGTTTTTTATAAAATACTCTAATTATAATTATTATGGTTATTAGTGTGATTGTATTGTTTAATAGGTGCGTATTAATAGTCCACTTCTTCGATTCAAAATGTTTCGCGCACTCTGTTATATACCTCCCTCACTTACCACACGTGGATATTTTAGTCCTGTTCAGTGACGGTTCCACTGAAATACATACACTTTACATACAAATAAATATTCAGGTTGAATATTCAATATAGTTATTATACACAATATAAATGATATAATATCTAAATAATGTTCTGAATTATTAGATCTATTTAAACTCTTCCGCCACCTTTTGGTAGAACTGATTAAGAATAAATGAGCTAATTTAAAATTGAAATGATACTCTTTTTCACTGGTAATAAAAAGTGGAGGTTTATTAACAATTCAAGATATTATAAAATTTTGAACAATTAACAATCAATGGCTAATAACCTTTCAGATAATAATTGCAATTAATAAAACTCAAAATAAGACTCTGTTCAGCCTCAAGGCTGGTAAACCTGTTAGTTGTACAATAGTTTAATTTCAAGAGGTTATGTTCTCTTGTATCAGTGGATTACCATGTTCGTAAGGTTCTTTTAGGTAGCATGATACCAGGTACAAGATGTAATATTAATAATGATATAAAATGAATAATAATTAATAACAAACAAACAAATATAAAAATCGAGAATTAGTACCATATATCTGATAGTTATGGTATTATCGTACGCGGGAATGCGCACGCAATCTATAGTACTCGTTTGACAATTATCAAGCTCGTTGGCTTGTACAGTTAAAATGTATTACTTTATTTTAATAATTCGCTTTGAGAATTATTTACTTGCAAGAGAAAAATTTATTAAAAACTCTTGTTATTATTTCCATCTGGTTTGGATTTTACTTGAGAACAGACTTGTAACAGTGAAATTGGCAAGTTACCGTTACGACTCTAAGGTTATGTTATAACGGGTATTGTTATAATGGTTAATTATTTTTTAATATTTATTATTTCTTAATCTAAATATAAACACATTATTCGTAATATTTTGATGTGTCATTATCAGTATTACATTTATTCTTTCGCATGAAAGTTAAAAACGTTTACTTTAAAACATCGAAAAATCAAGAAAACAATTTTAGTCAATTGAGTGACTATTGGTATTACTCGTATTTAGTAATAAATGCTTCAAACATAATTCTTTAAATTATGATAAATAATTAAAATATTTATTCAATATTTTAATAATTGTGAATTAATATTTCCTTTAATTCTGATAATTCAATCATAGTTTTTGATACTTCGCTTTTTACTGACTTGCGTAGTATCAACATTGTTTATTTACGAAAATATTATTTCTGTTTCAATGTTATTTAAAATAAAAAATTGTACTCCCTGTTTTTATCTTTCACAACACTCGCAAGTACGATTGATATTATACACTAATCGTACTTGAATAAATATGCACTCTGCACATTTCACTCGTTTATGTTGGTGTAGTTTAAAGGTTATGTGTATGTGAATTACTTATGTCTCTGCCGCGCACAATTCAAAAATTAAAACTTCTTCATATCGGCGAGTGACGTGACCTCTCCGTCGAAAGACTGATCGTGAACTGTGTTGCTTCTTCGAAGCGTCTCTTGCTCGTCTGCCAATATTCATTCATTCGATTGGTTGAAAAAACTATACTCTCCGACCCAAAGCCCTTTGTTTTCTTAAAATATTTAATTTTTTACCAAATTTGGCTTTGTGACGTCAGCACTGGTACAAAAATTTAATTGAAAAGTTTAAAATCACAATAACTTTCTTAATCTATGTCCTATCGTTAAATGGTTGATGTCAGTGAATTGCGGACATCCTGCGCTTTAATTTAAGTCTAAACATGATTATTTTCCGTCCATCACTTCTATCACTATAACGATTTTATTAATTATTTATGGTGTATCTTATATTTATAAGTCTATTACACCAAATTTAATTATTTATATTAAAACACTTTTTAAATAAACGCTCTGAGTCCATATCTCAACTGGTTTGATTCAAAACTTGGGAATAATTGTTCCCTAAACAATATCTCGTTATGGCGTCTTTAGGCGTCCATATTTGATTTTTCATAAATGTATTTAAAACTAATTTTCCTTATTTAATACTAGTAATATTGCAATCTAATAATACTAGAAACGTCTATTTACATAATTTTACACTAGAATATTTGTACATGACTGTATTTAATCTACTATTTACATTGTTTTAGTCCCCTCCTATCTCTCTTATACAATTGTTACCTTATTTCTGGTTTTTCCTATATAAATTATATTATGTACTAATTGTAATTAGTGTACACTCATTGTACCCAATTCACTCCATATAATGGTTAGCTTTTAGCTAGCTCAGAACCCTTCAATTTTTCAGTAATGGGTCTGTTTACATTGTGTCATATCATGGTAGTCATTTATTTTTATTAAAACAATAATTAAATTGTTATTGTTACACTTGGTTTGGGTTTCCAAAGTAGTATTAGACATTATTCTGACTCTTGATAATGTTTTCATTTACTTTTAAACAAGTTTATATGTTACATTTTTCATAAATAACTTGCTCCTCATGGTTTGTTTACATCTGGGTTCCTTCATTATAGTCATTTGGTTTTTAATTATTTGTATATAAAATGACTGTTTTCATGGTCATAGTCTGTTCTCAAAGTAGCATTGGGTTTCCCTCTTACTACTGGTAACATTCTTAACAATCTGTGTTCAATCTTTAATACAGTATTTTTCTTAACTAGTTGGTTATACAATGGTTCAGCTTACTTCTGGTTATACTTACATAGTTAGTTAGTTTACAATATTTTGGTTACAATACTGTTATTATTATGTTCAGAATCTGTTCTCAAAGTAGTACCAGATGTTTATCTAATTACTGGTAATACTTTTATTAACATTGGTATTTGTTTTGATATTGTATTTTGTCTAACTAAATTGGCATACTTGTTCCATTTCTTCTATCTCTGTGCCATCATATTTGATCTGTTTCATTTACATTGTGTTGCAATATAATACACTGTTTATTAGGATTTATTATTATTTATAACAAATTCTTGATTGATATCATAGTTGATGGTCATTTATTTACATTAACATGTATGATTTTCTGTTTCATAGGTGTCTTCCCTATGGGGTTATGTAACAATGTACCACATGTTTTAATGCAGTATTTTGCTCCTACTAACATGACTTCAGTATGGTATCTTACTATAATATTTTAATTATTTTGTTACACATGTTTACACAACTCCTTCTTAAACAATAACACAAATCTTTTTGTATTAATTACAATATCTCTCTGGTCATTGGTTGAATTTAATTCCTGTCACTTTGTTTGATACATAACAAAGGTTTTTTATTTATTGTCAGTTTTCTATGAACAATAATATAATTGTTCGATTTTATTCTATTCTGGTGGTCTTTTGATTATCTATATTGATCACAGTCTTTATTAAATTAGTCACACTAATTGTCTGTGTTTGTTTGACTATTTTAATTCTTGCTGTTTCATTATGAAATTAACATATTTTCTTACACTATAAACTTTATCACTGGGATTGTTTGTGTGGTTTATTCAGTTGAAATTAGTTAACTATTCACAGGTTTCACATCTATATTAAGTACTCACTGTAATTGTTTGTGGTTCCTTAAATGTTAAACACTGTTTTTCTTTTCATATTTGATAATCACCATTCCTTTGGTCACTTATATAGTCTCTAGTACACTTGGTTTATGTTGAGTCCTTGCAGGATCTATCCATTTTCTTCTCTCTTCATGGTACGCTTCCTTGTCCTTCTTCTTTCCTCTTCTTCAATATTTTCATTGTAGTCACTATCTTCATTTGTTTCCCTCGCTGTTGGAGTTTATTGGTCCTTATTTTGTTGGTTCCCCTCACTGTTGGATCCTATTGGGTCTGGTTACTGATATTTTGTTTTGGCTCATGGTCATTTTTTTTCTTCATTTCGTATTTGATGTTGCTATGTTAATATTATCTTCCTCATCGTTGGATTTTTATATTAATATATTTGTAGATACACACTTTTATACACTTAGGTTTATTTATCTAGACATACTTCCATGCTTTTCTCTTACTTGACGTTATATTAGCTTATTTTATGTAACTACCATATTTGGTAACGTTACAATACCTATACCTATTTTTCTGACAATAACAATAATACTGAAGCCATGTCAGCTTAGTGGCTTACTAAACACTTTACAATTATGTTCATTATCTATATTATGATAGCAATGGATGGTTTATACATCTCCCTCCATTAACATCTTTATATTTTATCAAAACCAAGATTTTGTTTTTTGTTTTATTTAATTTAGTAGTGTTTATCTAAATATTTCAATGTTGCTTGGGTCTGGCTCAATTCCTTGGGCCTATATGTCTAACAGTTAGTTATTTCTGTACAATATCCTTTTTATAATATTAGATCTTTCCCAATTACCTGATTAACATTTTGAACAGTTTATGAACATTCTGTTAACTAGATAACTAACATTTTTTCAACAAAACTTTTATAACATATAAATTAATGGTGCACACAGGCTCCCATATTAACTATTTCTAATATAACTGAACATGGGTGTTTATTACCCTAACTCTTTTGTATGTCACTATCTCTATTATTTAAATTATAGCATAAGCCAATAACTGTGCATTATTTAAAAATGAATAGGTGTTCAACCCTTATGAATAAATAATTATACATAACATAGTACATTGGAGTTTACCAAAACACTTTGTCACTATATTTTGGTTCTTATTTCCATATATGTGGTTCATAAGACCTTTATCACTTTAATGATAACCCCCACTGGCTTTTACTTCCCCACTGGTTTATATTATGATCTTTGGATCATCATTTAATTATTTTGGGCTCTCACTATCTTCACTTGTTTGAACTCATAGATTTACACTGGTTTCTTATATTATTACATATTTTGTTATTATTTACTCTACTGCATTGCATTCTTAATTTTATATTATCTTTATTGGGTACTCCTACCAATTGTATTGTTTATTAAAAGAATGGGATTAGTTTACTCATTAGATTGGGTCAATTTGTCATGTTTTTTGGTACAAACTTCTGTTTCTCAGTTCTAATTCTAGTTCTTTGCCTCTTCTCATTTCTTCTATTCAATGTTGATTTTTTCTTGTGATATTCATCGTCGCCAGTTTCATTTTTCTGTTATTATCAGTCCATTTGTAGTTCATGTTATATTGTTCATATAGGATCTGTTCATGCCACTCACCTACCATAACTATTGGGTTTTGTCACGTTATTAGAAATTCTTCTTTGTTTGTTCTTTTCTGAATTTCTTTTTATAACTACTGTTTCTTATATAATATTAATATAATCTTCTTTGGTTACTTTTGTTGGATGTTGGAATTGATAATTTAATGTTAATTACATACTTTTTAATAAGTTTTTTCCCTTTCATGGCTTGTGCTTGTACTTGTTATTTATATCTTATCGTTATAATATATCTTATACGTATGTGATGAAATGTACCATCACATATTGCCCTGTCACTAAAACTGATTATTTCGGAAGATGTCTTTCAGATACTGAAGAAATAATCATTAATTTTTCAGTTTATTTATTCGAGCTCTTTTTATTTTATTCCTTATATAGATTCACATATATTGTATTTTTCCTTCTGTTTACGCAACTTTCTTCCTTCTTTGTTTCATCCCTTGAATAATAAAATTTACCTACTTATGTGAGTTGGAACAGTTCGGGTAGGCACTTTTTGGCTCTAATTCACCGCTGTCCAATGCTTCACCTTATGAGTTCAGAGGAACGTATCGTCTGCTCATGATCATGGTTGCTGGAAATCATCTACAGTCAACTCATTTCATTTAAAATCTCCGAAAAATAGTCTTAATTATGACTAAAAAATCATTCTGGGAATACTTGTGCTGGTTTCATTTCAGTTATTTGAACATTAATCATGTTTATTATTCACTTTCTTCTTTGATATGATTTTAGCTCTCTGTTCTTTCATTTTAGTGATGGGTGGTATATATCTTCCTTTTTAGTTATATGTATAAGATTTTTATTTTATTTTATTTATTTTTTTCATATTGTGTACTAGTTAATATTAACGTAATAATCTTGTTATCACTGATTTAGTAGTATCGTTACATAGATGATTGATTATATGTGCCTTTCTTCTTTCTACGATCTCATAAGTACTGTTACCGTTAACTCTGTTTACAGTATACGGTCCAGTGTACAATAACAACAATTTCTTTGCAATGCCTTCCATTGGGCTGGGCAATTCCCGGTTTTTCAGCAGTATTTTGTCTCCCACTAGGTAACGTTCTGGCTTCGGTTGTAGTTGCTGATATTTCCTTCTCGTCTTCTCAGTCCGTTCTAAATTTTTTCATAGAATTTTATATTGTCAAATTGATATTCACTTTCGTTAGGGAACTGAATTAGTTCTGTGATCTCCCTGGGTGGTGGTCTCTAAAACATTGCAGTATACGGAGTAGTTTCAATAAATTGATGGTATGATAAATTCAAGAAGCCTTCAGCAGTTGGCAAATGCCCACCTTCTCTGTTGGTCGAAACAATACGTTCTTAGGATCCTTCCTACTTCCCTTAAAACTTGTTCGGCCGGGTTACTGCTCGGGTGGTATACAGATGTTTTGATTCCATTCTCCCGTAGTGTCTCTTTCCATCTGTTACCCTTAAACTGTGTCCCATGGTCGGTAATAATGGACTTAGGTGTTCCTACCTCATTTACATAGTGCTGGAGAATAATGGTCAAAATCTTTTGAGTTGTTGCCCGGTTGATTGGTTACAGTTTTGTGTATCTAGTATAATGGTCGAACAATATTACAAAATATTTATATTGGTGCCTCCCGGCACTTCGCGGGAATGGGCCGCAAATATCCACGAATACCTTCTCTAATCTTCTTTCTTGTCATTATTTATCTTTACGAGTTGGCATATGTGACAGTGTTTAATTTGGTTTCGTACTTTTCTATTGGCGTCTTTGATATATATATATATGCTCCTGGATCGCCTTTACAACTTTTAATGCTCCCATGTGGCCGTACCTGATGTGGTAATCAATGATGAGGTCTTTCTCCATATTACATGGTATCACAATTTTCCATTTATTAAATTCGTATTGGGTCCTGATAAATAAGATTTGCTGGTGTGTGCAGTAAAATGGTGTTATGCGGTCATCTTGTTTGGCAAGTCTGTCAAGGATTTTACTCAATTTGGTGTCCTGCTTCTGTCGTTGTTCTAGTTCTTTTATGATCTCAGCCAGGTCTGATCTAATGCTAATGATGTTGTACAGTTTAATTATGGTTTCTTTTTTGCCCTCAAACGTTTGATTCCTGATATTAATTCTCGATAACGTGTCTGCAGCAATGTTCTTCTTCCCAGGAATATACTCCCAATATAGGTTGTATTCCTGAAGTAACACGCTCCATCTGGTTAACCTTCCATGATTCAACTTCCAATTTTTCAGGAATGATATTAACTTGTGATCAGTTCTGATGGTAGTCCTATATCCTAATATGTACGTTCTGAATTTGCTACAGCCGAACACAATGCTTAGAAGCTCTTTCTCTGTGACATTATAGTTCTTTTCACAGCTATTCAGAACTCGACTGGCAAAACTGATTACTTGGTGGCTCCCTTCATCGTCTTCCTGATAGAGAACGGTTCCCAAACTGAGCTCTTCAATGCTCCATCCTCAGAAAATCCGTTGCTATACTTCGTCACGTTAATATTAAAATTTTTTTTTTGCATTGAAAACACATGTATAATACTAAAACACGTATACACTTATACGATGGTCACATATATAAAACTACATAGTTCTGGTGCACCCAACACTGTCACATGCCAAACTGTCCGGTATCAATTATACTGTGTCTCTTAGTTTTATTCAAGATTGTTTCATATAGATAGTGCGATCTAAAGTCCAGTTGCTCGTTCAAAACATTGTCTGATTCAAACTTGAATGTCTGATAAATCTCGAACTCCTCAACAGCATTCATGAATAGTCCTTTATCACATATATGTATGGCTTTAAAGTTCGATTCAAAACTATTGTAATTATGGCCTTCAGATATTAGATGCTTTGCGAATTGAGAGCGGTTCGTGTAAATATTATTTTTGGGTAGATGTTCTTTAAATCTCTGTAAAAAACCCCGACCTGTCTGACCGATATAGAATTTATCGCAATCGCTACAATTTATTTTATATATTCCGGTTTTTTCAGCAGTAGGTTGACGTGATTTAGTTCTTAGTAAGTTCCCTATATTATTGTTTGTACGGAATGATATTATGATATTTCGTTTTTTGAACTCGATTACAAGAGCTAAGGCAGTTCTTCTTGAATAAAATGTTGATATGTATTTCATTTTTGTATCTCCGCTTTTTTTATGGTTGGTTGCATGTTTGTGTAACAATTTATCTATTAAAGTTGGTTGGTATCCATTGGCAATGGCAATATGCTTAATGTTGTTAAGTTCTTCTATATAATCGTTTCGTTCCATCGGTATTGTTGCCAGTCTGTGTGTAAGATTATTAAATGCCGCTATTTTTTGTATATATTGTAATAAATTAATTGAAGGTGTTAAGATGCGATGATGATGCCCCACGTTGCGAGCGTCAACTTGTAATAAAACTCGATATCTCTCCTTAAAACCTCACTGTTGTAAATCAATTTAGTAACGAACTGCTTGTTAATTATGTGAGGACGTATGTTATAATGTATGATACCAACTGGAGACGTCAAATTGTAAAGAAATCTTGTCTATGAGTGTAATTAGTTATAAGAGACTCCGGTGTAACAAACGCCAAGTAATACGTTGTAGATGGCGATTCGTAACAATTAAAATACTGTTACCTGGTTTAATTAATATGTTATTAACTAATATACCTTTCGGTTGTGACCGGTGAAACCCTCAGAACATAGATTATTAAATCCACAAAATTAGAATTATATTCCTGAATTTATAATGGTATTATTCTATAGACTTAATTTAGTTCTCAGTGGTTGTTTAATATGAGCAATATATATGGAGTATTTACTGAATGTAAGTGGTATTTGTTTCAACCCTAGTCCCTCAACGATAAAAATTTCATTCAAATTTAGTATTAAAAAACCAGTTAGTTCAGCAATCTCCCGTCCCACCAGCTGAAAACTTGGAGCGCTATTACTAGAAATAAGTGTACTTATAGGTTAGTTATTCGGAGTGTTTGTCTCAATCTGTTAATAAATTATTACACTAACTACATATAGTATTTTCTCTGCAATGACTAAAACGTTATCTCATACAACAAATGTACTTTATTTATTTTTCTCTGATATTTAACAAGTCACGTTGTCTCAGACAAACAATAAGACCATCCAGTCGATTATCCCAACATATATCGATTCTTAATTATTCAAACTCTAAAAACATATATACTTGAAAATAATGACAATTAATTCTTATACCAGGGTTCGTGTAGTTCTTTGAACCATTAGTAAGGCCAGGTAAAATGCATAATTAAGGTTGTTCAATTTACAAAAGAATAAAATTATTTACTTAAAATACAATGATATGAAAATAATTTGTTTTTTACCCAAACGACGAAAGCTTCGTTAGGCGGTGAATGTTTGTCAACAGCGGTCAATCCCCAGTTTATATCGTCTTCACCCAGTAAAACTGCTCTGGTTTTCAATAAATTGATGATGGTGTGTACTGGTAATCCCACAGGAACTCTTGTGCTTCGATTCTTCTTTTGCGACTTCACAATTCTTGGTCCCAATGAACTGGAATTAGGATCTCAGCTTACGCTGTCAATGAAGGTTATTTCGTCAACCGAGTCTTCTGTATTTCCAAATATTTCCGTTAATTCAGGCTTTAACTCTTTACTGGTCTTCAATTTATAGCATGAATTGGTTTGATACCAAATTCAGCGGAATTATTTAGTGACTGAGGTGAGAAGCCTTCAATTCTTTTTTATTGTACTCATTGATAATTTAGAGTGTTATTTAATTTGTACGATTCATTAGCGTTCAAATATAATTGTTTTACAAAAAGGCTTTATCAGTTTGGATATATCTTTCGTTTATAGTTATTCATATATTTAAATATATCGGTTCATTTCAATCTAATAGCTTGTAACAATCAGAACCATCTCTTCAAAATCAACAACTTATTATATATCAGTTGCCTTAACAACCACGTTCTCTATATATCCTTGAGCCGGCATTATAGAATATTACTACTCCTTTCCAATAAAATACTCCATGCTTGGATTAATATTGAATCACATAAAACTCTCCCCTAACCTTCCTTACTAAACAGTAAATGTTTTACTAGAGTTTCGTTGGACTGGGTTTACTAAAAAGGTATTAATTTCCTTTCACTAATATGGAATTTAGGCCTATAGATTCATTTACAACCATTATAACATTATTTGGTTTTTAACTTAATTTTCTTTTTTACCTGACCTACTGTACAATTAATTATTGATTACATAGTTAATTACATGAATTTTAATTTACTGGTGGTTAGTTGTTTTTATATTAATTAACTGGTTCTGGAACCCTTTATTAATTTATGACATAATTGTCAGAACTACTTGTTAGACTTGAAACACTGGTCACACTCCTGATCCAGTTTATAAACATTAATTAGAACAACAGTATTTTTCAACATTATACAATACTGATAACTTAGTACAGTACCTAACATTGGTAACTATACTGGGTTATATAAATACAAATCTAATATAAACATAAACATAATTATTGGTGAAGTATTATTATCAAATAACATTATTTCATTTTTAGTATATTCAACATACAATATAAAATACTCTGTGACCTGAACATGCCACAGCACAAAACAAACAATTCATAACATTCAATCATTCCTTAGTCTGGCTTTTATACATTTAATACTAGTCATTGCCTCCTTCTGGTTTGAGTTACTTCTCGAGCACATGACCTATTGAACAACCTTAAGTCAGGGTATGGTCCTTGACCATATTTCATTCAATTTTTTTATGTAACGTTGGGGAACCTCAACTATGTTACGTTACAATATGGGTGATAGGAGCTGGCGTGTATAACCATATCAGTGGAAGTTGGTTTTCTATATATCTTGTAACTGAGTTTGTTAATGCGCCTCATTAGAGTAAGATCCAGAAAATTTAATTCATTGTTGTACTCAACTTCAACAGTAAATTTTATGTTGTGATTAATACTGTTCATATACGTGAGTAATTGGTGTAGTTGTCTTTCTGTGCCATTAAATATTACTATAGTGTCATCAACATATCTTTTATATAGTTTAATGTGTTTGTGAAACTTATTATTTGTTGATAATAGGTATGTGTTTTCATAGTTGTTAAGGTAGATTTCGGATAAAGTAGCGGGTAATGGTGACCCCATTGCTAGCCCGTCTTTTTGGATGAAGAAATTTCCGTTGAAAGCAAAATAATTTTGTTTCAAAATGATGTATAAAATACATATTAATTCGTTTATCACCTGTTGGTCCATTACTTTGGTTTTCAATAGGTTATTCTTTAGTATGTTTAAGGTTTCTTGAATTGGTATGTTCGTATATAGGTTTACTATGTCGAACGATGCTAGTTTGTATTGTACTTCCATATTGAAATTTTTTGTTATATTAATCAATTCTAAACTGTTTTTAAGGCTATGGTCGTTTTGTATATTTATATTATTTTTTATTATTTCTTACCAATATTATTATTTAATACCAATTATATTCCTGAATTTATAATGGTATTATTCTATAGACTTAATTTAGTTCTCAGTGGTTGTTTAATATGAGCAATATATATGGAGTATTTACTGAATGTAAGTGGTATTTGTTTCAACCCTAGTCCCTCAACGATAAAAATTTCATTCAAATTTAGTATTAAAAAACCAGTTAGTTCAGCAATCTCCCGTCCCACCAGCTGAAAACTTGGAGCGCTATTACTAGAAATAAGTGTACTTATAGGTTAGTTATTCGGAGTGTTTGTCTCAATCTGTTAATAAATTATTACACTAACTACATATAGTATTTTCTCTGCAATGACTAAAACGTTATCTCATACAACAAATGTACTTTATTTATTTTTCTCTGATATTTAACAAGTCACGTTGTCTCAGACAAACAATAAGACGATCCAATCAATTATCCCAACATATATCGATTCTTAATTATTCAAACTCTAAAAACATATATACTTGAAAATAATGACAATTAATTCTTATACCAGGGTTCGTGTAGTTCTTTGAACCATTAGTAAGGCCAGGTAAAATGCATAATTAAGGTTGTTCAATTTACAAAAGAATAAAATTATTTACTTAAAATACAATGATATGAAAATAATTTGTTTTTTACCCAAACGACGAAAGCTTCGTTAGGCGGTGAATGTTTGTCAACAGCGGTCAAAATCCAGTTTATATCGTCTTCACCCAGTAAAACTGCTCTGGTTTTCAATAAATTGATGATGGTGTGTACTGGTAATCCCACAGGAACTCTTGTGCTTCGATTCTTCTTTTGCGACTTCACAATTCTTGGTCCCAATGAACTGGAATTAGGATCTCAGCTTACGCTGTCAATGAAGGTTATTTCGTCAACCGAGTCTTCTGTATTTCCAAATATTTCCGTTAATTCAGGCTTTAACTCTTTACTGGTCTTCAATTTATAGCATGAATTGGTTTGATACCAAATTCAGCGGAATTATTTAGTGACTGAGGTGAGAAGCCTTCAATTCTTTTTTATTGTACTCATTGATAATTTAGAGTGTTATTTAATTTGTACGATTCATTAGCGTTCAAATATAATTGTTTTACAAAAAGGCTTTATCAGTTTGGATATATCTTTCCTTTATAGTTATTCATATATTTAAATATATCGGTTCATTTCAATCTAATAGCTTGTAACAATCAGAACCATCTCTTCAAAATCAACAACTTATTATATATCAGTTGCCTTAACAACCACGTTCTCTATATATCCTTGAGCCGGCATTATAGAATATTACTACTCCTTTCCAATAAAATACTCCATGCTTGGATTAATATTGAATCACATAAAACTCTCCCCTAACCTTCCTTACTAAACAGTAAATGTTTTACTAGAGTTTCGTTGGACTGGGTTTACTAAAAAGGTATTAATTTCCTTTCACTAATATGGAATTTAGGCCTATAGATTCATTTACAACCATTATAACATTATTTGGTTTTTAACTTAATTTTCTTTTTTACCTGACCTACTGTACAATTAATTATTGATTACATAGTTAATTACATGAATTTTAATTTACTGGTGGTTAGTTGTTTTTATATTAATTAACTGGTTCTGGAACCCTTTATTAATTTATGACATAATTGTCAGAACTACTTGTTAGACACTGGTCACACTCCTGATCCAGTTTATAAACATTAATTAGAACAACAGTATTTTTCAACATTATACAATACTGATAACTTAGTACAGTACCTAACATTGGTAACTATACTGGGTTATATAAATACAAATCTAATATAAACATAAACATAATTATTGGTGAAGTATTATTATCAAATAACATTATTTCATTTTTAGTATATTCAACATACAATATAAAATACTCTGTGACCTGAACATGCCACAGCACAAAACAAACAATTCATAACATTCAATCATTCCTTAGTCTGGCTTTTATACATTTAATACTAGTCATTGCCTCCTTCTGGTTTGAGTTACTTCTCGAGCACATGACCTATTGAACAACCTTAAGTCAGGGTATGGTCCTTGACCATATTTCATTCAATTTTTTTATGTAACGTTGGGGAACCTCAACTATGTTACGTTACAATATGGGTGATAGGAGCTGGCGTGTATAACCATATCAGTGGAAGTTGGTTTTCTATATATCTTGTAACTGAGTTTGTTAATGCGCCTCATTAGAGTAAGATCCAGAAAATTTAATTCATTGTTGTACTCAACTTCAACAGTAAATTTTATGTTGTGATTAATACTGTTCATATACGTGAGTAATTGGTGTAGTTGTCTTTCTGTGCCATTAAATATTACTATAGTGTCATCAACATATCTTTTATATAGTTTAATGTGTTTGTGAAACTTATTATTTGTTGATAATAGGTATGTGTTTTCATAGTTGTTAAGGTAGATTTCGGATAAAATAGCGGGTAATGGTGACCCCATTGCTAGCCCGTCTTTTTGGATGAAGAAATTTCCGTTGAAAGCAAAATAATTTTGTTTCAAAATGATGTCTAAAATACATATTAATTCGTTTATCACCTGTTGGTCCATTACTTTGGTTTTCAATAGGTTATTCTTTAGTATGTTTAAGGTTTCTTGAATTGGTATGTTCGTATATAGGTTTACTATGTCGAACGATGCTAGTTTGTATTGTACTTCCATATTGAAATTTTTTGTTATATTAATCAATTCTAAACTGTTTTTAAGGCTATGGTCGTTTTGTATATTTATATTATTTTTTATTATTTCTTACCAATATTATTATTTAATACCAATTATATTCCTGAATTTATAATGGTATTATTCTATAGACTTAATTTAGTTCTCAGTGGTTGTTTAATATGAGCAATATATATGGAGTATTTACTGAATGTAAGTGGTATTTGTTTCAACCCTAGTCCCTCAATGATAAAAATTTCATTCAAATTTAGTATTAAAAAACCAGTTAGTTCAGCAATCTCCCGTCCCACCAGCTGAAAACTTGGAGCGCTATTACTAGAAATAAGTGTACTTATAGGTTAGTTATTCGGAGTGTTTGTCTCAATCTGTTAATAAATTATTACACTAACTACATATAGTATTTTCTCTGCAATGACTAAAACGTTATCTCATACAACAAATGTACTTTATTTATTTTTCTCTGATATTTAACAAGTCACGTTGTCTCAGACAAACAATAAGACGATCCAATCGATTATCCCAACATATATCGATTCTTAATTATTCAAACTCTAAAAACATATATACTTGAAAATAATGACAATTAATTCTTATACCAGGGTTCGTGTAGTTCTTTGAACCATTAGTAAGGCCAGGTAAAATGTATAATTAAGGTTGTTCAATTTACAAAAGAATAAAATTATTTACTTAAAATACAATGATATGAAAATAATTTGTTTTTTACCCAAACGACGAAAGCTTCGTTAGGCGGTGAATGTTTGTCAACAGCGGTCAAAATCCAGTTTATATCGTCTTCACCCAGTAAAACTGCTCTGGTTTTCAATAAATTGATGATGGTGTGTACTGGTAATCCCACAGGAACTCTTGTGCTTCGATTCTTCTTTTGCGACTTCACAATTCTTGGTCCCAATGAACTGGAATTAGGATCTCAGCTTACGCTGTCAATGAAGGTTATTTCGTCAACCGAGTCTTCTGTATTTCCAAATATTTCTGTTAATTCAGGCTTTAACTCTTTACTGGTCTTCAATTTATAGCATGAATTGGTTTGATACCAAATTCAGCGGAATTATTTAGTGACTGAGGTGAGAAGCCTTCAATTCTTTTTTATTGTACTCATTGATAATTTAGAGTGTTATTTAATTTGTACGATTCATTAGCGTTCAAATATAATTGTTTTACAAAAAGGCTTTATCAGTTTGGATATATCTTTCCTTTATATTTATTCATATATTTAAATATATCGGTTCATTTCAATCTAATAGCTTGTAACAATCAGAACCATCTCTTCAAAATCAACAACTTATTATATATCAGTTGCCTTAACAACCACGTTCTCTATATATCCTTGAGCCGGCATTATAGAATATTACTACTCCTTTCCAATAAAATACTCCATGCTTGGATTAATATTGAATCACATAAAACTCTCCCCTAACCTTCCTTACTAAACAGTAAATGTTTTACTAGAGTTTCGTTGGACTGGGTTTACTAAAAAGGTATTAATTTCCTTTCACTAATATGGAATTTAGGCCTATAGATTCATTTACAACCATTATAACATTATTTGGTTTTTAACTTAATTTTCTTTTTTACCTGACCTACTGTACAATTAATTATTGATTACATAGTTAATTACATGAATTTTAATTTACTGGTGGTTAGTTGTTTTTATATTAATTAACTGGTTCTGGAACCCTTTATTAATTTATGACATAATTGTCAGAACTACTTGTTAGACTTGAAACACTGGTCACACTCCTGATCCAGTTTATAAACATTAATTAGAACAACAGTATTTTTCAACATTATACAATACTGATAACTTAGTACAGTACCTAACATTGGTAACTATACTGGGTTATATAAATACAAATCTAATATAAACATAAACATAATTATTGGTGAAGTATTATTATCAAATAACATTATTTCATTTTTAGTATATTCAACATACAATATAAAATACTCTGTGACCTGAACATGCCACAGCACAAAACAAACAATTCATAACATTCAATCATTCCTTAGTCTGGCTTTTATACATTTAATACTAGTCATTGCCTCCTTCTGGTTTGAGTTACTTCTCGAGCACATGACCTATTGAACAACCTTAAGTCAGGGTATGGTCCTTGACCATATTTCATTCAATTTTTTTATGTAACGTTGGGGAACCTCAACTATGTTACGTTACAATATGGGTGATAGGAGCTGGCGTGTATAACCATATCAGTGGAAGTTGGTTTTCTATATATCTTGTAACTGAGTTTGTTAATGCGCCTCATTAGAGTAAGATCCAGAAAATTTAATTCATTGTTGTACTCAACTTCAACAGTAAATTTTATGTTGTGATTAATACTGTTCATATACGTGAGTAATTGGTGTAGTTGTCTTTCTGTGCCATTAAATATTACTATAGTGTCATCAACATATCTTTTATATAGTTTAATGTGTTTGTGAAACTTATTATTTGTTGATAATAGGTATGTGTTTTCATAGTTGTTAAGGTAGATTTCGGATAAAATAGCGGGTAATGGTGACCCCATTGCTAGCCCGTCTTTTTGGATGAAGAAATTTCCGTTGAAAGCAAAATAATTTTGTTTCAAAATGATGTCTAAAATACATATTAATTCGTTTATCACCTGTTGGTCCATTACTTTGGTTTTCAATAGGTTATTCTTTAGTATGTTTAAGGTTTCTTGAATTGGTATGTTCGTATATAGGTTTACTATGTCGAACGATGCTAGTTTGTATTGTACTTCCATATTGAAATTTTTTGTTATATTAATCAATTCTAAACTGTTTTTAAGGCTATGGTCGTTTTGTATATTTATATTATTTTTTATTATTTCTTACCAATATTATTATTTAATACCAATTATATTCCTGAATTTATAATGGTATTATTCTATAGACTTAATTTAGTTCTCAGTGGTTGTTTAATATGAGCAATATATATGGAGTATTTACTGAATGTAAGTGGTATTTGTTTCAACCCTAGTCCCTCAACGATAAAAATTTCATTCAAATTTAGTATTAAAAAACCAGTTAGTTCAGCAATCTCCCGTCCCACCAGCTGAAAACTTGGAGCGCTATTACTAGAAATAAGTGTACTTATAGGTTAGTTATTCGGAGTGTTTGTCTCAATCTGTTAATAAATTATTACACTAACTACATATAGTATTTTCTCTGCAATGACTAAAACGTTATCTCATACAACAAATGTACTTTATTTATTTTTTTCTGATATTTAACAAGTCACGTTGTCTCAGACAAACAATAAGACGATCCAATCGATTATCCCAACATATATCGATTCTTAATTATTCAAACTCTAAAAACATATATACTTGAAAATAATGACAATTAATTCTTATACCAGGGTTCGTGTAGTTCTTTGAACCATTAGTAAGGCCAGGTAAAATGCATAATTAAGGTTGTTCAATTTACAAAAGAATAAAATTATTTACTTAAAATACAATGATATGAAAATAATTTGTTTTTTACCCAAACGACGAAAGCTTCGTTAGGCGGTGAATGTTTGTCAACAGCGGTCAAAATCCAGTTTATATCGTCTTCACCCAGTAAAACTGCTCTGGTTTTCAATAAATTGATGATGGTGTGTACTGGTAATCCCACAGGAACTCTTGTGCTTCGATTCTTCTTTTGCGACTTCACAATTCTTGGTCCCAATGAACTGGAATTAGGATCTCAGCTTACGCTGTCAATGAAGGTTATTTCGTCAACCGAGTCTTCTGTATTTCCAAATATTTCTGTTAATTCAGGCTTTAACTCTTTACTGGTCTTCAATTTATAGCATGAATTGGTTTGATACCAAATTCAGCGGAATTATTTAGTGACTGAGGTGAGAAGCCTTCAATTCTTTTTTATTGTACTCATTGATAATTTAGAGTGTTATTTAATTTGTACGATTCATTAGCGTTCAAATATAATTGTTTTACAAAAAGGCTTTATCAGTTTGGATATATCTTTCCTTTATATTTATTCATATATTTAAATATATCGGTTCATTTCAATCTAATAGCTTGTAACAATCAGAACCATCTCTTCAAAATCAACAACTTATTATATATCAGTTGCCTTAACAACCACGTTCTCTATATATCCTTGAGCCGGCATTATAGAATATTACTACTCCTTTCCAATAAAATACTCCATGCTTGGATTAATATTGAATCACATAAAACTCTCCCCTAACCTTCCTTACTAAACAGTAAATGTTTTACTAGAGTTTCGTTGGACTGGGTTTACTAAAAAGGTATTAATTTCCTTTCACTAATATGGAATTTAGGCCTATAGATTCATTTACAACCATTATAACATTATTTGGTTTTTAACTTAATTTTCTTTTTTACCTGACCTACTGTACAATTAATTATTGATTACATAGTTAATTACATGAATTTTAATTTACTGGTGGTTAGTTGTTTTTATATTAATTAACTGGTTCTGGAACCCTTTATTAATTTATGACATAATTGTCAGAACTACTTGTTAGACTTGAAACACTGGTCACACTCCTGATCCAGTTTATAAACATTAATTAGAACAACAGTATTTTTCAACATTATACAATACTGATAACTTAGTACAGTACCTAACATTGGTAACTATACTGGGTTATATAAATACAAATCTAATATAAACATAAACATAATTATTGGTGAAGTATTATTATCAAATAACATTATTTCATTTTTAGTATATTCAACATACAATATAAAATACTCTGTGACCTGAACATGCCACAGCACAAAACAAACAATTCATAACATTCAATCATTCCTTAGTCTGGCTTTTATACATTTAATACTAGTCATTGCCTCCTTCTGGTTTGAGTTACTTCTCGAGCACATGACCTATTGAACAACCTTAAGTCAGGGTATGGTCCTTGACCATATTTCATTCAATTTTTTTATGTAACGTTGGGGAACCTCAACTATGTTACGTTACAATATGGGTGATAGGAGCTGGCGTGTATAACCATATCAGTGGAAGTTGGTTTTCTATATATCTTGTAACTGAGTTTGTTAATGCGCCTCATTAGAGTAAGATCCAGAAAATTTAATTCATTGTTGTACTCAACTTCAACAGTAAATTTTATGTTGTGATTAATACTGTTCATATACGTGAGTAATTGGTGTAGTTGTCTTTCTGTGCCATTAAATATTACTATAGTGTCATCAACATATCTTTTATATAGTTTAATGTGTTTGTGAAACTTATTATTTGTTGATAATAGGTATGTGTTTTCATAGTTGTTAAGGTAGATTTCGGATAAAATAGCGGGTAATGGTGACCCCATTGCTAGCCCGTCTTTTTGGATGAAGAAATTTCCGTTGAAAGCAAAATAATTTTGTTTCAAAATGATGTATAAAATACATATTAATTCGTTTATCACCTGTTGGTCCATTACTTTGGTTTTCAATAGGTTATTCTTTAGTATGTTTAAGGTTTCTTGAATTGGTATGTTCGTATATAGGTTTACTATGTCGAACGATGCTAGTTTGTATTGTACTTCCATATTGAAATTTTTTGTTATATTAATCAATTCTAAACTGTTTTTAAGGCTATGGTCGTTTTGTATATTTATATTATTTTTTATTATTTCTTACCAATATTATTATTTAATACCAATTATATTCCTGAATTTATAATGGTATTATTCTATAGACTTAATTTAGTTCTCAGTGGTTGTTTAATATGAGCAATATATATGGAGTATTTACTGAATGTAAGTGGTATTTGTTTCAACCCTAGTCCCTCAACGATAAAAATTTCATTCAAATTTAGTATTAAAAAACCAGTTAGTTCAGCAATCTCCCGTCCCACCAGCTGAAAACTTGGAGCGCTATTACTAGAAATAAGTGTACTTATAGGTTAGTTATTCGGAGTGTTTGTCTCAATCTGTTAATAAATTATTACACTAACTACATATAGTATTTTCTCTGCAATGACTAAAACGTTATCTCATACAACAAATGTACTTTATTTATTTTTCTCTGATATTTAACAAGTCACGTTGTCTCAGACAAACAATAAGACGATCCAATCGATTATCCCAACATATATCGATTCTTAATTATTCAAACTCTAAAAACATATATACTTGAAAATAATGACAATTAATTCTTATACCAGGGTTCGTGTAGTTCTTTGAACCATTAGTAAGGCCAGGTAAAATGCATAATTAAGGTTGTTCAATTTACAAAAGAATAAAATTATTTACTTAAAATACAATGATATGAAAATAATTTGTTTTTTACCCAAACGACGAAAGCTTCGTTAGGCGGTGAATGTTTGTCAACAGCGGTCAAAATCCAGTTTATATCGTCTTCACCCAGTAAAACTGCTCTGGTTTTCAATAAATTGATGATGGTGTGTACTGGTAATCCCACAGGAACTCTTGTGCTTCGATTCTTCTTTTGCGACTTCACAATTCTTGGTCCCAATGAACTGGAATTAGGATCTCAGCTTACGCTGTCAATGAAGGTTATTTCGTCAACCGAGTCTTCTGTATTTCCAAATATTTCTGTTAATTCAGGCTTTAACTCTTTACTGGTCTTCAATTTATAGCATGAATTGGTTTGATACCAAATTCAGCGGAATTATTTAGTGACTGAGGTGAGAAGCCTTCAATTCTTTTTTATTGTACTCATTGATAATTTAGAGTGTTATTTAATTTGTACGATTCATTAGCGTTCAAATATAATTGTTTTACAAAAAGGCTTTATCAGTTTGGATATATCTTTCCTTTATATTTATTCATATATTTAAATATATCGGTTCATTTCAATCTAATAGCTTGTAACAATCAGAACCATCTCTTCAAAATCAACAACTTATTATATATCAGTTGCCTTAACAACCACGTTCTCTATATATCCTTGAGCCGGCATTATAGAATATTACTACTCCTTTCCAATAAAATACTCCATGCTTGGATTAATATTGAATCACATAAAACTCTCCCCTAACCTTCCTTACTAAACAGTAAATGTTTTACTAGAGTTTCGTTGGACTGGGTTTACTAAAAAGGTATTAATTTCCTTTCACTAATATGGAATTTAGGCCTATAGATTCATTTACAACCATTATAACATTATTTGGTTTTTAACTTAATTTTCTTTTTTACCTGACCTACTGTACAATTAATTATTGATTACATAGTTAATTACATGAATTTTAATTTACTGGTGGTTAGTTGTTTTTATATTAATTAACTGGTTCTGGAACCCTTTATTAATTTATGACATAATTGTCAGAACTACTTGTTAGACTTGAAACACTGGTCACACTCCTGATCCAGTTTATAAACATTAATTAGAACAACAGTATTTTTCAACATTATACAATACTGATAACTTAGTACAGTACCTAACATTGGTAACTATACTGGGTTATATAAATACAAATCTAATATAAACATAAACATAATTATTGGTGAAGTATTATTATCAAATAACATTATTTCATTTTTAGTATATTCAACATACAATATAAAATACTCTGTGACCTGAACATGCCACAGCACAAAACAAACAATTCATAACATTCAATCATTCCTTAGTCTGGCTTTTATACATTTAATACTAGTCATTGCCTCCTTCTGGTTTGAGTTACTTCTCGAGCACATGACCTATTGAACAACCTTAAGTCAGGGTATGGTCCTTGACCATATTTCATTCAATTTTTTTATGTAACGTTGGGGAACCTCAACTATGTTACGTTACAATATGGGTGATAGGAGCTGGCGTGTATAACCATATCAGTGGAAGATGGTTTTCTATATATCTTGTAACTGAGTTTGTTAATGCGCCTCATTAGAGTAAGATCCAGAAAATTTAATTCATTGTTGTACTCAACTTCAACAGTAAATTTTATGTTGTGATTAATACTGTTCATATACGTGAGTAATTGGTGTAGTTGTCTTTCTGTGCCATTAAATATTACTATAGTGTCATCAACATATCTTTTATATAGTTTAATGTGTTTGTGAAACTTATTATTTGTTGATAATAGGTATGTGTTTTCATAGTTGTTAAGGTAGATTTCGGATAAAATAGCGGGTAATGGTGACCCCATTGCTAGCCCGTCTTTTTGGATGAAGAAATTTCCGTTGAAAGCAAAATAATTTTGTTTCAAAATGATGTCTAAAATACATATTAATTCGTTTATCACCTGTTGGTCCATTACTTTGGTTTTCAATAGGTTATTCTTTAGTATGTTTAAGGTTTCTTGAATTGGTATGTTCGTATATAGGTTTACTATGTCGAACGATGCTAGTTTGTATTGTACTTCCATATTGAAATTTTTTGTTATATTAATCAATTCTAAACTGTTTTTAAGGCTATGGTCGTTTTGTATATTTATATTATTTTTTATTATTTCTTACCAATATTATTATTTAATACCAATTATATTCCTGAATTTATAATGGTATTATTCTATAGACTTAATTTAGTTCTCAGTGGTTGTTTAATATGAGCAATATATATGGAGTATTTACTGAATGTAAGTGGTATTTGTTTCAACCCTAGTCCCTCAACGATAAAAATTTCATTCAAATTTAGTATTAAAAAACCAGTTAGTTCAGCAATCTCCCGTCCCACCAGCTGAAAACTTGGAGCGCTATTACTAGAAATAAGTGTACTTATAGGTTAGTTATTCGGAGTGTTTGTCTCAATCTGTTAATAAATTATTACACTAACTACATATAGTATTTTCTCTGCAATGACTAAAACGTTATCTCATACAACAAATGTACTTTATTTATTTTTCTCTGATATTTAACAAGTCACGTTGTCTCAGACAAACAATAAGACGATCCAATCGATTATCCCAACATATATCGATTCTTAATTATTCAAACTCTAAAAACATATATACTTGAAAATAATGACAATTAATTCTTATACCAGGGTTCGTGTAGTTCTTTGAACCATTAGTAAGGCCAGGTAAAATGCATAATTAAGGTTGTTCAATTTACAAAAGAATAAAATTATTTACTTAAAATACAATGATATGAAAATAATTTGTTTTTTACCCAAACGACGAAAGCTTCGTTAGGCGGTGAATGTTTGTCAACAGCGGTCAAAATCCAGTTTATATCGTCTTCACCCAGTAAAACTGCTCTGGTTTTCAATAAATTGATGATGGTGTGTACTGGTAATCCCACAGGAACTCTTGTGCTTCGATTCTTCTTTTGCGACTTCACAATTCTTGGTCCCAATGAACTGGAATTAGGATCTCAGCTTACGCTGTCAATGAAGGTTATTTCGTCAACCGAGTCTTCTGTATTTCCAAATATTTCTGTTAATTCAGGCTTTAACTCTTTACTGGTCTTCAATTTATAGCATGAATTGGTTTGATACCAAATTCAGCGGAATTATTTAGTGACTGAGGTGAGAAGCCTTCAATTCTTTTTTATTGTACTCATTGATAATTTAGAGTGTTATTTAATTTGTACGATTCATTAGCGTTCAAATATAATTGTTTTACAAAAAGGCTTTATCAGTTTGGATATATCTTTCCTTTATATTTATTCATATATTTAAATATATCGGTTCATTTCAATCTAATAGCTTGTAACAATCAGAACCATCTCTTCAAAATCAACAACTTATTATATATCAGTTGCCTTAACAACCACGTTCTCTATATATCCTTGAGCCGGCATTATAGAATATTACTACTCCTTTCCAATAAAATACTCCATGCTTGGATTAATATTGAATCACATAAAACTCTCCCCTAACCTTCCTTACTAAACAGTAAATGTTTTACTAGAGTTTCGTTGGACTGGGTTTACTAAAAAGGTATTAATTTCCTTTCACTAATATGGAATTTAGGCCTATAGATTCATTTACAACCATTATAACATTATTTGGTTTTTAACTTAATTTTCTTTTTTACCTGACCTACTGTACAATTAATTATTGATTACATAGTTAATTACATGAATTTTAATTTACTGGTGGTTAGTTGTTTTTATATTAATTAACTGGTTCTGGAACCCTTTATTAATTTATGACATAATTGTCAGAACTACTTGTTAGACTTGAAACACTGGTCACACTCCTGATCCAGTTTATAAACATTAATTAGAACAACAGTATTTTTCAACATTATACAATACTGATAACTTAGTACAGTACCTAACATTGGTAACTATACTGGGTTATATAAATACAAATCTAATATAAACATAAACATAATTATTGGTGAAGTATTATTATCAAATAACATTATTTCATTTTTAGTATATTCAACATACAATATAAAATACTCTGTGACCTGAACATGCCACAGCACAAAACAAACAATTCATAACATTCAATCATTCCTTAGTCTGGCTTTTATACATTTAATACTAGTCATTGCCTCCTTCTGGTTTGAGTTACTTCTCGAGCACATGACCTATTGAACAACCTTAAGTCAGGGTATGGTCCTTGACCATATTTCATTCAATTTTTTTATGTAACGTTGGGGAACCTCAACTATGTTACGTTACAATATGGGTGATAGGAGCTGGCGTGTATAACCATATCAGTGGAAGATGGTTTTCTATATATCTTGTAACTGAGTTTGTTAATGCGCCTCATTAGAGTAAGATCCAGAAAATTTAATTCATTGTTGTACTCAACTTCAACAGTAAATTTTATGTTGTGATTAATACTGTTCATATACGTGAGTAATTGGTGTAGTTGTCTTTCTGTGCCATTAAATATTACTATAGTGTCATCAACATATCTTTTATATAGTTTAATGTGTTTGTGAAACTTATTATTTGTTGATAATAGGTATGTGTTTTCATAGTTGTTAAGGTAGATTTCGGATAAAATAGCGGGTAATGGTGACCCCATTGCTAGCCCGTCTTTTTGGATGAAGAAATTTCCGTTGAAAGCAAAATAATTTTGTTTCAAAATGATGTATAAAATACATATTAATTCGTTTATCACCTGTTGGTCCATTACTTTGGTTTTCAATAGGTTATTCTTTAGTATGTTTAAGGTTTCTTGAATTGGTATGTTCGTATATAGGTTTACTATGTCGAACGATGCTAGTTTGTATTGTACTTCCATATTGAAATTTTTTGTTATATTAATCAATTCTAAACTGTTTTTAAGGCTATGGTCGTTTTGTATATTTATATTATTTTTTATTATTTCTTACCAATATTATTATTTAATACCAATTATATTCCTGAATTTATAATGGTATTATTCTATAGACTTAATTTAGTTCTCAGTGGTTGTTTAATATGAGCAATATATATGGAGTATTTACTGAATGTAAGTGGTATTTGTTTCAACCCTAGTCCCTCAACGATAAAAATTTCATTCAAATTTAGTATTAAAAAACCAGTTAGTTCAGCAATCTCCCGTCCCACCAGCTGAAAACTTGGAGCGCTATTACTAGAAATAAGTGTACTTATAGGTTAGTTATTCGGAGTGTTTGTCTCAATCTGTTAATAAATTATTACACTAACTACATATAGTATTTTCTCTGCAATGACTAAAACGTTATCTCATACAACAAATGTACTTTATTTATTTTTCTCTGATATTTAACAAGTCACGTTGTCTCAGACAAACAATAAGACGATCCAATCGATTATCCCAACATATATCGATTCTTAATTATTCAAACTCTAAAAACATATATACTTGAAAATAATGACAATTAATTCTTATACCAGGGTTCGTGTAGTTCTTTGAACCATTAGTAAGGCCAGGTAAAATGCATAATTAAGGTTGTTCAATTTACAAAAGAATAAAATTATTTACTTAAAATACAATGATATGAAAATAATTTGTTTTTTACCCAAACGACGAAAGCTTCGTTAGGCGGTGAATGTTTGTCAACAGCGGTCAAAATCCAGTTTATATCGTCTTCACCCAGTAAAACTGCTCTGGTTTTCAATAAATTGATGATGGTGTGTACTGGTAATCCCACAGGAACTCTTGTGCTTCGATTCTTCTTTTGCGACTTCACAATTCTTGGTCCCAATGAACTGGAATTAGGATCTCAGCTTACGCTGTCAATGAAGGTTATTTCGTCAACCGAGTCTTCTGTATTTCCAAATATTTCTGTTAATTCAGGCTTTAACTCTTTACTGGTCTTCAATTTATAGCATGAATTGGTTTGATACCAAATTCAGCGGAATTATTTAGTGACTGAGGTGAGAAGCCTTCAATTCTTTTTTATTGTACTCATTGATAATTTAGAGTGTTATTTAATTTGTACGATTCATTAGCGTTCAAATATAATTGTTTTACAAAAAGGCTTTATCAGTTTGGATATATCTTTCCTTTATATTTATTCATATATTTAAATATATCGGTTCATTTCAATCTAATAGCTTGTAACAATCAGAACCATCTCTTCAAAATCAACAACTTATTATATATCAGTTGCCTTAACAACCACGTTCTCTATATATCCTTGAGCCGGCATTATAGAATATTACTACTCCTTTCCAATAAAATACTCCATGCTTGGATTAATATTGAATCACATAAAACTCTCCCCTAACCTTCCTTACTAAACAGTAAATGTTTTACTAGAGTTTCGTTGGACTGGGTTTACTAAAAAGGTATTAATTTCCTTTCACTAATATGGAATTTAGGCCTATAGATTCATTTACAACCATTATAACATTATTTGGTTTTTAACTTAATTTTCTTTTTTACCTGACCTACTGTACAATTAATTATTGATTACATAGTTAATTACATGAATTTTAATTTACTGGTGGTTAGTTGTTTTTATATTAATTAACTGGTTCTGGAACCCTTTATTAATTTATGACATAATTGTCAGAACTACTTGTTAGACTTGAAACACTGGTCACACTCCTGATCCAGTTTATAAACATTAATTAGAACAACAGTATTTTTCAACATTATACAATACTGATAACTTAGTACAGTACCTAACATTGGTAACTATACTGGGTTATATAAATACAAATCTAATATAAACATAAACATAATTATTGGTGAAGTATTATTATCAAATAACATTATTTCATTTTTAGTATATTCAACATACAATATAAAATACTCTGTGACCTGAACATGCCACAGCACAAAACAAACAATTCATAACATTCAATCATTCCTTAGTCTGGCTTTTATACATTTAATACTAGTCATTGCCTCCTTCTGGTTTGAGTTACTTCTCGAGCACATGACCTATTGAACAACCTTAAGTCAGGGTATGGTCCTTGACCATATTTCATTCAATTTTTTTATGTAACGTTGGGGAACCTCAACTATGTTACGTTACAATATGGGTGATAGGAGCTGGCGTGTATAACCATATCAGTGGAAGTTGGTTTTCTATATATCTTGTAACTGAGTTTGTTAATGCGCCTCATTAGAGTAAGATCCAGAAAATTTAATTCATTGTTGTACTCAACTTCAACAGTAAATTTTATGTTGTGATTAATACTGTTCATATACGTGAGTAATTGGTGTAGTTGTCTTTCTGTGCCATTAAATATTACTATAGTGTCATCAACATATCTTTTATATAGTTTAATGTGTTTGTGAAACTTATTATTTGTTGATAATAGGTATGTGTTTTCATAGTTGTTAAGGTAGATTTCGGATAAAATAGCGGGTAATGGTGACCCCATTGCTAGCCCGTCTTTTTGGATGAAGAAATTTCCGTTGAAAGCAAAATAATTTTGTTTCAAAATGATGTATAAAATACATATTAATTCGTTTATCACCTGTTGGTCCATTACTTTGGTTTTCAATAGGTTATTCTTTAGTATGTTTAAGGTTTCTTGAATTGGTATGTTCGTATATAGGTTTACTATGTCGAACGATGCTAGTTTGTATTGTACTTCCATATTGAAATTTTTTGTTATATTAATCAATTCTAAACTGTTTTTAAGGCTATGGTCGTTTTGTATATTTATATTATTTTTTATTATTTCTTACCAATATTATTATTTAATACCAATTATATTCCTGAATTTATAATGGTATTATTCTATAGACTTAATTTAGTTCTCAGTGGTTGTTTAATATGAGCAATATATATGGAGTATTTACTGAATGTAAGTGGTATTTGTTTCAACCCTAGTCCCTCAACGATAAAAATTTCATTCAAATTTAGTATTAAAAAACCAGTTAGTTCAGCAATCTCCCGTCCCACCAGCTGAAAACTTGGAGCGCTATTACTAGAAATAAGTGTACTTATAGGTTAGTTATTCGGAGTGTTTGTCTCAATCTGTTAATAAATTATTACACTAACTACATATAGTATTTTCTCTGCAATGACTAAAACGTTATCTCATACAACAAATGTACTTTATTTATTTTTCTCTGATATTTAACAAGTCACGTTGTCTCAGACAAACAATAAGACGATCCAATCGATTATCCCAACATATATCGATTCTTAATTATTCAAACTCTAAAAACATATATACTTGAAAATAATGACAATTAATTCTTATACCAGGGTTCGTGTAGTTCTTTGAACCATTAGTAAGGCCAGGTAAAATGCATAATTAAGGTTGTTCAATTTACAAAAGAATAAAATTATTTACTTAAAATACAATGATATGAAAATAATTTGTTTTTTACCCAAACGACGAAAGCTTCGTTAGGCGGTGAATGTTTGTCAACAGCGGTCAAAATCCAGTTTATATCGTCTTCACCCAGTAAAACTGCTCTGGTTTTCAATAAATTGATGATGGTGTGTACTGGTAATCCCACAGGAACTCTTGTGCTTCGATTCTTCTTTTGCGACTTCACAATTCTTGGTCCCAATGAACTGGAATTAGGATCTCAGCTTACGCTGTCAATGAAGGTTATTTCGTCAACCGAGTCTTCTGTATTTCCAAATATTTCTGTTAATTCAGGCTTTAACTCTTTACTGGTCTTCAATTTATAGCATGAATTGGTTTGATACCAAATTCAGCGGAATTATTTAGTGACTGAGGTGAGAAGCCTTCAATTCTTTTTTATTGTACTCATTGATAATTTAGAGTGTTATTTAATTTGTACGATTCATTAGCGTTCAAATATAATTGTTTTACAAAAAGGCTTTATCAGTTTGGATATATCTTTCCTTTATATTTATTCATATATTTAAATATATCGGTTCATTTCAATCTAATAGCTTGTAACAATCAGAACCATCTCTTCAAAATCAACAACTTATTATATATCAGTTGCCTTAACAACCACGTTCTCTATATATCCTTGAGCCGGCATTATAGAATATTACTACTCCTTTCCAATAAAATACTCCATGCTTGGATTAATATTGAATCACATAAAACTCTCCCCTAACCTTCCTTACTAAACAGTAAATGTTTTACTAGAGTTTCGTTGGACTGGGTTTACTAAAAAGGTATTAATTTCCTTTCACTAATATGGAATTTAGGCCTATAGATTCATTTACAACCATTATAACATTATTTGGTTTTTAACTTAATTTTCTTTTTTACCTGACCTACTGTACAATTAATTATTGATTACATAGTTAATTACATGAATTTTAATTTACTGGTGGTTAGTTGTTTTTATATTAATTAACTGGTTCTGGAACCCTTTATTAATTTATGACATAATTGTCAGAACTACTTGTTAGACTTGAAACACTGGTCACACTCCTGATCCAGTTTATAAACATTAATTAGAACAACAGTATTTTTCAACATTATACAATACTGATAACTTAGTACAGTACCTAACATTGGTAACTATACTGGGTTATATAAATACAAATCTAATATAAACATAAACATAATTATTGGTGAAGTATTATTATCAAATAACATTATTTCATTTTTAGTATATTCAACATACAATATAAAATACTCTGTGACCTGAACATGCCACAGCACAAAACAAACAATTCATAACATTCAATCATTCCTTAGTCTGGCTTTTATACATTTAATACTAGTCATTGCCTCCTTCTGGTTTGAGTTACTTCTCGAGCACATGACCTATTGAACAACCTTAAGTCAGGGTATGGTCCTTGACCATATTTCATTCAATTTTTTTATGTAACGTTGGGGAACCTCAACTATGTTACGTTACAATATGGGTGATAGGAGCTGGCGTGTATAACCATATCAGTGGAAGTTGGTTTTCTATATATCTTGTAACTGAGTTTGTTAATGCGCCTCATTAGAGTAAGATCCAGAAAATTTAATTCATTGTTGTACTCAACTTCAACAGTAAATTTTATGTTGTGATTAATACTGTTCATATACGTGAGTAATTGGTGTAGTTGTCTTTCTGTGCCATTAAATATTACTATAGTGTCATCAACATATCTTTTATATAGTTTAATGTGTTTGTGAAACTTATTATTTGTTGATAATAGGTATGTGTTTTCATAGTTGTTAAGGTAGATTTCGGATAAAATAGCGGGTAATGGTGACCCCATTGCTAGCCCGTCTTTTTGGATGAAGAAATTTCCGTTGAAAGCAAAATAATTTTGTTTCAAAATGATGTATAAAATACATATTAATTCGTTTATCACCTGTTGGTCCATTACTTTGGTTTTCAATAGGTTATTCTTTAGTATGTTTAAGGTTTCTTGAATTGGTATGTTCGTATATAGGTTTACTATGTCGAACGATGCTAGTTTGTATTGTACTTCCATATTGAAATTTTTTGTTATATTAATCAATTCTAAACTGTTTTTAAGGCTATGGTCGTTTTGTATATTTATATTATTTTTTATTATTTCTGATAATTTCTTTGCAATTTTATAGCTTGGTGCTGTAGTAAAATTGATGAGCGGTCTGATTGGTGTGTTAACCTTATGTATCTTAGGTAGACCGGTGAATTGTGGAGCACTTGCTTTCATTTGTTTTAAGTGATGATTCGACTTATTGCCGAGAAGTCGTGTACATTTGTTAATAGCATTATTTATAATACGAGTAAACTTCGTTGTAGGGTCGGTACTAACTTGTGTTATATTATTATTGTTGATAAATTCATACACTTTATCGATATAAACATTATTATTAATGATCACAGTGGTATTGCTTTTATCAGCCTTTAATATTAAAGCGTTATTTTCATTTAATTTGTCTCTAATTTGTTTCACAATTTTATATTCATTCCTGTATTTCATGTTTTGTTGATAATGAAATTCGTTTGTTTCAATTGATTTGTGTAATTTCTTATTGATCAGAACTGTCATTTCATTCTGCGAATTTAAATTTGGTAGGGTTTTTATAACCGCTTCAGCTCGGACAATTTCTTTTATTAAATTCTTATTATTATTAGAGTAAGGTAGGTTATATTTTAATCCTTTGTTGAGTAAATCGAGTTATTCTTATCGAATTCTATGTTGGTTAGATTAGCTATACGTTTATTAAAAACATGTTTACAATTTATATCGTCGTAGTTATGTTGTTTCGATATGAGTGCATTTATTTTCTTATCGTGTCTACGTATTATTATTGTCATGCGTGATGTGATACGATTATCTATATACTGTAATACATTTGGTAAAAGTGCTGGGTGTATAGTATTCATCATGTGTAGATATGAATTATACAATCTTGTGTTTAATTTGGTCTTTTTGCTGTACAACTGTCTAATTTCTTCTTTAATCCATAGTGATTCAGCAATTTGCTTTGTTTTTATAGCAGCTTTAGATTCGGTTCTGACTTTTATGGTACAATATTTGGGTGTTACTTTTAATTGGAGACACTTCTTGTTAAATTTAATGTTCAAATTCGTTTTCAATACTTTAATTTTAATATCAATATAATTGTTTACCGTTGATGCCTGACAAGCAGTTACTTTTAAGTATATCATTATTAGACAGTAACCAAGTCACAGATTTAATTATAAATTTACCTTATTTCCGTCTTGTGACTTATTTTTCTTGTTGTTTGTTACTTACACGTTTCGGAGCTCTTCAATGCTCCATCCTCAGAAAATCCGTTGCTATACTTCGTCACGTTAATATTAAAATTTTTTTTGCATTGCAAACACATGTATAATATTAAAACACATATACACTTATACGATGGTCACATATATAAAACTACGTAGTTCGGGTGCACCCAACACTGTCACATGCCAGACAATATCCTGGTATCAATTATACTGTGTCTCTTAGTTTTATTCAAGATTGTATCATATAGATAGTGCGATCTAAAGTCCAGTTGCTCGTTCAAAACATTGTCTGATTCAAACTTGAATGCCTGATAAATCTCGAACTCCTCAACAGCATTCATGAATAGTCCTTTATCACATATATGTATGGCTTTAAAGTTCGATTCAAAACTATTGTAATTATGGCCTTCAGATATTAGATGATTTGCGAATTGAGAGCTGTTCGTGTAAAAAAACCCTACCAAATTACACAAATCAATTGAAACAAACGAATTTCATTATCAACAAAACATGAAATACAGGAATGAATATAAAATTGTGAAACAAATTAGAGACAAATTAAATGAAAATAACACTTTAATATTAAAGGCTGATAAAAGCAATACCACTGTGTTCATTAATAATAATGTTTATATTGATAAAGTGTATGAATTTATCAACAATAATAATATAACACAAGTTAGTACCGACCCTACAACGAAGTTTACTCGTATTATAAATAATGCTATTAACAAATGTACACGACTTCTCGGCAATAAGTCGAATCATCACTTAAAACAAATGAAAGCAAGTGCTCCACAATTCACCGGTCTACCTAAGACACATAAGGTTAACACACCAATCAGACCGCTCATCAATTTTACCACAGCACCAAGCTATAAAATTGCAAAGAAATTATCAGAAATAATAAAAAATAATATAAATATACAAAATGACCATAGCCTTAAAAACAGTTTAGAATTGATTAATATAACACAAAATTTCAATATGGAAGTACAATACAAACTAGCATCGTTCGACATAGTAAACCTATATATGAACATACCAATTCAAGAAACCTTAAACATACTAAAGAATAACCTATTGAAAACCAAAGTAATGGACCAACAGATGATAAACGAATTAATATATATTTTAGACATCATTTTGAAACAAAATTATTTTGCTTTCAACGGAAATTTCTTCATCCAAAAAGACGGGCTAGCAATGGGGTCACCATTACCCGCTATTTTATCCGAAATCTACCTTAACAACTATGAAAACACATACCTATTATCAACAAATAATAAGTTTCACAAACACATTAAACTATATAAAAGATATGTTGATGACACTATAGTAATATTTAATGGCACAGAAAGACAACTACACCAATTACTCACGTATATGAACAGTATTAATCACAACATAAAATTTACTGTTGAAGTTGAGTACAACAATGAATTAAATTTTCTGGATCTTACTCTAATGAGGCGCATTAACAAACTCAGTTACAAGATATATAGAAAACCAACTTCCACTGATATGGTTATACACGCCAGCTCCTATCACCCATATATACAAAAAATAGCGGCATTTAATAATCTTACACACAGACTGGCAACAATACCGATGGAACGAAACGATTATATAGAAGAACTTAACAACATTAAGCATATTGCCATTGCCAATGGATACCAACCATCTTTAATAGATATATTGTTACCAAACATGGAACCAACCATAAAAAAAGCGGAGATACAAAAATGAAATACATATCAACATTTTATTCAAGAAGAACTGCCTTAGCTCTTGTAATCGAGTTCAAAAAACGAAATATCATAATATCATTCCGTACAAACAATAACATAGGGAACTTACTAAGAACTAAATCACGTCAACCTACTGCTGAAAAAACCGGAATATATAAAATAAATTGTAGCGATTGCGATAAATTCTATATCGGTCAGACAGGTCGGGGTTTTTTACAGAGATTTAAAGAACATCTACCCAAAAATAATATTTACACGAACCGCTCTCAATTCGCAAAGCATCTAATATCTGAAGGCCATAATTACAATAGTTTTGAATCGAACTTTAAAGCCATACATATAAGTGATAAAGGACTATTCATGAATGCTGTTGAGGAGTTCGAGATTTATCAGACATTCAAGTTTGAATCAGACAATGTTTTGAACGAGCAACTGGACTTTAGATCGCACTATCTATATGAAACAATCTTGAATAAAACTAAGAGACACAGTATAATTGATACCGGACAGTCTGGCATGTGACAGTGTTGGGTGCACCAGAACTATGTAGTTTTATATATGTGACCATCGTATAAGTGTATACGTGTTTTAATATTATACATGTGTTTTCAATGCAAAAAAAATTTTAATATTAACGTGACAAAGTATAGCAACGGATTTTCTGAGGATGGAGCATTGAAGAGCTCCGAAACGCGTAAGTAACAAACAACAAGAAAAATAAGTCACAAGACGGAAATAAGGTAAATTTATAATTAAATCTGTGACTTGGTTACCGTCTAATAATGATATACTCAAACGGTAATCGTTTAAACTGGTAATTACGGCCTTCGAATATAAATGCCATGTATTTGCGGCTTTCTGGGTGGAGTTCAACCTGCTAATATCCACAGACAGTGTCCCACGTGCTGATATACTTAATCCCATAGAACTTTTTTACTATTTCCTCGATCTCCCCTGGGGATGTTCGGTCGTTCACTATTACCTTGTTGATTTCCCTCGCGTCCAAACAGATTCTTACTTTGCCACCTTTCTTCGGAACGGCGAGGATAGGGCTCGTATAAGGGGAGCAACTTGGTTCTATGATATCCTCGCTTATCAACTGATTCATCTCCGCCCTCACAGCTTCCTTTTGTGAGTAGGCGATTCGGTATGACTTTCTATTAAAGTTCACTGGTTCTCGAAACTCTATTTTGCACTGGTAGTTTCTTACCTTGCCAGGCGTATCCGAAAACATGTGGCGATACCTGTTGTACACATTAATAAATTTTTCCTTTTGCACATCAGATACATCACATTTGAAAGTACGAATTTCGTTAATCTTGTCACGCCATAATTGTTCACTGTCCAACTCGTAAAGGATTTCATTGTCTTGTAACTGCCCTAGCTGTTCTAAGCTTCCCTGTATATGATACGTTATTCGGGTTGATGTTGTTGTTCTATCACTGTCCACTAAATTAGCCGTCCATTCTCTAAGTTCCATTTTTAGGAATAATTTTGATTTGTTCATGTCAATGATAGCGAATACTTTTTCAACATGTCACACCAGATTAGCATTTTAAATGGCAAGACACTGGCTACTAAGAAATTCATTGTAACTGTTTCATTATTGCTGGTTAGTTCTAGACTTACTTGTTTTCGGACTGTTCTATTCTGGCGTCCCATCGCCCCAATTAACACAATGTTGTTGATTGGTAGAGTAAGTACGTTTTTCTTCCCTTCTTCAATTATCTTGTTCAATTCAACTACGTCGATCAATGACACGTTAGCTCCAGTGTCGATCATAATTGTTGTTTGTACACTGTTGATTCCTGCAGTTATGTATATAATTTCATTATTATTTTTATTCAGATTCCCTCCTTCTTCTTCCAACAATTCTTCTCTTAAGTTTTTTAGGTAGTTATTATAAATTATTGTAATATGATTTTTATTATTTTTAACGTGACTGTTGACGCTGTTAAACCCAACAGTGTGGTTCAGTGTGGTGCAGTGATGGTGTTTTCACTGCCGCGTAGAGTTTAAAGGTGGCTCGGATACATCATCTCCTGTGCCGCTTTGGTTCGCTTGAACATTTTCGTTGCTTGTCGATCTGGGTTGAGGCCGTTGGTGATCCTCCTCATAATTCACTCGTCGGTAGTCCTCCTGACTTCGACTCCTGCCTCCGTTAGTTCGATTATTGTCGTGGTTACCTTGGTTCCAGTCGTCATCCCGACTAAAGCTTCGACGCCCGTGATAGTATGGTCTACTGTTGCCACTGTTATCCGCCCATATATGATTGACCCTTTGATAATTTTGATTTCGGTCATTCGGGTTGCGGTTGTTATTATTATTATTGTTAAAATTCTGGTTGTTGTTGTACTGGTTCTGTTGGTTTGTGTTATATGGCCGGTTATACTGGTTATTCGGGATGTTTTGCCTGTTGCCATAGTTATTCCCATTGTTCCTTGGACCGTTATTGTAGTTTGGCCGTTGGTATGCCCCATGGTGATTATTGTGGCTGTTATTATTACTTGGCCTGTTGTTATAGTTTGTCTGGTTGTACATTCCGTTATTATTACGATTATTACCATTATTATTATTGTTTCTGTTCTCGTAATCCGGAATGTTCCTGCTCCTGTATTGGTCGTTCCTCTGACGGCTTCTTCTCAAGTACTCCTCGCGTTCACGCTCTTCTAATAATGTTGTCATTGCCTGTATTGTCTTTATTTGTCCTCCCGAACGTGCTGTAGATATCCCGCTGTCGTAATGGTATGCCAATCTGGCGACAAATATTTCTTCCGGGATATTCGGCTCAAGGTGTTTTTGCCACACACACTTTTCCAAGGAAGTATGTGGTCGGTGTGTTACCCCTGTTAGGATCGTATCTTCCATAGCTGATGCTTTCCCTTACCATGTTTTGCGTGGCATCTGACCAGTATCTCTTTTTAAATGCCTCCTTAAACTCTTCATAGTTTTGCAAATCGTGCCTGGTGGCTATCCACCAGTTATCATTTGTTTCTTTAAAATGCTCGTCCAGGTAGCTCCGGATTACTGGCCACCTGTTCTCTCCGGTTCTTGTCAATTGTTCGCTGACTCGTTGCAAAAATTCCATCGGGTTTCCTCTAAAAGACTTAAAATTGATAGTCTCCCGATTTTCCATGGGTTGGGCATATGCTACTGTAGTTGGTCGATTATCAACTGATCGTTGAAGGTTTTCGATCCTTCCATGGTTGCGATGTCCCTGTACCTGGACTTCGTTGACGACTGCACTTATATTTCAGCACTGATTTCCGAAGTCTGTCTGTAGTTGTTCTACTTGAGTTCGGTTTTCGTCTCCGACCTGGTCTATCTTGACCTCTAGTTCGGCCCTATTCAGTGTAACCACTGCATCGATTCCTTCCAGCCTTCTATTCGTCTCAGCTATCTCCTGTCTTCTTTCACCATCGTTTTTGTCTATCTTTTGATTAATGGTTTTACTGACTTTCTTATTGACTGTTTGTCCTAGTTCTTCATTCTGTCTGTTGATAGTGTCCCTCACTTCCTTGTTAGTATGTTCAACCCGTTCATTGATTTGTCTGAAGTTGTTCTCATTGATTTGCTTCAACTCCTCCTTCAATTGCCTATTATTTTCTTCCAAGCGTTTAAAATTTTCGCTGGTCTGTTTATTATTTTCTTCCAAGCGTTTAAAATTTTCACTGGTCTGTTTATTATTTTCTTCCAAACATTTAAAATTTTCGCTATTTTCTTCCTTATTTTTGTCGAATTTCTCCCCCATTTGTTTCATCAAATTTTCGCTGGTCTGTTTATTATCCTCCTTTATACTGTTCATTATTTCCATAAATTTATTCCAATCTGGGCCTCCACTGGCTTCTTCTTTTCCCGTCATTTCTATTTCTTCCACTGAAGTTACCTCCTTCTCTTCCACGTTGATCTCTTCTTCGGCCTCCGCCGCGCGTTTCTTCGACGTAGCTCTTCTGTGCATTTTCCTTATCTTCTAACAACTACTGGCTGAAAATGAATGACCTGTAATACAGTTATTAAAAACAATATATTCTTCTTTCTTCTTGTTTCAGCCCGAAACGTTGGTGCGCCAATCTATAACAAACCGCTTTGTGTTATCTGTGAGTCTTAAAGCCCACGTTGGATGCGTCAATCTAAAACGTTTTATTTATTTTGATACGGGTGTGTTTTATGAACTGCGGATAATGAAATAAGTTACCCTTCAAAACTTGGTTGTACTCGTTAATCGGTTCGTAAATGTCCTTATGTTGTGACTATTAATTATATTAGTTATTTTGTTATCATTTACTGTGTTCTCGTTCAGTATTCGATGATTAGCAACGATTTTATAGGAACGAGAATTTAGTGTGTCACCGTTCGTTTGAAATCGGCGCGCGAATAATATTTGTTTAGTAATGGTCAAATAGATCGTGTGTGCAGCCCACTGGATCTACTTTCGTGTCTGGATGTCCTTACACCCACTTCAGATTTTCTCTTCTGTTTCCTGTAATTAATAGTCTTTATAATTACTTTATTGGAATAAAATATGACTGGTACGATTGACAAATTATATCTTTTATTCGTAATTTCTTTGAAACATTGGTCAAATTACCGTTCCATTAGTCGAGGATTTACAATTGGATGAGTTCATCCGCCATGACAAAATAATCCGTAACAACAAAAACATTCACAATATATATATTTTATGTTTCTCAGGTAATGGGTACTTGGAGTTGCTAGGAAAGATAGGAAATATGCTTCCACTTAAAAATACAATGCATTACAAAATATATTTACTTCTTATCGACTAACAAAATGTATATAATAATGTTTTCCAAAATTGTTCGCTTACAGTTTGCAACAGTGCTTTCAGTAATACAACATGGCGGACTATCTGGTTCTCACCTCAGAAAAATATGTTTTTTAAATTCCAATTAAAGTGTTTTAAATAAAGTCTTAGTTATAGTAGTTTATAGTAATAGTTTGTATATAGCCTCCTTTATCTGGAACAGCTATGTTTTTTAGTGCAAGTTGTGTTGTGATGTTATGTAATATTCTCCTGGAATTAACCAAAATTTCTCACCGTTGGCTTCGTATATACGGAATGGACGCTTTTGAGTTCGGTATCTATTTTCTTAGATTCTCGTTAGTGTGCTGGTTTTTCTTGGTTCTGGTGTTGTGTCATGTGTTATCGATCTTTTCGGTATTACTTTTATCGGAAGCGCCTCTCCTGGAGTAAGTTTTCACTCATTTAATATTAATTTTTTACTGCCAGCAATATGCTGTTGAAGTTTTCAGTTTTATATCTAACAATCAACTGTCCCTCTAAAAATATTTAAATCTCGTTGGTGACCTAGCTTTTGGTGTTTTTGATTGGTCTAGGGCCTTGACCCCACGTCACGTGACTAAGTTATTTTTGAAAATTGGTGTTTTTAATTTTGTCACCTCAGATTACGTTTCATTTATTTTGATTTAAATTCATCTTTAATTAGTACCATTTTATTGCTCATTAAAATTAAATTGTTTTGATACTAATTTCGCCCCATTTTGGCCTCTTTCTATTGTTTTGGCAGGTTTATACTTTTGTGTTTTGAGGCATTGACCTAATCTTGTTTGACATATTGTTTTGAGGCATTGACCTGACATATTCAGGTCCTGATGGATGTCATATTTCTTACTTACTGTGGTGCATCAACAATACTGCAAAGAACCTTATTTTTGAAAAGTCTGTATTATTTTTAATATTAGATTTGTTAGTACAACTCCAAAGCTGTACAGCATACACCTAAACTGGTTTCAAGACTTGTTTGTATAACAACAGCCTGTTATGCTGCAACAGCTCAGAGTATCTTCCAAGAAGCCACCATATTTTCTTCAATTTTAATCCAAGTTCTTTCCATTTCTGCATAACATGCTCTTTCCACATAAGTTTGGCATCCATAGTCATGCCAAAATACTTCACTGAGCTTATGTGTGGAATTCTTTGCTGACTGATTATGACTGAGCTTATGTTTGACATTTTTGTTGTATGTCTTACATATCTAATATCTTCTAATATTGTTATTCTTACTACTAAATATAATTCTGAGTATTCCTACTTTACATACAATATCATTAATTTAAATACCTATACCTATTTTTCTGACAATAACAATAATACTGAAGCCATGTCAGCTTAGTGGCTTACTAAACACTTTAAAATTATGTTCATTATCTATATTATGATAGCAATGGATGGTTTATACATCTCCCTCCATTAACATCTTTATATTTTATCAAAACCAAGCTTTTGTTTTTTGTTTTATTTAATTTAGTAGTGTTTATCTAAATATTTCAATGTTGCTTGGGTCTGGCTCAATTCCTTGGGCCTATATGTCTAACAGTTAGTTATTTCTGTACAATATCCTTTTTATAATATTAGATCTTTCCCAATTACCTGATTAACATTTTGAACAGTTTATGAACATTCTGTTCACTAGATAACTAACATTTTTTCAACAAAACTTTTATAACATATAAATTAATGGTGCACACAGGCTCCCATATTAACTATTTCTAATATAACTGAACATGGGTGTTTATTACCCTAACTCTTTTGTATGTCACTATCTCTAATATTTAAATTATAGCATAAGCCAATAACTGTGCATTATTTAAAAATGAATAGGTTTTCAATCCTTATGAATAAATAATTATACATAACATAGTACATTGGAGTTTACCAAAACACTTTGTCACTATATTTTGGTTCTTATTTCCATATATGTGGTTCATAAGACCTTTATCACTTTAATGATAACCCCCACTGGCTTTCACTTCCCCACTGGTTTATATTATGATCTTTTGATCATCATTTAATTATTTTGGGCTCTCACTATCTTCACTTGTTTGAACTCATAGATTTACACTGGTTTCTTATATTATTATATATTTTGTTATTATTTACTCTACTGCATTGCATTCTTAATTTTATATTATCTTTATTGGGTACTCCTACCAATTGTATTGTTTATTAAAAGAATGGGATTAGTTTACTCATTAGATTGGGTCAATTTGTCATGTTTTTTGGTACAAACTTCTGTTTCTCAGTTCTAATTCTAGTTCTTTGCCTCTTCTCATTTCTTCTATTCAATGTTGATTTTTTCTTGTGATATTCATCGTCGCCCGTTTCATTTTTCTATTATTATCAGTCCATTTGTAGTTCATGTTATATTGTTCATATAGGATCTGTTCATGCCCCTCACCTACCATAACTATTGGGTTTTGTCACGTTATTAGAAATTCTTCTTTGTTCTTTTCTGAATTTCTTTTTATAACTACTGTTTCTTATATAATATTAATATAATCTTCTTTGGTTACTTTTGTTGGATGTTGGAATTGATAATTTAATGTTAATTACATACTTTTTAATAAGTTTTTTCCCTTTCATGGCTTGTGCTAGTACTTGTTATTTATATCTTATCGTTATAATATATCTTATACGTATGTGATGAAATGTACCATCACAGCGTAGACAAAATAACCACAGGAGATATAGTCCGAACTGGCATACAAACCCATGGTACCAAGAATCGAATAATAACAGCAATCAGTTCTCAGAGAGTAGGAATGACAAACCACCACGGGATGAAAATAACCATCAACAAGGACCGAACAAGGAGACGAATGACCAGTCGAATAGTCTGGCCACAAATCAACAACCACCTTTAAACTAAAGAGGTCAGTGGAAAAACTTAGATACCCTTCACATGACCAATCACTTGGGTTAATACGTCGTGTAATGTCAAAAGATAAACACAAAATAATTACAATAATATATAACAACTATCTAAAGAATATGCGAGAGGAACTTCTCGAAGAAGAGGCCAACCAGTTACAACTAACTAACAGCGAAATTGTCCATATAAAGGCTACCATAAACGGAACTGTAACAATAATCATGGTTGACACGGGATCTAACATCTCTCTAATAAATCAGCCTGAATTAGAGCGGATTCAAGCCAACTCTCGAACACCAATCCCTACACTGCCAATAAACAATATAATTATCATTGGCGCCACTGGCAAACAAAATAAGACGGTAAGAAAGCAAGTTTCATTAGAATTAGACAATCAAAAATCAACCATCCTTATTGTATTTCTTGTGGCCAATCGGCTACCATTCAGCATGCTCATAGGATGTGATGTATTAAGAAGATATTCGGCAGTTATCAACCTGCAGAAGGGAGTCGTATTGCTAACTTCAGAACAGGGAACCTGGTCTGCAAATATCATAAATTGTAATCCAACTCCAACCGCTCTGGATCAAGACCCAGGATTGAAGAGTTACTACTGTCAAACGCATGAACCGTCCATCATAATGGCCGATGAAGAGGAAGATAGAGGATTGTGGGAACAGAAAATTGAAGAAATAAGAAATTTCCAAAGAGAACGGCCTCAACAAGAAATTTGTAAACAACAGTCTGAAAACCTCATTGCAATTTATAACAAATATCAACATGTCTTCTCGAATACTCCTGGAAAAGTTAAGGGATACCAGTGTAAGATTAACTTCAGGGAACCTGTAGACTTCCACAGGAAATCATATCCCATAGCGTACTCCCTGAAAAATGAAATCAGGATGGAGATAAACAGAATGATTGCAGAGGATATTATTGAGTATAGCCAATCTCAATACACAAGCCCAATAGTAGCTATACCCAAGAAGAATGGCAAAGTATGGATTTGCTTGGACGCCCGAGAAATCAATAAAATGATTGTCAATGACCGGACCTCACCGGGAAAAATTGAGGAAATTTTGAAAAGATTTCATGGAATAAAATACATTAGTACCTGGGATACTGTATGTGGGTACTGGCAGGTAGAGCTGCACCCACACAGTAGGCAATACATGGCCTTTATATTTGATGGTAGAAATTACCAATTTAAAGATTACCATTTGGACTCATCAATTCCGTAGCAGTGTTCGTCAAGTGCATGGACCAAGTCTTAGGTCAAGAGGCACTGGAATTCACCACAGTGTACGTTGATGACCTGCTCATAATGTCTTCAGACTGGGACGAACACTGCAAAAGAGTCGAACATGTACTAAAAAAGTTGTCCAATAATAATATTACACTTAAATTGGATAAATCAAAATTTATTGTCAATGAACTGAAGTTCCTAGGGTTCAACTCGACCGAAAAGGGAATCTCTCCATCCCAAGAGAAAGTTGAAGCCATCCAAAAATTCCCCTCACCAAAAAACAAGAAGCAATTGCAGTCATTCTTGGGGATATGCAATTACTATAGGAAGTTTCAAACGAACTACTCCCATCTCACAGTGAAATTTTCTAAGCAACTTTCATCAAAAGAAAAATGGACTTGGGGAACTGAACAAGAGGAAGTGCTCACTTTAATTAAACAAAAATTTTTCGAAACTGTCATGTTACACCACCCCAATTTCGAACAACCATTCTACCTAAACTGCGACGCTAGTGATGTAAGTCTAGGCGCAGAATTGTACCAGGAAGACAATGAAGGAAACCACCTGGTCATTAGCTTCGCCAGCCGAATACTAAATAGTTGCGAGCGTAACTACAATGTTTCAGAAAAAGAGTTGCTCAGCATAGTATTCGCGTGTGGAAAATTTAGAACCTACATACTAGGATATCCTATCACAGTCAGAAGCGATCATAAGTCAATATCGTTTCTCAAACAATGTAAATTGAGTCATGGTCGACTTACCCGATGGATACTTGCTCTGCAAGAATACCACATTACGTGGGAATATATTCCAGGCCGAAAGAACATAGTGGCCGACGTATTATCCAGAATAAATGTAGAAGATCAAACATTTGAAGGAGAAAAGGGGAAGATAGCAAAAGTGTATTATATATTGAAAGATAGGAAAGACCTGGAAAATATTGTAAACGAAAGTGTTACAACAACAGCAAGATACCAAAATATTAACATAAGAAAAAGACTAATGGAATCTGAAGCAATTATAAATAAATTTTACTGTATATACAAAGCCATATTATTCATAAAAACAAAAAAGAACCAAGACACATGGAAACTAGTAATTCCTCATTCATTAGAAAATCAGATCACCAAAGATTACCATGTAAGATACGGACACATGGGAACACTCAAAATAGTAAAAGCTTTAGAGGAAGATTTGTTTATAAAAAATATCACAAGAAAGGTAAATAAAAATATAAAAACCTGCACGTTGTGTCAGATGGTCAAAACCAATAATGAAAGGAAGAATGGAACGATGATACCCATCACGTCAAATGCCAAACTAGAGAAGGTATTCCTCGACATATGTGGACCATTCCCACGCAGCGGAGGAAGACATGGATACAAGTTCATCGTAATTATACTTGACCATTACACCAAGTACATCAAACTATACGCTATAAACAGAGCCACAACAAATAAAATATTAGATATTATTAAAAATAAATACATGTCAGAAATTGGAAAACCGTACATGATAATAACCGATCACGGGACACAATTTAAAGGAAATAGGTGGAGAGAAGAGTTAATGAAACTAAACATCAAAACATATAAAACTTCCGTATACCACCCTAGTAGTAATCCAGCAGAAAGAATGTTGAGAGAGGTGGGACGCATTTTGAGAACTTATTGTCATGATAACCAGAGAGAATGGTACAAATATTTAACTTCAACCGAAGTATTTTTAAATATCAGCTATCACCAATTTACTGAAAATACACCATACTTAATGATGTTCGAGAGGAAGCCAAATAGAGAGATACAAGAGATAATAGAATTCCCAAAAAAACCCAGAAGACCCGTATGATAAAAACAAATGGTACAGCCTAATAATGGAAAAGATTGAGAAACAAAAAGCCAAATATGCTAAAAACCAGCCCAAGATAATCAAATATAAAGAGGGAGAAAAGATACTAATCAAAAATCGTGAACTGCCAAGTACACTGGAAGGTATAGCAAAGAAATTGTTATTGCTTTATACAGGCCCATATGTCATCACAAAAGATAATGGTAATAATACTTACCAAATAAGTAATATAAACACAAGAAAAATAAAAGGAGTTTACAACCAAGCTTCAATAAAAAAGTTTTATGAAGAAGAATAAACCACTAGAAATGAAATAAACAAATTTCAAAATTCAAAAAGTTTGTAAGAGCAACTTACTACCCTATTTAGATGATATATGCGGAATAGAAAAAATTAAAATAAATGAATAAAATATAAAAACAAAGGAATAAGTTACACAAATTCCTACCAAGTAAAATCAACTTACAGTCTATTAAAGTTGATATATGAAGTATAAAATAAAAAAAAAAGTACAATAAGGGAATAAGTTACACAAATTCCTATAAAAAAGTAAGAATCACAAACTTATGATAAAATTTAAACAAAAAATACCTAAAAAGGAATAAGATACAAAAATTCTTATAAAGTAAGAGAACTAACTTACAAAAAATTATCAAAAATGATATTTAATACAAATTAAAATAAACAAAAATAAAATCAAGCAAAAATTGCTAAAATAAATACCTGAAAATATAATGAATTTAAAGTATTCAAGGAAAAAAAAATCTGAACTGGTACAAGGAAAAAGAGAAGTTATGTATAAAACAAATATGCAAGAAATGGCTAAAGCAGAATATTGCTAAATAACCAAGAAAAAAAGAATAAAAATGTCTAAGATAATTAAAATGATCACAAGAAGAATAGAAAACAAAATAATGAAAAGTTAGATATGATGAAATTAACATATGAATAAATAAAAAACAATCAACTGTATGAGGAGAGGACAGTATATAGCAAAGGTACAGCGGAAGGAAGAATGAGTAAAAGGCCAAAGTGATCTAAAAAACGAACCACAAGGTGGACAATCCCAAAATATGTTATTATTATTAATTTAAGTCACAAGTTGACAAAAAAGGTATTTAAGATTGACTGTTGAAAAGTCCAGCAATCCAAATAAACTGAGCAGAGATGATGTTCCTCTGGTCTCAGAAAAAATGAGTAGTAATGGGAAAAACCAGCTACTAAAAAGTTAGGGGAAAAATTGTGTATAAGGGAGAACACACCAATGGGAATAAATAAAAACAGATCCAAATAAAATGGAATGAATCAAGTAAGAAGAGAATTAAAGAATGGAGAAACAAACAAGAAAGAAAAGGAAAAAAAATTATATATAACTGATAATTTCATAAAAAACTATGTTAGTGTTTTATTAAAATGATCAATTTTGAAGGAGAGGAATTATGTTACAACACAAATAAGCCACCCCAGTACCAGGGATAAAAAAGGTAATTCTAAATGTAAATGTACTTCATATTAAATAAAATAATAAAATATAAATAAAATATAAAAACTATGACACGACAAACGACGACATTACCCAACCCAAGTGATTGACCAAACTAACAGGAACTAACAAAAGAAGGGAAGAAACCAGAACCAAAGAAGAATAAAGACAATTAAAGGAAGTGAACGAATTCCTATAACTAAATAAAATTAAACCAGACGAGAAGAGGAGAACCGAATTAAAATGAAGACAATTGAAAATGAAGGAGAAGAAGCAGAAGAAGGAAGAGGAAACGAAGTGAAACCAAGTAATAAGAAACACCACATTTAAAGGGAGAAATGGTACGCTCAAATATAGAATATTGTAAATAAACCCCAATAATTATCCACTAAGGGAAATAAATATTATTGTAAATGAGATAATTTATATACCTGTTATAAACAAAAACTTTAAAAAGTAACCTAGTAAAGAAAAGTACACTAACCCAAATATTAGAGTTAGATATAGTGAAATATATAGCAAAATATCATTAATACTATGTATAATTTTATAATGAAAGAGAAAGTGAGAAGGTGAGAAAGAGAAAGAGAAATAATTATAGGGATTACCCACTAAAAAACACTTAATATAAACAGTGAAAAAGTGCAATAGTGAATGTGTAAATACCCCAAAATAGTGAGTGTATCAGTGATAAACACCAATTAATTAAAGGTGAAAGTGATAGGAAGAAAAAGATATTATATATAATAAAAAGGTAGTAATAGATAAGAAAACACTTAGTAAGTCATTGATGAAACAATAAATGATTTAAGAGTGAGCTTGTAGAAAATTATATAGTTAAGGATAATTAGAAATAGTATTTAAAGTAGAGATAAGGAAAGGATATAATGTTATTTAGGGAGAAAGCCCATGTAAAAACAGTTTGTGTTAACATGGAATGGAGAAAAGAAATAGTAATGAATTAGGAATTTAAGTATATAATTAAAAAACACCCTATGTTCGAAGGGAAAATAAGTTTAATAAGTTTGAAGGAAGTGATGATATTTCTCACTCAAAATAATAGAAAAAGGATGAAATGAATGTTAAACCAACATATAACTTGAAATAGTATACAACCAACTAATAACTTGAAAAGAATTGTTCGTTTTAATTTTATGAATAGGATATGGCTGAAGGAAGCTTTCAGTCCATAGGCCTAATTATGTTTTAAATATTAAGATATAGAAAATAATCTTGACGTGTAATCAGAACACAAACAGACTCAAAAAACAACACAACCAATTTTAATAACAAATTAAAGCCCATCAGGCTGAAATGAAATGTAATTTAAATGAAATAAGTAAAATACCATAATGGCTACTTAGGCCTATGAACATGCCTAACTGTCAGAAACACACAAATACAACTTATAACAAATTAGCAAGGAAATTTACAAATCTAAGGCAAGTAACTAGCCAGTAATTATGTGTAAACCATTTTAAAAGAAAAATGTTACTATAAGAGATTAAATTAAAAGAAATATGTAATTATCAAATGTCAACATAATTAGACAAAAGTTAATATATAATAGAACATGACCTTATGAGGTATTGTTTTAATCTTTGAAAGGAAATAAATACAATAGTGATAGTATTTAATACCCAGAAGGGAAGACAGAAGAATAAAATCAATCAGAAAATATATAATAAATTTGAATAAAAATTTCAAATATAATAACAATGCTTTTAATCTCGGCCTTAACCAATCAAAGGGTTTCTGTTACCATAGAATTGGTACTAATTTTCCGTTAAATTTACTTACTTGGAAAAATGACGCTTGGACAAGAGGTACGCAAGATTGAGATGACCGAAATTTTAATTTAAAAAGTTTGAAAAACATTTAGAAGTCAACAGTATGAACCAGTAACGAGGAGATGAAGAGTTTCAAATATTAACAGATGTCCAGGAACCAAATAAACAAAATTAAATAGCAGAAATTCCCAAGACAAATTAGAAGAAGATGCCAGCAGCCTAAGTCACCCCAAAATTGATGAATTTCCATTACCCCAGAACAACGACACATCGTAACCTTCTGAACTGATAAGTATCAATTAAATACAATAATCCCCGGAATAAAAGCACTTTAAATATTTCTCACATCAATCAAAAAATTCTCACTATTAAGCAAAATTAATTTTCTTTCAAGGATTGAATAATAATAAACTTACGTAAAACAATTGTTAACTTAGAAATAACCTCGCATTAATGTGCGAAATTTGTAACAACTATTACTACTCTGCCGAACAATTTGTAAACACACTTTATACCATTTAAGTACGGATAAGGTACGGTAGTGTACTTTTTTAATGTAACCATCTTTTATGTTTTCTTTATAATCCAAAGAACTCCAAATTTTGATAGAGTTAATACATAGTGTACAAACAGACGCCATGTCGGCATCAGTATAACTCATTTCAAAATCATTTTCGTCAGCCCAGAGATTTATGTTTCATGTTTTAAGCTGGAGCAGTTTTATTGAAAACTAATTTAGAATATTTTTGTCACATTGATTAATGACCAAACCATAATTAAAATTACAGTACAGAGTATTACCATTGTTTTATTTCATAGGTAGTTGTATAATATATGTGTGTTAGCAATTTCACTGAGCAGACGACTAGCACTCTTGCCAAGTGGGCAATACAGTAAGCTATACAGAGGCGGGAACCATTTGAACGCTCCAGCTGTCAATGCTGATAACACCAATCTAACTTGTTAATTATCAAATTTAATTGTTTTAAAATAAACAATTTGGCGCCACCCGGGACTCGCAACCCCTATGAAATTACAGGTAGGTTGTACTGATAATTGTGACCACGCTACGGACTTTGGTAGCGACAACTATTAATGTAACTAACTACAGGTGTGAGACGAACACACCACACTAACACTGAATACACATAAAAACAGGTGTACACATTTTACAGATACGCACCACACATTTAATACGTTACAACATTGATGATAAATATTTACCTGTTGGGAGAAGTAGTGTCCTTGTAGTAGCTGATAAGTGTGATAATGAGGTAACATATCTGGGTTTAACAATAAATACTAACGGAGACTGGACAAAAAATACTAATTCAGACATGGATTATGAGAAAATAATAATGGGGGTAACCCTGAGCATTATTATTATGGTATATTGGAAAAAATGATTTTTTATGGTTATTACATGAATGATAGCCATATGATGTGTACAAATAAAAATGAACAGTGTTATGTGGGCATTCGATTAATTTTCGATGACGGCGGTTAGACAGTTTAAGAATGAACATTTAATTATGTGTGTTAAGGGCAATTACTTGGCTTATTTAGACTTTAGGTAATGAAGTGTGGTAAACAATAATTGGATATGACGAAAACTTGTAAATAAATATGTATTGGTGTTAAATGTATTGTGTCAGGGTATATTGGTAGAATATGTACAATCGTTTAGGTAACAATGTTTGTAGTATGTTACAGTAATCATAATATTTTATTTTGTCAAATAATTAACAAGAGGTAATAATGAATTTTATTTTGCACTGTGTGTTTATATTAAAAGTATTTTAAATAATGTAACTAAAGAAATTATTTGGATTTGAATTCACGGTAAACTGATTTCTAATGTGCAATTCAGTAATGTATTTAAATATAAATGATTGTGAATATAAACATAAACTTAAATATACTGTGATTGGAATTGTAAAATTAAGGGTAACTGATTACAAGATTTATAGAAACTGAAAATTGAAGGAAGTACATGTGTTGGTGGTGATGTAATTTGGAATGTTGAGACTGAGTCTGTTTATAAAACGAGCCTTGTATACAACTGCGGATGTAAACAGGTAGGTTGTCTGTTGTGTGACTAATGTTTAAGTCATGCTCGAGTTGACAACAACAAGAATGTTGTAGTTTGATGAATCAGTACCATGAGTAAAAAATATTATGAAATACAAGAAATGTAAGATGTGATGAAATGAAGGTAATTTTTATAATGTAATGGAGCAACTTAGTGTTTTGATGGTAAAGCAGTTAAATTTTATGCGAGAGAATTTTGTTAATGGAAAATCATTTTGAAAAAATGTAATTAAAGTAATTGAAATTGTTCTGAATAGATGAAGAAACTAAATTAAATTGGAGTTGCCCCTGGATTAACTTAAAAGTGTGAATGTTAGTGATGAGTTTAACTCTATTTTGATTTGATTTTAACCGTAAGGATAAATTAAATAATAATTGAGGAAAGCAATGTTTAAGATATTCATTTAAAATTGAAAAATGAAGGAAATTTTTGGGTAAAAATAATCAAAAATGTTTGGGCTAAGATAGTGCTTGTAAAATAAGATGTGCATACAACTGTTCATGTAAACCTTTATAAATGTCAAGTTAGGTTTTATGTTTAACTGTAGATTCCCCACCTAAGTGCAGCCATGACCTCACCGGATCATGACCATGAAAATAGCTAATTGTGACAAATCATAAATTTTACTTGTTATAACCGGCTTGTGGTTTGTTTTTGTTTTGTTAACCCGGTGGTTTGTTAGATTTAGTAGGGGGGTTATTTTTAGGGGAATCTACCAAATTTTGGAACAGGGCTATTTTCACCCATATAGGGGTCGTAGTCCATTAGGGGCGTATCAATCAATATTAGTAAGTATATTATACTGAATTTTTATTGTAATGCCGAAGCAAGGATGGGGGTGGAATAAAAGAAAAAAAATGTCCACCCCTTCCGCATCAGTCCTTGTGGAAGCAGCTGGGCACTACAGTCCAGGGGGAGTAATAGTGAGTGTGGACGGGGTGACCCAGTTACAGGTCACGAGGGAGATGTGGTTTACGGCTAGGATGAGGCCTGCGATGGTCAAGAAGCCTAGTGCTGAACACAGTAGAATGTAACGGGTATCAGGGGTTAAGGAATTTGTAGGGGGGTAAAAAAAAAAAAAAATTAAGGATAAGGCATACTTGAGGATATAATTTGTATTTCTTAGTTATGATTGGTATGATTTACTGCTATTTTGTATAATCAATATGTTATTTTGGAGGGGTAATAATGTATTGTGAACATTATTCAATTGGTATGGAATTTATATGTTTTAGCTGTAAGCATACTGTAAGTTGGTATGGCCAGGTGGACATGGTATTTTATGTAGGCCAGTTATAGAATTGATGTAAACCAAGGTAAAATGTTAATGATAAATTGAAACCTTTGTGATAATTTAATAAAAGTTGAATTAAGTAATTTAACAGATGGACTACCTATTTATTTTTAACTCACAACAAATAAGTTAGTAATGTTTTGTTTATAACTCAAGGAAAACATGGTAATGTCCTTTTGTAATGTTTAGTATGTCGTATTTTGTTATGTAATTGTGTCTGAATATCAAACAGCTGCCATTGTAAGGCAACCAAACTAAATGAATAACCAGCACTTTGCCAATAATGAACCAGTACAACTAAGAGGAAACGAATCAGTTGAGAATAGGGTATATCATGGAAGGCCATTTATTGATATTTTCATTGAATGTTACAGAGTCAGGCATTACTGTGGCGGGCGCCTATCTGATTTTATCGTGTTGGGATCTCGAGCAGAGAAGTCCAGTAAGGTCGGATGGGTGCTGCCGCAGTCGCCAGACTAGGGGGGTAAGTACCCATGATTTTAGTAAGGATTTAAGGGGGGTTGTGGCGCCATATCCTCACTGATCCTCTTAGGTTTTAGGCAATGAGAGTTTTTATGCTTCGGCACAAAACCTCTCATTGGGGGGGGGGGTATTGTAACGGTACAGAATTGTGTGCTACCATAGTTTCAATTTAAATCAGTAAATTTTTAAGCAGTCAGGATTCACCTGTGAGGTGCCCCTTGTAACCAGCAACATACAGTGTTACCATAAGCTGTTGATGTCTGGACTGCCCAGCCCAGACGTATTACGCAACAGCTCTCCAGCAGTCTTTGTGAATCACAGTAAGCAGATGGTCACCCTAGTGTTTGCATCAGACAGAAGCAGCATACAGTGCATTAACTAAAAAACCGTGGCCTCGGGCATGTAAGATAGGCCGAAATTAAAGTAGGCCTATCCCATAAAACAACTAAAAGGGTATACACCATAGTGCGGCCAGCCAATTAACCATATAAGTACTCGAGCAAGTTAATGTCGGCCGACTATGCATTACCATATATAGAAATATTCAATCAAAGCAGTGAAAAAATTTAATTAAAAACACAGTAAACTCAGTATAAATAGTTGCGTGAGTGCGCTCGAACCAAGAAAGCGGTCAAAACGAGACAGTGCAACAAACAACCTGGACACACACGGCGGACGGGTAACTAACAACCCTGAATATGCATATTAAAATGAAGGTTGATAGTTTATTTTAAAAGAAAAAGTTTACATGTAAACCTAAACAATCGAGATCTCTAAGGGAAAGGGGCTTTTGATAAAAGAAAATAGCAAGGGGAAAAGATATAAATTATGTACTGGTTCATTTAAAAATAAATAATTTGTCATAGGTTAGTTAAGTAAGAAAGATTTCATTTGTTAATTTGTTCGATTTTATGTTATTTGTTACTAATTCTATGCATTACTAATACAACATAATATACCAGAAAAGAAATTTAATTGACATCAAAGTGAAACGGAGTAATTATCTTATATAATAAACCAGAAGCAATTTGTTTTAACATAAACTGTGTATTTATATTTGTACCGCTCATCCAAAATAATCCTTTCTGCAGCTGTTTTCGTCTGTAAGATCCTGGAGAAGAATCCTAAGGTAAGATATTACTAATTGAAGTAAATTGAGTTGTTTCAATGTGCCATTTGCATGATTTCCATTGGCACTGGAAACTTGTAATAAACATTTCACCAGGCATGTTCTGAATACTAATTTATTTCTGGATTACCTGGAACATCAAGCTTAATGGGTAGGTTTAACTTAGGTCGCATGGACAGGATGTCCATCGATGATTATGGTGTGAAAATACTTGTGATGATACTTGATATGATGATACTTGTGAAAATACCTTCCCAGCAAACTCAAAATTAGATTTCTCCAAATGATCAAGTATGGTGCTTCTGTGCTCATCCAAATGGGAGCCAAAGTGATATTGATGCAAAATAAATACAGCCAACTACTAGCTTACTGTGACACTCTACACTCAACTGTGTTAAGTGCACTTCATTCTGGAGTATGTGCAAGAATAATCCTTACAAAGTATACTTCTTAAAGAAATAATTGCAACAAAGTTGCCTTCTCATATAATAAATTATATGGACTTCCATCTACTTTCATAATCACTACAGGCCAGGTAGCATAGTTGGATACAGCAAAATTAATTATATACACATTATATCAATACCATCATGCTGTTGCGCATGTGCAGCAAGTGTTTGGATTCATTGGCAAGGCAATAATGCCATTTTTCAACAACTGTGCACTAAGTAAGCTTCATTAGAAGTCCTCAAAATGTCAAATAAAATTGAGATGCCACGTGTGAAAGTAGTAGGTGTGTTGATTTGTGTCCTGAATACGAAAGCCATTAAACCAGTCAAAATTCATTGTCAAATTTGCAATGTTTATGGAGAAGAAGCAATGAGTGATTCAATTGTATGGATATAGATACGACTTTTTAATGAAGGACAGAAAATATTCACGACGATGATTGGAGTAGGCGACCGTCTTTGGTGAATTACAATAGGATGCGATAGAATGTTGAAGGATTACAGGAGTATAAAATTCGCTATAATGCAATGTCGCTATCCGTGCATTTTCAGAAAGTTCATGTTTACTTCTTCATAAAGTTCACAGTGAGTTCCAAAGATGCTTATGAAACAGTACAAAATGACATGGTGGGACAGTGCATTGACTTTTCTGACACAGTTCACACAGCAAGAGAATGACTTCCTGACCCGTATAGTCACCAGGGATGAGACATGGGTATCACACACAACCTCTGAATCAATCCATGGTGTGGTTACATTTCATCACCTGCAAAGAAAAAATTCAAGTCAATGTCTTCCTCTTGGAAAATCATGTGCACAGACTTTTGGGACAGAAAAGGAGTTTTTTTTATGGACTTCTTGCCTCAAACACTGGCAATCAACTTGGATGTCTATTGCAAAATGCTTACGAAATTGCATTGTGTGATCCAGAATAAGCGACGTGGGATGCTGTACCTGGAGCATTGTGTTGATTCATGACAATGCCACATAACATCTCACATTTACTTGGGAAGTAATTGGTCATTCGACATACAGCCCACGTTTTCAAGCATCTGAAACACTTCCTTGGTGGCCAGCGGTTCCATAATAGTGACAGTGTCAAAAATGCTGGTAATATCACATCACAGGCGGGTAATTTCTACGATGAAGGTATACAACGCTTGGTGCCTCGCTATGACAAGTGTTTCAGCAATGACAGAAACCATGTATTAAAGGAGTTTAGGTTGTGTGCATTAAATAGCAATAAAAATGTTTAGTAAATATATACTTTGTGTATTTTATTAACCTATCAGAACTTACTTTCTGGATATTGTAGTAATCTCGATCTGTGCGTATATTAAATCACACGTTGAATGCGTCAATTTGTGATAAGGTTGTCGCTGATAATGGTGATCACGATCGCGCTAATAAGCTATCCCGAATCTTGTTGTTGTCTGTTAGTCCTTACCTGTCCTTACTCACTGGTTTTTTCTTCCCGATAGGTGCCAAATTGTTTTCCAGAAAAACAATTAAAAGATTCTGTATCAGTTTATTTGTTTACGGTACTGTAATGAACAATTCGAATTATTCGCAGACTGGCGGGAACTCGAATTTCGCTTGTCTGGGGGAACGTGTTGCCAACATAAAATTTGGTCAAATAATTCTATTCACTGCTACAGAACACAACATACATAATACATCTGAAATAATTACAGGACAGCTGGTTACAATTCATACTTATTTATTTGGCTTGATAGCTCATTAATTTTCAATAATTATTGTACAATTGAAATTATTATAATAACTTTTAGCCTCGGCAATAAATTAATTTTTTACTCAGCAGAGAGCAGGGTGGCAGCACAAGTTAGTTTGACGACATGATGGTCGCCGTATCTTCTTATTTATACAAATTAAACTGCCCATGAATTCTTTTGAGTACGAAAAAAAAGTTTAGAACAAGATATTTAAATAAAGTACACCACCTTACAATTGTGGTAATTAAATATGGAAGAGGTTTACCTTAAATTCAACTCTGTGGTGTTAAAAGTATGTGTCAGTGTTATCGTTTTATACACAGGTTATCTTATAGTTACTTCAGGTGTACATAAATATTTTTTATTAATCTTTGAAAGAAATAGGAGTTCCAAGTTCATAGTGAGAGTTTTCTATTGTGAGAAAAGTGGATCAGTTTTAGTTTTTTTTTTAATTAATTATAATTTAATTTATACTTAACACAATCATGGTGTTAGCGTTATCGATCATCAATGGTTTATTCGCTGTTGTTAATGCATGCATCTAATCTCAAGGATAGGGTTGTCGTCTTTGTTGGCGTCTGTTTCTTTTATTACAATTTTTAGTTACTTATTAATTTTGTAACTTTGTTTATTCTTCCTCCTGGTGTAACTGGAACTCTTGTTTACTTCGGGTATTCACTTTGGTTTCATTCCTTTTTGATATTATTTATTTGCTTTTTTAAAAGGTCCGCATCAGTAAAGCGTCTATACTCTGAATTGTTAATAATGGAATCTAGTTACCTAACGGTCAAAACTATAATAACGTTCTGTTTCTATGGTAACCGGCTTGAATCTGATTGGTTAAGTACATTTGAAACTATTGTTATAAATCCTGGTTTTTTGTTCAAAATGAATAAATATTTTATAATGACTATATTTCCTTGGGGATATTTCCAATGCTCGAAATATTAACACAGATGTTCCTATTTTCTTTCAATGATCAATTTGACATCTCATAAGGCTGCTCTAATGTTTTTGTACAAAACTGATAATTCTATTTTAATACATATTTCACTTATTTATATTATTTATCACAATTTTGACATGTTATTCTGGTTATTTAATTGTAATTACATAATTTATTTGGTCCTGTCATTCAATTATAGTATTCAATTGTTTATTATTGGTTTTCTGAACTTATAGAGCTATGTCATTGATAGGCCTAAACTGTAACATCTTAGAATTTCTTAATTTGCTCTATTTAAACATTATTTACTCAGCACATATGGTTTGCTTGTTTGCATTTGTTCTTATTGGCTTTTGAAATACATTGAACTGTTTTTACAATTTATTCATGTCATTATACCTTTACCAAATTATTTCCTATCTGATACTTTTACTTTCTATTTATATTATATTTATTAATTTGTTGTTTGTTATTTTTTATGTCATTATTAGTTTTACTCCTACTCCCATTTCTCACATCTATTTAACTTAAGTCTATTAACAAAACATAACATATAAATAACTTGATGGTCTGTATATGGTTCAGCCATGTTTCTTATCATTAAACATAATTATTATATTGCATGTCATTGTCATTACTCAAAATGTTCATACTCTTCATAACATAAAAATAACTCCTTCTTTTTTTAAACACAACTATTATATGGCATGTCATTATTCAAAATGTTCATACTCTTCATATCATAAAAATAACTCTTTCTTTTTTAAACACAATTATTATCTTGTGTGTCATTAACTAAAATGATCATACTATTCATCTCCTTATATCTTCCTTACTTATATATATAAATACAAACATATTATTGTAAACTTCTGCCTTCTGGGTTTACACTTCCTTAAACATCAAATAAACAAATTACTTTTCATTTACTTAATAACATAACAGTTTTGTGAGTATTGTATTGATACCCTCTATTCTATATAGATAAACTTTCTATTGGTAATAGAATGTTTTTATACTTCTTACCCTCACACCTATTCTGTTTCTTACAGTTTAACACAATTCACTTATTTTCTTAAAATTATAAGTCGTTTAATATTACCACCACTTCACTGTTTATGGTTACCACTTCCTACCTATCTCTCACTCTTGGATCGGGTTTTAAAACACAGTTTTATAGTTATTTTTCTATATTTTATGTTCTACCTTCTTCTTTCACTATAGGGTTATTAAAATTACATACATTCTATTAACAAATGTTTTCCCTTAATTACTATTGGTAGTGTACTTTTTGTTTACATACTCTATGTAATACTTGTTACTATTTTTTACTTTATTATTTGTGTTCTGGTATTGTTTGTCTATTTTTGATTATTTTATTTGTCTTTATATATCCTATCACTGGGGTTGGGGCTTGTTCTACCTACTCACTTACCATATCTATTGGGTTATTTTGGTTAAATCGCATTGTACTATCGTTTTTTCAAGTTTTGTTTCGTTGCTTGCTACATTTCTCTTATCAGAGGTTACTTTTATTATTACCTTTATTTGTTTGATCGCATAATTATGTTAACTACCCATTCCTTTATCTCTGACTCATCCCTTTTAATTCATAGTGTTAATCATTTAATATTTTATTCTTATCATGTTGCTTCATAAGTGTATGTTGAAGATATGTACCCTTACAATATCCCTTGTATATTCTTGTTTAAAAAATATATAAAGTATTATTTACTATGAACTAATTACACTACTTTAAAAGGTTAATAATAAAGAAGATAACAGAATTGCTTATAATGATTGACAAGTGTTTGTTTTCATGGCTCATGAAATTAATTAGAAACCAAACATGTCTAGTTACTGTTCAGTATTTACTGATTTACTATTTCAACAATTTTGTTTTTATATTAATTATTTTATAACTGGTTCTTTTGATATACATTAGGTGTCCTTAAATTTATATTATCAATTTTAATAGTATTACCTACATTTTGTTCTTACTTACTATTGCTATTATATTAAATTTTACAAATTACTGTTTTTTCACTCTAGGCTCATTAGGGCTAGATCACCTGACTTTCTTTATACAGTTATTATAACTTATTTCATGAGTTTCATGGAACAGAACTATTTTAAACATAACTACAAAAAATTAACATGTAACATTTAATGATTCTTAATCATTTTCAAAACATAATACTATTCCTTCTAACATGCTATGCACATGCTATTTTTTAATACATGGCATACCTTCCTACTCTCATTTTCATTCTGCTGCCTCTAATTGTGATAGTAACTGCTACCTGGTAAGAGCAAAAGTTAAAGAAAAGATACCGAAGGTTCAAAAACCGAATCAGATAAGAATAAAAAAGTGGGATACAAAAAAATTATTAAAAGTCAGGTGTTGCCAACAGTTTCAAGAAAGTTTGAGAAACAGGTTTCCTAACATTTACATAGATGGTGAGGTGGCAGATTTTGGCCAAGCTTGTAAACACATGATTTCTACTCCAGTATGCTCCCTGAGCTGCAGAACTCTCTCACTATTTTGAATGAAGTATATTTGTCATTACATAAATTTAATTCTGATATTACATAATTTCTCGGAAAAAATAAAAAAATCCTTATTACTATTTCTTTAGTAAAGTAACAATTCTAGAGTACAGTCATACAGTAAACTAAAAATTCAAAACATTCAGGTTTGGGTTACAATTGCTTTTAGTCTGATATTCTGCTGGATTTTCACAATTTCCAAAACTTAACACTACACTTACACGTTAGTTAAAAAATTCTCTATAATCTTATAACTCCACATGAATTTTGATTTTGTCAAAATTTTCAAAAATAAACACTATATTCAGATTGTGGCATGGATACGGATGCCAAGTTTTACGTAATTTTGTTGATGCGATCAACGGAAAAGTTACCGTGAGACATACCCCAAAACAGACAGACAAATGCCAAACAGTCAACTTAAAGACTGAGAACTTACTTCACTCATTCAATACTATAAATTAGAACTTCATTAATTCTATATTGACAGGTGAAGTAGAGGCAGTATGGTGTTGCCAAGGTTTGCTACAATGAACATGTTTCTATTATAGGAAGTGTTTATTTAGTTTGCCAGATTTGCTTATGCAAGAAGTTATAAATGTTTGACAGGTAATATTTGAGAGCTGTAATATTTGAAACTTTAAACTTCCATTAACTTCAGAAATTAAAATAATCAAGAGCGCACATTGAAAACAAAGGCATGCTTGTTGGGCAACACGAATTGGTAATTTAACTGCTATTATGACAGAGGCAACACACCCATCAGTAGTAAGTGGTTAGTTAAAAGAATATTCATTCCCTGCTCTTTCTCTGTCTCCAAACATCAAACCAGAACACATATCACACACATACAAAACATGTTTCTGAAATCTGTACTTAATTCAACTTTCTTACTAGACTTATTAAAATTTAAGTACTGGTAGGATTTTTATTATGCCCTAACATCATTTATGCTGTTCTTAGTTTGACATTCAATAGAAAAATAAATTTAAATTCTTGGATATTGTTGTCCATGACTTATCCGAACCAAATATCAATAATGATGATGTATATACATTTTTTTCAACAAGGAACACTAATATAAAAATTAAAAAAAAATTATCTTTGCCTTAGCTAGCTTTTGCTCATTGTGAGCTTTGTCAGAGGTAGCCACTAGGAAAATTGTAATTTCCAGTATTGGAGTTAGCACCGTTGCTTGACTTGGTTAACAAATTGTTGTATGTGCAGCATGTAATGTGTTTTCTGACAGTCTGTCTGGAAAATACACACAGTTAAACAAATTTGATTTACCTGCAATTTAAAAACTAACCAGCTCATATGGAATAAATTCTACATAGGCCAGACAGATGCAGCTTCAAAGATACAATGAACATACGTATGAAGGCATTACATTCCATTACTGAATCCACTTTAGCAAACCACCTCACTGAAGCAGATCACACATGCACAAACGTCAGAATTGGGATTAACAATAAAAAAATTAATGATTAAATTAATTGTTAAAATTTGGTTAACTTTTTAACTTAATTGTTAAATTTTTTGCTAATGATTAACAAGTAGACAACACTTATTTCTTAACTTCCATTGTAACCAAGCCCAGTAACACACTTTGGAAATGTTCGCCATCAACTACTGCAAAATTGAAGCTGGCAAATTCCTTCAATTGCGGGGCAAGTAAACTCGTGAATTCTAATTGTCCATGTGAATAAATGCATTCATGAAAAAAACTTATGCATTTTAAGAGTTACCAGGTGTCAGACTTTAACCCGTACAGTGCCCCCCCCCCCTACATACACACACATACCATTAAGAAGTGAACAGCCGGTAAATCACTCATTAAAGGTTTAATAAAAGATAATGTGTATCATGAAGCTTCATTAAGTCAACAAGCCTTAAAATCGTTGGTTAATGGAGAGATTTTTTTGTCCGTTAAGTAAGTAATGTCCATTAAACCAGCGATAGATAAAAGTTTGTTCTTAATTACTCATTAAAAAAAATACATATGCAAAAATCTGGTCTATATCTGTGTTCAGAAAATTGAGTTTGAACATTCAGTGTTGTCTGCCAAAAAAATCCAAACACAAAGCGTAACATATACAAAAATACATTAAAATTGTTTAAGCATTTAAAACATTTTGTAGTAATATTTAAAAAATAAAAACAGACTAGTCCCAACAAACAAAAAGTAAAATAATTTTAATTACTGGTACAAATAAAATTACTAAATACAAGTCACTTTAAAGGCTTGATTTATAATTTGTTATTATAGGCCTGTAATAAACAATTTCTTATACAAACTCAGGCTGCATCGACAATTATCATAGCAGAATAGGCATGTAAATGAGCATTTACGAATAGGGACCAAATGGGCATCAAGATAATGACCATTAACATAGGGCTATCACATTTTCAACTGTAGAAACGAGAAACGTATTAGTTTTCTGTCATCAAAATGACAACATTTTATAAACTTCCACATTTCTTTTTTAATCTTAAAATAACTATTTTTTAGTCTTCAGTTACACTACTATTTTCGTTGATAAGTACTTGTCACAGCCCATTTATATTTTTCGGTTGATCTGATCAGTTTTGAGATTTATTGCTTTTGTGAAAAAATCATAAGAAACTACATAAACTATATATAAAATTTCTAAATATAATTCAAACACTACCGACTCGGAACACAAAGTTTTTCATGGGTAAAAATGTAAAAGTTTTACCTTACAGCCTGAACCAGTTTTCGGTTATTATAAGCTTCATCAGAGGCTGCCACTGGAGTGCTGTTCGTCTTGTTCTTGGCGACGGTGTCGACTTATGAAGGATCGATGTTGTGTGTGTGGGTGTGATATGTTCGAATAATGCATGTGATTTGAATTGTGTCTGTTCGTTTAGGATGTCGTTTTTATGTGTTTGTATATTTCCAATTGTTCAAGAGTGTAGTTTTCGGCGTTTTGTGTGTACATGTAGAATATCCATGTTATTGTCTACGTTTTTGTATGGGTGGTTTGCAAAGGTGGTTTCGGTAGTGGAGTGTACTGCCTTTGTGTGTTTAATGTATCTTTGTTTGAAGCTACGTCCTATCTGGCCTATATAGAATTTGTTGCAACCTGATCAATTTAGTTTGTAAACACCAGGTAGATCGAATTTGTTTTGTGCTTTGTGTGTATTTTTTTTTTTTTAGTTTTGTATGCAATTCTGTATCCTGCTTTTTTGAATTTGTGGGCTATTCTTTCAGTGTGGTTATTGATGTATGTTAGTGTTATGGATTTGTTGTTTTCTGTCTTTCTCTGTTGTTTTGTGTTGGAGTTTATTGACTATTGTTCTGTTATATCCATTGGATCCTGCTAGATATTTTATCGTGTTTAGTTCGTCTTTTTCATCTAGTTGGATGTTGTTAAGTCTATGTATCATAGTTCTGAAGGCAGCTTGTTTGTGTTGTATTGGGTGATTGAAAGAGTTGTGTATTAGTGTGTCAGTTGTAGTGGGTTTTCTGTATATACTGAATTTGTGTCTGTGTTGAAATTTTGTGATGGAGAGGACTCTCCATCACTGTCAAATTGCTGTCCTCCCAACGCTTCTTTAAGTGGACCAAACAAATGTTAGTCGCAAGGCGATAAATCTGGACTGTAAGGAGGATACTCTAGAGGCATCCAGTAGAATTTTTCGAGCTTCTCATGCGTTAATGCAGCAGTATGGGGCCTTGCGTTGTCATGAAGAAGAATGATGTCTCGCATTGGTCTCCGACATTGTTTGTTGCAATAGGCTGCTTTTGCATCATCCAGAAGCTTACAGTAATAGGCAGCATTCACTGTTCTTCATTCATGAAGAAAATCTGTCAACAGAATGCCCGCAGAATCTCAAAATACGGTCACAAGCATTTTTCCAGTTGACAAGCGTGTTTTGGCCTTGATGACCGGTGGAGATTCCCCTTTCTTCCACATCTCCATGCTTGCTTATTTTGATTCAGGGGTGTAGTGGTGGTCCCATGTTTCATCACAAATCAGAATACGGTACAAAAAAATCCTTCCCTTCCTCCTCTTACTGAGTCAAGAGGTTTTCTCATATTTGATCCACCCTTGTACATATAATGCTTGAATATTTTTTTAATACCGTGTTCAGGTTTTAATATACACTTGTCTTTTGAAAACTTATTGACTTCACTTTACATAGTACCAGAAAGTGAAACGCTGTATAAAGTACAGGATATTCTAATGTAGCAAAAAGTTTAGTACGTGTGTGTTGACAACTAATGTTGTAGGTTGTAGGCATTTTTAATAAATTTGTAATAATCTTTATAATTTCATTTGCAGCACAATGTAACAAAAAATTATAGTCATACAATATTATAGTGACTCTATTCACTATTAATTTCATTACAGTCACTATAGTTATAGTTTTATTATAGTCACATTCATCATTATCTTTAAATTCTATTAGCATACCTGAATGTTGAATTTACTCTTTTTGGTGCACTAGGAAATTCTTGACTAATATAACTATGTTTAGCTCTATAACTGAACTTTTCTATCTCTACAAAAACTGCTGATTAAATTTCATAACAACATGTTTGACCTATATGTGTATTAAAAACACAATTCATTTTATTGTTTGATTAAAATTCAAGAAAAATAAGTCACTTCAGATATCTAACAATAGAAACATTAAAATATTTATTACACATGTAACTCTTTATTAAATAAGTCAGTAAAGAGCGTTAAATTGCTCAACAATTTTTCATATAAATTCAATATGTGCATATTTAATAATAATTACAGCAAACCAGGGTCCACAAATGTCTGAGAACTGCTATAATTACCAAATGTTGTGTTTCACAGACTTTTAGTACATTTATTAATTTTAAATAATCATACTAAAAACTGTACAAAAAATTGTTTTGTTTCATTTTAAAGAAAAATCTTAACTCAATACATGAATTAAATGCATGTAATTAAATACAATTATGAAATTGTATAAGAATTAATAAGAAGGTGTTGAGATCATAAATGTTTTATGTTACTAAAAACATTAATAATTCTCTATAAATGTGTTTACTATATGTATCCAGTCTTACATGTGTTACATTGCATAAGTTGATACATGACAGCACACAGAAGTGTAATACTGGGTAATGGTAATTTATCATCATGGTAAATTATATAAAGAAGTGGATCACTTGAAAGTTACTTACATACATACAATAAAACACCTGGATATATCTCACAAGTCAGTTTAATATCATTTGTACACCCAACTTTTAAAACTGTACATTAACATTTTATTTTTAATGGTTTTTTTACATACACAATCACTGTTTCAGAAGTCATTATTAATTTGATTTCATCACATATCAGCATTTAATGCACTTCACTGTTATTTAGCCTGGCAAATCATAATCAGCGCATCAAATTAGTGATGGAATAAAATCAAACACCTTCTTCATCCTTTCAATGCAAATAATAACAAGCAACAATTACTGTGGCACTGGTAACTGCATGAAATATTCTAGGGCATCTTTAGCTCTGTCAAATCCAATATTGTACACTGGGTGTATTGGTGCCTAAACAAGGTTAATACAAACTTGTTACTATTAGTTCATTACAACACTTTTCTATTTAAACCATAGTGATAAATTTATAAAATGGCAATTACTGAAGCCTTACATTTGAATTTATTTCACATTACAAAATTTATTATCCTATCAACTACTTGAACTCATTATCATTCGTTTTTGAAATACTGTTAAAACGTACTTTCCAAACTTGATATTCAAATATAATTAAACAGCTTACCAAAAGATTATCATAGCTTCCGATGACACCTGGTTTTCCAACAGGAGGATGCTGTGCTATTGAAAGGCCACTTAATGTGTAACAAGTATGATATACATCTCTTGGTCTACACAACACACATTCAACAATATTTTTAGTTACATAAACTGCATGTAACATTAATTTTCAGGTATCTTGGGAAATAGCATATACTTCTGGTTCTATTTCATGTGTTAAATAGTTATGTTACTACTATTTCATATAAGACCCTGACAAATTTACATAGGCACAAAATATAAAGTTATCTTCTACTTCTGCAATATAAGTAATAACAAACTACTTTAGCGAATTCAATCATACGTCATATTTATTTTATGTAATACCAAATTCAGCTATAACATTCAAGTAAAATTTATAAGCTGCTTCAACAGCAGATATGTTTAAGTGATAAACACCACTATGCTTGTTCTTGGTTAATTTCTACCATCATAATATTAAACCAAACAAAAAGGAGAATAAAGGTGAACTACCAAATCTGATATGTTACCTGATATCAAATAATTGTAGCTTGATTACATCTGTCTGCATTTAATTAAAGCTAAATTTCTTGTCTATTTCAAAGTCACATGACACACTGGGACTGATAAACACTAGTCAATGCTTAAAGAGATAGTTGTGCTTTTTTGTACTTTTCTGATGAAGAATCTGCGAGATCGGATTTTGTCTTAAGGGGTCTCATATTTTGAAACAGAATACTTATTAAAAACAAAGATATATATTAACTTCTGAAAACTGATGGTAACATTCTTTTAAAGCAATTTATTTGTACACATTTGTATTAAATGAGCCGCCAACCATATTATTAAATGCATGGCCACTTTTCTCCATATATGCCACTTATTTTTGTCTCAGAAGAAAATAAAATAGATGAAACTGATGTATGACTTGGGCAGTATTACATCATGCTTCATCTACGTGATTCACCTCTTATTTCTAAAAATAACTTATCTAGTTTCAGTTTGTTTATTAACAATCACATAATAAAAAAAAAGTTGCACAGTGGCTTAGGAGATTAAGTAATAATTTTCATGTGATCATCTTACTTCAGCTCTTGAGAGTTTCCTTTACCTGAGCTCTAGTTTGCTAAAACGAATGATGCAAACTCAAAGAGGATGTTTTATTAAAACCACCTTCAAATTAAAATCAGAACAATTTTTAGACTTGCCAAATGTAACTCTACATAGCAAAACATATAAAAAATGGGGGAGACTGTGTAATACACAAGTAAAACAACAATATAGTAATATAACTAGTAATTACCTAGTAAACTGTAAAAAACTTCTTACTTACTACAGGTACTGTCTTCCTACACAAGAAATAACTATCCAAAATTTCACAATTTGTATACATTAAGTTCTACTGTAATATTAAAACTAGTTTGGTATTGACAGATGGAACTGTTGAGGAAACAACTGACTGCTACATGCCTCTTAACCAACTGCCATACTCAAAACTATAAACGGTAACTGTAGGAACACACACTGTTGCCAAAGTGTCCAATACATGCTGTTATGAAAAACAGTGTGGAATGTCGTGCCACAGAGTGAACTGCTATTGTAGGTTCTATGTAACGAAGTCTGTTTGTTAAGAGTGCTGTGTTTTCAGTTACACTTTGTGATTATTTGTGGAAATATGTTAGTTTAATACTTGAAAAGTTGTGTTGCAGATTCAAGTTTATTGTTAACTAATTTCTAATTACTTTACTAATTTCTGATTAATTAACTAAGTGTAGTGAAAACTCGTGAATCAATTTTTAACTAAATAAACATAAGCATGTTTAAATAACATGTTTACCCAAGTATAAATTTACTTTATTTTTTGTCATTTTACGGAACTTTGTGTGTGTGATTTTTATTTTAAAACAATTTGTATAAATATCTACATATTTTTTAAATGTTGAATTCTTTAAAATATGCAACAGATTTAACCTATACATGTTTACTTTCAAACAGAGGGTATGTCTGTAAGTGAGGAAACTGGGAAAAAGCGTGGTCAACTGCGAATACACACAGTAAAAGAGAAAACACGTATTTCCGGTCGTGGAGTACCAATTAGAGGGCAATCCAGAGAATTCGTTTGTTCTCTACGAGATTATTTTGAGAAAGAGAAAGAGATGGTGGCCCTCTAATTTCAGTTAGTCAAGTTGTCGATAGAACAACAGCTGCACTCTCTATAAGTAAAAATACGGTCGTAACGATAGGTAAGGAGAAGTTCAAACAAAGCGAGGAAGCTGGAAAGAACATTCCAGGTAAACTGAAAACACCAGGTAAAAAAAGATGGATAGAAAAACGTGTTACTATAAAGGTGCAATGATCAAAGAACCTGCGCAAAGCCCACTTCCCCACACATTCTCTCCGAGTGGATGTGTGACGTCATAGAGGAGTGGTGGAGGGGGTCACATGCTGTCTGACCACTGTACTGTGCACATCGTGAAGACGCGGTGACACAAGAGTTTCGTTGCCACTTCTGTATCAGTTTTCGCGCGCTCTTGTTGTTTTGTCGGTTTTATACACATTTTCTTTCTTTCTTTCTTTAGTTGTTAGTTGTAGTCCTATAATCCCTTATCGCGTAGCGTGTACTTTATTGGTAAATGTGTTTATGTATATAGTCTTGTGTAGCATGTTATTCTAGTGATAGTGTCATTTGAGTTTAGTTATGGCTGCTTCTTCGAAGTCTGTTAGCAAATCTGGACGGCCATTAAGGGGACAAGCCAGAGAAATAGTCTATAACGTAGCTGCTTACCTACGAGAACAAAAACCGTTAATAAACTTAATTATAATGTTGTGGCTTCAACAAGTGAAGCAACGGGAGTTTCAAAGTCACTGGTGAAGCGTGTAATAGCGGAAGGGAAGACGTCTATGGCCAAGGGTCGTCTGCAGTTTTCTACACCTGATGGCAAGAAAACAGTCCATAAGAAAAGGATCGAAACAGACGACTTCACGAAAGGTGTGATACGTCAGAAAATAAGTGAATTTTACGTGATGAAAAAAACTGTACCTACATTGAATAAATTGAACAGAGTGTTAAAATCAGAAAATATACTTGACTGTAGCAGAGAGTATCTTCGAAAGATATTGAAAGAGATGGGGTTCCGGTGGACAAGGTGCCGTAGTTCTCGAAAGCTGTTGATAGAAAAACCTGATATCGTGGCATGGAGGGGAAGGTACCTGAGACAAATTCGTCAGTACAGACAGGATGGTAGGAAAATAGTGTATTTAGATAAAACATTCATTCATTCTACTCACTCTGTCCATCATGCTGGCAACCTGATACAGAGCTGGGAAAATTACAAGCTATAGGAAAAGGTCCTCGCATTATTGTTGTGCATGCCGGGGGAGAGGAAGGCTTTATAAACAACGCCTTATTGATATTCCAATCAAAGCAAAAAACAGGGGACTACCATGATGACATGAACTTTACCAATTTTTCAACCTGGGTGGAAAGGCAACTGCTACCGAACTTAAGTCCAAACAGTATGATAGTATTAGACAATGCTAGTTATCACAGCGTACAAGAGAATAGGAAGCCAACAATATCGTCACTCAAAAAGGACATAGTTGATTGGCTTACGCACAACAACATCCAATTTGAAGGTAGTTTGACCAAAGCGGAATTGCTGATGTTAGTAAAAAATGTTCCTAGTGAGAAGACCTACAAAATTGATAAAATGTTTACCAATGCCGGTCACAGTGTTTTACGTCTGCCGCCCTATCACGCAGACCTCAATCCTATTGAGTTGGTGTGGGCAGACATCAAAGGCAGAGTGGGTGAATCTGTGTCAGACTCTCTAGAAGTGAAGCGTAGACTTTGCTACCAAGCATTTTCGGAATATTGAGAGTCCAAATGGAGAAAAGTTTGCGAGCACGTACGCAAGACAGAAGATGAATATATATCCGAAGATGTCCTCATTGATGACGCCATTGATAGCTTCATTATTTCTGTGAGTGATGTCAGCTCATCTGAATCTGAATCTGAGTCCGAGGATGACAGCAGTAATCAGGAAGACGATGGTGAGATCGCAGATGAGATACGAGAATGACAGGTATGTTATACTGCCTCTTATGACTTAATCCTTATCCTTCATAAGCGAGTGTTTTGCATGTATTATTTCGTTTTGTTCATATTATGTCCTCTGTGTGTATGCTTATTGGAGCCGTATATTTCTTTAAAATATGGTTTACAGCTTGGGAATCGTAAATAGTTCCATTTAACTCTATGCTTAATACTATTTTATAATTTTAGGTTTAGTAATATTTTAGGTTTATATATTTAACAGATGTTTCAAATAGGTTTTGAAGCCCACATGACATTTAAGCTCCGAATTAAATTAAATACACGAAATATTAAACACCTCATATTCACAAGCAGAATCTCGTTCAGTAACAATATGAACAGATAATTAATTATCAAAAATAGGAAAAATCTGTGTACATTGTCAAATACATAATATATTATAAAAAAATATATTATTTTTATTATATACAAATTACAAATTTGCATGAAATATTATATTTTATTTAGTCAGACACTTGTATGAAACATTCGCATTCTGTAGCGAAGTGCTGAACCTCCGCTCGCCCCTCCAGTGCCCCCACCAAGTCGCCAGATTACGGATTTCCAACCGTCGCGTCAGAACTGGCAGACGCAAGTGCGCGAACCCAGCTAGCCGAGGGTTCTTTTGTTTGTTGTCAAGTTATAATCTGGATGCTTTTGCAGAAGATGCAATTCTTCACCACGTATATGAATATTACAGTCGTAAAGAGTATCCTACAATAAAAAAGCTACTAGTTACTCTTCACGATGCAGATCTTGTCACTGGTAGCAACTTGTCTTTACGGTCCATAATTAAAAACTTGGGGATTTAAATTTATTACCGTTTCGGGTAGAAATGTATTAATGAAGCAATAACACATAACTGCTTCTTGCTGTAGGTTTCTCAGCCGTGTAAGTAAGAAATGAAAATTTTAATAACGTCGTCTGGGTTGACGAAACATTGGTGAACACAGGGCATTCTTTAAAAAAAGTGTTGGTCGGACAATTGTAAGGTGGGAACTGTGCTAGTGCTAACTGGAAAAGGTGGAAGACTTATAATTATGCATGCCAGAAATTCTCAGGGGTTTATTTCCAATTGCCTCCATGTATTTAAATCAAAAAAGACTTCTGACTATCACGAAGAAATTAATCACAAAAAATTTAAAACGTGGTTTGAATAATTCCTGTTAAAGAACATACCTCCCAATTCAGTGATTGTAATGGACAACCATTCAGTGATTAAACACAAGGTCCAACACTGGCTTCAATAAAAGAAGAGATGGTTGAATGGTTAAAATGTCGAAACATTCCATTGGCAGGGGATATGAAAAAAGCTGAGTTGATGGAGTTAGTACTACTTAATAAACCAAAGTTTCCGGTGTATATTATTGATGAGCTGGATGAAAGTTACAGTCATAAAGTCATCCGGCTGCCTTAATATCATTGTCACTTTAACGCCATAGAACTAATATGGGCCAGGGTTCAGAAATACGTTGCAATAAATAATACAAAATTCACAATGACTGAAGTTGAAAAATTAACAAATTAAGCCATAGAAATGATTACTAGAGTAGACTGGAAGAAAGTACTTGAACTCATCAAGTCAGTTATTGAAGACGCATGGAAAAATGAAAGTATAGAGTACAGCATGTGAAGATTTGATCATTTCTGTGAATTGTTCGAGTGACAGTGAATCAGTTGAATCTGAAGACAGTGATTCTACATTAAGCGGAGTTCAATCATTATAAACTTAAGTTTTTATTTTGTTTAATATTAGAAGTAATGTTAAATATAAAATTCCAATATAAAAGTATTTAATTTATTCTTTAGCTAAACAAAAATTAACAAACAAAATATTATAGTCCAATATTACAATTTCTATCAATTATAAATTATTATTTCACTATACATAGGTAGTGAAATACTGCCTATTATGAAGTTCTTTCATTTATGAAGAATTCATAAATTTATGAAGAATATTTATTATGCTTATCTGTATTTATTAAGTTGATGATATAATAATAGAGTAATTATTTATCACATTTTCGAGTAAACTACTATGATATTAAATCCATACCAAAATATTAAGTAAGATCTCAAATTACCAGAGTTGGGCTTAACTAGAATTTGCGTAACATGACTTATGCTTAAGAACAATCTTCTATTCTCACCATTCGTTTGTTCTGTAATGTCTTAGATATAGCTTTCACTGTAATAGATGCCAACAATATGAAAAGGAAGAGTACTTGTTATAGTGCAAGTCACTTTGATACAATTAAATGTGAATTTGAATAATTTTATATCTCCACGGGCTTATACATATGCCACTATATGACACAGTAACACTGATAATCCAAGTGCAATTCTGTACAACAATTTTCTACTTTGTCTTAGAAGTATTTTTGATGATGATGATGTGTCTGTTCCTGCAGCCCTCTGTGGCTGTATCTGTGACCAATGTATACTTTGCACTTCTTTAATTGCAACTTCTTTATACCACTGAAACACATTACACGGAGAGCCTGCAGTATGGATACAAAATAAATTCAACTGTTCTTTCCTTTTTACTTACATGCATTAGCATGTATGTTGACAGTAAAAACGTTATCATGGCCAAACATTTCATATTACAATATACAAATGTAAAGTCAAACATTATATTCTTTTCTGGAGGTAGTATTAATAGACATAGTGCAAGTTTAAAATATCCCATCACTTCACTAACACAGTACATTACAAATATTAGCAATCTTTTTTATTTTATTTTTTTAGTATCATATATTTTTAACTTCAAAAAAATTTATTTCTTTTTATGCTTGCATTAGCAACTCTATTTCTGAGTACAGTACATTTGAAGTGTCAGATGGCAAACAATAAGTTCAAGAGAGGATAACAGAAGTGCTAAAGAAATTTTTATTCCAGAAAAAACATAGGCACATCTAAATAGAACAAAATGAGTAGGAAAGCATACAAAGAATCTTCTATTGTTGGCAGTGTGGTGGTGTTGTTAATTTTGGAGTGTTTTGCAAATTGAGCAATTTTTTTTTTGAAAGAACACAATGAGAGTGTAGCTGTAAATTCCCAGGTGGTTAGTCACTATGCCGATTAAAAATATTCTTAAACCTGGAAGAGGCCTAACACTGACATGTTTTAGCCGTTTAAAAAATATTTATTTAATTTTTAACAATATATAATATGGTATGCAAAAATTTTAACTACAAATTTTTAAGAAGTGGATTTTATGGCTGTGCAACGTATAAACTAAAATCCCACACATCCAAAATACTTTCCAATCTCATCTGATTAATACAAAGCACATTAAAACAACGTATAAGTCGGTGGTAATAAAACTCATACCAAATTGTGCCATACTGGGTGAACACTGTACCAATACTTACTTTGAAGGTTTGTCTATAAGACCACCAGAGGGGTACTGACAACATATAAGAATATATTGTTGTAAAGCTCTTGACTGAAATAACCAATGATCTAAATGCAGTGAAACATCACCTATAACACAAAATTTTTTAAATTTAACATCTTACAAAAAATATTTAGTGACAAAATATTTTACAAATATACTAATGTATATACAATTAAATCCACATTCTTCACTCGAACATTTTATTTCAGTGATTTGTAGGAAATGAAAATATTGAGATAGTATCAAACAAATTATATTTACCATGACAACTAAATTTGTAATCTTAAACCTCCAGGACATTGTGTGTGTGTGTGTGTGTGTGTGTGTGGTGTGTGTGTGTGAGAGAGAGAGAGTAAAACAATGAAGTCTGATCATCCCTAATATTGTAACGAATGTTGATGAGTGTATCTCCCGTAGTATAATGCCACACGTTGGATTCGTCAATCTGCAACGAATGGAATGGTCGTCCGTCTTTGATTAAGCGCCGCGATGGAAGCCAATCTGTAACAAATGAGATATTGTCGTCTCTGTAAAGACGTGTATATGGTATTTTATGTATTAGCGTGGTGTGTTCGTCTCACACCTTGTCATTACATCAATGGTTGCCGCTAACGAAGTCCGTAGCGTTGTCACAATTATCAGTACAACCTAGTGGAAACCTTACCTGTAATTTCATAGGGGTTTTTTCGTTGTCACAATTATCAGTACAACCTAGTGGAAACCTTACCTGTAATTTCATAGGGGTTTGTGAATCCCGGGTGGCGCCAAATTGTTTGTTGAAAACAATAAATTGATGAGATAATGTGCTAAAAAGGTGTTTTCAGCGATGACGGCCGGAGAATTCAAATCGGTTCCGCCTTTGTTCTGCTTACTGTATCGCACAGATAGCGAAAGCGCTAGTTTCTAATCTGTAAGTTCGCTAACACACACACATATATAATACAATTTCCTATGAAATAAAACAATGGTTACTCTCGGTACTGTTTCTTTAATGGTTGTTTGGTAATTATGCAATTTGATAATAATATAATTATTTAGTATTTTATAAATTTGCTCCAACATTAAACATGAAAAGCTTTATCTCAAGTTGACGAAATCGGTATTGAGACGAGTTACTTGATGTAGTAATGGCTACTGTTTGTATTTTATACATAAACTCGTTCAAAATCTGGAGTCCTTTTGAATATAAAGAAAACATTAAATATGATTACAATAAAAAAGTACTTAAATAATACAATGTGTGGCTACAATTTGTTCTGCAGTGTAGTAATATGTGTTTCAAAAGTTCGCAATCTAGTGCGAGGTTATTTTTTAGTTAACAAGTTTTGCTATGTAAGTTTATTTTATTTAATCCTTGAAAGAAATTATTTTCAATTCATAGTGAGAGTTTGTATAGATTCGAGAAATAGTTAAAGTGCTTTTATTCCTGGAAATTGGGTATTTAAATGATACTTATCAATTCAGAAGGTTTGTGATAGATCGTTGCTCATTGGAAATGAAAAATTCATCAATTTTGAGTGACTTAGGCTGCTGGCGTCCTTTTCATATTAGTCTTGGGAATTTCTGCTTTTAATTTTCGTTTAAATTGTTCCTGGACATCAGTTAAATGTCAATACTCTTCATCTCCTTCTCACTTGTATATGTTTTTGACTTTTGACTAGTTTTTTAACATTTTAAAGTAAAATTTAAGTCATACAAAATCTTGCGTCCCTGCTACAGAAGTGTCATTATACGAGTACTGAAAATTAACGGAAAATTAGTAACCCACGGCCCGTTTCTATGGTAACCTAAACCCTTTGATTGGCTAAGACATGGTTTATTACCATTGTTATCATATTTGAATTTTTATTCAAAATTACTGTATATTTTCTGATTGATTTTATTCTTCTGTCTTCCTTCCTGAGTATTAAATATTATCACTACTGTTTGTCTCTCCTTTCAAAGATTAAATTAATACATCATAAGGTCATGTTCTATTAGATATTAACTTTTGTACAATTAAGTCAACATTTGTTAATTACATATTTCTTTTAATTTAAGTTCTTATTGTAACATTTTTCTTTTAAAATGATTTACACATTATTCTTGGCTAGTTACTCGCCTTAGATTTGTTAATTTCCTTGTGGATTTTATACAATTTGTAATTATTTGTTTTGACAGTTAGGCATTTCACAGGCACTAGTAGCCATTGACTATATTTACTGAATTTATACAAATGATGTCTCATTTTATTCTAATGTGTTTTGTTTTGTTTATTATCCCATTTGTATGGTTCTGTTATTTTCTACATGAACTGATTTTCTAGTGTAATTAGATTTGTATTGTCTTAACTTCTTAATTATCTATTTTGCCTTTGTTAACAATATGGCTACCACTCCCTATTCTTCATCAATTAAAAACATAACATCTAGGCATATGCTCTGTACAATTTCTTCAGTCATATCCTATTCATAATTATAATTACACAATTATTTAACAATTATTAAGTAAAGTTTGTTTACAACTCATTTCATTAATTACTATTTTTAGGGTGTTAATTAACATCACACCTTTTGAATTTACTTAATTGGTTTTCCCTTACAATCTGGGGTGTTTATTTATTACATTATTAACTTCTTATTCCCTAATTAAACTCTACTTTCAATCCATGTTAACACTAGCTGTTTATCTTTTCATGGGATTCTCCCCTTTAATTACAATCGTGTACCATTAAACTTAATTCTCTTAAAAATCCTTTCTTAATTAACCATGTCATCATCACTTTCCAGTGTTCATTTCATATTACTAATTGTTTACATTTAATATTATCATAAACCATATACTCTTAATTACTAATTTGGTTCACTTTTAATCACATAGTGTTTCCTCATCACTCTTCAGTGTTTATTCCACATTATGAAGTACTTACATCTAATTCTATCATTAAAACCTTATTCTTAATTATTATTTGATTCACCATTAATCAATTATTGTTTATTATTGATTATTAAGCGTTTTATTGCCATAAATATGGTTTCTAACTATTTTGGGGTTTCACACTTTCACTATTGCACTCTTTAACTGTTTACATTAAGTGTTCTTAGTGGGTAATCCCTATAATTATTTCTCTTTGTCACTTTCTCACTATTTCTTTCTTTACAAATATTATACATAGTATTACTAAGGTTATATTTCTATAGAGTTTTATTACATCTAACTCTAATTCTTGGGTTAGTGTACTTTTCTTTTTATAATATTACTTTACTGGGTTTTGGTTAAAACAATTACATTAATTATTTAATTGATAATAATATTTATTTCTGATATTGGATAATCATTGGCTTTATTCCCAATATTATACTTGGGTGTACCGTTTCTCCCTTACATATTTGTGGTGTTTATTATCCCTTGCTTTCACTTCATTTCCTTTACACTTAATTAGTTTCATTTTCCTTTTTCTTCTTCTTCTCCTTCAATTTCCATTGGCTTCATTTTGGTTTGGTTCTCCCCTTCGCATTTGGTTGTATGAATTCATTCACTTCTTTCAATTGGCTTTATTCTTATTTGGTTTCGGTTTTTTCCCTTCTTCTTTGTTTTCCTGTTTGTTTGGTCAATCACTTGGGTTAGGTCATGTCGTCGTTTGTCGTGTCATTGTCCTTACATTTTATTTATATTTAATATTTTATTTTATATGAAGTATATTTATATTTAGTATCATCTTTTTCATCCCTGGTATTGGGGTGGCTTATTTGTGTTGTAACATAATGCCTCTCCTTCAAAATTGATCATTTTAATAAAACACTAACATAGTTTTTTATGAAATTATCAGTTATATATTAATTTTTCCTTTTCTCTCTGTCTGTTTCTGCATTCTTTATTTCTCTTCTTACTTGATTCATTCCATTTTATTTGGATCTGTTTTTATTTATTTCCATTTGTGTGTTCTCCCTTTTATATAACTTTTTCCCTAACTTTTTAGTAGCTGGTTTCTTCCATTACTACTCATTTTTTCTGAGACCAGAGGAACATCATCTCAGTTTATTTTGATTGCTGGGCTTTTCAACAGTCAATCTTAAATACCTTTTTTGTCAACTTGTGACTTAAATTAATAACAATAATATATTTTGGGATTGTCCACCTTGTGGTTTGTTTTTAGATCACTTTGGCCTTTTACTCATTCTTCATTCCACTGTACCTTTGCTATATACTGTCATTTACGCATACAGTTGATTGTTTTTTATTTATTCATATGTTAATTTCGTCATATCTAACTTTTCATTAGTTTGTTTTTCTATTCTTTTTGTGATCATTTTAATTATCTTAGACATCTTTTTTCTTTTTCTTGGTTGTTTAGCAATATTCTGCTTTAGCCATATTTTGTGTATTTGTTTCATACATTACTTCTTTTTCTTCCTTGTACCAGTTCAGATTTTTTTTTTTTAATACATTAAATTCATTATAATTTCAGGTATTTATCTTAGCAGTTTTTGCTTGATTTTATTTTTGTTTATTTTATTTTGTTTTAACCATTATTCTTAATAATTTTTGTAAGTTAGTTTTTCTTACTTTATAGGAATTTTTTTAACTTATTCTGTTTTAGTTACTTTTTATTTAAATATTATCATAAGTTTGTGGTTCTTATTTTTTTATAGGAATTTGTGTAGCTTATTCCTTATTTATAACTTTTTATATTATACTTCATATGTCAACTTTATTTGACTGTAAGTTGATCTTACTTTGTAGGAATTTTTGTAACTTATTCCTTTGTTTTTATATTTTTATTTATTTATGTTATTTTTTTCATTCCTCATATGTCATCGAAATAATGTAGTAAGTTGTTCTTACAGACTTTTTAAATTTTGAAATTTGTTTATTTTATTTAATTTATTTTTCTTCATAAAACTTTTTTATAGAAGCTTGATTGTAAACTCCTTTTATCTTTTTTGTGGTTATATTACTTATTTGGTAAGTATTGTTACCATTATCTTTGGTGATGACTTAGGGTGATACATAGTGTTGTACACAGGACCTTGTTATTTATACTTTTTTGTAATGTGATCTCCTCCTTTTCTTTCATTATTATTGCCTTCTCTTGTATATTACCTCTTTGTTGTTTTTCTTCTCTACTCCTTCAAATGTTAGATGTTTGAACATTTATTCTGGATAAATCTTTAAATTTATTTATTATGGTTTATTATTTCTCATTTAGTTCGTCTTGTTCGTTGAGTCATTTCTTGTCTCTTCTTGTTTTGGTGATTCTTATTGGTTTAATTTGCTTTTAATACTCCTTTCTTTCCATTGGTTTGCATTGTCATTACCTTGAATATCAGTCCCATTTCTCTGTGTTCATCAGCACTTTGTTTACCCATGGTCCATCATTTCATCTGCGCTTGTGGTTCGGATAACCTCGGTACGTAGAACTATTTTCATTCTCGTGATATAGGTTTCTTCTGTCTCGTACCACAATTCCTTTACTATCATACGTTTATTTGTCTCCATAACTGCTTCATTCACTACATTCTGATTAATCAAAGAAGTTGTTAATTGTACCTCCTTTGTTATTATTGATCTTTTATTCTGTATTTCCATTTCTGGTGTGCTCCAGTGTTTCAGGGACCTCCTTAATTTGTTATACACTGTTTTGTTGTCGGTCCTTTCTATTTCTGGCATCTTCCATCTAAGCATAGATTTGCTGAATTTTTCATCCACTGGTTGGTTGTGAATTCCTTTTATTCTGGGTATCTTCCATTCAGGTATTGCTTTTCTCCAGTTTCTTCTCGCTGGTCGGTAGTTCACTCCTTCTAGAATTTCTTTTAGAGTTCTTCTGCACTCCATAAAATTCATCCTTTCGGTATGGTTGGTCATTGGTACATTAAACACATCGATTAGTCCGTTCTTCATCATCTCCACTTCTTCTCTTGTTTTTATTAGTTTTCTGTGATGCCTTATCTCAGTCTTCATTTCCACGTATTCATCATTTGTTTCGTTGTTATTATTTTCATTCTCTTTGTTACTGTTATTTTTATTTTCAGATAATGACGCATCTTCATCTCCTGTACCTTCTGTTTCCTTATCACTTTCTATTTTCTGATCATCATTCAGTTTCTTATTTATTTGATCTATTTTACAAGTATTTCTTCCTTGTTTTTATTTAATTGTTCCACCATAATCCTCATCAGTTCCTGGAATCTTTCCTCTGTTAGTCCTGTCGTTTTCTTCTGTTGCTTCACTTCCACGTCCTTGGCTACTTCTTTTTTTATTTGGGTTTTTGGTTGTTTCATTTTTTTATTATTTGGCATTACCTTGAACTCTTCTACTTGATTATGTACCTTCCTCCAATTACAAATATCTTCTCTGGATAGTTCAAACATAACCCTTATCCATTCCCTTAATTCTGCGTTTTCTGTTTGTATTGGTTGTTCTGGTTGTCTTATTGATTGTCTCCATTGTTCATACTCCTCCTGTGTAAATTCCTCTGTCACCAGTGCGTATACTCCCGTTCTTTCGTTTTTCATTTGTGCTTCATTTTGCCCCATTTTTCCCAATCTTCCTCAGTCATTCTTTCCACCTTGTTATCACGTTTTTGTGGGCTGTCCCGATAGTCTCTTCTTCATTATACTTGGTGTCCAGCTTCCACATTTCATCATAAATATCTCTCAGTGACATTTTGTCATTTGGTGATCCCACTGCATTCGCACGACTCATCTGTGCTCGTTCGTGATCCGTGGTATTGTTCTGGATGTACTCCATCTCCTTACTGAATTTTTTAAATAACTGTCGTCCATTCTGGATAGCTCAATTGGTTCTGTTGTTTGGGCATTTTCGTTTGTTGTTGTAGCATATCTTTTTGTTTCATCTTTTTTCGTCTTTATATTGTAACCATCGAATGTCTCATAATCGCCACTAGTCGTCCTTTTCTAGCCTCACTACGTTGGTCGCCAATCTGTAACGAATGTTGATGAGTGTATCTCCCGTAGTATAATGCCACACGTTGGATTCGTCAATCTGTAACGAATGGAATGGTCGTCCGTCTTTGATTAAGCCCCGCGATGGAAGCCAATCTGTAACGAATGAGATATTGTCGTCTCTGTAAAGACGTGTATATGGTATTTTATGTATTAGCGTGGTGTGTTCGTCTCACACCTTGTCGTTACATCAATGGTTGCCGCTAACGAAGTCCGTAGCATTGTCACAATTATCAGTACAACCTAGTGGAAACCTTACCTGTAATTTCATAGGGGTTTGTGAATCCCGGGTGGCGCCAAATTGTTTGTTGAAAACAATTAAATTGATGAGATAATGTGCTAAAAAGGTGTTTTCAGTGATGACAGCCAGAGAATTCAAATCGGTTCCGCCTTTGTACTGCTTACTGTATCGCACAGATAGCGAAAGCGCTAGTTGTCTAATCTGTAAGTTCGCTAACACACACACATATATAATACAATTTCCTATGAAATAAAACAATGGTTACTCTCGGTACTGTTTCTTTAATGGTTGTTTGGTAATTATGCAATTTGATAATAATATAATTATGTAGCATTTCATAAATTTGCTCCGACATTAAACATGAAACGCTTTATCTCAAGTTGACGAAATCGGTATTGAGACGAGTTACTTGATGTAGTAATGGCTACTGTTTGTATTTTATACGTAAACTCGTTCAAAATCTGGAGTCCTTTTGATTATAAAGAAAACATTAAATATGATTACAATAAAAAAGTACACTACCGTACATTATTCATACTTAAATAATACAAAGTGTGGCTACAATTTGTTCTGCAGTGTAGTGATATGTGTTTCAAAAGTTCGCAATCTAGTGCGAGGTTATTTTTTAGTTAACAAGTTTTGCTATGTAAGTTTATTTTATTTAATCCTTGAAAGAAATTATTTTCAATTCATAGTGAGAGTTTGTATAGATTCGAGAAATATTTAAAGTGCTTTTATTCCTGGAAATTAGGTATTTAAATGATACTTATCAATTCAGAAGGTTTGTGATAGATCGTTGCTCATTGGAAATGAAAAATTCATCAATTTTGAGTGACTTAGGCTGCTGGCGTCCTTTTCATATTAGTCTTGGGAATTTCTGCTTTTAATTTTCGTTTAAATTGTTCCTGGACATCAGTTAAATGTCATTACTCTTCATCTCCTTCTCACTTGTATATGTTTTTGACTTTTGACTAGTTTTTTAACATTTTAAAGTAAAATTTAAGTCATACAAAATCTTGCGTCCCTGCTACAGAAGTGTCATTATACGAGTACTGAAAATTAACGGAAAATTAGTAACCCACGGCCCGTTTCTATGGTAACCTAAACCCTTTGATTGGCTAAGGCATGGTTTATTACCATTGTTATCATATTTGAATCTTTATTCAAAATTACTGTATATTTTCTGATTGATTTTATTCTTCTGTCTTCCTTCCTGAGTATTAAATATTATCACTACTGTTTGTCTGTCCTTTCAAAGATTAAATTAATACATCATAAGGTCATGTTCTATTAGATATTAACTTTTGTACAATTAAGTCAACATTTGTTAATTACATATTTCTTTTAATTTAAGTTCTTATTGTAACATTTTTCTTTTAAAATGATTTACACATTATTCTTGGCTAGTTACTCACCTTAGATTTGTTAATTTCTTAAAAATAATAACATATTTGTGGTGTTTCTTATCCCTTGGTTTCACTTCATTTCCTTTACACTTAATTAGTTTCATTTTCCTTTTTCTTCTTCTTCTCCTACAATTTCCATTGGCTTCATTTTGGTTTGGTTCTCCCCTTCTCGTTTGGTTTTATTTCATTTGGTTGTATGAATTCATTCACTTCTTTCAATTGGCTTTATTCTTATTTGGTTTCCGTTTTTTCCCTTCTTTTTTGTTTTCCTGTTTGTTTGGTCAATCACTTGGGTTAGGTCATGTCGTCGTTTGTCGTGTCATTGTCCATATATTTTATTTATATTTAATATTTTATTTTATATGAAGTATATTTATATTTAGTATCATCTTTTTCATCCCTGGTATTGGGGTGGCTTATTTGTGTTGTAACAATATACATGGTTGTTCCCCAAACAATGTATTTATAAATAAAACATTATTACCTTTCTAACTACAGTATGTCAATTTTCTACACTTTTTTTAATTACTATGGGCATATTTTAACAAACATTGGGTGGCAAATAATACTATTATGTTTCAATATAGACTATATTACACAAAATTCTGAATCAACTGATTATAAAACGTAAGATAAAGCAAAGATAAGGAGAACAAAATATAGAATGTGTTGGATCTTCCCATTGACATTTTCCACAATACTATTTATAATGGAGAAGATTTAATTCTAGAAGAAAAGTTAAAAACGGGTAGACCCCAGGTCATGACTGTATCACTCATAGAAATGTTAAGTTCACAGGTATGGAAACAACATAAGTTATTACATGAAGTATATAACACAGAAGACAGAAAAAAATATCAAAAGACTGGGATGTAAGAGTAATACTCTACTGATATATAAAAAATAATACATTATAATGCTATGTTGTCAATTGTTATGGCACTACCACATCATCATCATCTTCACTACCACCATCATCATTTACACATATTGACACAATAAAACAATTTTGATATTATTATACTTCATCAATTATACTGCTCATTAGGACCAGCTTTACTAGAACACGGATTATTATTATTATTAATTCCTTAAATTCGTAGTGACTGTCAATCAATGAATTTTTCAGTGAAGGGTTTGCCAGGATCGGTCAAAATATAACACAAATTTATCTTATTTGTGTCGACGTTTCAACAGTGTTTATTGTCATCATCAGGACCTATGTATGAATACAAAAGAAATGTGAATCACAACAGAACAATTATTTGAGTGAACGTGTTTGTGTATGTGAGTGTGTGCGTGCATATGTATGTATCATTGTATATGTGAAGGAGTTGAGATAGTCTGTTTACATCTTCACATGTTTTCTTTAAGACAACAAGAAAATTATAATATCACAGAACTTAATTTATACACTATTACAATTTAAATTACTCATAATGTAATGGTATTTTTTAGTTAATTATAAAAGCAATATTCAACAATAAGATACTAGATTGGTACAGAAAACATTTATACAGTACATATACCAGTCAACATATAGCATATGTAACTCTTCACATTTATGAGTTAATAAATTCTTTACACACTTATAAAATTTTACGACTTTTCTTACCTTCGGGTTCCTTCCATGGTTCTATAGACGAAACAGTTGCAGAGTGATTATTTAGGTTTAAATGGCGAAATAATAACACTAGCACAAGATACTGTTTTTAACAAATTACTTATCTTTTATTGAACAAGACCGGTTTTACTTTACTTCGTTATTCAATAACATAAAATATTAATATGTTTTACTGTCTCTATTGCATCACATAAAATCATATGGTCTTGTTATACAATCTTACATTCTCTATTCCTAATTTCAAAAAAGCAAACAATATGTGAAAAACAACTTTCCTTAACTAATTTGTTTATTATGTTTCTATTAGACGAACCAGTACATAACCCTTACATTTGCGCACGCACACGCACACACACACACACAGTTTCTTTTACTTTGCTATTCTACTAAACCCCATTTATTGAGCTTGGGGATTATTTGTTTTGTGATAGTACAAATTATATCTGTGTCAAAAGTTTAGACAATAGTTTATATTGAGTACTCATCCTTTCTACGTCGTTTCCAAGTTGTTACGCCATTACTGTCCACTCACTATATTCCACGCACAGGTTCTGGAATTTGTCTTCTTACCCCATTGCAATATTTACCACTGTCTTAAACCGTTTCAATTGTGTGTTGCACTCAAATTTACATTATTGAAGTTATGTTTTTAGTCGGCCGACTGTATAATTGCTCGAGCACTGGTTACTGGAACCGCGCGCTCATTTACTGACCCACACGGCTCTGTAGGTTCTCACAACGACTTGCATCTGTGTATGAGCCATAGGTTTTGCGGAGCCTGTAATCTGGTGGCATGGTGGGGCGATGGCCGAGCCGCGAATATGGCATGGTGGGGAGCTTAGCTGATTATGGTACGATAGTACGAATTTTTACGAATGTTTCGTATGGCACTGTCCATACACGAACACACAAACTCATGAAAGCAAGAGTTACAGTGTATTAACTGTAAATGACATGATTTGCAGTGTTTAATCCGTTTAACAGTATAAAATTCTGTTTGTGTGGATGACAGGACCTGCCACTTGTCATCTAAAGTTGTCAAAACTTTCTCTGCGTCCAACAACATACTAGCTTTGTGACGATTTCTTAATACTTGCAATTTTTTCACAAGTTTTCCTTTTTTCATTTTAATTGTCAGATCAAAAATTTTATCTCTGAGCAAATGTAAAATGGCACAGATTGTTTTATCCAGTCTTTTAATCCGTTTTCCTTTTAGATTACAATATTTTAATATTTTATTGAAATTTTCTATTGACATAGTGTTTATGCCTAAATGAATCTGATAACAGTAGGCCCATGATCTGTATTGTTTCTTATTAATATGTTGTTTTATAAAATATTCATAAAATGAATGTGTTTCTTCATCATTGAACAGTCTTTTTAAAACTTCATGGAGCATTTATAAAAAATTAGTGTTCCTAGTCAGTAGTGATATATTATAATCAGTGGACAACAAAATCCAGGAATTCAAATTACATTAGGTACTACATGAAAATTGAAATTTTTATTATTCAATAGAATAATATATAATAAATGTTAAAATATGATTATGTTAAGGTAATATTTATTATTAAGAAAAATCGTTACAAGAAAAATCGCTGCATGCACCAACCAACTAAATTTCTTATAAAACCGCCAATATCTCGAAAACGAAAAAGCAGATTTTACTGAAACAAAAGCAAAATAAAATTTGGAATTTTCTATAATTTTCACTCGCTGACACCATATAGCTATCTCTCATAAAATGAAAGTTTGTCGCATGCCGAAAATTTCACATGAAAATTAAAAAAGAAACTTCACGTCCATCTGAAGACTCTGTTTTTGAACAATGTTAAAACTATCGGTTAAAATTTATGCATAAAATCACCTTCAAAATTCAAGGAACACGGTGGTGAAAGAATTTTAAAAATCAGATCACTGTTACTGAAGTTATGTCGAGCAATGAAACACATCGCATTCTCTCGCGCTCTCCGCCCCACCATGAGGCTCGGTTATCGCTCCACCATGCCGCCAGATTACAGGCTCCGCAAAACCTATGGCTCATACACAGACGCAAGTGTAGTTTCTCGTCGACTGGGCCAACGATGACTGACTGTTGCCTCATGATGAAACTGGCTTGTGTCAATTACGGGTTTTACTGTAAATCACAGACAGCACAAGTTGTAGGTAGTTGCATAATACGTCTAGACAGGCTGACTCGAAATACAAACACAGACGGGTGTTTTGCAATCATTATATGCATCTTTGTTAAAGCAGAGGTTCCCCAAAGGTTGTGCACTGTTTGAATTGAATCTGGTTGGAATTATTAGAATTCTTTATCACCCCATTCTGTACCTTTACACATAGTAAAATATATTATAGCTAAATACAGATTAAGGGATGTTCAACTATGTAATTATTAAAAGTTATTTATAACATGTTTCACTCACTAATGGTATTAAACAAAATCATTAATTTAGAAAAATATAAATTACACAATAACGTAGAACTTCATCTGATAATTTACATAATGTTACAAACACCAGTTTATGGTAAACCTATCTATCAAGTGAAATTGGATAATACTTATAATCATATTGTTGTAAATTATAGTCCAGAGTACTACAGAATATTGTAAATTTATGTATATGTCCACAATCACTCTCTCTCTCACCCATTCTCTTTCTCTCTCTCTCTCCCTCTCACTTGTCTCTTTCCACAATAGCACTCTAAAACTCTCACCATTTCTATTAACACTATCGTCCTCACATACATTAGAGATTTATGTACCAGATAACAGTATAGATTTAGCAACATACATTAAAGAGTTACAAACTATTACACACACAACATTATAGGTAACCAATCTATTATAATATAATTATATGAAAATTGTTATTACTTAATATTGTTAAAACACAAACAAGCCACCCCAATACCAGGGAAAAAACGATGAATCAACTATATAAAATGTTTAAACTAAAGAAAATAAAATGACGATGACACGACAAACGACTACATGACCCAACCCAAGTGATTGAATCAATAGATAGACCAAATAAAATGAAACCAAATGAGAAGGGGAAAACCAAAATAAAATGAAATAAAATGAAATCGAAGAAGAAGGAAAATGAAAGTGAAACAAACCAAGTATAAAGGAAATAAAATGAAATCAAAGGATAAAACACAAACGAATGATATAGAACAAAAAAGGAGAAATGTTGCACTCAAATACAATAATGAAAAAGAAACCAATAAATAACAAATGTAAAAGATAATTATTAATATCGACTAAATAATCAATGTAAATGATAATTGATAAAACCTGATAAAGTAACAACAAACTAAAAGTACACTAACCAAAGAAATAAAGTTTAAATGTAATAAAGAACTCTATAAGGAACTGTATAACTAACCTTTGTAAAGAGAGAGATAGTGAGATAGTGAACATAAGTGACAAAGAAAGTGTAATGTTAGGGATTACCCACTAATAACACTTAAAATAAAATATAAGAAGTGCAAAGCGACAGTGTAAAACCCCAAAATAATAAGAAACCCTATTGATAGGTATAAACATTCAATAATCTGTGATGAACACTAAAGGTTTAAGGGTGAACATTATTATTCAATAAGAATTTTGTAGTTGTCTTGATTATTCATCTCTTCTTTCACAGCACTAACACTTATCTAAAAATGAACTTTTTCTTGTGAAACTTACTGTTTTTCGTTGGATGCATTTCGGCGTACGTATTCGCCTTCTTCAGCTTTGAGTTAGACTGCCATCATTTCATAACGGTTGTTGTGTGGAAGGTGTAGTGGGGGTGGTGTGTGGAGGAAGGGGATTGGCGCGGGGATTCAACTTGATGTTTGTTTTTTGTAAAATTGTGTCAAAAAGTGTATGTGATTTATATTGTAATTGATCGTTAAGTATGTTGTTTGGTTGTGTTGTGTGGTGTTTATATATTTCGTATTGTTCAGTTCGAAAACTCAACACAACTGAACAATACGAAATATATAAACACCACACAACACAACCAAACAACATACTTAACGATCAATTACAATATAAATCACATACACTTTTTGACACAATTTTACAAAAAACAAACATCAAGTTGAATCCCCGCGCCAATCCTCTTCCTCCACACACCACCCCCACTACACCTTCCATACAACAACCGTTACGAAATGATGGCAGTCTGACTCAAAGCTGAAGAAGGCGAATACGTACGCCGAAACGCGTCCAACGAAAAACAGTAAGTTTCACAAGAAAAAGTTCATTTTTAGATAAGAATTTTGTTAATGATAGTATTAAATTAATTGTAAATAAGGGATAAAATGGTATTCAGGGAAGGGATCCCATGGAAGGTCAAAAGTTAGTGTTACCATGGCTAGAGAGTAAAGTTTATATAAGAAAAAACAGAGTAAAGAAAATAAAAGCACAATCAATAAACACCCTATATTTTAAGGGATAGTCAGTTAAGGAAATTTGAATGTGTGATGATGTTTGTCACCCAAAAAATAATTAAGAATGAAACAAATTGTAAACAAACGTTGCATAATAGCTGTTAAAGAATTGTTCGATTAAATCTATGAATAGGAATATGGCTGAAGGGATTACACAGACCATAAACCTAAATGTTATATTATATTTCATAGAGAATAGTAAACAATTGCCAAATAATAAACACTGGCAAAATAAATAAGAAAAAAGATAAAGTAATATAAATCTAATAATACTGAAGGACAGTTAGAAAATAATAAACAAACCATAATGTAGAAACTAATGAAAACATTCAATTATTATAAACAGATCCAAAACAAGTCAACAAGTAAACAAATCATTTATAATACCAACACAAAACATGTATGAGAGTAAATTAATAAGTACAGTAATTAGTATAAAATAAGTAAATAAGGCCAATTACTACTTAGGCCTATGAAATGCCTAACTGTATAAAACCACTAACTACAAATTGTAAGAAATTAACAAGGAAATTAGCAAATCCAAGGCAAATAACTAGTCAAGGATAATTAGTGAATCATATTACAAGATAAATGTTAAACTAAGGACATAAAATAAGAAAGAAATGTAATTAGATAATATCAACATAAATGTTCAAACAATAATATATAAGAAAACCCAGATGTGTGGGATGTCAAAATGATCTTTGAAAGAAAATACGAACAGTAGTGATAATATTTAATACATAGAGAGGAAGACGGAAGAATAATAGCAGTCAGAAGATACACAGTAATTTTGAATAAAAATTCAAATATGATAACAATGGTACTAAGTTAAGTTCAGCCAATCAGGATCTATCAGTTACCATGACAACTGAAACGTTATTTATGAATTTTCTGTTAGAACCTATTACTCCATTCTTGACGCTCAACAGGAATAGACGCCAGGCCGAAAATGACCACAATTTTAATATAAAACGTTTAAAAAGTAATCCAAATTCGAAAAGATGAAGACGTAAGAAGCTGATGAAGGACTAGAACATTCAACTGATGCCAAGGACCAATTTAACAAATTCCAAATTAATAAATTTCAACAACTAATACGAAAAAGATGCCAGACGTACTTAAGTTCCAAGATGATTGAAGATTGAAGACTCCAACCCATTTCAACTGAACGACAGTATACCTCAAGTCGACTGAGTTGATAAGTATTGCTAAATTACCCGAATTTCTGAATTAAATTCTCTTTAAATTTTTCTCACAGCAATCTGAACTCTCACTATAAACTGATGATATTATTTCTTTCAAAGATGAATAAAAAAATAAAACACTAAACTTATGTTAACTAGAAAATAACCTGTATGAAAATTACGAACTTTTGAAACACACTTTACCACACTTCAGGAACAAATTATAATTACACATTATATTATCTAAGTACAATTAATGTAAGGTAGTGTACTTTATTGTAATCATTATTAATATTTTTTCGTAATCACAAGAATCCAGAATCTGAACGAATTTAACTGTAAACAAACGATTTCAGTCGCCATGTCTGACTGAATAATTCGTTCAAAGTCACTTCGCCAACCTTGAGATTTTTGTCTTATAATAATTGCCGGTGCAAATTTGTTGAATAACAAAATATAATTTTGTATAACACTGAATAATTACCAATCACAATTAAATAAACTAATAAATTATTTACCTTAAATTATCCGCCGTGTGATTTCTTGTGCTTCGTCTATGACGCGTTTCAGAGCTTATGCTCCATCATCAGATATTAAAAAGGTAAAACTATCACTCTTGCGAGATCGTTAAGAAGTTAAAATGTCAAAATTTGCATGTGAACCGTACGCGGATTTGGGTGTGCACCCGTTCAAGTTCATTCTGCCACTGAGTGGTTGCTACCTTATCGTAGCCTGGGGCGTACGGTTCACATGCAAATTTTGACATTTTAACTTCTTAACGATCTCGCAAGAGTGATAGTTTTACCTTTTTAATATCTGATGATGGAGCACAAGCTCTGAAACGCGTCATAGATGAAGCACAAGAAATCACACGGCGGATAATTTAAGGTAAATAATTTATTAATTCGTACAAGTGATTTGGTTACCATATTAAACATGAATATTAAATAAACTAGTACAGAGTTGTAACCACTGTTCTTTATTCCATAGGAAAGTGTATTATAATATTTGTGTATTTTAGCGAAAAACAAGGGTAACGGTAAGCGCTCACGTCGGAAACTCGGCGAAATAACTGCTCGAGTAAGAAGGTCGAACAAAGGCGGGAGTAAATTTGAATTCTCCATACCGTCATAGCTAAGAACGCTTAATCGTCCTATTTTTTAATTTAATTGTTTTAATTAAACAATTCGGCGCCACCCGGGATTTATGAACACCTACTGAAGAACAGGTAAGGTTTCCACTTGCGTGTACTGGTAATTCGAAGTATCGCTACGGACATCGTCAGCACAACATAAAGTAACGACCACGACGTGTGAGGCGAACACACAAAACGTACACTTATACACAATTTTACAGAGACGTAAGAATCTCGTCGTTACAATATTTATATTATTGTACAATGTTATTTACCTAGAACTTGGTCTATACAGAGTACCATAGTCTCATGTAGTTTATGTATATGTCAGTAGTCATAAACTTTCTCACTCATTGTATCTCTCATAGTGGTAAGGAGAGAGTGAAAGAACAAGTGCAAGTGAGAGTGAGAGGGAGAGAGAATGAGAGGTAGAGGGAGAATGGGTGAGAGAGAGGGTGTGATTGTGGACATGTAGATAAATTTACAATATTCTCTAGTACTCTCGACAATAATTTACAACAATATGATTTTAAGTATTATCCAATTTCACCTACATAGGTTTACCATAAACTTGTGTTTGTAACATTATGTAAATTATCTGATGTAAGTTCTACGGTTATTGTGTAATTTATATTTTTCTAAATTATTATCCTTATACACTAAGTTGGCGTCTGGGCCGGCGACTACCTGGGGCTGGCCCGGGTAATCCCAGACGCCAACTTAATGTATACAGATACAAATTATTGTCTTTAATACCAGTAGTGAGTGAAACATGTTAAAAATAACTTTTAATAATTACATAGTTCAACATCCCTTAATCTGTATTTAGCTATAATACATTTTACTATGCTATATGTTGACTGGTATATGTATAAACGTTTTCTGTACAAATGTAGTATCTAATTGTTGGTTATTCCTTTTATAATTAATTAAAAAATACCATTACATTGTGTATTTTAAATTGTAATAGTGCATAAATTAAGTTCTGTGATATTATAATTTTCTTGTTGTCTTAAAGAAAACATTTGAAGATGTAAACAAACTATGTCAACTCCTTTATATATACAATGATACATACATATGAACGCACATGAGTGTGCACGCGCGCGCACACACACACACACATACACTCACATACATAAACACATTCACCCAAATAATTGTTCTGTTGTGGTTCACATTTCTTTTGTATTCATACACAGGTCCTGATGATGACAATAAACAATGTTGAAACGTCGACACAAATAAGATAAATTTGTGTTACATTTTGACCAATCCTCACAAACCATTCTCTGAAAAATTATTATTAATTTACATTTAGTATGTTTACTGCCAGTATTAACCTTTCCCAATAAGAATGACACATTTTACTATTACTGCTGCCGCCAGTATCATACTCCATGTGTTTAGCTGAATGCAAATGATGGCAGTGAACCTAATGGCACCGAATAGATGCTTATCTTTGTTAAACAAAGAACTCATAAATAACAGAATATGAGATAAAGTAATGTAAAGACTTGCCATGAATTGTAGAGGACTCAAGGCCTATTGTTTTTGGTGAAGATCGGTTAAGGGAAAGGGGTAGTTTACCTGCAACGTTTTATGTTTTAACAAGAGTAAAGTGCTTAATTTTTATAAATAAAGTATCCTGAAAAGAAGGTCATAATAATCTACTGTAGAAAGGTAGATGAAATATCTATAAATGAACAGGGTAGTTGAAGTGGGGAGGGGGTAATTTTTTTTATAAATTAAAATGGTAGTTGATGATGGAGGAGGTAAATTTTTATTTATAAGTTTTATATGTGTACTACGTTATTGACAACAAAGAAGTAGTTTCTATGGAAACATGTCATTTAACTTTAACAAAATTCTATATTTTTTTCATTTTAATTTAAATCATGTATGAGAGAAAATATATCGTTCGTGGCAGTCAAGCATATCTCAATTATGTAATGTTTATGTTTCCATTTTATTATTATGATTACCGCAATAAAAAGGCAGGCAAGACACACACACACACACACACACACACACACACACACACACACACACACACACACACACACACACACACACACACACACACACACACACACACACACACACACACACACAATTCGTGTTATTTCTGGCCTCACTCATGTTTATTTTCTTACATTTGCACGCTTTTTAAATGGAAAGTGCCGAAACCCACACCAACACAACGCGTGCAAGCCAAAAAAGTGTCCAGCGTGGATAGCGATTTGCTTCCTGTGGATCGCTGGGCAGTGTAACTGCACGTGTTTACAGAGGAACGGTTCATAGACAGACTCAGGGCTGGATTGGCCCGGCGGGATACTGGGAATTTCCTGGTGGCCCGTGACGTGACAGTGAAAAAAAATATTGCAAAAATTAAAATTGAAAAATTAAGAATGGATAAAAAGGAAACACAAATAAACCTAGCATCAATGTGTATCATTATAATAACTTATGCAACACAATCCAGAGGAGCCCCGCACGGAAAACCCGGATCATATACAATTCGTATACGAAATATTTCGTGTTTATGTTCAGTGCCGACAGTTGAATTCACCAAAAAATTTGGTGATAGCGTTAGAACGTCGCAGACATCGTTTCTTTTTTCTTACCGTGAGAGGCTCACTTGTATTTACAGTGATCCGGGTTTTCCATGAGGCGGTGAGTTAGCAACTGACATTGGCGGGGCCGATCGGACGCCGTCGGGTCAACGCCAACCGCACACGAAGCGCTGACCCGATACTGCAGTTAATCCACAATCAGTTCTGATCTGGTGAGATGCTGATTTCTGAACTGTGATGGATAATCAAAATTGTAGTATGTAGTTTTGTGTTTTGTGAACATTTTATATTCTCACATCTCACTGTTATTAATTATTATAATAGTGCGTATGCCAAGTTTGGTTTTTAAACATTATACAAAATTGTGGTTTTGTCTAAGGAATGTACAAAAAATTTATTTAACTACGTAATTATTGTGTGAAAGTAAAATATGTAATGAAAATCAATAGTATTAAAAATACAATTTCATTCAAATTAATATAGCCCTTATATTATAGGGTCTACTTAATATTTAAAAATGCCAAAATCAAAACGGGAAGGCGGATGGGAACGAGAAAAAATAAAAAAGCAGAAACTTTTGAAAGCTGCGGCTGAAAACTGTCATAAAATAGATAGTCTCTTTCATACTGCCACTTTAACGCCTGTTTCCAAGAACTACCTTGTTCCAAGTACCTCCTCTGAATCCGTGACTGCTGTTGAAGAAACAATAGAAGAAGATACGCAAATAGAAGAAACGCCAGTAAATATTCAGCAATATCAAAATTTAGAAGCAGAAGAAATAAATGAGGAAATTTTCGACAAAAATTAATTATTTTATAAAACCTGTAAATGAAAATTTGGCAAATTTCTTAAAGTTTCATCCAGTCCAACCAAGTTTAGAAATTATTATGTACAGCTGATAGGCATTTCATCTGGTGCAATAGTGTATTTGAATCAGTTATCAGTACCGATGATGTCAGCATATTGGTCAGCATTTGTTTAATAAATTGTTTTATGAATAGTCTAAGCAAAAAAATTTTTTTTTGTTTTGAACCAGACTGTTTACATGGCGGGGGGTGAGGAGGGACCGAGTGTATATTTATATTCCACTTCTTCCCGCGCCAGATGAAATGCCTACAGCTGTACACGAGTATACCTTTGACTTTGTACCATTCGCTGTATTGACACTGTTCACTCGCTGTATTGTGTTGGAATTTTTTTTTTTTTTTTAATTTACTGTCAGACAACTGTTTAGTTACTTTAGTTCAACGTATTGAATAGTAAATAAATTAAATTGTGAAAATTGTTTTCATTTCACCCCGTGGCCCGACCTATCCAGATTTCCTGGTACTAAATTTGTTCCCAGTCCAGCCCTGGACAGACTTTTAGTCTTGTGGAACAAACCCTCTGCAAGATGCTCAGGGTCCATGAGTGACTTCGGAGAGCTTCGGAGGAGGGATGATTATCTGCGTAGTTCGGTTTCTTTATAAGAATAAAGTAAGCCTACCTAATTTTTATGGATAAAGTGACTGAAAATAAAATTATATTAAACGTCTACCCCATAATAACAAAAATATCTATAAATTGTGAAATTAGTTTGAGGGTGGGTGATATTTTTTTAGAAATTACCGAACCGAATTCAAGTAAATTATTTTAAACACAAATCTTACAACATGGAAGTCATGTATGGTTCTTCATACCAATTATTATAGGTGAGTTGCTACGAGTTCAAATTTTTAATAATGATTCCAAGTCAGACACCCATGTAATATAAAAGAGTGTTAACAGTCTTCACACTGAGCTTCTGGCAATCAATGCACCACTGACCTGCTGACTCACCTTACACAGTAAAATAGTATGTATCTTCACAGATTCACAGGCAGCGCTATTGTTGCTACAACAATACAAACCATCAGAATACTATTTCAGAACAGTTCACATATTCCACATAATCAAAAAACTGGAAAGCAGCAAAATTGAGTTAACTTTACAATGGATACCCAGCCACGTAGATATTGCCGGTAATGAAAAAGCGGACAGGATGGCTAAGGACGCAACTATGCTGTCGCCACAGGAGGAAAGTGTAATATCACTCCCAGCTGCTACTTCAGATTTCAGCAGAAGACTCATTGAGACATGGAAGAACGCATTTTTAAACTCCACCAAAGGTTCAACATACAAACAGCAAGTCAGTGCACGGGATGTCTCTATATATATAAATATCCCTAGGAGCGTTCAAACGTTCGGCTCCAGAGGAAGGCTTGGCCATACTGTGACCCAGTCATACTTATACAGATTCAACCTGACCCAGGCCGCTACCTGTCTGCTGTGTCATTTGCATGAGGAGACCTTACAGCACATATTGGTGGATTGCCGGACGGACATCCCAGGAGTGCCGAGACTGAGGGGATTTGGTATGGACGCAATACTGAACGACAACTCATATTGGGCGGTGGCAGAGAGGATCTACAGGCGACATCGTGTCATCGAAGAACAATCCAGAAACATGTAATAAGAAGAAGAAGAAGAAGTAATATAAAAGAATTTATAACTTGCTCATCATATATGTTTAGATATTTAAGACTATGTTATTAATGTGTGCTGAATTGCAAAGATATGTTTACAGAGTGTAACCTCATAAAAGAGAATATTTTGAATTTTCTAATTTCAAATTTTACTTATCAATTAACTTTTCATTGTAATATTTAATGAATCGTTGATTAATTCTTATACTATGTTTTAATTGATTTTCATGTCATCAGTGTGTCACTCCTTTTTTTTTAAACTACATTTTTTTTAAAATACATAAAAATATATTTTTGTCATCAGTGTCATACTCCTTTTTTTAAGTATATGCAACCACATATACTTAACGCTATGAACACACAAAAATCCTATGACCTAGCTGGTGTTTAACACTATACAGTTGTGTTGAGTACATGGGCAGAAGCGTATTGTTTTTATAATGCTTGTAATGTTCTAAGTATGTATATATATATTGTAGCGTGACCAAGGTATACAGAACTAAGAGATATTCTTAACAGTGAAAACTATGGATAATACAGAAGCAAACCCAGCCAAATTTAACTTGTAATAAAGAATTAATCATGAAAAATAGATCCTATAAGGTGAAGAATTTAAAAACAAAATATTATGAAATTAAAGGAGTATTAAAACAAAACAATCACTATGAAGAAGGATTAGGTGATAGATAGAATTAATAAAGAGAAAATTAGGAGTCCAATGAGAAGGAAATAGATACCCCAATGACACACTAGACATACTGAAAAATAAAAATGACTCAGACTTAAATTGGCAAACACCCAACTAGATTAGAATGGTGAGATATTAAATATAATTGTAATTAAGATGATAAGAGATAATATAAGAGAATAAAACTGTATTTTAAATAGTAACCATACCAGTGATGTAAATCTTTGAATATCAGAAAAGACTGATTGTTAAATAAAAATGTATGTAAAATGATACGAAAAAACTGGATAATTATAACCAGCATTATAAATAATGAATAATATTATATCTAGATGCTTATAGTTTCATACTATAACCAGTAAAACAAACAATGTAATTGAGATTTAGTCAAAGAAAGGGAAAGTGTGGCAAACTAACCTAGCAAAATATGAATTTACTCTTATAATGATAATAAATGTGATCAACAGGATATAAAACTGTTGTGCATTTTATCTAGATGAAAATAGATAACACAAGGATCATTCTAATGCAAATATAAGACAACTAGAATGTTGTAACTGTTATAATTAATGTAATATATTCTGATGAAGTAAGATACAGATTGAAGTACACACCTTGTACAATAAAAACCCAATGAAATACTTATTCAAAATGAGAATAAATACTATCAACAGCATCAGTGATAAATAAACTAATTGTTGTAATGTAAACAAAATAATACCTAAAACTGATCAAACCATTAATAATGTATTTATAATGAACATAGCTGTCTGTACCTAGATGTAAGATTTGTTATGTAAAATAAGCAATAACAAACTGTCATATAACTGAATAGAGACTATAATGGTTAATTAGAAATAAGATTTTAGTGAAACAAAATAAGTACCACAAAGAAACAATTATAAAAGAAAGCCATTCTCATAGTACAAAAACTCATGTGTTTTTTATAACAGAATAACATGAAACAGTCATGTAATTAACAGAAAGATGTTAACCACAAGTTCGTATGATTAGTCAACATTAAATATAGTGTTATCAACCATCTAAAGGGACTGAGAATATGGTACCAAGCTAAAATAATTCATAATGTTATAGGCACCATAAGCCTAGAATTACATTTTATAGTTATTCCCTAATTAAATGTTCAGAATGTTAGCTCATCACAACAAAGGACATGGTAGGAGCTAAGTTCAATAGTGATCATATGTAATTGTAAATAAAATAATAGTAAAACATAGTTTAATAAAAATTATTGTAATAATATATAAGTAAAAATAAGCATCTTTGTTAATAATGGACGGAATTATATCATAAGGGGTGTTAAAACGTGCATCAGGACAAAAGCCAGAAAATGGTGATGTTGTATTTAAGTTTACATGTGGTATAAGTGACTTATGTCCATTAGAAACTATTTTGATGAATTCTAGTAAGAAAGTTGGCATTGTTTTCTTAATCTCTACCCCAGAACCCCACGCCACTAAAACAATTTAATTCTTTGCCCAAGGAAGGGGAGGATGACTCTATGATGGAATGTCATCATATCCCACCAATCACAGGGCGTAAATCTACTAAACGCACAGGTATTGCAAATTGGAACAGCGAGGTGAAGCGGCATCCTAGAGTCACTTTTGATCGACCTGCGATGCTATACAGATGACGAATTCTGCCGATCAAATTATCGCGAGTTACCCATCATGCTGTGCGAACGAATGTAAACAAGAGATTCTAACCTAATCAGTCAAAGTTATTGAAAGTATTGTGAATTATAATTTAATGAAGTGTAGTCAAGTTAACAGTGTTTAGGGAATTGCATAGTGTATAATAGTTTGCAATTCAGTGAGGTTGAGGAAACTATAGTGCAATTATTGTTACTTACTTATGTTATGGTTATATCCAACAATGGAATTCGAACTGATTCCACATTTGTAAATAATACCACAACTCAAACACTAAGATATCATTCAAATACTCACTTTTTTATTATTCAATTGTAATTTAGATGTAACTTAAGGTTAAGGATGGTTAACCTTGCCTAACTTAATAACCTAAAAGTGTCGAACTTACTCCGACAAGATTTATAATATAATATTAAGAAGTTATGGTTAACAAATGTAACCACTCTCCTATTCTGAGATTTTATCATTGTAATTAACATATTTTAGTCTGTATTTTGCAGTTCAATGAACCTAATTATTTAAGTTTACTTGAGACGATTCTCGTCTACCACTATTTTATTGTAACAAGACGACAACCCTGAGATGTGAGTTTCCGAACCATAATAAGTGATTGTAAACAAGGTTAATTTAGTTGAATGTATTTAATTAGGATTCAGAATTATTTAGACTCTAAATAAATAGCAATTTTTAAACATTAATGGAGCATTCATTTATTTGAATTTAACAATAATGATTTTATTAGTAGAGTACAGGTTGTTTACTTGTTAAACAGTTGGCAGCACTTATCACCGGCAAAAGTGAACCTATTCAAACATTTTGTTTTTAACTAATAACCATAAATTTTCTACTAGGTTATCCCGAATGAAGAACCTGCATTCAAAGTAAGTAAGTATTTATAAGCCTGACATGATTAGTCCAACATTAAGGTAACCTATTTAGAACCGACATCAAGTGAAGATTCCTTCGGATGATGTTCTGGATTAACATTAAATACTCATGCAAGAGATCTACTATCAACAGATTGTTCCATTAGTGATGGTGTTTAACTAATTAACCAAATAACTAGATAATCAACAATAATAAATTACTTTAAAAAATTCAAAAAAGAAGAATAACAATATTAATACAATTAAATAAATAATAATAAAATTTTAGAAGAGAAGGCAATCATGGTTTTCAATTATATATATATATATATATATATATATATATATAAAATTTGTGATGTTTTCAATTTGTTTCTTCTGCAAGTAGATAATATCTACTTGCAGAAGAAACAAATTGAAAACATCACAAATTATATAATTACTGCAAGAAACATCGAGTTACTTATATAGAAAAAAAAATATATATATATATATATATACGAGGTTGATTTGAAAAGTTTATGGCCTACCATATGAACGAATGTATGGCGTTTGTTTTGTACCGCATCATGGCGCCACATTCACCCCACGAACAGCTGTGAAGAGTCAAGTCAGGTCAAGTCATTGTTGCTGAGAAACAGCTGTATAAATAAGGTTATCTCACAGCAACGCTGAAAATGGAGAAAACTGAACATCGTTAAGAAAGGTTTAACGCCAACAGAAATTTTTAATAAGATGAAGAATGTGTTGGGTGATGCTGGACTTTATTTACTACAGTGAAAAAATGGACTACTGAATTTAAATGTGGTCGTGCAAGTTTGGAAGATGACCCGCGTACTGGGCGTCCGAAATGTGCCACTATACCAGAAATCATCAATAAAGTGCACAAATTGTTTTGGAAGATTGTCGTTTGAAGGTGTCTGAAATTGTTACGCCTGTGGGCATCTCAGATGAAAGGGTACATCCCATTCTTACTGAGGAATTATGTATGAAAAAGGTGTCTGCAAGATGGGTGCCGTGTTTGTTAACAAGTGACCAAAAACGCATGCAGATGCAAGCTTCTCAGGAATGTTTGGACTGTTTTAAGAAAAATCTGAAAGATTTTATTTGTATATTGATGAAACTTGGGTCCATTACTTCACTCTAGAAACAAAACAACAGTCGAAACAATGGATACATAGTGATTCACTGCCTCCAAAATTGGTAAAATCAATTTTGTCGGCTGGAAAGTGTATGGATCCATTTTCCTAGGATGCTAAGGGGATATTGTTAGGCTACTAGATTGCCTTGAAAGGGGTCAAACGATAAATGGAGAGTATTAGGCTAACCTTTTGGCCAATTAAATGTAGAAATTCGAGAAAAAAGACCACGTTCAGCAAAGAAGAGGATCATTTTCCATCAGGATAATGCATGCTCTCACATATGCGTTGTGTATATGGCAAGAATCGCCAAGTTGAAATACAATCTGTTGCACCATCTGCCTTATTCGCCTGATTTAGCGCCATCTGACTTTCATCTATTCCCAAACCTCAAAAAACTTTCGGGGGGAGATTTTCCTCAGATGACGAGCTGAAAACGGCAGTAAACGGTTACTTTGAGAACCTAGAAGAATCGGACTTCCTCAACGGGGTAAGTGATGGGGTAATGACTTAACGCTTCACTGCTGTTCGTGGGGCGAACATGCTGCCACGATGCAGTAAGAAACAGAAACGCCACACATTTGTTTCTATGGTAGGCTGCAAACTGTTCAAATCACCCTCGTAATTAAAAAACAAATTAGTTTTAAATAATGCCATACTTATATATCCTCAATTTTTTCATTGAGAATCTGGGTACTTTTTGTGCAGTATTTCACAGATAAATTTTCATGTATTTGGATTTTATACATGTATATTTCACATTCTCATGTAATAATTATCACTGATATACTCTACCTGTATTTAAAAATGCTACACTTAGATAAGGACTTATTCACTACTGAAATAGTAGATTTTGTTGTTTGGTTAGTGATTGAAGTGCTCGATTTCAACAGGACCTTCATGGATTTGAACCTGAACATGAACTAAATAGTTTTTCAACTTACTACACGTAGTTTTACAATGCCATTTAGAGCTTTACCTCATGTACAATATCATGCCCAGTACAAACTGTAATATACCAGATGCAAGTTAAAAAGTGCCATTTGATCTTCATCATTTTCTCTTTTAAAATAAGTTGGAAAGTTAATTAATTATATAACTACCCAGAAATTCACACTCAAGAAAAATACTAATTTTTTATTTCTGATAAATAGAACAGCGAAACTAATAATGATAAAACAAAAAATTAACATTTAAAAAATATTTATCTTTTGAAACAGCACAGTATAGATCAGTTAATAATCGCAAACTACTGATAGGACTGCTTCAGTCTGTGGGACTAGAATTGCATATACAGTAGATCATTACCCCCATACAGTTGACAGCATCCCCACCATACTGCCTTCTGTGCCTTTCACTGTTTCTCAACACAATGTTCCTACTTCTGTTTGAGTTTATAAATATGAGTGTCTTTCTCCGGAGACTTGTCACATTCTCCAGTCTTTCAGAGGACTTGAAACCTCATTCTCGTACCACTGATGAAAGTCATTGTGGGCACAGCCAAAATGTCTTGGAATGGCTGAACTTTAGTGGACAATTTATTTTAGATACAAAAAATTTATTTTCATGTTATAGTTTGTACCATTACAGCTGTAAGAGCTTCTGGTCTTTATTATATCCTTGCATTCCATTAAAGGTGCGGGGTGTTTTTGCACCCAGGGCATGATTGCAGCATCTGGGTCGAGCCCAATCCCTGCAAAGTGATAAACTTAGTGCTAATATAGTAAATGGGTGCCTAAAACTGGAATGGTCAACCGCCAACACGGTTATCTGCTAGATGGTGGGGGAAGAAGACTTTAGTGTATAGCACTGCCGTTGAAAGTGATTCAGGCAACAGATGTTTCCTGTCTCAAGGTAAGCGTCATTATTATACCCTACATGACCTGGCTTAATTTATTTAAACATATACAGTGACAAGTTCTGAAAATTGTGTAGTCATCAGAGTTTATATAACATCCAAATATATTATACCAATGTTTTACCTGTGTTGTTAATTGTAATTTACCATCTTCATCTGTATGTACAAGTTCATAAAACTCCTGCCATTTGATATTTATGGAATTTATTGATTTACCTTACATTCTATGATAATGAATGATTCTAGTTTTTCAACAATATTAAACTATTACACTACAGTCATATTCTAATTTCTATGATGACATTATGAAACTGCCAACTGAATTGTGGTCTAATTACTAATTATTATTACCTTGGTTACACAGAATCCTGTGTAATAGAGGAAGTGCACCTCCTTGCCAAAATGAATAACAGCCATCAACTAACTTGTTCGTACGACCCTGAAAGCCTCCTTCATATTTCATTTGCCTGTTAACTGTCCACCTCTAGGAACAAACATACACATAATGAAACATATTTCTGAACTATCTTAAATGTATTAATTTGTAAACATACTACATTTACTTATAAAACCCCTTCATTTTTTGAAAGAAAGAACAAATTGGCCTTATATATATACTGGACCCTTCTATCTAAATACACTGATCTGTTAGCACTGGTAGCCAAGAAGCTTTTCGTGCAATAAAAATCTGCATTCTTTACACTTACCAGCAGGACAATAATCAGCAGCAACGTAACTATCACTTCCACGCTCTGCATGCCTAGGTCAATGACTCATAGTGTATCAATCATACTAGTCTTTCTCAACACATAATAGCATTAGTATTTTAGTTTCTCAGTAAGCATTACAAAAATTACCACTCGTCAAACGTGTGCACTATCATGAATTTTACCCATAATAAACATACTGTCAAATTTGCCAACAGAAACTGTATGTAGGACGCAAGTCATGAATTATCTAATTACCTGTTCAACTAAATGTAATTAGCAAAAATCAAAAACAAAAAATAGATTAATGGCTGCAAAAAGGTGTGACCACCATTTGAAAAAGTTTTCAGTTATGGGTAAGAAAATGTGTGTGTGTGTGTGTGTGGGGGGGGCATAAATTCTGCAAATAAAACTGCAGAAAACTAGGGAAATTTCATGACATTTCTAAGAATAAGGTAGTAAATGGAAACAAATTTAAATTAAGAAGAGTCTGGGCTATCCAATTCCTGTGAAGAAACAATTTGAGTTTGGTTCTGAAGATGTTTACATTACTCTGTCAGTGATGGCGTCAAGAATACACAGACGAGGTAATAGACTTTCATTGGTTCGTGATACTACAGCAGTAAAAAACACTAGTTTATTCTATTACAGACCACCTTCTGATTATTTAGGCATGGCAAGATCTACAATTAAAAGTGTACTTATGCATATCATGTAAATAGAAGCAAACATTGCTCACAAGGACTCAACAATTCAGTGTATTACCATGTTAATGGTTACAGAAAATGGTACTGTCTGGCCATGATTCGAAGAGCGAGCATTGTGTAAGGTGGGAGAAGCATGGCCGGATACTACGGTAGGCTAAGTGGGGGTAAACCAAACGGCTAGTACACATATTTCACCCTACCTCGCTTACAAGCGGCCACGTGGTGGGGGAGAGTAGCTTCGATCATCCAGTTGCAGCCAGACAGTACAAACTCCCTTCTTATTATGTCTTTAAAAGTAAAACTGTGCCCAACGGCAAATCCCCTAGAAGGATTGTTATCTGTGTTTAAGAGGATGGGTGGATAGTGACAGATCTGATATTAGACTGTTAGATCTGATGACACATGTGAGCATGAACCTCATGAACACTGTAAATACGATATATCGAATAAATACACACCCCACAACAATTTGAGGTGGACTAATTTTTGTCCTGCACCACCTGATATCTCCAAATGACCAAATGAAGCTTTAAAAAAAAGAACAGTATCAATAATACTGTTACGATGGTCTCACGGATCGTCGTATGGTACAGTCGAAACGAAATACAGACACCAATGAAATCACTAATTACCAGCTTTAATTAATTAGTCACAAATAACAATCTGTATCAACAAGGTACTCTCATACAATAATTCAAGTCAGATTTGTCCACAAGCAATAATAATAATGTCAAGTAACATTATTGACAGATATTCCAGAATAATGTTCCAATCTTCTGGCGGTGTGCCAGCATAATTTGAGAAGTTAACGTGCACTTGAACAGTCTTGGTACTTGACTGCGCAGCCTTGATACAGACACTGTACCTGTTCAGCTAGCCAAGAAAAGAGTAGAAGGATGCTCTCGACTCTTCAAGAACTTTCCGTAATAGTCATAACAATCCTGTAATTTATATATTGAGTAAGAAATGTTTTTAATTTAAAAAGTAAAGCCTGCACAAAGTGAATCCTGAGTAAAGAGGACATTTGTCCAATGCAGACAAATTCTGTGGTCTTGCCAATGTCACAGGTGTCTATCAACATCTTTTTTGTATGGTGTACATGTGGACTAATGTCTCATTATTGTATACTCAGAAACTTCTCTAACCCAGTAAAGAATTTTGTCCCTTATTATAATTTCACTTTGCACAAGTTTTATTGTACCAGTTTTCTGTTTTTTAGATGCCACCTTTCTGCTACAAATTACCATGTCACCTGATTATCCCTAACCTCAAAAGTGGTCAATTTATGAAAAGTACTGGTCTAAAATGTTACATTTAATTGAAATAAACGTTCAATGTGTCTTCAGTGCTGTACATTTATATGGTGTTTGATGTTCTTATTTATTATCGATTTTTAGTTTTGTTTAAATATTTGTATTTAAAGACTGCCAATTTTTTAGCACTAAAAATGGAAGAATTTGGGATCTCTTTATAATGTAAGTAAATACAGTATCTGAAAATGTGGAACAGAAATTCAGTTTTTAATGTAAACACAGAGTTATTATTTTGAACCATTTCTGAAATTATTTATAAAGTTTGTAAAAGATGCCTGTCAGTAATAAGGGTTTACTATATGTAATAACAAAGATGCCTGTCTATGTGCATTAAACAGAATTATGTACATAATGGAGAAAAAATGTAGTACTAAATAAAGTACCAAGTATATGGAGAAATATTCTGGTAAATACACATTTATATAATACAGTAAATAAAACATATTAGTAAAAGAAAATTACGAGTGGAATTGTAATATAACCCTTCCACCGTTCCTACATAACGATATGAATGAAGATGCAAGTAAAGATAAAAAATTAATTTTTAAAACACTGTAGGAGTAACTAGATAAGGAAGGCAATTTATTGATTATAGGCAACTGTAATAGTTAAGTACAAAATGAGAATAAAGTAACTGAGAGAACGGTGGACAATGATGGCATGGTGGTGAAAACATTAGTGATGACAGAATTATAGAATTAACTACAGAAGATGAGCTAATAAAGATGATAACTAATAAAGAATGTAAAGAATAAAGCAGTAAGCCAAGCAGAATATGGGCGTAACCATTGTTTGGTAAAAATGGGATCGGGAGTGAAGAGACAAAGGAGAGGTGGCAGTGGACAAGGATCGAAAGGTAGAAAATCAAAGGTAGGAAATGTAAAAAGAAAATTTTAAAAATTTAGACAGAAAATTGTATAGAACAGAGGAGGATGATGTAGGGCAGGAGATCAGGTAAAAAAGATACAAACAAAATATATTAACTGTAGAAGTAGCAAGCTGTGGAAAGTGAACATAGCAAATAATACCATACTGAGAACACAGTGGTAGTCAGACGAGTTGAAAAAATTATTAGAGGGAAGAGAGAGGAAGAGATTTTTTGAACTAAAAAAAATTGAAGATTATGAGAAATGTAAGGGAAACAGAGAAGTGAATATGGAAGTGAAGTAATAAAAAAATGGGATGTAGTTTATACATGCATAGAAAGACAATTTTACACAAAATAAGAAATTGTTAATGGTACATTGAAGTTATGGCGTACTAAGAAGTTTAATACGATCACTTAAAATGAAAAGATGGAAATTTTAGTGAAATTTATAGACAACAGAAACAGAGTTTGGTAGGAAATACTGGGAAGCACAGGAGATAAAGGAATGGAGTTAATGTGGGAAGAGGTAACTGACGTTGTGGAAATTGCCTAGAAGGGATAATATGCTTGCATTTTTCAGATTATTGCTGGAGTAATCAGAAAATTAAGGGAATAATGAATGAAGCCATTAAAATAAAGAAGGTATGGAATAACTGGAATAAACGGGTTTATAACACCAATTCTTTAGCACAGAGATACAATAGATTGCAATAATCATTGAGGGATAATGTTACCAAGTTATCTTTCCAGGAAAATCACGGCAGGATACCTACAAAGAAGGTTACAAATAAAGGTGGGCACTACTGTTGAGGAGATTATAACTAATTTTACAGGTGGAAAGTCTAATCAAGATTTAGTTTTTATAATAATGCAAATTCGTAAAAGATTAAAGGCAAGTTTATGGAAATAAATTACAATTTTATAGATTTGGAAAAAGCTTTTGACTGGATGTATTTGGATTTCAAAGCTTTTGAAAAAGTGAGAATGTATGGAAGATGTCATATAGAAAGGCAACGATGATGAAACAATTGATTGTATGCAGGGAAAAATTACTTTTACAAAGATGGGTCATGTTACTTTTACATGAAATGGGAATAGGAGTTAAATAAGGATGTGTAATGAGTCCATTATTGTTTTTAATAACAATAATGGAGGGTAAGGGAAAGAGGGAAATACGATAGAGATGTTTGTGGATGACATGATCTTACTGGCTAACACAGAAGAGAACTTGCAAGTCAACCTAAATATTATGAATGAGGCATAATGGAGCATAAACATGCTAATAAATGCGAAGAAAACAAAGGTCTTGATAATAACGGTGTACACAATATTGAACTAAATGAACAGAAAATTGAACAGTTAAAAAAATTCATATATTTGTGAACAATATGTAACGGGGAAAATAAAGCTGAGGGTTTATTTTTTTTATTTTTATAATAATTGTAATAATCTGGGGCCAATTTGGCTGGGCAACATTTATTGTCACTAAAGTTTGATTTGTTTAACACCTTGTGTTTAGCTCGGTGTCACGTCGAGCTAGGTACGAGAAATTATAATGTTGGAATGTGGGTGCGACCGCGCGTGTGTGCCGCTTTTTGCGACGTAAGCTCAGAGGACAAAAGGACATGAGAAGGTATGTAATCTTGAACCCGAAGTGTATGACAGAAGGAAGACAAATTCTAACTAATTATCATGTCACGTGATTCTTTTTAGCGAATCACAGACCAAGTTGCCGTGGATGAAGAGGTCGTGGCTATTGTAGACGCTGGTGTTGAGCGACTGTCGTTTAACAAACATCCAACCGGCCGATTGAATAAAAAAGGCTCGCGAGCCAAAAGTGTAATCAATCAACAAAATGTGTATATAACTATAATGGAGATCATGTTAGAGTGAACTAGTGTTGACGACAAGATAGTGTCAAAATTAAAAAAACCTGATAAAACAACTTTCGGAATATTTACGTAAAACTGTGGCGGACAACATGCGGCGGAACCAGTGAGCACGTGCAGTAAGAGTAACTAATTTTAATATTTGGCCAACAACTAGAAAGAATTTCATTTTAAATTGGAAAAATTAGTCCATTATAATGGGAGTGGGAAGATAAAATATAATAGGGGGCAAGTATGAATGAGTGAGCGGGTACTGGGTTGTCTTTATATAATATAGTTAAATTTTACGTTAAGGTAGAATATTTACCATGTTCCAATAGCCTCAATGTTTGTTATTGTACTTTCGAAGAAAAAGTAATTAAGATCAACAGGAATAATTTTTAGACGAAAATGAATACTGAGTAAATTTAAAAGAAAAGTAAACCAAATGTTGAAATTGAATAATAAACAGAGCTAATTAATATAGTCAAAGAGCGTGTTTATTACGTAACGAACCCAGAAAAGGTAAGTGTTATGGGAATTAATAATAATGTCGAGAATACAGTTATATGTCTTTTATTAATTAATGTAAATATGAAAGTTATCAATGGCGCCCGAACAGGGACAGTTTATACAAATTATATTTCGTATAGGCTATGCCTACTCGCAGATGTAAGAGACATTAGTGGGAGTTACATATGAATTAAAATTAAGTACAGAGAAATAAGAGTATATTATAATATGATTAATAGGTGCATTATAAATAAATAAGAAAAAATCAAATAAGCAAAATGAATACCAATGACGAGAAAAAAGTAGATGTCAGCATAACTGACGAAACATTTACATTTACTCAACCCCAGTTAGTCAGATTAGCGAGTCTAGTGCCACCGAATCTGTTGAATTAAATACAATACAAGTAACACCCATCTCAACTCAGTATGAAAATAAAACCGATAAGATTGCTGCAATGATGCAGTTGCTGTTAAAGATAGATAGTAAATGTGACAATTTAGATAGTAAATATGAAAAACAAAATGTAAAGTTGGATGAACAAAAGAGGGATTCTGATGTTAAGTTTAATAAAATTAATAGCAAGTTCGATGAACAGAAGAATGAAATCAATGATAAATTGAATGAACAAAATATTAAATTTGATGAAGTTAGGAACGAGATTAAACAACAGAATTTTAATTATAGTAACCAAGTGAATGAAATTAATACACGTTGTGATGATATTAAAGAGCAGATATTAGAATCAGTAAACTATAAGTTCAATGAACAGATTAGTGAAATCACAGAAAATATTGAAAGTAAAATAAATGATGTAAATGAACAAATGACACACCGAATTAAAGCTCAAGTTAAAGAACAGAGTGTAGAGATAGAAAGTAAGTGTATAAATAAGATTAATGAAAATAATGATGACATAAAAATTAAAATAGTGTAGGTAGAAAATGTGTGTAAACAATCTGTGCAAGAGAGTATCATAGATATATACTACTGGATTGTGTGCTCTAATGTAGGCAAGGCGCGAAACTCAGTCCGGCTGCGACACGTTCCCCCCCCCACTCTGTAGTGTACTTCCAGTGTAGTCACGTCTACTTACATGCTGTTTGCATTCCGTGTTTTTGTTGACGCGTGATTGTTGGAAGGTTGTGGATGTCTATAAAGTACACTTTATAATTTGAAGTTAACAAGATGCCAACGTATTGTGTAGCGTGCAACTGTAAGAACTATGCTGTTAAAAACTGCGGCCTGTCATTTCACACGTAAGTAAAATTTTTATCAACAACATTATGACTTACATAACATAGGTATTTTAATCATTGTACTTTAAATAGTATTGATTTATTTATCGATCTCATACTAGTAGTCTGCTCTAATTAAATTAATGTTTTTTTATCTGAAATTATTAAAATTAAAATAATAATTTAATTAATTAAATGTTGTGTTTTATTAAAATTAAAAATATTATTAAAATAGCAATTTGTTTTTGTCAAGTACTTTTCACATTGAGGCTCTTTTATTGTGTTGAAAATTGGAAAGAAAATTAGCGTATGCATAATATTGAGTTATTTTTCAATTTTAAACGCAAAAAAAGGATATTTCTGAAAGTTAAACTTTAATAAATAAAAACTCATTTTTTTTAATTCAATGCAGGTTTCCAAAAAGTCCAGAACTTCGAAGCAGGTGGATAAATGCAACGAAGAGAAAAGGATTTACACCGTCGACGCAGTCCAGACTTTGTAGTAAGCATTTCGAAGACAGTGCGTTTGAAGTCGGAGGTATAATCAGAAAATTAAAAAAGGATGCAGTCCCTAATTTATTTGACTTCCCACCTCATTTGCACACAAAGCAACCTAAACATAGAAGGCGTATTAAGAAATTTGAGGTAAATCTTTCTGTTTATATAAAAATATTTAAGCCAATCAGGTTCATAACTAAACTTTTCATCTTTTTAAAAAGGGCTCATACAGAAAATTTTTAATCTTTCCAGTCCGTTTTGGTTACTTATTTGGAAATGTTTAATGAAGAAAGTTGTGTTAGTGGTTGAATTCACAAGCAGAATGATCACTGTTGCACACCACTATATAAAAAATTATCCCGATTAGCGCTTTCAAGCTTCACAGCTCATCGTCAGATCAGAATTGAAAGGTATAATGTGAAAACAAACCCTTCACCCCCATCTCACCCCACCCTGCTCACACACAACAAGCTATAATTCAGATGTCCCTTCCCCCCTCTGCGACCTGTCCCTCCATCTGGACAGTTACATATTTTTCTAGCAAATTCCTTGTGTTTCAGTGTTGTGTGTGTGTGTGTGTGTGTGTGTGTGTGTGTGTGTGTGTGTGTGTGTGTGTGTGTGTGTGTGTGTGTGTGTGTGCATTCCTTTTAAACCTACCAACCTACCGCCTTCCTCTCCACACCCATGGGTCAGTCACACACCCTTATTTTAAACCATCCAATTAGTACTATGCAATTTAATTCTTAATCGTATCTATCTGTCCTCTATCATTTACTTCTTAATTATGTTATAAAATATTTCTTCATTATCAAATTTAATTTTAGTATTAATTAAATTGTCTAACCCTTTTTCTCTTTCTTTCAATATTTCTAACTCCTCTCTAAGCTTCCTTTCAACTGTGTTATTTACTACTTTTATAATTTCGTAGTCTTCCAAAGGATTATCGAATGCGAAAGCATAATACAAAAACTAGGAAATGAAAATGATAAAAAAAGAATAAGGTGGGAAGTAGGGAATGTAGTAGATAAAATATTTAAGAAAAATTTGTATAATTCAAAAAATGAACAAAAAATCAAATCAACTGTAACTAAACTAAAGAATAAAATAAAAAAGAATGATATTATAGTTACGAAGGCGGACAAAGGAAATACAATGGTACTACTGAGAAAGGACAAATACAAAAAGAAAACGGAAGAATTTATAAGTGAAGGACCATATGAGGAAATAAAGTATGATTATACAAGTAAGTACCAGTCAAGGATAAAACAAATGATGAAACACATAACATTTATAGAAGACAATAAGAAAAAGTATTTATTAGAAAGTAATCCAACAGCACTAACTTTTAAAAGTCAGGTTAAGATACATAAAGAAGGAAAACCAATTAGACCGATTGTTTCTTTTATTAATGCACCTATTTATAAATTATCAAAGGAAGTTAGCAGAGTACTGAAAGAGAAATATGAATTTGGGACTAAATACAACATAGAGAATAACGTAAAATTGATAGAAAAATTAGAAAATATTAGAATTAATGTAAATACAAAATTGATATCACTGGATGTTAAGGATATGTTTACCAATATCACAGTAAATAAAGTTATTAAGTTAATAAAAGATAATAATATGGGAGAATACAGGTATAAAAATCAGTTGATTAAAGTAATTACAGAATGTGTAAATCAGAACTATTTTAGGTTTAATAACAAGTTTTATATATAGAAAAAAGGTTTACCTATGGGGGCTTCATTATCCCCTATTCTTGCAGAAATATACATGAATGATTTTGAAAAGCAATTAATAAGTTCCACTAAGTATAAAGACAATATAAAATTATGGTCTAGATACATTGATGATGTATTAGTAATTTGGGAAGGAAGCATAGAAGAAGTGCATGAGTTTATAAATGAGGTAAATAATACGGATAAAAACTTACAATTTAAAGAAGAGATAGGAGGTAAGAAAATAAATTACTTAGATTTAAACATAGAAATTAAAGATAATGAGAAACTACAGTTTGGGATATTTAGGAAAGAGTCGTATTCTGATATAATTATACCAAGAGAGTCTTACCACCCTTATAGATATAAAATGGCGGCAATCAATTCATTTTGTTACAGAGCTCAGAAGTGTTTAAAAGAGACCGAATCAAAAGATAGGGAGTTAAAAATGATAAAGGGAATTGTAAGGAATAATAATTATAACACCAACATAGTGGATAAAGTTATGAAAAGGGTTAACATACAAAAAGCTAAAACAGAACCAGAACAAAAGAATTATGCAGGGTCACTGACATACATAGGTTCACATACTAAAAAAATTATAAAATGTTTTAATAAATACGGAGTAGATATAGCTATTAAAAAATGTGAAACGGTATTGATAAGATAAGGAATAAAAATATAGAAAAAATTCCAGTATTACAGAAAACCGGAATTTATAAATTAAAATGTAAAGACTGCAACAAAGTGTACCTAGGTGAGACAGGACGAAAATTCATATGCAGGTTGTCTGACCACAAACGTGGAGAAGGTAATAGAACAACCAATTCGTTATATGCAAGACATTTCATAGAAGACAACCATAAGTTTGTTAATCCTTTGGAAGACTACGAAATTATAAAAGTAGTAAATAACACAGTTGAAAGGAAGCTTAGAGAGGAGTTAGAAATATTGAAAGAAAGAGAAAAAGGGTTTGACAATTTAATTAATACTAAAATTAAATTTGATAATGAAGAAATATTTTATAACATAATTAAGAAGTAAATGATAGAGGACAGATAGATACGATTAAGAATTAAATTGCATAGTACTAATTGGATGGTTTAAAATAAGGGTGTGTGACTGACCCACGGGTGTGGAGAGGAAGGCGGTAGGTTGGTAGGTTTAAAAGGAATGCACACACACACACACACACACACACACACACACACACACACACACACACACACACACACACACACACACACACACACACACACACACACACACACACACACACACACACACACACACACACACACACACACACACACACCACTGAAACACAAGGAATTTGCTAGAAAAATATGTAACTGTCCAGATGGAGGGACAGGTCACAGAGGGGGGAAGGGACATCTGAATTATAGCTTGTTGTGTGTGAGCAGGGTGGGGTGAGATGGGGGTGAAGGGTTTGTTTTCACATTATACCTTTCAATTCCGATCTGACGATGAGCTGTGAAGCTTGAAAGCGCTAATCGGGATAATTTTTATATAGTGGTGTGCAACAGTGATCATTCTGCTTATTTGGAAAAGGTCAAAATTAATAGAAAAAGAGAGTGTAGTGATAAAGTATCTTGTTTTGTGAGCCTTTGAGTTTTTTAACTATTTTATCAATCTTAATAAATATAAAAATTGAAAAAAATAAAAATTGAATTCTATAAATTTTTAAACATAAAAATTTCTTTAAAAAATTTAAGGGTACTCAATTTCAACCCAAATACTGAAGTAATTTAAAAGTGTACATTCTGTTTTAGAATACTGGAAAAAATGAAGTTCAACAGGAATCAACCCCATCTGTCGAAGTTGATGGCAATCTTGAAGCATCATCAACTTCGAATATACATACAGTCCCTCATATTCAACAGCAACAAAGCATTGTAAGACAATTTATTAAATTTCTACATCTAAGCAATATATTATTATCTAGTCTATTAATGTACTGTATAAAATTAGTATGTAACGTAGCATATATTGGTTACAGGCAATACAATCACCAACTAAAAACATCCTACGTAGAAAAGTTAAAATTTTGCAACAACGTATAAGAAGAAGAGACACGAAAATCAAGAATATGAGTGACATAATATCGATCCTAAAGAAAAAGATGAATGCACCTAATAGACTGTTGGAACTCTTAGAGAATAATTTTTCAGGTTTTCCTTTATATTTAATATTAAGCAATCTAAAAAATAAGTTTAAGAGTAAATTCAACCAGGTATATATGGACCAAATGAAAGATTTTGCCCTTACATTATACTTTTATTCACCTAAAGCTTATAATTTTTTGAGGAATAATCAGCTGTCTTTGCCAAACCCATCCACATTAATAAAATGGGTTGGCAATTTCAACTGCTCACCTGGCTTTATAGAAGAAGTGTTTTCTTATTTAAAAAATAATGTTAGCATTAAAAGTTATTTGCAACACGTTAACCTAGTATTTGATGCCATGAGCATTAGAAAACAGCTAATATATGATAAAAAAGAAGGTAAGCATATAGGATATATAGATGTAGGGTGTGGTATAAAAATAGATGACCATGAGGCACTTGCAACCGAGGCTTTAGTTTTTCAAGTCGTTTCTTTGAAAGGCAATTTTAAGTGTGCAGTGGGATATTTTCTTATTAATTCAATAAGTTCTAATGTACTCTCGCAGCTAATTAAAATGGCGGTTATAAAGTTAAAACAAGTTGGCGTCAATGTACAAAATGTAACATTTGATGGCACGACCACAAATATTGCTGCAATGGAAAAACTTGGCTGTAAATTTCCTGAAAAACCTTTTTTTAGTATTAAAGATATTGATCATAACGTTTGTGCCATGTTAGACGCTTGCCACATGTTGAAACTATGTAGAAACACACTTGCTGATAAAAAAATAATTGAATCGGGTAATGGGAAAAAAATACAGTTTAAATACATAGAAAATCTGTTATATGTACAAACTAAAGAGGGTTTAAAGTTTGCAAATAAACTTTCACAGACACGTTTTCTACAAAAATAAAATAATGAATGTGAAGATAGCTGCACAAACATTAAGTAGTAGTGTTGCTGACGCTTTACAATTTTTACTTGATAGCAAACATCCCAATTTCGAGGGCTGTGAGGAGACAATTAACTTCATTCGAATAATGGATAGACTGTTTGACTATTTTAATACAAGGGATCCCTTTGGTAAACACATTAAAGAACCTATAAAAAAAAGTAATGCTGACTACAGTAAAATGGTGCTATCAACCACCTATGATTATTTAAGTAAATTAAAAATAGAGGGTGTAGATATTTTAAAACATCCCAGAAAGACTTTTGTGTTAGGATTTCTTACTAACATTAACTCAATTGGCATTTTGAGTACAAAATTACTAAATGAGCTAGGGTTCAAATACATTTTAAGTTACAAATTTTCTCAAGACCACCTTGAATTGCTTTTCTCGTGCATTCGATCAAGGGGCGGTCATAATAATAACCCTAATGTTAATCAGTTTCGTCATGCATTAAGGAAATTAATGTTTAGGAATAGTGTTCAGGCTTCAAAGACAAGTAATAGTTTAGAGTTTGATATAAATCATCAAAATTGTATTCTTAGTTTTTACGGACCAGGTAACGCGACGGTTGATAATAATGAAGAAGAGGAAGAATTATTAGATCATATAGAATATGATATTGTAAAAGAGTGTGAGCTGTCTTATTACAAAGAAAATATACTTTATTACATAAGCGGTTTTATTGTTAAACAAGTAGATAAAATCATGAAATGTACAGAGTGTAGTGATTTGTTACAAGATGAAATTGAACTTCCTTGTAGTCGATTCAGTTTGTTTTTATCAAAGGGAAAATTGATAAGAGCATCTTAATAAGTATTTAAACTAGTAAAATTGTTATATAATTTATTTATTGCATTAAAGGATAAAAAAAAATTTAATTCTGATCACTGCATTTCATTAGCTTGTAGATATTTTAAAAGGAGTTTGTTTAAGGGGCATATTTCTAATTTTGATTTTACAGATGACAGCCATGAGCTCAAATTGATAAAATTAATAGGTAGTGTGTTTTTTAAAATAGTTTGCAATGCATTTGCAAAAGAAAAAACTGCACTGTTAAATAAATCAAAGTTAGGGGTATCAGAAATTAAACAAAATTATTTTGTTTAATAATATTTAATATACATAAAAATATGCATAAAAAATGTACTCTTATACCTAAGAAATCCAAAAGTAATACTTATATTAAAATTGTAAAGTAAATGATTTAAAAACATAGAATATATAATGTTTTAAAAGATATCTAAATTTAAACATTTGTAAAATTGCAATAATAAATTACGTGCCATTTTAAAACAATGTGTACATTTCTCCTCTGTTTATAGAATACCTACTGTCTTTGTTTATTAAAAATTACTTCAGTTGTGTCGGTTTTGAAACGAATAAACTCGATGTTTCGTTATCGAGTTTCAATGCAGCGCAGCTGGTGGAACCACTACAGAGTGGTGGGGAGAGCTGAACAGCCGCAGACCGAATTCATAGCACATCGTTAGCAATCCAGTAGTATATATCTATGGAGAGTATGGGGGTTATGAATAAACATAACCTTCAATATGAAAATAAATATGATAATAACTTAAAAGTAATTGAGCAAGATATAGTAGAAATTAAAGATGAATTACATGTGGCTGTAAGCCAAAATTTAAATAGTGTTGCGGAGCGAATATTGTATACTCACGAAGCAAAAGATGATATCGAACTCGAACAATTTAGTTGTGACAACCGGAGAGTACACCCGATGCAGTTTCTGAGTAGGGTAAGGGAATTTAACCAGTTTAATAGCAGTAGTTGGGAGATAAAATTGTTAAAGATTTTAAAGTGTTTTAAGGGCAGTTCTGAAATATGGGCGGAAGTACCTAACACAGAGTGGAGTAGCTATGAGAATTTCGAGGCAGCGTTCCGGAACAAATATTGGTCCGAAGAGGATCAGGAAATTTTACGTAGTAAAATCATGGGAACCGGGAATTTTGGGGGAATAAACAACAACATCACCATGTATGTAATGAGAATATTTAATGAGGCAAAGTACTTAGAGCCGCCGTTGCCGTTTCGGTCATTTGTTAGACATGTTAGTAAACACCTGCCCAGAGAAGTACAAATTACACTAATGACGAGAGAGATAGCGGACATAAACGAACTAGAAAACATACATACGATGTATTTCAAAACATAAAGGAACGGGAAATGAGGAGGCGTCCGAACCCGCCAGCGTCACACACTAACGGGAATTACCATCAATCCAGGGGGGGATACCAAACTCTTATAGAGGGGCGCGTGGAAGTAACAGTAGTAACCATAGAGGCGAGATGTGGAAATGTCCGAATTGTGAGTACGAGAATTTTGCTATCCGAACAGTATGTTACAGATGCAACAAGGTGAGAGATTCCCAATGGAGCAACGAGGCGGAGGTAACGACAGAGGAGGTGGAAATGCGATGAGAGGTAGAGGAGGATACAACCAAGCTGTGGCGGGTACGTCTACGGGAAACTAGACAAGACAATGGGGAACCGGGCCCAGCCATTGTCAGCAGGTAGCAGTGGGGTCCAAGAAGAATACCACTACCAGAGCAATATTATCATCACAGACATGTCAAAGGAGTTGTTGGAGGAGGACGACGCGAGAATTATGGAAACAAATGCTGGATTGACAGAGGTGATCGTAAACATAGAAGGTAAGAACTTTAAAACATTGATAGATACAGGAAGTGAGATATCAGTAATTTCAGAAAATGTAATGGGAGAGTTACAAAAAGTAAATAAGCATATTCCATCATTACCAGTTGCGGGTATAACAGTAGTGGGTGTAACCGGAGTACGGAGTAAAAGGGTTACTAGACAAGTACAATTGAATATATGCATGAATGAAACTGAATTTGAAAATACTTTTCTAGTGGTTAAGGGACTGAGTTTAGATGTAATATTGGGAAATGATTTCTTGGAGAGAAATAAAGCAGTAATAGATTTTAATAAAAGAATAGTAGAATTTAATAATGGGAGTGAACCAGTCAGGGTTAATTTTAAGAGGGTGATAGATGAGAATAAAGTTACGGAGATAAAAATAATACATAAACGAGTAGGCGATGGAGACGTAGAAACAAGAGTAAATATATGTCGAGAGAGTGAGATTGATGAGAGAATATGGGAAAATAGGGCGGATAAATTTTTTAATGAGGGTGGAGTTGTAGGGAGTCCCCAGTGACAGGCGTTATGGGCAGTTGTGGAACGTTTAGAGAAGTGTTTGCGGAGTTGCCTGGAAAAGCCAGGAACTATGTATGCGAGTTGAAGGTTCGAGAACACTCACCCTATATGCAGAGGAGTTATCCAGTGCCGTTTTTGAAGAGGAAAGCCGTGCAAGAAGAGTTGGACAGAATGATGGAGGGAGACATTATTGAGAGGTCGATATCACCATACTCAAACCCATTAGTAGTGGTACTCAAGAAGGATGGAAAGGTAAGATTGTGTTTAGATGCTAGAAAAATTAACCACATTATAATACCTGACCGGGAGTCACCGGAACCCATTAATGAAATTTTCCAGAAATTTAGCGGAGTCAAGTACATGACGTCTTTAGACTTGACAGCAGGATACTGGCAAGTTCCGCTAGCACCAGAGAGCCGGAGATATACTGCATTCCTCTTCAATGGTAAGAATTATCAGTTCAAACGTTTGCCATTTGGACTTAACACTAGTGTAGCAAGTTTCATAAAATGTCTAGATATAATATTGCAGCCTAAGGACTTGGATTTTTTAACTGTATATGTTGATGAGATACTAATAGCATCACGAACATTTTCTGAACATCTAGAACATCTTGAATATGTGTCAGATAAATTACAACAAGGGGGTCTAACGGTTAATTGGGATAAATCCAAGTTTCTACAAACCGAAATACACTTTTTAGGTTTCATTATTACTCCAGAGGGAATTCTAGCTAACCCTGATAAGGTAGAAGCTATTATGCGCTTTCCCGAACCAAAAAATATTAAGCAGCTGCAAAGTTTTTTGGGTCTTTGTAACTTTTATAGAAAATTTCAGAAAAACTACGCACAGACAACCGCAAGATTAAGTGCCGTACTACAGAAGAATAAACAATGGAATTGGGGAGAGAAGGAAAGGGAGACATTCGAGGAGATAAAGGAAAAATTTTCGAATATGATAATGATGAATCAGCCTGATTTTTTGAAAACTTTCTATTTGCAGACTGACGCCAGTAACGTCGCCCTAGGAGCGGAGTTATATCAAGATGATGATAGAGAACACCAGACGATAGCCTTCGCCAGCAGATCCCTTTTGGCAGCCGAATGTAATTACACAACTACGGAAAAAGAACTGCTAAGCATCGTGTTCACCGTAGGAAAGTTCCGGACTTACATTTTGGGCAACCGGACAATCATCAGAACCGATCATAAGGCGTTGTCATTCCTGAACACGTGCCGATTAACCCATAGCCGGCTAACCAGGTGGGTATTAATATTACAGGAATATAACTTTTCATGGGAGTATATTAAGGGGACAGATAATAAAGTACCAGACACTCTTTCCAGGGTAGATGTCATAGAAAATAAAACAGGGAGGGATCTTAAAGAGATTTTTCGGTTAACAAGGGAAGATAGAATTTTTGGTGAGGAATTAAGGGAGATTAAAAACTTACAAAGATTAGAAAATAAATTGGGTAAAATAATCGCTAGTCTAGAAGCAGATGTAGATGGGTCTGAATATTATACACATTTCCAAATATATCAGGGAATTCTGTTCAAGAAAGTAGAGGGGGTGAACGTGATTGGAGGTTGGTTGTACCTGAAGAATTGATAGATAAAATTATTTGGGATTGTCATGTAAGATATGGGCATTTTGGGGCAAAAAAGTGTACGAATGTGTTAAAAGAATCTTGTGTTTTTAAGAATATGGAGAGGCGAGTTAGAAGATTGTTAAGGGTATGCGATTTGTGTCAGAGGTCAAAAGTAGTGAATTATAGGGTAGAAGTGGAATTGAATTATGTTAAAGTGGAAAGACCGTTTGACTTAGTGGCTGTAGATTTAGATAATTTTATCTGACCACGGACCCCAATTCATCAGCGGTAGGTGGAGACAGACTCTTGGCTGGGAAGGCATCATACCCAAGCATACGGCAGTATACCATCCACAGTCGAACCAGGCAGAGCGGGTGATGAGAGAGATTGGTAGGATATTTCGGGCGTATTGTCACGCCAAACATACTGAATGGCCATTGTACATGAAGAAGGTAGAAGACTGGTTAAATAGTACTACCCACGAATCTACAGGGTTTACGCCATATGAACTAATAAAGGGAACCAGGCCACCTAGAATATTAGAACAACTTTTCGAATATCTGCCAGAAGAACAGACCATCGACAGAAATGTGAAGATCCAGCTAGCGAATGAGAGTCTACTCACCAAAGGGGAGAGGAGAAAGCAGAGACACGACGAAAAGGGTAAGTGGACTAAATACGAGGTAGGACAACTAGTGTTGGTAAGGAGACATGATTTGTCTAGTGCACAAGAGAAAGAAATAAAAAAGTTTTTCCTGTTATATGAAGGACCCTATGAAATAGTGGAAATAAAGATGAATAAAGCTTATGTATTACGCAACCAAATGACGCACGAGATAGTGGGTACACAGAATGCTACGAATTTGAAATTATATTGGTCAAAGTAAGAAATTGAATTTTAATATGTTTTGTTTGCTTTCAGAAGGGACTCTCCCCCATTTTCGGGCGGTCACGAACTTACCAATCCTGACCGTGGGTTTTGGCACAATGGAGGCGGACCATGGTTGGCGGAACTTCCTGCGGGTAGTGAAAGCGACGATGGTCCGACTTCACAAAATTGGTAACAATTAGAAATTCAACTATATCACTGAATGGGGAGGGGGACCCCTAAGGTACGTGGAGACAATAAATTATACTCAAGGTGCATAAATAAGCACAACACCACGTACCAACATTGCCTCAGAGAGTGTATTAAAACAAAAGTAAAGTGAGGCAATGTTTCAAGTATTATTTACCAACGTCATTTGCAAAATAAAATTTAGCAAATGATAAAATTTTCAGTATTTTAAGAAAAATATGTTTTATGGCGATGGGTTTGGAGGTGGACAGACAGCAGGCCTGGATGAATGAGAGAGCAAGTAAAGTCTTTTAAATTGTAATTAATGTAGTTGAAAATGATAAATGATGAGGCGATGTAATTTAGTGGTAGACTAGGAGGACATGAATTCACGTCTGGTGTCTGGCCATCTCCCACCCCATCTCGACAAAACCCATTTTCGGGCGATCATCGACTCACGTTAATAATAATAATAAGTTTTTAGGTGTTAATAATTGTCAATATATAATTATGAATGTTTATAATTTTGAGTCTATGACAATATTCGTATTTTTATTTAAGTGAATAATTGACCATATGGAGGTAGGAAGTTAGGGAATGCACGTGAAATGGAGTAAAATGTTTGAATAATAAATTTTAAATGAGTTTCAAAGGTTTAAATTAAATGATGAAATTAATTTGAGGTAGTTATGAGTTTTCTAGCGTAGTTTTCAATGGTTAACTTAATGTAAAATGTTGTAAAAGATAGAGTTTGGGTGATAATTATTTCAATAAGGCATTAAGACAGTCAAAGTTAAATTTTAAATGGGTATTGGACAAAATAAGAATTTTGGAATAAAAGTAATACAGAAACAGGGTAGTAGGAGGGACCCAGTGGTGAGAGTATTTGTATGTAGAGTAGTGAGAGTGATGTAATTGGGGAATAAATAGATGATGGTGAAATTTTGTAAAGAGGGTGGTGTGGTAAGGAGTCCTCAACGAAAGGCGTTGTGGCGAGAGGTGAACCGTAAATGAGCGTTGGCGGAGTTACCTGGAAGGGCCAGGGACTAATAAGGGAATGAGTATAAGGGAGGGAACACACATCCTAAGTACAAAGAAGGTGTCAGGTATTTTATTATAAGAGGAGAACGATTTAAGTGAAGTTAGAGAATTATTGGAGGTAAATATTTTTGAGAGATTGGGGTCACCCTATGCGAATCTATAAATGGTTGTTAAAAGGAAGAAGGGGGTAAGGTTATATTTTAATGCCCTTTCAGTAAATTAGATCATTGTGGATAACTGAGAATCACCCAAACCAATTGATGATGAAAATGATTGATAGAAATTCATAATTGAAATGTAATAATAAAATGTAACAAGGTAAAGAGTTAATAGAATTTGAAACTAAACCTAAAATTTAAATGTTTGTAATTTTATTTCAGATGCAAATTAAATGTTTATTTTAATGGAATGAGAGAGAGAGTAAATTCTTTTTATTAAATTGTAAAGTAAATTGTAATTAAAGGTTTAATCGTTAGCTGGTGCTAGATTGTGTAAATAGGAATAGATTAGTTTAGGTGAAAAAGTAAATATTTTGTTGTACTCACTATTTTATGTTAATGAAGGTCAAAAGTAGGAAAGTTAAGAAAGAAAATGAATGATGTTAGAACACACAATCAAGACTATGAACCTCATGTAATGAGAATTATAAATGGTAAATTTGAATATATCACATATATATATATATTGTAACGTAACAGAGTTGAGGTCCCCAACGTTACATAAAAAATTGAATTAACTATGGTCAAGGACCATACCCTGAATTAAGGTTGCTCAGTAATTAATGCATCTGAGAAGTACCTCAAGTCAAAAGATGCAATAATTAATGTTGAATATAAAATATAATACCAATTAATAGTTAATATAATAAATTGTGCTTGTTTTTACACTGTAGCATGTTAATGTTCACAGAATATGTATGTTATGTTTTGAGTATGGTAAGAGTGAACTAATGTTGTTTAATAGGAATACTTCATCAATAATAATGTTTGTATTTATGTTAAATTTGTCTTTAGACAATCAAGTATAGTTACCTGTGTTAGGCATTATACTAAGTTTTAAGTATTGTCTAAAATTGAATAATGAAGTTGTTTTAATTAATGTTTGTAAACTTGGCCAGGAGGGCAATCAGTGTTTAAGGTTTGACAAGTAGTTCTGATAATTATATTGTAAACTAATGAAGGGTTCCAGGACCAGTTAATTAATGTAATAAAGTACACAAGGAAATTAAAATTAATGTAATTATCCATTAACCAATAATTAATTGTACAGTAGGTCAGGTAAAAGAAAATTAAGTTAAAAAACCAAATAATATTATAATGGTTGTAAGAAAACCTATAGGCCTAAATTTCATATTGTGAAAGGAAATTAATACCTTTTTAAGAAGTCCAGTCCAATGAAACTACGGTAAAACATTTACTGTTTAAGAAGGAAGGTTAGGTGAGAATTTTAGGTAATTTAGTATTATTCCAAGCATGGAGTATTTTATTGAAAAAGAGTAGTAATATTCTATAATTCTGGCTCTAGGATATCTGATTTCACCCAATGACAGGAAAAGGTGGTTGTTAAGGCAACTGAAATGTACATGAGTTGTAATGTGGCATTTTGGCCTACCTGGGGTAATTTAAATAAAGTAAATAACATTTTTCGAATATTTGGGACAAACGTAAATAAAAAGGTATTTTGGTAGTAGCGGCGGTGGCAGCACTGCTGTGTCAAAATTATTCAATAATATTTTCTCAAGCGAGAACATCAACAAGCTGGAATTGTGCCAAGGTCAACAAATGACACACAAAACCAGTCAACAAGTTATGTAACGAGACATCGGATGTTCTTACGTCAGCGCCTGACATAACAAGGAATGTGGGTGGAGTGTGCCACTAGCTTTGTCATACTCACAGAACAAAGAGACAGTCGAAAAACAACATCTACCAGTATCGGACGCAAACAACTGTCCCGTCTGTCCGGCTCGCTGGTTTTTAGGCGAAGTTGTGTGTGTTCGCCGGTTTACATCTCGTTCACATATATAAAATGTAAACAGTGTCTGTCGTCAATAGCTGTGGCTCGCGGCCGGGTGAATACATAGGCTGACGAGCCGAAATTTTACTAAAATGTATACCAAAGTGAATTCGATAAAACAGTGAAAACAGTTAATACCAACAATGTGGATGTGAGCATTTCAACTCGCCGTCGGCTGCGCAACTTTATGCCCGCAACTAAAATGTGAACACAGCAAGTATAAATTATAAAATAACCACCTAAAACTTTATCAGAATGCATTGGCAGTTTAAAATACATAAAATCAGTGAACATTAGAAAACCAACACCCGTAGTGTGCATGTAACGATGCGACGTCTTCTGGACAGATTTTCACTAAGTAACAAATAAGAAATAAAAAACAAATTTTCAATATTCTATTTAAATTCAATAAAACGAGATCTCCAAAAGTAACTTTGTGTGTGTGTAGCGTGTGTATGTGAGCATATATTTAAACAAGAAGTGCTGGTCGCGTAATTATGTATATAGTAAGTAAATTCATTTGATTTGCTGTTTTTATATGGTAATTAAATTCATTTTGTTTTATTATTAGTTAATAACTAATTAAATAATGAGTTGTTCTATTAATTGAGCCTCGTGGCCCAATATATTCATGTTCAAATTATAGTATAAAAGAAATTGGAGATGGGAGTTAGTCACATAAAATAAAAAGTGTTCGTTAACCAAAAGTGTGGGTCATTTGCGTTCACCTGTTTCTCTCTGCTAATGAGTACACCTGACGAGACCCTGGAAGTTCACGAAAGATAACTGAGCAATATCAATTTCAATATAATTAAATTTTAATTAACTCGTAAAGCTTTAAATGGCGCCCGAACAGGGACTTTGTAAATTAAGTTAACAAAAATTTACAAACGGGTCGAAAAATGGCAGAGGGAAGTAAGAACGCAGACTTAGGTGAAAGTAGTGTAGAAGAATCTATTTTAAATATTACGCAAGATCATATGGTAACAACCAATGATTTTGCTGATGAAAGTGTTGAAACAGATGTAGACGAAACTGTAGTAGCGGGGGGTAGTAAAGACAAGGGGGTAAATATATTTAACCAATTAGCATTGATGATGGAGATGATGTCAGGAATGAGAAATGAGTTGAAATCAGAAAAGAATAATATAAACACATGTTTAAGTGAATTTAAAAATGAGATCAAATCAGAAGTAAATACTATAAATGTTAAACTTACGGATTTAAATAATGAGTTCATGAATGTGAGGAGCGAATTGAGAGCGAGTGAAATAAATATGAACAGCCGTTTGGAAAGTATGAATGAGACTATTGTTGGAGTGAGAGATGAACTGACTAGTGATATAAATAAGATACAAAAAGAAATGAAAAACGATATCAAAATAATTAACGAGAAACAAAAAGAGAAAATGTTAGAAACAAATAAAAAATTTGACACATTGACAAGTAAATTTAATGATAAAATTAAAAAGCAGAATGACAAAATTGACAGTAATGTTCAATTTATAATTAATGAGTGTGAACAAGTCAAACGAGCAAGTGAAATACAGGAAAATATAAATGACGAATTCAGAAGTAACTTTGTACAAGTTGATGCAATTAAGATTAATGTAACTAGTTTAAAAAATAAACAAGCAGAGCATGAGCGTGAAATTGTTAAAGTCAGAGAAGACTTGAATGTAACCATTAACCAGAAATTAAGTAATGTGAGTGAGAGAGTGAATGTGGAAGTAGAATTAGGATATTTTAGTAATGAAAGTAGGGGAGTGAACCCCATACAATTTTTGAACTCTATAAAAAGTTTTAATAAATATAACCAAGAAAGTTGGGAGATTAAGTTAGTAAGAATTTTAAAGTACTTTAAAGGGGATGCTAAAATATGGGCGGATGCTCATAACGATAACTGGGTAGATTTTGATGAGTTTGAGCAAGCATTTAGAAATAAGTACTGGTCAGAAGAGAAACAAGAGGGGTTACGTAGTACCATAATGGGGTGGGGAAATTTTAATATTAAGCACATGAGTATTACATCGTATGTGACAAGACTATATAGTCAGGTTAAATATTTAGAACCACCAATGCCTCTTTCATCTTTTATAAGATACATCAGTAAACATTTACCCAAGGACATACGGTCCACAATCAGAACCCGGGATTTTGCTAATATCGCAGAATTAGAGAAAATATTAGAAGCATACCAGAGTATGAAAGAGGAAGAGGATAATAAGTATCAGTTTAGAGTTAGTGAATCGAATCAAACAAATACTGAAATAAGACAACCAGACCATTTTATTAATAATGTGAGTAGATCAAGGGAGGGGGCGTGGTTATGTCCAAACCCTAGTTGTGGAGCTAGTAATTATAATGGGTCGCGGAATCAATGTTACCGGTGTCAGGGTCCGAGGAGTAGTGCCCAAGGGAGAGTGGAGAATTGTAATAGGGGTTGCGATCAATTTAGAGGGAATCATAGAGGGAGAGGTTTTACTAGTAATCGGGGAGTATCAGGAAATTTTAATCATAGAGGTAGAGGGGGATATGTTAGTAACCCAAACGAAACTCGGGGCGTGGAAGTACCAGCTCATAATCAAAACAGTAGGGGGGTTTACAGTGAACCACCACCTCCACATCCGTTAAACTAATAAGGGCGGTTGAAAAAGAAAGCCCCCAGCCGTCTAGTAATCACATGACAATAGGGTCACTAATTACCAATATACATAATGATTTATCTGACGAAGAAGCGGGTGAGAGTAATAATGCTTTCGGGATGGCAGAATTTGAAGCCGAAGTGTTTAATTCTAAATATATCTTTCTAGTAGATTCAGGGAGTGAACTGACTGCTATAGACGATAGAATGTTTGAAAAAATAAAAAATCAGACTACAGAAACAATTCCACAATTACCAGTACTGGGAATTAGTGTTATAGGAGTAACGGGTGTTCGCAGTAAAAAGGTAACTAAACAAATAATGCTACAATTAAAAGTAAATGAGAACACAATAAATGTACCTTTCTTAGTTATTCCAGGACTAAATATGGGAGCTATAATAGGTAATGATTTTTTAAATAATTTCAAAGTAGAGTTAAATTACTACACACAGACTATGAAATTAAATAATAATAATAATATAGTTGAAATACCATTCATACAAAAGAAAACTGTAGGAATGAAAGCTTTAAAAATAATTAGTAAGGGAATGTTAATTTCTGACAATGATATAAACGAGTGTAGATCCTTAATGATAAATTATTGTAACTTGAGAGTAAATAATAATGAGTTATTTGAAAATGAAAATAGTTGGGAGGAAAAAATGAATAAAATCCTATATCAAGAGGGGGAATTTAGCTATCAAGACAGGGAGAAAATAGTATTAATAATAAACAAAAATAAATCAGTTTTTTCAGATGAACCCGGTTTAGTAAAGAATTTTAAAGGTAAATTAGTCGTTAAAGAAAAAACACCCTTTGCACCTAAAACCTATCCGGTACCATACTCCAGGAGGGGTTTAGTACAGGAGGAAATAAATAAAATGTTGAGGGAAGGTATAATAGAAAAGTCTACATCACCATATTCCAACCCTTTAGCAGTGGTGACAAAGAAAGATTTATCGATAAGATTATGTTTAGACGCAAGACAAGTAAACAGAATAATTGTTCCAGACAGAGAATCACCGGAACCAGTAAGCGAAATTCTGCAACGTTTTAGTGGGACCAAATACATCACCACCTTAGACTTGACTGCAGGCTACTGGCAGATAGAGCTGGAAGAGGAGTCTCGACAGTATGTGGCATTTCTATACAACGGTAGGAATTACCAATTTCGCTGACTACCTTTTGGACTAAATGTAAGTGTTTCAATTTTTATCAAATGCCTGGATTATGTGCTAGGGAGAGAGATTTTAGACTTCACAACCGTTTATGTAGATGATATAGTAATTACATCACCAGACATTGATACACACTGTGAAAGGTTAGATAGGGTACTAAGTAGACTGCATGAATATGGCATAACAGTTAAATTTAAGAAGTCAGAATTTTTGAAAGAACAAGTTAATTTTTTAGGACATATAATTTCAGCAAGGGGTATCAGTACAGACCCTAAGAAGGTAGAAATAATACAAAATTTTCCGATACCAAAAAATGTTAAACAGTTGCAAAGTTTTTTAGGATTGTGCAATTATTATAGGCAATTTGTAGACAAGTATTCATATTTAACAGTACAATTGGGACATTTATTAAATAAAGACAATCGATGGCGGTGGAATTTAAAAGAGCAAAATATATTCGAGCTGATAAAAAATAAATTCTTAAACACAGTTATACTAGCTCATCCTAATTTTTCAGAGCCATTTTATATACACACAGACGCGTCAGACGTTGCTTTGGGAATAGAGTTGTTTCAGTTAGATGGGAGTGATAACCACAGAGTAGTAGCTTTTGCAAGTAGGTCTCTATTAACTAGTGAAAAGAACTACACTACGACGGAGAAGGAGGCATTATCAATAGTTTTCGCTTGTAGAAAGTTCAGAACGTACTTGTTAGGAAATAAGGTAATCATAAGGTCCGACCATCAAGCTTTGACGTTTTTAAAGAACTGTAAATTAACTCATGGTAGGTTAGTGCGGTGGATGCTAATATTACAAGAATATGACTTAACAATTGAGTATTGTAAGGGTAAAGAAAATATAGTTGCTGATGTCCTATCCAGAACAGATTTTGATAATAACACCGAAGTAGACATAGCAAATACATATAAAATATTTATAGTAAAAGAAGCGGGGGAAGTAGATATGAAAAAATTAATAAGTAACTTAGCCGCAGAACAAGAGAGAGACACCGAACTTAATAAAATAATATTAGCTTTGAGTCAAATACCCAACGTACCTCATAAGTGGGAGAAACACTTTAGTTTGTTTAATAAACACTTATTTCATCGGGCAAATGAACAGGGAGATGATTGGAAGTTGTGTATCCCTAAAGTCATAATACATGAAGTAGTGAGAGATTGCCATCTAAGGTATGGTCATATAGGCCCCAAGAAATGTAGTGACATATTAAAAGAGTCATGTAAATTTAATAATATGGAAAGAACGGTGCGTAAAATATTACAAACATGCGAAATTTGTCAGAAAGCTAAAGTAAACAATCGTAAACAGGAGGGTTTAATGCAGCATGTAATGCCAGACCGTCCTTTAGCATTAGTTGCCGTTGATTTATATGGCCCTTTACCCAAAGGTCGAGGAGGGGTAAACTATTTATTTGTTGTGTTAGATGTTTTTACCAAATTTGTAAAATTGTACCCGATTAAAAAGGCAACTTCATCAGTGTTGGCTAGGAAAATAGTAAATGAATACCTTATTGAAGTAGGTAAGCCTCAAGTAGTATTATCAGATCATGGTTCGCAGTTACCAGCAACACCTGGCGGGAAACTTTAGGTTGGGAGAACATCCTAGTTAAACATACATCAGTGTATCATCCACAGTCAAATCCAAGTGAACGTGTTATGCGGGAGTTAGGGAGAATGTTCAGAACCTTTTGCCATAAAAAACATTCTTTGTGGGCTACTTCTGTGTGCAAGATAGAGTGGTATATTAACAATAGTTTACATGAATCTACTAGTTACAGCCCATGTGAGTTGATGTTTCAGAGAAGGCCGTCACGCATATTAGAAGAGCTAGTAAAATTTCCAAACCGGACGGAAATACCACATGATAGGAAATTGGTAATCGCTAGGGAGCGCCTGCTGAGTAAGGCCGAACAGCGGAAACGGAGGCATGACCGGAATTTAACACCCATACAATATGAGGTAGGCCAACTAGTATTAATAAAAAATCACGATCAATCATCAGCATTGGACAAAGAAATTAAGAAATTCTTCATATTGTATGACGGTCCATATGAGGTTAGCCAAGTGAAAATGGAGAATGCTTATGTTTTAGTAGATTTGCAAACTCGAGAAATAAAAGGAACTTATAATGTAACCCAATTAAAAAAGTATTATCTAGCTGAGTGATGATGGATGTATTTGTAGATATTAAAATTTTCATACATAAACAGACATTTTTATATTCTATTATTATAAATTATTATTATTGTTTATACACACGTTATGTATTTTATGTAAATGAACATCAAGGTAGGGAAAGTTAAGAAAGAAATGTATGAGGTTAAAACACCACCAAGACTAGAAATGTCATGTAATATAAATTGTTAATTTTAATTTTAAAAAGAATATATTATACTTGTGATTCCCCAACTTTTCGGGCGGTCACGGCCTCACCGAACCCTGACCGTGGAATTGGTTAAGCTTTAACAGCTATGGTTGGGGCACATTACGATTACGCGCTGACCATACTGGCCATAGCTGTTATCGTTGTCAAGGTGAATTTTGAAATTACTGGGGGGTGAAATTTAGGGGAATCACCAAACTAGGGAACAGCGGCTGCCACTCTGCCCGCATGGGGGTAGCAAAGCCAGGTGGTAGACCCGTTTAAGGGCGCATAAATATAAACAAGAATATATTGATATTCAAATGTTAAAATGTAACGCAGAAGCAAGGACACGGAGATGTCACATTCCTCCAAAATTTCAGTCCTTGTGGAAGCAACTGGACGCCACAGTCCAGGGGGGTCATAGTGTGTGTGGCAGGGAGGTTATCCAGGGGGGTAACGAAATAAAAAAATGTGTGGTATTTTAAATAATACATCAGGGGTATCATACTAGATAAAAATATTGTAATGAAGCGTTAGAGTAATAAAAGGGGTAAGATTATGGGTAAATGCCAAATTGATAAAATGAATTATAATGAATAACATAGAATCACCCAAATTAATGAAAGGGAATAATAAATGAAATGATGTGTAAAAAGTAGATGGAAAAAAAAAAAATGTTTTTGAGAAACGAATTAATAAAAGTAAAGTGAGTTTAAAAGGTAATTTTATGATTTTATATGCAAATTTAATGATGTAAAGTGTGTAACATTTTAAATACGAATTGATTATTTTAAGATAATAATAACAATGTGAATTATGAATGTACTATGTTTTCTTATGTTATATTGTGTTTGTTAGTGTAAGACAATTTTATGAATTTAAATATTTTAAATGCAAATTGGGGATAACAGAGATGTATAATATGGTAATAGGAGATGTTTATTTAAATTCTTATGGGAATCAGGGCAATAATTTTGAATTTTGGGATTTTTAAGTTAACAAGAGAAAGCAGATAGCATGAGATTATGGAATTTTAAAATGGGTATCATGTTATGGTTAGGAATTTTAAATATGTTAGCAATTAGTGAAAAACAAAACCAGTGCTTCTTAGCGCAAACCAGCACCGCTAGGGGGAAACAGATCAGTTGGGGATATGGTGTTGTATAAGGCCACTATTTGATATTTGATTTGTTGTTTCAGTGTTTGGTGATGCTGTGGCGGCGGACCTGAGCTGGCCAGCGCGTCAGAGCAGGGGCGTTAAGTATCTGTCTGACTCTACGGTGTTGGGATCTCGAGAGAGAAGTCCAGTATTGTCATTCAGGTGCGGTCACAGTCACCGGACCAAGGGTGAGTTGATTATATTTTTTGTAAACCATACAGGGGGTTGTGGCGACATATCCTGGCTGATCCCTTTAGCAAGTATGAATGTGTCAATGAGATTTTTTATGCTTCAGCATAAAATCTCTCATTGAGGGGGGTATTGTAATGTGGCATTTTGGCCTACCTGGGGTAATTTAAATAAAGTAAATAACATTTTTCGAATATTTGGGACAAACGTAAACAAAAAGGTATTTTGGTAGTAGCGGCGGTGGCAGCACTGCTGTGTCAAAATTATTCAATAATATTTTCTCAAGCGAGAACATCAACAAGCTGGAATTGTGCCAAGGTCAACAAATGACACACAAAACCAGTCAACAAGTTATGTAACGAGACATCGGATGTTCTTACGTCAGCGCCTGACATAACAAGGAATGTGGGTGGAGTGTGCCACTAGCTTTGTCATACTCACAGAACAAAGAGACAGTCGAAAAACAACATCTACCAGTATCGGACGCAAACAACTGTCGCGTCTGCCCGGCTCGCTGGTTTTTAGGCGAAGTTGTGTGTGTTCGCCGGTTTACATCTCGTTCACATATATAAAATGTAAACAGTGTCTGTCGTCAATAGCTGTGGCTTGCGGCCGGGTGAATACATAGGCTGACGAGCCGAAATTTTACTAAAATGTATACCAAAGTGAATTCGATAAAACAGTGAAAACAGTTAATACCAACAATGTGGATGTGAGCATTTCAACTCGCCGTCGGCCGCGCAACTTTATGCCCGCAACTAAAATGTGAACACAGCAAGTATAAATTATAAAATAACCACCTAAAACTTTATCAGAATGCATTGGCAGTTTAAAATACATAAAATCAGTGAACATTAGAAAACCAACACCCGTAGTGTGCATGTAACGATGCGACGTCTTCTGGACAGATTTTCACTAAGTAACAAATAAGAAATAAAAAACAAATTTTCAATATTCTATTTAAATTCAATAAAACGAGATCTCCAAAAGTAACTTTGTGTGTGTGTAGCGTGTGTATGTGAGCATATATTTAAACAAGAAGTGCTGGTCGCGTAATTATGTATATAGTAAGTAAATTCATTTGATTTGCTGTTTTTATATGGTAATTAAATTCATTTTGTTTTATTATTAGTTAATAACTAATTAAATAATGAGTTGTTCTATTAATTGAGCCTCGTAGCCAAATATATTCATGTTCAAATTATAGTATAAAAGAAATTGGAGATGGGAGTTAGTCACATAAAATAAAAAGTGTTCGTTAACCAAAAGTGTGGGTCATTTGCGTTCACCTGTTTCTCTCTGCTAATGAGTACACCTGACGAGACCCTGGAAGTTCACGAAAGATAACTGAGCAATATCAATTTCAATATAATTAAATTTTAATTAACTCGTAATGCTTTAGAGTTGTTTATATTGAATCATTCGTTCTGATTGTTACAAGCTATTGAGTTGAGATGGGCAGATACATTTAAAAAAAAAAAAGAATAATAAATTCTGAAGAAAATATGAATCAAAATTAAAAAACCCTCTTTGAAACCTAATTCTATCATAATACTGATGAGTAATAAACCTAATTAGACTTCCAAATTATAACTGAATACATTTAAAAGAGTTGAAAACCCCTCACCTCATTCACCAGAATCATTCCGCTGGATTCGATATTAAACCGATTTCTCCTATAACCAGAAGATTAATTAAGAGAAATAAAGGCCGAAACTAACGGAATTATTGAGAAGACAATACGAAGATCTCGTTTGGCAGAGTTAACCTTCACTTGCAGAAGAAGCTGGGATACTATTTTCATTCCACCGGGACTGACGACTATCAAGATCTTAGGAGAAGAATAGCAGTTAGAAGAGTTCCTGAGAGCTTCCCCGGATACTACACTATCAATTTTATTAAGGGCCAAAACAAGTTTTCCTGGATGAATGTAACTTAAGCTGAACATCTTCACTGTTTACAGACGACCACGGCCAGTCGGAGTTTCGTCGACTCGGTAAAAAACAACCTCTTTTAAATTCAATATATTTAGAGTTAATAATTTTGTTTTGTAATACTTGAGTAACCTTAATTTTGCATTTTTACCTGGCCTTACTAATGGTTCAAAGAATCTTACGAACCCTGGGATAAGAATTATGTATTGTTATATTTAATTTGTATGAGTCAAAGTAACTTGATCAATTGACAATCGATATCTTTTTGTATAATCGATTTGATAATATTATTATTTTGAAGATAACGGTAACTGTGAAATAATAGATAAATTTAATAAAGGATCTTTATGGTATGAGATAATGTTTGAAGTTATTGCAGAATAGATACTATATGTAGTGGGTGGAATAATTTACAATAAAAGGTTGATTCAAACCCGATGAACAGCTAACCTAGAAACACGATTATTACAAATAACAGCGCTAAGTGCTTACAGCTGGTGGAACGGGAGATTGCCGAACTAGCGTGTTTTCAGTACAAAATTTGAATAGAATTTTCTAACATCGAGGGACTAGGGTTGACAAGAATACTCATTACATTCAGTCAATACTCTATATATATCGCTAATATTACCCAACTACTTAATACTAAGTTAAACCTATATCGTAGTACGATTATAAGTTAAAAGAACCTAATTATAATTATATTTGTCTAATAATATATTTTCAGGAGGTTTCATCGGTAACAACCGAATAGATATACTAATTAATAACACATTAATTAAACCAGGTAACAACATTTTAATTGTTACAAATTGCCACCTTCAACGTGTTGCTTAACGTTGATTCACGGGAGTCTCATATAACTAATTGCACCCATAAACCAAGTTCTTTACAAACTGACGACTCCAACAGTGGGGCTTAACCCAGCAATACCTGTTTAGTTACAAATTGGCGCTCAACGAGTGGGCTTTAGTTAAGTAAAAAATCATATTAATTATTACTTAACTTGAGCAGGCAACCATTAGAGGCACAGGAATGCATACGAGAGGCGTTACTAAAAGAATGGAGAAGGAACAAGAAACAGAAGAAGATAGGAGGGAAGAAGAAGCAGAGGTAGTTACAGACACCGAAATGGAACAACAAACAAACAATAAAGAGGATGCCCAAGGGGACCAACCAGATAAAGCGGTAGCCAGAGAAGTACCAAATTGGCAAGACATGATGAAATTTATGGCAGAACAATTTAAGGAACAGAATAAACAAACTAATGAACAATTTAAAAAACAGGAGGAAAACTCAAAGCAAACTAAGGAGGAAACTAATGAGAGTTTAAGACAAATCAAAGAAGAATTAGATAAAAAATTTGACGAGAATTCTGAAAAGCTAGAAAATAAAATAGACAGTATCAAAGAAGATAATAGACAAACTAATAAAAAATTAGACAGTATCAACGAAAAATCAAAGAAACAAAACGAAATTTTGAGTGAGAATTTAATCAAACTAATGAATGAGAAGTTTGACAAAAATAAAGAGGAAAATGATGAGAATAACCGGAGGATAAATGAAAGCTTAAACCAAATCAATGAAAGGTTTGACAGGAATGATGAGAGCTTGAGGCAGATTCTGGATAATACCAAACAAATAGATGAGAAAATTGAAAACCATAATAAGGAGTTGCGGCAAATCATCAATGAACAAGGCCTAGCGTTGAGGGAAGTCATCAATGGAAGTATTATAATTGTCAATGAAACATGGAGCAAAGGAGTTGATAGCTATGAAGTGGAAGTAAGACAGAAAATAACCGAAATTAAGGTGGGTCTGGAAAAGACAGATAAACCCATCATGGAACTCAGAGTGGAAGTAGAGACCAAAATTACTCAAATAGGAAACCTACAAGCGAAGACCCAAGAAAAATTTTACGGGATACCAATTAATATAACCGGAAGAATAGAACGGGTTCATAATGAAATAAAGACACTGAAAATAAGACAAACGCGTAAAAAGAAATTAATAAATACACGGGAAGGATTGGAGATGATTAAAAGGGGATTGGTTCAGCTACATAATATACCAATTACGGAAAACAGAGAAGTAAGGCAAGTGAGAAACTTTAAACGAACCACACTTGAATTCCCAGATGGACTAGAAGGACCAAAAAGGCCAAAACTAACCGAGGAGCATGGAGGACTTATGGAATTTATGTATGAACCATTAGAAGAATTAAGAAACAGTACAGAAGAATCAGTTCAAAAGACGATGATGAACTTGAACATAAATGACAATTTTATAGCGACAAGATGCAAGAACTGCATAATAATGAGATATGTCACAAGGACAGAAATAACTCTATACGCTAGAGAAATCCGAACAATCAGTACAGAGGAAATAATGGACCACGGTTAAACAGATTCCAAACAGAATATAAAGAAAAGGGACGGATTTTATGGATACAGGATCAAGCAAATCCAAGGAAAATAATGAAGAAACAATAAAACAACCAAATTCAAAAAATAAGTAAGAACACCTTACTATATAATTCAGAAGAAATTACTTTAAACTAACATAAAAGAAAAAAAACCAAATATTTAAGAATTATCCGTAAGAAAGCCAATTAATAAATGTCAATAAAATAGCCAAGTATTGGAGAGGAGAAGTGTATAATAGAAGGAAGAATTAATATGAAGAAATAATACGATCTGAGTTAATGTACAGTGAATAATCCCTAGACTATTATTATTATTAATTATTTTATTGAAGGTCACATGATGACTACCTTGCGAGGTTTATTAATGAAGATTGACTGTAGAATATTCCAGCAATCATTTAACTGGGCAGAAATGATGTTCCTCTGATCCCAGAAGGTACGTAACGGACGACGGTATTTGGTAAGCCGATAGAGCACCACCGATTCGATTCCAGTTATAATGTTAGGGAGGTTTAGGAAAATTAAATATTAGAGGGAAAACTCACAAATAAATATAGATAAATAAATAAAACCAGATCCAAAATGTATAATTAATAAAGAATGTCACAAGAATGATTATAGAAGTAAGATTTAAACTTGGGAAATAATTGATTTTAAGAAGGAAAGAAGGAATAATAGTAATACAACGGATAATTCCATACGCAAATAATAGGGTGAAAGGTACATACAACCAGTCTGAAATAAAAAAGTATTATGAATAGGGGAAACAATTGGTCAGATACAAGTTGTGAGTTTATTTTTTACTAAACTTTGTTAAGACAAAATAAACTTCTTTCGAAGGGGGGGTGTTATGTAACGTAACAGAGTTGAGGTCCCCAACGTTACATAAAAAATTGAATTAACTATGGTCAAGGACCATACCCTGAATTAAGGTTGCTCAGTAATTAATGCATCTGAGAAGTACCTCAAGTCAAAAGATGCAATAATTAATATTGAATATAAAATATAATACCAATTAATAGTTAATATAATAAATTGTGCTTGTTTTTACACTGTAGCATGTTAATGTTCACAGAATATGTATGTTATGTTTTGAGTATGGTAAGAGTGAACTAATGTCGTTTAATAGGAATACTTCATCAATAATAATGTTTGTATTTATGTTAAATTTGTCTTTAGACAATCAAGTATAGTTACCTGTGTTCGGCATTATACTAAGTTTTAAGTATTGTCTAAAATTGAATAATGAAGTTGTTTTAATTAATGTTTGTAAACTTGGCCAGGAGGGCAATCAGTGTTTAAGGTTTGACAAGTAGTTCTGATAATTATATTGTAAACTAATGAAGGGTTCCAGGACCAGTTAATTAATGTAATAAAGTAAACACCAGGAAATTAAAATTAATGTAATTAACCATTAACCAATAATTAATTGTACAGTACGTCAGGTAAAAGAAAATTAAGTTAAAAAACCAAATAATATTATAACGGTTGTAAGAAAACCTATAGGCCTAAATTTCATATTGGTGAAAGGAAATTAATACCTTTTTAAGAAGTCCAGTCCAATGAAACTATGGTAAAACATTTACTGTTTAAGAAGGAAGGTTAGGTGAGAATTTTAGGTAATTTAGTATTATTCCAAGCGTGGAGTATTTTATTGAAAAAGAGTAGTAATATTCTATAATTCTGGCTCTAGGATATCTGATTTCACCCAATGACAGGAAAAGGTGGTTGTTAAGGCAACTGAAATGTACATGAGTTGTTTATATTGAATCATTCGTTCTGATTGTTACAAGCTATTGAGTTGAGATGGGCAGATACATTTAAAAAAAAAATGAATAATAAATTCTGAAGAAAATATGAATCAAAATTAAAAAACCCTCTTTGAAACCTAATTCTATCATAATACTGATGAGTAATAAACCTAATTAGACTTCCAAATTATAACTGAATACATTTAAAAGAGTTGAAAACCCCTCACCTCATTCACCAGAATCATTCCGCTGGATTCGATATTAAACCGATTTCTCCTATTGCTCAGTTCGAATCATATATTTTTTCATCTTTCTTTATAGATACTGCTTGTTAATACTTGGAGCATTGTTTTTTATTGATACAATTCACCTTTTTATTCACTTTTAATTACTCTTTGTTTCATCTCATTTCATATTATAACTCTTAGAATGTTTATTTTATTTATTTCGTTTTTTAATCATTGGTTTGTTTAATCTTACTTCCCATTTCTTTCTAACTAGTTGTGGAAGTTGATCATTTTGATTGATACTTTTTTTTTTCATAACTTTTTAAATATCATAGTAAGTTAGGGTTTCTTACTAGTTAGGAATTTTTGTAGCTTATTCCTTTATAGTATGTTTTGCTTTTTTGTGCCTCATATTTTGGCTAAAGATTATTGTAACTTAATCTTATTCTGTTTAGGAATGTTTTGTAACTTCACTCCCATATTATTAATTTTTATTCAAAGATTATAGTAATTTTGTGTTTCTTACTTTATGTGGATTCTTTGTAATTTTATTTCTCCATTTTATGATTGGTCTAAAATATTCTCGAAATATTTGTGTAAGCTGTCCTTACATAACTTTTTTGAATTTTGAAATTAATTTTTTATATATACTTTTTGTTTATTATTTATCAGCAAACTTACTTGTTTGTATTATTCTTTCCTTTTATTTCAACTAACTTGGTTGGCTTTTTCAATTTGAATTCTTTTCAGTTAAGTTTGACTGTCATAGTATTTTTTAATCGATGCTTGATTATATACCCCCTTTATTTTCTGAGTGGTGGGGTTGGTGATTTCATATGTGTTATTGCCCTTGTCTTGTGTGATAGTGTACGGCCCTACGTATAGCAATAGTAACTTTTTTGTAATGCCTTCTATCGAGCTGGGTAATTCCCTGTTCTTTATTAATACACTCTGTCCTATCTGGTACTTGATCGTATGTGGATGATTCTTAGAGTATTTATTTTTCTGCTGCTCTACTTTCTCTGCAATTTTGTTATAAATTCTTCTTTTTTTCAAATTGGTATTCGGTATTGGTGGGAAATTTAATTAAATCGTTTATCTCTCTAGGTGGTGGTCGTTCAAACATCATTGAGTATGGTGTGGTTTCAGTGAAGTTGTGGTAAGCCAGATTTATAAATTCTTCAGTGGACTTTAGGTAATTGTGCCACTCCTTTTGTTTATGGCAGTAGGTCCTCAGAATTCGACCCACTTCTCTAAGCACTCTCTCAGCTGGGTTACTGCTGGGATGATAAACGGATGTTTTGTATGTTTTAATACCATGTTCCCAGAGTTTATTTTTCCACAGATTTCCTTTAAACTGGGTCCCATGATCGGTTATTATGGCCATAGGTTTTCCCACTTCTGGTATAAAGTTGTTCAATATAATTTCAATAATTTTCTTGGTAGTAGCACGGTTAATGGAATATAATTTGGTATATTTGGTGAAGTGATCGAATATGATGATTATGAATTTCAATCGGTGTCTTCCTCCACTGCGAGGGATGGACCACAAATATCAAGAAATACTCTTTCTAATTTTTGGCTTGATATTATGGGTATCATCATACCCTCCTTTTTAGCATTGTTGCATTTTACCATTTGACAGATGTGACATTTTTGTATGGTTTTGCTTACCTTTCGATAGATACTCTTGATATATACTTGCTCCTCTAGTGCTTTACTACTTCATGGCACCCATATGGCCGTACCGGATGTGGTAGTCCATGATTATTTGTCTTTCTATTATAGATGGGATTACTAGTTTCCATTCTCCAACGCTAGGGTTATTTTTGATGAATAATAAGTTGTCGTGTACTTTATAATACTGTACAATGGGTTCTTCTTCTTTCAGTATTCTTTCTCTGATACTCACTATCTTTGGGTCCACATTTTGCTGTTTGCTTATTTCCAGCGTTATTTTTTCCAGATCTGTTCTATCCTTAATGATGTTATATACTTTGACTAGCAGTTCTTTCTTTCCCTCGAATGTTTGTTGCTGGATGTTGATACGTGATAATATGTCAGCAGCAGTATTTTTCTTTCCTGGTATGTATTCCCAGTTAATATGGTATTCCTGCAGTAGTAATATCCATCGGGTTAGTCTTCCATGACTAAGCTTGCATTGTTTAAGGAAAGATATGGATCGATGGTCACTTCTCACGGTTACGTTGTACCCTAAAATGTATGTCCTGAATTTGTCGCAGGCGTATACAACACTGAGTAATTCCTTTTCTGTGACATGGTAGTTCCTTTCGCATGTATTTAAGGTTCTACTTGCAAAGCTTATGACCATATGTTGCCCCTTATCATCTTCTTCATATAAGACAGCACCGACACTCACGTCGCTCGCATCACAATTCATGAAAAATGGCTTTTGGAAATCCGGATGGTGTAGCATGACGGTGTCTAAAAATTTTTCTTTTATTTGTTCAAATACCTTGTCTTGGTCGGCTCCCCATGTCTTTTAGCGGATAACTGTTTTTGAAATTGTGCTGTCAGCTTGGAATAATGGTCCTGGAATTTCCGATAATAATTGCATATTCCAAGGAAAGATTGTAGCTGTTTTTTATTTTTAGGTGTTGGGAATCGTTGTATTGCTTCAACCTCCTCTGCTGAAGGGGTGATACCTTCTTCTGTCAGATTAAAACCTAAAAATTGTACCTTGCTGGCTATGAACTTTGATTTATCCAGCTTAAGGGTAATATGGTTATCTGATAAATTTTTCAAAACTGTCTCCACTCTATTACAGTGTTCTTGCCAATTTGATGAGGTGATCAACAAGTCATCTACGTATACAGTAGTAAAGTTAAGTACCTCTTGTCCCAATATCTGATCCATACACTGGACGAATACGGCAACCGAATTAATTAGTCCGAATGGCAGTCTTTTGAATTGGTAGTTTCTCCCATCGAACAGAAAAGCTAAGTATTTTCTACTGTTCAGGTGTAGCTCTACCTGCCAGTATCCGCAGACTGTATCCCATGCGCTGATGTATTTCGTGCCATGGAATTTCTTAAGGATCCCTTCAATTTCGCTTGGGGACATTCTATCATTTACTATCATCTTGTTGATTTCTCTAGCATCAAGGCATATTCTTACCTTTCCGTCCTTCTTTAGTATCGCCACTATTGGATTTGTATATGGGGATTGGCTTAATTCTATTATATCCTCTTCCATCATCCGGTTGATCTCTGCCTTCACTGCATTTCTTTGAGAGTATGCGATAGGATATGATTTTTTCTTAAAATCAACGGGCTCCTTGAATATGAGTTGATATTGATAATCTTTTACCTTACCCGGGGCATCAGAAAAAATGTATCGATATTGATTGTAAATTTTTATGAGATCCTCTGCCTGGTGAGCACTAATCTGTTGATCTCGTACTTCTCTTTGGAATTGTCTGATCTCCTCCAACTTGTTTGACCATATTTCTTCATCCTCTCATGCATTCATTATTTTTACCTGTGCTTGTTGACAGTAATTATTCTGTAATATGGTATAACAGTGGGTTATTGAAGGTAAGTTAACACCCTTCACTATACTTGTTGTCCATATTCCATTTTCCGTGTTTAATGACACTTCTCCCTGCTTTAGATTAATTATGGCAGAATATTGTCGGAGTATGTCACATCCCACAAGTATTGAGAATGGTAGGCCACTGGCAACAAGAAAAGACATAGTGAATGTTAGGCCTTCACTTTTAAGTTCCAGGGACACTTGTTTCCGGACAGTTTTGTTTTGTCTGCCGGTAGCACCGATAATTGTTACGTTATTTATTGGTAGAGTTGGTATAGGTGTACTACTTTCTTGTTGTAGTTTGTTTAACTTTATTTGGTCAATTAAAGATATGTTGGATCCAGTATCGATCATTAATGTTGACATTACTCCATTTATTTGGGCATTTACGTACACTATCTCACTATTTTGGCTAGGCATTGGTTGATTACTTTCTTCAACCAATTCATCTCTTATATTTTTTAGATAATTTGTTTGTATTATAGTGATTATATTTTTCGTCGTCGTGCATTCCCCAAGAGATTGGTCCAGTGATGGGCTGTCCACAGTTTTCACTGACCTTAGGCGTTTAAATGAGGGTTGGCCTCATTGTCCCTAACTTCATTATTGTTTACTGGTTGGTTAGCGTTTGGCTCCTGTCGATTGTTCCGGTCATCTACGCTGTTCCTGGGATCTTCTTCGAATGGGTGGCTTCTTGTATCGGGTACCTGGTTAAAGTACGTTCGCCGATAATTAGATGGGGGATAGTTTCTTCCTGGACTCCGTTGTCTTTGTCCCCTCATGTAATTTACCTGTGGTCGGTATCCTTGATTATTGTTATTGTTTCCAGGGCGATAATAGTTGTTGTAACCATTCGATGGGTAGTTACCCCTGTAGTTGTTCCGGAAGTTGTTATTATTATTGTTTCCATTTCTGTTGACATTTCTGGGCACGTTATTGCCCCGTGGGTTCCCTTGATAATTATTAGGGTTGTTTAACGGTGGCTTATTATCCCCCTGTTGGTTTGGTGATACTTGTCCATCATTTATTCTATTATTCCTGAAACTGGACACTATTTTTTCTGTACTGCCACTCGTGCTCATGGCTCTCCAATAAGCTAGCCATGTCTTGAATGGTCTTTACCTGGCTGTACATCCGTGCTTTTTGGATGGCGTCATCGTAGTGGTAAGACAACTGTATTACAAGACACTCTTCTGGTATACATGGTTCCAAATTCCTGGCCATGCAGATTTTTCCCAGGAAGTAGGATGTGAGAGATTGTCCATTTTGATTTTCATACCTCCCATTGCTTAGGTTATTGCGGACCATGTTCTGAGTCGATTCAGACCAGTATTTAGCCTTGAACTGGGTCTTAAATTCTTGAATGCTTTGGATGTCTGGTCTGGTGGCAGTCCACCAGTTGTCATAGGTCTCCTATGTTCGGTGTTTATAATATGTGTCTATAATTATGAGTGTATGTGTCTTTATGTTTCTGTACGTGTTGTCCATGTTAAGTGTTAGTCACCAAAAAGGGGGTGAAAATTATATAATTACTGAATGTTGTCTGATATACATATATATGCTAATTACTGATATACAGACCTTGTCTTTTGACACTATTAAGGATATGGGACTTATTTATTTATTATGTATTTTGTGGGTTATTCCTGATATTATGTGACAATTATGTGATAATTTTGTGATTTACATGTAACGAATTATGGGGTACAATAAAAGTTTTATTGTTAGATTACAGCCGAGTTTCATTGCAAGTCCCGTCATACTGGACCCAGCGCATTTTTGGCTTCTCTAGGCTCGGGCCTAGTTTTAAATAACTTGTGGCTTCTCTTTCAAAAAAAAATATAAATACAAAAAAAATAAAATAAAATACAAAAAAAATGTTATATACAACATAAAAAGGAAAGAGGGGTTAGAAATGGTAGCAGAGCGTGGTTCATTCTAGGGTTGAACCCTTGGGTGCTTGGGTGTGACGGGGCTTGCAAACTCGGAAATATTATGCTATTGTTATGACATTGTTTTTCTTAGGTATATGCCCGGGTAGGCTAGTTTTAGGTCATATAACTTGTGAGTCTGGTCGCACCACGGGGGCAGGTATTTGTGTTCAGAAAATGTGATAGGTTGAACTGCCGGGGAGTCTCAAGCGTGGCCTGGGTGATAGAATGTTGCGGATTCAGGGTCGGAGTTTAGCGTGTGACATTAGCGGGATGCGGTATGGCCCGATCGGAAGTCGGTACCATCACAGACTTAAGTCCTGTTCACGTTTGATTACTAGTTCCCGAATTATGAATTCTGATTGCTAGTTGGTTTTTGTGAGTTATGTGTTGGTGAGACGTGTGTGTCGAATTGATGTTTGATGTTATGTGTGTTCAGTATTGTTGGTTGTTGCTTGTCTCCTTCAGTGGTGTGAGTAGATGGTTCCGAAGTAGGCCAGGTCTCCGCAGCGCTAGAGAACCCGGGGGTCCTCTTCATGGAAGAACAGTACTCGAGGTTTTCCTAGTTTAGTGATTGGTGTTTTCATGTTTGTCTGTGGTGCGTGTGGTGAATAATTGGAGCATTGGCGGCATGAGTGTCATGAATCCCGACCTATTTTTGAAACATGAGTTAAGAGTTCGAGATTAAGTCCCGGGGTGGGAGGCCCCAAGGGGATGTCGCTTCTTTGAGGAAGCAATTAAGAGACGCCCTCTCCTCCGGAGGGGCGACGTCGCTAGTAAAAGTCACTGATGTGACAGCGGAGCTCGAGTTGTGCCAGGAGAAGTGGGGAGAGTTGCGGGAGGTGATGGAAGATTTGGAGTCGGCCCCTTCCAGCCTCAGGGCAAGACAGCGAGTGCATCAACGAGCGGAACATCTGCAACATCGACTGGAGAACTTGTCCGCACAAACTACAATTGCTGAAGTCAGCGCCACGCTGAAGCTGATTTCGGAACAGGTGGCGAAAGCATTGCGGAACTTCGAGCCCGTGAAGTCTCAGCTTTCCGTGAGCTCTCCCCAGCCTCCTGACATGGACATAGCGCAGACGCCGAGCCCGGCGGCCCAATTGCTGACATTCTCGGGCGGATCAAGCGTTTCTTACAACAAATTACCTAACCCCCTGTCTTCCATTATTCAGCAGCTTCCGGTCGTTGATGGACTGGACGTGGATAAATTGATGGCTTTTTTAGAATTTTGTTTCAGCTGTCCGACTTCCCGGGGATGTCGGATGGCACCCTACTCGAACTCGTGTATCCCTACTGTCGGGGGTCAGTGGCTGAGCGGGTCGCGCAGACTATACGAGGTGGCGGCAGTGTGACGTCTTTCCATCGGGGGGTGTTGGACGCATGCGTGCCTGGCCGATTGCGGGAGCAGCTGCAGCATAAACATTGTTATCGGGTGCAGGCCCATGGTGAGAACTTCGCGGAGTTTGCGCACAGTATCCGCGAAGCTGTCCGGATTTTGGGGTTGGGACTGCCCGAGATCGAAGTAGTGCAGATGATATTCGAAGGGGTTACTCCCCAGGAGAGATCGCGTTTAATTTTTGCTGAGCGACCGCGCAGCTATGAAGACCTCGAGAAGATGTGCGTGTTATCCCGGGCTATACAAGCAATTGATGAGTCCCGTGGGCCAGTAAGGGCTAGTCCGGGCGAGTCTCGAGTGGTGGAACGACGGGTCGTTCAGTCCCAACCCCGGCCAGAGAGAAATACCGGCGATCGAGGTGGACAGTTGAGAGGAGTGGTTTGCTTTCGCTGTCGTAGACAGGGGCATGTTGCCCGCGATTGTACGGAGGGTGGTATGCGTCCAGCGCTTCCCCCAAGGGTCCGGTATCCAAAAAACTAGATTACCAGGGGGGGACAAGTCGGAGGTTGTCTTCCCCTCATCCTCAGACTTTTCGGTATTCAAGTGCCTCCAGGCAAAGGATAGGTCTTGACTCTTCTGGTATCAAGGTCCTTGCTACTGTCCCGCAAAAGGCTTCTGTATGCCCCTTCCTGTCGCTCGAGGTAAAGAAGGGTCAACTCAGAGCGTTAGTTGACTCCGGGTCAGCCCGATCTATCATCTCATCTCGAGTATGTGCGGACCTTGAAAAACAGGGCTTAAAAAAAGGGTCGGATCGGTCGTCTGTAGTATGCTGGACTGCTTCACGGGAAATCCTGCCCATCTCCCGGGTGATTTCCTTTAAATTCAAGATCGATGGGTTTTCTTGGGTGTGGCCTTTTTTGGTTTCTCCGGCTCTGGGAGTTGATTGTATTGTGGGTGCCGATTTCATCGCTAAAAGTGGTCTCGTGTTGGACATCCATGGGCACCAGTGTTATTTTAAATTTAATCGGGGCGTTGTTATTCCTTTTCTTGGATACCAGGGAGCTAAGGGAGGTATCCAAGAGGTCGCTTGTCCCGATTCTGCACGAGATCATCTCACTCCCGCCCAACAGAGGGCCTTAGACCGACTGTGTGAGGAATTTCCCTCAGTATTAACCCCTAAGTTGGGACTCGCTCATTTATTAGAATATAAAATTCGTCTGACGGATTCTAAGATAGTGAGGTCGCACCCATACAAATTCGCTCCTCCGAAAATGGCTGTTCTGAGGGAGAAGGTTCAAGAGCTGTTAGAGCAAGGGGTCATTGAACCTTCCAATTCGAGCTATGCCAGTCCAGCGTTCCTGGTACCCAAGCCTGGGGGTAAGCACCGTATGGTGATAGATTACCGGAAATTGAATTCTAATATTGATGTGGATTCGGTTCCCCTTCTGGATCTCCACTCAGCTTTCGATTGGTTTAGTGAGGCCAAGTACTTCACCGTGATTGATCTCAACGCTGCATATCACCAAATCCCTTTATCCAAGGAAAGTAGACCTTACACTGCGTTCTGCGTCCCGTGGAATTTATATCAGTATACGCGGGTCCCTATGGGTCTGGCGGTGGGCGCCCAAACGCTCACGCGTCTGCTTGACCTGGTGTTTCAAGACGTAAAATTCAAATTCATTTTCAATTATTTGGACGACTTGCTGGTCTACAGCAAAACCTATGATGAACATCTATGTCATCTAAGGGAGGTGATGGGCAGGTTGAGAAGCGCGGGCCTCATGGTCAATCCAGAGAAAGTGCGAATTGCACAGGAGAGCATATCATTTCTGGGGCATCTGGTCTCGCATCGAGGAGTTACAGTGGACCCTGAAAGGACCCAGGGTATCCGGGATTTTCCCCCGCCAAGGGATGCCAAGGGCATCGCCCGGTTCGTGGGGATGGTTAACTTTTACAGACGGTTTATCCCTAAAGCAGCACAGATAGCTGCACCTCTAAATGAATTGAGAAAGAAAGGGGGCTAAATTTGTGTGGGGCGAAAGCCAGCAGAAGGCTTTCAAAACGTTGAAGGAAGCTATCATCTCCCCACCGGTGCTGCGGATGCCGGATTTTTCTCAGCCGTTTATCTTGCAGACGGACGCGAGTTCGGTGGCGCTCAAGGCGGTTCTGTCCCAAGTCGTTGATGGTGCTAAGCAGCCTGTGGCCTTTATTTCCCGAACATTGACCCAGCAAGAAAGAAAGTCATCAGTCTATGAGCTAGAGTGTTTAGCTGTGGTATACGCTCTAGATAAGTTCAGGCATTTTCTGGAACACGCTGAGTTCCTGCTCGAGACCGACAATCAGGCTCTCTCTTGGCTTCTTGCTCATCCCCGGCAACTGGGTAAAATTGGTAGATGGGTGGTCAAGATCTCATCCTTCAAGTTCAAGGTGCAACACATTAGGGGAACTTAAAATGTGGTTGCAGATGCTTTGTCACGCATGTTTTCCCAACCCAGTGAAGTCCAATCTGAGCAACCCTGTTCTGTTCTGCTAGACTTTCCGTTAGCCTTCACTGATGTGTTACCCCATCAGTTGAACGATGAAGAGCTGGGTCCTATCATCCAGAATATAAAGGAGGGTAACGTGCAGGCCCCTTACTTCTTGTCCAAGGGCGTCCTGTGTTGTCGAGAAAGAAAGGGACGTGCCCCTAAGATCGTGCTGCCTAGCAAGTTAGTGCCCATGGTCTTCAGCTATTATCACAATTCCCCAGTAGGAGGCCACAAGGGAATTTCGAAGACCATTTCCGGTATTAGGAAACACTTCATCTGGAAGGGCATGGACAGGGACATCGCAACGAGGGTTAAGAGTTGTCATCTGTGTGGCTTGAGCAAGCCTGCCCAGAACACGAAGTTAGGGTTGTTGTCATCGGACGTGGCGAGCAGACCGATGGAGAAGCTATTCATCGACTACGTGGGACCCTTCCCGCGTAGCAAGTCAGGTAATGCTTACCTACTTGTCTGTGTGGATGCTTTTTCGAAGTTTGCCTGGCTACTGCCCTTACGGCAGGCAACAGCTCGTTTAACCATAAGCGCGCTTCAGAACCATATTTTTCAGCATTTCGGTCTTCCGACCATCATTGTCTCCGACAATGGCCCACAGTTCATTTCTGGTGAGTTCCGGCGGATGTGTTTCGCCAGCGGAATCAGACATGTAACCACTTCCCCGTATTACCCACAGCCGTCCCATGCGGAGAGATTCAATAGGAATCTCAGGTCCGCACTCATTGCTTATCATGCGGAGCAACAGACAACCTGGGACCAGAATCTGAAGTGGTTGCAGCTAGCTTTCAACATGGCCCTGCATGACAGTCATAAGGCCGTGCCCTTTGAGATCATGTTTGGATTCTCGCCCGCACTCCCGTTGACTAACTTGTGGAATATTGATGATCTTCTGCCACGGGAGCCCGATTCTGGAACTGCGGAGAGATGGAGGGAGGCTCGGAAGAATTTGCTGCGAGCGCACGAGCGGGTCCGTCGACGATACAATCAGGGGCGAATTCCGAACCCCTTTCAGACCGGCGACTGGGTCTACTGTCAAAGCAATCCGATCAGCTCAGCCGCGGACAAAAGAGCCGCTAAGTTGTGTTATTGTTGGTCGGGGCCATATCGTATCCTGGGGTTCGCGTCGCCAGTGACGGCTCGGTTGGAAGAGCCGGGTAGTAATCCTAAAGATATTACTACACATATTTCAAAATTGAAACTGTGTAGAAGAGGGTAAACGGGGTGACAAGAGGGGGAATGATGGTGGTCTCTGTGTGAGTAGCAATGTTGTCAATTTTAAAAGGGTGTGTTCCGGGGGGCGGTATTGAGAATGATAGGGTAGCGGGTAGATGTTTCCCACAGTCCCAGTGGGGTTCGTCTACTTCAGGGATGCGCCCCTGCCTGCGCGAGCCTTGGCTCCCCCCCAATTGTCCTTATGTCCGGAGGGAGCCATGTCCTCACCTTAAGTCCCAGCTCATGACCTTCAATGATCCTTGACCTTCCACCTTCCGATTTTCCTAACCAATAGGTGCCCAGGGACGGTTGTGCGCTTTGGGGGCCTGCTTCCTGCTGACATGCCCTTGGAGCACACATGTATTGGGTTATGGGAATATATAGATGTATGGAAATTGGATTATCGTATCGTGGAGACCATCCACCCCCCCCCTAGTCCTGGGGATGTAGGTTGTACTATGAGATAATGTGGTTGTTTTGTTTTGGGTTAGACCCTCCCGTGTAAATATGGGGCAGAGGCCCTGTTAAGGTGGCATTCGTGTTCTGGCTTGAGTGGACAAGCCTCAGGAGGTCGGAACTCAGGGAGCTCCCTAACTTTCTTTTGTCTTTCTTCTCTGTCCTTCTTTGCTGTGGGCTGGCCCTGATCAGGTCAGCGTGCAGCACCCGCACACTTACACACTACACGTCTTCTTTCGTTTTCCCTTCTGAGCCTCTGTTCTCCTGAGAGCAAGTGCTGCTGGGCCACCATAACCACGAAGTCCACGAGCTTGTTTTGGGAAGGGGGTACACTGCAGGGTACTCTCCCGAGTTTAAGAGTGGGGCAACCGGGTTGCCCTTTCAGGGTGGGGGTGTGCCGGAGTTGCCTAACCCGGCTGTTGAAGGTTTTATAAAATTGTATTTAATATTACGCGAGCACACATGTCGGGGTCCGCAACGATTCGGACGGCACTGGTGAACGATGGCGCCGTCTGGCGGTGTAATTTTGCAGTGGCTTGCGCTGTGAGTGCAGAGTCAGTCACACAGCGAAAGTCACCAGAAAAGCAACCGACTCCCGGGATCCGAACAGATTTTACTCCGCAGTTATTTCTTCTACTCTAATGGCTGGCTGAATTTACGAGACTTCCCGGTAAGTGATCATAGCATCTTATTGTATGCGTCAAAAATAATTAAATTTGATTAACGAAATGTATGCAGCCGTATGAGAGATACGAATGTATGTGGGGCGACCCGGCAGTGTGTATATTAACAGATTTATTTAATGTTCAGTATGTACAGCTTAGGTTCTTTTTATTATTATTATAATATTGTAAGAGTCACTGTAATCGTTTCGTAGAATGTTATATAAATTATAAGCTAAAGTCAGTGCGTAGGCATGAAGTGAATTGTGCACGTACATGCACCAGATTGCTCGCGGGTTCTCTTTAATTAACTATGGCAGTAAAAATAACTTGTGAGACCACCCTTAGAGGAAACACTATTAATATTTTGGTTGTGTGCAACTGTGAGTGCCTTGAATGTGATCATTTTTTGACAAATTGCAATAATTGTGCCGCCACGTGGCAATCTAACCTGTTGGATTCTGTCGGAGCGTGTTAAGAGCTCGTGCAAATGACTGTACTCTACGCCTTTTAATAATGTCCTTTATTTTTTTGAGTTAATCATCCCCTGGTAGACTTTATTACTCTTTAAGCAATTTGCAAAGAAATTATAACCGAAACTTTGTGCATTTATCTTGAGTTGGTTGAAGGCCCGTTCTGAGGTTATTAACCTGGGAACTTGGGTGGAAATTTTTTTATGAACAGCATTTCTAATTTCTATGAATTACCAGGGTTCTCGCCTAAGCCGGAGATGCTGGTCTTGCTGATAGAACTCCATCTTCATCAGCCATGAACCATCATTCATGCACCTGTTCGGAGAAAGGAGTCTGGTGACCAACTCAAGATGTATCACATGCTCATCATAATTAAGGTGATATGAAATCTTTTATTTTTTTGTTGGCCGGGCCTGCCGTGCTCCTGATTCACAGTTTAAATTTCTTTTGAAACCATGTGCCCACGTGGCCAGACAGTCTGCTATAGGGTGTGTCAGCTGAACATTTATTCTGAACATTATGTGACTTAAATAATTTAACTTCATAAAACTAAGTACGATGTTTGTAATTGTGTGCTGCACTGGGGGAGCGTGCTAGAGATTTTTTACACTTAAATATTTTCATATATAGCCAATAGTCATTACTATGCTTGCTACAAAATTTATGTCACATGTTAGGGGTTCTGTTCCGGCTGGTTCAGAACGGGGTTTATATTTTAATTTCATTTTGGGTTAACATGTAAGGGCTGGGGGGGTTTCGTTTTCTTTTTTCTGGCTGTTTTCAGGGAATAAATGGGGACATGGATTTTGCCAGGCACATGTTCATGCAGTTTAAGGCAGGTTTGATTCCTGTCACACATGGTTAAGTACAGGCTGGCGCGCTCCCACATCTGCTAGGATACAACAGTCAGTTATTATAAATTCATTTATATACAGCCATCTGGCTTTCACAGAAAAGAACTTTCATATTTTTCTGGGCATATACTGTTTAATTTTTTTGATCTTGTAAAAGCATATACTAATTAATTTTTTGATCTTGTAAAAGCATATACTAATTCATGTATCCATCTGGATTTGTAAAACAAAAATTAATGTTATAAACTCATACCAATTGCTTAAAATCAGGTGATGAGAATTTTTCTCATTTATGTGATGTCTCAGAAACTTAAAGAATTTCATATGCTCATGGTGGGGCAATTATCAGATGCTATCTATACATATGGGCGGTCCGGTCTCTCTTATGGTTTACGAGTGATTATCATCCTTTCGGGGGTTTTTCTTATTTATTTAAATTAATGGAAATTGATAAATGACGGTGACTGAAGGGCGAACATTTGTGATTGCCGGTTTTAGGGCTTGGTAGAAACACTGCCTGTTGAGCATGCGTATTCCAAGGGTATTCGGTGTTTATAATATGTGTCTATAATTATGAGTGTATGTGTCTTTATGTTTCTGTACGTGTTGTCCATGTTAAGTGTTAGTCACCAAAAAGGGGGAGAAAATTATATAATTACTGAATGTTGTCTGATATACATATATATGCTAATTACTGATATACAGACCTTGTCTTTTGACACTATTAAGGATATGGGACTTATTTATTTATTATGTATTTTGTGGGTTATTCCTGATATTATGTGACAATTATGTGATAATTTTGTGATTTACATGTAACGAATTATGGGGTACAATAAAAGTTGTTATTGTTAGATTACAGCTGAGTTTCATTGCAAGTCCCGTCATACTGGACCCAGCGCATTTTTGGCTTCTCTAGGCTCGGGCCTAGTTTTAAATAACTTGTGGCTTCTCTTTCAAAAAAAAATATAAATACAAAAAAAATAAAATAAAATACAAAAAAAATTTTATATACAACATAAAAAGGAAAGAGGGGTTAGAAATTGAACACTGTTGTATATTTGTGTTATTCATATGTAGTGTGCCTAGGGTAAGGTCACAGAATAAGAATCACACAGAATGGAAACTTTCGCTAAAATCCGCGCGCCAGCTGCTAGCGCGCATGACCAGTGGCCGCCATATTAAGAGTGAGTAAACAGCTGTTATACCTAGCTTCAAGTATGCGCTTGTTTTTATGCAGTTTTCGCTTTAATTTCAAAGTAATTAACAGCGGTAGTACGTAACTTCAAGTGAACACGTGTTTTATACATTTGGAATGTTACATTGGTAAATTGATTTATTTTTCAAAGTGAAGAATGAGTGTTTGTAAGAGAAAAGGCGGTCGATGGTGCTCAGCACCTAATTGCAAGAATAATTCCAACGCAAATAAAAACATAAGTTTTTTCAGCTTTCCAAAAAACGAAGAACGGTAAGTAAAATAAGTTGATTTATTAATATTTTCTTCTTAAAATATTATTAATAAATTATGCACAGTAGAGTATTGATTAATGTAAAACTCAAATTAGCTATAGGCCTAATTTTAAATCGTTAATCTTGCATTTTTCCAGTGCAAGGAAATGGACTGTAAACTGTAGAAGAGAGGATTTGTTAAAAAAAGATGCCATATATTTTTACACACTATATTTACATAGTGTACACTTTGAAGATGTGACGTTTTTAAATTTCCTAAGAAACCGGTTGAAACCAGATGCTGTTCCGACATTATTCAGGATACCAAATCCACCGAAACAAATATCTCAAAAAAGAAAAGCACCAACAGAGAGAAGCAGTGAAACCAGTAAAATTATTAAAAAGGGTAAAATTGATGTACAGGTGATTAGTATTATTCTTTTATTATTATTATTATTGTTGTTGTTGTTTGCAAATATGTTATACTATAGTCTGTAACGGTACAGAATTGTATGCTAGGAAGGATAATTCAATTCAGTTTTAATTTGAAAGCAGGTAGTAGCAGTACCTGTGAGGTTCCCCATTGTAACATGCAATGTTATGGCAGACTATTTATATTTATGTTTATGTCTGAAGCTGTAGCCTGCCCAACCAGACGTATTATGCAATAGCTTGCCAGCAGCAGTCTCCCTTGTGAATCACAGTAAGCAGATTGTCACCATAGTGTTTGCATCAGACAGTGGCAGCATATAGTCGTCTATAAGTAAAACTTTATATCAGTGGCCTCGGAAATTTCGGTAGGTCGAAGCGGAAAGAGTAGCCTAGACCTACCAAAACGTATTGAAACACCAAGGAAGTATATTATAAACAAACAGTGAACGCGATACAATGAACTCTTAAAGTAAAGCAGTGAGGACAGGGTAAGTGTGGTTAAAGTGAATGTGCAAGTGAAGATGGCAGACTAAGTGGAATAGCCAGAAAAGCTAAGTACAGTAAATACATTGGCCAGTAAGTTTTTAAAACAGTAAAGCGCTTGGTAAAAGGGGGATAAAAAATATATGTAGCGATTGTAAAGAATGAGAGAGTGTATGCGAGTAAAAAGGGGAGTAATAATTAAAGTACTGGTTCATAGCGAAGTGTAGTTGTTCAAAGAATTCTAATTAAATAGATTTGTTTATAATCGTGGAGTAAAGAGGGAATATGATATGGTCAATAAAATACGATTTGTCTCAATATAAAATGTGTTAGATTAAGTTATTACGCCATAACCATTTCCTATTCTGTGCTGAAAACCTCGTCTAACGTTCTATGGGATTTTCTGATTTTTAAGGGTGGTCAGATAGCGGGATTATGTTAATTTTTATAAGGGCAAGAGTGTAAAGGTTTCGATATTAAACCTCAAAATATCGTGGCGACCTGGGTAGTTTAATAAGGTAAGTTTTTTAAAGGGGAATATGACGGTAGGTAAAATTCTGGCAGCAGTGAGTTTTAGTAATAATATTATTGTATTATATTATTTTGGAATCTTCTGATAAAACTAATACCTTTACAGTGGCGACTCGCTGCCAGGATGTTCGTATAAATATTATATGAACTAGACCTGTTTTGAGGCACAGAAAATAGGTTGTGGTAATGGCGTACTTGTAAAATTTTGAATTATTGCATAGATTTAGGTTCTGGTACGAGTTTAGGTGTAGAGTATTTTAATTGGGTGTGTAATTATTGTGTAATAGGAGGGTTGGAATTTTATAAAGGAGTATTATATAAAATTTGAATAATCATGGCGGATGTAAGAGAAACCGTAGAAAAAAAGGGAATATGGGCTGACGTGTTGAATCTTTTGAAAACAATAGAGGAGAATAGTGAGAAGCGTCTTAAGAAACTTCACAAGGGTCGTGACGAGTTAAAAACAAGAGTAGATGAAATGGCGGAAAGGATAGATAAGGAGTTTGATAAATTAAAGGATGTTTTTCCCAAACCATGTAAGCTACTCAAAAATAAAGAAAGTGACCTAAACCAGGTGAGTAGTTCTGATAGTGGAGGTATAAATGATGATACTTTTACAAACAAGGGTGTTAATTTAAGTGCAGTGGAAATAAAAAACGAGGAAGTAACAGTTAACAAGGTAAGTAATGGCTGTAAAACAAGTGGGAATTATAATGGAGGAATAATTACGAATAGTGTAATTAAACTAGATTCCTCCCAATTAAAAAGTTTATAAGTGTGTTTAAAATGTAGTATTTGAAGTTAAAAAGTGTGTTATAAGTTTTACAACTGAAGGTTAAAAAGTAAGTTATGATCAATCAAAAAATAATTTTAGTTATCTTAAAAGAACTCCTTCAAATAAAAATAAAAATAATTGCAGTAAAGTTATTTTGAATAATAATAATGTTTAATTTAATGAATAAAGCGTACTAGCTGGTCGCTTGATGAAGGTAGCCGTCGCGTCGATTCTGGCAGCGAAACTCCTCCTCCAAGTTGACCGTCGTCTAAGTACGTAAAGTCAAGTCACGTCTGGACAATAAAATTAATAAAAATACACTTCCACGTACCTGGTCGTGGTTCTGGAAGTTCAGAAGTTCACTTATTATCAATTAATAAGCTGCCAAGACGGTTCACAAAAACCAGCTTGCTTTATTTACAAGGTTATGTTATTCCTTGTTTAATAATGGGCGCCACACAGGTTTATTTCGGGAAAATCCCGTGTAAAACCCATTAATAATATCAAATAATTATTAATTTTATTTAAAAAACTGAAATTGTGTTTATTCCCCTTTTGGCAATTCAAATTCAACAATGTATGATTGCTACTAAGAGTTACTTTGATTATTCTGAATTAATTAGTTATTTACTTTTTGAAATAAATTAAGTCAAAGTTATTCTGCTAATAACTGGGTTTTATTTGTACCCTCGATAAGGAATTCGAACAAACATAAGTAAGAAAATACATTGGTATACAATTGAAATTATTTCGTTCACTTACCCTACTACACTAGCTCAGAGCATAAACAATTTTTCTGGTTATTTCCAGATAAACTTCAATTTAAACATTAATTTTATTTATATCTCGGGCGTAAATTCTTTTAAACACAAGAAAGAATGTTCATGCCTACACAGAAGTTAATTATTCCATAAAACAATATTTACTATTACGGCCTTGTTGTTTACTTATTAAAAATCAAACCTATTTATAGGTTAGGCGTTCGTCACGCTTACTTAATTATTCACAAAGGTTATATATACTACTTAAGACTACAATCAATCTTAGGTAGGATTAACAAATCCACTAAATAAATTCAGTCACTGTGTAACATAGAAAAAGTTTTGGTGTTATGCGTCAGTACAAATTTTGTTTTGAAAAAATATATCAGTGCACTCAGATTAATGGAATAAATTGTCACGATGTTACCTCTTTATTTTAATCTTTTAGATTAAAATTTAATTGAACACTCCAGCGGTCGGATTATAGTGACCCTGGTTTATTACACTGCACACGCACTTTGAACAGAGAATAATTGTCCGCTTCTGACTAAATTGGACTATTTGTAATACTGGTTAATTATTTTCTCTTGTTCGATTTATCCCGCACTAAATACAATAAATACTTCACATCAATGCACTGATTATAGGTAGACTGTATTGTAGTTCCTTGGTGTTGCCGAAATGGTTCAATGGATGCGCTATTACATGATACTATAAGTTAATAAAAATTTTGAGGTGACGAGCGACACCTTCTCGCTCGAGATGATTGTCAAAAAGTGTCACGGAATTACTCTCATTCCCGTTATATACCCCCTGTTTTGATGAGGCTTAGGTGATTGTTCCATTTAGTAAGCTATTTTTTGATTGGCTCAACCAGACGTTACGAAAATGACGCATTGTTTTCCAACCGTCATTAACCGTCTTTTTTGCTAAGATGATTGACAGTTGACGTTGTTGTTAGTGTTGATAAACAAATTTCTTACTTTCTATTTACAAATGATGCTAACGCATGTCACGCACTTATTATAGTTGCGATCGGGGTTGTATCGCTACCAAATTAAAGGATATTTTTTTACGCTTTAATTTGACATATTTTGACACTGGTTTTATTTGCACTTTCACTGACATTTCTAAATAAACAACGTTCAGATACATGGCCTCGCGCTGTCGTCTGCTAGTGGCGCTGACACGATTCTTTCTTATCAATAAATTATTTGTGTTTCACATCGCGTTTTCACTAAAACGTCTGTGTCGGAACACTAATACATCCGTCTTAATATTTATTTAGTGAACAGAATTATTAAATCTTAACTAACTAGGGTAATACATTGCTATGAACTATCCTTACTTCCTAATTACATTTTGTCTATACTATTTCGCTCTATGCTACCCATTAATAATTGAGTTGTTACTTCTATAATACATTAACAATATTTACTGTTACACTTGGTATAATGATTGTTCAGTGTATGTTATTTACACTAGTAGTCCTTTCTACTTATCACCTTACTGACAATCGTTCGTTTTAGGCGTAGCCTAGGCATACCGTTCACATCGGGTTTATGCCTTAATAATAATGGTCATTAGTTACATTTGGTACATTGATGAGGTAACTTATTATATAAGGTTCCCTCTTACAATTATCCTTACTTCTTATGATGCATTTGTGGTTGTAATACAAGGTTCAATTTGATATTGTGGCCATAGCTAATCTTAGTCATGCATTGATAGTTACTCGTCATTGTTTATTTATTCTCAGCCAAATACTATTGCTGATATTATCTTATTTGGGTCATTCCTTAATTACTTTTATTAACATGTGTAATCACATTTAAGTCATTCACTGGCTCGCTTGACAGCTTATAGTGAACTTGGCTTGTCCATTAGTTAGTGTCAGTTATAGTATGGGTTGTAGTGTCAAGCAGTGTATTGTTTACTGCTTCTTGTGGTACATCTTCTTCTCTCTTCTTCGTTGGTCCTTCTCTTCTTCGCTACTTTCATCATCATATTACTCACTTACATTACTTTCATGTATTTATTAATTCTATTGGTATATGACTAGGTTATGTAACACTTGGTCATGTTACATATACTCCCCTCTCAAAATTGATAATTTGAGAGAAATTTTACATTTGAAAAAATTATCATTTCAGTTTAGTTTTAATATACTTTTACTGCTTTTTTTCTGCATTGAACTCAACATTCTGTTAGTGTGTTGCACTAGATTGAGTTCTTGGCTAGTGATATAACTTTTTAGCTTACTAGTATTTCTCAAGTTTCTTATATTCTAAGTCATTTAGTTACAATAGGCTTCATTTCTTAAACTAACAATTTCCTGTCTTACAATAATACATTTTTCTTTCTCATTACATATCTTTATTTTCGTGATAAATTCTATGGTTCTTTCATTTTTTACCTCACAGATTTTTTATTAATAATCCTTGATATATTATCATTTAATTCCCTAACATTTGTAGTGGGTTCGGAGTCAGAGGAGCTCTATTTGGCATCCATTCTCCGCCGTTCCTCAACTACACGTCCTCAGAATCAGAGGAATCCTCATCTCTGTCTGGGACAAAATAAAAATTGCACGTAGCAACAGTTGCACTATCACAACACATAAAATATAACACATCATTCATTTTTCAATAATATAACATATTCAATGTAACATTCAAGGTATTAGAGGTTTCATTTGTATCACATTTCATTCTTTTATACTTTAGCTAATATACTTCTTTTCACAGGTAATTCTTCCTTTTCAGACTTGACATATTGGCTATGTTCTTTATCAGCCTTGTTGTTACTTTTCTATACTAGTTGGTAATTTGTTTTGGTTCATCTGAGTATTCTTAAATTTACACACTTCTATTGATTATCATACAATTATGCAGTTGTTTCTTAACTATTGAGTTTACAATACTTCACTCTTATACTAGTTTATAAGTTTTACTCTTACCAATAGTTTACAATTATCCTGAATTATCAGGGTTTACAGTGTTTATATACTAAACATTTTGGTTAAATATCCTCTGACATATCTTGTTGGTAAATACAATTAGATACTTTCTTCATCGTTTAATTAATATTTTTCATATTCCTTGATAACAGTAGTAATTTGACAATTATCTTTGTTATTCATACATAGACCTTTTTCTTTATTATATCAGATAATAATCATTCGACAATATTTGATAATTAAGATACCATATAACGATATTATTCTAACATATTAATAAACAATATTTGATTTTCTCTCCCTTCATTCCATAATAATAATAGCCTTCTTCCTAATTAACTCTCTTTGATATTCTTCCTCTCTACTCCTTCAAGTGTTGGAATCTTTAACACTTATTCTGGACGATTTTATATAATTTCACTGTTTTTTGAGGGGTATACAATATTTGGTAATTAAATAATATTTTTCTTCCCTTTCATTCCATAATAATAATAGCCTTCTTTCTAATTAACTCTCTTTGATATTCTTCCTCTCTACTCCTTCAAGTGTTGGAATCTTTAACACTTATTCTGGACGATTTTTAATATATTTTCTTTGGTTGTACTTAATATAGGAGTATTAGGGTAACATTATCTCACTATTTTATGTACATTTTTGTTATATGATACTTTTTTGTTCTATACTATATAATAGATATCTTTCTTATCATTAAATTATTTGTTTTATAATACCCAATTTTTCTATCATCTAATATGATAAATCTGGTTCTTATTTAACATATAACAGATAGTTTTGGTATATATACTTATAATACACACTCTTTTTCATAACACAATATGGTAAACAAGCTGGCTATAGGCAATTAGACACTTTTAATGCATTGGGCCTAATAAATGATCCTCCTGATCACTAGTTTAATCCTTTTACGGTAGACACTTTTAAAATTTCTTATACACTAAACACTCTTGTGGTAATCGTCGCCTAATAATATAACTTGTCCTTTTATAACAATAATTACATTTATAGTTTATACGTTGGGGTTCTATTGGGCTTCTCCATTCTATTGGGTTCATTGTTTGGGACAGGTTCGTTTCACAGGTACCCTTTTTATAGCTGTCTCTAGTACAACATGTTTATGATATTTGGCACCCTATAATAACATCTCATAACAAATTTCGTTACATATAGTATCTCTTTAACGAGGCTTGGTTATAGGTACCTTTGACCTTTTTATTAATTGTATCGGTAAGTTCATACGTATTATTTTTATGGTCCTTCGTTATGGTATAAGGGCCTATGTACAGTACTAGTAGTTTTGGAGATACCTGCCTATCATGCGGTTCTTCCATTTTGCGGCTATCAGATCTTCATCGGCTTCCCGTTTTCTTGCCTTCTTCTTCTCATCATCTTCGGTATCCATGTGTCCAGTGTCCTCCTGGTCTTTGTTATTATTGACTCCCAGTACCTCTTCTAATTCTGGTGGATCGTTATTAGTTTTCTGGTTGGATTTTTCCATTGATTGGTCCCTCTTCTTCCGCAATTCTTTTATTTCTTGGGCATACCCTTCAATGATCCGGTCCAGTTGTTCTTGATACCCTTTCCTTTTCTTGGAATGCCTTATTTTCCCTTTGGAAATATCTGCTTTAAGTATTTTATTGGTTATAGTCTTCTTCGTGGTAGCACCTTTCTTCTCTTCGTTCATCTTCATGAAGCTCCTTCGGTACTCCTCCCTATAGATTCCTTCTTCACGGTTGACAATTGGGAAGTCACTCATATTAACTAGATCACTTCGAGTCATTTCTATTAATTCTTCTGTGATCCTTGTCTTCTTGGGGCGTACTATTCTTCTTCCTTCTGTTCTCTTAATAATTTTGTTCCTTTCTTTGTAAATTTTAATTTTCGAATTCACTGGTTCGGTGGTTTTATTTCTGGGTAACTCTTTGGTCTCCCCTTGATCATCACACATGGGCAGATTATTTTGTTCTAATTCTTCCTTCTCGGCTAATAACTCTTCCGCTTCTTTAATTACCTGAGTCTTCTTTATACCTTCGGCGTCGATCTCCTTATATTGAATATCTTCCTGGTTTCTGTCAAACTCCTTTTCAGATGATAATGTATTTATGTCTTGTTGTTTTTCTGCTGGTTTATGATCATTTTTCATTTCTTCCCTCCATTGTTGGATGATTTCTTCTCTCCATAATCTGATATCGTTTATCATTTCCTCTCTCGCCTTCTCAAAGCTATTCTCTACGGGTTTGGGGAACTGTTCCCTCCTACATTCCACCATCATCTCCTGGAAACTTGGCAACTCTGTTGGTTCTGGTTCCTTAAGTAGGTTTTCTACGGTGTCACCTGTGGTAACCTCTCCTTCAGGCGTTTTCGTGTCTTTACTCATGGTTTCATTGGGTTCATTTGGAGATTCAAGTATTCCATTATTGTCATCCTCCATTATTGTTTCGATTAATGGGTCGGTATCTATTATTTCCTCCTCCTGGTTCTTCTTATTGCCCTCTTGGTCTTGGGTATCCTCATCTATATTTTCTGGTAGTGGTTCCGTGGAATCCTTCTGTCTATGGTTGTTTTCAAATTCTTCGTTAATGTGATTCTCGTTTTCCTCGGTATTCTCTTTATTTTTCATTAAATCTTCATTCATCGATTTCTTCTCGTTTAGTAATTTCTTAGCTTTTTTTTTTCAATTCTTCTTCGAAGTCTTCTCTTCGCTTCCGCTCCTCTTCTCGTCTCTGGTTCTGGTAGCTCATTTCCTCTTCGTCCCGTTGTGCTGCTTGGCTGTAGAACCTTTCTTTGTTTCGTCTTATTTTGTTGTATCTCAATTCCTCTTCGAATGATTCTTTTCTTCTACGCTCATCTTCCCATCTCTGGTAACGGTAGTCCCTCTTCTCTTCGTTTCGCCATGTTGGTTGGTTATAATACCATCTTGTATTCCGGTTCCTCCTTGGTTGTGGGGTTTCCCATTCGTGGAGCCTTGCAAAGCCTTCTTCCATCTTACGTCTTAATTGGTCTGACTCCTCTTTCATCCATCTCTTCTCCTCTTCCATTTTTCGGTTCAACTCTTCACCATCTATTTTCAATAACCTGTATATTTGGTCCCAGTCTACTCTCTCCCTTCTCCTTCTATTTCTCCGGTACATCTTTGTTTTAGTTGATTTTGTATATATAATTGTCTGTGTATGTAAGGCGTGGTTGTTCTTTTGTGTTTGCCGGGCTTATTATAAATATCAAAAATATTTTCGTTTAATATTTTTCAGCCTCATGTTGCTGGTCGCCAATTTGTAATAAAACTAGATTCCTCCCAATTAAAAAGTTTATAAGTGTGTTTAAAATGTAGTATTTGAAGTTAAAAAGTGTGTTATAAGTTTTACAATTGAAGGTTAAAAAGTAAGTTATGATGAATCGAAAAATAATTTTAGTTATCTTAAAAGAACTCCTTCAAATAAAAATAAAAATAATTGTAGTAAAGTTATTTTGAATAATAATAATGTTTAATTTAATGAATAAAGTGTACTAGCAGGTCGCTTGATGAAGGTAGCCGTCACGTTGATTCTGGCAGCGAAACTCCTCCTCCAAGTTGACCGTCGTCTAAGTACGTAAAGTCAAGTCACGTCTGGACAATAAAATTAATAAAAATACACTTCCACGTACCTGGTCGTGGTTCTGGAAGTTCAGAAGTTCACTTATTATCAATTAATAAGCTGCCAAGACGGTTTACAAAAACCAACTTGCTTTATTTACAAGGTTAGGTTATTCCTTGTTTAATAATGGGCGCCACACAGGTTTATTTCGGGAAAATCCCATGTAAAACCCATTAATAATATCAAATAATTATTAATTTTATATAAAAAACTGAAATTGTGTTTATTGCCCTTTTGGCAATTCAAATTCAACAACGTATGATTGCTACTAAGAGTTACTTTGATTATTCTGAATTAATTAGTTATTTACTTTTTGAAATAAATTAAGTCAAAGTTATTCTGCTAATAACTGGGTTTTATTTGTACCCTTGATAAGGAATTCGAACAAACATAAGTAAGAAAATACATTGGTATACAATTGAAATTATTTCGTTCACTTACCCTACTACACTAGCTCAGAGCATAAACAATTTTTCTGGTTATTTCCAGATAAACTTCAATTTAAACATTAATTTTATTTATATCTCGGGCGTAAATTCTTTTAAACACAAGAAAGAATGTTCATGCCTACACAGAAGTTAATTATTCCATAAAACAATATTTACTATTACGGCCTTGTTGTTTACTTATTAAAAATCAAACCTATTTATAGGTTAGGCGTTCTTCACGCTTACTTAATTATTCACAAAGGTTATATATACTACTTAAGACTACAATCAATCTTAGGTAGGATTAACAAATCCACTAAATAAATTCAGTCACTGTGTAACATAGAAAAAGTTTTGGTGTTATGCGTCAGTACAAATTTTGTTTTGAAAAAATATATCAGTGCACTCAGATTAATGGAATAAATTGTCACGATGTTACCTCTTTATTTTAATCTTTTAGATTAAAATTTAACTGAACACTCCAGCGGTCGGATTATAGTGACCCTGGTTTATTACACTGCACACGCACTTTGAACAGAGAATAATTGTCCGCTTCTGACTAAATTGGACTATTTGTAATACTGGTTAATTATTTTCTCTTGTTCGATTTATCCCGCACTAAATAAAATAAATACTTCACATCAATGCACTGATTATAGGTAGACTGTATTGTAGTTCCTTGGTGTTGCCGAAATGGTTCAATGGATGCGCTATTACATGATACTATAAGTTAATAAAAATTTTGAAGTGACGAGCGACACCTTCTCGCTCGAGATGATTGTCAAAAAGTGTCACGGAATTACTCTCATTCCCGTTATATACCCCCTGTTTTGATGAGGCTTAGGTGATTGTTCCATTTAGTAAGCTATTTTTTGATTGGCTCAACCAGACGTTACGAAAATGACGCATTGTTTTCCAACCGTCATTAACCGTCTTTTTTGCTAAGATGATTGACAGTTGACGTTGTTGTTAGTGTTGATAAACAAATTTCTTACTTTCTATTTACAAATGATGCTAACGCATGTCACGCACTTATTATAGTTGCGATCGGGGTTGTATCGCTACCAAATTAAAGGATATTTTTTTACGCTTTAATTTGACATATTTTGACACTGGTTTTATTTGCACTTTCACTGACATTTCTAAATAAACAACGTTCAGATACATGGCCTCGCGCTGTCGTCTGCTAGTGGCGCTGACACGATTCTTTCTTATCAATAAATTATTTGTGTTTCACATCGCGTTTTCACTAAAACGTCTGTGTCGGAACACTAATACATCCGTCTTAATATTTATTTAGTGAACATAATTATTAAATCTTAACTAACTAGGGTAATACATTGCTATGAACTATCCTTACTTCCTAATTACATTTTGTCTATACTATTTCGCTCTATGCTACCCATTAATAATTGAGTTGTTATTTCTATAATACATTAACAATATTTACTGTTACACTTGGTATAATGATTGTTCAGTGTATGTTATTTACACTAGTAGTCCTTTCTACTTATCACCTTACTGACAATCGTTCGTTTTAGGCGTAGCCTAGGCATACCGTTCACATCGGGTTTATGCCTTAATAATAATGGTCATTAGTTACATTTGGTACATTGATGAGGTAACTTATTATATACGGTTCCCTCTTACAATTATCCTTACTTCTTATGATGCATTTGTGGTTGTAATACAAGGTTCAATTTGATATTGTGGCCATAGCTAATCTTAGTCATGCATTGATAGTTACTCGTCATTGTTTATTTATTCTCAGCCAAATACTATTGCTGATATTATCTTATTTGGGTCATTCCTTAATTACTTTTATTAACATGTGTAATCACATTTAAGTCATTCACTGGCTCGCTTGACAGCTTATAGTGAACTTGGCTTGTCCATTAGTTAGTGTCAGTTATAGTATGGGTTGTAGTGTCAAGCAGTGTATTTTTTACTGCTTCTTGTGATACATCTTCTTCTCTCTTCTTCGTTGGTCCTTCCCTTCTTCGCTACTTTCATCATCATATTACTCACTTACATTACTTTCATGTATTTATTAATTCTATTGGTATATGACTAGGTTATGTAACACTTGGTCATGTTACATATACTCCCCTCTCAAAATTGATAATTTGAGAGAAATTTTACATTTGAAAAAATTATCATTTCAGTTTAGTTTTAATATACTTTTACTGCTTTTTTTCTGCATTGAACTCAACATTCTGTTAGTGTGTTGCACTAGATTGAGTTCTTGGCTAGTGATATAACTTTTTAGCTTACTAGTATTTCTCAAGTTTCTTATATTCTAAGTCATTTAGTTACAATAGGCTTCATTTCTTAAACTAACAATTTCCTGTCTTACAATAATACATTTTTCTTTCTCATTACATATCTTTATTTTCGTGATAAATTCTATGGTTCTTTCATTTTTTACCTCACAGATTTTTTATTAATAATCCTTGATATATTATCATTTAATTCCCTAACATTTGTAGTGGGTTCGGAGTCAGAGGAGCTCTATTTGGCATCCATTCTCCGCCGTTCCTCAACTACACGTCCTCAGAATCAGAGGAATCCTCATCTCTGTCTGGGACAAAATAAAAATTGCACGTAGCAACAGTTGCACTATCACAACACATAAAATATAACACATCATTCATTTTTCAATAATATAACATATTCAATGTAACATTCAAGGTATTAGAGGTTTCATTTGTATCACATTTCATTCTTTTATACTTTAGCTAATATACTTCTTTTCACAGGTAATTCTTCCTTTTCAGACTTGACATATTGGCTATGTTCTTTATCAGCCTTGTTGTTACTTTTCTATACTAGTTGGTAATTTGTTTTGGTTCATCTGAGTATTCTTAAATTTACACACTTCTATTGATTATCATACAATTATGCAGTTGTTTCTTAACTATTGAGTTTACAATACTTCACTCTTATACTAGTTTATAAGTTTTACTCTTACCAATAGTTTACAATTATCCTGAATTATCAGGGTTTACAGTGTTTATATACTAAACATTTTGGTTAAATATCCTCTGACATATCTTGTTGGTAAATACAATTAGATACTTTCTTCATCGTTTAATTAATATTTTTCATATTCCTTGATAACAGTAGTAATTTGACAATTATCTTTGTTATTCATACATAGACCTTTTTCTTTATTATATCAGATAATAATCATTCGACAATATTTGATAATTAAGATACCATATAACGATATTATTCTAACATATTAATAAACAATATTTGATTTTCTCTCCCTTCATTCCATAATAATAATAGCCTTCTTCCTAATTAACTCTCTTTGATATTCTTCCTCTCTACTCCTTCAAGTGTTGGAATCTTTAACACTTATTCTGGACGATTTTTAATATATTTTCTTTGGTTGTACTTAATATAGGAGTATTAGGGTAACATTATCTCACTATTTTATGTACATTTTTGTTATATGATACTTTTTTGTTCTATACTATATAATAGATATCTTTCTTATCATTAAATTATTTGTTTTATAATACCCAATTTTTCTATCATCTAATATGATAAATCTGGTTCTTATTTAACATATAACAGATAGTTTTGGTACATATACTTATAATACACACTCTTTTTCATAACACAATATGGTAAACAAGCTGGCTATAGGCAATTAGACACTTTTAATGCATTGGGCCTAATAAATGATCCTCCTGATCACTAGTTTAATCCTTTTACGGTAGACACTTTTAAAATTTCTTATACACTAAACACTCTTGTGGTAATCGTCGCCTAATAATATAACTTGTCCTTTTATAACAATAATTACATTTATAGTTTATAGGTTGGGGTTCTATTGGGCTTCTCCATTCTATTGGGTTCATTGTTTGGGACAGGTTCGTTTCACAGGTACCCTTTTTATAGCTGTCTCTAGTACAACATGTTTATGATATTTGGCACCCTATAATAACATCTCATAACAAATTTCGTTACATATAGTATCTCTTTAACGAGGCTTGGTTATAGGTACCTTTGACCTTTTTATTAATTGTATCGGTAAGTTCATACGTATTATTTTTATGGTCCTTCGTTATGGTATAAGGGCCTATGTACAGTACTAGTAGTTTTGGAGATACCTGCCTATCATGCGGTTCTTCCATTTTGCGGCTATCAGATCTTCATCGGCTTCCCGTTTTCTTGCCTTCTTCTTCTCATCATCTTCGGTATCCATGTGTCCAGTGTCCTCCTGGTCTTTGTTATTATTGACTCCCAGTACCTCTTCTAATTCTGGTGGATCGTTATTAGTTTTCTGGTTGGATTTTTCCATTGATTGGTCCCTCTTCTTCCGCAATTCTTTTATTTCTTGGGCATACCCTTCAATGATCCGGTCCAGTTGTTCTTGATACCCTTTCCTTTTCTTGGAATGCCTTATTTTCCCTTTGGAAATATCTGCTTTAAGTATTTTATTGGTTATAGTCTTCTTCGTGGTAGCACCTTTCTTCTCTTCGTTCATCTTCATGAAGCTCCTTCGGTACTCCTCCCTATAGATTCCTTCTTCACGGTTGACAATTGGGAAGTCACTCATATTAACTAGATCACTTCGAGTCATTTCTATTAATTCTTCTGTGATCCTTGTCTTCTTGGGGCGTACTATTCTTCTTCCTTCTGTTCTCTTAATAATTTTGTTCCTTTCTTTGTAAATTTTAATTTTTGAATTCACTGGTTCGGTGGTTTTATTTCTGGGTAACTCTTTGGTCTCCCCTTGATCATCACACATGGGCAGATTATTTTGTTCTAATTCTTCCTTCTCGGCTAATAACTCTTCCGCTTCTTTAATTACCTGAGTCTTCTTTATACCTTCGGCGTCGATCTCCTTATATTGAATATCTTCCTGGTTTCTGTCAAACTCCTTTTCAGATGATAATGTATTTATGTCTTGTTGTTTTTCTGCTGGTTTATGATCATTTTTCATTTCTTCCCTCCATTGTTGGATGATTTCTTCTCTCCATAATCTGATATCGTTTATCATTTCCTCTCTCGCCTTCTCAAAGCTATTCTCTACGGGTTTGGGGAACTGTTCCCTCCTACATTCCACCATCATCTCCTGGAAACTTGGCAACTCTGTTGGTTCTGGTTCCTTAAGTAGGTTTTCTACGGTGTCACCTGTGGTAACCTCTCCTTCAGGCGTTTTCGTGTCTTTACTCATGGTTTCATTGGGTTCATTTGGAGATTCAAGTATTCCATTATTGTCATCCTCCATTATTGTTTCGATTAATGGGTCGGTATCTATTATTTCCTCCTCCTGGTTCTTCTTATTGCCCTCTTGGTCTTGGGTATCCTCATCTATATTTTCTGGTATTGGTTCCGTGGAATCCTTCTTTCTATGGTTGTTTTAAAATTCTTCGTTAATGTGATTCTCGTTTTCCTCGGTATTCTCTTTATTTTTCATTAAATCTTCATTCATCGATTTCTTCTCGTTTAGTAATTCTTAGCTTTTTTTTTCAATTCTTCTTCGAAGTCTTCTCTTCGCTTCCGCTCCTCTTCTCGTCTCTGGTTCTGGTAGCTCATTTCCTCTTCGTCCCGTTGTGCTGCTTGGCTGTAGAACCTTTCTTTGTTTCGTCTTATTTTGTTGTATCTCAATTCCTCTTCGAATGATTCTTTTCTTCTACGCTCATCTTCCCATCTCTGGTAACGGTAGTCCCTCTTCTCTTCGTTCGCCATGTTGGTTGGTTATAATACCATCTTGTATTCCGGTTCCTCCTTGGTTGTGGGGTTTCCCATTCGTGGAGCCTTGCAAAGCCTTCTTCCATCTTACGTCTTAATTGGTCTGACTCCTCTTTCATCCATCTCTTCTCCTCTTCCATTTTTCGGTTCAACTCTTCACCATCTATTTTCAATAACCTGTATATTTGGTCCCAGTCTACTCTCTCCCTTCTCCTTCTATTTCTCCGGTACATCTTTGTTTTAGTTGATTTTGTATATATAATTGTCTGTGTATGTAAGGCGTGGTTGTTCTTTTGTGTTTGCCGGGCTTATTATAAATATCAAAAATATTTTCGTTTAATATTTTTCAGCCTCATGTTGCTGGTCGCCAATTTGTAATAAAACTAGATTCCTCCCAATTAAAAAGTTTATAAGTGTGTTTAAAATGTAGTATTTGAAGTTAAAAAGTGTGTTATAAGTTTTACAATTGAAGGTTAAAAAGTAAGTTATGATGAATCGAAAAATAATTTTAGTTATCTTAAAAGAACTCCTTCAAATAAAAATAAAAATAATTGCAGTAAAGTTATTTTGAATAATAATAATGTTTAATTTAATGAATAAAGCGTACTAGCAGGTCGCTTGATGAAGGTAGCCGTCGCGTCGATTCTGGCAGCGAAACTCCTCCTCCAAGTTGACCGTCGTCTAAGTACGTAAAGTCAAGTCACGTCTGGACAATAAAATTAATAAAAATACACTTCCACGTACCTGGTCGTGGTTCTGGAAGTTCAGAAGTTCACTTATTATCAATTAATAAGCTGCCAAGACGGTTTACAAAAACCAGCTTGCTTTATTTACAAGGTTATGTTATTCCTTGTTTAATAATGGGCGCCACACAGGTTTATTTCGGGAAAATCCCGTGTAAAACCCATTAATAATATCAAATAATTATTAATTTTATTTAAAAAACTGAAATTGTGTTTATTGCCCTTTTGGCAATTCAAATTCAACAACGTATGATTGCTACTAAGAGTTACTTTGATTATTCTGAATTAATTAGTTATTTACTTTTTGAAATAAATTAAGTCAAAGTTATTCTGCTAATAACTGGGTTTTATTTGTACCCTTGATAAGGAATTCGAACAAACATAAGTAAGAAAATACATTGGTATACAATTGAAATTATTTCGTTCACTTACCCTACTACACTAGCTCAGAGCATAAACAATTTTTCTGGTTATTTCCAGATAAACTTCAATTTAAACATTAATTTTATTTATATCTCGGGCGTAAATTCTTTTAAACACAAGAAAGAATGTTCATGCCTACACAGAAGTTAATTATTCCATAAAACAATATTTACTATTACGGCCTTGTTGTTTACTTATTAAAAATCAAACCTATTTATAGGTTAGGCGTTCGTCACGCTTACTTAATTATTCACAAAGGTTATATATACTACTTAAGACTACAATCAATCTTAGGTAGGATTAACAAATCCACTAAATAAATTCAGTCACTGTGTAACATAGAAAAAGTTTTGGTGTTATGCGTCAGTACAAATTTTGTTTTGAAAAAATATATCAGTGCACTCAGATTAATGGAATAAATTGTCACGATGTTACCTCTTTATTTTAATCTTTTAGATTAAAATTTAACTGAACACTCCAGCGGTCGGATTATAGTGACCCTGGTTTATTACACTGCACACGCACTTTGAACAGAGAATAATTGTCCGCTTCTGACTAAATTGGACTATTTGTAATACTGGTTAATTATTTTCTCTTGTTCGATTTATCCCGCACTAAATAAAATAAATACTTCACATCAATGCACTGATTATAGGTAGACTGTATTGTAGTTCCTTGGTGTTGCCGAAATGGTTCAATGGATGCGCTATTACATGATACTATAAGTTAATAAAAATTTTGAGGTGACGAGCGACACCTTCTCGCTCGAGATGATTGTCAAAAAGTGTCACGGAATTACTCTCATTCCCGTTATATACCCCCTGTTTTGATGAGGCTTAGGTGATTGTTCCATTTAGTAAGCTATTTTTTGATTGGCTCAACCAGACGTTACGAAAATGACGCATTGTTTTCCAACCGTCATTAACCGTCTTTTTTGCTAAGATGATTGACAGTTGACGTTGTTGTTAGTGTTGATAAACAAATTTCTTACTTTCTATTTACAAATGATGCTAACGCATGTCACGCACTTATTATAGTTGCGATCGGGGTTGTATCGCTACCAAATTAAAGGATATTTTTTTACGCTTTAATTTGACATATTTTGACACTGGTTTTATTTGCACTTTCACTGACATTTCTAAATAAACAACGTTCAGATACATGGCCTCGCGCTGTCGTCTGCTAGTGGCGCTGACACGATTCTTTCTTATCAATAAATTATTTGTGTTTCACATCGCGTTTTCACTAAAACGTCTGTGTCGGAACACTAATACATCCGTCTTAATATTTATTTAGTGAACATAATTATTAAATCTTAACTAACTAGGGTAATACATTGCTATGAACTATCCTTACTTCCTAATTACATTTTGTCTATACTATTTCGCTCTATGCTACCCATTAATAATTGAGTTGTTATTTCTATAATACATTAACAATATTTACTGTTACACTTGGTATAATGATTGTTCAGTGTATGTTATTTACACTAGTAGTCCTTTCTACTTATCACCTTACTGACAATCGTTCGTTTTAGGCGTAGCCTAGGCATACCGTTCACATCGGGTTTATGCCTTAATAATAATGGTCATTAGTTACATTTGGTACATTGATGAGGTAACTTATTATATACGGTTCCCTCTTACAATTATCCTTACTTCTTATGATGCATTTGTGGTTGTAATACAAGGTTCAATTTGATATTGTGGCCATAGCTAATCTTAGTCATGCATTGATAGTTACTCGTCATTGTTTATTTATTCTCAGCCAAATACTATTGCTGATATTATCTTATTTGGGTCATTCCTTAATTACTTTTATTAACATGTGTAATCACATTTAAGTCATTCACTGGCTCGCTTGACAGCTTATAGTGAACTTGGCTTGTCCATTAGTTAGTGTCAGTTATAGTATGGGTTGTAGTGTCAAGCAGTGTATTTTTTACTGCTTCTTGTGATACATCTTCTTCTCTCTTCTTCGTTGGTCCTTCCCTTCTTCGCTACTTTCATCATCATATTACTCACTTACATTACTTTCATGTATTTATTAATTCTATTGGTATATGACTAGGTTATGTAACACTTGGTCATGTTACATATACTCCCCTCTCAAAATTGATAATTTGAGAGAAATTTTACATTTGAAAAAATTATCATTTCAGTTTAGTTTTAATATACTTTTACTGCTTTTTTTCTGCATTGAACTCAACATTCTGTTAGTGTGTTGCACTAGATTGAGTTCTTGGCTAGTGATATAACTTTTTAGCTTACTAGTATTTCTCAAGTTTCTTATATTCTAAGTCATTTAGTTACAATAGGCTTCATTTCTTAAACTAACAATTTCCTGTCTTACAATAATACATTTTTCTTTCTCATTACATATCTTTATTTTCGTGATAAATTCTATGGTTCTTTCATTTTTTACCTCACAGATTTTTTATTAATAATCCTTGATATATTATCATTTAATTCCCTAACATTTGTAGTGGGTTCGGAGTCAGAGGAGCTCTATTTGGCATCCATTCTCCGCCGTTCCTCAACTACACGTCCTCAGAATCAGAGGAATCCTCATCTCTGTCTGGGACAAAATAAAAATTGCACGTAGCAACAGTTGCACTATCACAACACATAAAATATAACACATCATTCATTTTTCAATAATATAACATATTCAATGTAACATTCAAGGTATTAGAGGTTTCATTTGTATCACATTTCATTCTTTTATACTTTAGCTAATATACTTCTTTTCACAGGTAATTCTTCCTTTTCAGACTTGACATATTGGCTATGTTCTTTATCAGCCTTGTTGTTACTTTTCTATACTAGTTGGTAATTTGTTTTGGTTCATCTGAGTATTCTTAAATTTACACACTTCTATTGATTATCATACAATTATGCAGTTGTTTCTTAACTATTGAGTTTACAATACTTCACTCTTATACTAGTTTATAAGTTTTACTCTTACCAATAGTTTACAATTATCCTGAATTATCAGGGTTTACAGTGTTTATATACTAAACATTTTGGTTAAATATCCTCTGACATATCTTGTTGGTAAATACAATTAGATACTTTCTTCATCGTTTAATTAATATTTTTCATATTCCTTGATAACAGTAGTAATTTGACAATTATCTTTGTTATTCATACATAGACCTTTTTCTTTATTATATCAGATAATAATCATTCGACAATATTTGATAATTAAGATACCATATAACGATATTATTCTAACATATTAATAAACAATATTTGATTTTCTCTCCCTTCATTCCATAATAATAATAGCCTTCTTCCTAATTAACTCTCTTTGATATTCTTCCTCTCTACTCCTTCAAGTGTTGGAATCTTTAACACTTATTCTGGACGATTTTTAATATATTTTCTTTGGTTGTACTTAATATAGGAGTATTAGGGTAACATTATCTCACTATTTTATGTACATTTTTGTTATATGATACTTTTTTGTTCTATACTATATAATAGATATCTTTCTTATCATTAAATTATTTGTTTTATAATACCCAATTTTTCTATCATCTAATATGATAAATCTGGTTCTTATTTAACATATAACAGATAGTTTTGGTACATATACTTATAATACACACTCTTTTTCATAACACAATATGGTAAACAAGCTGGCTATAGGCAATTAGACACTTTTAATGCATTGGGCCTAATAAATGATCCTCCTGATCACTAGTTTAATCCTTTTACGGTAGACACTTTTAAAATTTCTTATACACTAAACACTCTTGTGGTAATCGTCGCCTAATAATATAACTTGTCCTTTTATAACAATAATTACATTTATAGTTTATACGTTGGGGTTCTATTGGGCTTCTCCATTCTATTGGGTTCATTGTTTGGGACAGGTTCGTTTCACAGGTACCCTTTTTATAGCTGTCTCTAGTACATGTTTATGATATTTGGCACCCTATAATAACATCTCATAACAAATTTCGTTACATATAGTATCTCTTTAACGAGGCTTGGTTATAGGTACCTTTGACCTTTTTATTAATTGTATCGGTAAGTTCATACGTATTATTTTTATGGTCCTTCGTTATGGTATAAGGGCCTATGTACAGTACTAGTAGTTTTGGAGATACCTGCCTATCATGCGGTTCTTCCATTTTGCGGCTATCAGATCTTCATCGGCTTCCCGTTTTCTTGCCTTCTTCTTCTCATCATCTTCGGTATCCATGTGTCCAGTGTCCTCCTGGTCTTTGTTATTATTGACTCCCAGTACCTCTTCTAATTCTGGTGGATCGTTATTAGTTTTCTGGTTGGATTTTTCCATTGATTGGTCCCTCTTCTTCCGCAATTCTTTTATTTCTTGGGCATACCCTTCAATGATCCGGTCCAGTTGTTCTTGATACCCTTTCCTTTTCTTGGAATGCCTTATTTTCCCTTTGGAAATATCTGCTTTAAGTATTTTATTGGTTATAGTCTTCTTCGTGGTAGCACCTTTCTTCTCTTCGTTCATCTTCATGAAGCTCCTTCGGTACTCCTCCCTATAGATTCCTTCTTCACGGTTGACAATTGGGAAGTCACTCATATTAACTAGATCACTTCGAGTCATTTCTATTAATTCTTCTGTGATCCTTGTCTTCTTGGGGCGTACTATTCTTCTTCCTTCTGTTCTCTTAATAATTTTGTTCCTTTCTTTGTAAATTTTAATTTTTGAATTCACTGGTTCGGTGGTTTTATTTCTGGGTAACTCTTTGGTCTCCCCTTGATCATCACACATGGGCAGATTATTTTGTTCTAATTCTTCCTTCTCGGCTAATAACTCTTCCGCTTCTTTAATTACCTGAGTCTTCTTTATACCTTCGGCGTCGATCTCCTTATATTGAATATCTTCCTGGTTTCTGTCAAACTCCTTTTCAGATGATAATGTATTTATGTCTTGTTGTTTTTCTGCTGGTTTATGATCATTTTTCATTTCTTCCCTCCATTGTTGGATGATTTCTTCTCTCCATAATCTGATATCGTTTATCATTTCCTCTCTCGCCTTCTCAAAGCTATTCTCTACGGGTTTGGGGAACTGTTCCCTCCTACATTCCACCATCATCTCCTGGAAACTTGGCAACTCTGTTGGTTCTGGTTCCTTAAGTAGGTTTTCTACGGTGTCACCTGTGGTAACCTCTCCTTCAGGCGTTTTCGTGTCTTTACTCATGGTTTCATTGGGTTCATTTGGAGATTCAAGTATTCCATTATTGTCATCCTCCATTATTGTTTCGATTAATGGGTCGGTATCTATTATTTCCTCCTCCTGGTTCTTCTTATTGCCCTCTTGGTCTTGGGTATCCTCATCTATATTTTCTGGTATTGGTTCCGTGGAATCCTTCTTTCTATGGTTGTTTTCAAATTCTTCGTTAATGTGATTCTCGTTTTCCTCGGTATTCTCTTTATTTTTCATTAAATCTTCATTCATCGATTTCTTCTCGTTTAGTAATTCTTAGCTTTTTTTTTCAATTCTTCTTCGAAGTCTTCTCTTCGCTTCCGCTCCTCTTCTCGTCTCTGGTTCTGGTAGCTCATTTCCTCTTCGTCCCGTTGTGCTGCTTGGCTGTAGAACCTTTCTTTGTTTCGTCTTATTTTGTTGTATCTCAATTCCTCTTCGAATGATTCTTTTCTTCTACGCTCATCTTCCCATCTCTGGTAACGGTAGTCCCTCTTCTCTTCGTTTCGCCATGTTGGTTGGTTATAATACCATCTTGTATTCCGGTTCCTCCTTGGTTGTGGGGTTTCCCATTCGTGGAGCCTTGCAAAGCCTTCTTCCATCTTACGTCTTAATTGGTCTGACTCCTCTTTCATCCATCTCTTCTCCTCTTCCATTTTTCGGTTCAACTCTTCACCATCTATTTTCAATAACCTGTATATTTGGTCCCAGTCTACTCTCTCCCTTCTCCTTCTATTTCTCCGGTACATCTTTGTTTTAGTTGATTTTGTATATATAATTGTCTGTGTATGTAAGGCGTGGTTGTTCTTTTGTGTTTGCCGGGCTTATTATAAATATCAAAAATATTTTCGTTTAATATTTTTCAGCCTCATGTTGCTGGTCGCCAATTTGTAATAAAACTAGATTCCTCCCAATTAAAAAGTTTATAAGTGTGTTTAAAATGTAGTATTTGAAGTTAAAAAGTGTGTTATAAGTTTTACAATTGAAGGTTAAAAAGTAAGTTATGATGAATCGAAAAATAATTTTAGTTATCTTAAAAGAACTCCTTCAAATAAAAATAAAAATAATTGCAGTAAAGTTATTTTGAATAATAATAATGTTTAATTTAATGAATAAAGCGTACTAGCAGGTCGCTTGATGAAGGTAGCCGTCGCGTCGATTCTGGCAGCGAAACTCCTCCTCCAAGTTGACCGTCGTCTAAGTACGTAAAGTCAAGTCACGTCTGGACAATAAAATTAATAAAAATACACTTCCACGTACCTGGTCGTGGTTCTGGAAGTTCAGAAGTTCACTTATTATCAATTAATAAGCTGCCAAGACGGTTTACAAAAACCAGCTTGCTTTATTTACAAGGTTATGTTATTCCTTGTTTAATAATGGGCGCCACACAGGTTTATTTCGGGAAAATCCCGTGTAAAACCCATTAATAATATCAAATAATTATTAATTTTATTTAAAAAACTGAAATTGTGTTTATTGCCCTTTTGGCAATTCAAATTCAACAACGTATGATTGCTACTAAGAGTTACTTTGATTATTCTGAATTAATTAGTTATTTACTTTTTGAAATAAATTAAGTCAAAGTTATTCTGCTAATAACTGGGTTTTATTTGTACCCTTGATAAGGAATTCGAACAAACATAAGTAAGAAAATACATTGGTATACAATTGAAATTATTTCGTTCACTTACCCTACTACACTAGCTCAGAGCATAAACAATTTTTCTGGTTATTTCCAGATAAACTTCAATTTAAACATTAATTTTATTTATATCTCGGGCGTAAATTCTTTTAAACACAAGAAAGAATGTTCATGCCTACACAGAAGTTAATTATTCCATAAAACAATATTTACTATTACGGCCTTGTTGTTTACTTATTAAAAATCAAACCTATTTATAGGTTAGGCGTTCGTCACGCTTACTTAATTATTCACAAAGGTTATATATACTACTTAAGACTACAATCAATCTTAGGTAGGATTAACAAATCCACTAAATAAATTCAGTCACTGTGTAACATAGAAAAAGTTTTGGTGTTATGCGTCAGTACAAATTTTGTTTTGAAAAAATATATCAGTGCACTCAGATTAATGGAATAAATTGTCACGATGTTACCTCTTTATTTTAATCTTTTAGATTAAAATTTAACTGAACACTCCAGCGGTCGGATTATAGTGACCCTGGTTTATTACACTGCACACGCACTTTGAACAGAGAATAATTGTCCGCTTCTGACTAAATTGGACTATTTGTAATACTGGTTAATTATTTTCTCTTGTTCGATTTATCCCGCACTAAATAAAATAAATACTTCACATCAATGCACTGATTATAGGTAGACTGTATTGTAGTTCCTTGGTGTTGCCGAAATGGTTCAATGGATGCGCTATTACATGATACTATAAGTTAATAAAAATTTTGAGGTGACGAGCGACACCTTCTCGCTCGAGATGATTGTCAAAAAGTGTCACGGAATTACTCTCATTCCCGTTATATACCCCCTGTTTTGATGAGGCTTAGGTGATTGTTCCATTTAGTAAGCTATTTTTTGATTGGCTCAACCAGACGTTACGAAAATGACGCATTGTTTTCCAACCGTCATTAACCGTCTTTTTTGCTAAGATGATTGACAGTTGACGTTGTTGTTAGTGTTGATAAACAAATTTCTTACTTTCTATTTACAAATGATGCTAACGCATGTCACGCACTTATTATAGTTGCGATCGGGGTTGTATCGCTACCAAATTAAAGGATATTTTTTTACGCTTTAATTTGACATATTTTGACACTGGTTTTATTTGCACTTTCACTGACATTTCTAAATAAACAACGTTCAGATACATGGCCTCGCGCTGTCGTCTGCTAGTGGCGCTGACACGATTCTTTCTTATCAATAAATTATTTGTGTTTCACATCGCGTTTTCACTAAAACGTCTGTGTCGGAACACTAATACATCCGTCTTAATATTTATTTAGTGAACATAATTATTAAATCTTAACTAACTAGGGTAATACATTGCTATGAACTATCCTTACTTCCTAATTACATTTTGTCTATACTATTTCGCTCTATGCTACCCATTAATAATTGAGTTGTTATTTCTATAATACATTAACAATATTTACTGTTACACTTGGTATAATGATTGTTCAGTGTATGTTATTTACACTAGTAGTCCTTTCTACTTATCACCTTACTGACAATCGTTCGTTTTAGGCGTAGCCTAGGCATACCGTTCACATCGGGTTTATGCCTTAATAATAATGGTCATTAGTTACATTTGGTACATTGATGAGGTAACTTATTATATACGGTTCCCTCTTACAATTATCCTTACTTCTTATGATGCATTTGTGGTTGTAATACAAGGTTCAATTTGATATTGTGGCCATAGCTAATCTTAGTCATGCATTGATAGTTACTCGTCATTGTTTATTTATTCTCAGCCAAATACTATTGCTGATATTATCTTATTTGGGTCATTCCTTAATTACTTTTATTAACATGTGTAATCACATTTAAGTCATTCACTGGCTCGCTTGACAGCTTATAGTGAACTTGGCTTGTCCATTAGTTAGTGTCAGTTATAGTATGGGTTGTAGTGTCAAGCAGTGTATTTTTTACTGCTTCTTGTGATACATCTTCTTCTCTCTTCTTCGTTGGTCCTTCCCTTCTTCGCTACTTTCATCATCATATTACTCACTTACATTACTTTCATGTATTTATTAATTCTATTGGTATATGACTAGGTTATGTAACACTTGGTCATGTTACATATACTCCCCTCTCAAAATTGATAATTTGAGAGAAATTTTACATTTGAAAAAATTATCATTTCAGTTTAGTTTTAATATACTTTTACTGCTTTTTTTCTGCATTGAACTCAACATTCTGTTAGTGTGTTGCACTAGATTGAGTTCTTGGCTAGTGATATAACTTTTTAGCTTACTAGTATTTCTCAAGTTTCTTATATTCTAAGTCATTTAGTTACAATAGGCTTCATTTCTTAAACTAACAATTTCCTGTCTTACAATAATACATTTTTCTTTCTCATTACATATCTTTATTTTCGTGATAAATTCTATGGTTCTTTCATTTTTTACCTCACAGATTTTTTATTAATAATCCTTGATATATTATCATTTAATTCCCTAACATTTGTAGTGGGTTCGGAGTCAGAGGAGCTCTATTTGGCATCCATTCTCCGCCGTTCCTCAACTACACGTCCTCAGAATCAGAGGAATCCTCATCTCTGTCTGGGACAAAATAAAAATTGCACGTAGCAACAGTTGCACTATCACAACACATAAAATATAACACATCATTCATTTTTCAATAATATAACATATTCAATGTAACATTCAAGGTATTAGAGGTTTCATTTGTATCACATTTCATTCTTTTATACTTTAGCTAATATACTTCTTTTCACAGGTAATTCTTCCTTTTCAGACTTGACATATTGGCTATGTTCTTTATCAGCCTTGTTGTTACTTTTCTATACTAGTTGGTAATTTGTTTTGGTTCATCTGAGTATTCTTAAATTTACACACTTCTATTGATTATCATACAATTATGCAGTTGTTTCTTAACTATTGAGTTTACAATACTTCACTCTTATACTAGTTTATAAGTTTTACTCTTACCAATAGTTTACAATTATCCTGAATTATCAGGGTTTACAGTGTTTATATACTAAACATTTTGGTTAAATATCCTCTGACATATCTTGTTGGTAAATACAATTAGATACTTTCTTCATCGTTTAATTAATATTTTTCATATTCCTTGATAACAGTAGTAATTTGACAATTATCTTTGTTATTCATACATAGACCTTTTTCTTTATTATATCAGATAATAATCATTCGACAATATTTGATAATTAAGATACCATATAACGATATTATTCTAACATATTAATAAACAATATTTGATTTTCTCTCCCTTCATTCCATAATAATAATAGCCTTCTTCCTAATTAACTCTCTTTGATATTCTTCCTCTCTACTCCTTCAAGTGTTGGAATCTTTAACACTTATTCTGGACGATTTTTAATATATTTTCTTTGGTTGTACTTAATATAGGAGTATTAGGGTAACATTATCTCACTATTTTATGTACATTTTTGTTATATGATACTTTTTTGTTCTATACTATATAATAGATATCTTTCTTATCATTAAATTATTTGTTTTATAATACCCAATTTTTCTATCATCTAATATGATAAATCTGGTTCTTATTTAACATATAACAGATAGTTTTGGTACATATACTTATAATACACACTCTTTTTCATAACACAATATGGTAAACAAGCTGGCTATAGGCAATTAGACACTTTTAATGCTTTGGGCCTAATAAATGATCCTCCTGATCACTAGTTTAATCCTTTTACGGTACACTTTTAAAATTTCTTATACACTAAACACTCTTGTGGTAATCGTCGCCTAATAATATAACTTGTCCTTTTATAACAATAATTACATTTATAGTTTATACGTTGGGGTTCTATTGGGCTTCTCCATTCTATTGGGTTCATTGTTTGGGACAGGTTCGTTTCACAGGTACCCTTTTTATAGCTGTCTCTAGTACAACATGTTTATGATATTTGGCACCCTATAATAACATCTCATAACAAATTTCGTTACATATAGTATCTCTTTAACGAGGCTTGGTTATAGGTACCTTTGACCTTTTTATTAATTGTATCGGTAAGTTCATACGTATTATTTTTATGGTCCTTCGTTATGGTATAAGGGCCTATGTACAGTACTAGTAGTTTTGGAGATACCTGCCTCTCATGCGGTTCTTCCATTTTGCGGCTATCAGATCTTCATCGGCTTCCCGTTTTCTTGCCTTCTTCTTCTCATCATCTTCGGTATCCATGTGTCCAGTGTCCTCCTGGTCTTTGTTATTATTGACTCCCAGTACCTCTTCTAATTCTGGTGGATCGTTATTAGTTTTCTGGTTGGATTTTTCCATCGATTGGTCCCTCTTCTTCCGCAATTCTTTTATTTCTTGGGCATACCCTTCAATGATCTGGTCCAGTTGTTCTTGATACCCTTTCCTTTTCTTGGAATGCCTTATTTTCCCTTTGGAAATATCTGCTTTAAGTATTTTATTGGTTATAGTCTTCTTCGTGGTAGCACCTTTCTTCTCTTCGTTCATCTTCATGAAGCTCCTTCGGTACTCCTCCCTATAGATTCCTTCTTCACGGTTGACAATTGGGAAGTCACTCATATTAACTAGATCACTTCGAGTCATTTCTATTAATTCTTCTGTGATCCTTGTCTTCTTGGGGCGTACTATTCTTCTTCCTTCTGTTCTCTTAATAATTTTGTTCCTTTCTTTGTAAATTTTAATTTTTGAATTCACTGGTTCGGTGGTTTTATTTCTGGGTAACTCTTTGGTCTCCCCTTGATCATCACACATGGGCAGATTATTTTGTTCTAATTCTTCCTTCTCGGCTAATAACTCTTCCGCTTCTTTAATTACCTGAGTCTTCTTTATACCTTCGGCGTCGATCTCCTTATATTGAATATCTTCCTGGTTTCTGTCAAACTCCTTTTCAGATGATAATGTATTTATGTCTTGTTGTTTTTCTGCTGGTTTATGATCATTTTTCATTTCTTCCCTCCATTGTTGGATGATTTCTTCTCTCCATAATCTGATATCGTTTATCATTTCCTCTCTCGCCTTCTCAAAGCTATTCTCTACGGGTTTGGGGAACTGTTCCCTCCTACATTCCACCATCATCTCCTGGAAACTTGGCAACTCTGTTGGTTCTGGTTCCTTAAGTAGGTTTTCTACGGTGTCACCTGTGGTAACCTCTCCTTCAGGCGTTTTCGTGTCTTTACTCATGGTTTCATTGGGTTCATTTGGAGATTCAAGTATTCCATTATTGTCATCCTCCATTATTGTTTCGATTAATGGGTCGGTATCTATTATTTCCTCCTCCTGGTTCTTCTTATTGCCCTCTTGGTCTTGGGTATCCTCATCTATATTTTCTGGTATTGGTTCCGTGGAATCCTTCTTTCTATGGTTGTTTTCAAATTCTTCGTTAATGTGATTCTCGTTTTCCTCGGTATTCTCTTTATTTTTCATTAAATCTTCATTCATCGATTTCTTCTCGTTTAGTAATTCTTAGCTTTTTTTTTCAATTCTTCTTCGAAGTCTTCTCTTCGCTTCCGCTCCTCTTCTCGTCTCTGGTTCTGGTAGCTCATTTCCTCTTCGTCCCGTTGTGCTGCTTGGCTGTAGAACCTTTCTTTGTTTCGTCTTATTTTGTTGTATCTCAATTCCTCTTCGAATGATTCTTTTCTTCTACGCTCATCTTCCCATCTCTGGTAACGGTAGTCCCTCTTCTCTTCGTTTCGCCATGTTGGTTGGTTATAATACCATCTTGTATTCCGGTTCCTCCTTGGTTGTGGGGTTTCCCATTCGTGGAGCCTTGCAAAGCCTTCTTCCATCTTAATTGGTCTGATTCCTCTTTCATCCATCTCTTCTCCTCTTCCATTTTTCGGTTCAACTCTTCACCATCTATTTTCAATAACCTGTATATTTGGTCCCAGTCTACTCTCTCCCTTCTCCTTCTATTTCTCCGGTACATCTTTGTTTTAGTTGATTTTGTATATATAATTGTCTGTGTATGTAAGGCGTGGTTGTTCTTTTGTGTTTGCCGGGCTTATTATAAATATCAAAAATATTTTCGTTTAATATTTTTCAGCCTCATGTTGCTGGTCGCCAATTTGTAATAAAACTAGATTCCTCCCAATTAAAAAGTTTATAAGTGTGTTTAAAATGTAGTATTTGAAGTTAAAAAGTGTGTTATAAGTTTTACAATTGAAGGTTAAAAAGTAAGTTATGATGAATCGAAAAATAATTTTAGTTATCTTAAAAGAACTCCTTCAAATAAAAATAAAAATAATTGCAGTAAAGTTATTTTGAATAATAATAATGTTTAATTTAATGAATAAAGCGTACTAGCAGGTCGCTTGATGAAGGTAGCCGTCGCGTCGATTCTGGCAGCGAAACTCCTCCTCCAAGTTGACCGTCGTCTAAGTACGTAAAGTCAAGTCACGTCTGGACAATAAAATTAATAAAAATACACTTCCACGTACCTGGTCGTGGTTCTGGAAGTTCAGAAGTTCACTTATTATCAATTAATAAGCTGCCAAGACGGTTTACAAAAACCAGCTTGCTTTATTTACAAGGTTATGTTATTCCTTGTTTAATAATGGGCGCCACACAGGTTTATTTCGGGAAAATCCCGTGTAAAACCCATTAATATCAAATAATTATTAATTTTATTTAAAAAACTGAAATTGTGTTTATTGCCCTTTTGGCAATTCAAATTCAACAACGTATGATTGCTACTAAGAGTTACTTTGATTATTCTGAATTAATTAGTTATTTACTTTTTGAAATAAATTAAGTCAAAGTTATTCTGCTAATAACTGGGTTTTATTTGTACCCTTGATAAGGAATTCGAACAAACATAAGTAAGAAAATACATTGGTATACAATTGAAATTATTTCGTTCACTTACCCTACTACACTAGCTCAGAGCATAAACAATTTTTCTGGTTATTTCCAGATAAACTTCAATTTAAACATTAATTTTATTTATATCTCGGGCGTAAATTCTTTTATACACAAGAAAGAATGTTCATGCCTACACAGAAGTTAATTATTCCATAAAACAATATTTACTATTACGGCCTTGTTGTTTACTTATTAAAAATCAAACCTATTTATAGGTTAGGCGTTCGTCACGCTTACTTAATTATTCACAAAGGTTATATATACTACTTAAGACTACAATCAATCTTAGGTAGGATTAACAAATCCACTAAATAAATTCAGTCACTGTGTAACATAGAAAAAGTTTTGGTGTTATGCGTCAGTACAAATTTTGTTTTGAAAAAATATATCAGTGCACTCAGATTAATGGAATAAATTGTCACGATGTTACCTCTTTATTTTAATCTTTTAGATTAAAATTTAATTGAACACTCCAGCGGTCGGATTATAGTGACCCTGGTTTATTACACTGCACACGCACTTTGAACAGAGAATAATTGTCCGCTTCTGACTAAATTGGACTATTTGTAATACTGGTTAATTATTTTCTCTTGTTCGATTTATCCTGCACTAAATAAAATAAATACTTCACATCAATGCACTGATTATAGGTAGACTGTATTGTAGTTCCTTGGTGTTGCCGAAATGGTTCAATGGATGCGCTATTACATGATACTATAAGTTAATAAAAATTTTGAGGTGACGAGCGACACCTTCTCGCTCGAGATGATTGTCAAAAAGTGTCACGGAATTACTCTCATTCCCGTTATATACCCCCTGTTTTGATGAGGCTTAGGTGATTGTTCCATTTAGTAAGCTATTTTTTGATTGGCTCAACCAGACGTTACGAAAATGACGCATTGTTTTCCAACCGTCATTAACCGTCTTTTTTGCTAAGATGATTGACAGTTGACGTTGTTGTTAGTGTTGATAAACAAATTTCTTACTTTCTATTTACAAATGATGCTAACGCATGTCACGCACTTATTATAGTTGCGATCGGGGTTGTATCGCTACCAAATTAAAGGATATTTTTTTACGCTTTAATTTGACATATTTTGACACTGGTTTTATTTGCACTTTCACTGACATTTCTAAATAAACAACGTTCAGATACATGGCCTCGCGCTGTCGTCTGCTAGTGGCGCTGACACGATTCTTTCTTATCAATAAATTATTTGTGTTTCACATCGCGTTTTCACTAAAACGTCTGTGTCGGAACACTAATACATCCGTCTTAATATTTATTTAGTGAACATAATTATTAAATCTTAACTAACTAGGGTAATACATTGCTATGAACTATCCTTACTTCCTAATTACATTTTGTCTATACTATTTCGCTCTATGCTACCCATTAATAATTGAGTTGTTACTTCTATAATACATTAACAATATTTACTGTTACACTTGGTATAATGATTGTTCAGTGTATGTTATTTACACTAGTAGTCCTTTCTACTTATCACCTTACTGACAATCGTTCGTTTTAGGCGTAGCCTAGGCATACCGTTCACATCGGGTTTATGCCTTAATAATAATGGTCATTAGTTACATTTGGTACTTTGATGAGGTAACTTATTATATAAGGTTCCCTCTTACAATTATCCTTACTTCTTATGATGCATTTGTGGTTGTAATACAAGGTTCAATTTGATATTGTGGCCATAGCTAATCTTAGTCATGCATTGATAGTTACTCGTCATTGTTTATTTATTCTCAGCCAAATACTATTGCTGATATTATCTTATTTGGGTCATTCCTTAATTACTTTTATTAACATGTGTAATCACATTTAAGTCATTCACTGGCTCGCTTGACAGCTTATAGTGAACTTGGCTTGTCCATTAGTTAGTGTCAGTTATAGTATGGGTTGTAGTGTCAAGCAGTGTATTGTTTACTGCTTCTTGTGGTACATCTTCTTCTCTCTTCTTCGTTGGTCCTTCTCTTCTTCGCTACTTTCATCATCATATTACTCACTTACATTACTTTCATGTATTTATTAATTCTATTGGTATATGACTAGGTTATGTAACACTTGGTCATGTTACATATACTCCCCTCTCAAAATTGATAATTTGAGAGAAATTTTACATTTGAAAAAATTATCATTTCAGTTTAGTTTTAATATACTTTTACTGCTTTTTTTCTGCATTGAACTCAACATTCTGTTAGTGTGTTGCACTAGATTGAGTTCTTGGCTAGTGATATAACTTTTTAGCTTACTAGTATTTCTCAAGTTTCTTATATTCTAAGTCATTTAGTTACAATAGGCTTCATTTCTTAAACTAACAATTTCCTGTCTTACAATAATACATTTTTCTTTCTCATTACATATCTTTATTTTCGTGATAAATTCTATGGTTCTTTCATTTTTTACCTCACAGATTTTTTATTAATAATCCTTGATATATTATCATTTAATTCCCTAACATTTGTAGTGGGTTCAGAGTCAGAGGAGCTCTATTTGGCATCCATTCTCCGCCGTTCCTCAACTACACGTCCTCAGAATCAGAGGAATCATCACCTCTGTCTGGGACAAAATAAAAATTGCACGTAGCAACAGTTGCACTATCACAACACATAAAATATAACACATCATTCATTTTTCAATAATATAACATATTCAATGTAACATTCAAGGTATTAGAGGTTTCATTTGTATCACATTTCATTCTTTTATACTTTAGCTAATATACTTCTTTTCACAGGTAATTCTTCCTTTTCAGACTTGACATATTGGCTATGTTCTTTATCAGCCTTGTTGTTACTTTTCTATACTAGTTGGTAATTTGTTTTGGTTCATCTGAGTATTCTTAAATTTACAAACTTCTATTGATTATCATACAATTATGCAGTTGTTTCTTAACTATTGAGTTTACAATACTTCACTCTTATACTAGTTTATAAGTTTTACTCTTACCAATAGTTTACAATTATCCTTAATTATCAGGGTTTACAGTGTTTATATACTAAACATTTTGGTTAAATATCCTCTGACATATCTTGTTGGTAAATACAATTAGATACTTTCTTCATCGTTTAATTAATATTTTTCATATTCCTTGATAACAGTAGTAATTTGACAATTATCTTTGTTATTCATACATAGACCTTTTTCTTTATTATATCAGATAATAATCATTCGACAATATTTGAGCAATATTTGATAATTAAGATACCATATAACGATATTATTCTAACATATTAATAAACAATATTTGATTTTCTCTCCCTTCATTCCATAATAATAATAGCCTTCTTCCTAATTAACTCTCTTTGATATTCTTCCTCTCTACTCCTTCAAGTGTTGGAATCTTTTAACACTTATTCTGGACGATTTTATATAATTTCACTGTTTTTTGAGGGGTATACAATATTTGGTAATTAAATAATATTTTTCTTCCCTTTCATTCCATAATAATAATAGCCTTCTTTCTAATTAACTCTCTTTGATATTCTTCCTCTCTACTCCTTCAAGTGTTGGAATCTTTAACACTTATTCTGGATGATTTTTAATATATTTTCTTTGGTTGTACTTAATATAGGAGTATTAGGGTAACATTATCTCACTATTTTATGTACATTTTTGTTATATGATACTTTTTTGTTCTATACTATATAATAGATATCTTTCTTATCATTAAATTATTTGTTTTATAATACCCAATTTTTCTATCATCTAATATGATAAATCTGGTTCTTATTTAACATATAACAGATAGTTTTGGTACATATACTTATAATACACACTCTTTTTCATAACACAATATGGTAAACAAGCTGGCTATAGGCAATTAGACACTTTTAATGCATTGGGCCTAATAAATGATCCTCCTGATCACTAGTTTAATCCTTTTACGGTAGACACTTTTAAAATTTCTTATACACTAAACACTCTTGTGGTAATCGTCGCCTAATAATATAACTTGTCCTTTTATAACAATAATTACATTTATAGTTTATACGTTGGGGTTCTATTGGGCTTCTCCATTCTATTGGGTTCATTGTTTGGGACAGGTTCGTTTCACAGGTACCCTTTTTATAGCTGTCTCTAGTACAACATGTTTATGATATTTGGCACCCTATAATAACATCTCATAACAAATTTCGTTACATATAGTATCTCTTTAACGAGGCTTGGTTATAGGTACCTTTGACCTTTTTATTAATTGTATCGGTAAGTTCATACGTATTATTTTTATGGTCCTTCGTTATGGTATAAGGGCCTATGTACAGTACTAGTAGTTTTGGAGATACCTGCCTATCATGCGGTTCTTCCATTTTGCGGCTATCAGATCTTCATCGGCTTCCCGTTTTCTTGCCTTCTTCTTCTCATCATCTTCGGTATCCATGTGTCCAGTGTCCTCCTGGTCTTTGTTATTATTGACTCCCAGTACCTCTTCTAATTCTGGTGGATCGTTATTAGTTTTCTGGTTGGATTTTTCAATTGATTGGTCCCTCTTCTTCCGCAATTCTTTTATTTCTTGGGCATACCCTTCAATGATCCGGTCCAGTTGTTCTTGATACCCTTTCCTTTTCTTGGAATGCCTTATTTTCCCTTTGGAAATATCTGCTTTAAGTATTTTATTGGTTATAGTCTTCTTCGTGGTAGCACCTTTCTTCTCTTCGTTCATCTTCATGAAGCTCCTTCGGTACTCCTCCCTATAGATTCCTTCTTCACGGTTGACAATTGGGAAGTCACTCATATTAACTAGATCACTTCGAGTCATTTCTATTAATTCTTCTGTGATCCTTGTCTTCTTGGGGCGTACTATTCTTCTTCCTTCTGTTCTCTTAATAATTTTGTTCCTTTCTTTGTAAATTTTAATTTTCGAATTCACTGGTTCGGTGGTTTTATTTCTGGGTAACTCTTTGGTCTCCCCTTGATCATCACACATGGGCAGATTATTTTGTTCTAATTCTTCCTTCTCGGCTAATAACTCTTCCGCTTCTTTAATTACCTGAGTCTTCTTTATACCTTCGGCGTCGATCTCCTTATATTGAATATCTTCCTGGTTTCTGTCAAACTCCTTTTCAGATGATAATGTATTTATGTCTTGTTGTTTTTCTGCTGGTTTATGATCATTTTTCATTTCTTCCCTCCATTGTTGGATGATTTCTTCTCTCCATAATCTGATATCGTTTATCATTTCCTCTCTCGCCTTCTCAAAGCTATTCTCTACGGGTTTGGGGAACTGTTCCCTCCTACATTCCACCATCATCTCCTGGAAACTTGGCAACTCTGTTGGTTCTGGTTCCTTAAGTAGGTTTTCTACGGTGTCACCTGTGGTAACCTCTCCTTCAGGCGTTTTCGTGTCTTTACTCATGGTTTCATTGGGTTCATTTGGAGATTCAAGTATTCCATTATTGTCATCCTCCATTATTGTTTCGATTAATGGGTCGGTATCTATTATTTCCTCCTCCTGGTTCTTCTTATTGCCCTCTTGGTCTTGGGTATCCTCATCTATATTTTCTGGTAGTGGTTCCGTGGAATCCTTCTTTCTATGGTTGTTTTCAAATTCTTCGTTAATGTGATTCTCGTTTTCCTCGGTATTCTCTTTATTTTTCATTAAATCTTCATTCATCGATTTCTTCTCGTTTAGTAATTTCTTAGCTTTTTTTTTTCAATTCTTCTTCGAAGTCTTCTCTTCGCTTCCGCTCCTCTTCTCGTCTCTGGTTCTGGTAGCTCATTTCCTCTTCGTCCCGTTGTGCTGCTTGGCTGTAGAACCTTTCTTTGTTTCGTCTTATTTTGTTGTATCTCAATTCCTCTTCGAATGATTCTTTTCTTCTACGCTCATCTTCCCATCTCTGGTAACGGTAGTCCCTCTTCTCTTCGTTTCGCCATGTTGGTTGGTTATAATACCATCTTGTATTCCGGTTCCTCCTTGGTTGTGGGGTTTCCCATTCGTGGAGCCTTGCAAAGCCTTCTTCCATCTTACGTCTTAATTGGTCTGACTCCTCTTTCATCCATCTCTTCTCCTCTTCCATTTTTCGGTTCAACTCTTCACCATCTATTTTCAATAACCTGTATATTTGGTCCCAGTCTACTCTCTCCCTTCTCCTTCTATTTCTCCGGTACATCTTTGTTTTAGTTGATTTTGTATATATAATTGTCTGTGTATGTAAGGCGTGGTTGTTCTTTTGTGTTTGCCGGGCTTATTATAAATATCAAAAATATTTTCGTTTAATATTTTTCAGCCTCATGTTGCTGGTCGCCAATTTGTAATAAAACTAGATTCCTCCCAATTAAAAAGTTTATAAGTGTGTTTAAAATGTAGTATTTGAAGTTAAAAAGTGTGTTATAAGTTTTACAATTGAAGGTTAAAAAGTAAGTTATGATGAATCGAAAAATAATTTTAGTTATCTTAAAAGAACTCCTTCAAACAAAAATAAAAATAATTGCAGTAAAGTTATTTTGAATAATAATAATGTTTAATTTAATGAATAAAGCGTACTAGCAGGTCGCTTGATGAAGGTAGCCGTCGCGTCGATTCTGGCAGCGAAACTCCTCCTCCAAGTTGACCGTCGTCTAAGTACGTAAAGTCAAGTCACGTCTGGACAATAAAATTAATAAAAATACACTTCCACGTACCTGGTCGTGGTTCTGGAAGTTCAGAAGTTCACTTATTATCAATTAATAAGCTGCCAAGACGGTTTACAAAAACCAGCTTGCTTTATTTACAAGGTTATGTTATTCCTTGTTTAATAATGGGCGCCACACAGGTTTATTTCGGGAAAATCCCGTGTAAAACCCATTAATAATATTAAATAATTATTAATTTTATTTAAAAAACTGAAATTGTGTTTATTGCCCTTTTGGCAATTCAAATTCAACAACGTATGATTGCTACTAAGAGTTACTTTGATTATTCTGAATTAATTAGTTATTTACTTTTTGAAATAAATTAAGTCAAAGTTATTCTGCTAATAACTGGGTTTTATTTGTACCCTCGATAAGGAATCCGAACAAACATAAGTAAGAAAATACATTGGTATACAATTGAAATTATTTCGTTCACTTACCCTACTACACTAGCTCAGAGCATAAACAATTTTTCTGGTTATTTCCAGATAAACTTCAATTTAAACATTAATTTTATTTATATCTCGGGCGCAAATTCTTTTAAACACAAGAAAGAATGTTCATGCCTACACAGAAGTTAATTATTCCATAAAACAATATTTACTATTACGGCCTTGTTGTTTACTTATTAAAAATCAAACCTATTTATAGGTTAGGCGTTCGTCACGCTTACTTAATTATTCACAAAGGTTATATATACTACTTAAGACTACAATCAATCTTAGGTAGGATTAACAAATCCACTAAATAAATTCAGTCACTGTGTAACATAGAAAAAGTTTTGGTGTTATGCGTCAGTACAAATTTTGTTTTGAAAAAATATATCAGTGCACTCAGATTAATGGAATAAATTGTCACGATGTTACCTCTTTATTTTAATCTTTTAGATTAAAATTTAATTGAACACTCCAGCGGTCGGATTATAGTGACCCTGGTTTATTACACTGCACACGCACTTTGAACAGAGAATAATTGTCCGCTTCTGACTAATTGGACTATTTGTAATACTGGTTAATTATTTTCTCTTGTTCGATTTATCCCGCACTAAATAAAATAAATACTTCACATCGATGCACTGATTATAGGTAGACTGTATTGTAGTTCCTTGGTGTTGGCGAAATGGTTCAATGGATGCACTATTACATGATACTATAAGTTAATAAAAATTTTGAGGTGACGAGCGACACCTTCTCGCTCGAGATGATTGTCAAAAAGTGTCACGGAATTACTCTCATTCCCGTTATATACCCCCTGTTTTGATGAGGCTTAGGTGATTGTTCCATTTAGTAAGCTATTTTTTGATTGGCTCAACCAGACGTTACGAAAATGACGCATCGTTTTCCAACCGTCATTAACCGTCTTTTTGCTAAGATGATTGACAGTTGACGTTGTTGTTAGTGTTGATAAACAAATTTCTTACTTTCTATTTACAAATGATGCTAACGCATGTCACGCACTTATTATAGTTGCGATCGGGGTTGTATCGCTACCAAATTAAAGGATATTTTTTTACGCTTTAATTTGACATATTTTGACACTGGTTTTATTTGCACTTTCACTGACATTTCTAAATAAACAACGTTCAGATACATGGCCTCGCGCTGTCGTCTGCTAGTGGCGCCAGACACGATTCTTTCTTATCAATAAATTATTTGTGTTTCACATCGCGTTTTCACTAAAACGTCTGTGTCGGAACACTAATACATCCGTCTTAATATTTATTTAGTGAACATAATTATTAAATCTTAACTAACTAGGGTAATACATTGCTATGAACTATCCTTACTTCCTAATTACATTTTGTCTATACTATTTCGCTCTATGCTACCCATTAATAATTGAGTTGTTACTTCTATAATACATTAACAATATTTACTGTTACACTTGGTATAATGATTGTTCAGTGTATGTTATTTACACTAGTAGTCCTTTCTACTTATCACCTTACTGACAATCGTTCGTTTTAGGCGTAGCCTAGGCATACCGTTCACATCGGGTTTATGCCTTAATAATAATGGTCATTAGTTACATTTGGTACATTGATGAGGTAACTTATTATATAAGGTTCCCTCTTACAATTATCCTTACTTCTTATGATGCATTTGTGGTTGTAATACAAGGTTCAATTTGATATTGTGGCCATAGCTAATCTTAGTCATGCATTGATAGTTACTCGTCATTGTTTATTTATTCTCAGCCAAATACTATTGCTGATATTATCTTATTCGGGTCATTCCTTAATTACTTTTATTAGCATGTGTAATCACATTTAAGTCATTCACTGGCTCGCTTGACAGCTTATAGTGAACTTGGCTTGTCCATTAGTTAGTGTCAGTTATAGTATGGGTTGTAGTGTCAAGCAGTGTATTGTTTACTGTTTCTTGTGGTACATCTTCTTCTCTCTTCTTCGTTGGTCCTTCTCTTCTTCGCTACTTTCATCATCATATTACTCACTTACATTACTTTCATGTATTTATTAATTCTATTGGTATATGACTAGGTTATGTAACACTTGGTCATGTTACAATAGTAATGGTAATAGTTTAAATGCAAATCAGGTGATGAATTATAAGGTAAGTGGCAGTGTTAAAATAAGTAATGATGAAACATTATTGAATAAAAATATTGGTGATATATTAAATAACAGTGGTGATAATGAGAATAGAAAAAGAGTTGAGGTGATCAAAGATTGCTAGTTAGTGTTAATGATTTAGAAAGGGAGTATAGAGATAGATTAAGTGTAGAGGGTGAACAGGGGGCAAGTTTATATAGGGTTAAATGTGAAACAGAGATTGCACATGTTGTTTATGGGGATAAAAGATCCTCACTAGGACATTTGGGCGACAATGGGTCGGCAAATAGTCAAAAAAGTGTTTTGTGTTTATCTGGTAGAGCCAGATGGTGTTATAGTAAAATGGTTTTGCCCTCTGTGTGGAATGAGAATGTGAGATTGGGTTGGGAGAGTGATTATGAAGAGCGAGAGAGAGTAATTGAGTTGTTCAGATTAAGCAGAGATTATGAAGGATTAGTTAAGGAGTTAAATAGTGAGAGAATTATGATAAATAACGTAGACTTACCTTGTGCAGTAGTAAACAATGATTATGATATCAACATTGATGATAAATATTTACCTGTTGGGAGAAGTAGTGTCCTTGTAGTGGCGGACAATTGTGATAATGAGGTAACTTACCTGGGTGCAACAATAAGTACTGACGGAGATTTTACAAAAAATACTAATGTAGACTTTGCTTATGATAAAATAATAATGGAGGGTAACCCTATGTATTATTATTATGGTACAATGGAAAAAACAAATTTTTATGGTTATTACACAAATGATAGCCATATGTGTACAAATAAAAATGAAATGTGTTATGTGAAGAAAAGACTAATTTTTGATGACGGGGGTTAGAGATAAATAAAGAATGAACATTTAATTATGTGAGTAATGGTAAAATTACTTGGCTGATTTAGGTAATGAAGTGTGATAACTAATAATTGGATATGATGAAAATTTGTAAATAAATGTGTTAGTGTTAAATGTATTATGTCAAGATTATCTTGTTGTAATTACAATGTATATTATAGCTTATGTGTAACCCATGTTGGTAATAAGAATGAAGGGTATAATAATAAATAATAATAATATTTGATTTTACTAAATAATTAACAGGAGGTACGAAGGAATTTTGTTTTGTATTGTGTGTTTAAATTACAAGTGTTTTAAATAATGTAAATAAAGCTAAATTGTTTTGAGTGGAGGTGGAATTAAAGTAACGAAAAAGGTGAATTTTATTAACAGTTAGTAATGGAGTAACATGTCAACACTAAAAGAGTTGTCTAACTTGAAAATTGAAGGAAGTACATGTATTAGTGGTGATGTAACCTGGAATGTTGAGACTGACTTAGTGTATAAAACAAGTCTTGTATACAACTGTTAATGTAAACAGGTAAGTTGTCTGTTGTGTGACTAATGTTTACAGTCATGCTCAAGTTGACAACAACAAGAATGTTGTAGTTTGATGAATCAGTGCTATGAGCAAATTCTATTATGAAATAAAAGAAATACCAGATGTGTTGAAATGGAGGTAGCTTTTTATGAATAACATAAGGAAATGCCGTAGTGTTTTGATTGTAATGCAATTAATATTTTTGTTTTGAACAAATGAGATTGATATTGTAACGATATAAATATTCGTCGTATATTATTTACATAAATGATGATTGAATCGTAATGTAGCCTCACTTCAGGTTCGTCTATTGGTAACCAGATTTTTCGTTACGTACAACGTTATTGTGAATCAGTTACTTGTATACATGTCGTGTGCACTTGAATTACACCACCCGTAGGAAGTGTGAACTTGTAATATATATAAATAATGTAGCGACAAACTCGCACTGGAGTCGTCGAGGTGTAATTATAAATGTGTTATGTTGAACGGCGAATAATTTTGTAAATTGCCGCTTACTCCCACTATGCTGCTTCTTTTCCGTGACGTCACTCAACGATGCCAACTGTCGGGTCCGCTGCAATCTGTGAATTCTATTTACTAAATGTAACAGCAATAATAACGACACACAAATACTATCAAACATATATCCTTGTGGAATCCTTTATTCGGAAAAACACTGGTTGATTGTTTTAATAAATTTAAACAGGATAATTGTAATTGTAGCGAAAACTATAAGTCTTCCTTTACCAGTTGGCAGCAGTAGCTGTTCAGTATTTCTACGAGACCAAAACAATGCTTTTTGTTAATGTTTTTAAATAAAAATATTAATTGTCTCAGGGCGTATATGGTTCGGGGTTTATAATTATACAAAATATTACACTATTAATCAAAATACAAGTTTACAATTACAGGATATTACAACGTTAGAGTGATACGTGCACACAGAAATTGTATAGTGGTTGCCAGTTTTAAAAAGGTTATGTCCAGTTCAGGCTTTGATGGTTATTATATAAATTAAAAGTTCTTGTTGTGTTTAAAAAGGTGTTAGTCTTATATGGTGTTATTAGTGATTGTTTTTAGTGTTTGTGTTATATGGTGTCTGTAGTTTAGTTGATTATTACTTAAAATTTGTGTATACAAATGTGTGTGTTAAAGTACGATATAATGAGATGTCAGAATCACCAAATCCTCTTCTTGTACTCTTCTTGGTTGAAGATAGGGCCCATGTACACGTCAGATCTTCTTTCTCGTCCCTCGTCCACTTCAAATCTTCTTCCTGGTTATTATCTCTTCTATTCCATGTAATGGGTGTTCTTCTGTTATTGCAAAAAGTTCGTGTAGTGTACCTCTAACTGTATTTATCTGGTTGTATAGTTTTTTCACACTTTATAACGCATAATGTAAGACGATTTAAAAACGCGTCTATCTGCTAAGATCGTTGTCAAAGAAGTCCCCTTTTATTTATCCGAAATTTCTGGTTGCTAAGGGTAAACTTGGAATCTGGTTGGCCAATTCGGATATACATTGTCATATACTTTCATTATTTCGAAATCTAAAATTTGTTCAAAATCTTTAAACTAACATAACTTTTCTATACTGAATGGGAGTTTAAAACCATTATCCGCATTATTTTGATCTTCACATTTGTTATATTTAGACACCAAACGAGCCTATTTTTGCTTAAGAACTATGGATGTTACAATTTTGTTATTTGGAATTTTCTTAAATAACTTGATATGTGTTATTTTGTTTCTATATTCCTTGTATACATTATTACCTATAAATACATCTACCCTTTCACATTTGCATTACAAAATTTCTAATATAATTGTTCAAAATTTACTAAAGTTGGTTTCACCTGGCCTATGTAATAGTATTACTTTCATCACCATGTTTTAACATCTTTAACAATTAAATTAACTTCTAACACTCATCAAAATGGTTTAACATATAACGTTATTTTAACAACACAAAAGATATATTAGTCTAATAGTTAAATTCATGCCCACATGGCTATGATTATACCAAATCCTTGCACAAATAACTGTTTTCTACTCAAACTGTATAGGTGTTTGACACTTAACAAAACATCTTTGTATAGTCCATTCTGCTTGGTCAATTAATTTACCATGGTTTAACATCAGCTCTATTGTTATACTTGTTAACACAACATAAAAAAATGGAATTAATATCATTAAATTGACATTCCTTTAAACTAACTGTACCACCTGTTACATACAAAAAACACAACACAAATACTATGATATAACACTGTGCTATAACATAAAACATGCACATTTTACAAAACAAATTCTATACTAATTAGTTAGTCCATTGTCAGCTAATTTACTCATTATTCTGACACTGTCTATGTCATATTTACTATTTATATGGGTTTCAACATCCGTATACTTACTGATGTTTGACTTACAAAAATTACAATAAAGCGAACACTGTAGCTCTACCTCACCACACAGTTCTAATAATCTTGTTACATTTACTGTTTATCTGGGTTTTACTCTTGTTATAAATGTTATTGTGACCATGATATAATTTGTTGTTTACTGGACAACTCTATGAACTCTATATGTGACAATTATTTGTATGGTTCATGTATCTATAATCAGGTGTATTTATATTTTTGTTACATCAATTAACTTAATTATTTACTAATATTTCTCTTACATAATATTACATGTTTGGGCCTATTATCCCTCACTTTGTATTTTGATTATCAGGATATAATGATACATAAACTGAAACCATTTGTTTCTTTATAGTCCTGGTTCATAAACCGTTTGTCTTTATAACTCTTTGTTTGGTCATTACTGAAAGTTCATTGTCATAGTTGGGGTTAAAGGTGTTTTGCATCACTTAGCCTAAATCATTAATTTGGGTACGGTCAGTTGTCTTACTAGTCAGTCTAAAATTGTTAGTCGTTCCTCTTCATTATCATCTTGGAAGATATTGTTCTCCTTGTCAGCTTCTTAACCAAAGTCTTCATTAAATCAGGTACGATATTATGTTGTTCCAAATGTAATGTTACATATTACCCTGCCACCAAATTTGATCATTTTAATAAAATATTGTTTTTTGTTGAAATTATCAATTATCTTAACTTCCACATTGTCATTTGTTATTCTTATTATGATCTGGTATACTTGTCTTTAATTATAAGTGTTCTATCCCTGGAACATGTTACTTCCCTAACAAATTAATCACCATATATTCTGGAATCAGTCGGGGGGCTCTCTTGACCTAATACCCCGCTGTCCTTACAATACATAATACATAAATAATATCGATTGCTGGAGCTATCTCGTCAGTCAATCACATTTAATAATCACTAGTCTATTCACGACTAAAATAAATAAAATAATATAATATATTCTTGGGATTGTTCACTCAGTCTAACTTCTCAGATCTAAATATTTCTTTCCATTGATTCTTTCAGATGTTTATTTTCTTGTGGCGATATTAATAACATTTTTTATTTTCTATTGGTACTATCTTCCTTCCTTCTTTATCAGTACTGCTTAATCTTCATTTTTCATCCACTATCTTCATTTAAATTAAAACATAACAAGTATTTGCATCTTCAGTTGTTGTTGATTCTCTCACAATCATGATAGGTTATTTGCAATAAATTCGTTTCTAGTCTTGTCTCATTTTCATCGTCGACTGTCTACATTTGTCCTTTCTTATTCATTTTATATCACTATAGTTTCTTCTAATTTATGGATGTTGCATCTTTCTTTTATATTCCAATAATAAGTTCATAACTGTGTTTAATAAGAGGTGCTTATTTTGTTTAGGATTTGGAAATTTATTCCCAGTTGTTTATCTGCTTGATTCATAATTACTTTATCAAACTGTACTGTAATTGGTCCTTACTATTTATCTAAATTCTGAGATATTCAACCTTGTTTATTGGGCTTCATTTAAAATTATATTCTGGATTATCAAAGTTTGTAAGATGAGCTTACTATATTTTTTCAATTTCGTGGTATTGTAATAATAAATTCTTCAGTTTCATATTAATTCTCATAAATAATTAGTTGTAAGTTGTTCTTACTCTTTGTTTGGAATTTTGTTGTTTTTATAATAATAAATTCTTCAATTCCAAATTAATTCTCATAAATAATTAGTTGTAAGTTGTTCTTACTCTTTTTTTAGAATTTTGTGGTATTTTCAACTCTGTTTATTAGGTTCATAATACATTTTTAAGGAAACTCGGTTGTATGTTCCCTTAATCTTTTTTGTTTCCACATCACTAATGACATAAGTATTATTGTTATTGTTTTTTATAACAACATATGGTCCATTATACAGTAATAATAGCTTTTTTGCTATTCCTTCCTTAGAACTTGGCAATTCGCGGTTTTTTAACAATACCTTATCTCCAATCTTGTACTGGATCACCTGCTGCTGAATTGTTTTGTATTTTTTCCTTCTTTTCTCCACTTGTTCGTTCAGTCTGCTGTGGAATCTCACGTTGTCGAACTGGTAAGCTGGGTTGTTTGGGAAATTGATTATTTCACTAATTTCTCGGGGTGGTAATCTTTCATGCATTATGGTATATGGAGTATTTTGTATTGCTTCATGGTAAGCTAAGTTGATAAAGCTCTCAGTTTGTGTAATGTAGTCACTCCACTTCTGGTGTTTATCAAAACAATATGTCCTGAGTATACGGCCGACCTCCCTCAGTACTCTTTCCGCCGGGATGCTATTTGGGTGATAGACAGATGTTTTATATGTCTTGACACCTAAGTCTAACAAAGTCTCTTTCCATACCCTTCCTCGAAACTGAGTTCCGTGATCGGTAATAATTGATCGTGGAGCTCCTAACTCTGGTATGTATTGTTGGATCACTATTTGCAAAATCTTTTTGTAGTTGCCCGATTAATGGGGTATAGTTTTGTAAACTTGGAGTAATGGTCGAACATGATTATAATGAATTTATACTGTTTTCTCCCTCCACTACGAGGTAACGGACCACACACATCTAAAAATACTCTCTCTAATTTACCAGTTGATGTAATAGGTTGCATAATTCCTTCTGTTTTTTCGTTATTGCATTTTGCCAATTGACAGATGTGACACTGCCGAATACATTCTCTAACTCTTCTGTTGATATTCTTAATGTAAGTGTGTTCCTCAAGTGCCTTCATTACTTTTAATGCACCCATATGCCCATATCGGCTATGGTAGTCCAATATTAATTCTGTTTCTAAAGCTTTAGGTATCACCACCTTCCATGAGCCTTGGTTATTATTTGGTTTGTAAAATAATATGTCTTCATGTAGACAGTAATATGCAGTGATTTTTTCATCCTGTTGGATCAGTCTTTGTCTAAAATTGTTGATTTTGGTATCCTCGGTTTGTTGTTGTGCAATGGATTTCATGATGTTTTCCAAAATTGACTTGTTTTTTATTATAGTGTATACCTTGATGACTGTTTCTTTTTCCCCTTCAAAAGTTTGTTGTTCTATGTTAATCCGGGACAATATATCTGCAGCAATATTCTGTTTTCCTGGAACATGCTCCCAATTTATATGGTACTCCTGTAGTGCGAGTATCCACCTTGTCAATCTCCCATGGTTGATCTTGCAATTTTTTAGGAAAGATATTGACTTATGATCGCTCCTCACAGTTATTGAGTATCCAAGAATGTAGGTTCTGAATTTCCCACAAGCGAATACAACGCTTAATAACTCCTTTTCTGTTACACTATAATTGCGTTCACATCCATTAAGTATTCTGCTTGCAAAACTCACCACCTGATGTTCTCCCTCACTATCTTCTTGATATAATACAGATCCTAAACTTATATCACTGGCATCACAGTTCATGAAGAAAGGTTGATTGAAATTAGGATGTTTTAATACAACTGAACTTAGGAAATTGTGCTTGATCATTTGGAGTAAATTGTCTTGTTCCTGTCCCCAGGACCATTTGTTCTTAGAGGATAATTGTGGAGAAAACTTTGCTGTCATTTCAGAATAATTTCTCTGAAACTTCCTATAATAATTGCAAAGTCCCAGAAATGATTGAAGTTGCTTTTTATTTTTAGGACTTGGGAACTTCTGGATAGCTTCAATTTTTTCATTGGATGGTGTTATTCCTTGTCTTGTTAGGTTAAAACCCAGGAATTGGACTTCACTGGCGATAAGCTTAGATTTTTGAAGTTTTAGTGTAACGTTATTGTCTGATAGTTTTTGTAATACTTGTCCCACTCTGTCACAATGGTCTTCCCAATTCACTGAAGTAATCAACAAGTCATCAACATAGACTGTGGTATATGGAATAGTATCTGGACCCAACACCTGGTCCATACATCTTACGAATACAGCTACTGAATTTACCAGTCCAAACGGTAGTCTCTTGAACTGATAGTTCCTTCCTTCGAAAATAAAGGCAACGTACTTTCGACTATCTGGGTGTAGCTCCACCTGCCAATACCCACAAACCGTATCCCAGGTGCTAATAAATTGTATGCCATTGAATTTTTTCAGTATCTCCTCAATCTCTCCAGGAGATGTTCTGTCATTAACTATGATCTTATTAATCTCTCTAGCATCTAAGCAGAGTCGTACTTTGCCATCTTTCTTTGGAACTGCTATTAACGGACTGGTATATGGGGAACAGCTATATTCAATAATGTCTTCTACTATCATTTTGTCTAGTTCAGTCCTCACTGCTTCCTTTAATGCATAAGCAACGGGATATGATTTTTTATTAAAATTGACAGGCTCCTTGAATTGTAATGTAAATTGATAATCCTTTACTTTGCCAGGTACATCAGAGAAAACATAGCGGTATTTATTATATATTGAAATTAACTTTTCTATTTGTCGTGTAGTTAAATTACATTCGTTTTGTTCTGACCGAAATTGTCGGATCTCTTCTAATTTTCTCCACACCCAAAGTATTCCCTTCTTACATTCCATGACTCATCTTGATTATTATTGAATTTTCTTATACTATTGCATGAAGGTACATTTTTGTTTTCTACCAATTTTGCTGTCCATTCTATATTATCCACCTTTAATGACACTATGGCTTGTCTCATGTCAATTATTGCTGAGTATTTTCTCAAAATATCACAGCCTATTAGTAGATTAAATGGTAGATTACTAGCTATTAGGAAAATCATAGGTATAGCTACATTTCTGCTGGTCACTGTTAATGATACCTGTTTTCTTATTGACTTGTTTTGCCTTCCAGTGGCTCCGATTAAAATTATATTTTGAATTGGTAAAGTTGGTAAGATGGCCTTACTATATTTTTGAATTTTGATGTATTCATTGTTGTCGATTAACGACACGTTTGCGCCCGTATCTATCATACATCTTGTCTCTAGTCCATTCACTTGGGCGATGATATAAACAATCTCATTATTTGAATTATTTTGCGTTATCGTGTCTTCGTTCAGTAGTTCTTCTCTAACATTCTTTAAGAAATGATTGTGCACTATTGTCAACGTATCGTCAGTCATTTTGTCTCGTCCTAGTAAGTACCCAAATTGCCGGTTCAGTGATGGGACCTGATGGATTTTCACTGCCGCAGTTCGTTTAAATCAGGGCTGATCTCCTCAGTCCTGTTGTCTGATTGATTGGGTCTGTCTCTGTTCTGCAACTCTTGTACCTCAATGGCGTTATTATTGAACGTCACTGAGTTTCGGTCATTTCTGTTGTCATCGCAGCTTCTACTTCGCCGATGTTCATCGCGGTAGTGCTGGTTACTCTCCTCCTGAAAACTTCTTCCACGGTTTCCATTATAGTTTGCTCGTCCCTGGTACCAACGTCTTCCCACATCCCTATCGTCAACGCTTACATAATTCACTTGCCTTCTATATGTTTGATTTTGACTGTTATTATTGCTGTTATTATTATGCCTGTATCGGTTATCATAGTTGTTGTTATAACCTCGGTTGTTCAGGTACTGGTGGTCTCTGTCATTGGCACGCTGGTATCCATTATTGTTATTATTTGTAGGAGGGCTACGGTAATAGTGGTTGTTGTTATTGTTGTTATTATTTGCGTTATTTCGTGGATAGTTATTGGTGTTATTCTGGTTTTGGTAACCGCGTTGATAGTGGTTACCGTTGTTGTTATAACTATTGTTTGGTCGTTGTCCATTGTTTTCATATGGGGCGTCGCGACGACCATTATTTCTATTTATTTCATCATTCCTTCGTCTATACTGGAGGAAGTTCTTCTCTTGTTCCATCTCCGCCAATAATGTTGACATCTCCTCGATGGTTTGTATACGTCCATTTATCCGGCCTCTGGTAATTTCGCCACCATAGTGGTATGCTAATAGCCGCACTAAACACTCTGTAGGAATTGCAGGCTCTAAATGTCTGGCTATATTTATTTTGCCAAGAAAATATGCGGTTGGAGTTTGCTTGCCGTGCAGGTCATATCTGCCCAATCCTATGTCACTTCTTATCATGTGTTGTGTGGCATCGGACCAATATTTAGATTTGAACTGTTTTTTAAATTCCTGGAAGTTCTGTATACTCGGCCGCATCGCCGTCCACCAATTGTCATATACCTTTCGGAACATCTCATCCAACATGCTCCTTATCACAAACCATCTGTCTTCTCCGGTTTTGGCTATCTTCTCTTCGACTCGTTCTAAGAATAGCATGGGGTTTCTTCTATAGTTTTGAAAATCGATCACCTCTCGATTTTCCTCGCATGTTGTATGGGCACCGGTACACTGTCTGTTTTTTAAGGAATTGATTTCATCTCTATGAGCAGTTGTTTGGTCTTGTACTCGATTGAGACTATTACTCATATCTTCTAATCTCTCTCCCATCACTGCTTGGTTGGTTCTTATATTTTCAACTCGTCCATTCGTTTCTTCCCGGACGCTCAGTATCTCTTGGTTCATCCGCTCACACTTTTCCTTGGTCTCGGATTCTACCCTTTTTATTTCAGTTACCGGTTCTTCCAGCTTCTTGTCCCATTCTTCCTGCAATTGCCGGTTATTAATTTCCATCTTGTTATTCCACTCTTCTTTTAATGACTCCTTGTGTTCATCTAGTTTCTTCATGGTCTCTTGGTAATTTTCCTTCAATTCTTCCCTCAATGCTTTATTATTTGCGTCAATTTTCTCCTCCATTTTCTTGCTATTCTCTTTCAATTCTCCCATTTTTTCTTCAATTTTCTTATTAGTCTCTTCCAATTTTCGGCTTAATTCCTCCGTAGACTGTTTATTTTCCGTTTTTAATTCCTCTATGGACTGTTTATTGTCCGTTTTTAATTCTTCCTTCAGTTTTTCTAAGTTCTTATTACTGTTCTCACTTAATTCTTCCATTTTCTTACTACTCTCCTCCATTTTCTTTCTGAAGTCTTCCTTCATTTCATCCTTTAGTTTCTTATTACTCTCATCCGTTTTTTTACTAGTTTCCTGCATTAATTCCATCATACGTTTGAACTCTTCATTATCATCTTGGAAGATATTGTTCTCCTTGTCAGCTTCTTAACCAAAGTCTTCATTAAATCAGGTACGATATTATGTTGTTCCAAATGTAATGTTACAATATAATGAGGAGTTGACGAATTAAATTAAATTAAATTTGTAATTAAAAAGGTGAATTTTAATAATGAATTTAAACTTATTTTGATTTGAATTCTAACTGTAATGATAAAATTAAATAATTACTGATGAAAATAATGATTGAAATATTCATTTAAAATTGGAAACTGAAGGAAATTTTTGGGTAAAAATAATCAAAAACGTTTGGGCTAATCAATATGTTATTTTGGAGGGGTAATAATGTATTGTGACCATTATTCAATTTGTATGGAATTTTATGATTTAGCTGTAAGTAGACAGTAAGTTTATATTATCAAAATTAAATACGAAACCAGTACTTTCAAAAAAGTTAACCAGCACTTTGTTAATGAACCAGTACGACTAAGAGGAAACGAATCAGTGTGGGACATGGAATAATGGAAGGCCGTTTGTTAATCTTTTAATTGAATGTTTCAGAGTCAGGCGATACTGTGGTGCGTGCCTATCTGATTTCATGGTGTTGTGATCTCGAGCAGAGAAGTCCAGTAAGGTCGGATGGGTGCGGCCACAGCTGCCAGACTAGAGGGGTAAGTACCCATGATTTTAGTAAGGACTAAAGGTGGTTGCGGCGCCATATCTTCACTGATCCTTAGGTTTTAGGCAATGAGAGTTTTTATGCCTCGGCACAAAACCTCTCATGGGGGGGGGGGTATTGTAACGGTACAGAATTGTATGCTAGGAAGGATAATTCAATTCAGTTTTAATTTGAAAGCAGGTAGTATTCACCTGTGAGGTGCCCCATTGTAACATGCAATGTTATGGCAGACTATTTATATTTATGTTTACGTTTGAAGCCTGTAGCCTGCCCAACCAGACGTATTATGCAATAGCTTGCCAGCAGCAGTCTCCCTTGTGAATCACAGTAAGCAGATTGTCACCATAGTGTTTGCATCAGACAGTGGCAGCATATAGTCGTTTATAAGTAAAACTTTATATCAGTGGCCTCGGAAATTTCGGTAGGTCGAAGCGGAAAGAGTAGCCTAGACCTACCAAAACGTATTGAAACACCAAGTGTGACAGTACAATAATCTCGATGTCAGAATTATGGTATGAGTGGTAACAAATTATCGGATTTTATTGTATCACACACACACATGCATGGAGAGAACAATTTCCTTTGTGAAGAGACAACTACGCATATTCAAATAGATCACCACGATTCCAAGGTCAGGAGCCGACGTGCAGAGATGAACATACGAAATGGCCATCCAAGTGGAAATAGATCGTAAATAGGCACTCTCATTGGTCCAGAAGACGGGACGTCATTAAAATAAGTGATGACCTAACAAACAATGACATGACAACAGGGCGTGAGCCAATTCCGAACAATAGACAATGACGTGGATGCGCTAACACATACACAAAAATGTGCTTTGCATCTTCCCAGTTCCTTACAACTCATCAAGATGTCTACACGCTAAATTTGTGGCTGGCACAGTTTCGCCAGTAAAAGTGTTCTTTTACTGATTTAAAATGTAATTAACAGTACAAGTAATGTAGCACAGTTAACTGCTACTTGAGATGTAATTAGATTCAGTGTAACAAGAGACAAAACGAGATTATGAGAGATGCCGAACACCTGGCCAAACGGAGAACATCGGAAGGGAGACCGCAACTAATAATCAGGAAAGTGCAAACTAATTAACTGTTATTCTTTGGTGAAAATGAGCTCTAAATATAAATCCAAAATTTACAAAAGGTACCGATCATATAGCATGGGGGAAAGAGTGTGTGTGTGCGTGAAAATATGTTTGTACTCATAAATTATTAATCAGCAAATTGAGGCATTGGTTTCTGTCATTTATTAAAGAGAAATAATAACGAGAGAACTGCAGTCTATTGGAGAGGTATGGTAATAAACCAGACCACCAAATAATGAAATTAGTGTACTCAGTATTGATAGAGGAGTAGAAATCACGTAGCTAGTGATGGTAAGGCGCCATTTTGTTGTATTGTAATATGTAACTCAGAAAAGGTATGATATTAAATTCAGTATATGTCCACACTAAACTTGTTCAAATCATTGTTTCGTATACCTCTCTTGTTTCTAAATCTCGCTGCAACGAAACCCTGGACCCTAGAGAAGAAATTCAATTGGAATCTAAATCATGCACTAAAACCGAGAAATTTATGGTAACTAGATGTTTGTTTTTTTTATTGTATGTTATTACCATAAAATACAAGAATAAAATATGTGAAAAGTCGGATTGTTGACAATTGACGCCCAGAACAGTGACTTAATTATCGGATTGTTGACAATTGGTCCCGAACAGTCGACTTTATATAAAATTACTTTATATAAATAAGCCAGATTCAGAGACATAGAGAGTGACGAAATAATCCAGAACCTAATACGAGAGGTTATGGAGGTTATGTTGACAAAACATAGTAAGTAGTAATTGTGTAACTAATTACAAGTAGAACGAAATAGTAATTCCAATATTTAAATTACAAAAATGGCAGAAAATAATAATAGCTTAGAAATGGAAAATACAGCGACAGAGTCAATTTTATTAGGAATAAATGCCAACTCAACACCCAAAACAATTGAAAATAAAATCTCGTTGGAAGATTTATTAACATTGATTAGTGACAAATTCGAACAACAGAATCTTAAATTTGAGGACAAATTTAACCAAATGAATAGTATGTTTAATGTAAAGTTAGACAGTTTCGAGAATGAGCTCAAGAAACAAAATAACTTACAAAATGTAAAACTGAAACAATTAGAGGAGAAATTAGACAAGGGAATTAATGAGATAGAGTTAGAAAATAAGAATAGAGAAATAGACAAATCAGATGGAAACAAAGACAAGGTAAGTAGTACTGGAAATTATGATAAAATAAATAAAAATATGGTAATAGGAGATAATAGTGTGGATGTTGGTAGTGATAATGAAATTGTATGGGGAATAGAATATAATAATGATGGAATGATAGTGTGTCTTGAAGGGTTGAAGAGAGTGTGTAGAGAAAGTATAATTGTAGGGGAATTGCAGGGGTTAGATTTTTCCCTTAATGGTGTATTTGGGGGTGATATACATGTTTTTAGGAAGGACGAGAGTGCCTTCGATGTAGATTTTGGAGACAAAAGGTCTGCAAATAGTTGTCCCTGGATTTTTTGTGCACCTGATAGGTGGTACATGAATAAAGTTGTAGTGCCCTATGCAAATGTAGAGAGACAAAATGTAGCTTGGTGTGATAGAGAGATATTGTGAGAGAAAAAGAGAAGTAGAGATTTTTAAGATATGTAGAGATTATGAAGAGTTGATAGAAAGGTTAGGTGGAGAGAGAAGTGATAAATATAATGAATACTTACCTTGGGTTGAAGCTGATATAGCAGCAGTGGGAGATGATGTTGATAAAGATGACTTTATAACTTACCTGACTGTAACAGACTATACCAAAGGCGACATGACCATACTCGATAGTGACAAATTATATGAGATAGTAATATGGAATAAGCATATTAATTCAAATAGTATTGTGGAAATATATGAAGAATTAGATAAGTATTATATTGATAGTAATAATATAAGACATTCAATATTAAACCATGTATATAGTTTTAAGATAAGACTATTATTTGACGATGGAGGCTAATTATTCTATTGTGTTTATGAACATTTAATTATGTGAACAGTGTTTTTCAGGATGGACTGTTTATGACTGATTATGGTAAATGATTAATGATAATGTGGATTGTATATTTTTGTGTATTAATGCCAGTGTATTGGTGTATTTTGCTGTTGTGTATTTTATGTATTTTTTATGTAAACCAGGTACGGTAGAATTTTAAATAATTTAAGGAAGTTTGATGATTTTAAATGATATTATGGGATTCAGATTCTAATGGTTAGTAAATGATTAAGCATATGATATATTTGGATATTGAGTTGTTTTAGGAGTGTAAGGTAAGTGATGAATTTTCTAGTGATATATTAAGGTGAAATGTTGTAAAGAGTTTGGGTAATAGTGATAAATAAGGGCATTGGAGTTAGTTAAATAGAGTAAATGGGAGTTAGTGAAAATAAGTGTTGAGATGCTGATAATATATAAAGAGGTGTTAGATATTTTAGGGACACAGTGGTTAGTGATTATATGTAGAGGTGAGTAATGTGAATGGTAATTATATTTGTTGATGGTGATATTTTGTAATAAGGGTATTGGTGTAAGGAGTCTGCAACGAAAGGTGTTGGGACAGGAAGGGACCGTTGTGTGCCAGAAAGGGTTATCTGAAAGGGTCAGGAACCGATAAAGGAATGAGCATAGATAGGGAACACACATACTAGTACAAAAATGAGCGGTGCCAGAGGATTTAAATGGGATTAGTGAAGGGGGTTATTATAGAGATATTGGTGTCATATTATGTTAATGGTTAGTAGCGGTTGTTAGTAAAACAGAGGTGAGTAAGGTTAGATTGACAAATGCCAAAATAAGACAGAGAAAATAGTGAATAATAGAGAGTCACCCAAACTAATAAGGATAGAAAGGTTAGAAAAGAAAATTTCATGGTAGGAAGGTAATTGTAACTGAAAGGTAAATGATAAAGTGGAAATTGTTGTGTAGAATCTGATATAAACAAATGTTAAATAAAGTTTTGCTACAAGTCATGTAAATGTAAATTGTTTAATGTAAATGTAACAATGTTAATGTGTAATGTTTAATGTTCTATGATGTTTTATTGTTATTGGTAACGACAGTAACAAATGTTGAAAGATAGTAAATTTTAAATGTTGAAAGCATAAAGGTAGAAATGGTGTTGAGTAAAATGTAGTATAATATCAGTTGCAAAAGATATAAATGATTATAAGTTGAGTAATAAAATTTGAGTAATGAACTTGTCTGCCATAGTAGTTATAGGTTGAATTTTATGGAAATAAATAGGTGATGGTGTTTTGGGGAATATCAAAGAATTGTTTATGTATTGGGTTATTTATAGGGATATATATATATTTTTTTCTTAAGGAGGAGATTGATTTTAGTGTGGAAAAAAAATAGTTTTGAATTCTTGTTGTTTTGGAGAGATTAATTGAACAAGCCAATGCCTCAGACACAAACCAATGCATCTAAAAGGAAACATATCAGTTGTAGATATGGGAATATATCAGATCACTATTTTAAAATTTTGCATTCAATGTTTCAGAGTTTTGTGGTGTTGTGACCGCGGTCCTGAGCTGGCCGGAGCGTCAGAACAGGAGCGTTGAGTGCCTCATGGCCTTATGGTGTAGGGATCTCTCCGGAGAAGTCCAGTAAGGTCAGAGGGTGCGATCAGCATCATTGGACCAAGGGTAAGTGATGATAAATTTTGATATATTAACGTTACAGGGGGTTATGGCGACATATCTGAACTGATCCTTTTAGAAAAGTGTGAATGAGTCAATGAAAGTTTTTATGTTTCGACATAAAATCTTTCATTGAGGGGGTTTGTGACAGTACAATAATCTCGATGTCAGAATTATGGTATGAGTGGTAACAAATTATCGGATTTTATTGTATCACACACACACATGCATGGAGAGAACAATTTCCTTTGTGAAGAGACAACTACGCATATTCAAATAGATCACCATGATTCCAAGGTCAGGAGCCGACGTGCAGAGATGAACGTACGAAGTGGCCATCCAAGTGGAAATAGATCGTAAATAGGCACTCTCATTGGTCCAGAAGACGGGACGTCATTAAAATAAGTGATGACCTAACAAACAATGACATGACAACAGGGCGTGAGCCAATTCCGAACAATAGACAATGACGTGGATGCGCTAACACATACACAAAATATGTGCTTTGCATCTTCCCAGTTCCTTACAACTCATCAAGATGTCTACACGCTAAATTTGTGGCTGGCACAGTTTCGCCAGTAAAAGTGTTCTTTTACTGATTTAAAATGTAATTAACAGTACAAGTAATGTAGCACAGTTAACTGCTACTTGAGATGTAATTAGATTCAGTGTAACAAGGGACAAAACGAGATTATGAGAGATGCCGAACACCTGGCCAAACGGAGAACATCGGAAGGGAGACCGCAACTAATAATCAGGAAAGTGCAAACTAATTAACTGTTATTCTTTGGTGAAAATGAGCTCTAAATATAAATCCAAAATTTACAAAAGGTACCGATCATATAGCATGGGGGAAAGAGTGTGTGTGTGTGCGTGAAAATATGTTTGTACTCATAAATTATTCATCAGCAAATTGAGGCATTGGTTTCTGTCATTTATTAAAGAGAAATAATAACGAGAGAACTGCAGTCTATTGGAGAGGTATGGTAATAAACCAGACCACCAAATAATGAAATTAGTGTACTCAGTATTGATAGAGGAGTAGAAATCACGTAGCTAGTGATGGTAAGACGCCATTTTGTTGTATTGTAATATGTAACTCAGAAAAGGTATGATATTAAATTCAGTATATGTCCACACTAAACTTGTTCAAATCATTGTTTCGTATACCTCTCTTGTTTCTAAATCTCGCTGCAACGAAACCCTGGACCCTAGAGAAGAAATTCAATTGGAATCTAAATCATGCACTAAAACCGAGAAATTTATGGTAAGTAGATTTTTTTTTTTTTTATTGTATGTTATTACCATAAAATACAAGAATAAAATATGTGTAAAGTCGGATTGTTGACAATTGACGCCCAGAACAGTGACTTAATTATCGGATTGTTGACACAAGGAAGTATATTATAAAGAAACAGTGAACGCGATACAATGAACTCTTAAAGTAAAGCAGTGAGGACAGGGTAAGTGTGGTTAAAGTGAATGTGCAAGTGAAGATGGCAGACTAAGTGGAATAGCCAGAAAAGCTAAGTACAGTAAATACATTGGCCAGTAAGTTTTTAAAACAGTAAAGCGCTTGGTAAAAGGGGGTAAAAAATATATGTAGCGATTGTAAAGAATGAGAGAGTGTATGCGAGTAAAAAGGGGAGTAATAATTAAAGTACTGGTTCATAGCGAAGTGTAGTTGTTCAAAGAATTCTAATTAAATAGATTTGTTTATAATCGTGGAGTAAAGAGGGAATATGATATGGTCAATAAAATAAGATTTGTCTCAATATAAAACGTGTTAGATTAAGTTATTACGCCATAACCATTTCCTATTCTGTGCTGAAAACCTCGTCTAACGTTCTATGGGATTTTCTGAGTTTTAAGGGTGGTCAGATAGCGAGATTATGTTAATTTTTATAAGTGCAAGAGTGTAAAGGTTTCAATATTAAACCTCAAAATATCGTGGCGACCTGGGTAGTGTAATAAGGTAAGTTTTTTAAAGGGGAATATGACGGTAGGTAAAATTCTGGCAGCAGTGAGTTTTAGTAATAATATTATTATATTATATTATTTTGGAATCTTCTGATAAAATCAATACCATTACAAGTCCTAGGCTTCATTAAAAACTGCTTGTGTCAACATAACTTAAATGCATAGTTAATTAATTCACTGAGCACATTCTACGTATGTAGGCAGACAAAGGCTAAGGAAGGAGAGCACATGTATTTAATTAATTTTGGCGCGTCTTATTTTTTTAGCATGAAAATATGAATGGAAATGCTAGTGCCACTACTAACATCGTCCCTGAAATTTCTGCAGAGTGTTATAAAACAACTGTTTCTGTTGAAAGTCAAGTTGATTTATCTTCTCGGAGCCCTAGAAAAGAAAAATTGAGGAGACAATTGAAATTGCTTCGAGGAAAATCCCGGCGTTTACAAAATAAATTATCTTCATGCGTGTCAGAAAACAGTAGTGATTCACAGCTTGCATGTGTAAATAGTGATCAGTTTAAAAGTTTATGTAGCAGGTTTTCAAATGATAGTTTAGCACGACTTGTGAAAATTCAAGTGGAATTGAGTGAGCGTTGCAAGAAAGGAATGCGATATCCAAAAGAATTCAAAACTATGGCTCTAACTCTATATTTTTTAAGTCCCAATGCTTATAAGTTTATGCAAAATATACTACATTTGCCCTCTACAAGGTGCTTAAGACTGATGACAGAAAAATGGCAGTACCCTCCTGGACCACATGAATTCGTGTTTTCTAGTTTAAAGTTGAAAGTAAGTAATTTAAGTGAGATGCAGAAATACTGTGTCTTAAGTGCAGATGAAATGTCGTTGAAATCATTTCTTTTTTACTCTATATCGAAGTGAGAGAGAGACCATTTAGTGAAACAGTTTTTTATGAAACACGTTATTACCTTTTACTTTTTTAAATTTCTACCAAACTGCTTCAGGTCGTCACCCTTAAGTGACTCCCATGGACACACACACACACACACACACACACACACACACACACACACACACACACACACACACACACACACACACACACACACACACACACACACACACACACACACACACACACACAATGCAAATTTAGAAAACCAGAGAAAAATATAAAATTTTAACTTCAAGTACTATACCATATTATTTATCCACATTCAAAAGTTTTTCCAAAATATTCATCGATTTTGAAATATATATGGAAATAATCATTCTCTTCTGTCATAATTTCTGTCTTAAAAAAATAAAGTTTTCTTATTTGCTCTTAAATAACATCTATAGTTTTTCAACTTACAAGCAGAGCCCTTATATCACAAAGATGTTCTCTACCAAGAAGGGTCAGTGCAGCAATACCACAGAAAGCATAACCACCATGAGCTTCCATTCCAGGAAATCCAGAGAATCCACCTTCATATGTCTGACAACTACAACAAATAACAGATGTAAGACTTGATATTGATAATGCATACTCGCTTGGAGATGGTGGTGGGTCTCTCTCTCTCTCTCTCTCTCACACACACACACACACACAAGATTTATTCAAACTTTCTATCTTTTATGGATTAAACTGGCCTATTGTCAGCCATATCGTTCATTGTCTGACTAAGTAACTGTGCACTGGCTTTTTTTTTGCTGTTGTTGGTTACAATCTGATTGAATTATGTATGTTTTTTGAAGTGTTATTAACTATAAACAGCTATGGAGGATACATTTTTTCAATGTTTAGTGCTTTAAAATACAATAGTGTCATGACTTGTATTTATTTTAATGTGTTCAGATATTAACTGGTTTTGTATACCAATGTTTAAATTCCAATAACTTTGGGAATTTATAATGGCACAATGGCCATGATCAGAGAATCAGAATGCACTCTTGTTCCTTTTGAATGTTCAGTGAATACCATCAGAAGGAAATAAACACTCAATTTTATACTTGATGCATAACAGTGAATTCCCTGCAGACAATAAATTTTGTTGTTTTTGTCTCCACAGAAACAGAAGCTCACAAAAATTGGAATATCTATTTAGATGATTTCAATAAGGATGTTGTGCGGTGCATGGTACATGAGTTTTTTATGATTGCAGGGAGTATCCAACTTAAAAAAAAAATTGGAAGATCTGAAGGAAGTAAGGACTTTCTGAAAACACATTTGGCTGTATAACCAATGATAACTGGACGAAGTGATTGTGCCATGCTGAGTAATTGCAAGAGGAAGATTTTGCAAAAGGTCTCCATGATGATAATATAAAGCACACTGTTAAAACCTGCAAGAAAGTGACAGTGAGAGTGACAAAGGTGGAAAGACATTTAAAACTGAAGAGGTTTGTGATCAACACTTATAGTGAGTAAGTAAAGTAATAATCTGTATTATTTGGTGTTTACAACATTTAAATATGCAAAATTATTTCTTTAATAACAAACAGAACCCTTATTATTTTTTTAATTATATAGGTACAGTATATTTGAAAAAATAAACTCAGCTATAATTACTTTTGAAATGCCATTAAATATTAATAATATTCAATATCTTTTTATATGCCAGGTACATGGTAAAATCACATTTAGTTTAATGATTTTAGCTGACTTTTAATAAACATTTCTATGCTGTTATCTACATAATTTTTTTCTCATTTTATAAGTATTTCTGAATGACGATTTCAGATTTACAAGTTTAAGTTCTATAATTATACACAATTCTTTTGTCAACAGCAAGTTTTAGTGCTACAGATGAGTCAAGGTGCTACAAATGAGAAAAATAAATAAACAAAATAAAACAGCCGTGAATCCCAGAATTGGAGGCACCATAAGGAAGCAGCGTGTTGGGGTAGGTGAGTACGGTTTGACCTTAGAGGGCCGATTCAACATAAGGTTAGTGATTAGGTCTCACATCACCACATTGATCTCAACTACTAGAAAGGTGCCAGTCTGTACAAAACTTCAAATGCTGTCTGTCTTCCAACGCCTTCCTAAGCAAGAAACGTTATTCCTGGTCATGCTGTTCAAAGCAAGTTTCAAACATACCTCTTGCCTCAAAAATGGAAGAAGGCTACTGCCATAGTGACCCCAAAGCAGAATCCTATATATATTGACAACTTCCATCCCAACCCTCCTCCATTCATACTATCAGCCACGTCCAAGACTATGGGGATCAAATACTGATACGTAGGAAATCATCTCTGAAGACCTGATGTCCACATTTTCAACTAGTTCAATTCTTATTTGAGCAATTCCACTACATATCAGCAGATAATGGTGAGAAGTACAATAGAAGCTGGCTGCAAAGCACTGATAACTTCCAAGATATGGAAAATACTTTTACTGTATATAGTATGAGAGGGTGCTACACTTGTTTAGGAAATCCGCACTCTCAGCTTTAAAATTCATTTGATTTATGACCTGAACGACCCTGAACAATTCATTGCTAGTTATCTGACAGACAGGACATTCTGTGTGAAAATTTAGCAGTTTTGTCTATTTTTAGAGATATATAACTGTTCCTCAAAAAGGGCTTTCTCCTGTTTACCATAGAATAGTAACATGACCAAAAGAGTCTAGAATACAACTCCCACCAGGTTTGTGGATAACACTACAATTGGTTCGAGCTGCCATGCTTGACTAAAATTCTTATATCTATATCACATAAGGATGCCTAGCTCAAGTGCCACACTAATGTCCAAACAGTTACCGTATAAGTGTCATAGCATCCATCACAACTGTTTCCGATAGTTTAAGTCCAACTATTAACAAGAAACTAAATACAATGATCATTAGTGTGTACGTATTACTGGGCCATTACATTTACTTCTCTCTCATATACCTTAACACTATACATAAGAGAAAGATATGAAAATGTATTTGATAAGGAGATTATGCTAGCAGCCAAACTCTTGTGTCATTTCTCTTCATGTTTGCAGACAGACACAATGTGGGATATCACTGTCAGATGTCTTGTTTGTAAATTTTAGGAAACAAAGCTTGGTACTTAGTTACTTAAAAGCTCTGACATACAAGCTATACACTTCAGGCACTGACTGACTACCCACATAAACAGCATACTGTTCATTAGACCTTCTATGCAAAGTCAAATTATCCAACGGAAGCATCGAGCATCTCCAGAGAACTCTACAGCCCTAGAGCTATATTCAAGAACATAGACCTCATCATAATACCAAATGACAAGGGAATACTACCAAGGGAACACCACAGAAAGCGGCTGTATCTTCAGAACCAATTATGTTGGAACCGAAGTGTTAACACCTTCAGTAACAAATGAATTACTAGTACTAATTTTAATTATTTTAATACTAAAGTTAGACTCTGGTTTTCAATATCTGAAGAAGACAAAAACTTACTATTTAATCCATTCACTGACCACATTTTTATAACTTTTTTGTCAAAAATGACTACATTTAAATGTTAGATTATTATTTTAAAATATCTTACAATACACAAAAATATGATAAAAAATTATAGTTTTATGTCTTCTTTTCCAAAATTTATGATTTTAGTTCATTTGCACTAAAGCACTTTTGTAGTCACAGTCATTACTACTATCGTTAGAAACTGAACCTCGTAAAAAATATATATGTGAGGTTCAGTTCCTAACAACAGTAGTGACTGTAATAAAGCATATTATTTATTTTTAATACAATCTGAATAACAAGAACAATGTGAACATATATATATATATATATATATATTGTGACAACAGCGATGCATTATGTCTGCTCTCCGGTACCAGCGGCACGGCATGTGAGACCTGAAGAATACGAGGCAAGCCAATCAGGGATCAGCAGCCAAGACGTGACAACTGATGTGCTCAGAGCGAACCAATCAGCGATCCTGGTTAGTGCATAAAACCAGCACCGGTAGAAATTTTTGACGCACTCTGCCACCAGCACTCACTTTATCGTCATGGCATCGGATGCACTTCATCTCCTCTCCTCTCTCGGACGACATCGACGCGGAGTCAGCCGGAAGGAACAGCCGAAGAATAGAACCGCCGTTCTTGTGTCTTCGCACTCCAGTTCCGCGCCAGCGATAGGATGTCGCTGGGCCGGCAGCCGACTTGATGCAACCGATGCCAAAAGAAGAGGAGGACTGCAGTATGCCACGAACAGCGGGCGCAGCCGCCGAACATCTCAGCGTGGCACAACCAACATCAGCGTTCTCGCCACATGGTCCTTTTTAGGGCCACCAAAATAACTAGAGTATACGATTGGTGCCATTTGTCATGCGGCAAGCCTTTTGTCAGGTGACAATATATATATATTATATTGCAACGTTACAACTATTATTAAATGAATATACTTCTGACCATGTAGCCAACGCAACTATAAAGTGTTAAACACCTGCTAGGTTGTAGGATTTTTGTATGTTCGTTGTGTTAAGTATATGTGGTTGCACAATAAACGCATTTTTACAAACAGGATTGAGACGTTGATGACATGAAATAATTAATTAAAACATAGTAAAAGAATCATTCAATGGTTTATTAAATATTGCAGTTGATGACATGAAATAATTAATTAAAACATAGTAAAAGAATCATTCAATAGTTTATTAAATATTGCAAAGGAAATTAATTGATTATTGAAATTTGAAATCAGAAAATATATTTATCAAATATATTAAAATATATTATCAAAATATTCTCTTTTATAAGGTTACACTCTGAAAATGTAACATATCTTTGCTATTCAGCATACATTAATAACATATAGTCTTAAATATCTAAACATATATGCTGAACAAATTATAAAATTCTTTTATATTGTATGGGTGTCTTACTTTGAATCATTATCAAAATAGCAACTCATTTATAAAAATAATAATAACTTTACTAAAATAAATTGGAATGTTGCTATTAATTTTTTAATAAAATAATATTTACTTTAAAAAGACACACCCAATCTTTAAAATTAAACAAAATAAAATTATTATTTTTAACAACAATTTACAATTACGTAGTTTACTCTGAATATTTACACTATTTACATTTAAGTCTTTATATTACTTTATTATCTCATATTGTTCTTTATGAGTTCTTTGCACAAACATATAATTGTTCATTTGTCACCTGAGTATTGTTGAAGTTACCATTGCATGTGTATGTGTGCATCTCCTGAATGATGACAATGACGATGATGATGATGATGATGCTGATACGTCCTCAGTACTCTATTCCCTGTTGATGATGGTCCTGCATTCCTCCATCAATTGTGGTGTACTGCAGATGATGGTGATGATTATGATGATGTTCAAATTGACCAGCAGACGGTCATAGTGACGACATATGAAACTTTTTTGAGTCTGATGATTATCAAACGGACACAGTGTCCTCGTAGAAAGATTCTTTGAGTCTGACCTTGTCCAAAATTGCCGGAGGTATTTATAGTAGATGGCAAACTGACATGTCAGATACTGTTTTTGGCATGTTAAACATTGTCAATTTGTGTGTAGAGTCCTTTTTTTACTGATCACTTTTTCGTGATAACAAAAAACTAGATATTTAGGCGTGTGCTTGCATTGTCTTCATAATTTTTCACTCGCATTTACATATAACACACTTGTCAATTACTAGCTAACTGTGTTAGTAATTAACATTAATGTGTATGACACCTTTATTATTGCTCTTTTCTGCAATAATTTTGCATCACCATATGCGTTTACATGTCCTTATTCTAATGGTGTTTTTAAAATTATGATATGTCTTTGGTAACAGGTAAAAAACATATTTACTAATTTATTTTAATCATTTCAATACCTGATTTAATGATAAAACCAACAATTCATATGTATCTCCCCTAACTTAGTACAATGCAGGTTAGTGCTGGTTCACACACACACACACACACACACACACACACGATTTACACTATCGGGCAGGTGTACACTTTCAATGGGTTCTTGCCTGCACACGCCTGTACTTTCATGCACAAAATATTTAAAACTATTCGTTGTATTCTTCTTACACTAATTATTTACAAAATACTGCCCTGGGTAAATATGCAAATATATGTATTGTTGCAATAAATATATATATATATATATGTATATATATATATATTACATTTAATATTTATAATGAATTTACATCAAGATATTTTTTTCCTTATTAGGAACATGTTTCGGGTACAATCTTGTACCCATCCTCAGCCTTCCGGTTTTTGTGTCTGGTGAAGTACATATGTGTTGGTTGACTATTATTATTGTGGCTTCCTGTTGGCTTCTGGTACTTCAAATTGGTTTTATTGTGTGTGAGTGTGGTTGTATGTGTTGGTTTTTTGTATATTTTCGATGTTGAGTGCTTTGAATATTGTGTCATGTTTTGTATTGATTTGTATTTGTTCAGGTATTAGTTTGTTTTGTGTTTTATGTTTGAACATAATTTAATTCAATGTGACAGTCACAGAAACATATTCGAATATGGAATGCGACCTCACACTGTTCACACTCCCTATTGACACCACAGAAATAAACACACGCCCATTTAACATACTTCAGACCAACAGAGATTTGTGAACAGGACTTTGACAGTCAGAAGATGTAACATGAGACTGTACCGAAACACCATCCCTGCATCAACAAACTTGGCCTACAACCAAATACAATCATACCAACATAGGAATATCATAAGAGCATAAGTCCCACATAAAAATGTCTTGGTGTGTGCGTGTGTTAAATTAAAGTATCTGGGATAATTCAGCTCCAATTTCATTAACACAACAAGTGGTGCATAATTCTACATTCTGAATTAAACAGAACAGCTGATGAATACAGCTGCATTGTCTTTGTTATTCCCATTTGATTGACTGTAGCAGCAACTAGCATCAGTTTAAAAACTAAACACAACAACCAGTACCATACAGGCAGAACAAACTTAGTTAACTAATGAGGTCATATATTAAAACTATTAAAAACAGTGGCCATCTAATGTTAGTTTAGCAGTGTATAAGGTTTTCCTAACTACAGACTTGGCCATTGAAGTGTTAACATTTTAAAAATTTAATTCATATTATTTCTGCTGCATGTCAATTTGCTGAATTGTGTAGAAACATTTTCAGTTACACTGATATACACTGTAAATTAACATATCTCGATTTGGATCCAGATTTGACAGAATCTTCATTCAGACTATCACTAATTAAAGTTATATAACTTATTTATATACCTGACAATCCACTGAGCAGACTTGTCAAATAAATCATCACTATAAATGTTGGTTAATCTGGCTACAGACAAGGCACAATACAAGCCTCTAATATCTACTTCACCACCCACATGCATACTGAATGCACCATTTACATCACGGACAGACCATAAAAATTTCTTCAGTTTCTCTCTGAAACAAAAAAAAAATACTCTTTTTAACACAGAAACTTCAAGATAACATAGTATTCTGTCATTCTGTAGCAAATACAAATGTATATAGTATATTATATACGCAGTTTCTTTTCACACACACACACACACACACACACACACACACACACACACACACACACACACACACACACACACACACACACACACACACACAATAAAAAATATTCTTATAACATGTAATCATATATGTTTAAATATTTTATTATTTTAATACAAATAAAATTTACATTTCACTTAAAGTCACACTCTTTATTTATGTTCATAATTTAAGTTATAATTTATCATCTCTGAAGACCTGATGTTCTCATTTTCAAATAGTTCAGTCCTACTTGAGCAATTCCAAAACACATCAGGAGATAACAGTGGGAAGTGCAGTAGGAGCTGGTTGCAAACCACTGCCAACTTCCAAGATATGGAAAATACTTTTACTGTATGTGGTATGAGACGGTGCTATACATGTTTAGGAAATCCAACTCTCAGCTTTATAATTCATTTGATACCCCCTGTTAAGGTGGGTCAAATGGTCTGAACACAAAATTTTAAAACAAACTGTATAGAGATGTGTTTAGGCAAAAGAAAATATTCTGCACAATTTTTTCTGCTACCACCCTCACACCCCCTGGGGTATATGAGAGAAAACTCTATTTTAACATTTTATTTTTTCTCTTAAACAACAAATTGGAACCCAGCCAAAAAATTAAATCATGTAGAGTGGATTAAATCACTTATTAAATTTTTGTTTAACCCCATAGGACATAGCAGCTGCTGTAACAAAAAGTTTCAAAAACGAAAAATGGCCATATTTGTTTAGCATAAAGGAGGTGCACCAGCACTTTCTGCATTAAATGATAAATTTTCCAAAATTTACTTCCATACATTTTTTCAGATTTTTTGAAATGGTGGAATAACCTTAAAACTGCATTTTTTATTAAAACCATGTTAAACTAATAAAAGTAACTGTGTTTCACTAAATATAATGCTATATCACATTTCATAAACATTGAATACTTTTAGAAGTTCTTTTGAAATAACCAAGTTTTGGGGTCTTAATAAGTCTCTTGTATGCGTAATAAGTGTTAATTACACATATTTTCACTCACACACACACACACACACACACACACACACGAGCGTGCATGTATGATTACACGCTCGTATCTATTTCTTTTGTAAACATAATCAAATTGTAATTACTTCTGCAAGCAGACTGAATTATTTCTATTGTTTTAATTAACTTATATCACTTCAATATTTCCAATAAGACTGTCAAAACAGCTGATTCAGTAAATAAACAATACAACAACTGAAAATTGAATTCAATATTGAAGCAATTATTCATTATTCTATATTAAAATCACATTACAGTACATTAAAACAAACAAAACAAAAATACTAATCTGCAGCAGAACTTCCAGAGTTGACAGGACAGGAATAAATTTAAAACCAAGATTACCTAAGAAGTTGAAGAATTTAATTACTTGGGGACTAAAATCATAAGTAATGGAAGAAGCTGTAGGAAGATCGTAAGTAGAATACATTAGGCAAAAACTGCATTAATAAGAAGGAAAACTAATTCACTTCACACAAGATCTTATTTAAGGTGAAGAAGACATTCTTACACACCTATGTGTGTGGAGTGTCACATTTTATGGAAGCAAGTCATGAATAACAGGGGTGAAAGAAGAAACTTCTCGCCACAGAAGGGAAAATGGAGGGGAAGCCATAGGGGAAGGCCACATTTTGAATTAATGGCTCAAAGTGTAGAAAACATTAACTACGATTCTTACTACACATTATTATTCAGTATTATTATTAAGTATTATTCAGTACTTATTTATTAATTTCAAAATTGATTTTATCTGTAAGGTTTGGTCCAGGAATTCGTTTAGTGTACTTCGGCAGAGAAAGATGGGCAAATACAAATATCAAAATGCGTATATAAAGAAAATTATAACATTATTTATTTTCTTTTGATAACATAAAAAAGATCATGAACACACTTATTCCGCCTTAAGGCGTAAAACTGATTTCCAATAACTATTATATCAAAATACAAATACGTATATCAAAAATTACGCAAACTCAACACTTCTTGTTAGGCCTATATTCATATTCTTCACTCACACATATACATTTACATACATTTAGGTTTTGTTGAGCTCAACTTTAAAATTGAGTGAAAAGCCAGTATTTAATTATTGTTGAAATGTCTACTTTCCTTTAATGGTGTGTATGGTTTCCAGTGGCGAAGTTACATGGAGGCAATTGAGGCAATGCCTACCCTAAAAAATTCTGTAGAATAAAAATTATAAATACGTATGAACTACATAACGTAAAGATTATACATTGTTACCGCGACTGTCGAATTTATTAGGGCGAAACGTGCTTTACTGAGCGACCGCTAGATGGTGACAGGTGAGACTCGGCATAGCTCGTTTAAAGCGAATGAGGCAACCTGAACTTGCCTCAGCGTTTTTTGTATACATCATATGTAAGCAATGTGCCGGAGTGAGAGGGAAGAGAAGGGAGGGGGGATTGTCCCGTGCTGTACACATGGAGCGTTGAGGCATGCCTCACTTCTGTGGTCCAAACATTCAAGTTAAAGCGCACTGTGTTGTTTATAAGTGTGTTTATTTTATGCGGTTATTAAAAGTGTCCCTGTTATTCCAATGAACTAACAGATGATCAAGACTGTTATTTGAATTATTTGTAACATTAAACATATATATAGAAACTAATCAAGTTTAAAAATTTGAAGTTCAATCAGTTGTATTATTGTGTATGACTAATACAAGGATTGTTCAATAGAAACACGTATAGAGCTGTAAAGCACTTTTTATTCAACGATTTTAAAAGAAGTCTCCATTAACATTAAGACATGAGTTCCACTGTTGCACCAACCTGTAGATTCCCTGCTAGTAAAATTCTTACGGCTGTTTGTAGAACCATTCGCTTACAGCAAACTCTACCTCAGCGTCTGATTTGAAGCACCATCCTTTTAGTGATTCCTTAAAAAAAATTTAAGATAAGATTTTTGCCTACCCATTCATTAACTACTAGCTTCGCCACTGATGGTTTCATCCTACGAGACGTCTCCTGTTGCGTGCACTTTTTGTTGTTTTCACTTTTATATCTTACGGCCGAACTGTCAATTTAGTTTTATTGATCACTGATTAATACATTATTTATATTTTTTAAGTTCAAATACTAGTTAAAACTTCACATTTTTAGGATTTGAGTTTTATGCTGTTTATGCAGGCGCCCACGACTGCTGCTCCACAGCGCAAAAGATGGTGGTCGACTGACTTTCAGTGTTAAAAATTTCCGTTTGTATCGTCTCTAAACTGGTTCACTCCGCTCCCCGCCATACGTCTCGTCCTCAGTATTGAAAAGTTTCGCTGAACTTAGTATCACCTTTTTAACTTGCCATGCACTGATTTTCGTCAACAACATTCCTTCGATGTTAGTCATTGACTGCAAATAAACTCGAGATTTGCTGCATAACCATATATGGTCATGAAAACATTTACTGGCAATCGCCTTACCTTAAGGGGCCTCATCTGCACATATTATAAAATTCATAAAATTTGAAAATAATATTTATGTAAATTTAGACCCATTACAATACCCCCCCCCCCCAATGAGATGTTTTATGCCAAGCATAAAAGCTCTCATTGACACTCTCATACTTTCTAAAGGGATCAGCCAAGATATGTCGCCACAACCCCCTCTACGTTTTATTCAAAATTGTGGTAGTCCTGGTCCAGTGACTGTGACTGCACCTGAATGATCTTACTGGACTTCTCTTTCGAGATCCCAACACCGCAAGGCCAGACAGGCACTTGACGCTCCTGGTCTGGCACACAGGCCAGCACAGGACCGCCGCCACAGCCTCACCAGACACTGAAACATGAAATCAAAAAATATCAAATAGTGGCCTGGTATAATAACATATCCCTAACTGATCTGGCTCCCCTTAGCTGTGTTGGTTTGCGTTAAGAAGTACTGAGTTTTTTTTTTTATAGATCCTACACATGGATGAATACTTAGTCTAAGTATAATACATTATAAGAATTCCATACCAACATTCTGTATAACCTTCTCTCGTTAACTCTTACCTCAAAATTCAAAATGATCACTCTAATTCCCATCAAAATTTAAATAAACATTTCCATTACAACATATAAATACCTTCCATTATAAATATTCCATTCACATTTCAAAATTAACAAACTCCTTATATAGAGTAAAACACATTAAATCAACTACATTAGAACAAATTACTTACTTAACAATCATTAAGCATATTCATATTACTCCTTAATACATCAAAATGAAATACTCCTTGTCAATACAACATCATTCATTTACATCAGAAAATCAATTACATACTCTACATTATTGATGTAACTCTATTTAATATTTCGTTACTAACAACCTAGTAACCACCTTCTCCATCATCACATAATTTATTATAATTTATTAAATTATGAATTTATTTTAAATTCCTCCTTCCACACACACTATTACCCCCCTGGACTGTAGTGCCCAGCTGCCTCCACAAGGACTGTGGCGGAAGGGGTGAACACTTTTTTCTTTTCTTTCTCCCCCATCCTTCTTTGGCGTTATACAAAATTCGGCATTACTGATATCCCGGATACCAGTAATCCTACTAAAGAGTGTACATTTGTTTGATGAGCGAACTAGACGATCGTTAAAGCCCATCAATTCAAGGGCACCCACATTGACAGGGTTACCAAAACTACATAAGACTGGTGTTCCGATAAGACCGTTAATTAACTTCACTACCGCACCAGGTTATAAAACAGCTAAGAAATTGGTAAACGTCATTAAACGCAACATAAACATAGTTAATAGTCACAGTATAACCAATAATATCAATTTTGTCAATAAAGTGAAGGATCTAAAGATCGAACCTCATCATAAGCTGGTTTCGTTTGATATTGTTAATTTATATACGAATATACCGGTTGCTGATACCTTACAAATTTTGAGAAGTAACCTTGTCAATACTAATAAATTGAATGTTGAAAGTATTAATGAATTTTTTTTTTTTTATGGTAACCAAATCACTTGTACGAATTAATAAATTAATTACCTTAATTATCCGCCGTGTGATTTCCTATGCTTCGTCTATGACGCGTTTCGGAGCATATACTCCATCATCAGATATTAAAAGTTAAAACAGTCACTCATACGAGATCGTTAAAAAGTTAAAATGTCAAGATATGCATATGAACCATACGCGGATTTGGGTGCACACCCGTTCAAGTTCATCATAGCAGAATGAACTTGAACGGGTGCGCACCCAAATCCGCGCACGGTTCATATGCATATCTTGACATTTTAACTTTTTAACGATCTCGTATGAGTGACTGTTTTAACTTTTCATATCTGATGATGGAGTATATGCTCCGAAACGCATCATAGACGAAGCATAGGAAATCACACGGCGGATAATTAAGGTAATTAATTTATTAATATTAATGAATTGATGGATCTTTTGGAGTTGATTATTAACCAGAATTATTTCACGCATGACAAGCAATTCTTTAGCCAACATGATGGTGTGGCAATGGGTTCTCCACTCTCTGGCCTCCTATCTGAAGTGTACTTAAACCATTTCGAACACTCCTTTATTTTTTCCAATAGTGTGTACAATGATAACATAATATTTTATGGCCGGTATGTTGACGACACCTTTTTGATCTATAAAGGCACACATAGACAAACAGATAGGCTACACACATATTTAAACAGTATTAATAACAATATACAGTTTACACTGGAGCACGAGGACAGTGGAAAATTAAATTTTCTAGATTTGACGGTCACCAGAAACATTAATAAATTGGAGTTTAATATTTATAGGAAACCCACTACAACTGACACTGCAATACACGCCACATCTTATCATCCGGTATCGCAGAAAATGGCTGCTTTTCACAGCATGGTTAACCGCCTCTTATCATTGCCCCTCAGCGACAAGGATTATCAAGACGAACTAAATACAATTAAACACATTGCGGTCACCAATGGCTACAAAAAAGCAGTAGTAAATAATATCCTTAAAAAACATATGAGACGAAAAAACATAAACACGCTAAGGGCACCTGGGGACAGTGTGTATAAATACATTTCTATACCATACATGAGCTTTCTACCTAGAATTCTGTCTTCTCTTTTAAAAAAGTCAAACGTTGTTGTCGCTACAAATAACATTTTAAATAGCCTTCGTACTTGGGAACCAACCGTCCTTGAAAAGAAAACAGGGATCATAAATTAATATGTAATAGTTGTGATGCTTTTTATGTGGGCCAAACGGGCCGTGGTTTTCTCAAGAGGTTTGTTGAACATAAGCCACAAACTTATTTTCACAACACAGAAAATGTAAAATCTAAATTCGCTAAACATCTTATTGATGAAAATCACAACTATACTAATTTTCATACCAACTTGATACCCCTTCACTTTTGTAATAAAGGACGTTACATGAACGCCCTTGAAGAGTTTGAAATATATAGAGCGTATAATAATCCTGTTACCAGGCCACATGTTTTAAATGATCAGCTGAACTTTAACTCTAATGTCCTGTATGATACTGCGTTGCGATATTGTCGCGACATGAGTCAAACCCCCAATTCATTATAAAATAATCTGTATTTATTCGTCCATGATTTTAATGAATTAAAAGAATAATTAACATTACTCATGTAAATAATACCTTTTTAACTGTGTTACATTATAGATTCCCTTTATTTCTTGGGTTTGCAAGTCTATTAATACATAAGCATTTTCCATTTTTACTTCACTAACCTCATAGGGACCGTCATATAACAAGAAGAATTTTTTAATCTCTTTATCCAAAGCTGATGATTGATCATGGTTTTTTATTAATACCAGTTGCCCTACCTCATATTTGATGGGTGTTAAATTTCTATCATGTCTTCTTTTCCGTTGTTCTGCTTTACTTAAAAGCCGCTCCTTGGCAAGCACCAGTTTTCTCCCATGTGGTACCTCAGTTCACATTGGAAATTTTATTAGTTCCTCTATTATGCGTGATGGCCTCCTGTGAAACATTAACTCATGAGGACTATAACTAGTGGACTCATGTAAGCTACAGTTAATCTATCCTTCTATTTTATTCACAAATGTGGCCCACAATGAATGTTTTTGGTGGCAGAAGGTTCTAAACATACGCCCCAATTCCCGCATAACATGCTCATTAGGATTTGATTGGGGATGATACACCGATGTATGTTTAACTAAAATATTTTCCCAACCTAACGTTTCCCTCCAGGTGTTGCTGGTAAACTGAGAACCATGATCCGATAATATTATTTTAGGTCTACCTACTTCAACAATGTATTCACTGACTATCTTTCTAGCTAGTACCAAAGATGTAGCTTTTTTAATAGGGTATAATTCACTCCTCCTCGACTTTTGGGTAGAGGGCCATATAAATCAACGGCAACTATTGCTAAAGGACTGTCTGGTATTACATGTTGCATTAAACCCTCCTGTTTATGATTATTTACCTTGGCTTTCTGACAAATTTCACAAGCTTTTAACATTTTATGTACGGTTTTTCCCATATTATTAAATTTGCAAGACTCTTTTAATATGTCACTGCATTTCTTGGGACCTATATGACCATACCTCAAATGACAATCTTTCACTACTTCGGATATTAAAACTTTAGGAATGCATACTTTCCAATCATCACCTTGTTCACTTGTCTGATTAAATAAATGTTTATCATACAAACTAAAATGTTTTTCCCATTTGTTAGGTATATTTGGTATCTGGTTTAATGCTATTATTATTTTACCAAGTTCTGTATCTCTTCCTTGTTGTGTTGCTAGGTTATGTATTAATTTTTTCATATCTACTCCCTCCACTTCTTTGATTATAAATATTTTATATGTATTTGCCATATCTACCTCAGTATTACTGTCAAAATCAGTTCTAGATAGGACATCAGCTACTATGTTTTCTTTACCCCTACAATACTCTATGGTTAAATCATACTCTTGTAGTATTAACATCCAACGCACTAACCTGCCATGTGTTAGTTTACAGTTTTTTAAAAATGTTAAGGCTTGATGGTCTGATCTTATTATTATTTTGTTTCCTAACAAATATGTCCTGAATTTTTTACAGGCGAAAACTATTGATAGTGCTTCCTTTTCCGTTATTGTATAGTTCTTTTCGCTAGCTACTAAGGATCTACTTGCAAAAGCTATCACTTTATGGTTACCATCCCCATCTAACTGAAATAGTTCTACCCCCAAAGCTATGTCCGATGCGTCGGTGTGTATGTAAAATGGTTCTATAAAATTAGGATGAGCTAATATGACAGTGTTTAAAAACTTATTTTTTATTTGCTCAATACAGTTTGCTCTTGTAAACCCCATTGCCATCGATTACTTTTATTTAACAAATGCCCCAATTGTACTGTTAAGTAAGAATATTTTTCTACGAATTGCCTATAATAATTACACAGGCCTAAAAAACTTTGCAGTTGTTTCCCATTCTTAGGTACTGGAAAATTTTGTATTATCTCTACCTTTTTACCCTTGGCTGAAATTAGGCGGCCTAAAAAATTAACCTGTTCTTTTAAAAATTCTGACTTCTTAAACTTGACAGTTATGCCATACTCATGCAATTTATTTAGTACTCTATCTAACCTTTCACAATGTGTATTAATATATGGTGAAGTTATTACTATGTCGTCTACATAGACAGTTGTAAACTCTAAAATCTCTCTCCCTAACACGTAGTCTAAACATTTAATAAAAATTGAGACACTTACATTCAGTCCAAAAGGCAATCTACAAAATTGATAGTTCCTTCCATTATATAGGAATGCTACATACTTGTGAGACCCTTCCTCCAAGTCTACTTGCCAATATCCAGCCGTTAAGTCCAATGTCGTAATATACTTTGTCCCACTGAAACGTTGTAGAATCTCGCTCACCGGTTCTGGTGACTCTCTATCTGGAATAATTATTTCTAAACATAGTCTTATCGATAAGTCTTTCTTAGTAACCACTACTAAAGGGTTGGAATATGATGAGGCGGATTTTTCTATTATCCCTTCTGCTAACATCTTGTTTATTTCCTCTTGTACTAACCCCCTTTTAGAGTATGGTACCGGATATGCTTTAGGCGCAAAAGGTGTTTTTTCTTTAACAATTAATCTACCCTTAAAACCTTTTACTAGACCTGGTTCAACTGAAAAAACTAATTTATTTTTATCTATTACTTGTACTATTCTCTCCCTATCTTGATAACTAAACTCCCCAGTTTGATATAGAATGTTATTCATTTTTTCAACCCAACTATCTTCAGTTTCAAATAATTCATGCCTACTTACCCTTAAATTACAATAATTAATCATCAAGGGTCTGCATTCATTTATGTCATTATCGGATACTAAAATTCCCTTACTAATTATTTTTAATGCTTTCATTTCTACAGCTCTTTTTCGTATAAATGGTATTTCAATTATATTATTTTCATTGTTTAATTTCATAGTCTGTGTATAATAGTTTAACTCAACTTTAAAATTATTTAAAAAATCATTACCCATTATTACCCCCATATTCAAACCTGGAATGACCAAAAAAAGGTACATTTATTGTGTGTTTATTTATTTTTAGCTGTAACATTATTTGCTTAGTTACTCTTTTACTCCGAACACCTGTTACACCTATAACACTAATTCCCAATACTGGTAGTTGTGGAATTGTCTCAGTGGTTTGATTTTTTCAAAAATTTTATCATCTATAGCGGTAAGTTCACTCCCTGAATCTACTAGAAAGGTGTATTTGGAATTGAACACCTCGGCTTCAAATTCAGCCATGCTACAATTACTACTGCTCTCACCTACTTCTTCATCGGACAATTCATTATGTATATTGGTAATAAGTGACCCTATTGTTATGTTATTTCTAGACGGCTGGGGACTTTCCTTTTCAACCGTCCTTATTAGTTTAACTGTGCTGGAGGTGGTGGTTCGTTGTAAGCCCCCCTATGATCCCCTCTACTGTTTTGATTATTAGAAGGTGCTTCAATGCCCCTAGTCTCGTTTAGGTTACCAACATATCCCCCTCTCCCTCTGTGTTTCAAACTTCACAGCATCCCCCTATTACTGGTAAAACCTCTCCCTCTATTATTATCTCTAAACTCATTACTATAATTTTCCCTTCTATTATATTCACTATTATCAACCCCTCGATTATAATTAACTTCTGTCCCTTGGGCACAACCCCTAAGACCCCGACATCTATAACACTGATCTCAAGAATTATTATAGTTGCTAGCTCTACAATTAGGGTGTGGACATAACCACGTACCCCCCTCTGATCTACTCATATTATTATCATGTCTAATAAAATGGTCTGGTTGTCTTAATTCGGTATTTATTGGTCTCGACTCTCTATCTCTAAATTGATACTTATTGTCTTCTTCTTCTTTCATACTCTGGTAAGCTTCTAATATTTTCTCTAACTCAGCTATATCAGTAAACTCCCGGGTTCTAATTGTTGATCGTATGTCTTTAGGTAAATGTTTACTAACATACCTTAAAAGATGAAAGAGGCATTGGTGGTTCTAAATATTTAACCTGGCTATATAGTCGCGTCACATACGCCGTAATGCTCATATGTTTAATATTGAAACTACCCCATCCCATTATTGTGCTACGTAAACCCTCTTGTCTTTCCTCTGACCAATATTTATTTTTAAACGCTCGTTCAAATTCATCAAAGTCTGCTCAATTATCGTTATGAGCGTCCACCCAAATTTTAGCATCCCCTTTAAAATATTTCAAAATCCGTACTAATTTTATTTCCCAACTTTCTTTGTTATATTTATTGAAACTTTGTATGGAATTTAAAAATTGTATGGGGTTCACTCCCTTACCCTCATTACTGAAATAACCTAATTCAACATCAACGGTCACTCTCTCACACATACTGGTTAGTCTTTGATTAATTGCTAGGCTTAGATCTTCTCTAACTTTAATTATTTCTTGTTCATGTTCTGTGTTTTTACTTTTCAAATTAGTTACACTAGTTTTAATTGTATCAAGTTGTTCAATATTACTTTTGAATTCATTATTCACACTCTCTTGTAGCTTATTTGCTTTTTTAATCCATTCACATTCATCAATCACACCTTGAACATTACCTTCAATTTTGTCATTGTGTTTTTTAAATTTCTCGTTAAATTTATTAGTTAACGCATCAAATTTTTTGTCCGTCTCTAGCAGTTTCTCATCTTGTTTTTCACTAATTATTTTTATATAATTTTTTACCACGGTTTGTATTTTATTTATCTTTATAGTCATTTCACCTTTCACTCTCGCAATAGTCTCACTCTATTTCTCTAGTTTATTATTTATTTCAACGAACTTTTCACTCACTCCATTAAAACTCTCACTTATACTTTTAAATTGGTTATTCATACTTAATTTACTCATTTCTATTTCGCTTCTTATATTCACGAATTCATTATTCATGTCTCCTAATTTCTCGTCTTGTTTGTCAAATTTATTATTTATTTCATTTATCTCTGACTTGATTTCCGCTTTGAATTAATTCAAATCCGTGTTCAAATTATCATTATCCGACTTCATTTCAGTTTTAAATTCATTTAAACTCGTGTTCAAATTATCATTATTCTTATTTTGTTGGTCAAACTTATTATTCATCTCTAACTTGATTTCAGTTTTAAATTCATTCAAACTCGTATTCAAATTATCATTATTCTTATTCATCATTTCCATAATCAATGCTAGCTGACTACATATATTTACCTCGTTACTTATACTACCCTCAGCTTCGACCGTTTCATTTACATTCACTATTTCGCCTACGTTTTCGACATTTTCATTCGTGGTTACCATATTATCTTGCATAACATTCAACACTGACCCCACATCTGCACTTTCATATAAATTTGTATTTGCATCTTTCTCTGCCATTTTTCGACTAAATTGTAAATCAACTTTAATTTACAATGTCCCTGTTCGGGCGCCAACTGAAGTATTATTCAGTACTTATTTATTAATTTAAAATTGATTTTATGTGGAAGGTTTGGTCCAGGAATTCGTTTAGTGTACTTCGGCAGAGAAAGATGGGCAAATACAAATATCAAAATGCGTATATCAAGAAAATTATAACATTATTTATTTTCTTTTGATAACATAAAAAAGATCATGAACACACTTATTCCGCCTTAAGGCGTAAACTGATTTCCAATAACTATTACATCAAAATACGAATATGTATATAAAAAATTACGCAAACTCAACACTTCTTGTTAGGCCTATATTCATATTCTTCACTCACACAATCATACACATTTACATACTTTTAGATTTTGTTGAGCTCAACTTTAAAATTTAGTGAAAAGCCAGTATTTAATTATTGTTGAAATGTCTACTTTCCTTTAATGGTGCGTATGGTTTCATCCTACGAGACGTCTCCTGTTGCGTGCACTTTTGTTGTTTTCACTTTTATATCTTACGGCCGAACTGTCAATTTAGTTTTATTGATCACTGATTAATACATTATTTATATTTTTTAAGTTCAAATACTAGTTAAAACTTCACATTTTTAGGATTTGCATTTTATGCTGTTTATGCGGGCGCCCGCGACTGCTGCTGCACAGCGCAAAAGATGGTGGTCGACTGACTTTCAGTGTTAAAAATTTCCTTTTGTGTCGTCTCTAAACTGGTTCACTCCGCTCCCCGCCATACGTCTCGTCATCAGTATTGAAAAGTTTCGCTGAACTTAGTATCACCTTTTTAACTTGCCACGCACTGATTTTCGTCAACAACATTCCTTCGATGTTAGTCACTGACTGCAAATAAACTCGAGATTTGCTGCATAACCATATATGGTCATGAAAACATTTACTGGCAATTGCCTTACCTTAAGGGGCCTCATCTGCAGATGTTATAAAATTCATAAAATTTGAAAATAATATTTATGTAAATTTAGACCCATTACAAAAGTAAGGTGGGATAGTGAACACATTTACTTGCCTGTGCTGACTTCTGAAACATTTGAGACAAAAATACAGAAACAAATATATGGGCCAGTGAAGGAGGGAAGTGTCTGGAAAAAAGGTGTAACGGGACATTTAGGCCTACCTGGGGTAATTTTGGGAAACACAAAAAATGTAAATAATAATTATGGGAAGAATAAACAAATTTTAGTTCATGAATTATACAACGTAGAAAGCAAGCGAGTGGATTTGTTTCAAGGTCAGCTCCAGACGCAGGCAGAACAGTTATTTTTAGATACATGACATGCAAGTTATGTAATTCAACGGATCGTACGATGTGACGTCAGAGACCCACCCAGGTTCTTATTTTCACTGGAATGTCGATCCAAAATTATCCTCCTGTCAAAATGACTTGAAAACAATTGAGAACAAAAGGTTGGAATCACGTGATTCCCTCACTACGTTGGAAATTGAGACACAAAAGTTAGTCCCTGTCTGCAGTCATCTTTAGTGCGAATAGCACACATAAGTTTCGAAACAAATATACGGGCGCCCATAATAGTCAAAAAATGTAAAAAATTATGTGGATCCACAAAATGAATGTTAGACGAGTAAAAGTAAATAACAGTTGTGTTTCAATTAACAGTTTTGAGTTATATGGCGAGAATTACGGTAAATAAAAACGAAATGTGCGGAGTGAGGAAAGAAAAACGTACGGAGACTGAACTGATTTTTGGGACGCAATGGCAGATAAGTAAAAGCTTGAAAAGAAAATAAAAGAAGAAATTTAAAATTTACAACCATTCAAAATTAAAGAGAGAAAATGGCATTCTAAAATATATGTTTAATTTTAAAATAGTGAGCTCACTAATTGGGTTTTAAAAATTATGTAAGTTATGAAAGAGTATATATGTGTGAGTGAAGTGCTGGTTTGTGTTCCAATAGTAAATCTGATTGGAGTTTTAAGAGCTTATTATTTTATTATGGGTGTAGGTAAACTCGTATATAAGAAGATTAAATGTAGAAATAATTATTGTTCATTAACAAGTTTTGCCATTAACATGATTGTCTTTTGAATGTGTTAACTGGGGTAAGAGAGAGAAGAGAATTAATTCTATGTAAAAAATTTAAGAGTTATTTGAATCGAAAGGATTTGAGTAAAAGAAAGATGGAAAATAATAAATAAGCAATAAAATTTAATGTTTAGTAAACTTATAAACGATTTGGTTATTTCGACAACCATTGTCTGTTCTCCTGGTTCGCTGAACCGAACTTTGGAGTATCCTGGGTAAGTAAATTTGGCAAAGTGTAAAATGGCGTCTGAAATGGGAGAGTAAACAAACAGGTAAAGCAAAAGTGTACAGAATCAAATAAAACAAGAAAATAAACATAACAAAGGAACTAATGAAGAGTCATACAACCTGCTCCACAACACGACTATAATAAAGAAATTAAAGATAGGATGCTTTAGGCAGGTCATATTGTTAAAATGAACCCCCAGGACCCTATAAAGCACCTCTTCATGTTTGACCCAGATGCCAAAAGGAAAGTGGGAAGACCAAAGCTAAGGTGGTGAGATGGAGTGCAGCAGGATGCAGAAAGGGCAGAAATCCGCAATGGTAGCATTGAACCAGTGGCGTAGCTAGGCTTTTTGGCGCCTGGGCCAAGAAGATTGTCGTCGCCTCATCTTCACAATTAAAATGGGACAAAAGAACAAAGTACTTAATAAGTGCAAATGTGTAGAATTTTATATGAAAGCACGTCCAGAAAACGTCTTAAGAATATTCGTTAAGTCAAAATTAAGAAATTACACGTTATAAGTTTAATATTACCGGTACTCAGTATGTATACATTTATTAGTACCAAATGTAGACTATAAAAATGTAATATAACAAATTTATAACATAAAAATGTTCTAATAAATATGCAAATTCCTTGTAGGTCTAAAGCGCATCATCAAAACAATATCCTAAAGTAACATAAAGTTAAACACAGAACTACATTAAAAGTAATAAAATAAATCACTTACCATTACAGGTTAAGTCTTCTATTAATAAACACTTAATATTTAATAAATATTTAAAACGAGACGTTCTAAAATGTAACTTTCCTGGTCTTAATTGCTGCAAAGTCGGTTATTAAATCACTATAATCTAAAGACAAAGCAATGTCGTTTTCAATTGAAAGTATCGCTAGATTTGATATCCTGTCCTAAGATATCGTTGATCGTAGGTACGATTTAATCAATTTAAGTTTACTAAACAATCTTTCACAAGAAGACACAGACACTAGGTAAAATAAGAAAAATTGTTAAAGCTGTTGCTAGTGTTTTGTAGGCTTCTAATCCCATTGAAGAAATGTAGCAGTCCCTAAGGTGTAAAGTCCATTTGTTCTCCGTTAACTTTTGCCCTTTTTAATAGAAGTATGATGTCTTTCAAGTCACTGAACAATTCTTCACTGTTTAGGTCATGTGGATACAGTTTTGCAAGCACTGTGCACTTAACATTGATTTGGGAAAACTGTTCCTTAAAATGTACATCCCCATGATTTACGTACGCCTCAAATTTACAGAGGAACCCAAAGTGTTTTTCTAACTCTTTTATGTTGGAGAAACGGCTTGAAATTTCAACTGACAGTTTGTCCAAAATTTTTATTAGAGAATGTCGCATTTCTTGCTGAACGGTTAATGCAGAGTCGTCTGCATACTCCCCTGGCATCGTGCGCTTCTTTCTTATCCTTTTTGTGATACTGACACCAGCATCATCAGTAAGTGTCCCCCTCTGTTTAAAGAACATTCCAATTCCTTCCATTCTAAAAACGCAGAGCAGACTATTTCCATGATCCTGAAGACGGGGATTTATGAAACCTGTACTTGTTTAAGGATCGTCCATCTTCATCTTCAGGAAAATGGCTGTCCTTGTTCTGCAACTGACATGTTCCTCTATTCACCATTATATCTTGGAAGGATTGAGATATCTCGATTGGCCAAACTCCCATATCTTGTAGAGCAGCACCGAGAACACGGTCTACATTGTTGCTAGTAATTTTATATTATATATTTTATATATATATATATATATATATATATATATATACATATTTTATAATCTACTAATTCTGTCCTTCATCGCCTGTAATTTCAAGACTGCACGATGCAATATCAACCATGTTACTAGAACCAACTGAATCTTTAACTGTACTTTGACACTTTCACAGTTTGAAGTATTCACGTCGTTAACTTTATTGTATTTATCAACAGCCTCATCGCTAACAACATCAATTTTATGATCGCAAGTTGATTCCTTGTTAATTGTAATATTTTGACACTCATGGTTCGATTTTCCTTGAATAGAAGACTTCATAAACTCTTTGGAACTTGTTGTAGCTCTTTTCCGAACTGGGCGCCACTGAGTTTACTTCGTTTCATATCAGCTTCAAATAAAATTCAAAAAAATTGATTTTCAATAATAGTATTAGTATGATGACATACCCATATAGTATAGTATATATACTATAGTATATAGTATAGTATAGTATAGGCCTAGATATACCCAAAAGACGCACAAACCAAAAGCAAACCGCACACTCAAGATACTCATAAACAACTGATAATCAAAACGTTCGCTGCGTCAAACAGGGAAGAACTGCACATACGTAGCCCATGTAACGTTTATTAATAATATATTCGTCTGTATATGGATAACAATTAAGAATATCTATACAAAGCTAATACTGTATGATTATCAGTTTTCTTTTGCGGCACAACAACTCACTACAAAGTCGCAAAAAATATTGGAGACAGCAAGTGAATACAAAGAGCATGAACACCGATAAAAAACCGTACTGACTAAATGTCTACTCATCACTCGCACTCTAGATAACAAAACTCATTTAAAACAGCATGCACTGTTTAAAAACACTGAGGTAAGAAATCGCATAGACTAAACATCCATCGCCAACTAAGACATAATGAACACGGAGAATGAAATACTGTGTTGTACAGAGACGGACAGAGAGCCTCCGTTACAGCGTAATTTGTTGTCATAATGAACCGTAATTACGATTCTTGAGTACAAAATAGACTAACATTGTTTATTATGCAAGGTATGACAACAGCAAGCTGGCTGGTTATGCTTATTTTATGAAAGGAATAGTCATATCAAAGAAACAAGTTGTTTGTACTTTTAAAAACTAAAAACAGTTTTTTCAAGTCTATGCTTACTTTACCGCCCTCCTGGCTATGCCGCCTGGGGCAGCTGCCCCCTTGCCCACCCAAGCTACGCCTCTGCATTGGACAGAGACCATTGGAAAGGTTTCCTTTAGACCCACCCTGGATTATAGAGCTCTTGATGATGATGCTGGTGGTGGAGGGTAACTACCGACCAGCCTGCAGGCTGCTAACTTGCAATGTTTCGTAATTAAAATATTTAATTTCTTTAAATTCGTCCCTGTTTCGGGCGTCGTTTGCAATGTTACTCAATATTTAGTTGTTAATTTTAATATGTTTTTTTAATCTGTAAGGTATAATCCAGGAATTCGTTTAGTGTACTTTGGCAGAGAACGGTGTGCAAATACAAATAACAATAAACAAATCAAGTAAATATAACGGTATTTATTTATTATAGCAAATACAAATAACCATGCGCCATACACAATGTTACTCAGTAATTGAGTAATTAAATTTGTCCCTGTGATAGAGTCAAATTTGCAAAGAACAATATGCAAATACGATTAACACAATACGTGTTTCGAGTAAAATAGAACATTAGTTATGTTCTCTTGAAAACAGAAAAGATTATGAACACACTTATTTCGCTTTAAAGCGTAAAACTAATTATTAATAAACTACGTATATCAAGTTATTAATATGTATATCAAGTTATTAATACGTATATCAAATTTCGCAAACTCAACACTTCTTTTTTAGGCCTATATTAATTTCTCATTCACACAGACGTACACATTTATTTATTTTTTTTTATTCTGTTGAGCTCAACTTTATTATTTATGAAAAAGCCAGTATTTAAAATGTTGAAATGGCAGGGTGTCTACAGGTCATGAAAAAGTCATCATTTGGAGTTTTGGTCATGAAAGTCCTGAAATAGTCATGAATTATGTTTTCAGGTAATGAATATTGTAACGAAGAACTTAGGATATGTGAAGTTTATCAGTCTATACAGGTAAGAATATTTTATACAGTATAATTTTATGTTAGTATAAACTCTGGTTCCCCAATGATGATACTGAATCACTGGAAAACTTATTGAAATTTTCACTCTGAGGGGATGTATTTTTTATAAATATGATGATTTTTACCTGTTCAATTAACATTGTTTTTATATTTCAGGTTTTGTCAAAGATCTGACAGGTATTAAATGTGCTATTTCTTTTTCAGGTTTTGTGAAGCAAGTCTGATCTGAAAAAATGCCAGGAAAGTGTTCATTTCAAGAAAACTGGTTGGGCAAAGAACAAAATAAAGTGTGGTTAAGACTAGTGCTTATTGACAAATACAAAGCGTTATGCAAACTCTGTAACTCTAACTTTGATGTTAGCAATAGTGGATCAGTGCAAAAACATGCAAAAGGGAAGAAACATCAAGAACTTCTAAGAAGTGCTGTATCACATAAACAGACAATTCTCAGTTTTGGAAATACTATTCCAACTGAAACCTCAAGTGTGGTTACATCAACAAGTGCTGTTTCCATTCAGTCTGGACCTTCAGTGCTACCATCAAAATTAAGTGTTCCAATAGAGACAGATTTTCCCCACCAGCGAACTGATGGAAAGGTAACAGCTTATCTCGTACAAGATGAAGTTACTAAAGCCGAAATCCTTTGGGCTCTGAACAAAGTAATGACTCATTCTTCAGACAGAAGCTGTGGCAGTACTAGTGATTTATTTCCATTCATGTTTCCTGACAGCATTATAGCACAAAAATTTAAAATGCATAAAGATAAGCTGGGTTACACGGTAACTTTTGGACTAGGGCCCCACTTTCAAAGCAATCTTGTTCAAGAAGTAAACAAATGTGAATTTTTCTGCGTCTTGTTTGATGAAAGCCTAAACAAAATTGCACAAAAAGGACAAATGGATATAGTTGTTCGTTACTGGGATTCATCATTAAGTCAAGTGGCAACCCGTTACTTGACCTCGACGTTTATTGGACATGCTACCACCATAAATTTACTGAATGCATTTACATGCTCTTTATCTCAACTTGGAGTGTCAGTGGCATAGGTATCCCAGATTCAGTGTGATGGACTCAATGTAAACCTGAAGTTTTTAAAGGATTTTGAAAGCTTCAGAAAGCTGGAGGGTTCTGATTTTGACAATTACCATGTAATTGATGTTGGCACTTGTTTATTACATATCGTACATGGTAGCTATAAGGCTGCACATAAAGCTTGCAAATGGAGTCTAAATGACTTTTTACGTGCTCTTTATTATCTCTTTAAAGACTTTCCTTCTAGACGAGCTGACTACATGCATCATACAGGATCTTCAATGTTTCCACTAAAATTTTGCTCTATCAGGTGGCTTGAAAACTCCAAAGTAATTGAAAGGGCTCTGAAAATGCTGCCACATTTGAAAACATATGTTGAAGCTGTAAAGGGTAAACCCCCAGCAACAAAGAATTATAACATTGTAGCACAGTTCATCTCTGACAATTCACTTCATGCAAAGCTTTTGTTCTTGCAATCTACAGCATTAGAACTTGAACCATTCCTTACCAAGTTTCAGTCAAATGACCCATTGCTTCCATTTCTTTATTCAGAATTGTATGCCATAATGCGTAGCATTGCATCTCGATTTGTTAAGAAAAGTTTTGAACAATGTACATAACGCAGTAAGTTTAATGGCATTAGATGTCCAAAAGGAGGAGAACATTAAGTCTGTACAGACAGTTGATATTGGCTTTGGTGCTGCGGGGTCATGCAAAGGGCTCAGGAAAATACATGCCCTTAATTTCAGGACAGACTGCAGAGACTTTTTGATTACACTATATACAAAACTAAAATTAAAATCACCATTGTCTAAGAAGATTGTTAAAGGAGCATCTTGTCTGTCTCCTGCAGTTGCATTAAGCTCTCTAGGAGAACATCGTATAACAGCTGCACTCGAAGAATTGGTCTCGAAAGAAAGATTACCATCGTTTGAAGCAGATAAAGTAAAAAAAAGTTATCTCCAACTGAAAGAAAATCCAGCTGTCAGAGAGAAGTTGAAAACATTTATTACAAATAAAGAGAGACTTGATACATTTTGGTTGGCAGCTGTGGCATTGGATAGTGATTCTCACAATGAGTTTCTGAAATTTTTCATATTATATTGACTCTATTCCATGGCAATGCTGCTGTGGAAAGAGGGTTTTCTGTTAATAAAGAGTGTGTCATTGAAAATCTACATGAGCAGTCCTTAATTGCTATTCGCTCTGTATATGGAGCTGTTTCAGCAATTGGAAACATAAGAAATGTTCCCATCACAAAATTGATGATCTCTGACGTAAGAAGAGCCTCTTCAAACCGACAGAATGCTCTGAAGGAAAATAAAGTAAGAAAGGATCAAGAGGAGAATGCCAGAAAAAGAGCTGCTGGAGACCTCAAAATCCTCCAAGAGAAGAAGAAAAAGTTGATGGAACAGACAGAAGAAGAACTACATTCTATCGGCAAAGATATTTCAAAAATACAGAACCTGTTAAGAAAGTAGATGTGCAGTGAATAAATCATCAGTGCCATACTTCTTTTCATAAACACATTTATTTTATCACCTTCCTCTCTTCTTCCATCATTATTCTTCCATAATTTTGTTCCATTCTAGGTATCAGCTTTATGCTGATTTCATCAATGTCTGCTGCTTTCCCCATTTTCATCCTTTTGACTGCTGATTCCAATTTTTTACATCTCCTTTTAATTTCTTGACACTCCATTTTGTTTCTTTCTTTTTATCTCTGTTCCAGTCTTGCCTTGCTTTCTTCTTTTCTTTCATAACTCCCTTCACTGTCTCTTTCCACCATGATGTCTCTTTTCTTTTACTCTTGCAGATGCTCTACCTATTCTACAAGTGTTGTCTGCACACCTTACAAATGTCTCTTTAAACTTTCTCTTCCACACTTCTAACTTCCATAGCTGGAATTTGTTGTTTCAGTATCTCCTGAAAATTTTGCTGTACATTTTTATCTTCTCACTTATTTTCTTCTCCCTTATTTCCTTTATTCTTTCAATTTTTCTCACTCTCATTATTGCTACCTTTACTCGATGGTCTCCGCCAAATGCTTCTGCTGGTACAGCCATTACGTCTATCAACTTCTGCAATTTGCACTTTCCATCAGAAAGTAATAAATTACTGTCTGCATCCTTCTTTTACCCCAACCATACCATATTGTGTAATCTTTTTGCTATTCTTTCTAAACTACATATTCTATCGCACATGATTGAAAGTGTAAAATTTGGAATAATGATCAACACGTTTTGGAGTGTGTAGTGCATAGTGCATTACCTAACTTAAAATCTATTACTAATTAAATATAATTTTTGATTGTGTATCATTGGAAGTGCCATACCTTTGTATAATTAACCTATTAAATGTGTTACAAAATAAATATAAATAAATAATAAACAATTAGGGAGAAAGAATGCAAGAGGGGGCACTTGAAGAAAGTGCCAAAGGGTTGAGGGTGGGCATTCTTTCTTTCTAATTCTTTATTATTTGTTTTGATCGAGTCATGAAAGTCATGAAAAAAGGTTTGCTCAAATCTGTAGACACCCTGAATGGTATATTGTTGAAATGTTTTACTTCCCTTAATTATGTTGCGTCGAATTTCACCACATGGCGTGCGTTGTCTTACTGTTCTATTTTACTGTTGCACTTTCACATTTTACGGCCGAAACTGTCAATTTTGCACATAGTCACTATCGTGGATGAATATTGAGTCAAAAACTGGTTATGTTTTGAAGTATATACAAATTCACATTCTCTATTGTATGCGGGTGCCCGCGACTGCTGCTGTATGCAGCGAGAGGTAAATGTCGACTGATTTTCATATTACAAAACTTTCCGTGCGGTGCGTCGCACACTGTCTCACCCTGCTCCCCGCCACACATTTCGCCTATAGATTTATAATATTCCGCTGGGTTGCGTTTCACCTCTTCCATTTGTAATTTCCTGTTACCCATCAACAACATACTGGTGGAATTAATCACTGGCTATAAATAGATTTTCTATTAAATTAATAATTCAACCATGACCATATAAGGCCATGAAACTGACTGACTTATTTACTGCAGACTTTGTGTCACCTCAAAGGGGCCTCATCTTTACATGTTATAGAATTTACGAAATTACACAATAATAATTAAATAAATTTAGACCCATTACAAACTAGAGGAAGGAAGACATGCTTATTGCTTACCTATTTATCACATTATATGCTTCAGGTGTTCCTAATGAACACAAAGCATTAACAGCAGCATATGTAGGTGCAAGATGTGGATGCTGTCCAGGGCCTCCACCAAAACCACCATTTTCACTTTGACACCTATAAGCAAATAACATTTACCTCTACAGTGTCTTAATTACTATAATATTTATAATAGTTTTAACATTTTTAAAACAGTCACCTAATTGATTTTAATTGACTGTATTTAAAAATACATGAAAGAAATGTTTTTTTTTCAAGATCACGACAAAGTGGAAATCACTTGGCTGTATAAATAGTATCACAGTTCTCACTTAAATTGTTGTAGGAAATAACATTTAACTGTAGACTGTCATCATTACTACAATATTTATCTATAATAGTTTCAATATTTTATAAAATAGCCAACTAACTGACTTTTAATAACAAAAAGGTGAATTATGTAAGCTCTGTAACTAAACACAAAAAACATAGGGCAGTGAAAAAATATTTGAAAGAGCTAGCAAAAAAATATTATAGATTTACTTCTGTTGTAGTCCGTTAAAAATATAAAATGTATGCTAGAATCATTTAACAGACACAAATTATTGTACTTGGTAGACATCCATCCAGTGTTAGATGGATATTACTTATGATGACATCTGGCAGTAGAGTCGTGAGGTGAAAGCATTGGACTCCATATGCAAAGTCAAGCAGAAATATGAGTGCACATATGAGTTCATAAACCTGGATGGATGACCACACAGACCACACAAATTTAGTGGCTCAATGGCTAGGGACCTCTACATCTTCATAAGTAGACAGCCGAAGATTGTGCGCGCACGCACTCTCTCTCTCTCTCTCTCTCGAAGACAAATTTTAACAGCACCAAGCATAGTTAATTATGTTAATTTTAATACAATTATCAGTTATTAATTGCTTCATAGATGTTTCTACTTTATTTAATGACTTTCACTTGACAACACCTTCTTTTCACAACTTCAGACATACTCAATGTTATCAAGGTGTTCTTTGTACTAATACCAATAAAAATTATACAAAGTTATAAAACTTTTATGTATATTGTCTTACTTGTCTGATATACCTGTTAAGAAATTGTGCTATGTGTGACACATCTTCTTGTGAAAGTGAGCATTTCAATAAAACTAATGAGTGTATTATCCAGTAACAAAGCCAAGGTCTACTTGCATCTAAGCACTGAAACAATAAAATTTAAACTGTTTAACATGTTCACACTGTTATTCATTTAACACTGAAATCATTGAAAAGGGGAATTAAGTAAAAAATTAAAACTATATCTTGTAGCAATAATATTCACACCTTTTATAATTAATGCACTTAAAACAATTCTTTGCATGTCTGATAATATTTCATACATACACTAAATGTATGAGAAACATATTAGACAGAAGACATAAATTGTCAGTTAAAGTATATTTCCAATCACGTAATAAGATATTTGATAAAGGAAACGGTACATTTTCAGTATACAAGTTCACATTAAAAGGAAAGTGATAAAAGTATAAAGTTTCCCAAAGTAATATGAGGGCATTTGGACAGTAACTTATGTTTACCTATTGAAAAAAATAATAATAATATTTTTATTACACGCCCTACAAATAAAACTTTAACCTACTTTTTAACTTGTTACGCCATCATGAACAATCTACGTGTTTGTCGAACGTTCCAGAGAGATCCAGAGTGTAAGCGTGTGGTGTACGTGCTTGTATATGAATATACGAGAAAATTCTCGATGCCGCCAGTTGTGCAGACTGTGTCAAGGCCGCAGTTAATTACATAGTTCATACGCACGCTACGACGCAATTAGGAATCGTCTAGATATTCGACTAGCTATAAATACTGGTACTCAAACGACGTTCAGTTTAGTATGAGGAGAATTTTTGATGGTGCGGTTCGAGAGTATTAGTGCGATATATTTACAGAGCGTTCGAGTTATTACTGTGTACGTTCAAGTAGTTATTAGTGAAGTGTTGTGTTTTATATTCGGACGGTATAATTGTAATACAATTGAGTTTTAATATTAGTGGACATTTTATTGCGTGTGAACAACTTTCATTTGATTTGTTGTAGATACAGTGTTGTTAATTACGAACTGTTTATCTGTAAAAAGTAAAGGTGTGATTAGTGACTTAATTGTTGTCTTGTACTTATTTTGTTTCCACTGTACCTACGACGATCGAGTAGACCGTCGTAACAGTGGTGTCAGAACTGGGATAGAACGGTTAACAGTGGAAACAGTGGATACTTTGCACAAGACGAGTGTGATTTGTAATTAATCGGTAAACATGGATCCCAGTCAGATGATGGAAGCTTTACAAACACTGCTGCGGCAGACACAGGAAGAAGCAGAAAAACGACAGGATGAGAAACGCAGACAGGAGGCGGAAGAAGCAGAAATACGACAAAAAGAAGAACGAATACAAGAAAGAGAAGAAGCAGAAATACGACAAAAAGAAGAACGAAGACAAGAAAGGGAAGAAGCAGAAAAACGACAGGATGAGAAACGCAGACAGGAGGCAGAGGAACGGAAGCGTGAAACAGAAGACATCAAAGCATTAATACAGGAGCAGAAACAGATCCAAGAACACAGTACCGCAGAATTGGGTCTCCTACAAGGTGAGCTTAATAAACAAGTTACTAAGATATTATAAGATAAGATATGAGGTACAAGAATCAATGACATTAAAAATAGCTGAAGTAGAAAAATCTGTGTCGAGTGTTGAAGAATCGATGTCTAATAAAATAGCTGAAGTAGAAAAATCAGTCACGAGTGTGGAAAAAGCTATGTCAACAAAAATAGAAGACTCAATTACAAATATAAAAGAGCAGATTAAAAATGAAGTCGAGCAGTGCTTGAAGTTACAACCAAAACAACTTTGTGAACATACTGTACCAATGATAAAGACAGAAAAAGTCACAGAAAATAAGTTAATAGAGAAAGCCACTTTGCCTGCAGTAGGGACACTTCATCTCAAAGCTCCAACCTTTGATGGAAGCAGTCACTGGGCAATGTACCTCCGCCAATTTAAAGCTGCTGCATGCGCAAATAATTGGACAGAGAAAGTCAAGGCTGTTTCACTCGTTCTTGCATTAAAGGGTCCTGCGGCAGAATTACTACAGAAAGTGCCACCTGACAGCCAGAACATCTATGCCGAGATGATAAAAGCTCTAGAATTAAGGTATGGTGATAAACACTTTCGAGATGTGTACTGCACCCAGTTGAGAGCAAGGCGACAGCATGCCGGGGAGAGCCTTCAAGAGTTTGAAGCAAGTATTGACAGACTAATTAGACTGGCCTATCCTGAAGCGCCAGAAGATTTTCGAACGAGTTTTGCGATGCAGACATTTACTGCCGGTGTCCGAGATAACGAACTACAGCAAGTGTTACGAATGGCAAGACACCTGAACAGTGCGGATGTCCTGGTACATGCTTTGCAATTTGAGGCCGCCAAATCAGCGTCTGGTTGGATAAGTCATAAAGTGTGCGCGCTACAAGATCACGACGGCACAGACGATGAGGAAGAAGAACAAGGAACAGAGACTTGACGGTCGGCGTCACAGAATAAAATACGAAAGGATGGAAGACCGAAGTGTTATAGATGTGGGAAACCTGGACATCTACAACGAGATTGTCGGGTTAGAATTCAGCAGCAGGGAAACGAGCAGTAATCTGTACAACTCGGCGTGTGCTGACTAACTAGAGGAACGAAGCCCCTAGACAATACGCAATTTCTACACTTCAGAAAAAACAGCGGGAGCTTGGTAGTTACCGGATTTGTTCAAGAAAGGCCAACCTCGATTACAGTTGACACAGGCGCAACAGTTCCTATTGTGCGCCCCGACGTGGTGAAAGATCTCAAGCCAATCTGGTGTTCTTGCAGCTTGCGAATAGCTACTGGACGGCCTGTAAAAGTGTATGGAAAAGTGGAGATACACCTACGCCTCAGTAGACTTGAGTTTAATCATCAAGTACTTGTTGCAGACATTGTGGATGAAGCAATTCTTGGTGTGGACGTTATGAACGCATACGGATTTATAGTCGACTTCAAAAACAATGTCTTGAGAATCGGAAACAAAGAGGTAATGCTATCAACAATGACGATAGCAGAAAAATCGATGGACGTCATAAACCAAGTGGCCGTAACTGTTCCGCCAAACTCCGAAAAGATCATCATGGTTGGAACTGCGGTAGATACTAGGGGCAATCAGTGCTCTATATTTGAACCCCAGGTAGTCAGCACACCGGGCATACTAATTGCCAGAAGTTTAGTAAAACCTGACGAAACCGGAAATGTACCTATTAGAGTGGCGAATATTTTGGATCAAGTTATCGCTTTACAAATCAATACGCTCCTAGGCAAATTGACTCCTGTGGCCTGGGTAGCCGGAATAACACAACGAAGATCCAGTTCTTCGGATACTTCCAAATTACCAGAGGAACTGCAAGAATTATTGAACAGATCTTCTAACGACCTCTCAATTGGTGAGGTAAAAGAACTTGGACAGTTTTTACACGAATTCAAAGATTGTTTTGCAGTTCGGGGACAGTCACTGAGAAGAACCTCCCTTGTGCAACATCGCATCAATACCGGGGACACAACACCGATACGCCAACCTCCTCGAAGGCCTCCATTATCTAAACAAGAGGAAATGTCTCGGTTAGTACAGGACATGTTGACAGAGGGAGTAATCGAACCTTCGTCAAGTGCTTGGTCTTCCCCTGTAGTGCTGGTAGCGAAGAAGGATGGTGGATTGCATTTCTGCGTAGACTACCAGAGGTATAAATGACGTTACAAAGAAAGGCTGCTATCCATTACCTCGAGTTGACGATACACTCAACACGTTGTCCGGAGCACAGTGGTTTTCCACATTGGACCTGAAGAATGGGATATTGGCAAGTGGGTCTGCATCAAGAAGACAAGGAAAAGACCGCTTTCTCGACCCCAAGTGGCTTATTCCAATTTAACATCATGCCATTTGGACTCTGTAATGCACCGGCAACATTTGAGAGATTGATGGACCTGATACTCCGAGGCCTGACGTGGAAAACTTGCCTTGTTTACTTAGACGATGTCATAGTGATCAGGAAGACTTTCGAAGATCATTTGGAAAACCTTAAGGAAGTTCTAACACTAGAATTCACGGTGCACAACTGAGGCTGAGCACGAAGAAGTGTTCTCTATTCCAGAAGGAAGTACAGTATCTGGGCCATCTGGTTTCGGCATCGGGTGTTAGCATGGATTCTAATAAAGTAGACACCGTAAGAGACTGGCCAGTTCCGAAGAGTAAACACGAAGTTCGGAGTTTCCTGGGGTTATGCTCATATTACCGACGTTTTGTTAAAGGCTTCGCTACTATTGCTAAACCACTACATGAGCTGACAGAAAATAAACGAAACTTCCAGTGGTCGAGAGAGTGTGACCAAGCATTTAGGACTTTGAAGATTGCATTATGTTCCCAGCCAATTCTCGCTTTTCCAGCTTCCGAAGGGAAGTACATCGTAGACACAGACACAAGCAATACTGGTCTAGGAGCAGTTTTGTCTCAAGTGCAGAACGGTGAAGAACGAGTAATAGCGTATTACAGCAAGATGCTTTCTAAACCAGACAGAAATTATTAGAAATTATTGTGTTTCAAGGAGAGAGTTGTTGGCAATTGTCAGAGCTTTGGAGCACTTCCATAAATACCTCTATGGGAGAGAGTTTTCACTACGTACTGACCATGCCGCGCTTGCATGGCTCTTGAGATTTAAAAATCCGGAAGGACAGTTGGCAAGGTGGCTTGAACGTCTGCAAGAGTACAACTTCAAGGTACAACATCGGCGGGGGCGCCTCCATGGTAATGCAGATGGCTTATCACGAAGACTGTGCCCGGAAGACTGCCAACATTGCCACAGAAAGGAAGAACAAAACTCAAGCGAACATGTTCAAGCCATCACTGTAGATTTCCTGGCTGACGGCTGGACAACACAAGACTGTCGACAAGAACAGATTACTGATGAAGACATTGGACCGATCTTGACAGCAAAAGAGGAAGGTCGCCGCCCGGATTGGCAAGATATCTGCCATGGTACCGAAGTGCTGAAGGGCTACTGGGCACAATGGGAATCTCTCAGCTTAGAAAACGGATTGCTGAAAAGGGCTTGGGAAAGTGAAGATGGATGAGACGTGGTCATGCAGTTGATAGTTCCCCGAAGTAAAGTGCAGTCTGTTTTGAAGGAGATGCATGATGGAACATCTGGAGGCCATCTTGGCGTTAACAAAACCCTTGACAAAATACGGAAGCGATTCTATTGGCTTCATCTTCGCCACGATGTAGAGGAATGGGTTCGGACGTGTGAAATATGTGCTGCAAACAAGGGCCCACAAACCAGAAGCAGGGGAAAATGAGACAGTATAACGTTGGACTGCCTTTCGAGAGAATTGCCATAGACATTGCTGGACCATTCCCAGTTACTGACGATGGAAACCGGTACATCATGGTTGTAGGTGACTACTTTACTAAGTGGGTGGTACTAAGTGGGTGGAAGCCTATGCAATTCCAAATCAGGAGGTTACCACTGTGGCGAAGCAGTTAGTTCACAACTTCTGTTGCCGTTATGGAGCCCCTATGGAAATCCATACGGATCAAGGGAGAAATTTTGAATCAGGAGTGTTTAAAGAATTATGCCGTCTACTCGGAATTCGCAAGACCAGGACAACGCCTCTGCATCCTCAGTCGGACGGGATGGTTGAGAGATTCAACAGGACACTTGAGCAGCATCTTTCGAAAGTTGTTGATGAGAACCAAACAGACTGGGACCAATGTATACCACTATTCCTTATGGCGTATAGGTCATCAGTACACGACACAACCGGCATGACTCCAGCAAAATTGGTGTTTGGGCGGGAGATTCGTCTTCCTGGGGACTTGATGTTTGGATCACCTGAGACTCAGTCCCAGGAGCCAAAGAACTATTCCTCGCAATTAGAAAACCAACTGCGAAAAATGAATCGCTTGGTAAGAGGACGGCTGAAGATTGCCAGTGATAAAATGAAAACTCGGTACGACATTCGCAGCAATAGTGTGGGTTTCCAAGAAGGAGATCAAGTCTGGTTGTTCAATCCAAAGCGTCATCGTGGTCGCTTACCTAAGCTTCAGTCTAACTGGGAAGGACCCTACACTGTGAAAAAAAGAATTAACGATGTTGTTTACCGGATTCAACAGGAAGGACAGCGAAAGTTCAAGGTCGTCCACCTAGATCGCCTGGCGAAGTACAACTTTAGAGACGGTTTGCCAGTTCGGGATGAACAGGCTTAAGGAGGGGCCAGTGTTATGGCATCACAAACAATCTACGTGTTTGTCGAACGTTCCAGAGAGATCCAGAGTGTAAGCGTGTGGTGTACGTGCTTGTATACGAATCTACGAGAAAGTTCTCGATGCCGCCATTTGTGCAGACTGTGTCAAGGCCGCAGTTAATTACATAGTTCATACGCACGCTACGACGCAATTAGGAATCGTCTAGATATTCGACTAGCTATAAATACCGGTACTCAAACGACATTCAGTTTAGTGCGATATATTTACAGAGCGGTTCGAGTTATTACTGTGTACGTTCAAGTAGTTATTAGTGAAGTGTTGCGTTTTATATTCGGACGGTATAATTGTAATACAATTGAGTTTTAATATTAGTGGACATTTTATTGCGTGTGAACAATTTTTATTTGATTTGTTGTAGACACAGTGTTGTTAATTACGAACTGTTTAACTGTAAAAAGTAAAGGTGTGATTAGTGACTTAATTGTTGTCTTGTACTTATTTTGTTTCCACTGTACCTACGACGATCGAGTAGACCGTCGTAACAATAGCCTCCAGCCGAATGCAGAATTTGTTATAGAATTTCACAACTTTTGAAATTTTTTGTAATAGAATTCTGCCTGAATATCACCCTCCACACTGGATTACAATGCCTCATGTTAAAATGTTGACGAGATACCAGATAAAAATTTTTGTAAGTTTATGAACAGATGGTAATCACTCTGCTATATAAATGGCATCAAACAAACCTCTCTTGAATTGTTGCAGCAAAAATTGAATTGTTGTATAAAAGTAATTTGTTGATTTTTAATTATGTTGATTTGTTGCTTTGTATCTAATTAAAGTTGATAATTAGTGACTTTATTGCTGTCAGTTATTCTGTTTTCACTGAACAACAAGACGATGAGCGAGACCGTCATAACTGTTGTTTGGAAGTGTGACAGAACCTTTAACAGTGGAAACAGAGGCCATTTCGCAGAAGAATAGTGTATGTGGTATTCCAAACATGGATACCAGTCAGATGATGGATGCTTCCAAGCACTGCTACTGCAACCACAGGAACAACAAAAAGTAGAACGCAAACAAGAAGCAGAAAAAACAGAGAAATGATGATAAGAAGCCGAGAAAAAATAATGCCAGGTGGCAGATCAAGTGGACAGGATGAGAAACAATGAGAAGCAGGAAGAAGACAAAAAGAACTCTTAATCAAGTCAGAAGAACAACAAAAAGAATAACATAAGCAGGAGTCAGATGACAGCAAACCACTAATACAAGAGCAGACAGAATGCTACTGCAGAACTAGACCTATTGTGAGGTGAGCTGAATAAACAAGTTACAAGTATAACAGATGTACAAGAATCAGTGACATTAAAATTCGGTGAAGTAGAAGAAACAACGTCAAATAATATAGCTGAAGTAGAAAAATCTGTCTGAAGTGTAGAAGAAGCTATGTCGACAAAAATAACTGCAGTAGAAGAGTCGATTGTCAATGTTAGAAAAAATATTAGAACAGAAGTCGAACAGTTAATGAAAACACAACACGTTTCAAAACAAATTGCTAAACAGATAGTACCAATGGTAAACACAGAAAAAGGCAGAAAATAAGAAAATAGAGGAGTCTCCTTGCCTGCAGTCGGCCCAATAAACATCTAGGTCCCAACAATTGATGGAAGCAGTCACTGGACAATGTATCTTTGGCAACTTGAAACCACTACATGCACAACTAATTGGATGGAGAAAAAAACAAGGCAGTTTCAATCATTCTAGCTTTAAAAGGACCTGTGCCAGAGCTACTACAAAAAGTGCCACCTGATAGCCAGAACACCTATACCGAATTGATAAAAGTTCTAGAATTACAGTATGGTGATCAAAATTTGCGCAATGTGTACTATGCTCAGTTGGAAGTGAGGTGACAGAATTCCAGGGAGAGTCTTCAAGAGTTTGAACCAAGCATTAACAGACTAATTAGACTGACCTACCCTTGAAGCACCAGAAGATTTTTGAATGAGGTTTGGGATGCAGATATTTACTGTTGGTGTCAGAGATAATGAACTACAGCAAGTGTTATGAATGGTAAGACACCAGAATATGTGAAGTTATAACTATTGAAAATAAATTAAGTCCCTAGTTCTCGGCGACATCTGTGAAGTTATTATTTAAATACATTTTTTTTTATAATAATAGTAAATATATTTTTATCTCCCACTTACCTTTCTTCTGCCCAGGGTTACGTCACACGAACGTTGAAATGCAAGTATGATTGTAAGGTTATTTGAATAACATACGCAACTCGCATTTATGAAGAGAAACAATTAAAATTTTATTCCATTCTTTAAACTTTCAGATTTCGTGAATTATTCATTTCTTTTAAGTTATCCATTAACTCCCAACAATTAATACCAACAAACAAAATTTCTTTAAATATTGATAAACAAGCTTATATAAATAAAAGTTAAAATAGGTACCTTATATTAATAAAGCAACCCAGCCTGCTCGCACACACATTCATACCGTTTTACCCCCCCATTTAGTTTAGAGTATTCTTTTGATGATAGATTATTTAAATTATTAAGATATTGGAATTTTGCTGGTTACTCAACAGACTTTGTTTCTCATCGTGTGTGTGACGCTGAATGCATATCCGAAAGTTTTCGTTGGACGCCTTTTTAAATTTTCACTGCTACACTACACTTACTTCATTCTTTAACACCGGTTCACTTTTTTACATCGGTTAATACTTTTACATTATAAATTTAAAATTTAGTGTGCGCACATTTTTTTCTTATATCCCGGCCGGGATGATAGTTTTATTCGACTGGGTGGAGCGCTACCAAAATTTCTCCCACCATTTGGCTTGCTAGAGAGGAAAAGCAATGCCTGCTACGTGAAAATGTTCGTCCCTGTTCATTTAACATGTGTTATTTACGTGTGTTGGACGTCGACGAAATTTTTAGTCCATTGGTTACGTTACTAAATAGGCGTATTCTTGTGTCATGCTTCTGTCCGCACCCGACGGCCTGGCAAATAAACGTTACAATTAAGCCATGTTGGGTTTTAGCGTCTTAGCGTCGTTTGTGCACCCCGCTTATGTTCGTGCGTTTGTGTGAGCCACACAGCACCGAAGTTCTTAGAATTGTATTGCGTTCTCTGGTCACACCTTGCATTCCAACGCCACAACTACACCTCACTGTTCCTTTCTTCGATGAAACTTTTATTCAACATGTGACTGACCACACAGATGAAAAACAACTTTATGATTTTTAATAAAATAAAATAAAACCCTCTCCGTTTTAGCCCCGTTACAATACCCCCCCCCCCAATGAGAGATCTTCGGTCGAGACAGAAGAACTCTCATTGCTAAACCCCTAAGAGGATCGGAGAGGATATGGTGCCAACAACCCCCATTAATTCTTAACGCATCATGGGTAAACTACCCCCCTAGCTCAGCAACTATGGCTGCACCTGAACGATATTACTGGACTTCTCAGTCCGAGATCCCAACACCATAAAATCGAACAGACACGCACCACAGCGCACCTAACCTTCTCGAATTCTACCCCCAAAATCAAAACCCTGGTCTTATACCATGCCAGATCCTCAACCGATATGTTCCCCCTTATCATGCACACTGGGCTGCCTTTAGCAAGTACTGGGCGCGTACACATATTCATTACTACATCCTAACAAAATCCTTATTTAAAATTCAGAACATATTTATCTTTAAATTCAAAATTTCATTTAAGTTAAAATCAAATTGTTATATCTCCATTACTTCCTCAAAAAATACAAAAAAATCTTACATGAATCCATCAACTCTATTAATTCTCTTCAATACTACTAACAATCACAAAGAAAAAACAAATTGAACACCTTATTAAAACATAAATCCACTGATCCTAACATTTGATTATACAGATATACTAAACAATGTAATTCAATAAAACACTAGTAATACACATAAACAATAATATACTTGAAACTCAAACATCACCTATATGGCAGGCATGAAAAAAATTTTGTTTTTTTTTTACCAACACCTCTTTTATTAATTTTCAGAAAAAACAAAAATATTTAATTCAATCAAGAAACAAAATGGCATTAATCAATTACTAGAAACTGGTTTTGTTTATAACATCAACCATCAGCTGATCTTTCTGGGTCAAGTCAACAACCTTGACATACATATGTTACACAGAGCTACATCATAAAATACATGAAACATCTATAAAATTTCTTATCTTCAAACATAATACAACACAATACAATAAGACATTTAAAATTAACATGGTTATTATTACAATAAACAATAAAATTTGCATTTAAATTGACCAAAATTACACATCTTGTAGCTTTATATCATTCTCAAATTCTATTAAAATCTGTCACCTGTTTCAATTAATTTTATATTTTGACTATGACTTTCTTTCTTTAACATTTCATTCTCAGTTATTTTGGGTGACTCAATTATTTATTACATTTCAATTTACAACTTGGCATTTGTATTTACTCTTAACCCCCTTCTGACTCTAATACTCACTTAACAGCTTTAACTAGTATGACACCCATCTATCAAAATATCTACCACCCATTCTCTATCCCTAACTTACTATTCAACTCATTTTGCATCATTCTACCCTTACAACAAAAAATACTCTCTACCCCTTAGTACTCAGGATGTGTGTTCCCTTCCCACTGCTCATTCCCTTATGTTGGTTCCTGAACTCCCCCTAGGTAACCCTTTCCGGCGCTAATCGGTTCCCTTCCCACCACAACGCTTTTCGTTGAGGACTCCTTATCACACCACCCCCTTACAAAATTACCATCAACTAATTGCTCTCCCATTACATCACTTTCATCTACAAAATATCTCCATTTATTTATTACCTCAATATATCAATAATTACTCTACCTATTTTCCCCATAGCTACTGTGTCACTATTACATCTCAAATTCTACATTACTTTATTCATAACAATCTTACTTTGTTCAACTCCCCTTTTAAACTTAACTTGGACTGATCTAAATGTCCTAACGAAATAATAATCACCCAAATTCTACCTTTTACCACATTTTACATTTTAACTCTTGAAAATTCAAAACTAGCTCCATTCATTTTACCCTTTACTTCAAAATCTATTAAACCACATTGAAAATCTATTATTCAAACATTAATTATATTCAATTTTCATAATTACATTGAAAAGTTTGCAAATTATTTGTAAGTGACATACTACATTTATAACTCCAGCAATCAGCTGATTCTCTTGGCAAGGTGAATGACCTTACTACAGATATGTTTTAAAATTATATCAAGTTTTACTTTACATAAATTGCATTATAAAATTTATACTTACAGTATATCACTCACATATTATCACAGACAAACAAATATAAACATCAAACACCAATAACTCCCTGTACCTTCTGAAACATTTTAACAACCATGTTATTCCACAAACTAAACACAATTTAACATTTATTCATTTATTAATTATTATCAAAATTAAATCTCATAAAAATAATTTAAGTTCATCCTCAAAATTCAATTATATAACATTTTAAATCAATCAAAATATTTAATCATCTCAAATTATTTACTTCAATCAATTATTAAAAACACGACATATTTTAATTACCTTACTTCCACAATTACAATCCATTAATTACCAACTCATTATTTCTTTTGTCTGATAAAATATTATTATTATTAAAATCAATTTCTACTACATACACATTGTTTACATTACATACTTGTTACAATACAAACACAATCAATTTCACTAAAATTTATTTACAATATTTTGTCATTATTGTTCAGTTTTCCGCACCTCATTTCCAAATTCAGCAAGGTCATAACCATACATTAAAATATTTAATATATTTAAAATGTCCATTTATTGATTTCTTATCTAACCGCCATCGTTGTATAATAGTCTTATTTTTTTATAACACTTCTCATTCTTACTCACACTCAATTTATTATTATTATTATAATAACCCTTATCAACATAATATTTGACACCATTATTACCTATTGATTCATCCGACCCGTCTACCTTAGTAATTTCAATTCTGTTTCCGTTAGTATTTTTATTCAACATCAAGTCAGTTATTTTATCATCATCATCAAAATAATTATCCATCTCTATTTTACCAGGTAAGCCACTTTTTTCATCTCTCTCAATATCTAACACCTGCACCAACCTTTCATAACCTCTATTTATTTCAAAAATCTCTATCTCTCTCTTTCTCTCATCACAACACCATATCACATTTTCTCTACCATCCCATACAGAGGGCACTAACTCATAAAAATTAGAGGAACAACTCAAAGACCTCATGTCTTCCAATAATACGGGACTCTTGCCCTTCAACAACAACATCTGTAAACACCTTAGTTTACAATAAACATGGGAAAAATTTACCCTCTGCTTCATACCCACAATATACCTCTCTTCACCCACTCTCTTTAACCCATCAACACACACTAACATTCCATTATTACATCCTACTTCCACTAAAACTTCATCAGCACTATTTTTAATTATATTCTCATAATTCTTACCCCTACTTACCTCCTTATTTGCCATCTGATCGTTTTTATTTTCGTCTAATTTATCTGTTTCTCCACTATTCTTTACCCCCACTATACTCTCAGAATTGTAATTAACAGCATTATCATCACTACTCAATACTTTATTATCTAACACTAACTCTTCCACTATTTTGTCATTATTAATATTCGTAACATTGTCATCTAACTTCTTATTCATTATCTGATATAATTTTCTGTCTGGATTTTTATTCACTTCGTTAACCATCTTCTCACAATTATTATTTATAGATTTTATTACCTGTTCTTTAATATTATTAAAACTTGTATCAATTTCATTCACTTGCTCATTAAACTTGACATTCTGTTATTTAATTTCGTTAAAATTGTTATTTATTTCATTGAATTTACTATTCTGTTCATCAAATTTACAGTTCATTTTCTTGAATTGATTTAGTATAACACTCATCATATCATTGTCTAATTTGTTACTACATTTTGTTGAGGTTGGAGTCAACTGGACTCCCGAGTACTCAGTCACATTACTTTGACCTGTTACATTTAATTCTACTATTTTATCTTGACTCACACTTGGAGTCGAATGCACCTCCAAATTACTCATAATATTTGATTCATCAAAATTGTCAACACTAGTCATTTCATTTATATCGCTTTCATCATTTCCTGCCATTTTAAGTTGTAACTTTACTGACTTTTGTTTTCACTAATCTTTAATTTACATCTACAATATATACATACAACTTATATACTTTATGTAATTTTTTCGTAATTATATACTCAACCCCTCAACCACACTTGCATTTCGCCGTAGGTGCGGAATTTCATATAAAAATTTATTTAATAAAATTCGTCCCTGTTCGGGCGCCATCTGTGAAGTTATAACTATTGAAAATAAATTAAGTCCCTAGTTCTGGGCGACATCTGTGAAGTTATTATTGAAATACATTTTTTTTTTATAATAATAGTAAATATATTTTTATCTTCCACTTACCTTTCTTCTGCCCAGGGTTACGTCACACGAACGTTGAAATGCAAGTATGATTGTAAGGTTATTTGAATAACATACGCAACTCGCATTTATGAAGAGAAACAATTAAAATTTTATTCCATTCTTTAAACTTTCAGATTTCGTGAATTATTCATTTCTTTTAAGTTATCCATTAACTCCCAACAATTAATACCAACAAACAAAATTTCTTTAAATATTGATAAACAAGCTTATATAAATAAAAGTTAAAATAGGTACCTTATATTAATAAAGCAACCCAGCCTGCTCGCACACACATTCATACCGTTTTACCCCCCCATTTAGTTTAGAGTATTCTTTTGATGATAGATTATTTAAATTATTAAGATATTGGAATTTTGCTGGTTACTCAACAGACTTTGTTTCTCATCGTGTGTGTGACGCTGAATGCATATCCGAAAGTTTTCGTTGGACGCCTTTTTAAATTTTCACTGCTACACTACACTTACTTCATTCTTTAACACCGGTTCACTTTTTTACGTCGGTTAATACTTTTACATTATAAATTTAAAATTTAGTGTGCGCACATTTTTTTCTTATATCCCGGCCGGGATGATAGTTTTATTCGACTGGGTGGAGCGCTACCAAAATTTCTCCCACCATTTGGCTTGCTGGAGAGGAGAAGCAATGCCTGCTACATGAAAATGTTCGTCCCTGTTCATTTAACATGTGTTATTTACGTGTGTTGGACGTCGACGAAATTTTGAGTCCACTGGTTATGTCACTAAATAGGCGTATTCTTGTGTCATGCTTCCGTCCGCACCCGACGGCCTGGCAAATAAACGTTACAATTAAGCCATGTTGGGTTTTAGCGTCTTAGCGTCGTTTGTGCACCCCGCTGATGTTCGTGCATTTGTGTGAGCCACACAGCACCGAAGTTCTTAGAATTGTATTGCGTTCTCCGGTCACACTTGCATTCCAACGCCACAACTACACCTCACTGTTCCTTTCTTCGATGAAACTTTTATTCAACATGTGACTGACCACACAGATGGAAAACAACTTTATGATTTTTAATAAAATAAAATAAAACCCCTCCTTTTAGCCTCGTTACAAATAGTGCAGATGCCCTGGTACATGCTTTACAATTTGAGGCTGCCAAGTCAGCGTCTGGTTGGTCAAGACAAAATGTACGTTACATCTGGTCTTGCCTGGCGTCTGGTTGCAGCAAGTATACGTTAAGTTTTCATATAATAAAAATGTAAGATTATTCTCAGCAGGTATAAATATAAACATCCAGTCCCATCCATCCATCAATCCAGCTCAGTTCAGTGATAGAACAGCAATATTACAGTGCTGTTCGTGGAGTTATTGTGGCGGATTAGTGACAAGTGACTATTGTGTTTATTAGTGCAAAACTATACGAGATGTGTTCAAAAAAAGACTGAACTTTCACAATACGACGGCGGTATACGCAAAGAGTGTGCTCCGACAAGTGGCAACTTTCGGAGACATCATTCAATATTCCGCTTCTTTCTACCATTGTTGTGATTCTTGCTACAGCAGCTGAAATTAATGTGTTCTAACCTCTCGGTGAATTTTTCCCGTAGTGAAAATGAAAGAGCTTGAAGAACAATGTGTTTGCATAAAATATTGCTTCAAACTCGGTAAAATGTTTACAGAAATGTTGGAAATGCTTCAGCAAGCATATTGGGATGATTGTATGAAATTACATGTAAATTCCTAACCTTTGACAACCTCTAAGCTAGTGAAGTGGTTTCAGCAACCACTATCATGAGGTGTGATAGAAAAGACAATTACTGAATTTTGCATGCTGTTTGCTTTCAACTGAGAACACTTTTTTTCATAATAATATCACTGCCCATATGGTACGAGGTGTGGCTAGGAAAAAACCGGATTGGTGTTTTAAAACTTTTTCTTTATCATCTTTTACAATTTTGATTTTATCACCTTCAATGTACTCCCCTTTTTGATCCCTACACCGTTCCATACGAATTTTCCACTCTTCAAAGCGGTGCTCCAGGTCATCTTCTGAAAGCCCTTTTATGACCTCCGCCGCCTTTGATTTTACTGCATCTACTGTTTCAAATCTGGTTCCTTTTAGAGCTGACTTGACTTTAGGAAATAAAAAGAAGTCACACGGGGCGAGATCAGGTGAATAGGGTGGGTGTTCCAAGACAGTGATTCCGTGCTTGGCCAAAAACATCTTGACAGACACTGCGTTATGGGCCAGGGCATTGTCCTGGTGAAGAAGCCATGTCTGGTTTTTCCACAAATCAGGTCATTTCTTCCGTACGCGCTCACATAGAGTAGTCGGGACACTTTTGTAGTATTGTTGGTTGACTGTCTGACCTTCGGGTACCCAATCAACGTGCACAATCCCTCTGATGTCAAAAAAAAAAAACAATCATCATTGCTTTAAATTTTGATTTGCTCATCCGTGCTTTCAAGTTTGCCGCGAAAACTTGTGTACGCGACAAACACTCATCACCGTACACTTGTTGCAACATTAAATAAGTTTCCTTTGCGGATTTCCCAAGTTTGAAAAGGAATTTCACATTAACATGCTGCTCCTTGTGAACACTTAGCACTTGTGAACACTTAGCTCCTTGTGAACCACTTCTAATGAAGGCTACGGCCGAACTAAGCGATGCACTGCATTGAAACTCAAGTAGACAGTGGAGGGGGTAACATGTGACACTGCCACGCAACAGTCGTCTGTGACGCGCTTGCCGTTCCGCCGTAAAAGAAACAGCCCAGTTTTTTTCTAGCCACACCTCGTATGTCTCAACTGTTGCCTATATTTCACATATACTTGTGTTTGACAAACGTGCATCAACAATTTATTTTGCCACGCTTGGATACTTGTTTATTTTCAAAATTAAAAAACAAAGCTTTTGTATTAAATCATTTCTGTGTTAATACTCAACTGTTTGTCATGACTGTGCACAAATCATTTGTATGTTTGTACATTTTGCTGTGATAAAAATATAATCACATTCAGTGGAGTGATCAAAAATTGGAAATAAAAAAATATATTAAAAACAAAACAAAAAACAAGGATATTGTGCAAAATGATCACCAAATCACTATAAGGGGAACTGCTGAAGAAGCTGGTATCTCAAATGGATCATGCAAAAAAACTGTTACTAACATTTGGAACATGAAATGAGTCGCATCCAAAACTGTTCCAAAAACGTTAAATTTTCATCAAAATCACTGAACGATGGGAGGCTGAAATCACTGACGACCTAGAATTACACAAATGAATCATATCAGGTGACAAAACTTGGGTGTACAGCTACAACATCAAACAAAGGTTCAGTCCACCCAATAGAAGTTTCAAGGTTCTTCTCACTGTTTTCTTTTATTTAAAAGCACAGTCTACTATGAATTTTAACTAAACAAAAAACACACACACACATTGCCTGTATAAAGCACTCCGAAAAACAACCAGAACTGCTGGTACACAATTCTTGGATATTGCACCATGATAATGCACTGTGTCACACTTCACTAATTCATAAATTTTTAGACAAAAATAACACTATTATGATGCCACAACTACCCTATTCACCCCTTGTGACTTTTTCTTTTTCCAGAATTGAAGATCACATTGGAAGAACAATGTTTTGTGACCACAGAGGTGACAAAGACAAAATTGCTGAGTAAGCTAAAGGCTATACCAAAACAAGTATTCCTCAAATGCCTTGTGGATTGGAATGAATGTTAGCAATAATTATTATGTTCAGTGGAGACTACATCAAAGGATACAATACCAATATCAGAGAAAAATATATATACTTTTAGACAATTAAAACTATCATATCAATCATTGTTTAAGATTCTGTATATCTGGTCTATTAATCAAGCGTTTTTGAATTGGACAGTATTGTATATCACTAGACCAAGCACCAAATTACAGTTTTTCAGGATTTGCATTCAAAGTTCACTGGTTATTACAAACTGGCTATTATATAAATACATACGATACATTTTTTCTAATAGTGAAAATTTTACAGCTTCTATCTAAAATAGTTCCTGTCACAGAATGGATGCTGTTGTTTTAGTATAAATACACACGATACATTTTTCTAATTGTGAAAATTTGACAGCTTCTACCTAACATAGTTCCTGTCACAGAATGCATGCTGTTGTCTTAGTAAAAACAATATGGCACTTAGTTGAGTCTTAGATTGCAGATTATTCCCCCAAAAAAATTTTGCATCAGCAGATCAAGTACCACTTTATTATTACTATCACTATTATTAAATATTTCAAAACTACAGTATTAGTTTTTTTATTACAACTTGTTATATACTCCTAAACTTATTTTAGGTCTGATGTTGTAATATCAAATTTAACAAATTACATAAGTACATTTTCAAATGAGAAAACAGTAATTTTAGCTTTCCCTGCTTGACTGCTCTTGGTAAGGTGTAAAGTAATAGTTAATAGGCTAACAATAAATAATAAAGCCATTATAAGGCATATACATTTTAATTTCACAAATTAATTATTTTTAAACTAAAATTAAAATGAATTAGTGAAAAATACAAAAATAGCTCTCATATACTAAACTGCTTCAAGATCAAAGTCCAGTTCTCCATCACAACCTTCAATATCATCTTATATTTCATTACTACTAAATAAATCCCTGTTAACAGGCTTCTGGTAGTATACGTATTAAAGACTTAATATTAGGAACTGACACTGGCTTACCACTGGGCCAAAATGGTACCAGGTAGTCACATAAGCTTGTTATGTTTGCTGAGTGACGTCTGCATTTTGTCTTCTTTTCTAGACTTATTTCAACAGGTTCAGAATTAAAATCATTTCTCATAAAGATACTCAACGGCTTTTCTTGTCAAATCTCAATCTCACGAGTCTCCAACCAACTGATTTTGTTATTTTTAACATTTGTTTTGTGATTAGTGATTTTAGTTTCATCATGATTCATTCTGTAAACACATATCTCCATTATATTGCTGAATCTCTTGGGGTATAAATATAAATATGCTGAATCTCTTGGGGTATAAATATAAATATGCTGTATCTCTTGTCTGTTAAATTTTGTAAAAATGCTGTTCTTGTAAAAATGAACTGACCCAGGATTGTTTGCTCCTGCCTTACATATTTGATATAGTTTTACTACAGATATGTCAGTGTTAAATAGCCTACTCCCTTTCTGTAGCACTTCTGTAATGGAATTTGTACTTCAGGAATTTATTAATATGCCCAAATATTTCTTGAACATGATCTTCGTAATTTTATTTTTACCCCCTGCTGTACCATGCAAGTCACATACTCCTTCAGGTCTTTTTACCCCTTTTAATGCAGTATTTACAGTTGAAAATTCTGAAAGACTGAAGACAAAAGGTTTCCAAATACATATTTATATATCAACCGATGGTTCTGTGTTGTAAAAAGTACCTACTACTGTTATGCATCACTAGACCAAAAGCCACATATTGGTGCTTAGTCTAATGATACAAAGCTAAAAACTGCTGTCCGTCTCTTGGTCTGGTAATGTATAATACAAAAACACGGATTCAGAAAAAGGCATAATAGTCTATTTCTCCGTATTTTCAAAACCTCTGCTAGGATCAATGGGAGAAGTTTTTATAAACTAGTACTAATGTTTGTCTCATAAAATTCACCACTACATAATTTTTTAAGAAATGGTGTTTGGTCTAGTGACACATAACACCATATAATTACACTTTGATAACAAACACAAAGGCTGAGAAAAGTAAATTTTCCCCAGACCTAGTATAGTATGATATGTGATGGTAAGGTTCATGCTGCTGTTGACATAATGAGAAACACTGTTAAAGTGAGGATCACAGTTAAACATTATGTACCATTACCGCTTAGTCAAAAGGTGAAAGTTATTGAAGCTAATGAGATCTCTATGTGGAAATTGTGTCATTCCATACCACACCAACCCGTCAGAGAACATGACCATCTCAGATTTGTATAAAGCTTTCAGGAATTATTATCCATAAATGGATAAATGAAAATATTTTTCAGACAATTTTATCTTTTAGGTTATAGAGTAATTAATTTTCAAACCTTGAAAAGCCACTTTTTTTGTCTCCATGCATCTTTTCAAATCTTTAAACACTCCAGTTCTATATATAACAGAAATATTCTCAGTATCTCGTTACTTACAGAGAATTTCATGAGCTTAATTTGAAATGTTACTTGATTATGATCGGTGTAATTTTGTTTTAGCAATCAAAAACATTTTCTAAAGCTTTTTGATATAGTGTTATAGCTGAACCAACAAACTGAGTTCTCATTTTTAACTCGACCATTTGGCATATGCCTGTATGTCTATTTGGGGTAAGTCTCATAACTTTTGAACACGTCAAAGTGATTTTACCTTATTTCTGTACTTTACACTACTGACCACTTTTATTTCTGAGATTGATTTTACTTCCATGTTCCATAAGGAATTGGAAGTATGGTCATGGCGAAAAAATCGTGTTAGAGATAATTGCAGATTCTGATTGTACTACCCTCAAAACATGAAAAAAAGTCATTTTTCAGAAAGTGTCTGTGTGTGTGTGTGTCTGTCTGTCTGTCTGTGTCTGTAGATTTTTTTGTCTAGAATTTTTTCTATGGCAAACGATAACTGCCGCAAATTCAAACAGAATCAAATAATTTTTTGCATACAGTTCTGAATTGTAGAGGACTCGAGGCCTATCGATTTTGGTGAAGATCGGTTAAGGGGAAGGGGTAGTTTACCAGCAACCTTTTACGTTTTAACAAGAGTAAAGTGCTTAATTTTGATAAATAAAGTATCCTTAAAAGAAGGTCATAATAATCCACTGTAAAAAGGTAGATGAAATATCTATAAATGCAAACGGTAGTTGAAGGGGAAGGGGTAATTTTCTATAAATTAAAATGGTAGTTGATGAGGGAGGTTCATGGTTGATTTTTTACATCCATGTCCCTTAACGAAATGGAAGTATGGTGATGCCAAAAAAAACGTGTTCGAGATTATTGCAGATTCTGATTGTACTACACTAAAAACATGAAGAAAAGTCATTTTTCAAAAAGTGTCTGTGTGTGTGTCTGTCTGTGTGTCTATAGATTTTTTTTCTATTGCAAACAATAACAGCCACAAATTCAAACAGAATCAAATAATTTTTTACATACAGCCCTGAATTGTAGAGTTCTCAAGACCTACTGTTTTTGGTGAAGATCGGTTAAGGGAAAGGGGTAGTTTACTGGCAACGTTTTTTGTTTTAACAAGGGTATTTTCTATGGCAAACGATAACAACCGCAAATTCAAACAGAAACAAATAATGTTTTGCATACAGCCCTGAATTGTAGAGTTCTCAATACCTATTGTTTTTGTTGAAGATCGGTTTAGGGAAAGGGGTAGTTTACCTGGGCTGCAACATTTTATGTTTCAACATGGGTAATGTTTTCTATGACGAATTATAACTGCCGTAAATTCAATCAGAATCAAATAATGTTTTGCATACCTTCCTGAGCTATAGAGAACTCAATATCTGTTGATTTCTGTGAAGATCGGTTAAGGGTAAGGGGTAGTTTACTGGCAACATTTTATGTTTTAACAACGGTAATTTTTTTTATGACGAATGATAATTGCCGCACATTCGAACAGAATAAAATATTCTTTTGCATACGTTCCTCAATTGTAAAAGACTGAAGGTCTGTTGATTTTGGTGAAGATCGGTTAAGGGAAAGGGGTAGTTTACCTGCAACATTTTATGTTGTAACAAGAGAAATTATTTCAGGATAAGAAGATCTTAATAATCCACTGTAGAAACGTAGATGAAATATCTATAAATGAAGAGGCTAGTTGAACGGGGTGGGGGTAATTTTCTATAAATGAAAATTACCGTTGAAGGGGGAGGGGATAATTTTTATATGTGTACTACGTTATCGGCAACAAAGTGGTAGTTTGTTGTTAAAATTCCTTCCTGGGCTGTTTGGCCCCAGTCCAATGTTTTCTGCAAAACCAGACGTTTCAGCAGTGCCGTCGACTGCCATCATCAGTGAAAATCGAGTGCGATAACGTGTGGTGGTATACGTTAGTGACCACAGTACTGTGGTTAAGGCTGAAGCAATAAGTAGAAAGAAGTAGTTTCTATGGAAATATTTCATTTCGAATATGATTTTAAATATAAATCTTAGAACATGGAAGTCATGTATGGTTCTCCATACCGATATTTACTTCCATGGTCCTTAAGGAAATGGAAGTATGGTGATGGCAAAAAAAATCGTGTTCGAGATTATTGCAGATTCTGATTGTACGACACTCAAAACATAAAAAAAGTCATTTTTCCAAATGGTGTGTGTGTGTGTGTGTGTGTGTGTGTGTGTGTGTGTGTGTGTGTGTGTGTGTGTGTGTGTGTGTGTGTGTGTGTGTGTGTGTGTATTTTTTTCTATGGCAAACGATAACAGCCACAAATTCAAACAGAATCAACTACTCTTTTGCATACAGCCCTGAATTATAGAGTTCTCAAGACCTATCGTTTTTGGTGAAGATCGGTTAAGGGAATAGGGTAGTTTACCTGCAACATTTTATGTTTTAACAAGGGTAGTTTTTTCTATGATGAATGATAACTGCCGTAAATTCAAAGAAAATCGAATAATTTTTTGCATACATTCCTAAATTGTAGCGAACTCAAGGCCTGTTGATTTTGGTGAAGATCGGTATAGGGAAAGGGGTAGTTTACCTGAAACATGTTATGTTGTAACAAGAGAAATGTTTTCATGACAAACGATAACTGCCGCAAATTGAAACAGAATCAAATATTTTTTTGCATGCATCCCTGCATTGTAGAGGACTGAAGGGCTATTGATTTTGGTGAAGATCGGTTTAGAGAAAGGGGTAGTTTACCTGCAACGTTTTATGTTTTAACAAGAGTAAAGTACTTAATTTTGATAAATAAAGTATCTTGATAAGAAGCTCATAATAATCCACTGTAGAAACGTAGATAAAATATCTATAAATGAAGAGGTTAGGTTAACGGGGTGGGGGTAATTTTCTATAAATGAAAATTATAGTTGAAGGGGAGGGGAGAATTTTTTATGTGTACTACGTTATCGGCAACAAAGAAGTAGTTCTTTGTTAAAATTCCTTCCCGGGCTGTTTAGCTGTAGTCCAATGTTTTCTGCAAAACCAGACTTTTCGGCAGTGCCATCAACTTAAATCTTCATTGAAAATCGAGTGCGAAAATGTGAGGTTGTATACGTTAGTGACCACAGTACTGTGGTTTAAGGCTGAAGCAATAAGTAGAAAGAAGTAGTTTCTATGGCAATATTTCATTTCGAATATGATTTTAAATATAAATCTTAGAACATGGAAGTCATGTAGGGTTCTCCATACCAATATTTTTCCTATGGCAAACGATAACAGCCGAAAATTCAAACAGAATCAAATAATATTTTGTATACAGCCCTAAATTGTAGAGTTCTCAAGACCTATTGTTTTTGGTGAAGATCGGTTAAGGGAAAGGGATAGTTTGCCGGCAACGTTTTTTGTTTTAACAAGGTTATTTTCTATGCCAAACGATAACAGCCGCAAATTCAAACAGAAACAAATAATGTTTTGCATACAGCCGTCAATTGTAGAGTTCTCAACACCTATTGTTTTTGTTGAAGATCGGTTTAGGGAAAGGCGTAGTTTACCTGGGCTGCAACGTTTTATGTTTTAACATGGGTAATGTTTTCTATGACGAATTATAACTGCCGTAAATTCAATCAGAATCAAATAATGTTTTGCATACCTTCCTGAGCTATAGAGAACTCAATATCTGTATATTTCTGTGAAGATCGGTTAAGGGTAAGGGGTAGTTTACCTGCAACATTTTATGTTTTAACAACGGTAATTTTTTTTATGACGAATGATAATTGCCGCATTTATTCAAACAGAATAAAATATTCTTTTGCATACGTTCCTCAATTGTAAAAGACTGAAGGCCTGTTGATTTTGGTGAAGATCGGTAAGGGAAAGGGGTAGTTTACCTGCAAAATTTTATGTTGTAACAAGAGAAATTATTTCAGGATAAGAAGATCTTAATAATCCACTGTAGAAACGTAGATGAAATATCTATAAATGAAGAGGCTAGTTGAACGGGGTGGGGGTAATTTTCTATAAATGAAAATTACCGTTGAAGGGGAGGGGATAATTTTTAAATGTGTACTACGTTATCGGCAACAAAGTGATAGTTTGTTGTTAAAATTCCTTCCCGGGCTGTTTGGCCGTAGTCCAATGTTTTCTGCAAAACCAGACGTTTCGGCAGTGCCATCGACTGCCATCATCAGTGAAAATCGAGTGCGATAACGTGTGGTGGTATACGTTAGTGACTACAGTACTGTGGTTAAGGTTGAAGCAATAACTGGAAAGAAGTAGTTTCTATGGAAACATTTCATTTCGTAAATGATTTTAAATATAAATCTTAGAACATGGAAGTCATGTATGGTTCTCCATACCAATATTTTACTTCCATGTTCCTTAAGGAAATGGAAGTATGGTGATGGCAAAAAATCGTGTTTGAGATTACTGCAGATTCTGATTGTACTACACTCAAAACATGAAAAAAGTAATTTTTTAAAAGCGTGTGTGTGTGTGTGTGTGTGTGTGTGTGTGTGTGTGTGGATTTTTTTTTCTATGGCAAACGATAACTGCCGCAAATTCAAACAGAATCAAATAATGTTTTGCATACAGCCCTGAATTATAGAGTTCTCAAGATCGGTTGGTTTTGGTGAAGATCGGTTAAGGGAATAGGGTAGTTTACCTGCAACATTTTATGTTTTAACAAGGGTAATTTATTCTATGACGAACGATAACTGCCTTAAATTCAAACAGAATCAACTACTATTTTGCATACCTTTTTGAATTATACAGAACTCAAGGACTGTTGATTTTGTTGAAGATCGGTTAAGGGAAAGGGGTAGTTTACCAGCAACATTTTATGTTTTAACAAGGGTAATTTTTTATATAATGAAAGATAACTGCCTTAAATTCAAACAGAATCAACTAGTTTTTTGCATACCTTTTTGAATCATAGAGTACTCAAGGTCTGTTGATTTTGTTGAAGATCGGTTAAGGGAAAGGGCTAGTTTACCAGCAACCTTTTATGTTTTAACAAGGGTAATTTTTTTATGACGAAAGATAACTACCGTAAATTCAAAGAGAATCAGATAATTTTTTGCATACGTTCCTGAATTGTACAGAACTCAAGGTGTGTTGATTTTGGTGAAGATCGGTTAAGGGAAAGGGGTAGTTTACCTGCAACATTTTATGTTGTAACAAGAGAAATGTTTTCATGACGAACGATAACTGCCACACATTCAAACAGAAATCAAATATTTTTTTGCATGCATCCCTGAATTGTTGAGGACTAAAGGTCTATTGATTTTGGTGAAGATCGGTTAAGAGAAAGGGGTAGTTTACCTGTAACATTTTATGTTTTAACAAAAGTAAAATACTTAATTTTGATAAATAAAGTATCCTGATAAGAAGCTCATAATAATCCACTGTAGAAATGTAGATGAAATATCTATAAATAGAGAGGCTAGTTGAACAGGGTGGGGGTAATTTTCTATAAATGAAAATTACAGTTGAAGGGGGAGGGGATAATTTTTATATGTGTACTACGTTATCGGCAACAAAGTAGTAGTTTGTTGTTAAAATTCCTTCCCGGGCTGTTTGGCCGTAGTCCAATGTTTTCTGCAAAACCAGACTTTTCGGCAGTGCCATCGACTGCCATCATCAGTGAAAATCGAGTGCGAAAACGTGAGGTGGTATACGTTAGTGACCACAGTACTGTGGTTGAGGCTGAAGCAATAAGTAGAAAGAAGTAGTTTCTATGGAAATATTTCATTTCGAATATGATTTTAAATATAAATCTTAGAACATGGAAGTCATGTATGGTTCTCCATACCGATATTTATAAGTTTTATATGTGTACTACATTATTGACAACAAAGAAATAGTTTCTATGGAAACATTTTATTTCACTTTGTCAAAATTCTATATTTTTTTAGGAATTGTCGAACCGAATTCCAAGTAAATGATTGGAACTGTATGAGTACCCGTAATACATTTTGATGTTTTTAATATGCAATTGTATCGATATATTACGGTGTGGAAAAGAAGAACTGTACTAATTGTAAATTGCTCTATTTCTTAATGTAAAGCAAAAATACGTGTTGTTTTCATTTGGTAGTTAGGTAATAATGGTTTTGGGTTTTTAGTTTACTGCTAAAATAAATAAAAGCTGTGGTTGAGAAAACATAAGATTAAACATAATATTAAAATAGAATGCGTATAACAGAGTAACACTTAAAATAAAGAACCTAACCTAAAGAGGAGGAGGCTGACATTTCTCGGACATCTGTACAGAATGGACAAAAATCGATTAACCAAACAAATATTCGACTACCTCTGGAAGAAGAAGACCACTACAACGTGGATTAAGGAAGTTAGAAAAGATTTAGAAAAGTCGAATATCACAGAGTACCAAATGTTAGAAAGAAGTGAATTTAGGAGTACAGTGAAAAATCTGGAATTGTTTCAAGATGCAGGAAGACCTAACAGTCGTGGACGAACTTGGACAGAAGATCAAAGGAAACAAGCCAGTGAGCGTATGAAGGAGTATTGGAGACAGAGGAAACTCCAGGCAAAGAAAAAGAAAGAAAGTTGTAGCATGATCCTAAGTGGTCAATTCGCTATTAAAAAAAAAAAAAGAACCTAACGTTTTTAAGTTTACAAATTGGTAAAAACAACAGCTAATACAAAATGAAAAATACAAATATTTATGGTTAATGAAAAAACAAAAAACACTGTATTAAGGAATGACAACATATGCTCTACAAATTGTACATAATGATGTTTGTTTTTTTGTTAGTCACAAAACGAGTACTTGTCAGAAAACGAATTTTACCAAAAAAACGAGTTCTGCCACAAAAAAGTGACATGTAGGCCTATAATAATAGGCAAGAGGTTGACCCTTGGGCCACTCCCGCCTTACTTCGAGTTGGGTTTTTCGTGGTTTCAGAAAAAAAATAGTTTTACATTACACACGTATTGGTTTCCATGTATAATTTCAGTTTTCATGTTAACCTAACATAATCAATTTTTGGTGTCACAGCCACGACCCGGTGATAAATTACTACTACAGTCATTTACCATTAAAAAATGACAAACGAAATCAATTGCAATCACCAGCCAACTATTTTGCAACATACAAAATTAAAATTTGTATAATTCTTTCACTACATAAAATTATGTGCGATATTCACTACATATCTAAGCCCAAAAATCGCATTATCGAAATAACTGCGGGTACGCATAAAGGCAGTACCAAATGATTTTATATAATTATAATCTGAGAACATGGAAGTCATGTATGGTTTTCCATACCGATTTTTTCCAAAAGTAGTGGGACAGGATGCAAAAATGTGAGGGTCAAAATAGTAAAAAAAATTACAAAAAGCCAGTTGGACATCAAACTAAAGAGAATTTTAACCAAAACCTGAATATGAGGTGTAAGAAATGACATTTTGTTTCTATCTCTTAGAGAAAGCAGTGAGAACTGATTATAAGCTCTTTGGTAGATGCCTTGGATCTGTCTGAACCTACATAACAATCAACTCTCTCGGCTGTTCAGTTGATTGTGAGTCATCATTTAGTGCAGTTGTGTCTTCTGTTGTGTGGAAGACTAACGTTAAATTGAGCAAAAGTTGAGCAACACTTCAACATTTTTAGTAAAACTGAACAAACACAAACGAGATGTTTTTAGATGTTTACTGAGGTTTACAGGGAAGACTGTGTGTCCAGTGCACCTGTGTTTGAGTGGTACAAAAAAATTCTGTGAAGGACATAAGAACATGGAAGACGAACACCCTGGATGACCTTCCATTTCAAGAATTGACGAATATATTTAAAAAATTTTACTGTTAGAGAAGACTGCTGAGTGTCCAAATGATAGCTGAAATCATGAACATTGGCAAAGACACTGAGTGGAAATTTGAAAGGTATTTAATAACAGAAAGTTTTAACTGTCCTAGTTTTGGTTAAAACAACCATATTAGCTGTAGTCCAAAATTAAAATATGAAAATCACTGCTAAACCAAGTAGATCAAAAAGTTGTTTTGTAGTGTAATGTTATCATCCATTTAAAAAATTTGGTGACAATTACTGAAAAAAATTGAGAATTGCAAATAATACTTTGAGATCTAATAGCAAGACATAATGTATGCCATAAAGCTATACTTAAGCTACCAAATATTACTACTGAAGTTGTTCAAGACATGCTTCTTACAAACCGGTCAAAATCAGGTTGATTTAGAACTTCCTGAAAAAAAATACAGGTAGCCTAAAAAAGAAATTAACAGTCTTTTTGTACAAAAAAATGTTAAGTCTACGTAATTCAAACTCTTATATCAACATAGACATGGGTACTGAAGTTAGAAGATATGAAAAGCTTGATGTTTTCGAGAGCAAAATTCTGAGAATAATTTAAAGACCAGTGTGGGACGGAGAGATGTGAAGGATAAGAAAAAATTGTGAGCTAAGAGACCTGTATGGAGAAGTGGACATAGTTGCAGCAGTGAAGGCACAAATGTTGAGATGGTTGGGGCATGTGGTGAGAATGAGAAGTGACTGAGGCCCAAAAATGGCATTGGAAAGGAAGTCGGAGGGAGTACGGAGGAGAGGGCATCTGAGGAGAAGATGGTATGAAGATGTGCAAGGGTAGATGCAAGTGGCAGGTTGGAGGAGTGAGGTTCTGGACAGAGAAGAATGGAGGAGAATCGTTGAGCAGCCAGGGTTCTACAGGGACCGTAGTGCCAGAAGAAGAAGACAGAAGATGTCAACCAACATAGTGATAATTAAATCATTATCAATTGAAAGAAAAACACAATACTACAAAACACAAAAGCTAAGAAATGCAAATCTTAACAACACTTCAAAAAAGTTAGACCTTAAAACAAACTGAAAATGAATTTGAAGTATCAAATTTTATTGCAAAAACACCTAATAACTTTGTAAAAGAAAAATGTATAATATCACCCCAAAACCTGGAAGAATGTTGGACCCTCCAACAGTAAAACTGATTAGAGAATTTCATGAAAGTGATGAGGTTAGTTGTCAGGTGCCTGGTAAAAAGAATTTTGTATAAGTACACAATTAGATGGGCACCTGATTTTTTGTTTTTACTCTTTTTTTACTGTCTAAGCAATTTAGGAGGTAGGCAGGACAGGCTACTTTACGTGAGCCATTCACATACAAGGAAGGTAGTGTGACCAGCACTAGGCTTCAGCTGCTCATTATTATCTCAGGATGGTATCTTAGGCTGAGTTGACCTGTGGGGGGGAATGAAAATGCACCTTGATTTTATGGTGCACTCAGGAATCAAACACAGCCTCTAGATTACTAGCCAGGTGCCATACTATGTACTTGTCTACTATGTACCTAATAGAAAACCTGAATATGTGTTACGTTTTAAGCACATTAAGGGAAGCATACGTATTGTTCTGTGAATTTCATCCCAAACGTCACATTCTTACTATATCACAAACACATTCAGTCTGCAAACACGTAATACATCAGAATGCTAAATTAATGGTCACTCAGGATAAAATACCTGAATTAACAAACAGTGAAACACCAATTAAGACGTATTAAGACTTACTTAGCAAAACAGTTTGTGACAATCCAGCAGCCAAGTTTTACTTCAGTGAATGTCAAAACTGTATTCATATGGTCTATGATAATAAAATCAAGATACTCCTACCAACTATACAATCGGTCTAAAGACAACTAATGTTTTACACTCTACAAAGGAGGGCCACAAGATAGAGGTAAACATGTTGAAGATTAGATTTAAGTCAGTAAGGCAATAAAGACACGCTAAAGTTCCACAGTTACGCTCCTGTAAATGAGTGTAGTTTTGGCAAAGAGATAATTATTTTCAAAGGAATGTGATAATGAGGATATTACCATGGTTTTATTACAAGCCAATATTCAAATAAATGGTGGTCGTGTGTTAGACGTACAAGATGATGAAGTAAAAATACGTTTTTTGGAACCACATGGATCCTCTCCATCTTTCAAGTATCCCCAAATTCCAGATTCATACTAGCTGTGCATAAAACTGAGATATTAACCAAAGTTGATTCTACAACACCAACACGAGGACTTTATTGACTTACTAAAAATTTCAGGATTTACTTATTATATCAGTATCAAGAACACAAATGATTTTCAAAACGTTTTAAAACAGCTTCTCAAAAATTTTTTTAAATCTTTTTTTCTTACCAAACACATTCAAGTAGCACATCGAATGTAAGCTTACAAAATTCTCTTTAAAATGAGGTATTGAACTCCCCTGTAGGATCTATAAAACTGAAATTATTAAGGATTTTAAATTGTGTGTGTGTGTGTGTGTGTGTGTGTGTGTGTGTGTGTGTGTGTGTGTGTGTGTGTGTGTGTGTGTGTGTGTGTGTGTGTGTGTGTGTGTGTGTGTGTGTGTGTGTGTGTGTGTGTGTGTGTGTGTGTGTGCAGAAAGGGTGCACTTTTATAAATTAATTACTCCAAAACTTAGAAAAATAACATTTTCAAAAAATATTTTTATGGTGTTCCACAGATTGACATGTTACAACAGCAGAAACAGAATAATTGATACCAAATAAAAACATTTAGAACTTTAATTATAGTTTGAATACATAAGCTACAATAAGCACATGAATACGATAATTCTTCAAGCTTACAATTGTCCACCACACAGTAGGCCTACTGGAACACACAGTAAATGTCACTTTAATTAGCAGTGTTACATTAAATAATACAAGTCAGTAATTACATATGTCAATCCACAACAATTCACAAGTCACAATAACAAGAACTCTGATAACGTACACCAAATCATAGATCTGAACTAAGCTACTTCCACTTGCGAATCCTTGTATTTATACATCAGCTGTGGCATAGTATGTGACAAAAATGGCCCAGATACTGGATGACCAACATCTGGAAGGCTCTAGAGCACTGCATAATTCTGTTGCTCACATAGTGTATACAAAGTCACATGGTCACACGTGTTCTCTACTTCCTCAGAATAGCAAAATACTTTCATTTAGACATATGCAGAGGCTGAACCCTGAAAGTTTCATTAAAATTTAAGGAGGTCAAGTTGAAATATTTAATATTTTTGGTTGGTTTAGCATGGAATTGCCTGACAGTAGCATGTGTTAAGTGTAGAGAAGCTGAAATTTATAGTCTGTACAGTCGGTGATAATAATTTATCTGTGTATTTTATTCAGACACTTAACTTTGTTCTGTACAGTGTGTTATTTTTAGTGTTTTGTTTTAATATCATATAATCTTATATTCTTAAGTGAGTCCAAAACACATTAAAAAATAAATAAAACATGTATAAAACAAAATAAAGTTGCAGGATACTTGATAAAAGTAAATATTTACCACAATTGGTAAGCATACTTAATACATAAACGTGTGACAATAAAATAATACTTAATTTTTAGTTGTACACTATATACTTAAAACAATTTAAGTTATAAATATCTTGTTGATTCATCCTCTTCGTTCACTTTTACTAATATTATTATATATAAAAAACTTTCACAAATGAACTTACTTTTGTTCTCACTTTCACAAACGTTTCAAGGTGTTGTGCCTCTTCCTCAGTATTTACTCACACTGAAGAAGAGGCACAACACCTTGAAACGTTTGTGAAAGTGAGAACAAAAGTAAGTTCATTTGTGAAAGTTTTTTATATATAATTTAAGTTAGTAAAGGACTGTAATAAACTAAATGTGTGAACTTTACAAAACAACCACAGCCCTCAAGTATCATAATAATAGATAGATATACCATCCATCCATCAACTTCCAGTTTTAATATATGGTAAGTATATTAAAACAAACCTTTAATATTTTTTTGTAATAATAGAACAGAAACAGTATGATGCAGAACTTGACTATATCTGATTTTTCATATTGCAGAAACTTGTCCGATAAAGACAAAAATTTACTCCGTTGCAATTTCCCTCTGAACACGTTTTACTGTACACAATGAAAAATATACTTTACCAATAGCTACAAAGGATTACCTGGTATGATGTTGGCAGATGTGTTAAATATTGTCTTAAGAATGCAATGTGTAAGTCAGTCAACAGCACTGGTGCCTCAGGATCTAGTTCCGCAGTTTTAAAGAACACGTTAAAAAGTCTTTCAACAGACTTCTCAACCTTTATCTATAAATTCAAATTTAAAACAAACTGATTTATCTCCATTTTTACTATTATATTTAAAATAATTATAATATAAGTATTCAACCTTGTAACTCTGCATAAATTCATTTTAATTTATTAACGAACTAATAAGCCTAGATCTATTTTTATTAGTATTCAAGTCACTTGGAATTTATACAGTGTAAAATAAAGCTACCAGTTACATATGTTACCATACTCATGTTGGCAGCAGATTCTTTAGTGTCTATTACGTTACAATAAATATACCAATATTTTGTTTCTCTTCCATTAAATCTGCTTTATATATTTTATTTTGCCATGATATGGTATGGAATTTATTATCCCCTTTTTTATACAGTATTATTTTATTAGACTTCTTAAGGCCGATTCACACATGTCAGTGACGTGTCCGCTCAGTTCCGTAAAATACTGTCCGTGTCAGTGATAAATAATATCGTTACTATGAATTTGACTGACGTCGTCTACACAAGTCCGGCTCAGTGCCGTATTTTAGCCTTCAGTGTTACTTCAGTGTCCGTACCGTGATTTTCTGTATACTCGCCAACGATATTTTCGCTTTTCACTGACGCCTGCTAGTGTGGTTTGCCTATTGTTTGTACTTGAGTCTGAACAAAAATGAATGACGAACAACTTACAGAATTGGTTCGAAATTACAGTGTTCTTTATGATGTGTCACATCAAAAGTATATGGATAGTAGCTTCAAACTCGATATTTGGAACAAAATAGGAAAAGAAATTAACGCAGATGGTAAGTAATGTTTCATGTATTTTGTTTTTTTTAGTACATCTATATGTTATTAAACAAGAATTAAAGTTAATTAGGTAATTAACATCAGTTCATTTGTGTTGAACAGATCTGTTGTATACATTAATTCAATATGCGTTTGAATTTTGTGTGTGTGTGTGTGTACGCGCGCGCGCTATTTATACATCTCTTATGTGAAACAAGCTCGTGCATTTAACAAATGTTACAGTTTAGAATTACTTACACATACATGAATTGTGATGTTGAATAATCTTTTTCTGTTCCCAGTAGATAATTTTTTATATTATTTTATTTTATTTATATTACATTATACATATATGTACATATTTATTTTACATGTACATAGCATACATTTATTGATTTATTAGTTGACACTGACATACAGAGTGATTCGCACAAACTGAAATGCTCAACAGATTACAATGTTCGACAGAATATAACTTTACTTTGTAATTCTCTCTTGTTGCCATGGTACAGATCCAACATCTGAATTGAAGTAATGTTTTAACAATTCTCTCACATGAAATGCACGTCTTGTTGCATTTCCACCCTGCATAGGCAGATTCTCAAATGTTGTTTGTCCTGCACTTTTGTTCACATTTTCACTTGTTGTTTCGTATGCGTACGTGTTTGCATCATATTTTTTTATGAAATTATGTAGAATACAGGTTGCAAGAATTATATAATCTACATTTTCTGGTTTTGCTTGGATTCACCTGTTATATATTCTAAATTGCTTGGATTCACCTGTTATATATTCTAAATTTTTGAACCAAAATGCCGAATGCTTTTTCAACAATCCTTCTGACATGGCATAGACGATTATTAAAAATACATTTAGATATATCCAAGTCTTGTCCTGGGTATGGTCGCATCAAGTAAGTTTTTAGAGGGAATGCTTCGTCACCTACAATTACGTGTGGAGCTTCATTAGATGTGCCTGGCAATGCAACATTACCTGGTACTGATAGAGTACCTCGTTGAAGGGCTTTGCCTAGATTAGAATTTGCAAAAATTCCGCCATCACTGTTTTTGCCATACGCACCAACATCGACAGAAATAAAATTGTAATGTGAATCAACGAGCGCCAGCAAGACAATTGAGAACGTCTTCTTATAGTTAAAGTACAGGGAACCACTATTTGAGGGAGCTTGGGTGTTAACGTGTTTACCATCCAGAGCTCCCAAACAGTTAGGAAAGTTCCAAAGTGTATAAAAGTCATTAGCGATGGATTTCCACATCTCTACTGTAGGAGTTGGCAGCATTTCACTCATGAGATTCTCCGTTATTATCTTACAAGTGTCCATGACAATATTGTTCACTGTGCTGTTCCCCAAGCAGTAACTGAACGAAATTGTTTTTTGGGAATCCCCGTAGCTAGATACCTAAAAAAAATGTGCTCTTTTCATATTAACAGAGAGTTATGTGTTCATTAGTGTGTGTGTGTGTGTGTGTGTGTGTGTGTGTGTGAAGGCCTAAACATTTTGTTATGCCTAGAACCTCAGTGAATTTAACGTAATGTCAGATACTTAATTTGTTGTTGTTTTTAATGAATGTTTTTCCTATTACAGCAAAATATGAGATCCTTTCTGCAGCAGTCGGGGTTTTGTTTTTAATAATTCATTTTTTTCAGGTTCATCTGTTAGATCCAGATGGAATAACATTAGAGACAATTATAGAAAATTCCTTAAGAAATTGGCAAGTAAGAGTGGGCAGTGTGCAAAGAAAATAAAAGTATATAAATATTCAGACCAATTAAGCTTTTTCAATAAATATTTTGATGAAAGGGAGACGATACGAAACATAAACAGTCAAAAAGATGAACTCAAAAATCAAGACAATGACACACAACATCATGAAGAAGAAGAAAAGGAGACCCATGAAGAAGATTTAGAAAGTCAGTCATCGCCCTCTCCAAAGCGTAAAAATATTTCCGAAAGTGTAGAAAAACCAACAAGGCGAAAAGCAGCAACAAAAACAGTAACAGCCCAACAAACAGCATCAGCATAATTAATGGAGTATTTATTTAAAAAACATGAAAATCAAGCCGCCACTTCAACAGCACACCCTGTTGATGCATTTTTAGCTGGTGTAGCTCCAACATTGAAAATTCTCTCCCCGTATTATTTGAACTTAGCAAAATCCAAAATATTTGCTTGTGTCCAAAAATACGAAATAAAATGCTAATGGAGCAACAATCATATGAACGAAGTTCTGGTTCAGACATTCTTCAGCATTATTCAACCTCCGTATCATCAGCTTCTACTCTGCTTCTGTCGCCTGCTCCAGCATTTCAAGATCACATTCAAAATCCTCAACCTTGTACGACGGCAACTCCAATCAGCACCGACAGCGAATTGCAGAATTATACTCAAAATTTTACGAACATTTGAAGTCAATAAAATATAAATACTTAAGTCTCAGTATGCATGGTTTATATAGAAATAAAAAATAATTAATCTAAATACTGGTATATTATTTTCTTTACCTCAAACAAACTGCTAATCGTTCCCTCGTCGTTACAGCCTTTCTCCAATGGGTGTCTTGCTTTTTTAATGAAACTTCTATTTTACTGAGCAGTGTGTTAAAACAGTTTTCAGACATTCTGAAATATTCAAAAAAATTCGTCCCATCATCAATTAATTCCTTGTACAGGGTAGCAAACTCTCCTTCACTTCCTCTTTTCTTCCATGCTTCATGTACCTATTTCTGTCTCTTCACCTGATTTAATCCCTCTTCCTCTTCATCCAAAATTATGGCAATCATTGCCAATTCCATGTCTGAAAACTTTGCCATTTAGGAAATCACTGACGAAACTGTACGGAACATCATACTGATGTAACTGACACTGAACTGACACGGTACTGACACGTCACTGATATGTGTGAATAGGCATCACTGATACGTCACGGATGCAACTGACACTGAACTGACAAGGTATTGACAACACTGACATGTGTGAATCTACCTTTAAGCTATTTCTTAACTTTCTTCCTCCCTTTTTTTTGCAAAGTAAGATTACATTTTATTTCTTTCTATCTCTTTACAACAAGCAACTTCCAGCAGTCACATGTTCCATATTTTAATTTCATTAGCTTTTTAAGGCGTCTTCTGTCTTATTTTTCATAGACACATGGAAGTTTCTATACCTTGGACACTTAGAGGAAGAAGTAACTGTTGTACCATGCATTTAAGAGATATACAGTCATACCACGCTTTGCGCGACCCCACATAACGCGAATTCCCTATAACACGTTTTTTTTCTAAGAAAATATTTATTATACATATTAACAATTACATATACAGTACCAATAACATTGTATATATACATATCATCATAAATGTAATGAATATGTAAATTTTGAATTTAACAACTAAAGTTTGCGTATTTTATTTTGAAAATGACAAATAAACACATAATTACATTACTGTATTATTTTTTAAGGAGTACGAACACGTCAGCCTACCAACACGTTTGGTGGAAACGTAAAAACAGACAGCTGATTTTATAACGTGTCACCTACGTTATAACATCGGGAACCAGTGCATACTTACCTCTGATCAATTGCACGGGCTGCCATACTCGTAATCAAATTTTAATTACTAGATAAACCAGCAGTAGTTATAACTAAAGGAACTTTTACATGGGGGACTGATGATTTATTCACTCACTGTTTCAGTGTAAAGTAATGACATCTCTTTATTAAATCATTACTACAACAGCTCTACATAAATATTCCCATATAAGGTTTTCTGAATAAAAGATTACAATTTATAACAGATTTTGGTAAAAAAAACTGGGGCCAAAGTATATGGATTTATCAGTGCTAGCGTTATCCACGGATCCGGGACCTTAAACTTGTTTATGAGTTAAGCTCGCTTATTTATATTCTATAATACTATTTGGGGCCCATTTGAAGAATGGACTTAATCTAAAAATTTGTATCAGTGAAGCTATACATATACATCACCATCATTTGGTACTACAAATATTTTTAATTCTAAAACATACTACATCTTATAAAGTGGTTATCATTAGTCTTTCTATTTTTTTTTTTTATTTCAACTGTCTTTAATAATTCATTGGTTACAATTTTAATTAATCACGGAGAACAAGTCTCCGTGTCATCTGCCATATCCATCAGTTTACTCGTAGTCAGGGTCCTTGATCCTTATGGTGTTCGTCAGCGGTTGATCTTAAGTGGAGTTAACATTCCTGTTGAAGTTCCTGAAGTGGTTAGTTCATAATGAAGTAGCGTGGAGGTTCTCAGAAGTCTCATAGTTAAACATCGTTAGTAGTATAAGTGCCGTAAATGTTCTTGTTTGTTGCAGAATCGCACGTCACATTATTGTTTATAAAAGTTCTCACTTTTGGTAGCTCGTACCATATTATTTAAAACAACATAGACATCTTACAAAATTAAACAAATGAGATGTCATCCCTTACACAGTTATTTATGCATTTCAGTTTTTTAACATTTAGACTACTACCACATTAATTTGGCAATACTTTTGCTACACATTGTTGTAACTATCTTCTAAATACAAATCTTTTGTATTTTTCTGAGACATGGTTCAAGCGCGTTTTCTACGCGAGCGCTTCATCTCGACTCACTACTATGTAGGAAGGGTCAGTTAGTCGCGCGGAGTTTACGCGTCGCAACAAAATAGTTCCACATTTATCCTCTATTTAAGGGGTTAAAGTTTGACCTTTTAATTATCCAAAGATATTCTTAATTACAGACTTCATTATAGTACACTACTGTGGTCTTGTTTATTTATTTATTTAATATTAATTTACAAGGATTATTAGTTTGTTTAGGGGTCGGTATTCAAGTTAATTCCGGTTAGCGCATGTCTATGCAGGGTTAATTAACAAGGGTTTCCCTATCTGTACACTCGCATTCCTTTTATTTTATTATTAAAACTCTTTATTAAATATTATTGTGATTTATGATAGCGATAAAATTTAGTTTAAATGTGCGATTAATTAAAATTTAAAATTTTTCAGCTTTTACATTACCTATTTATTAATTATTTTATTTTTAATTAATGAAATCGTCACAATTTGTACAGATAAATAAGAGGTTGCATTACGTCAGACGTAGAGCTGTATATAAGTGTCAGCCAAAACAGTAGTACGTTTTGTAAACATACATGGCTGTGCCATTACACATTATAAATGTTATTTGACCTTGAATACTCTTGTTGGCGGGATTCTGACGAATGAGAAATCGTATCTCTGTGCTGGAGACCCGTGGTGATGCTGAATAGACACAACACATTTCACTACACACAGCAGTGGCTGACGTTTATTAACCATTTCTGAGTTCCCGATGCCACAACTCAGATTAAACTGTGCACAATGTTTGTAGAAAAGGCGGACGTGTGTGACGTAGGCATTAGTTTGCAAAATGCATCTTCCATTCCCGCCAGAAATGTATTCACGTTTATTGTTTATCTTGTCTCAGCCAAATAAACATTACTGTACTGTATACGTACTAATTTACATTCTTGGAATGGTAGTTCGGGTTAATCCATCCATTTTAGGGCCCCTTGTTGAACTTAAGTCTCGGCCAATTTCCTGGAAAACCATTCACTCTCCCCCCCCCTCATTATTGTTTCTAAACATTGGGAATACGTTTTCCTTTCAGTTTAGTTCGAACATTCAATTAGAACGGTTTAACAATGTGCGCTGATAAAATGTCGAAATTAGCAGTTAAACGTAAATCATTGACTCTTAAATCAATGAAAATTTTAAATCGTATGGAGTCGGGTGTTGGTGCCACAGAAGTCGGTCATGAGTTTGACATATCGGAGTCAACCGTACGTACAATTGTAAAAAATAAAGAAAAAATTGTGCAATCCAGTCAGTCCGCAGGTACATCTATTGCTGCTACAAAAGTGAATCGGTCTAGATCCTCTATTATGGAAAAAATGGAACACCTACTGTCAGTTTGGGTTGAAGACATGAACCAGCAGCGAATGCCTTTAAGCCAGGCTGTTATCATGGCTAAAGCTAAGTCCCTGTTTGACGACATTAAAAAAAAGGAGGAAGAATTTTCGACCATTGAATTTAAAGCAAGTCGAGGTTGGTTGAGATTTCGTATTATGAATATTTATTTATCAAAACCTTTGCATGTACATACGTATTTTATTATGTTTATAACACATTTTGACAAGGAAAATAATGGAAAGCCTCCAAACTGATTTTCCTGTTGATGTTGTGTTTCTTCCTCCCAATACAACTTCATTATTGCAGCCTATGGATCAGGGAGCAATTGCTGCTTTTAAAGCGTATTATTTGCACCGCACATTCGGTCAATTAATTCATGAAACAGATTCAGCAGACAAGCAGTCAATGAAAGAATGGTGGAAATCGTTTAACATTCTGAAAGCCATTGAAAATATTGATCTTTCATGGAAAGAAGTTACGCAACATTGCATGAATGGTTGTTGGAAAAAACTGTGGCCGGACGTGGCCAAAAATGAAGAAAACAAAGTTTTTTCAAATTTAGTGAATGACATCACACAGCTAGGCCAACAAAGGGAGGCTAAGTGAAGAATCCATAGAAAACAAGACATTATGGAATTGATTGAATCCGACGCGCAGCCTTTGACAAACGAAGAACTTCTGGATCTACAATCTCAAGATGAAGCAGAAAAGAAGAGATTGTTCCTGAAGAAACACCGCGAATTTTGTCAACTAAAATTTTGCAGGAAGGTTTAATGTTAATTCAAACGGGTTTAAACCTCATAGACCAAAATGAAGTTGATTGGGAGAGAATCGCAAAAGTCAAAAAAGTTGTCAATGATGGAATAGATTGTTATCAACAACTATTAAATGAGAGGAAGCGAAAAGCATCACAACCAACTCTACACACATTTTTCAAAAAGGCTGCGACTGAGAAGCCACATGAGGAACCTCAACCCGAACTTCTCAAGGATCTTCTTTGTGATCAATTGTAAGTGAATTAGGTAGATGTTTGTATAAATTATTTTTGTACATATTCGTTTGTATGTACGTATGTATATCTTTTAAATTAAAATGCCTTTTTTGAGATTTTGTATTATGAATATTTATTTATCAAAACCTTTGTACGTACATACGTATTTTATTATGTTTATAACACATTCTGACAAGGAAAATCATATAAAAGCAATAAAAACTAAAACAACGAGGTATTTTATTGCTTTTATATGATAGATCGGTAAAAAATAGGAAACCCCACTTAGCGCGATTTTCGTTTTACGCGAATCACCGAGAAACGTATCACTCGCGTTAAGCGGGGTATGACTGTACTAGAATCTCCCACTGTCTTTTGCTTCTTATAATGTTTACCATGTACTAGTTAATAGTAATGTGTTAATATATAATATATGGGCCATTCCATGCCAAATCATCCAGCCAAAGTTCAACTTGACACCCAAGGTTCTCAGATTTTAATGCAAATTTGTATATATTAAGTGAATACAAAAATAAGAAAAAATGCCAAATTTCACCCAATGCTAACAAGTAGTTTCAGAATTATGGTCGTTTGAAGTTTTAAGAGATTTGAACTTCGGAGGACAATTTGAGCGGAAAACCAGCTTGTATGTATTTGGGCTTTTTTATGTAAAATCAATATTTATTGAGCTAGAGGCTTCAACATTTATTCATTTGTCCTAAATTTTATGGAGAATCAGATGATACTATAGGCCTAAGTATTGGCATTATGATTTTTCATCATGGATAAAATTATTCTTAAATATAAAAATAAATATTCTTTCAAAGTTGTGACGCATATATCAAAAAATATCTGTGACTAAAATCTCTCTCCAGATACCCTAATACAACCATATATTACTGAAAAGAGCATGGAATTTCCTTTCAAATGATGAAATAATATTGGTGGGTTTTTGAGTTTTAGGAGTTTTATTACAATGTAAATCTAATACATTATTTTTACATAAAGAAAAGATGTTATGTTCAATGGCCTGCGCCATGTGCTACTTTTTGACCTCAAAGTTGATAGTGTATTGAGTTGACTTACATATAGGGTTACCAGATGCAAAAATGAAAAAGGAGGACAATCTATTCTGAAATCAATTGAAATGGAGGACATTTCAAAATAAAAAAAAATTTAAGATATAAACTTTTATTACGAAAGAAAACATTAACTTCAACATTAAAATAATCTTACAGCATAGTGCTGATTACTACCTATTTAGGCATACTTTTCAGAGCTGCCTATTTTTGACAAAAGTTCTTCGTTTCTTAACAGATAACTATAAAAATCCATGCACATCATATCCTTAAAATTGTATTGTGTGAGTATTATGGCCTTACTGACTCCACATTAAGTCTATTCCGCTCCTTGGTCCACTGAGCATTTATCAGCAAAAAAAACCCGCTCAACGTTTGCATTATGAGCAGAAATACAAAAATAAAATTCGCATATTTTAAGTAGTTCCGAAAAGCAATCGATACTGGGGCAAGATTTAAAAAATACCCTCCATTGTTCATGCAGCCTATAGTCTTCGACGAACTTAATCTTTTCGGATTTGAGGAATGAAATCAGGTTGGAAAATTGGTCGTATAGTTTTACGTCATCAATGATAACACCTCTTTTGTACAAGAACTCAATACATGGAATCAAATCCTCATATTTGTACTTTTCGTAATCTTTAAGAACCATCCATTCAAAACACTTAAACTCACCCACCAACGGGCGTATCCATTTTTCCAAATATTCAAGAGATGCTTTGTAAACTTGTTGAAATTCGTCATAGATGCTCTGTGTTTCTTAATTCGAACCATTTGCTCCACGAACAAGCTGTTTCACTTTTAAGGGCACGAATTTGTCTTCAATTCTGTTTTGCAGCAAACGCAATATTGATTCCAAGATGTTCGTAATTTCCAGTACTGAGTTTTCCTCCTGCTCTACAGATGCCAGGTTTGATTGAAATACAGACATCAAAGAGTGCGTGAACCACAAATATGCTTCCGAATATGGGTTTTCAAAAAATGTCTTCAGTATGTAAGGCGGCTGATTTTGGAATAAAAAATATTCTTTGAGAGCAGGAAATAACTGCAACAGTCTCTCTACTGCTGGGAACAAACTTAGCCATCTTGTTTTGCTGTGATTAAGTAAAGGTTGATAATTAATTTCGACGTAGTCACAAAACTCTTTTAGGGCTTCAGTTCTCACTGGGTAAATAGAAAAATAATTAAAAATTTTCATTATAACTGACTCCACATCTACTCTCATTGAATCGACACTATGATGAAGGCTGTTATGAATAATGTGGGCAGGACAACCAATTCCGATAAGGTTGTTATTCTTGAGATTTTGCTTTAAGAGGGTATAAATATTATGACCGGGATTTCTATTAACTCCTCCAAAATTAACATTTGCATTAGCGCCTATAAAGGCAACACACTTTGAAGTTAACCCGTGGTTTTTAAGAGTCTGAAACAAATAGTTAGTTACTGTCTCCGAATTTTCATTTGGCATGCTACGCAAATCAAGAATTTTTGTTTCAATGCCGTGTTCAGCCCAGTTATAATATTGAATTATTATGGGGAACAGTTTTTCCGAGCCATGATTGGTGGCGTCTGTAGCAATTGAAATGGAGGTTATATTTTGTAAAGTGTCACTTATTTTAGAAATTGTGTGTGGAGCTATCACATGGTTTATAATAGCTACAGTCTTGGTTCTAGCACATTTTAAGTTTTTGGCAATTTCTGAATCGTCGAATACTTGTCGTGTCAATGTAGCCGTACAGGCCATCGATTTGTACGACTGGTGGTGTTTGATGGTGTGAAACGCAAGAGTTCCCGCCGCAGCATTCGCTTTCTTAATAACATCTGAAGCTAATGGGGGAAAAAATGTTGTAACTTTTGATGATGAAGCTGAAACTCGAACCATCTTCTTGTGCTTCTCAGTATCAACATGGCGATCTAAAGCAACACCACCCTTGTTGCTGACATCAACGCAATCACAAACGAGACACTTAACATCATAGTCATCGCGACCTTTCACAAAACACGGGAATTTTGTCTTTAAAATGTCAGTAAATTTGCACTTTCGCTTATTAGAACTCATCACTATGATATGGGCCACACAATTATATTACAAGTCACTAGTTTAGTGAAAGAAGTGGACGGTGAATAGGATGTAACGCGCGCACGATTGTCAAACGAATGAAACGTCCTCTCACAAACAGAATATGGGGACTGGCTTAGCGATGGGGACGGGTGAAAACAACAGAAACGAGTGACTCACTCGAGTCATAGACTCGTGGTTGAGCAAACATTTCGTGTCGGTTCGGTTACATTCGTTCTCAGCTGTTCACTTGTTCCCCCCTTTCCAGTCCACTCCGTATTCCATTCCAATTCCAATCCCCTCTACTTTTCTCGTTTACTACCTTTTTCTACTTTCTTCTACTCTATGATATGATAGTTTCTTTGTGCATGTGTGTGTGTGTAGCAGTGTAAACCCAAAAAGGAGGACACTTTAAGGTGGATGGAGGACATTATATTTTAATTGAAAAAGGAGGACATGTCCTCCTTTTGGATACCATATGGTAACCCTACTTACAAATAACAACCAGGATGTAAAATATAGTGAAAATATAATATTTACAAGTCACACTTATGGTTAATTTTTACTTACTACATATTCATATTTAGGTGCCATAAACTCTTCTTTTTATATAACATGATATATCTTGGTGATGTTAAGTGTTCAAAGTCTTTATCTTTTAAAACAAATCAAGTCACTTAAGTTCGAAAGTAGCCTAGGATATAAATGAATAATTAAATTTTCCATTTAAAAATTAATGCTCATCTACAACGACCTTTTAAAGTTGTTCCAGGCTTTGTTTATTTCTTTCCGTGAATCAGAATCAATCTTGTATGATGTACCCAATTGAGAAGTTACCTCTGGAGGTTTTATTAAACAAAGTAGATGAACTGGTGGTACAGGACATTTGTCTTCTTTTTGAGGCCAAAAAAAGTTTCAGCTGGACCATAGGGATGCATAAATAGGACATCATAATCACCTTCTTCCTCTTATACACTGAACCATTCCAATCCACCAGTTGCTTTCATAAACACAGGCCACGAAAGAGTGGAGATTTGGTTCTACAGCTGGTGCTGTTTACGATGTCTTCATTTTTTTTTTAGTGATGTCTTCATCACTTTGATGACTTGCAACCATTTCTTCATTATCTTAATCAGGTTTTACCTCTAATATTGATTTTCTACAGTTACTGCATAGCAGCTTCCCCGGGACCAAGATGATGTTTTTATTTTCCTTAACATCCTTTGTTTTTTGTAATGTAATTACCCTAAGATTATTTTTCTTTGTCAAGGGAACAGAATGTCTTTGAAATGGATCACAACAGGCTTTTTGGTTTTTTTGAAAATATTTTAAAAAATAGCACAAATGGTGAGAACAAATTGTGTCTTTTTCACAGTACTGATTGTTTGTACGCCAACTCAAAAGTTCTACATCTTCTTTAGACAATTCATCAGAAATCACATAAATATCCCTGCTCTTTGTTAATGATGTATTTTCACAGGAAGAGTTTAATAAAGTACCCACAGTACATATAAAACTCGGTCTATACTCACTACTACACGCCATAACTTCCATGGTTAAGAAAAAACAATAAATTGTTAGGGTATGTACTAAAATCACTCCACAACACACTACAACACATCACATATCACACATGATGTCATTACAATGATATGATTTTTACTGATTTAAAGTAAATAAAACTGAGAAACAAATTAGACACTTAAAACATTATGCAACCTATAACATTAAGAAACCTATACTATTGTGAATAAAGCAAATGATGTTAACTAGACCAGAGCAAGCTGTATACTGAAATAAGGCTGCAAGGGATTTTGGAGATGGAGGAGGATTCATGTTCAGACTTGTCATTTCATGTCATAACAGGAGTAAGACACACCAGTGTGCACATGACCAGTGTGTCCCTACAAACTGAGTTTTGTTTTTCTTAACTGTAATAAACTTCAGATTATGTCTTTAGAATGCTTAATAATTACATAACTTAAAATGCCTCCTTATAGCTAAAAAATATATTTTAATGCTTTGATTTATTTGATACAGTTAAAATAAAAATTACTACAGTTGCATGAAAAATAAAAAAATGTTTAAAATACTGCAGCATTATAGTTTATTTATTGCAATATTTCAAAATGTTTTAATTTTATAAACATTATTTTATAACAATATATTCATTCATCTTCACTGTTAAGACGGATTGTACCAAATTATTTCAATATTAAACAAACATAAAAACTCACCAGTAAGTTTTGTTTAAACATTTCAAAAATAATGTTGTACTCTTTTCAAATAAGTGGGAATGTTTAGTTGTATATGTTTAACTGATCTCTTGTTTAAGGCAATCCAAAAATTTCTTCCTCATTACAAAGAGACATCATACCATAAAAAATTATTCATTTGAAGTATGCCGCAACTAGTATATATGTACAAAGTAAATGCAAATGGACCTTGTAAGTTGTATTTTCAATATATTTTAGCTCTATAGTGCTATATTTAAGAAGAACTTTTTCACTCTCTAATTTTTTAAATACAAACTGTCTTTGTTGAACATACCATTTCCGCAACACGCAAAAAAAATTATTAGATTTACATTGTAATAAAACTCTTTAAACTCAAAAACCCACCAATATTATTTCATCATTTGAAAGGGAATTTCATGCTCTTTTCAGTAATATATGGTTGTATTAGGGTATCTGGAGAGAGATTTTAGCCACAGATATTTTTCGATATATGCGTCACAACTTTGAAAGAATATTTATTTTTATATATACGAATAATTTTATCCATGATGAAAAATCATAATGCCAATACTTATAGTAACATCTGATTCTCCATACAATTTAGGGCAAATGAATAAATTTTGAAGCCTCTAGCTCAATAAATATTGATTTTACATAGAAAAGCCCAAATACATACAAGCTGGTTTCCCACTCAAATTGTCCTCCGAAGTTCAAATCTCTTAAAACTTTAAACGACCATAATTCTGAAACTACTTGTTAGAATTGGATGAATTTTGGATTTTTTCTCATTTTTGTATTCACATAATGTGAACAAATTTTCATTAAAATCTGTGACAGTGGGTGTCGGCCCCTGGATGATTTGGCATGGAATGGCCCATATCCGTAATCGAGTAAAGTCTGTGTGCTAAGGTGAGCATGATCAAATACTAGCAAATAAATAACTGTTTACATTATTGTTTTGATTTTTTTTTTAATTAGGTAAATTAACATTCACTTTAATTTATTTATGTATTTATTTATAGTATTTAAGTATTTTATCAAGAACTGCTTTGGATCTTAACCTATTCATCCACAACTCTGCTTTGTATCCTGCATGTCACTGCACTGGCAGAACTTGATGTGCTCTAACTTGATATACATTTCAATAGTGAGACTGGCATTTGGTAACACACAACCAGCTAATATCAGACACTTTTTTTTATAATATAAGAGATTAGTCTATAATATTATTATTGCCTACTGTGAATATGCAATTTGGTCACACAGACCTTAATGTCAAAAGTAGTCAGTTTTACCTCCCAAAAAGTGCTAAAAATCAAACAAGGAACATGGATATCTACTACACACGTGTCTGAAAGTACTACACATTTTCAAGAATCTATAGAAAAATGTTCTCTAAACAGATTCTCACGTTTCAAAGATTGTGAGACTTGATCAAATAATTGGGGTTGGGGGACATGATGATGAAGACAGAATGTTTGGTATACAGTATGTTGTTTACAAGCAGGCAAATACATATTCCTAATGCTTGTGAAAAGAAACAAAATCGCATGCATATGGAACGCATGTGTGATATGGATGTACGATTTTACTGTAACTGTGTATTACACAGAGCTTGACTAACTTGAACTGAAAGGCCTCAAAAAAGGAAAGCCAATCCAAAAAAGGGTGAAAAATCTAATAAAAAACTTGAATTCAGTAAAGACATTTATTATTTTATTTTAAATATTTCTCATACAGATGTATTACATTCTGTAGAAAATGATCACTTACGTTCCGCTCTCTTTCAACAAACCATCTCAACTCTTCAATATAATTTGATGCTCTTGAAGCCACTTGACTCAGTATCTCTACAAGGTCTAGTTGCATCTGAAGATGCATTATTATATCTTTTTTTTGGAATATCAGCCACAATCTCTGTACAAGCAAAGTTTTCACCCATGTTTACAAACATAATGTACTTCTGTCTCATGTCCAATACCCTCTAAATTGTCCATGGCAAATATGACTTCTCTAGCATTTTCAATCTTCCCTTTACCTTCAATAGTATAGCAAAATTGAAAGTTAAGGGCATGGAATGCGCGAAACGGTTACGGTCAGAGGGGAAAGGCGATGTGGATGGAGTCGCTGTGAGATGTGAGAAGAGAACTGTTGTTATCAGTGACACTGCTGCCAACCTATGAATATTATTTCTAATGGTACCATAAACTCGCTACTGTTAAGGTTTTTTTGTAAATGTGTCACCACAAATCTCTATCTGTGTGTGTGTGCTTACAGTCACACAGCTGGCTTTAAAAAAAGAATTAGGTATACGTTTGTTTCCGACGTAAATCAAATAATAATAATATTGTAATTGTATTACTATACAAATCAATCAAATGATATGTACTGTTCACACGTATCGGAATTTGTTGCTGTTACATATCAGAATATTTTATAAACATATCTGAGTATTGTTTGGTTCTGTCATTGTGTACTGGTGAGACGTAAAAAACTACAGCCTTTCTGACCGTTCTTATCACAATGGAATTTGCAAAGTGTATACTTCCACTCCTTAATTACACTCAACTATCTCTAGAGTTTATCATTACATAAATGAACGCGTTCTTCATATTGTAACAGTACATATACTCACAAAAATACAAACATCCGCAAGTAGCAATCATAATCGAGAAAAGGCCATCAGAACAATTAAAATTGAATTTTAAAGGAAGAAGAAACCTAAATAATAAACTAAATGAGAAGAATAAAGAGATAAGCAGTAAGAAATAATGGACTACGAAAGAAATGAATACAACTGACTAAAGACAAGACCAACGCTGACCCAATCTACCCAATACATCAGACAGTGAGAGGAAGACTAGAACATTAAGACAAAGGAAGATAAATTAAAGAAGGTAAATGAATTAAGTTAAATTAGGGAAGAACTGAGGTAACTCAACCAGGAGAACTAATAGATAAGGGAAAGAAAATAACAAATAAAGAAAAGAGAAAATAATACTCATGATTGAGGAAAAGGAATCAGTTTAAAACTAAGATACAAACCCTATTAAAAGACTTCACAATGACAGCAAACCGTTAACAAGACTATTATAAGTGACTGTGACGATGACCCTAATTTAAAATAAAAGTATAATGACCAGGAGAGTGAATTTAAAACTATGTATGGTACTAATATGATTAACAAGATGTAAAAACAACAACAAAATTGTATCTTATGTAATATGTATGTAGACGATATAGAAACAGAGACATCAGAAAAACTGATAATCTCCAAGATTATTATAAAAATAATATAAAAGAAGCTGGAAAATAAATACCAGACAATAACTAATAATTAATAGTATTAAGACACTTAAATTATCGTGTAAAAAGCATAGAAATAAAACCACAAGATGGAACTCATTGTTGCAAGGCAGTATAGTACACACATAACCTAGTCACTAGCAATTTTCATTTATAATGACAAGAATTGATAATAAAAATGTTATCAATCCCTATTCTGTTATAGTGTAATTAAACTAGATGTTATAAGGGTCATACCAGTACCAAGACTAGTTTACCAAGGAAGGATTTATATTGTGATTGGTGTAAATCAACAAACTGAAATGGACAGAATAGGATTTACCCAATAAACAATCTAAAAAACCTTTAAGAAGATCAATATACGAGAAAGAGGTTAATACCAGTATAATCAATAAGGTATAATACCACTGATAGAATATAAACCAATAATTAGTAGAATAAAATTGAGTCTTAATAATGAAAATTAAAAGTACTTGTCATGCAGCACTAGATGCAAGAAATAATGATAAATTAACAGCAAGTGAGAATATACTGGTAAAGCCATTGTCAAACTTTATAGTTATGGTAATGACCATACTATGTGAGAAACAATGACTTAAAAAACAATTATGTAATTTCTAACAAAAAATAATACATGTAACACCCTAGAATACAAACTAGGAGTGATTATCAAGACTAAAATGAACAAAATAATGATGGAATAACTGAAACTGAGATGATCAGGAGTTATAATGATCATTTCAGAATAAATGTGTCAAAATAGAAATGGTTAAGAAACCACTATTAAAAGACAATAAGTAAAACTAACTGATAGTGTCATAGGCCAATATGCCTAGCCACTGTATTGGTAAAGTTAATTAGAAATAAGTATTTTCTTGTGTCAAGAGTAATATTGTAATAGTGATAAGAAGTTGTAGACAACAATTATGAGTAATAAGGTTGCAGTAAAAGTAAGGAGTAATAATGGAAAAATGTAATTAAAATATAGTAAATAATATTGAGTCAGGCCTAAAAAGACAAAAACAAATTTTATCAAAATACAACCTTATAAATGATTGTAAACAGTTCATACTCATCTATTAGCAAGGAATAATCACCGTTTATTGAAATGTAATAATATAAATTACTAAAACGAACCTTATATTACGTAAAAAACTAATAAGAGATATTGGTAAATTTAATTTTGTTAATAAGGATCAAACTCATATGGAGTGGGGATCCAAAATATCCGTCTCAAAGAATCCTGAACAATGGTAATAATGAATTGTTAATTAGAGCAAAAATAAGGGAATAATGTTAATTATAAAGATTTAATAATTTTCCAGCCCTTGGGCGTCATCTTGTAAAACAATTTCTTATAATCTCAAAACCAGGCGAAAGACGCGTTGAAGGCATCTATTTTGCCAAGATATACCGAATGGTCATGAAAATTAAGAAAATTAACCAATCAGCGATCGTCATTAAGCATTAGATGCCAGATTCGGAAACTGAAGACACCCAGTCCATCACAGTACTTTGACGGAGAGGCCACGTCGCTCCTGCGAGCCATTTTTTAAGGAGAACCGACCAGCTGATGGGAACGATAACCTAAATAAAAGTGAAAGTGAGGTTATACCGAAAGTAAACAGTCGAGTTGATTTTTTTCAGTGAATTTTATCGGAGTATGTGTGCATAGGCAGTGTATTAATTATTAATAAAAAGTTAATAGTGCCAATAAAGAAAAAGGCACCGAACGCAAGTATAGTGACAATTATTAAATACTTAGAATAATTATGACATGTTTTCGATAAAAAATATTATCGATTACAATTAATGATATTATGTCAATTGAACAAAACAAGGCTTGGGACCTTATTTAAATGAACAATTTTAATAATCATTATCAAGAAGAATAAAAAGACAAATGACTTTACTTATATCAATGGTTAACTATTTTAATAAATAGCAGTATTTATAATGAAAAAAACAGTGTCATATGGACAATAAGAATCCAATGAATATAACGATAGCAATTAACTACTTTAAATAAAAAAGAGTTAACGATAATCGAACATAATTTTCATAATTGACCTGAGAAACGTTACTAGATATGAGGTATCAGTTAATTAATGATGAACTTTAAAAAACTTTGAACATTAGTATTCTAATTAAGTCGTTTGTTTTATGTTGTGTTTGTTAAAAATACTTAATACAGTTTAAGCATGCTAACTGGAAACATCCATTTACCTAATTTCATGTTATCCAATCTGATGAATCAGAGAGTTGTTTTATGAACGCTAAATGAATTTATAACCGTATCTTACGGATATTTTTTAAGAATGTTAATGAGTTGTTAGTAATTAAAGGTAACTGGTTATTAGTTAAACAAACCAGCTTTAACCTAAAATGTCGACAAAAGTCATATGTTGAATTTTCATGTTAGTAATTAAGAAGTTTTCAGTAATGTAATCACTCTCCTACTACTCAATAATTATGGTAGTCTTAATTCTTCATGTTTGTGTAGCTTGCAGTCTCAAAGAACCTACAATGTTTATAAAATAATCTAACCAAAAAATTAACATCCCACGTGACGATTATTAGAATCAGAATAGCAAACCCTGAGAAAAAATAATTTTAAAGAGTCTATCAGTAATGTCAAATGAATAATTTACAATACTATTGTGGTTTAACACAATTTCATTAATCTTATTGAGAAATAAAACATAATATTACCCAATGAAAGAGTTCAACAAATTATTTCAGTAGACTAGACTAGACGTTTCAGGTTAGGTAGGAAATTCGGTACTACTGGTGGCGGCAATTGAGATGGTTTAAATAATTTTGAAATTTAAACTCGCATCTCAATTCTACATTGTTAACAGAACTTCACTCCAAGTAAGTAAATTCCTAATAATGAAATCTAACTACAGCGAGAAATAAACATAGCCGTTTCGTCTCATCAACCGAAGAATGTCGAACTACAAACTACAAGTAAACATTTTTTTTAAATAAGAAGAGTTTCACCACAACTAATTAATTTTAATTATTTTCATACAAATTATTAAATAAATAAATAACAAAAATTAATACTAATAATAGAACTTTAAAAATTTAATACTTAGAGAATAGAGTGAGAGAGAATCTCGTCGCATTACAGATTGGCGCCGCAACTTGGGGCATAATAAATCCGAACACGAGACAGTTATTATCGTCTCATTACAGATTGACGCAACCAACGTGGAGCTTTTAACCCATACAGAAACACGTCTCATTACAGTATTAATTTAATTGCAAGAATCTTTTTAATCCTGGACAACAAAAAACTGTTTATAATTACTTCCTGTGCTTGACTATGAATAACTTTCCTGTCTTTGCTAGTTGAAGGAGAAGTATCGATTTCAACAAATCTCGTTACTGGATGATAACACAAATAATTACGAAAATAATAGAAATTAACTAAAAAATTAAATAAGTAATAAAAATGAGTGACTGTACGATACAATTAATAATAAATTGAAATAATAATAATAACAAATGCAAGAATGAGATAGTACGTCACACAGTAACTAACAATGTACAGGTAACTAAAATAACACAAGCAAGTTGGCAACATCTTCACTTGCATACCAGCTGATTCTCCGTTACCCTCCCACCATTCACAATTTCAAAGTGGACTCGTCCATCCATAAATTGGTTTCTGCGCATATGCCCTTAACTTTTCAATTTTACTGTACAAATATCTTTACAAAACCAGTTTTGTGTAACTTGGTCCCAAACTTGTTTAACTTCAGGTAACTTGTTTGAGTACCTGAAGGACATTTTTATGCCCTTCATGTTTTGTGCTGATCTAAGTATCCTGAAAGAATGTTTTGGGCTACAAATGATCTGTAAAAGTGCTTAAAATTTTATATTACACCTTCACCCATAGGGTGAACTACTAAAATTATGTTGACACACAACTTTTATATATATTTTCCATCACTGGAACACTGTTGTGCTATACCGTAGTCAATACAAAATTCTTGGTTACAAAACTTCTTGATGTTTTTAAAAGCCATCTTTCAAAAATTTCATCTACCATCTAAGTTTTCTCAATTGATTCATTATCAACAGTATTGTTTTTATATTTTTCAAAACATGTGGGTTGGCTTACCTCACAATAATTGGCAAAGACAGTTTTTCTGAGTCATCCATGTTTGCTTCAACTAAGAGTGTGATGTGCTCCTAGTGTGTTTCCACGATTACAACTTTTTCTTTTAAAAACAAGTGTTCTGTCAGAGATGTGTTTAAAGAATAAGCTCACCTCATCAATATTAAACATGTCTTTAATGCACATTAGAAATCATTGCAAATACCTCTTGTTTCCATGAATTTGTAGCTTCAACACCAACAGATCCATCTTCCAAACAAAGAATCCTTGAAAGAAATGTCATCCTGTCTATAAAACCATTGCGTCAACTAGTGTTGTGCTCAGCACAATTATTCCTTAAGTTACATGGGGATTTCTGTGCATGAATTCAAATTATGCATGTTTGAATTGTCAAATTTATCCAAATTCTACTATATTATTCTGTTACCTTCAGTTTACTTCATATTAAAATAATTTCAGTTTCATTGTACTCATGATTGTTTTTTAACAATAATCAGTAGCCTAGTATATACAATGAAAAGTAAAAGAACAATTTATGGGTTATTCAGAGGTTACTTGTATAATAATTATGGCATACTGTGCATGCTGCTCATTCACTTTTTAGTTTGAATATTGTGATGGCTTCATCTAGTCTGTATTTATTTCCTTGAAATTGCACAGGGCAATGAAAAATTAATTAAGTCCTAACTGATCATCATATGATTTCAAGAAGACAACTATTCACACTGTGGTAATCTGTTGACACTGATGAAGTATTTGTTTTATGGCAATAAATGTATTTTCATTCTTAACAGTATGAAAAAGATTACAAAACAGTGCAACTGTTTCACAAAATAAATGAGTTCTCAAATCGCTGCTTGTCATGTGAAACAATATCCAGTTTTTAGTATTTTAGATAATGCTCATTGCTCAGTTAACTATGCCAAAATTTCATTTGAAATATAGCTACACGTATTTGTGTTGACTGGACCACCTACATTCATGAGGTTCGAGTTCTCAGCATTGTATAGAATAGTGTGAAGTTTGGTTCTTCATATTCACAGCCATCTCTGAGGTGTATTATAGCTTGTGAATTATGCTCAGTAGTCTGGCGAACTAATAACAGCCTGCCAGTGACATGTCACCACGCCAATAATGAGGTAAGAAGTGTTATGTTTCCATTTCCAACCTCTAAAAGTGGTAAGACACCCGGCAGAAACTCACATTAATATGACAATGAAACATTGAAGGTAACAAAGTAATAGTATATAATTAACGATTTTAAGTTAAGATTTGTATACAGTTAAGGAATCGTTAAGTGTCAAGAAAAAAATGCATTGTTTATTTATTGTTTTTATGCTTTACTTTCGTAAGTTTAAAGTTAAACAATACATAAATAATGCTGTATACACATTCTGTAGGAATAATATGTTAAACAAAATTAAATCTTGGTAAACCACTCTGCGTGTTTTTGTATACAGATATTAATTTTGTACAGTTACATTATTTAAAAAAACGAAAACAAAACATAACCAAACTTCCGCAAGTGTTCAAGAACATTTAAAAATCATGTACCTGTTTCTACACGAAAAAATACAAGTAATAATGTTTTTGAACCATAGTTTAAATTACTACAATTTATTATATAATTCTTTGCATTTTTTAAATTCACGGACTCTTAATAATAAACTAACCTGTTCTCTTGAGGACAACGTAGAAGTGTCTTCATCATCAAACTTGTCTAAAATGTCGTCTATAATCAAAGGTTTACTTGCATTACAAAATATGTCTGCAGTTGAATTTGCCATAGCAGGTACACCATCTCATTAAAAAAAACTTTTAAATTGACTCTGTACGTACACATACGAAAATTCTATATTCTATAACCACAGACACCAGTCTTGAATGTGAAGTAAAAATATCGATATAGCCAAACTATCGATATCACGTAAATAGAGAGTTGACAATAGTATCGATAATGATTTAGAATAACGTATTTTGTTGACCTCGTTTCTTGTAGACAGCAAGACGGACAAGCGTCTACGGAACCAACATCCAAGCTGATGGTGACCAATCTGGCGACGTGGTGGGGGCACTAGAGGGGAAAGTGCCTAACCGACAGTGACACCGACACACGAGTCACCTGGCGGGCTCAGCTGATACTTGTCAGCTGATTTTGGTAAGTTTTTACCGCGCGCGCTTTTGTATCTATTTTGGATGCGTGCTTGTGTAACCAAGTTAAAGGTAAGAATTGTCTTCTATCATGTTTTCAAAATAATTATATTACAAATATATTTACTATATAACAAACATTATCATGTTAAATTGCTAAACTCAATATCAGCAGCGATTATTTCTGTCTTGATGCGTTTACATATCAAATGTAAAACTAAAAGCAATTAAAATATCTGTATGGAGAACCATACATTACTTCCATGTTCAAAGGTTTATATTTAAAATCATAATGGAAATGAAATATTTCCACAGAAACTACTTCTTTCTACTTATAGATTCAGCCTGACCACAGTACTGTGTGGTCACTAACGTATACCACCTTACATTATCGCACTCGATTTTCACTCATGATGACAGTCGATGGCACTGCCGAAACGTCTGGTTTTGCAGATAACATTGTACTTTGCTCAAACAGCCCGGGAAGAAATTTTTACACTAAACTACTTCTTTGTTGCCGATAACGTACTACACATATAAAACGTTGCAGGTAAACTACCCCTTCTTCTCCACCGATCTTCACCAAAATCAAAAGACCTTGAGTGCTCTACACATTAGGGACGTATGCAAAAAATTATTTGATTCTGTTTGACTTTACAGCAGTTATCGTTCGTCATAGAAAATATCGGTATGGAGAACCATACATGACTTCTCTAAGATTTATATTTAAAATCATTTTCAGCCAAACAGCCAGGCTGTGTCTTACCTGCCTTTTTATTGCTGTATTAAATGAAAAATATTATATTACATTAAAATGAAAAAATTATAACTTTATTGCCTGGCAACAAAATTATTTTATTTTTAACAATTACCATTGTTTCAAAAAGTTTAAATAAATTTTCAAGTACTTTACTCTTGTTAAAACGTAAAAGGTTGCAGGTAAACTACCCCTTCCCCTTAACCGATCTTCACCAAAATCGAAAGTCATTGAGACCTCTACAATTCAGGGAAGTATGCAAAAATTTCTTTGATTCTGTTTGAATTTGCGGCTGTTATCGTTTGCCATAGAAAATACGCTTGATAAAAAAACGTTGCAGGTAAACTACCCCTTTCCCTCAACCGATCTTCACCAAAAACAATAGGTCTTGAGAACTCTACAATTTAGGGCTGTATGCAAATAATCTTTTGATTCTGTTTGAATTTGCGGCTGTTATCGTTTGCCATAGGAAATACCCTTGTTAAAACATAAAACGTTACAGGTAAACTACCCCTTTCCCTTAACCGATCTTCACCAAAAACAATAGGTCTTGAGTACTCTACAAATCAGGGCTGTATGCAAAACATTATTTGATTCTGTTTGAATTTGCGGCTGTTATCGTTTGCCATAGAAAATACCCTTGTTAAAAAAACGTTGCAGGTAAACTACCCCTTTCCCTCAACCGAACTTCACCAAAAACAATAGGTCTTGAGAACTCTACAATTTAGGGCTGTATGCAAATAATCTTTTGATTCTGTTTGAATTTGCGGCTGTTATCGTTTGCCATAGGAAATACCCTTGTTAAAACATAAAACGTTACAGGTAAACTACCCCTTTCCCTTAACCGATCTTCACCAAAATCAACAGATCTTGAGAACTCTACAATTCAGGGCTGTATGCGAAACATTATTCGATTCTGTTTGAATTTGTGGCTGTTATCGTTTGCCAAACAAACAAAATTACCCTTGCTAAAAAAAAACCGTTGCAGGTAAACTACCCCTTTCCCTCAACCGATCTTCACCAAAAACAATAGGTCGCGAGTACTCTGCAAATCAGGGCTGCATGCAAAAAATTATTTGATTCTGTTTGAATTTGCGGCAGTTATCGTTTGCCATAGAAAAAAAATCTACAGACAGACACACAGACAGACAGACACACAGACAGACACACACACAGACACTTTTCGGAAAACGACTTTTTTTCATGTTTTGAGTGTAGTAGAATCAGAATCTGCAATAATCTCGAACACGATTTTTTTTGCCATCACCATACTTCCATTCCTTAAGGAATATGGAAGTAAAAATTACCCTTATTAAAACATTAAATGTTGCAGGTAAACTACCGCTTTCTCTTAACTGATCTTCACCAAAATCAATAGGTCCTGAGAACTCTACAATTCAGGGCTGTGTGCAAAAAATTATTTGATTCTGTTTGAATTTGCGGCTGTTATCGTTGGCCATAGAAAAAAATCTACACACAGAAACTTTTCGAAAAATAACTTTTTTTCGTGTTTTGAGGGTAGTACATGTATACATGTCCATGTATTTGATGTCATTTTGATCAATTTTGCTGCAATTGTAATCAATGTTATGGAACAAACAAGTAACAAATAAGTACACTGTGTGTGTGTGTGTGTGTGTGTGCGCACAGGTGCATTCTCATTACATTCAGTTACTTGATATGTAATGCTTTCACAATTGAAATACATTTCAGTGAGATAACAATTGGATTCGTTCCAGGGAAATGTAAAATTCCTGTTACAACCACACAATTTCTTGTAAAAGTAGTTCTTGTTGACTTTTCCTTATACAGCAAGATGAACAATATAATTCACAAGTCTAACCACTCTTTCCTCCTCAAAACACTATTTAAAAAAAAAAAGTGACTAACAAAAGATCTGAGTATTCCTTCTTCTAGTTTGTTTGCCAATAGAACTAAAATTAGTGTATACAAATATAGTATTATTTTTTGTACATTTCAAATTTTGGGACACCAGGTTTCAAAAAGTGGGGCAAAAGTTTGACAAAATCACAAATTCCATGTGGGACATCGATTAAAGAGAATTTTAACGAAAATCTGAATATACTGTACAGTTTTAGAAATTTCAAAATTCTTTGACCCCATGGCTCAAAAATGGAATCAATAATTTGAAAAAAGTGTAAAAATCCATCTAGCTGTTAGACTAAAAGAAATTATAACACACATTTAACTGTGTGGAATTTATACTATTTATTGTATGATCGCTCTATAATACTGTTACTTTACTAAACAAAAATTAGTCAGTCTGCCTGTACACCCATATTGCTGAGTAATAATACAGCAGTCTTGTCTGGCGTCTCTGGGCCCCCCCCCCACACACACACACACAGTTGCTATGTAGCTGATTTCTCTCTGGCAGTGGTGAAATGTCAGTTCTGCCATGGTCAAAAGCATAACAGGCAGCAGGCCTAATGTTTGAAAGAAAAGAGAATAAGAAGAATTATCTTGTAGACATTTGTAATTTTTAGTTATTTTTAGAAACAAAATTTAATGTTTTGTTTAATGGGCAGTTAAGAATACTATGTGTGTATGTGCGTGCGTGTGTGCGCACGCGTGCACAACTTTTAATCTGAACAATAATCTGCTGTTAGAACCCAGCTGCCAGAAGTGGAACATGTGGTAGAATAGCACAATGCAGCAGTTCTGTATTCCCAAACTGTCACTTCAGAAAGTATATTAAACAAAATACAGGACCATTATGGGAAGAATAAATAAAGTTTAGTTGTTACCGTTTCATCTGAAATTTGCTTATTAAATTTAAGTTCAATGAAAACAATGCTATGTTTATTTTCAGATGAGTACTACTGCCGTAAAATGTGATTTATGCAGCAAAGAGTTCAGTAAGAGTTCTTATTGTAAACGGCATATTAAAATTGTTCACAAAAGAAATGCCAAAGGGGAGCAAATTGAAACAGCTACATTCACTTGCACTTTGTGTAACAAACAGTATTCCCAAAAACATCATTTGCAGCGACACATCAAATCAACCCATTCTACTGAGCCAAAACAAATTTATAAATGTGATATGTGCACTTATACAACAATTCACCAGTATAATTTAAAACTTCACATATTAAGTTTAAAAATACATAAGAGTGGATCCTTAGCACGATCTTTCATGTGTACTCTATGTAATGCAAAATACAAGCATAAACATCACCTCACAAACTATGAAAGAAAACATCATAACATTGGAAAACCACTTCTGGTTGAAAGACAATGTCCTATTTGTAAATTCATAACAAGGAGACCACGGGGACATAATGAACAGAAAATTTACAGTCATTTTGAAAATGTACATGGCATTTTTATGAAGTTTGAACATCACAGTTTTGATTCTGTCGATGAATTTAATGCGTGGAAACAAGAAATTGAAAAGAAAACAACATGTTTTTTTAAACAAACGTCAAATGGAAATGTATCTGACGTTTACCGATGCCACAGAAGTGGTTTTTACAGGAAACGAGGACTAAACAAACGCCACTTAAAAATTATGGGAAGCTGCAAAATAAATGGGTTTTGTCCAGCAATGATCAAGATGAAAAAATTAAAAAATGGCACTGTACATGTCTCATTTCTTTTAACACGTTGGCCATAAAAATGAGTTAAAACATATTCACTTGACAAAGAAAGAGAGAAACCAAATTGCAACTCACTTAGCAAGTAAAATACCCCATGAGGAAATTTTAAAAGATATCAGGTGTTCTATATCAAATTGTGAATTACAAAGAATTCACCTAGTGAACAAAAAAGATATTATAAATATTGAAAAAGGCTTCAATCTAAATGATGAAGCCATAAAACATCCATTTGACCCTGTAAGCATCGAGGCTTGGGTTGAAGATCTTAAAACATCTAAGGACACTGCCTTAGTGGTTTATAAACCACAAGGTGTAAATAGTTTTGAGTTTCCTCAACTGAAAAAAGAAGATTTTTTGTTAATATTTATGACCAACGCACAAAAAACTATACTACAAAAGTATAGTAGTGACGTAGTGTGTATTGATGGCACCCATGGCCTTAATAACTACAACTTTCAGTTATACACACTTCTAACAATGGACGGAACCAGAGAAGGGTTTCCTTGCACTTTCATGTTCACGAACAGAGGGGACGAAACCGTTATAATGATTTTTTTTGATCAAATAAAGTCTGTATTAGGATGTATTACAACCCATACATTTATGTCTGACATGGAAGACACATTCTATTCCGCATGGTGTAAAACAATGGGGCCTTCAGACAACCGTATTTATTGTACGTGGCATGTGCTAAAAGCTTGGAGGACCAATGCAAACACAAAAATTAAAATAAAAGAAAAACGTGACAGTGCATTTAAAACTTTACAGACTTTGTTATATGAACTGGATACAGACACTTTCCAAAAAATGCTCCATGAAGTGTTAAGGAGACTTCATGGTGATGAACAAACACATTCATTTTATGAATATTTTAAAAAACAATACATTAACAAAGAACAATACAGGTCATGGGCCTACTGTTATCGTGTTCATTTAGGAATAAATACAAACATGGCAGTAGAAAATTTTAATAAAATATTGAAATATTTTTACCTAAAGGGAAAACACATCAAACGACTGGACAAGACAATTTGTGCCATTTTACATCTACTGAAAGATAAAATGTTTGATTTGATAATTAAAATGAAAAAAGGAAAACTTGTGAAAAAATTGCAAGTTTTAAGAAATAGACACAAAGCTAGTATGTTGTTGGACGCAGAGAAAGTGTTGACAACTTTAGATGACAAGTGGCAGGTCTTGTCATCCACACAAACAGAATTTTATACTGTTAAACGGATTAAACACTGCAAATCATGCCTTTTACAGTGCATACACTGTAACTCTTGCTTTCATGAGTTTGTGTGTTCGTGTATGGACAGTGCCATACGAAACAATATGTGCAAACATATTCACCTTGTTTGTAGAACACTAAACAATAGGATCCCTGAGGAAAGGGAGAATGAAGAACATATGCTTATAATAGATCTTCCAAAGGACGGAGATATTATGTTAGAAGAAACCGTTGTAAGTGAAGCAAGCAGGCCTAAAAGTAAAGACACAGAAAAGAGCATATCTTTAAATAATGAAAGAATGAAACTGTTTGAACACATTCAAGAGATTCAGAAAAACCTACAAACTGTTGAACAGTTTCAATATGCAAACAAACAGATGAGACAGTTAATACTGACAATGAAAGCTATGAAGTCATCTGCTGAAAGGAGCTTAAAGGTATGTATAATTTTCAGTCAGATTATCCACTTTATTTTGTAGTACAGTCTAATCCAAACTACCTACTCATCAACTTATCTGTCTTCTCACCCACCTACACAAACCATCCACCCACCCATCTATCCAAATTTTAGTCTATAGCTTTACTTAGGATATCTATTCACCTACTCTTCTATTCAGATAGACACTCACATACCGGTTTATCTAATCATCTACTCATGTAGCCTACTTACTGAATTATTTATCTATCCATCCATCTACCCATCCTTTAATTGCTAGTCAGTACTGATTGTTTGTGTGTTTACATTAGATTTATAATTATTAAGTTCACTGAAATAATTCTAAAATCTTATCGTACATATTTTTTCCAAATTGTTCTTATAGCAGTAGATTAAAATAAATAAATAAATTTCTCTTAACACCAGCCACAAAACTAAATCTGGGCATAAAGATAAATATGTTTTTGATTGTATTTTTACTGTGTCAGTTTTTTGCTAAACAAGTTTTGAAAACTTTTTTTACTAATTTTATTAATTACAAAAAAATAACAGTTAAGTAGGTATCATTAAGTGAACTCATGTTACCAAAAGTAAATCCACCCTTACCAGTCGACAAATTTAATACAATTAGTTTTAAGTGTACTACAAGCGGGACATGTTTACTTTAAACTACGCAACGAGAACTAGATGTAGTTAGATTTTTTTCTTGTAGTGTTTGATAAGTTTTTTTGCGTTGCAGGTCACCGAAAACATTGGACATAACATGAATATACAAAAACAGAGACGACAATTCACAACAAAACACAAACGGTTACAAAAGGACACTAATTCCAAGGAGCAAATCCAGGCAATTGCTTTGGATTTGCTTGTTAATAATGAAATTACATTAAGGTACTACATGAAAATTGAAATTTTTATTATTAAATAGAATAATATAATAAATGTTAAAATATGCTTACATTAAGGTAATATTTATTATTAAGAAAAATCGTTACAAGAAAAATCGCTGCATGTGCCAACCAATTAATTTCTTATAAAACCGCCAACTAAATTTCTTACAAAAACGCCAATATCACGAAAACGAAAAAGCCGATTTTATTGAAACAAAACCAGAATAATATTTGGAATTTTCTATAATTTTCACTCGCTGACACCATATAGCTATCTCTCATAAAACGAAAGTTTATCGCATGCCGAAAATTTTACTACATGAAAATTAAAAAAGAATCTTCATGACGTGGAACCATCTGAAGACTCTGTTTTTGAAAATTGTTAAAACTATCGGTTAAAATTTATGCTAAAACCATCCTCAAACTTCAATAAACACGGTGGTGAAAGAATTTTAAAAATCAGATCAGCTGTTACTGTGTAATACAAAAGTCACAGATACGTTTGATGTCTGCAATAGAGGAAAAAATGTATACAGTATGTATATATTGTAACATTGTATTTTTGTACCTCCCATTATAGCCCAAAGAATATATAATTGTAGAGAAAAGTACCAAATAGTATAAAATGGACCTTAGATAAACTATAATATATTATTGATCACTGTTAAGATTACTATGTTAAATAAAACCAATGTTATGGGGTCACTTACCTTGAATGACTATGTTATGATTACATTAGATATAGGATATCAGAGTTAATGAAATTCAAGGATGTTCAATATTGAGTTGATTATGTTAATATTTTAATGTTACATGATTACTGAATAATATTATAGTATACTGAAAGATTATAGTATATTGTGAATTAATAAGGTAAATGTTGTAAAACACAGAAAAGTACCAAAATAGATGGGGTTGCAACATTCCTTATAGCACATAAAATAAAATTATAGCACATTATACAACTATCTATATTATAAAAGAAACTCTATTCTTTATTATATCTAAACCACGATTTAAGAGTGGACAGTAAAAAGATATAAACTATTAACATTCTCAGTTTTAGTCTTAACCTAAGCGCATTGTATTTTTATAACCTACATGCTGTGCACTAATTTTATAAAGCACTCTGTGATTATATTCCACAAAGGTATTTTGGTACTTTTCCGGTTTTTTTCTTTGTGTTTATTCCGTGGTCAAACGAATGCACAATAAATAATTATATTTATTACTGAAGTATATAATTAGCGATCCCTGACAACAAACTGCTGACATTACCAACTGAGCAGCCGGAAATAATTAACGAATTGTATTCAATAATATAACTTTATAAGATTTTGAATATAAACCAAGAAAAATAAAATATATTATTTAATAATAATATCATTGCAAGTTTTCCTTTATTTTAGCTGCAAAGATAATAATATAAGTGGTCATTCCTCATTCATATAACAGAGTACCGAAGTATCACAGAAGGCGTAAGTTGGCGAGCCTGCCGCTGAAACTGGTGTGGCGAAAATTTGAATTAATTAGTGAGGAGTTTGATTCTATTATAATAAACTTACTATTATAATTAAAATTTTAAGAAAGGAAATAAAAGGATATTATTTTACTAATTAATTTAGTAACAAAACAAAACTAATTTTTCTGGTATTACTTTACATATTAATTGACCCCCAAACTAGTGGGACTTAGAACATTTCTACATCAACAAATAAAAATAAATATTACAATATGCAACACATATATTTATACATTCCTTTTATTCCTTATTAATATGTCTCTCCCTGAAGTGGATGAAACTGATTTGATACTTTCTTCACGCTGCTACATTATATGGAATATAATTATCTAATTGTAAATTGTGATTTTTGTTGTTAATTTACTAATTGTTATTTACTAATTAATATGCCTAATTTTATTTTACAGGAAATAATAAAGAATTTTGAAAAACTAGGACATAAAACATCAAGGTACACAGATAGAGGCTCAATAATTTGTGCTCTTGCAACTAAAAACAACAAAATTTATGCAAATGCGGATTACCGAAAGGGAGGCGAAGTATATGGAATCAACTGACAACTAGGAAACATTTTCTTGGCAACATATTTTTCATCAAGATCTCATTAACAATTATGTTTGTGTATATGAGTACTGCAAATACTGAAAGATTAATCAGTATATTTCATTGGTCTAAAGGCAAAATGTACTCATTGTTCCTGTTATGTATGTGTACCAGTTTTAAGAAATTAATTTAAATTTAGGTTTAGTAAATATGATAAACTAGACTGTCAGATGTGCTTGTGAAGTACAAGCAAGTTGTAAAACACTCTTTAGCTTTAGCATTCTTTGTCAGTGCTTGTCATACAAAGATCTTTAATAAATATTATAACCACTCGTTTCTTATCTCACGTTGGATTCGTCAATCTGTAACGTTAAATTCTGGTCGTATCTGTAAAATGTGTACACGTGTTTTTTATGTGTAGAAAGTGTTAGTGTGGTGTGTTCGTCTCACACCTGTCGTTACATTAATGGTTGTTGATACCGAAGTCCATAGCGTGGTCTCAACTATCAGTACAACCTACCTGTTTATTCATAGGGGTTGCGAGTCCCAGGTGGCACCAAATTCTTTATTTCAAAACAATTAAATTTGTGAATTAACTAGTTAGATTGGTGTTATCAGCGTTGACAGCTGGAGCGTTCAAATGATTCCCGGCTCTGTACAGCTTATTGTATTGCCCACTTGGCAAGGGCGCTAGTTGTCTGCTCAGTGAAATTGCTAACACACAGATATATTATACAACTTCCTATGAAATAAAACAATGGTAATGCTCTGTACTGTGATTTTAATTATGGTTTGGTCATTAATCAATTTGACAAAAATATGTGTCATAGTTTTTTATATTTTATTTATATTTAAACATTTTATTTAGTATGAAGTATATTTACATTAAAAATTATCTTTTTCATCCCTGGTACTGGGGTGGCTTATTTGTGTTGTAACAATATCAATATAAAACAATAAACAATTTTTGAAAGTTCATACTTATATTTATAATTTGGTAAACTCCATCAGTGCAGACAACTGAACTGAGCTTTATACACTTTGTAATCACAGTATTATTATCAAACTTGTGCATTAAGAAACAATAGATTTTAGTAAGATTTATTCTACTAACATCTTGTGTACTGGTTAAGTATATGGAAGCAGAAAATATTATATAGGTCATTATAAAAAGTAATTTATTATGTAAAACATGCTGTATTTACCTCTTCCTATTTCTCACCACACACACACACACTTTTTATTTGTTTATAAGTTATGTAACTTTTTATTTTTTCGACTTTGACACATATGTCATTAATCTTTAATAAACATTCTTCGTGCTACACAAACTTATGCCAGAATATTTCCATATGTGTCTAATGTCTGAGGTTTAGAGTAAATATATAAAATGTAAAATATGACTTCTGTAAAAATTAACATATTAAAATATATATAATTTGTGATGTTTTCAATTTGTTCTTCTGCAAGTAGATAATATTGTATATTCTTTTTAACACCTGACGCACGTTTCACTGAAAAATATCAGTATCATCAGAGGTTTCTAAGTGAATTAATAACAATCGAAATAATTCTATTAATATAAAATTAATGAATAATCGAATTTGTATTGATTTTAATGTAAAATAAAATAACTGATAATCGATTTAGGTCGATTAGTTAACGATTGTTTTAATGTTTATTTTCTTCAGCAGCTATTTTCTCGGTTATATTTGAAATTTTGTTTATATTTTATTCATTTTTATTTTTTAGTAAATTTATAATTTTAAATAGATCGTCTTGTTTTGTTTTTATTTGGGTTTGTTCTTTAATTAATAAATTATTGTTATTGTGTTTGTAAATGTTAAGATTTTCCCAAATATTCATTTTTTGACCTTTTTGTATGTTTTTAATTAATTTTATATTTTCAATGTTTGGAAACTGGTGGTTATTATTTAGACAATGTGTGGCTAAATTAGATTTATAAATATTTGGTTTTATATATGCATTGCGGTGTTGAACGAATCTATCTCGTAGTTATTTTCTTCGTCTGGCCCACGTAAAATTTATTACACTCTGGACATTCTATTTTATATATTCCATTTTTATTGTGAGTATTGGATTTAGTTTTAGGTTTTATTTTATTACAAATTATATTATCTGTATTATAAGATATTTTTAAATTAGTATCTTTAAATATTTTATTTAGTTTTTGAGTTATATTTCCGTAATAAGTGAAGGTTGTATATTTTATATTATTATTAATAGATGAATTTTTAAATGTAGTGTTTTTAGGAATTTTATTAGTGATTTTATGTTTAATTTTATTTTCTAATTTATTAATAGTTTTTATTTTGTATCCATTTTTAACTGCTATTTGTTGGATAATTTTTCTTTCTTTGTTTCTTTCTGTGTTATTTAATGGGATCCTAAGCATTCGGTAAATCATGGAATTAAATACTGCCATTTTGTGTTGGGGAGGATGATTAGAAGTATTTGGTATTACTAAGTCAGTTTGAGAAGGTTTCCTGTATATTGCGTATTCAAAATTTGTTTCATTTTTCTTTATTGAATTTATTATTACATTGTTCTTCTAACGTGAATTTTATTTTAGATTGTAAATTATTTATGGAGTTGAATATTTTATTTATATTTATACCATTGTTTTGGGAAATGTACAGAGTGTCATCAACGTATCTAAAATAACAAATTTTATTATTTCCATTGAGGCTTCTGTTCTTATTTTATCTTGTTTTTCTTGTTCTACATTATTAATTGCGTTTTCAGTTTCGACTATGATATTATCTATTACATATTTGTTTACATTTTTAAGATTTGTTTTGTTTGATGATTCTAGGGTAGCTATTTCGTTTTCCGTGAATTTAATATTAGATAAATTTACGAATTTTGGGTAAAAAGTGTGTTATTATTTAATGTGTGTAAATTTTGGTTATCTTCTTTAGGTGTACTATTTATTAGTAGATTTTTAAGTTTTTTATTGATTGTGTTAAATTTAATTGTTTTGTGTTTATTTAGTATTTTAAGCATATTAATATATTTATTATTCCATGTATGATAATCAAGTGTGTTGGCTAAAAGAAGATGTAAATTAATTAATTGTTTATTAATGTAGCCGATTATAAAATAATATAATATATATATTATAATATATATATATTATAAAATATTGTAACAATAAATAGGGGTCGTACCTGTTAAAATATCTCACACTTGTTTATTTAGTGTATTAGTGTGATTGTAGTGTGTTTGCCTCACACTGGTTGTTACATAAATCGACGTCACTACTGGAGTCCGTAGCGTTGTCAATGTCGCCAGTACAACCTACCTGTTAATTCATAGGGATTACGATTCCCGGGTGGCGCCAAATTGTTTTTGTTAAAACAATTAAAACATTTAGTTTTTTAAAGTAATATGTGGTATTAGCATGGACAGCTGTGGCGTTCGAATTATTCCCGCTGCTACACAGGTTGTCGACTCGGCCACTCGTGACAAGCGCTAGTTGGCTATGACTTAAACTTCGCTAACACACATATATTTACAACAAAATTCTATGAAATAACAAGATAGTATTGTTCTGTACTGCGTTTTTTAATACACATTTAATTATTAATAAACATGACAATTGAATAATAAACAAATTTATAATATTATGCCCCGGCTTCGAGCTTGAAACACAAAACACCTCAGGTTGGCAAAATTGATTGAAAACGCTATCATTCAGTTACTTCTAACAAATTATGTTTTTACAATCTGGGGTTCTTTTGATCATGAAACGTTGATTACATGAAAAGAAAGTACACTGTTATACCTTATAGGTACTTAGGATTTATAATGTGTTTGTACAATTTGTTCTGTAGTGTCGTATTTCTGTTACAGCAGTTATGTTCACAAATAAGGTTATCTTTATAAATGTTTTTTAATATAAGTAAGTAAATTATGCCTTTACCTTTGAAAGAAAATACTATTTTTTAAATAGTGAGAAATTTTATCATTTGAAAATAGTTTAAGTGATTTGGGGTTTTTTAGGAGTAATAAATTATTCGGTACTTATCAGTTCGTCTCACGTTGAAGGGTCATCATGGGTAGGCGTATAGATTTCGAATTTGGGCTGGTTGTAGGCTTCCAGCATCTTCTTCAAACTGGTCTGGGTTTTTTCTTTAATTAGTTTGTTTAATTTCGTTCCTGGTCATCATTAATTCTGTACAGATCGACGTTTCTTCACATTGGATCATTTCGGTTCACTATTCGACTTGTTGTAACTGTTTTAATTAAAGTTTTAGTTTGTCCAATTTCTTGCGTGGCGTACCCACGCTTCGTTTCTTCAGCGTCTCTAATTTTTTAACGGAAAAATAAGCCTCAAATGACTCGTTGTCATAGTAACTAATAATTCGATGCTAGTTTAATTACTCTTTGCTTACATTGTTAGAGATATTTGAATTTTTATTCAAATTTATTAAGTATTTTCCCAATGATTTTATTCCCTTATAATTCCTTTGGGATAATAAATGACATCACTATTATTGTTGTCTTGATTGTTCATCTCTTCTTTCACAGCACTTCACTTTACTAAAAATGAACTTTATCTTGTGAAAAACTTACTTTTTTCGTCGGACGCGTTTCGGCTTAGTATCCGCCTTCTTCAGCTTTTAGTCAGACTGCCATCATTTCGTAACGGTTTTTGTGTGGAAGGTGTAGTGGGGGTGGTGTGTGGAGGAAGGGGATTGGCGCAGGGATTCAACTTGATGTTTGTTTTTTGTAAAATTGTGTCAAAAAGTGTATGTGATTTATATTGCAATTGATCGTTGAGTATGTTGTTTGGTTGTGTTGTGTGGTGTTTATATATTTCGTATTGTTGTAATTATTATTATTATTGTAATATCACTATTATTTTTCTTTCCTTTCAAAGTTTACAATGATACCTCATAAGGTCATATTTTGTTACACTTTAACTATAGTCTAATTAGTTGACATTTAATAAATAACATATCTTTCTTGAATTAAATTATTACAATAATATTTCTGTGTAGAAATAACTGATATACAATCATTGTCCATTCACTGTTCTTAGATTAGTAAGATTTTTTATGAAATTGATACAATTTGCATTTGAAATGTTCTTGGCAGTTAACTGTTTTCCTAGTTACAAACAGCCATGATCGTTTTCTAGTGTATTTCCCTTTTAAATTACATTCTGAATTCAGCCTGATGGGCTTCATTTATTTGTTTGTGTTTTAATTATTATTCAACATACATTTTCATTGCTTTTCATTTAAAATATAATAGTTAGGTTTATGGACTGTAAGTCCCCTTTCAGTCATATTCCTTCTTTAACATTGAATCAATTATTCTTTATAAGTCATAAATTATTCTTAGTATTAACATTGATTTCTTTCTTGTCTTATAAACTAGGGTGATAAACATTGTCACTTTCTCTAATAATATGAAGGTTAATTCCCCTTTCAACATGGGGTGTTGTATTCTTTATAATTTTAATCTTTAATAACAAATTTTACTTCTATCCTATCATGCCATGTTAACACAAGTTATGGTACTGGGCTTTCTCCCTGATATGTCACATGCTTCCCTTATATTAATTTTAAATACTATTTTTAATTACATCTAGGTATACAACTAATTATAGTTCCACTCCAATCATTGGTAATTTATCAATGTTTTCAAGAGTGTCTATTTCCTTAGCATTCTAACTTGAATGTTTCACATTCACCTTCACTATTTTTTATTTAGGGCATTAACACTTCACTAAAACACTTCACTTTGGTTCACTGTTTTGTAATTAGTGTTATTTAATGGGTAACCCCTATACCTACTCCTATCATTTCTCACTATTTTTGTTTTAGTATTATTTTTACTATAAACAATATTAGGCTAGTTGAGTTTTGGGTTGAATCTAACCTTTCTGACAGGGTTAGTGTACCCTTCCTATACTACATTGTTTTACAATTGTATTGTCTTAAAAGTTGGATACATATGTTAAATTAATGCTAATAATAACATTGGTTTTATCAATATATAATTATTTAAGGTTTATTGACCCTATTCTATCTTTAACATACAATCTCTCCCTTTTATATATGTGTGTTAGTTTCCCTTGGGTTTTATCTGTCTCCTCTTCTTCTTCTTCAATAATCTTCATCTTCATTCTTCATCTTGGTTTGGTTCTCCTTTAGTTCTGTGTCCATCATTGTTTTGTTAATCACATTTTCTTAAGTATGTTTGGGTTGTCGGCTTAATCATGTCAAAATATTTACATTTTAATAAGTATGTTACGTGGTTCCCTTCTTTATGTTTATGTTTTTTGGCTCAATCACTTGGGTTGGGTAATGTCGTTGTACGTCATGTCAAAGTATTTACATTTTAATCATTTTTTACACATTTTATTTCATATGAAGTAACTTTTATATTAAGAATTATCTTTTTTATTACTGGTACGAGATTTGGCTTAATTGTATCGTTACAATATATATATAAAATTTCTAGCCCATCACTTAACTTAGCCATTAAAAGGGGGATTTACATACACAAATACCGAATTTAACTTGTTAGTCCAACATATACTGGTAACCCAGAATTTTGCGTGCCTCTTAATTTGTACTTAATTGTTAAGAAAAGTGTATTGTGATCTATTTATTAGTATATTAAGAAATTTATAAGTTAACGGGTTGGTGCTGAAATGTTGAAAATAAACTGCTTGTTATGTAGAAGATATAAACAAAGTTGTTTTGTAAGTGAATGTACAGTATAAATAAAGAATATACATGGTTTTTAAATAACACATAATGTTTGAGTATTCATTCATTCTGTTATCCCTTGACAAGGTCCTTTAGTTAGTGAAACAGATTGATCTTTTATTTAGTTTTGCTAAAACTATTAAAAAAATAATGCAAGAAATTAAGACAATTATTACGACTAATTTCAAACTAAATATTAATGATTTTTACTTCCATGTCCCTTAAAGAAATGGAAGTTTGGTGATGGCAAAAAAAATCGTGCTTGAGATTTTTGCAGATTTTGATTGTACTATCTTCAAAACATGAAAAAAGTCATTTTTCGAAAAGTGTGTGTGAAGATTTTTTTCTATGGCAAACAATAAAAGCTGCAAATTCAACAGAATCAAATAATTTTTTGCATGCAGCCTGGTTTGCAGAGTAGTCGTGAATTATTGTTTTTGGTGAAGATCAGTTAAGGGAAATGGGTAGTTTACCTGCAACGTTTCATGTTTTTATATGTGTAGTACGTTATCGGCAACAATGAAGTAGTTTAGTGTGAAAATTTCTTCCCGGGCTGTTTGGGCACAGTAGGCCTACAATGTTTTCTGCAAAACCAGACGTTTCGGCAGTGCCATCGACTGTCATCATCAGTGAAAATCGAGTGCGATAATGTGAGGTGGTATAACGTTAGACAATAGTGACCACATGCACAGTACTGTGCTTAAGGCTGAATCAATAAGTAGAAAGAAGTAGTTTCTATGGAAATATTTTATTTCCATTATGATTTTAAATATAAATCTTAGAACATGGAAGTAATGTATGGTTCTCCATACCGATATTTAAAAAATGTTACAAATATAAATTTAAATTAAGAAAATAATTATTTTCCCACCTTTTGAAGAGTCTAATTGGCTGTCAATGGGTGCAATTGTCTTAGAAAATATTTTGCTTTTTCAGGATAGTTGATATCCAGGATGTAATATCATGATACTTGATATCTAGGATTTAATGTCAGGATACCTGACAGTTTTTAATCATTTTATAACATGCGAGTTAGAAAAAATACTGTTTTGTAAAATTGTTCGCAATTTTTATAAACAGTTGTTAAGTGTGTCAGCAGGAATACTGAATTTATCTGCTATAACTCTAATTCAAAATGGAAAATCATAAAAATTTTAAATTTCAGTTGCAGTTATAGACAAGTATAAAAGTAAACAACAACAAAAATGTAATACAAACACTTTTGATAACAGTTACCACATGTAACACTGCTTAGTTATATGACGATAAAAATGCTGGACTTAGAAACCATGTCATTCAACAGCAGACATCAAAACATATTTGTGTAACTTCTAGGATGAAAACCTTCAAGCTTTAATGTGTTTCTAAATTTGCTGTCGTGTATAGCACACCATAAGTCTGAAATAAGTGGTTTCAGAAATCGCTATGCTGTCTATACTTGGAGCACAATTATTTTACAATTTAGTTACAGACAGCAGAGTGCTGAATGTGTCAAACTGAAATATCACCACTGTTCCATAACTGTGAAGAGTTACTGTCTTATGCATGCTACCTACTTGCCAAGACCAGCTATAGGTATTTGAATGTTTAAGAGATGAACATGAATACTAAATGAATTCGTTTAATTTTTACTCAGTAAAAGGTAACCTAAAATGTATTATAAAAAATTTAGGTGCTTAAAACGTATAATTGAAAATATTAATATCAAAAGTTTTAAAATATGTTATAAAGAACGATATATATTCATATATTTGATAATGCAGTCTGAGTAAGTACTGGCATTTTCTCCATTCATGTGTAAGTACTGGTATTTTTTGTAAAACCAATAAATTGTACATTTAATACAGTAAAGTATTTTTATCACCTTATGTGCATAATTTGGCCTCCACATTTGTTATTTATTTAAAACAAATAATTATTCGCTATGCGTACTAATAATTGTAATAGCAATTGAACAGAGCTTAATTAAGTACAATCCAACCATGGCCAGATTCTGTGTGATTAATTTAACTTGTGATTTAGATAAGTGTGTAATTTGGAACAGATGTGTGAAGACAGTTAATTAGTAATCCTCAAATTTCAAGTAACATGCTGTTACTGAGGTTATGTCAGACAAAAGTATGAAACATTCGCATTCTGTAGCGCTGAACGATTACATAAAATATTGTAAGTATTTCTGCTTACGAGAGAACACACGTAGGAAGGCCGCACACAGCTAAACAAACCGAAAATAAGCTACAGGTTTATCGTCAAGTCTATAAAGACTGATAGAAAGCAGCCGCATCCCATCCCATCTATTAATCGTACGGGCAGACGCTTGTCAGCCCAGAATGCAAATGTATCACACAAGCAGCGTCTGCCCGTACAGTTAACAGATGTGATGGGACGCACCTTCGCTCGCCCCTCCAGTGCCCCCACCACGTCGCCAGATTGGTCACCATCAGCTTGGATGTTGGTTCCGTAGACGCTTTGTCTTTCACTGTTTCCTGCGGCCAAATAAACTTCCGTCTCCACGTTTGTATTTTTTTTCCGTGTTCGATGTGTACTAGAACTGTTTTCTTCACAAGTAACTAATGCCAGTTTATGGAGGTTATGTAGACAATGTAACTTAAATAAAATTTACTTTGTTAGTGTACAATAAAAGGGTGTATTTACTGGAAGTACAGAAATAATTTTCCTCTTCGTATTGTTTAAATTAGCAGCCATCCTTACTATTTCTTTTATGAATTTGCTAACTGCTATAATTTTTTATTGTTCGACTTAGTCGAACAATAAAAAATTATAGCAGTTAGCAAATTCATAAAAGAAATAGTAAATAATTTTCCATTTATCGCACATAATTACGGTACACAGACGATTTTTGGAGGTTGTGTCTACGTTTAACAATGCAACTTAACCTTTTAGATTTTTAAAATTAATTAGATTTAACAAAAATTTCCTTTGTTAGTGTACATTAAATTATTGTATGCATACAAGGCTGCTGTACATAACATTAAAGGCTGTATTTATTCGAAGTACCGGAATTAAAACCTAGTTCCAATTTAGAACGTAGACCTATAACCTATTTGCATATTTTATTGGGGTTTATTGGCACATATTTTATTAAAAGGGTGTATTTATTGGAAGTACAGAAATTATTTTCCATTTATCGCACATAATTACGGTACACAGACGATTTTTGGAGGTTGTGTCTACGTTAACAATGCAACTTAACCTTTTAGATTTTTAAAATTAATTAGATTTAACAAAAATTTCCTTTGTTAGTGTACATTCAAAGGCTGTATTCATTGTATGGATAAAAGGCTGTATATACATTAAAGGCTGTATTTATTCGAATTAAAACCTATCGGTACTTCCAATTTAGAACGTATAACCTAGTAGGCTACGTTATTCGTACATACAGTATTTTATTGGAGTTTATTGGTACATATTTTATTAAAAGGGTGTATTTATTGGAAGTACAGAAATTAGTTTCCATTTATCGCACATAATTACGGTACAGAGACGATTTTGGGAGGTTGTGTCTACGTTTAATTATCTAACTTAACCTTTTAGATTTTTAAAATTAATTAGACTTGTAGGGGTGTGTGCATGGCAGAACTACTTGTGCACCCACTTTATAATCATATTTTTGGTAACACTGAGAACTTTAAGCCTTCTTTTATGCTTAAACAAATTATATATACACTTAATTATAGAAAAGCAAAAAGCAAATATGTAATTCAAAAGACTAATTTGCTCTAATAAACACATGCTGAAGTTAAAAACAAAAGAGTTTTTACTTGCCTAACTAATCATTAGTTACTAATGTGACAGTTGGAGCTGCTTTTTCTGCAAAAGCTGGGGTATGTTGGATTCAAGAGTGGTTAAATTAAGTCATAAATCTGAGTGTGCGTCAAGTCTATTTGTGTGCTTGCTTTTCACTTGAGATGAAAATCCCATTTCACTCAAGAATGAGGTGGTGAATGGGATGAGCAACTCCGAAAGTTCAGGATATTCATCTCTTAAAGATATCCAGAACTTTGTTAAGTCAGAATCTAAAAGTTTATGGATTTTGTTGTCCATGACATGTCTCATGTTATCACTAACTATACAAAATAATTTACTAAAAATTTAGTTTTAATCCCAGCATCACAGATGATATCACACAATTGCTCATTTAGTTTTACTGACAACATGTTAGAACTTTCAAAATACAAGAATGGGTCTTGAATCCAATTGAATTCACTGTATCCCTCTGGGAAGCAACTTTCAATCTGGTTATAGAGAGTTAAACATCAGAGCTGGTAAAAAACAATGGTAGAGCATGAATAACAAAAATGTACAGTTTAGACCATGTACAAAACAGGTTGAATTTAAATTGTTAAAATGATATATCTTAGTTATTTACATGTAGTAGCTTTTTAAGACACAGTAAATAAATTTCCGAACCTGACTTTGCAACCCACCAAATGCCCTCTCAGGACCCTGCAGTGGCTCATGCCCAATAGGTTAAGAAATGCTGAACTAAAGGCATGTTTGTGGAGTGAAACATAAAAGATAACCCAGACTTCTAAAATGCTCTTAGTGAAATGGGATTTTCAGGAGTAACAACACACTATTTGGTTAACAAGCACATTTTACTAATATTCTAATACCAAGTCAATTAGATAGCTTAAATGTGTAGTACTCTATGTGATGCTGATCACATACTGTTAATCAGCAGCACTGCAGAATATTCTAGAGCCACACTCTTGGCATTCATCTGGAACTTTATCACATTAGCCTGATAATTAGGATGTTGCCACCAGCTGAGTTTTAGAAAGTTGGTGTAGTAGGTTGTGCATTCATATAGGATGACATTAGACAGCAGTTTTTAATAAAAGTGACAAATGATCAATTGTTTACTTGTGTTGTAAACTACTGTGATTTTTTTATTACTGTTTGTAGGCTATACAGTGTGTCCTGGATAATTATATAAAGAGAACTGTTGTAATATAAGTGTGTTTGTTTTAGCAATTGAGTGTATCTGGTATTCAGTAATTCATTCCACTGTTTTAAGTTCATAATTCTTGTCACTGGTTGTAAGAATATTATTCTCATTAATTTTCCAATTCTATGAAGTCTTCAGTAGTTTTACCACGATGAGACTCAACTTTATCACTGAAGATGCCACATCACTGAATGAGCAAAACTTTTCTTTAATAATCTCAACAAAGCATGGTTATCAGCTGAAAAAAAGTTTTAGTATTAAAAGTTTTGATCACGCAAATCTATAAGGGATACTAAAAAGAAATAACATAATAATTGTATTGGACATAAAGTTATGTCCACAAAACAGATTTTGTTTGAAATAAATAAAACACAATTTGACACAAATATTAATTTTATGAATACTTGTTTGGCACATATTACAGAAGGTTACACCATTAAATGAGTTTGCCTAAGTATAAAATTCTTGTCAGATGAAAAACGTGTACAGTCAGAATACTATTTGTTATGTACAATACAAATGATTTACTATGGGTAGCAGTGACACATAAACACTAGACATTGACACTGAATTGTACTTGTTTTGAATGATTCATTGTGTCCTACCTGACCAGAGTACAGGTATTAACCAAGAGATGTTTAGTATACTGCTGTGTAACTGCTACAATGATGAATTATAAGTAGTACTTTTTGTTTTGGTCATCAACCTTGAAAAGGATAATAGAAACTTTGTATACCATGCTTCCAGCAGTTTTACATGATACATTCCTAGCACAAATAAGAAAAGTTTAAATCTGCTGACGATCTAAAGGAGTGATAGTTATTTGCAGACTGACAGGGTTATAAAATAATTCTGAAAGAATTGTTGCTTTTACAATACCATCCTTTATCAAGTGGCTACTCAAATCTGCCAGCTTTTCACAGAAACTGAAGTTTGATTATTAGATCCATCATGATGACCTACTGATGCTCCAAACATTTCAAGAATTCTCCTAGCCTTAAAAAACTAGACTGGCCTCATTGATTGACATGATTAATGTTAAATTTACTTTGGGATACTTCCAAACATAATACAGTTTAAAATAAACAAAAAAAATTGTATTTCTAATTTTTCCAGAACTGTATACACATAATTTGATCTGGATAGAACGTGTATTAAACAATAATACTATTTGATGCAAATAATGAAAATATCCGTGTGGAGAACTATACATGACTTCCATGTTTTAAGATTTATATTTAAAATCGTTTTAGAAATGAAATATTTCTACAGAAACTACTTCTATCTTCAGCCTCAACCACAGAAAACACACACACACACACAATTCCTTTTTTCTTTATTTAATTTGAATTCAGAGTATTGGCACATATTTTATTAAAAGGGTGTATTTATTGGAAGTACAGAAATTAGTTTCCATTTATTGCACATAATTACGGTACACAGACGATTTTTGGAGGTTGTGTCTACGTTTAACAATGTAACTTAACCTTTTAGATTTTTAAAATTAATTAGATTTAACAAAAATTTGCTTGTTAGTGTACATTCAAAGGCTGTATTTATTGTATGGATAAAAGGCTGTATATACATTAAAGGCTGTATTTATTCGAATTAAAACCTATCCGTACTTCCAATTTAGAACGTATAACCTAGTAGGCTACGTTATTCGTACATATTTTATTGGAGTTTATTGGTACATATTTTATTAAAAGGGTGTATTTATTGGAAGTACAGAAATTAGTTTCCATTTATCGCACATAATTACGGTACAGAGACGTTTTTGGGAGGTTGTGTCTACGTTTAATTATCTAACTTAGATAGTAGGCTTCGTTATTGGTGCATATTTTATTGGGGTTTACTGGCACATATTTTATTAAAAGGGTGTATTTATTGGAAGTACAGAAATTAGTTTCCATTTATCGCACATAATTACGGTACAGAGACGATTTTGGGAGGGTGTGTCAACGTTTAATTATCTAACTTAACCTTTTAGTTTTTAAAATTAATTAGACTTAACAAACATTTCCTTACTTAGTGTACATTCAAAGGCTGTATTTATTGTATGGATAAAAGGCTGTATTTATTCGAAGTACCGGAATTAAAACCTACTTCCAATTTAGAACACAGTACAATCTAACGTAGGCCTATAACCAAACAAGTACATTAAAATCCTTTTTTCAACATAATGCAATAAAAAGCAATGTGCAGTTTCTGTTAACACCCAAATGATTAAGTATTAATAATGGGTTAGAGTGGAATACTGTTAGCCAATTCATTTGTAATAGCTAAAATTGCCAAATTATTAAGCCTTTCTTGGTAGGTAGTGCTTCTCTGCCAAGTTTTCAGTGAATTCGCTATACTGCTCAAAGATTTTTCAGGAGACGAAACTGTAACTGGAATAGTACAGAAAAGCCTATAGGCAAGACAGAAGTTCACAAATACAGTTTGAAGGTTTTTGGAGTAGGCTTAGTGGATTCTTTTCTGATTCAAACTCTGTTTTATAAATGTTCTTCAAGAGTAATATTTCTTCAAATAGATCCATTGCCAATTCCTTTTTAAACTTGCTAATGAGAACTTTTACTTTCAATTCTAATTCATCATTTTCCATGTCCGTAAAGTTCAATACTGGTGGAAACAAGTCAAGAATTGAACTAATTGCAGTGAATCGTGTTTTTATGTTGCCCATTACAAACTCTAATACTGGGTACATGACTGAGGTTTTAAATTTATTTTCTTGAACTTTGTTTACTGAAAAATCACTATTGGATTGATCTGTACTTTTTTTCCACCTTTTGGGAGATTCAGGAGGAACTTTTATTAGTTCTTTTGCAATTAAGTTTGGTTCTTCAATTATGCTGTCTGGGTTATCACGCAACAATTTCAATTCTGTCAGCAAATCTTCCACTAGAGTTATTTCAATGAGTGTGATTCCTTTGCTTTGAATAACAACATTTTTTTAGTCAATATATGAAAGCACTTTGAACCAAAATGATGCCAACATTAAGCTCTTTGTGGAATTGAAATATTTCTTAAACCCTAATATGATGTTGTAGGCAGAGGGAGTTAGACTAGAAGACATCTCTTCTAAAGTATATCCAACAATTTAAGTACTCCTGGGTAGTGCTTAACTATCGGTTTGACAGCTTGGATCCTCTCACTTCATCTTGTTTCAGGGAAGCTCTGCAGTGATAAAGGAATGTGCTTTTTCAAAACTTCCCAACATTTTTCTCTAGGGCTGCTAGAGAAAAATGAGTAAAGACTTGCAACATGCCCGAAAAATGTCATCACATCTGCATTGAGTTTTGCAGCATTAACACCCACATGTTTCAAGGAATGCGCCCCACATGGTAAAAATATTATGGATTCGTTCTTTTCAAGAATTCTACTTCCAATTTAGAACCCAGTACAATCTAATGTGTGGAGAACCATACATGACTTCCATGTTTTAAGATTTATATTTAAAATCGTTTTAGAAATGAAATATTTCTACAGAAACTACTTCTATCTTCAGCCTCAACCACAGAATTGTGGTCACTAACATCTACCACCTCACATTAGCGCACTTGATTTTCACTGATGATGGCAGTCGATGAAACGTCTGGTTTTGCAGAATACATTGGACCACGGCCAAACTGCCTGGAAAGGAATTTTATCAACAAACTACTTCATCGTTGCCGATAATGTAGTACACATATAAAAAATTATCCCCTCCCCTTCACCTATCATTTTAAATTATAGAAAATTATCCCCTCCCCCTTCAACTTCCCCCTACCCCTTTTCATTTATCGATATTTCATCTACCTTTCTAGAGTGGATTATTATGACCTTTTCAGGATACTTTATTTATCAAAATTAAGTACTTTACTCTTGTTAAAACATAAAACGTTGCAGGTAAACTACCCCTTCTCCTTAACCGATCTTCACCAAAATCAACAGACCTTGAGTCCTCTACAATATGCAAAAAATTATTTGAATTTGCGGCAATTATCACTCGCCATAGACAAAATTCTATACACAGACGTCTTTCAAAAAATTACTTCTTTATGTATTGAGGGTAGTACAATCAGAATCAGCCCTTATCTCGAACACGATTTTTTCGCCATCCATTTCCTTATGGAACATGGAAGTAAAAACAATATCCTTCTTTTTATAATATGTATTGCACATGTTTTCTAACTCGGGACACTAATTATTAGACAAAATGTTTACCTTCATTTAAGCCAGCTTCCACTCACTGTGTTCTTTCTCAGAGGCCATAACACGTTTTTTTTTTTAACGTTGCTGAACATAAATTGATGTTGAATTAAAAATAAAGTAAAGGATTAGCACCTGAATTTTGCAACGTGCAAGTTGAAGAATCTATTTAATTATTGCACTTAACTTGATATAAGTACTGATTACATTTCAGGATTATTATTTTCAGAAATAATGTTATGTAAACCAGATTTCCCCATATAAAGTTAATTAAAATTCTTTAACGCATAGCATTCCAGGCCTTTATGGTAGTAGATTTGTATTACTAAATTTGAATTTACACAAATAATTCTCTTTGATTAACCAGAGTTACACACACAAACTAAATGCTGAGTGTCCTCCTAGTGTATAAATTCAGCTAAAACAGTATTCCAAAAACTTACCTTGTTACTAGAATATGTGACATGATGAACTTTTCATGTTAAATAGTTTAAATACTTTGTGTTGAGAGTTAAGCAATTTAATAATTTTTATTTACGCAGGCGTATAGCAAAATCTGATCGTCATGAAAAAGGAATAAGACATTTTGTAATAGCAATTAACTGATTAGTTCCTGCTGTATTACTGACTGATATTACAAGACCAATTTGTTTTTAATTGAAAAGATATATTTTAACTGTTTCTTTTGGTGCAATCTGTAAATTCCTTGACACACATCCATAAAGGTTTGAAAATATGCTTATTGCAGTTTGATAGGAACAAATTCTCAAAAAACTAATACAAATTTGTTATGACTGATCACACCAGCTATCCTTTCTATTTGAAATGAGCCTTTTATCCAAATTTATTACATAGTATTGTGCCAAGATATATCACTACATTTGTATACTGTAATACAGTAGTGGTAGAATATTATCATTCCACTAATATTACCCAAACATAATAAATGAAAATACATTATATACACATTTTTTGACATAATCATCCTTTCACTTATCACTTTTTGCTTATCAATTTATTTGATGAATATATATTTAACGATTTATGTAAAATACAACAGGTGTTTAACGGACACGTACTATGTGTAGACCTCTTATTTCCCTCCTCGGCAGGTTGAAGCTCAACTGGCACTAGAGTTGGGTATGAAATTATACTATGCTCATAGTCTGTCTGTTAGCAGCTAGTGGCATCTATTGACATTCACTCATGTCAAATTACAGAGTCGGTAAAGGATGTTCGAAATTTGAATGTAAAAAAATTAATAGTTAAATAATTAATATAATGGAAGTATCACATATATAATGTATGTAAATGTAATTGTGAAAAAACGATGTAGGGCCTACTTCATATACAGATCAGAAGTAAATGATGAACTATTCTCTTTATGTAATAAGCCTTGTTACTAAACAATATATATTTTTAAAAGCTTCTTATCATATTGAGATGAAATGGAGCGGCATTTGAAACATCTCTTGGGTATAAAAACAACATAACGACCTTTACAAAATTTGCCGCCCATAGGCAGTAGCCTACTTTGCCTATGCATAAATCTGCCTCTGGTGTACATGCTAAATGCATCTGAACAGTAGTAAGAATGACTTAGTATCCTGTTGAGTTATTCACATTTCTGACGGATGATACGCAAATACTGGAAGGTAGGATGTGAGAGCCAGCAATAACCTTAAATAAAACTCTCATATATTTCAGTTATTACAGACAAGTGCTTGATTTGATAATTTTTTTTAAATAAAATTGTATATTTTAGTGTAGCTTTACAGTAGCTTGACAGAAAGTGTAAAAATGTAAAATAAAAACGGCATGACTTAGGTGTAAATAAAAAGTGAACACTTTACAGTAGCACAAAAAATTACAAAAAACTGAGACAATGAAATGCTACAGTTCAGTTAAAAATTTTGCAATCTCCCTCACACAAAATTTTAAAGAATAAAGACATCAACACAACAAAATATTTTTTTTGGAGCAAAAAGAAACACAATGGAAAGGCATCTCAGGTAGTATCACTTTGAAATTATGGTTTCAAAATGTTTAGGGAAAAGAATAAAAAAATGCTAGCATTAACAATCCAACAATGTATCTAAAAGATCAGGATCTTGCTAAGTACATTATAGGGAAAATTGGTTTTGTAGCTGCTAGTGGATGTTTGTTTGTATAAAAAATAATTGCAGTATCTAATAAATTATGGTACATATTTAATCATTTATTGAATAATTTGTGATTTATATAATTTTGTTTTTTTTTTTAATTTCTATAGATACTTTTGGTGTGTTTGTTGTAATTTTGTGTTTTACATAATATACGTTAGATTGTACTAGGTTATAAATTGGAAGTAAATTCCGGTACTTCGAATAAATACAACCTTTATAATTCTACACACGGATATTTTTATTATTTGCATCAAATAGTATTATTGTTTAATACACGTTCAATAAGGCCAGTCCAGTTTTTTAAGGCTAGGAGAAACCTTGAAATGTTGGAGCATCAGTAGGTCATCATGATGGATCTAATAATCAAACTTCAGTTTCTGTGAAAAGCTGGCAGATTTGAGTAGCCACTTGATAAAGGATGGTATTGTAAAAGCAACAATTCTTTCAGAATTATTTTATAACCCTGTCAGTCTGCAAATAACTATCACTCCTTTAGATCGTCAGCAGATTTAAACTTTTCTTATTTGTGCTAGGAATGTATCATGTAAAACTGCTGGAAGCATGGTATACAAAGTTTCTATTATCCTTTTCAAGGTTGATGACCAAAACAAAAAGTACTACTTATAATTCATCATTGTAGCAGTTACACAGCAGTATACTAAACATCTCTTGGTTAATACCTGTACTCTGGTCAGGTAGGACACAATGAATCATTCAAAACAAGTACAATTCAGTGTCAATGTCTAGTGTTTATGTGTCACTGCTACCCATAGTGAATCATTTGTATTGTACATAACAAATAGTATTCTGACTGTACACGTTTTTCATCTGACAAGAATTTTATACTTAGGCAAACTCATTTAATGGTGTAACCTTCTGTAATATGTGCCAAACAAGTATTCATAAAATTAATATTTGTGTCAAATTGTGTTTTATTTATTTCAAACAAAATCTGTTTTGTGGACATAACTTTATGTCCAATACAATTATTATGTTATTTCTTTTTAGTATCCCTTATAGATTTGCGTGATCAAAACTTTTAATACTAAAACTTTTTTTCAGCTGATAACCATGCTTTGTTGAGATTATTAAAGAAAAGTTTTGCTCATTCAGTGATGTGGCATCTTCAGTGATAAAGTTGAGTCTCATCGTGGTAAAACTACTGTAGACTTCATAGAATTGGAAAATTAATGAGAATAATATTCTTACAACCAGTGACAAGAATTATGAACTTAAAACAGTGGAATGAATTACTGAATACCAGATACACTCAATTGCTAAAACAAACACACTTATATTACAACAGTTCTCTTTATATAATTATCCAGGACACACTGTATAGCCTACAAACAGTAATAAAAAAATCACAGTAGTTTACAACACAAGTAAACAATTGATCATTTGTCACTTTTATTAAAAACTGCTGTCTAATATCATCCTATATGAATGCACAACCTACTACACCAACTTTCTAAAACTCAGCTGGTGGCAACATCCTAATTATCAGGCTAATGTGACAAAGTTCCAGATGAATGCCAAGAGTGTGGCTCTAGAATATTCTGCAGTGCTGCTGATTAACAGTATGTGATCAGCATCACATAGAGTACTACACATTTAAGCTATCTAATTGACTTGGTATTAGAATATTAGTAAAATGTGCTTGTTAACCAAATAGTGTGTTGTTACTCCTGAAAATCCCATTTCACTAAGAGCATTTTAGAAGTCTGGGTTATCTTTTATGTTTCACTCCACAAACATGCCTTTAGTTCAGCATTTCTTAACCTATTGGGCATGAGCCACTGCAGGGTCCCGAGAGGGCATTTGGTGGGTTGCAAAGTCAGGTTCGGAAATTTATTTACTGTGTCTTAAAAAGCTACTACATGTAAATAACTAAGATATATCATTTTAACAATTTAAATTCAACCTGTTTTGTACATAGTCTAAACTGTACATTTTTGTTATTCATGCTCTACCATTGTTTTTTACCAGCTCTGATATTTAACTCTCTATAACCAGATTGAAAGTTGCTTCCCAGAGGGATACAGTGAATTCAATTGGATTCAAGACCCATTCTTGTATTTTGAAAGTTCTAACATGTTGTCAGTAAAACTAAATGAGCAATTGTGTGATATCATCTGTGATGCTGGGATTAAAACTAAATTTTTAGTAAATTATTTTGTATAGTTAGTGATAACATGAGACATGTCATGGACAACAAAATCCATAAACTTTTAGATTCTGACTTAACAAAGTTCTGGATATCTTTAAGAGATGAATATCCTGAACTTTCGGAGTTGCTCATCCCATTCACCACCTCATTCTTGAGTGAAATGGGATTTTCATCTCAAGTGAAAAGCAAGCACACAAATAGACTTGACGCACACTCAGATTTATGACTTAATTTAACCACTCTTGAATCCAACATACCCCAGCTTTTGCAGAAAAAGCAGCTCCAACTGTCACATTAGTAACTAATGATTAGTTAGGCAAGTAAAAACTCTTTTGTTTTTAACTTCAGCATGTGTTTATTAGAGCAAATTAGTCTTTTGAATTACATATTTGCTTTTTGCTTTTCTATAATTAAGTGTATATATAATTTGTTTAAGCATAAAAGAAGGCTTAAAGTTCTCAGTGTTACCAAAAATATGATTATAAAGTGGGTGCACAAGTAGTTCTGCCATGCACACACCCCTACAAGTCTAATTAATTTTAAAAATCTAAAAGGTTAAGTTAGATAATTAAACGTAGACACAACCTCCCAAAATCGTCTCTGTACCGTAATTATGTGCGATAAATGGAAACTAATTTCTGTACTTCCAATAAATACACCCTTTTAATAAAATATGTACCAATAAACTCCAATAAAATACTGTATGTACGAATAACGTAGCCTACTAGGTTATACGTTCTAAATTGGAAGTACCGATAGGTTTTAATTCGAATAAATACAGCCTTTAATGTATATACAGCCTTTTATCCATACAATAAATACAGCCTTTGAATGTACACTAACAAAGGAAATTTTTGTTAAATCTAATTAATTTTAAAAATCTAAAAGGTTAAGTTGCATTGTTAAACGTAGACACAACCTCCAAAAATCGTCTGTGTACCGTAATTATGTGCGATAAATGGAAAATAATTTCTGTACTTCCAATAAATACACCCTTTTAATAAAATATGTGCCAATAAACCCCAATAAAATATGCAAATAGGTTATAGGTCTACGTTCTAAATTGGAACTAGGTTTTAATTCCGGTACTTCGAATAAATACAGCCTTTACTGTTATGTACAGCAGCCTTGTATGCATACAATAATTTAATGTACACTAACAAAGGAAATTTTTGTTAAATCTAATTAATTTTAAAAATCTAAAAGGTTAAGTTGCATTGTTAAACGTAGACACAACCTCCAAAAATCGTCTGTGTACCGTAATTATGTGCGATAAATGGAAAATTATTTCTGTACTTCCAGTAAATACACCCTTTTATTGTACACTAACAAAGTAAATTTTATTTAAGTTACATTGTCTACATAACCTCCATAAACTGACATTAGTTACTTGTGAAGAAAACAGTTCTAGTACACATCGAACACGGAAAAAAAATACAAACGTTGAGACGGAAGTTGTCTTTGGCCGCAGGAAACAGTGAAAGACCCCAAGACGGATCTAGTTTCCCCATAACAAAAACACTAATTTTTTTTAATATTATAACGTTACACACTGATATTACTATACATCTCTAATTATTAATAATAAATAGTTCTTGGATTTCGTTGTCTTGTCGTTACTTAACTAAATACAACTACAGTGCACGCCGCTTATTGTGATCACGGATAATGTTATCGTTCGGATATTCTGATCACTTTCATGAAGACCCGTCCGGACGAATATTAAAACATTGAAAAAATGTCGCTTATTGTAATCAATAATTCGGTTTATGTTATCACATTTTTGCTTTCGTAACACTTTTGTCTGAGAATATCTGGGGTGACTGTACTGCATTCACAAAACGAATTACACTGTCTGCGACTCTTTGTCCCTCTGGTCATAGTGTTTACAAGTTCTGAAGGACGAAGTAGAAGGGGGTGCAGTCGGCCATTCACCCACTCAACTTTCACTTCCGAGCAATAAACCCATGTTCGACCCTTCAGTATAGCTACAGCTTTTACATTGTGAAGTTTACGTTATTGTAGTGAAATTATGGCTAGTGTGGAGAATAAACGTAAAGATTTAAACCTTAAAGAAAAACTTTCAATCATAGAACGCTATGACAAATTGCCTAAAATGAGTCAACGCAGTGCGGCAGTGCAGTTACAGATTTCACAACCTCTTCTGTGCAAATTGTTAAAAAATCGGGACAGTATTGTGAGGGCTGGAAAAGAAAACCAAAACTTGAATTGTAAGGGGTTTCGTGGTGGAAAAGACAATGAGGTTGAATCAGCTCTAAAACTTTGGTTCACTAATGTTCGTGAACAAGATGCTCGTGTTGATGGACCTCTGATGCGACAAAAAGCAGAAGAACTTGCTAAGAAAATGGGAAAAGATGATTTTGTAGCAACAGAAGGATGGTTTCATCGTTGGAAGAAACGAGAGAACATTGTGTACAAACGAATGCATGGTGAACAGAAAGATGCTGATTTCTCTGGTGCTGAAAGATGGATAGAAGAGGAGTGGCCAAAAATTATATCCATGTACTCTCTGGATTGTGTGTTTAATGCAGACGAGACCGGACTGTATTATCACGCCTTGCCTGAGCATACTTATTTGTTCAAGAATGAAAGTGCTAAAGGGTGTAAGACATCCAAGGGACGGTTAACTGTCTTGTGCTGCGTAAATATGAATGGTGACAAAGAAAGGCTTCTGGTAATTGGCAAAACCAAGAACCCACGATGCTTTAAAGGTGTGAAGAAATTTCCAGTAGACTATCATTCAAACTTTAATTCATGGATCGTCTTGCTGACTGATAATTGTACAGCACACAATGTAAACTGTGAGTTAAAGAACATCAATCTTGTGTTCTTACCAGCCAACACGACTTCATTGATACAACCATGCGACCAGGGGATCATTCGAACCCTAAAGGGATATCGCCATGAGATGCGCACAAGAATCCTAGAAAACATGGAGAATAAAAAAGAACTGAGTGCAAATGACCTTGCAAAACAAACCAACGTTCTTGAGGCCCTGCATTTCCTGGCCATGTCATGGAATAATGTCTCAGGAAGTACGATTCGGAACTGCTTCAAGCATGGAGGATTTTCAAAACAGGCCCCAGAATCTGAAGATACAGCAGACATTCGTCCATTAGACATGACTGTAGACGAATTTCAAGAATGGATGGAGATCAACGAAGACACAATTGTTGCTGCTAGACCGACAGAAGACGATGTGTGTGAAGCTGCTACATCCTCAGACTCACAAGTGGGAGAAGAAGAGGCTGAAGCAGAAGATGATGATGCTACTGAACCTCCTCAACCTCCAACACACGCTGAAATGAGAGAGGCATTAAAAGTGTTACGATGCGGTGTCCAGCACAGGTCAGTAGATTTTCATAAACATTATGAGTATGAACGCTTTATTAATGATCTATTGAGAGAAAACCAGAGGCAAACAACAATAAAAGACTTTTAATTGATGCCGATACAGTTGGCCTACATGTAAGTTTTTGTTGTACTGTACTGCGTTTCATTATACTGTATGTAGTGTATTAGCAAGTGAATAAACAACTTTCCAAAGTTCTACTTGGTTCTTTCGTTCATTGTTAACAATCGGTTAATGTTATCAGGCTAGCTATGTCCTAAAGTGATCACAATAAGCGGTGTGCACTGTATTTCATTAACGACTCTGAACACAGTTTTTTATGAGTAAAAACATAAAGTTTGTAAGGTAAAACTTTGTTTTTACTCATAAAAAACTTTGTGTTCCGAGTCGTTAATGAAATAGTTGTATTTAATAAATAGTTTTTATTTTTCACAAGAATATATTTTTTACATAATTTCTTTCGTTTTACATAGTGTATTTTGTTTTGTTCCCAACACACAGTCAAAAACCACACACAAACAGCTAAACAATGATTTACGTGCTTTTTAAAAACTAAACTGCTCAGAAAGTAACAAATTCTATATTGGTCAGACAATACGCAGCTTCAAATAAAAGTACATAACACATAAAAGCATTACACTTATCACCGAATATAGTAGAGGTGGACACTGTTAAAATTCTACAAGTACAGGGTCCGCCAGTGAAGCGGGAAAATTAAAAGTACCCAATTTTTTCATGAAACATTTATTATCAGAATTTTTTTTACAGATTTGAGTTGAGTAAAGTATGCCATTATTTTACTTTTTAAAAATAACGCCGCTCAAGTGAGAGCCATTTCTGTGTAAACATTATTCTAATCTTGACCGAAAATTTTCCATCACTCGACGAAGCAGGTCAGGTTGAATCCGTGCAATTATCCTCTATGTTTTAAGTTTAATATGGAACAAGTTTCTTCAAACTTTTTCACCCATGACATAATTGCATGAGCGGACGGCACTCTTCCACGTCGTGGAATATTGAAATGATTACGAAACAATTGTTGTACAGAAGTCACACAGTCACCATTCTTATAAAACGATTTTACGCAGAAAGCACGCTGTGCACCAGACCACTGCTCCATGTTTTAAAACGTATAATAACAAATGGCATTAAATGTAAAACAACAATCGAAAACCTCCACGCCCTCTCGTGAGCAGAAAATGAACTATTGGACTTTCAAAATTTCCCGCTTCACTGGCGGACCCTGTACATACGGAAGGCCAAAAACTAGACACATTTGAACAATAGAAGTACCATATACAAACACACGATAACGCATGAACAAAACAACATCATTAATGAATAGGCACAATTTACTCACACATTCTATTTGAACACGTTACACAACACGCACAATAAACTTCTTTCAAAAGACGGCATTATCTCCAAAAACAGAACAAACAGCGCTCATAGCGGTAGCCAGCCACCACTGACGAAGCAACGGGCGAAAGCTAGCTCAAGGAATAAAGTGAACATATTGTTACGACGGTCTACTCGATCGTCGTAGGTACAGTGGAAACAAAAATACAAGACACCAATTAAGTCACTAATCACACCTTTAATTGTTATAGTAAAACAGTTCGTAATTAACAACACAGTGTCTACAACAAATCAAATAAAAATTGTTCATACGCAATAAAATGTCCACTAATATTAAGACTCAACTGTATTACAATTATACCGTCCGAATATAAAACGCAACACTTCACTAATAACTACTTGAACGTACACCGTAATAACTCGAACCGCTCTGTAAATATATCGCACTAATACTCTCGAACCGCACAGTCAAAAATCTCGCATTGAACTGAAAACTAAGGCCGCTACCCGATGTATTTATAGTCACGCTCACACACCAGAAGCTTCCAAACTGCGTCTTATCTCTCGTGAACTACGTAATTACTACGGCCTTGACACAGTCCGAGCGAAGCCCGGCACAGTCGAGAAAATTCTCGCAACATGCGTCTAGTAGCACGTACACTACACGCTTACATCGAGATCTTTCTGGCACATTCGATAAACGTGTAGATTGTTCTGTGCTGTCGTAGCAATATGTAATTAAAATATTTTGTGTTCCGCGTTGGAATAATACTTATTAGTTCTCAGTAATACTCGGACATGTCATGCACAACAAAAACCAACAATAATAAAGTAGCCTAATAGGTTAATAACGTACCGGTATCCAACTAAAAACCGTGCATTAACAAGCGAAGAAATACCGGTACATAGGGAGCATCCTCGACTCGACATATAGAACCGCTTTTTTGGATGAAAAAATCAGTCTACAACGTCTACAAGACCAATCCGAGAAGCATATAAAGAATCTCCTACATTATTATTATCGTCAATAAATCTCAATCCGAAAAATAACTCGATCAAATACGCTGTACAAGTTGACAGCAAAGAGCAGTCATCTGAAGAATTGTACCAGCGTTGGATGAAGTACGATGTCGAACAGCACAGCGAATCACAACCGAAACCTTCATAGAACTGTTTAGAGACTGGACAAGCGACAGAGTACAACTCAATGGCTAGCGCTTGGAAGCACAATGCCGTTGTAACCTGCTGTGAAAGCCTGGTACCTGCTTACCTGTTTTCATAGCGGGATATCCATGTCACTGAAGAATTCCACAAAATCCGATACTTAAAGGCATGCTTGTTTAACGTATACGAAGGTCGAACTAACAGCAGCCATGGTATCTACAACTTAATCACCGGAAGAGAAATTTTATCTTAAGCATGGCAGCCAATCCAGCGCAGTTTGCCCAAAGTGAAATCTAATGACTGCAATATGTCCTGATGTACTTACTGGATTCCAACAACATGCTGTTGTCCAAGCCATTCGAACATCCTCTCAACCATGGCATTAGGCAGCCATGCTACTAAAGTACACACTCAACATGGGTTAGGTTCACACACTTGGGATTAACAATTAAACTAATCATTAAATTTGTTTAACTTCTTAACTTAATCGTTAAATTTTAAAATGTTTAACACTTTAATCATTAATCGTTAAATTTTTTGTTAACGATTAAAAAATTAATGAGTTAATTTTTTTTTTTGCTTCCCAAGTAGCCAAAATAGTTGTTGAAATCAATGTTGGATAAAGTTTGTTCTAAGTATTCCTAATCCTTTGGCAGACAATGGACTGATTTTCCCCATGTCACCTTTGGGTCTCCTTTATCTCTTTGTTGTCACATCTGGGTGGCAAGGATGGTTTTCTGTCTTTTGTTGAATTATTCGCATGACTACCCCAGAGAAGTAGACAACAAATCACTTCTTTTTTTACATCTGAAATAGTGGGAATACAGTGTTGCTAACGTACGTTTTAATAACAGGCTGAGATCTAAAATGAAATTGCTTTACATGTGCTGAATATTGCAAGTGTTTATTTGGTGACACAAACTGGGAACATTTATTAGCTTATAGGCTAGTGCGTTGTTGATTAATCTGAATGACACCGAGTCGTTGTCCGACTTTAATTAACTATTGCCATTAATTGTTTCTCAGTTCAGCAACTTTGTGTGAGGGTTTGTAAAAAAAATCTCGGAAGTTCTGCTGCTGTGTTTGCTTTTAAAATCTGAGCAGTTGTACATAGGCCATACAGGACATAGCTTCAAACAAAGATACATTGAACACACAAAGGCACTACACTCCATTACCGAATCCATCTTTTCAAACCACCTCATTGAAGCAAACCACACACACAAAAACATAGAAATAACATAGACACAAAAGGCTGGAAACTAGACGCACTTGAACAATTGGAAATATACAAACCCACAAAAACACATAAAAATGACATCCTAAATGAACAGACACAATTCAAATCACACGCATTATTCGAACATATCACCCCCCCCACAACATCGATCCTTCCAAAGTCGATTCCGTCGCCAAGAACAAGACGGTGAGTGCTACCAGCGGCAGCCTCTGAAGAAGCTTTTTAAAAGCAAAAACTGGTTCAGGCTATAAGGTAAAACTTTTACGTTCTTACCCATAAATAACTTTGTGTTCCGAGTCGGTAGTGATTTAATTATATTTAGTCTTTTAATGTTTATCGGTGACCCTATGCTTTGCAGAGACGCTTAACTAACACGTCCCACTGGCATTCGCTTCACAAATGCCTTTTGTCTTGCTTTACGTCATCTTTACATTCACAACGTTGTTGATTTACCCTTTCCAAGAAAGTACATTTCAACTTTCTTCAAAAGAGAGAGAGAGAGAGAGAGAGAGAGAGAGCGTGTGAGAGAGAGAGAGAGCGTGTGAGAGAGAGAGAGAGGGGGGAGAAAGGTGTAAAGCTACAGAAGTAAAAACCATGGGATTTTTATTGGAGGTGGCTACTGATAACGTACTTGAAAATAACAAGTATACTCGGATAGACAAAGTAACCTTTTTCAATCCACCTTGTGACTTCTTTTTAATATATAGATGACGCGTTTCAAAGTATATGCTTCAACATCATAAAATGTCACTCGGAGGTTGTCATCGGTTAACAATCCTTTGCACAGGATATGTGTCAGTAGATCCACACCTATTCACTTTTGGTAGACCACATTGAGTATAATCATTATTACATAGCCAGTTTAATGAAAGATGATCAAAATGTGTACATTCAGTCCCGAAAGTGTTTAGCACAAACTATTCTACTTTTCATATCTGATATGTCTACACTAATTTTTACATAATAGCAGCCCTAGGCACTGATTCTGTACTTCACAGTTAAAACTCTGCTATTCATTCATCCATTCATTTGAGGATATGTGACTGGATAGTAATGTGTTTTGATGTTTAGTTTCTCTGCAAGAAATTCAACCCTGGTTGCATTTGCCCAATGTGAAAATACTCAGGTTGGAAAGTTTTACTACTCCGAGTGCCAAGATCAAAACAACAAAGGATGTGTGTGCACCATGAGCGCAACATGCGCGCGCGCCTGCTAGAGTGCGTGCTGGAGTCAATGCAAACTGCGCACGCTTGCACTGAACCACAACACGCAGACTGCAACATGTCAGCTCAAGTGGTGCGGTGTGAGTCTGTACGCGTGGGCGACACATGCTTGCGCATACCAGAGTACATGTAAGAGTTAATGCAAGCCGCGCGCGCTCACACTGACCCCCAACACGCAGACTGCAACGTAGGCCGTGTGTCCCCAAACAGGTGTGTGTGAGTGTGATTTAGTGATTAAAATAAAATCATTTATGATTTTTAATTATTAATAATTGAGTTTTTTAGTGCTAAATATTTTATGTTATTTTTATCTGCAACAGAAATATTAATTTTTTTTTAAAGCTTAATTTGTGGATTTATTTAACATGATTTTAATTATTTCAACAGCCAAAGCAGCTTGCTCAATAAAAAAAAAGAAAACATAAATTTTTAACTTTTAATCAGTTAATTTGATTTTAACTTTAACATTAATCAGTTACTCTTTGCACACATTTTCTTTAACTCAGTTAATTTTGGGGGGCACTAACTTTAACTTTAATTGGTTAACAATTTTTATTAACTTTCTCAAGTCTGGTTAGGATGAACCAGATCAAAAAGAATTCTGAAACTAATTTCTGAAGTTTAGAGACAGACAACTGTAAAGGTAAATGCCTAGATAAAATCTATTTGCCAGAAGTAATAATTTATAATGGCAATATCATCAATCAAATATTTGCAAAACTGCCTCGCCAATAAAAACTTTGATAGAATGAAGAAAAGTACATTGGCATCATTGAACAAACCTATCAATAAGATCAATGAATAACTGCTTCAAACTACAAAGTTTATCAAAACTACAATTCTATAAGAACGATTTGGATGCACCAATTCACATCAGACTGTCTCAGCCCCACTGATGTTGCAGATTTTGCCAGTGCTTTAGCCAAAACTGAATAATAAAATCATCATGCTGCCATGCAACTTTGATGTCTCACACGGACTCTTCAATGGAACAAGATCAATTGGTTTTTAAACTCTTACATGATCCTGTCCTGGTAAAATCTCAGTTTCTATAATTCTTGTCTTTTAGCTGCTATTCTCAGTTAAAGAAGTTTTTAGGTACAATAATTTATGATAATATTTATGTATGTCTATGTATTATATAAACTCTTGTCTTGGTCTTCACCTCACATTACTACCCTCTGTCAATATCTTGGACAAGGTGGTGAAGCAATGTCAAAGTAGATGACCAACCATTCCATTTTTCTTTAACCTGCTCTAAGTTTGCCACATCCAGCAAACCTTTCAACATAATGTTCATCTAAAAAGTGACATACAAGGTAACTAAAGTATGCTGACCACCATTATTCATGACAACTATTTGATTTCTCGTGACTTGTAGAATCTCTTCAGTATAGTTCGGTAAAATGTTTTGAAAAATTAAAGATAATTCTAGCCATTAAATACTGGCAGCAAGAAAAAAAGCACGACCAATAATGTAGTCAGTGATGATACTTGTTTAGACACTGACAGAAAAGAACCTCTGGAATCTTGACTGGAATGTATGGTGAGCATTTTCTTCTTTCCAGTGATGATTATTATAGACATTAGTAATCCCATTTTGGATTCTGTAATCCACTGTTTCATCAGTAATTTTATAAACAAAACGCCCATCTCTGTACATAGTCAACTTCTTCAAGCGGTTGTACTCTTTGTAGATGGTATGTTTTTGTTGTTGGCTTTGTAAAATCCTGAATACAGGTGTATGATCCACATCTTCAACCAGAGCAATTCTGGTTGTACTCACTTTAGGATCTTCTCCCATTATATTCAAGTTTTTCCTTTAAATCCAACATTTTTCATATAAAAAGTCTATCTCAACAACGGGCTGGGGAACAAAAGATACGGTTTCTCCTAGTTGTTTAAGCAGCTTAACAAGCATTTTCTCACTCATCAAGTTACAGTTGTGAAAGTGTTTTGCATGAAGTCACCATGCATCCTTCCAATTGCAATTTAAAAGTATAGCCAATTGTATAGCCAAAATGCTTTTGGTCAGAGGGGAAAGGCGATGTGAAATGAGTTGCTGTAAGAAGTGAGAAGAGAATTGTTGTTATCATCGACAGTGCAGCGAACCTACGAATATCATTTCTAATAGTAACAAGCACTCGCGACTGTTAAGGTTTGTTTGTAAATGTGTCACCATGAATCTCTATCTGTGTGTGTATGTACCTTCAGTCACACAGCTGGGTTTAAAAAAAATTGGGATTATACGTTTATTGTTTCTGACGTAAATCAAATAATAATAATAATAATAATAGTAATATTGTAATTGTATTACTATATAAATCAAGCAAATGATATGTACTGTTCACAGGTATTGGAATTTGTTGCTGTTACATATCAGAATGTTTTATAAATATATCTGAGTATTGTTTGGTTCTGTCATTGTGTATGGCTGAGACAAAAAAAACAACAGCCTTTCTAACTGTTCTTATCGCAATGGAATTTGCAAACTGTACACTTCCACTCCTTAATTACACTCAACTATCTCTACAATTTATCATTACATAAAGGAATGCGTTCTTCATAGTAATTTAATTGCAAGAATCTTTTTATTCCTGGACAACAAAAAACTGTTTATTATTACTTGACTATGAATAACTGTCCTGTCTTTGCTAGTTGAAGAAGTATCCATTTTAACACATCTCGTTACAGGATGATAACACAAATAATTATGATAATACGTAATTACAGAATAAAAACTACCAATAGAAATTAACTAAAAACTTAAATAACTAATAAAAATGAGTGACTGTAAAACACCAACGATACAATTAATAATAAATTGAAATATTTATGTATGTTAAACATGTCGCATGAGCTGCAATTCATCTTGTATACGCCGGTTCTTTTTCTTTCTGGTATACTGTTTTTCCGGCTAAGAAGTCTCTGAATGTTGTTATTTGTACGGAAAGTTGCAATTACATGGTGTTTCTTGAGTTCGTTAACTAGAATATTGTTTGTGTAATCTGCAGATATGTATTTATTAACCGGAAGTGTGTTATCATTGTTCGACTTCTTTAATTTCTTCTCTTTGTGTTTACTTATTAATTTATCCACTAATGAACTTTTATATCTGTTAGCCGCTACTATGTGCTTGATGGTATTAACCTCTTCAATGTACTCTTTTTCACTTAACGGTATAGTTAGCAATCTATGCACAAAACTATTGTAAGCTGCCATTTTATGCGAGGTGGGATGATATGAATCGGCATGAATTGTGATGTCCGTTGTTGTGGCCTTTCTATAGATTTTAAATTGAAGTTTTCCTTCGTTTTTTAAAATGGTTAAATCTAAGAAATTTAATTGATTTTCTTCTTCTATTTCAGATGTGAATTTAATCTTATGGTGTATGCTGTTTATGTGACTATTTAAGTTTTGTATTTGTCTTTTTGTTCCATTAAATATCATAAACGTATCATCGACGTATCTACAATAAAAAATGATTTTATTCTTGTATAATTTATTTGATATTATGTTCATATTCTCATAATAATTTAAATATATATCAGCTAATAGTCCTGACAGTGGCGAACCCATAGCCAGACCGTCATCTTGTGTAAAAAACCCATTGTCAAATGTAAAGTAATTTTGTTCCAAGACGACTGTAAGTAGTTTTATAAGTTCGTTGATTTTTTGCATGCTAAGTTGAGCTACTTCCTTTAAATTGTTATTTACAATTTCTATAGTTTCCCTCACGGGGATATTAGTGTACAAATTAGTTACGTCTAACGATACCAATTTATATTGTGGTAGTATTTCTATCTTTTTAAGTTTTTCAACAAACTCATAACTGTTCTTTATACTGTAATTATTTGCTATCCTGATATTATTCTTAATTAAAGTCACTAACAATTTAGCAGCTTTGTATCCGGGAGCTGTGGTGTAGTTTATTACTGGTCTGATTGGTGTACTTTCCTTGTGGATTTTAGGTAGTCCTGTGAATTTTGGTGCCGTGGCATTAATTGGTTTTAAATATCTGCGTGTTTTCTCATCTAACAAAAAATTACATTGATTAATGGTGTTATTCAAAGTTTTTACATAAGCCTTTGTGGGATCCCGGTCTATTTTCTTAATATTATTATTATTTATGAAATCAAATACCTTTTGAGTATAATCTCTTTTCTGCATGACCACCAATGTGTCACCCTTATCTGCCTTACTTATAATTGCATCATTTTTCTCAAGTTTACTATTTATGGTTTTAAGATTCATGATATCCTGCTTATATTTACTTTTTAAAAAATTGTTTTGACTTTTACATTTATTACTATTAATTGCAGCCTTAAATTTTTAGTGACCGTCAATCAGTGAATGTTTTAGTGGATAGTTAGTGAGGATCGGTCAATAATACAACTTTTAGTAATTTTGCGTCGACGTTTCGGCAATATTTATTGTCATCTTCAGGACCTGTGTATTAAATGCAATAGAAATATCAAACATAACGAAACAATTAAATATTTGGGTGAACGTGTTGGTGATGTGAGTGTGTGCGTGTGTATGTATGTATCATTTTTTATGTGAAGACTTATGATAGTTTGTTTACATCTTCAAATTATCTTTAAGAAAGCGAGCAAATTATAGTATGAGAGAACTTAATTTATACAGTATTACAATTTAAATTACTAAATATAATGTTATTTTAATTAATTAAACAAACAGTAACCAACAATTGGATATTAGATTGGTACAAAAATTGTTTATACCTACAACAGTCAACATATAGCAAAGTAATATATTACCTATAACTAAAACAGATTAGGGGATGTTCACTACGTAATTATTAAAAGTTATTTTTACCATGTTTCACTCCCTACTGGTGTTAGCAAACAATCATAATTTAGAAACATACAATTTACACAATATTGTAAAACATTACGACTTAAATCAGATAGTTGACAAAGGTTACACACAAAAGTTTCTGGTAAATTTTACTAACAGGTAAACTTGGATAATACGGTAATTGTAATCATATTGTAAAATATAGTCAAGAGTACTATAGAATAATGTAATTCATGTATGTGTCCACAATCACCCTTCTCTTTCACCCATGCTCCCCCCACCAGTCCACCCAGCCTCTCACTCTAACCTGAAATCGATCAATCACTCACTATCACCCCACTCACTCACTCACTCTCTCTCTCTCTCTCTCTCTCTCTCTCTCTCTCTCTCTCTCTCTCTCTCTCTCTCTCTCTCTCTCTTCTACATCTCACTCACTGTCTCCCTTCTACTCTCTCTCACTCTTCCACCCTTCGCTCTCACACTCTCTCTCTCTCCCTCTCATTATCTCTCTTCATTCACTCTCTCTCTTTCACTCTCTCTCTCTCTCTCTCATTATATCTCTTCATTCACTCTCTCCCTCTCTCTCTCTCTCTCTCTCTCTCTCTCTCTCTCCCTCTCATTTGTCATTGTCCACGATTGGCACTCTAAAACACTCACCATTTTTATTACACTATCATCGTCATATAAATAGAGAATTATACACACGATAACAGAAATGATTTACCAACTTGTATTAAAGGGTTACAGACTTTATAACACAACATTATAGATAACAGATCTATTATATGAAAATGGTTATTACTTAATATTTACATTTTGGTCAATGTTAGATTAGTGGTCAACGTGTTAGATTTGTGGTATATATCTGTTTAGAATAGAGTGAGAGAGAGAGAGAGATTATGACCGACATATATTTGAACTACATTGACTATGGTACTCTGTATAGACCAAGTTCCAGGTAAATAACATTGACCAAAATGTAAATATTAAGTAATAACCATTTTCATATAATAGATCTGTTATCTATAATGTTGTGTTATAAAGTCTGTAACCCTTTAATACAAGTTGGTAAATCATTTCTGTTATCGTGTGTATAATTCTCTATTTATATGAGGATGATAGTGTAATAAAAATGGTGAGTGTTTTAGAGTGCCAATCGTGGACAATGACAAATGAGAGGGAGAGAGAGAGAGAGAGAGAGAGAGAGAGAGAGAGAGAGAGAGAGAGAGAGAGAGAGAGAGAGAGAGAGAGAGAGTGTGTGAGAGAGGGGGAGAGAGTGAATGAAGAGATATAATGAGAGAGAGAGAGAGAGAGAGAGAGAGAGAGAGAGAGAGAGAGAGAGAGAGAGAGAGAGAGAGAGAGAGAGAGAGAGAGAGAGTGAATGAAGAGAGATAATGAGAGGGAGAGAGAGAGAGTGTGAGAGCGAAGGGTGGAAGAGTGAGAGAGAGTAGAAGGGAGACAGTGAGTGAGATGTAGAAGAGAGAGAGAGAGAGAGAGAGAGAGAGAGAGAGAGAGTGAGTGGGGTGATAGTGAGTGATAGATCGATTTCAGGTTAGAGTGAGAGGCTGGGTGGACTGGCGGGGGGAGCATGGGTGAAAGAGAAGGGTGATTGTGGACACATACATGAATTACATTATTCTATAGTACTCTTGACTATATTTTACAATATGATTACAATTACCGTATTATCCAAGTTTACCTGTTAGTAAAATTTACCAGAAACTTTTGTGTGTAACCTTTGTCAACTATCTGATTTAAGTCGTAATGTTTTACAATATTGTGTAAATTGTATGTTTCTAAATTATGATTGTTTGCTAACACCAGTAGGGAGTGAAACATGGTAAAAATAACTTTTAATAATTACGTAGTGAACATCCCCTAATCTGTTTTAGTTATAGGTAATATATTACTTTGCTATATGTTGACTGTTGTAGGTATAAACAATTTTTGTACCAATCTAATATCCAATTGTTGGTTACTGTTTGTTTAATTAATTAAAATAACATTATATTTAGTAATTTAAATTGTAATACTGTATAAATTAAGTTCTCTCATACTATAATTTGCTCGCTTTCTTAAAGATAATTTGAAGATGTAAACAAACTATCATAAGTCTTCACATAAAAAATGATACATACATACACACGCACACACTCACATCACCAACACGTTCACCCAAATATTTAATTGTTTCGTTATGTTTGATATTTCTATTGTATTTCATACACAGGTCCTGAAGATGACAATAAATATTGTCGAAACGTCGACGCAAAATTACTAAAAGTTGTATTATTGACCGATCCTCACTAACTATCCACTAAAACATTCACTATTAATTGCGTTATTGAGTTTGTTGTTGATAAAAACCCTTGCTTCATTCTGTGCAACGGAACCATTTAATCTTTTAATAGCAGCTTCAGCATTAACTACCTCATGGACAATTTCGTTTGTCGTATTAAATCTTGGTACATTATATTTCAGACCTTTATTAAGCGTGTTTATTTCTTGGTTAGTGAACTCTATGTTGGTTGTATTCGTTACACGTTCATAGAACACATGTTTACAATCTATTGGTCTATTTTCTTTTTTATGCTGAGTACGATATAAATTTTGTATTTTCTTATTATGGGTTAATACTTTATGATAAAAATAATTGGATATTAAAGAGTTAATTTTGGTCATGATAACATCTATAACTGCAGGGTGAATTTCCTTTAACATTTCTAAATGTGCTTTATAAAGATCCGTATTTAACCTGTTTTTCTTTTTGTATAATTGTCTAACGCAAGAAATTAGACAATTATACAAAAAGAAAAACAGGTTAAATACGGATCTTTATAAAGCGCATTTAGAAATGTTAAAGGAAATTCACCCTGCAGTTATAGATGTTATCATGACCAAAATTAACTCTTTAATATCCAATTATTTTTATCATAAAGTATTAACCCATAGTAAGAAAATACAAAATTTATATCGTACGCAGCATAAAAAAGAAAATAGACCAATAGATTGTAAACATGTGTTCTATGAACGTGTAACGAATACAACCAACATAGAGTTCACTAACCAAGAAATAAACACGCTTAATAAAGGTCTGAAATATAATGTACCAAGATTTAATACGACAAACAAAATTGTCCATGAGGTAGTTAATGCTGAAGCTGCTATTAAAAGATTAAATGGTTCCGTTGCACAGAATGAAGCAAGGGTTTTTATCAACAACAAACTCAATAACGCAAATAATAGTAATAAATGTAAAAGTCAAAACAATTTTTTAAAAAGTAAATATAAGCAGGATATCATGAATCTTAAAACCATAAATAGTAAACTTGAGAAAAATGATGCAATTATAAGTAAGGCAGATAAGGGTGACACATTGGTGGTCATGCAGAAAAGAGATTATACTCAAAAGGTATTTGATTTCATAAATAATAATAATATTAAGAAAATAGACCGGGATCCCACAAAGGCTTATGTAAAAACTTTGAATAACACCATTAATCAATGTAATTTTTTGTTAGATGAGAAAACACGCAGATATTTAAAACCAATTAATGCCACGGCACCAAAATTCACAGGACTACCTAAAATCCACAAGGAAAGTACACCAATCAGACCAGTAATAAACTACACCACAGCTCCCGGATACAAAGCTGCTAAATTGTTAGTGACTTTAATTAAGAATAATATCAGGATAGCAAATAATTACAGTATAAAGAACAGTTATGAGTTTGTTGAAAAACTTAAAAAGATAGAAATACTACCACAATATAAATTGGTATCGTTAGACGTAACTAATTTGTACACTAATATCCCCGTGAGGGAAACTATAGAAATTGTAAATAACAATTTAAAGGAAGTAGCTCAACTTAGCATGCAAAAAATCAACGAACTTATAAAACTACTTACAGTCGTCTTGGAACAAAATTACTTTACATTTGACAATGGGTTTTTTACACAAGATGACGGTCTGGCTATGGGTTCGCCACTGTCAGGACTATTAGCTGATATATATTTAAATTATTATGAGAATATGAACATAATATCAAATAAATTATACAAGAATAAAATCATTTTTTATTGTAGATACGTCGACGATACGTTTATGATATTTAATGGAACAAAAAGACAAATACAAAACTTAAATAGTCACATAAACAGCATACACCATAAGATTAAATTCACATCTGAAATAGAAGAAGAAAATCAATTAAATTTCTTAGATTTAACCATTTTAAAAAACGAAGGAAAACTTCAATTTAAAATCTATAGAAAGGCCACAACAACGGACATCACAATTCATGCCGATTCATATCATCCCACCTCGCATAAAATGGCAGCTTACAATAGTTTTGTGCATAGATTGCTAACTATACCGTTAAGTGAAAAAGACTACATTGAAGAGGTTAATACCATCAAGCACATAGCAGCGGCTAACGGATATAAAAGTTCATTAGTGGATAAATTAATAAGTAAACACAAAGAGAAGAAATTAAAGAAGTCGAACAATGATAACACACTTCCGGTTAATAAATACATATCTGCAGATTACACAAACATTTTACCAAATATTCTAGTTAACGAACTCAAGAAACACCATGTAATTGTAACTTTCTGTACAAATAACAACATTCAGAGACTTCTTAGCCGGAAAAACAGTATACCAGAAAGAAAAAGAACCGGCGTATACAAGATGAATTGCAGCTCATGCGACATGTTCTACATAGGCCAAACAGGCAGACCGTTTGAAGAAAGATATAACGAACATCTTCCCAGAAGGGAATTACATAAAACAACATCTAATTTTGCCAGGCACCTGATACTATGTAATCATAACTACAGTGATTTTGAGACAAATTTCCAGCCTTTGCATTGCTGCAGGAAAGGAAAATACATGGACGCGCTTGAGGAATACGAAATATATAAAGCCGTCAAAATCAACAGTGTTTATGTCTTGAATGATAAACTTACATTTTCACATAACATATTGTACGACACGGCAATACTTGCACACGGGCGCCGGTAAATGAAATGTCACAGTACATACGGGCTATAATAAGCAAAACAGGTTTATCAGTGGCTATATAAACAGTGAATCAGTTGATCGATATTGTCCACGCGAAAGCAGTCGATCGATATTGTCCACGCGAGAAACATAAACTTTCATGTTCGCGTCTGTGAGTTTCCAATGTCGTAAAAGTGCACTTTTACCGTAATGATTTTAGTGTTTTTAATTTTTTAACGTTCTCCTATGAGTGATTAAGATTTCTGAAGATGGCAATTCGTTGCCGAAACGCGTCAAAATAAGACGAGAAAAACGAAGTCGCACGACGGATTTATGGTAAATATCTATTATATTAATATAAGCGACTTGAAGACAACTAACCTAAAATGTATTATAATAAACAACTGTTGAAACGATTAACTGGAAAAATGTAAATAGAATGTGCCAACTATTTAGTATCAAGAAAAATAGTGCATGACTAAAAAAAAGGATTTAATAAAATATATTAATTTTATATATATAGTGTTGTCATCTTTATGACTGGAGAGTAAAAAGTTTCTTGTTTCTGGAGTTGGAAATATAATAGCCCTATGTTAATGGTCATTATGACCGTTTCACAAACTCCCATTTGGTCCTGGTCCATAAACGCTCATTTACACGCCCATTCTGATATGATAATTTGTGCCGTGCCTACACGGCGCTTCGTAAAAACACCGTATTATATTTCTTAAGGGGCCTTATATTGAAATATTTGTCAACTGTTTTCGTTCTCGCTAACGCGTAAATAGGCGTCGGTAACATGTAAGAGTGCGTGTCCTACCGGATGCCAACGCACTCTAGTGACTAATTAGCGTATTCAGCTTCTCAGCGTAAGGACTCGCAAGTAGAGGTGGGCTAAACTGTTATTTTAAAATACTAGGTATGAAAATACCGTTCCAAAAAAATAACAGGTACAAATACCTGTTATTATATACTATATATACATAACCTATATTATCCTTTGTAAGTAACTCGTTTTGAGTTTCCTGCAGGTCTCCTATGTAATATCTTCAAATAAATACACTCCAAGTAGGTTTATTTTCACCTAGATAAACCTATTAATATATTAATAAACCTACTTGTTGTGTATTTATTTGAAGATATTATATAACCTATACTATATAATTTGTTATAAGAAATAAATTGAAACTAAAAGTATTAACAGTGTTACTTTACACTGTGACTTTATTAAACTATTACTGTTTAAATGGAAATAAGAAGAGAATTTATAGGCCTATCTCCCTTTGGGAATACCAATTTAAGTTTTCACTAGTAGTAAACAAACTAACATTGGTTAGACAAATCAGTTGCGAAACTCGGGGCAATTAAATAATTTAGAGTAGGCCTACACGTAATACCACGAAAAATAATGTGAAAAAACATCAGAAACATATAATAAAAACATAACAGTAAGCCACAAGAGTGAATGAGAATAAACAGAATTTTACAAATAAAAATAAAAAAACAAATTGTAATAAATTAAATATAAATACATAAATAAAAACTTATAAATAATAAGCAACAACAAAAGTAAATTAAATGCATTACAGATATTTAAGGAACAGAACTAGATAAAGTGCATAAATGTCCATTACAACAATCTCATCATTTACGTGAGATGTGTAGTGAAGTTAAAATCACATGAATAAAAAGTATAATATAGCTTATCAACATCAGCCACTCTATAGGTTATAACTAACGATCTAACTCAATGTAACTAGAATAATAGATCTAACTAACGATCGGAACATACATTTTTTTTTGAGTAAAACCATAAAGTTTTACCAACCGATTTTAGTTACAAGTTGGTGACTAGTATAATATATAATTATTAGCATATAATCTGTATTATATATCTGCATATCACACGAGAATAAATGTAATAGCAGGATAAATTATTTCCTTTATTAAAAACAGCTCCGTCTCTTTGCGCAGAATGAAGTATACAGGACGAAAAAGTGGCTCATACTAGTTCTTACTCGAAATATGCTTGATACTACCTGTTCCTGAAATACTAGGTGTTCCTGAAATATTAGGTGTTACTAAAATACTACTGTTACTCTGGAACGCGTTGTTCCTTGTGTATCGGTGTAACCACTAGTATTTGAAATACCTAGTATTTTAAATACGCGTTACTGGCTATTCCTTGCGTTCCAGCGATATTTTTGTACGCCTAGTATTTGGCCTTGGTTTACGTGATCTTGCACATTTTGTGTGTGTGGGTGCGTAGGGGGTGTGCCTCGACTTGGAACAGCGAGGGCGGCATGTGTCGCGACTCGGAACAGCGTCGCCGCGAATAACAGGTATTTCAACTTTTCAGTCACTGTTACATCCGTTCCACAAAAATATCGTTCCAAAATACCTATTACAGGTATATCGGCCCACCTCTACTCGCCAGTCCAGATATAACCGGCGGCGTAGAGGTGGGCTAAACTGTTATTTTAAAATACTAGTTATGAAAATACCGTTCCAAAAAATAACAGGTACAAATACCCGTTATTATATACTATATATACATAACCTATATTATCCTTTGTAAGTAACTCGTTTTGAGTTTCCTGCAGGTCTCCTATGTAATATCTTCAAATAAATACACTGCAAGTAGGTTTATTTTCACCTAGATAAACCTATTAATATATTAATAAACCTACTTGATGTGTATTTATTTGAAGATATTATATAACCTATACTATATAATTTGTTATAAGAAATAAATTGAAACTAAAAGTATTAACAGTGTTACTTTACACTGTGACTTTATTAAACTATTACTGTTTAAATGGAAATAAGAAGAGAATTTATAGGCCTATCTCCCTTTGGGAATACCAATTTAAGTTTTCACTAGTAGTAAACAAACTAACATTGGTTAGACAAATCAGTTGCGAAACTCGGGGCAATTAAATAATTTAGAGTAGGCCTACACGTAATACCACAAAAAATAATGTGAAAAAAACATCAGAAACGTATAATAAAAACATAACAGTAAGCCACAAGAGTGAATGAGAATAAACAAAATTTTACAAATAAAAATAAAAAACAAATTGTAATAAATTAAATATAAATACATAAATAAAAACGTATAAATAATAAGCAACAACAAAAGTAAATTAAATGCATTACAGTTATTTAAGGAACAGGACTAGATAAAGTGATAAATGTCCATTACAACAATCTCATCATTTACGTGAGATGTGTAGTGAAGTTAAAATCACATTAATAAAAAGTATAATATAGCTTATCAACATCAGCCACTCTATAGGTTATAACTCAATATAATTAAATACGATTTCACTAACTACTCGGAACATAAAGTTTTTTTGAGTAAAAACATAAAGTTTTACCAACCGATTTTAATTACAAGTTGGTGACTAGTATAATATATAATTTATTAGCATATAATCTGTGTTCTATATCTGCATATCACACGAGAATAACTGTAAAAGCAGGATGAATTATTTCCTTTATTAAAAACAGCTTCGTCTCTTTGCGCAGAATGAAGTATACAGGACGAAAAAGTGGCTCGTACTATATACTTATATTTCCTACTCGAAATATGCTTGATGCTACCTGTTCCTAAAATACTAGGTGTTCCTAAAATATTAGGTGTTACTAAAATACTACTGTTACTCTGGAACGCGTTGTTCCTTGTGTATCGGTGATACCACTAGTATTTGAAATACCTAGTATTTTAAATAACGCGTTACTGGCTGTTCCTTGCGTTCCAGCGATATTTTTGTACGCCTAGTATTTGGCCTTGGTTTACGTGATCTTGCGTACTTTTTGTGTGTGTGTGTCTGTGTAGGTGCGTAGGGGGTGTGTCTCGACTCGGAACAGCGAGGGCGGCGTGTCTCGACTCGGAACAGCGTCGCCGCGAATAACAGGTATTTTTTCTTTTCAGTCACTGTTACATCCGTTCCACAAGAATATCGTTCCAAAATACCTATTACAGGTATATCGGCCCACCTCTACGGCGGCGTATAAACAGCTATCTGCCTGGCGGAGAGAGAGTCGTTTTGATTGTTATAAATTTACTATCTGCCATACGTACGTAGGCTCTAAGTGATCTTCCGGTAAGTCTGTTGAATATATTTTGTTCATTTTAGTATAAAAGATTTATATTTAACCCAAAATTATAGTGGATGCTTGTTGATAATGTTTTAGACGTCGCCACGTGGTAGACAGGTTAAGGGCTGATAGCTCAAGTGGTTTCAAGTATTAATACACACTAAACTCCCGTATTTTATAAGCTACACATAATCATTTTATTATACATAAGGGGCGTAAAAATGAAAAGGTTATTCTGTTATTTTATGGCGAACTTTACAAACTGTCTGTGACCATGTGCGGCTGTATGGCACACGCCTGTTTGAGTTTGTTAGAGTGGGCACACCCTCGTTATTTTGTGATTTACTATATGTACATTTATGCTTGTCACGAAGATAATTCTATAATTATGTAGTGTTGAAGCCTTGAGTGTGTCAGAGTGTTTTAATTGACAAACTAGTGGTGAAAAATGTTAGAACGAGTCGGTGAACGGTTGGAGTTTGATATGCTGTGGCATGCTTTGATTACGAATTAAAGGCCAGTTAATTAATTAATATTATGCATGTATAGGGTTCCTGATCTTGGAGACTTGATCCGCTCCGTTGGGAGGCTGTAAACCTGCCACCATGACTTAAAGAAAATGTGATTGACTGAGCTCTCGTGATTCTGGCCGCCAGGGAGAAGCTGCCGTTCCTCATGTCGCAGTAGCCCCAAAACATCTTATGGACGAAAGCAGGTGACCTTTAAGCCTTTTATAATTCACTCTAGGCCGTGGAAGTAGCCTCCATATGCTGTGCAATTCATCACTAAAAGCAAATTCACTCAATTCAGATAACTATTGTGCTCACGTCCGTCGGGACATTAGTGATTACCAACTTTACGAACTTTTGTGCTCACGTCCGTCGGGACATTAGTGATTATGAACCTTACGAACCTTCTCTATTTAACTCATTATGTAATTACGCCTCAAAAGAATTGTGAACCCGGGGGCAGGCAATGTGTCCGGCCATCATTATTTTTGTTACTAATTTTATTAGGTTGCAGTTGTGATACTGGTGGGGGGGGGAGTAAGAATTTTAGCAGATTTATGTGGGTTTATATATATATGTATTATAATATAAAAAGGGGTTCGTTTTTTGGGGGGGTTTTAAGGGTTCTGTTGTTCTGTAACCTGAGGCCGACACCTGTTGATGCAGTTGTCTGCATGCATGGGACATGTCATTATGTGCTGGAACTGGTGTGGGCACATGTTTGCGCCCGGGGAGATTCAGCCGTCTGTGAATTCATTTAAATGTTGTCATGAAGCTTAAATTATTTATTCTACTTTTTTTTAACATTATTCCGGCTCTCTAATAATTAAATTCATGATTGTTTTTTTTTAAATGCCCAAGCTCAGTTCAGGATTTCTCATGGTTTTGTATAGATTTATTATTCTGGTTTCTCACTGTTCCAATTAATAGTTGTAAAATTTATAATATCCGTTTCATTTTATAGTTTATTTTCTGGTGATTATACCACACTTGAATTTTCCTGAAAATTCTGTATTCTCATGGAAGCATAATGGGGAGTGAAAGTACTATTTTATAGACCATACAGACACGTTAATCTGGTGAGGGTAGTTACTAGCAGGGGACAAGCCCAAATTTTCAGTTATAAATTTGTAATAGGAGAGAGTGTACAGGCTGCTGGGGCAGTTGAAATTGCCGAATTCTAGTCTTGCTAATGAATCCAGTTTTTACTTCGATCATGTTCTTATGGGGTTCATGGGTTTTAATTATGAGAAGTCATATAAGGCTGTCTGCCGGGTTGAAATTGTTATTTTGTTTGTAATGTATATGTATTCGTGTATCTATGTCAGTTTATATGTTGCATGTCATGGGTTTTAGAAGAATATTAGATTATTTATATGCCCTGTTTATATGATTACTATGATGATTGATGCTATGTGCCTTTCTTAGATTATATAGATGTATATATATATATATATATATATATATACTGTTGAATTATATTAACAAAATTTAAATCATTATGAATATGAAAATACTTGCAAAACTAACTAATTATATGAAGATGCATATATATACTGTTGAATTATATTAACAAAATTTAAATTATTATGAAGATGCATATTGTAACGTAACAAAGTTGAGGTTCCCGACGTTACATAAAACTTTGTCAAAATCACTGAAAACAGTGCCCAAAGTATGTCATAATTAAATACAAGAGGGCCAATCTCACCTAAAAAATGCATTGATGATACCTAGTAAGGTTACTAGGTAAGAAAACATTGAAGGTGTATGTAAATATAAAATATGTAATGAGCAATATAAGATGTAAACTATAAACACTGTGTCTAGTGGGATGAGTTTAATGTGTAGGAGTTGAGTATAATATACTGTCCAATTAATATTTAATGTTTTATAAAATGTACTTGTTGTTGTACGGTATCATGATATAGTGTTTACATGATATTTATTTTATGTTTTGTGTGTAGTAAGTGTGGAGCCGTTGCTTTAAGGAAGTACTAAGTAATGGGTACTCATTTCATTCATGTTAAACTTGTATTTAAATAATTAAATACAAGTACATTTATTATGTATGGTATTATGTTAAATGTATTTACTTTAAATAATTAATGAAGATGTTTAAAATAATATTTGTAAACTTGGCCAGGAAGACAATAAGTGTTAATAAGTTGGCAAGTGGTCATTATAATTATGTTAAAAACCAATGAAGGGTTCAGTGATGAACTAAATAATAATAATAATAATGAATTGAAACCAGGAAATTAAAACTGATATAAGTGGCCATAAGCCAGTGACTCTTTGTACAGTAGGTCAGGTAAGAAAAATTAAATTAAAAACAAAAATTATAACACAGGTAATAAAACCAATAGGCCTATATTCAGTATTTTGTAAAAGGAAATTAATACCTTTTAAAATAAGTCAATTAAGAAGAAAATGTAGTAAAATGTATACGGTTTAATAAGGCAGATTAAGTGAAAGTTTTATGTGATTTAATGTAATTCCAAGCAGGGAGTATTTTATTAAATAAGAGTAAGAATATTTCATAATTCTGGCTCTAGGATAACAGATATTATCCAATGACAGAATAAGCAATGGTTGTTAAGGCAACAAAATGCAAGAAATCTTGTTGATTTAGACATTCAATTGTTATATGTAAACGAGGACAGTTCAGTCATTAAAAATCGCCAGAAAACCACAAAACCTCATGAATAAAACAATTACACATCAATGTTAAATTATAAACAATAAATAAAAAAGATGGATTGGACGACTTCCTAAATTATCACTTTGAGAATAAACAACCTATCTACAAAATTCACATAAAAACCTTAAGAAAAATGAACTAAACACCACCAAATGAGTTATACAAGATATCATAAATAAATGCAGATAATCCAGACCGGGAGAAGTTGAATTGAATAAATATCCTACAACAAAAAATTAAAGAGAATTAAATTTACCTACTGAACCTCACTTTTGGCTGCAGATCAAAAACTTAATACTACACTAATTCCATTGGGACCTGTAACCACAAGAAACGAGAAAATCAGCGAAGATCAAGAACAGAACTTTCCATTACAGCCTGGGACACTCATCACAACCTTTATTGAGAAGCCGGAGTTGGAAATATTTTCGTCATTCTTCATCACTCTTTGATACGACATCGTTAACTGGAACACGGCCTGTATGAGTAGCTTGTAAACGTATGGTAAAACCCTGCTTATGTTAATAATTTATATAATAAGATTCTAATTTAATTTGTAATACCTAGTAACCTGAATTTGCATTACCTGGCCTTACTAATAGTTAAAAGAATTACATGTACCCTGGGATAAGAGATAAACTGAAAATTATACTTAAATTGTAACATACACCACGAGTTCACTAACAAATCGATTCAGTATTGTATGATCGATATTATGATCTAATAACCAAAGAAGACAACTGTTGAAAATTTAAAATAATATAAAATAAAGAATCCTTCTTGTATGTGACGATGTTCTATGTTATTGTAGAATAGTTATTGTATTTCGATTAGGGAGTAATTTACAGAGAAAGAAAGTGATAAAAATGTCAAGTGGAACGACTTAACCTATAAGAACGGGTTAATTACTAATAACAGCGCTCGTTGCAGACAGCTGGTGAATACGGGAGAATAGAGAACTAACTTATTCTCCGCGCCACTCTTTTTTCAATTTAAATAATACAGACTGACTAGGGTTGGAGAAAATTACTGAATTATTCACTATAATACCCGTAATATAGCGTTTTTCTCTGGTAAAACACTTAATAACCACTTAACACAGGTCTATGTTCAACATACGAATCATATCAACAACATAATAAATATTTTTTCTTATAAACAGTGAATTAGTAACAAATTGGTTAATTAAACGTGGGCTGAATTAACGATTAACCCGTAACCGTAATTAAATAAGAAACCCAAAGATAGTTGGTTGTAACAATATATACTGTTGAATTATATTAACAATTTTTGTTGAATTAATATGAATATGAAACGACTTGGGAAAGGCACTACAATTGTATGAAGAAGTATCAGAGGTTGAATTGTATGGGTAAATGTTAAATTGAAATTCCTATGCAGATGTGTAGAAAACGAAGTATGCATATAATAAAAATTGTTATTGTTGTCTTACAGCAGAGTTTCATTGCAAGTCCCGTCTCACTGGACCCAGCGCATTGTTTTGCTTCTCTAGGCCTTCCGCCTAGTTTTAATTAACTAGTAGCCCCTCTTTCAAAAAAAAAAAAAAAAAAAAATGTTTTTATAAAGGATAAAAAATAGAAAGAGGGGTTGCAAATGGTAGCAGAGCGTGGTTGATTCTAGGGTCGAACCCGTGGGTCCTTTGGTGTGACGGGGCTTGCAAACTTGGGAATAGTTCTGGCAAATTCGAACTTTAAATATGTTTTCAAAATCAACATCTATGCTTCTATCATGTTGAGTTATATCTATTGTTATTGAGTATATTATGTGAATGAGTATTGTATTTGATTTGGAATGGTAAACCTGATGCCGCCACATGGCATGCGTTTTTAGTTGGGTTTGTGGTTGTTGAGGCTGGACCTTACCGGAGATCACGGGGGAATGGGCTGCCTTATAAATACTTACGGAAGTAATAGCGCGTGAGGTGAGCTGGATGCGGTATGGCCCGACCGGAAGTCGGTACTGCCACTGACCAGATTTAGTCTCTGAAGTTTGTAATAAGTGTCTTTGTTGAAATGTTATATGTTGTGGTAGGTGTTCGGTGGTGTGGATTGTTGGTCTTATGTATGGTGTTAGTGTCTGTGGTGGTTTCTCCTCTTGTGTGTCCGAATGAGAGCTAGTTATGGAGTGGGTCAGGTTTCCACAGTGCTAGGGAACCCGGGGGTCGCTTGATGGAAGAGATAGTACTCGAGTTTTTTCTGTTTTTGTAAGTATGTTGGTGTTAGGTATTGTGTTAAGATTTATGTTTTGTTGTTGTGTGTTGTGAATCGTGCAATTCTGGCGGCGGTATGCTATCAGAAATTGCCCCACCCCATTTCAGGTGTTCTCCAGAAACTTTCGGTGTTGGATGGAGTAGATGAGGACAGGTTGCTGGTCTTCTTGGACCTGGTCCTGCAGTTGGCAGATTTCCCGGAGGTGTCCGATGGGGAGGTCCTGTCCCTTATATATCCATATTGCCGGGGTTCATTGGCAGGGCTGGTCACCAACACTCTGCATCGGGGCGGCAGTGTCGACGCTTTCCATGGGGAAGTGTTGGATTTCTTCATACCCCATCGACGACGTGCCCAGCTTAAGTTTGATTTATTCTATCGCCTACAGGCCAACGAAGAGGCGTTGTGGGACTACGTGCACGACATACGGAAAGCTGCCCGGGTATTAAGGTTGGGGTTGCCCGAGACGGAAGTAATACAAGCGATTCTAGAAGGGCTGAATCTCCAAGAGAGATCTCGTTTGACATTCGCGGACCGTCCATGTTGTTTCGCGGATCTGGATCGGTTGTGTCTGGTTTCTAGTACTGTCCAGGCGGGGGACGAGTCCCGGGGAAGAGCTGCTAAAGATGTCCAATACTCCAGTGGTTTATTAGGAAGAGCTGAAAAGGACAAACATGGTGGTCGGTGGAGAACACAAGAAACGGTAAGAAAAACTGAGTATTCCGGAAGTAATGGAGGCTACAAGGGGGTGGCAAGTGGAAAGACTGTGACAACAGCTACAGCACAGAAAACAAAGAAGTATGAAATTAACAGGGGAAGAAGAAGTTATATCAGGGAACAAACATCGGCAAGTAGGGATCCTGTAGGAAGTCTTTATTCCTATTTGGAAAGAAAAGAAACTTTAAAGGTTCCAGAGGAAGTACCAGTGCCTAATAGAGTTGTGGATGAAGAAGGTGAAGAGAAAGAAGAAAAGCGGAATAACTTCTGTGGATTAATACAAGACGACATGAAAACGTCTGTTGATACTGAATTACATGACTCAGAGAGGACGTCACAGTTGAATCCAGATGCCGTGGAATTTGTTCCGGTATCTCCATCCCGGTTCGTGAGGGATCCAGATCCTGTAACATCATCATCGCCTACGCCGGGATATGAGAAGTCACTTGATGGTGTAGCTTTACCATCGCCAGTAGAAATTAATTTAGTCATTGCACATGAACCTGGACAGCTGGATTCCAGGGTGGAAAATGTTGAGGACGTTGTAGTTGCTGAGAGTGGTGAAGGAGTGGAATCGAAGGAAGAGGCAGAAGAGCGGTTTGCAGATGCTGCATAGGCAAGTATAGTTGTAGGTGTTAGGGAGACTTAAGAGTCTGAGATTGCGGATGGACACGGGGAGGTCCAGGCTGCAAAAGTTTCTGAGGTTGCGGGTGGACAAGGGGATGTCCATGCTGCAAGTGTGGTGGAAGGAGATGAGGTAGAAGTTGAGGAGAAATTTGGTGGCAGCGTTTTGGAGAGTGCGAGTGAGAATGATGTAGTGTGTGAAGATGTGCATACGCCTTCTGTAAGTAGTCCTGAGAGTTCTGAGGAAGGGAAAGAAGTTTCGGGTGGACCAGATGAGCAACTAGAGGATGATGAAGATGTGCAGTGTTCTGAAGGTGATAGTGGATGTGATGTCGATGATATTGATGATGAATGTGTTGATGAAAATGAGATTGGAGAGGAGGTTGGTGCAGAAATTGGTGAGGAGCTGGGTGAAGATGCGGTCGAAGATGAATCAGAGGAGCAACTGGAAGGTGGTGAGGAGGTGCAGTGTCATGAGGTTGATTTGGATTATGGAGGTGCAGAAGGGGAAAGTGTGGATAAGGAAGAAGGAACAGAGGAAGAAGGAGAAGCAGGGAAGGCAGAAGCAGAGGAGTTAGATGATGAGGATAATCCAAATCGGGGTGAAAGTAGTGAGGTAGGTTGCCTTGATTCTGATTCAGAAGAAACAAATCAGTACAGCTCAACACGATATAATTTCTCAGAGAGTGGTGTCCGAAAGGAACGAGTACCTAAAGTCCGTCATAGAAAGGTGAGAAGGAGCGGTTAATGGGTAGCGGGTAGATGTTCCCCACAGTCCCAGTGGTGTCCGTCTACTTCAGGGTTGCGCCCCTGCCCACGCGAGCCTTGGTTTTCTCCAGTCATTCTCTTTTTCGGAGGGAACCATGTCCTTACCCTTAGTCCTCGCTCTTGACCTTCAATGATCCTTGCCCCGTTTCATCTTCCCAATTTTCCTACCCCCCCGTAAAAAAAAAAAAAAAAAAATCGATAAGGAGTTAGAGATTTGCCGAAAGAGCATTTGAATCATGCTCTTGGAGATTGTCAGTTTCTTCCCCTGTCTGGAGAGGTTAGATGGAGTGATGGTGTGCCGTTGTTGGTTGTTAATAGTTGTTGATTTTGAGGTTGATAATGGTAGGGTTCGAGCCATGCCGCATTCCCAGTTGTATTCCATGGTGTTTTTGTTAAGTAAGAGTAGGGTTGGATGTTCGCGTGCCCTTGGTGCGGTCCTCTCTGTCTGGCTAAGCGGGGCCGTCCGCCCAAGTGTAGGGATGTGGGCCAGCCATATGGCAAGGATGGAGATGCATTGTGGGTGCATATGGCTGGTCAGTCCAAGAGGTGGACGAGAGGTAGTACGGTCACTCACATACCAAGGTGGGTGATACCTTGTTGGGTCTTTGGACGGGTATGTGAGTGGGACCGGTAGAAGTAGGTGATGGTCACCGGAGAGGGTGATGTGTTTGGGGCGGTCCCGTGGGGTTGGCTTGGCGGAGGGGGTCACATGGGGATGGCCGTAGTTTTCCTTCTGAGCCTCTGCTCTCCCAAGAGCCATGAATGGGGAGGATACCGATAGCAACTAGAGTTTTATGGACTATAAAGGGGTAAACTGCAGGGTACCCCTGGGTTCAAGTATGGGGCAACCAGGTTGCCCTTTTGGGGTGGGGGTGTGCCGTGCCTACACGGTGCTTCGTAAAAACACCGTATTATATTTCTTAAGGGGCCTTATATTAAAATATTTGTCAGCTGCTTTCGTTCTCGCTAACGCGTAATAGGCGTCGGTAACATGTAAGAGTGCGTGTCCTACCGATGCCAACGCACTCTAGTGACTAATTAGCGTATTCAGCTTTCTCAGCGTAAGGACCAGGGGTAGGACAGTTAAATAGGAGTTGTTGGTCATAAGTTTTTTCGTCTGCTAAAAATTCACAGCCAGTCACAACGAGCGCTAGTGCGGCAGCTGGCAGCGCTGAAACGAGAAACTCGTGAGTTAGCGAATGGTTGGCGCTTCATCTTGGTCTTTGCATGTGGAAGACGCCATTTTGGTCATTCCGAACTGTTCTTTGTTTTGCTGCAGCAGTCATATAGGACTTTTTGTGAATATATAAAAATGAATAATTGTACAGTGAGAGGCTGCTACAATATTAATGATGGGAGAAGACGATTTTTTTATTTTCCATGGCGGAAACAAGAAGCACGGTAAGTACCTTATAAGAAACTTTATTTTTAAGTAGCTTTTGATAATTAGTTAAGTTTCCGTAATTGGATAGATTGTGAATATTTTCGGATCACAGTATATGTTGAATATAATTTTGTTGATACCAAGAGTATAAATGAAATCGAAGAGTATATTGTTGATACCTTCAGTTATATCTGTAATGAAGCCTTAAAATTGAAAGACCAGGTATTCACTTTCTGCATTGAACTAGACATTTCAACAGGCTTTACTATATTAAATTAGTACCAGTACGACTAAGTACTAATAGTAGCTGCCATTTAATGAAATTTGAAGAAATTTAATCTATATAAAATAATTATCTTGTTGGTACATCCTCACTGTTATGAACAGTGAATACTGTTCATAGTGAAAGTTTATATATATATATATATATATATATATATATATTGTTACGACACAAATAGCCAACCCCGTACCAGGGATAAAAAATATATTTATAATTGTAAAAATACTTCTTATCAAATAAACTGATTGATTTTAATTAAAATATAAGGAATATAACACGACAATACGACGACTTTGACCTAACCCAAGTGATTGACCCAACATCAAGAACCAAATAAAGAAGGGAACCACACACAAATAAACAACGAGAATAAGGAAGTAATAAACCCAACCCAAAAGGAAACAAGTTCATGGGTTTAAACGACCCCAAAATACCCAAAGAAACGGATGAAAAAACACAATGTATTAGTCAAATAAGGAAAATGAAAAGGAGAGATAACGGTTACTACCCATTAAAAAGGCAACCCAAACCACAGATAAAAATTGTTATTAGTTAGTAAGTATTAATTATTAAGTATTAATTGTCATTAGTATTAAGTCATGAAAGAGAAATAAGTATAGGGATCACCCACTATAAAACAAATGATATAAACAGTGATAAAGTGCAATAGTGTAGGTGTAAGAACCCCAAAGTGAAGTGTGACACTAGTGAAGTTATAATTAACAATAAATAATTTACAAGTGAAGGTAAGATAAAGGTTGGAAATTAACAGTGAATAAATAGCTGATGATAAATAGTGTTAAGTGTGAATTCTAGAATAAGGTATAGTAAACACTAGAAGTGATGATGACTTTTTATTTAAAAAAGATGTTCAATAGAGTTAAGTTTAATTATAGCTGGTAGTAAGTAAAAAGGGAGGATTCCAGAATAGAATAACTTGAAGGTGTTACCATGGAGGGAATATAAAAATTGTTTAGAGATTAAGAAATCAAAAAACTAACAAAGATACCTAAATTATAAGGGACTGTTATTAATTTAATAGAAAGTGATGTTGTTTATCACAACAAAAATAATATGTGTTATAAACAAAAAAATTAGCAAATAAGGATAAGTTAGAAGGGAGTGATGATATATCTTAATCAAAATAATAACTCTAATAACTTATAAAAAATTGTGTTCATGTTAATGTTGTGTTTTAAAGATTGAAATAGAGGAAGCAATATTGAACAGTAAAAAACACACCTACAGACTCAAAAACACAACACAACTAATAAAAAATAACAAAGTAAAGCCCAATAGGCTGAAACAAAATGTGATTTGAACGAAATAAGTAAGTTATTATAATGGCTACTCAGGCCTAGAAAAAACATAACTGTCAGAACCAAACAACCAAAAATTATAACAAATTGAATAAGAATTTAGAAAATCTGAGGTGAAGGGATCACCAAGAATAAATTGTAAATCATTTATAACACAAAATATTGTAATAGGCATTATTATACAAAAAGAAATGTAATTAACAAGCATTAACATAATTGTAAAAACTTAAAATCTGAAATTACCCAAGCTTGTGGGGTATCAAAATAATCTATGAACGAGAATAAATACTATAGTGACAATATTTAATAACCAGGAAGGAAGATGGAGGAATAACAGTAATCAGAAGATATACGAAGAATTCGAATTTTTGATAACAATACATCATCTCAAAATCAGCCAATTAGAATAATACCGTTACTATGGAAATGGCGGTTGAAGACGAAAAATACCGTTGGAATTAAGAGAAGCGAAGCATCATTAAGCCAATGCAGATGCAAAAGTTTGGAAGAGCATTTTTTCTGTGTAAATCATGCAAATAAGTATTCAAAGTTGCTGAATGTGATCATTGAAGAAGCAGATGACCGTTGCAGCAGATATTTCAAGACCCAAGACCAAATAAATCGAAATTATCCTTGAAAAGAATGTCAAAACCCAAGACGAAAAAGATGCCACATTTAGTGAAGCCCAAAAACCATGAAAACTGAATTTATGCAGCCAAATCCTATCTGGAATCAACTACAAAGGCCTAGACACGTTGAGGCGTTAAGTACTATCCAATTATTTATTTTCCACCAACCCTAATCACTTTAAATAATTTTGAAAGGTAAAATTACCACACTATAGAAACAATATTTCTCTTTCATAGAATATTTGAGCAAATTAAAATTAATAGAAACTTTGTTAACATTGATATAACCTATGAAATAAACACGAAATAACAGAACACCTTTACAACACAACACGACAGATTGTAACAGCACACTTTACTCTTTATGTACACTTAGATTAAGGTAATTTATATTTTTTATTGTAACCATTGGAGTTCTTTAACTCATAGCCAAAAGGATCCACAATTTGGAAACCCAATAATAACTGTAATAAGCCTAACGTAAACATCGACGCTAGGTTAAATGGTTTCTAAATCACTTCGCCGACCCTGAAAGCAAGATCTCATGTAACCAGTTGATAATTATTTTGTTGTAAATGTAAATGTTTTCAGTTATCACCCATTAAAAAATATTTATTACAGGGAGTAACCAGCGTTATCATTTCATAGGGAGTGCTATATAATAATTACTTGTGTTTAAGAATAAATTGTAGCAGTACGCAAGTTGTCAGTCACACAGCCAGAAGCGACGATTGGGACAGCCGTGCAAGCGGGAACTATTTGAATACACCAACCCGCAACGCTGATAACTTGTATAAACGTAATTTTTAGTTGTTTTGTAAAACGACTTGGCGCCACCCGGGATTATCACACCCCTATGAGTAACAGGTAAGGTTACTGCCGTAATATACAGGTGATCAGATCTATGCTACGAACATCGCTAGCCACAGCATTACTGTAACGACCCAGTGCGAGGCGAACACACTAATTACACATAACATATACAAATTGTACACATTTTGCAGGTACGTCTTATATAATTCGTTACAGATTGACGAATACCAGGTGAGAATAGAAAGAAGACGGGACGACCGCTATTACTACGTTACATATTGGCGACCAACCGGTGAGGCCGTAAAGAGGGCCAACGGCGGCTATGAAGAGACACTCAATGGTTACCAGGAAGGACACACAGAAAGGAATTGAAGGTGAAGGCCAGCCAGAAGAGATGGAAGAAATTGAAGAAATAATCGGGGAGATAGTCGAAGAGGACGTTCAGGAAAACCAACCAGGAAATCCAACTCAACCAGAACCGGAAGTGGAAGTAATGGTAGGGGACCAACCCAACAAACCCACTCAGAAAGAGGACCTGAGCACGCAGGAGATGTTCCGGATGCTGATGGATGACAACAAGAGATCCAGGGAAGAATTGAATAAAAAATTAGAGTCATTGCAAGCGGGAAGGAGAGAAGACAAGGAAGAGAGAAGACAAGACAAAGAAGAATTGAACAAAAAATTAGAGTCATTGAGAAGGGAAGACAGGGAATTCCTGAGCGAAAAACTGGACCAAAACAATGAAGAATTGAAGAAGCAAATCAAGGAGGACCTAGAGATCCTGAATAACAAAATGGAAAACAACCGAGAGGCGTTAGAAAAGAAGAGTGAGGAGTTGAAGAGACAAATAAAAAAGGATCTTGATGTGTTAAATGACAAAATTGAAAATAATTGTGAAACACTCCAAAAACAATTGAAGGAAGAAGGTGAGAAATCAAAGGATGAATGGAGGCAACAGTTGGCGGAGTGCAAAAATGAAATCAAACAGACTATCACTGAGACGAATGAAACAGTAATACACGTCCAGGAAGAGTTGACTGAAAAAATAAATCACGTCCAGGAGGAAGGAATTCTCAGGATCCAAGAACTACAGAAGACCACCACCGAGGAGTGTAACAAAAATAAACAGGAGGTGCTTCAGGAGATGAAGGAGAGGCACAAGGAAATCCAGACTGATGTCAGCGAACGCGTTGAAAGGGTATATACCAGTATCAACAAGATTGACGAGAAAACGCAAGAAAATAAAGAAAAAATTAAAGAAATCAGTCAGAAGGAGAAACAGATGCAAGAGGAACTAGACGCTTTGAGGGAGAAGCCTTGCAGTAGCACTCACATATTTACGAATGAAAATAGGGAAGTGATCAACTTCAAGAGTTACCGAAGAAACCCCATAGAATTTCTGAAAAGGGTGGAGGAGCTCATAGAGAGGAACAGAGATACCAGATGGACAATGGTGAGAAGTCTCATCGATGAGATGTTTCGAGACACGAACGACAATTGGTGGACAGCCACACGACCAGAAATCAGCTGTACGCAAGAATTTAAAACGTTGTTTCGCGAAAAGTACTGGTCAGAATCGACCCAAAATGTGGTAAGGAACGACATAAGCAATGGAAGATATGAACCACAGGCTGGGCATACACTAACATCTTACTTCTTGGGCAAGGCCTGTCTAGCTCGAAATCTCGAACCAAAGATACCCGAAGAGTCCCTAGTCATTCAACTGGGATATCACTACGAAGATGCCATACAGAGGGCCAGGAGACAGGGACAAATAAAGACCATACAGGGAATGGCCAACTTGCTGGAAGACCATGAAAACGACAGCCAGTATAAGAAGAATCGTATGATCAACCAAAAATACAACCGGGGGAATGAAAATTACAATGTGCCAAGCCACAACTTACCCTACAGTAATAACCAGAACAACAACCGGAACATAATGAATCGAAACCCAAATAGTTACCCAGGGGACCAACCATTCCATCGGAATCAACCCAACTACAATCAAGGTAACCAACCAAGCAACAGAGATCATCCGAGTTACAACCAGGGGAACCAACCACGTAACAGAAATGCACAAAACCCTAGTGCACCACATAATAACAACAGGGGGACAGAACAAGGTAGGAATACAAATGGCCACCCAAATAATCACAATTACTATGGCAGCCGGTACGACCCGAATTACCAATATAACAGGGGAAACGGGAGTAACCAGAATAGGGGTGACATGAGGCGTCAAGTCAATTTTATCAGCGGGAGGAGACAGAACAACCATCGGCGATATTGTCCCATTAGAACCAGCACAGTAACAACAATTCCCAATATGACAACCAGCAAGCTACAGGAACAAGAACAATAGAAGCGCCGAGGAATCACATAAGTGATCAATCAACCTCAACCAATGAAAACCAAGTAAATAGTCTGGCCAGTGGTTCCCAGCAACCTTTAAACTAAAAAGGTCAGTGAGAAACCACCAGGACCCTTCCATGACCAATCACTTGGGTTAAATCGACAAACCACGACGGAAAGTGAAGTAAAGAAGATAACAATAATATCAACCAATTATTTAAAGGACATCAGGGAAGAACTTCTGGAGGAGGAGGATAACCCCTTGTCAACAACAAATAGTGAAATAGTGCATATAAAAGCCATGATTAATGGAATCAACACTATCATAATGATCGATACTGGGTCAAATGTATCTCTCATAAACCAACCTGAATTGGAGCGGATCCAGGCCAACTCCAATATACCTATCCCGACTTTACCTATACAAAAAAATATTGTCATAATTGGTGCCACAGGCAAACAAAATAAGACCATCAGAAAACAGGTCTCTTTAGAGCTAAACAGTCAGAACACAATAATACCCATTATTTTCCTTGTCGCAAATGGATTACCATTTAACATGTTGATTGGATGCGACACACTGAGACAACACTCAGCAATTATTGACATGCAGAAGGGAATAGTAGTGCTTACTTCTGAGAAGGGAGTGTGGTCAGCCAATATAATCCACAGTAACCCAACACAACTAACCCTAAATTATCATAAGGGGTTAAAAAGCTATCATTGCCAGACATATCAACCATCAATTACCATAGAAGAGGAAGAGGGAGAGGGAGAATTGTGGAAAAGAAAAGTCGAAGAAATTAGAAAGTTGCAAAGAGAGAGACCTCAGCAAGAGATAACGGGTGAACAGGCTGAAAAACTAATAGCCATATATCAAGAATACCATCACGTTTTCTCAAATACCCCAGGGAAGGTCAAAGGTTTCCAATGTAAAATCAACTTTCAAGAGCCCATAGACTTCCACAGAAAATCCTACCCAATCGCCTACTCCCTAAAAAACGAGGTGAGGACGGAAATAAATAGAATGATGGAGGAGGACATCATTGAATACAGTCAGTCTCCTTATACGAGTCCTATAGTCGCCATACCAAAAAAGAATGGTAAAGTCAGAATATGTTTAGACGCCCGGGAGATCAATAAGATGATCATTAATGATCGAACGTCACCGGGAGAGATTGAAGAGATACTCAAGAAATTTCATGGCACCAGATATATAAGCACCTGGGATACGGTATGTGGGTACTGGCAGGTGGAGCTGCACCCACACAGTAGGAAGTACATGGCATTCATCTTCAACGGAAGGAATTACCAGTTTAAGAGGTTACCTTTCGGCCTCATTAATTCCGTCGCAGTGTTCGTCAAGTGTATGGACCAGGTCATAGGTCAGGAAGCACTGCAGTTCACAACAGTGTACGTGGACGACCTTCTAATAACATCATCTGACTGGGATGAGCACTGCGATCGGGTCAAACAGGTATTACAAAAATTATCTGAAAATAATATAACTTTAAAACTAGACAAGTCCAAGTTCATAGCAAACCAAGTCAAATTCTTGGGTTTCAACTTAGCAGAACAGGGGATAACACCATCCCAAGAGAAGGTGGAAGCTATTCAGAACTTCCCCACCCCAAAGAATAAGAAGCAGCTACAATCCTTCTTAGGTATTTGTAACTACTATAGAAAGTTCCAAACCAATTATTCTTATTTAACAGCAAAGTTCTCTAAACAATTATCAGCTAAAGAAAAGTGGACTTGGGGGAAGGAACAAGATGAAGTGCTAAAATTAATCAAAACAAAATTTCTTGAAACTATAATGCTAAACCACCCTAATTTTGAACAGCCGTTCTACTTAAATTGTGACGCCAGTGATGTGAGCCTGGGCGCCGAGTTATATCAAGAGGATAAGGACGGACACCACCTGGTTATCAGCTTTGCCAGCAGGGTACTGAACCGATGCGAACGTAACTACAATGTTACTGAAAAGGAACTACTCAGTATTGTGTTCGCATGCGGAAAATTTAGGACGTATATCCTTGGATATCCCGTCACTGTCCGAAGCGACCATAAGTCCATTTCCTTCTTGAAACAGTGTAAGTTAAGTCATGGGAGTCTTACACGATGGATACTCACATTACAAGAGTACCACATAACGTGGGAGTACATTCCAGGATGTAAAAATGTTGCCGCCGATGTATTATCCAGAATAAATGTCACCGATCAGACATTTGAAGGAGAAAAGGAGAAGATCGTCAAAGTGTTTTGTATAATAAAGAATAGAAAGGACCTGGAAGATATTCTGAACGAGGTAGTGGTACAGCAGAAACAAGATTCAAAATTACTAAACATAAGAAATAGGCTGTTAGAAGATGAAGAAGTTGTGAATAAATATTATTGTATCCACCAAGATATACTCTTTGTTAAAACAAGAAAACATAATAGCACATGGAAACTTGTAGTTCCAAGAAAATTAGAAAATAAGATAATTAAGGATTATCATGTTCGATACGGACATATGGGAACTGTAAAAATTGTAAAAGCATTGGAGGAGGAAGTCTTTATAAAAAATATAGTAAGGAAGGTAAACCAAAATATTAAAACATGTATAATATGTCAAATGGTAAAGACCAATAACGAGAAAAAAGAGGGAACCATGATACCCATCACCTCAACAACAAAGTTAGAAAAAGTATTCCTCGATATATGTGGTCCATTCCCACGTAGTGGAGGGAGACATAAATACAAGTTTATTGTAATTATGTTAGACCACTATACAAAATATACTAAACTATATGCAATAAACAGAGCTACTACTAAGAAAATACTAGAAATAATAAAAACTAAATATATAACTGAAGTAGGAAGACCATGCATGATAATAACTGACCATGGAACGCAGTTCAAAGGAAGGAGATGGCGGAACGAGTTACTAAAAGAGAATATAAAAACCTATAAAACTTCCAAATACCACCCTAGTAGTAACCCTGCAGAAAGAGTGCTAAGGGAAGTTGGATGAATACTAAGAACTTATTGTCACAACAACCAAAAAGAATGGCAAAAGTATTTGGCTTCTACCGAAGTATTTCTAAACATTAGTTACCACCAATTTACGGAAAACACCTCATACTTGATGATGTTTGGAAGAAAGCCCCACAGAGAGATACAAGACTTAATAAACTTCCCAGTCAACCCTGAAGACCCCTACGATGAAAACCAATGTTATAACCGTATTATGGAGAAAATAGAAAAACAAAGAGCAAGGTATTCAAAAAACAAATTAAAATAATAAAGTATCACAAGGGAGAGAGAGTACTAATTAAAAACAGGGAACTACCCAGTACCCTTGAAGGAATAGCCAAAAAATTGCTATTACTATATATTGGACCATATGTCATCACAAAGGACAATGGAAACAACACTTACGAGATAAGTAATATAACCACCAAAAAAGTAAAAGGAGTGTACAACCAAGCTTCCATAAAGAAGTTCTATGAAGAAAACTGAATAACTGGAATACGATCATCCAGAATAAGTGTGACTATCAAACACTTGAAGGAGAAGAGGTGAAGAATAACGAAGTGTTGAACAAAAAGGAGAAGGCTATAATATGGAATGGAAATGATAATATAATAAATCCACAACCGTGAGAATTGAATTGATACCAAAATAAACTTAGATATAATAAAATGTACGGCCATATGTCATCACAAAGGACAAGTAACTGTAAATAAAATACAGATACCAAAATTCAAAAATTATGTGAGCACAACTTGCAACAACATTTCGATGACTTATGAGGCCTAAAATAAAAAATATCAAAACAAAGGAATGAGTTACATAAATTCCTACTAAGTGAAATCAACTTACAATATATTAAAAAGTTGATGAGTGAAGTATATGAAATAATTAAACAAAATATACCAAAATAGGAATACGCTACAAAAATTCCTATGATGTAAGAGAATTAACTTACAAAGAATTATCAAGAATGATTTTTAATACAAACTTAAATATACAAAAATAAAATCAGACCAAAAAACTGATAAGATAAATACCTGAAATTATAATAAATCAAAGGTATTCAGTAGAATAAAAAATATAAACTGGTACAAAGAAAAAGAGGGAGATTATGTATAAAACCAATATACAGATATGGCTAAAGCCAAATATTGCTGAATAACTGAGAAAAGAAAAAAAAATGTGTCTAAGACAATTAAAATGATCACAATGAGAATTGAAAACTGAATAATGAAAAGTTAATGATGAAATTAACATATAAATAAATAAAAAACAATCAATTGTATGAGCAAATGATAGTATATAGCAAAGGTACAGCGGAAGGAAGAATGAGTAAAAAGCCAAGGTGATCTAAAAACAAACCACAAGGTGGACAATCCCAAAGTATATTATTAATTTAAGTCACAAGTTGACAAGAAAGGTATTTATGATTGACTGTTGAAAAGTCCAGCAATCAAATAAACTGAGCAGAGATGATGTGCCTCTGGTCTCAGAAAAATGAGTAGTAATGGGAGAAACCAGCTACTAAAGTTAGGGAAAAAATTGTGTATAAGGGAGAACACACCAATGGAAATAAAATGAAAAACAGATCCAAATAAAATGGAATGAATTCAGTAAGAAGAGAAACAAAGAATGGAGAAACAACCAAGAAAGAAAAGGAAAAAGGTTATCTATAACTGATAATTTCATAAAAAACTATGCTAGTGTTTTATCAAAATGATCAATTTTAAAGGAGAGGCATTATGTTACAACACAAATAGCCAACCCCGTACCAGGGATAAAAAATATATTTATAATTGTAAAAATACTTCTTATCAAATAAACTGATTGATTTTAATTAATATATAAGGAATATAACACGACAATACGACGACTTTGACCTAACCCAAGTGATTGACCCAACATCAAGAACCAAATAAAGAAGGGAACCACACAAATAAACAACGAGAATAAGGAAGTAATAAACCCAACCCAAAAGGAAACAAGTTCATGGGTTTAAACGACCCCAAAATACCCAAAGAAACGGATGAAAAAACACAATGTATTAGTCAAATAAGGAAAATGAAAAGGAGAGATAATGGTTACTACCCATTAAAAAGGCAACCCAAACCACAGATAAAAATTGTTATTAGTTAGTAAGTATTAATTATTAAGTATTAATTGTCATTAGTATTAAGTCATGAAAGAGAAATAAGTATAGGGATCACCCACTATAAAACAAATGATATAAACAGTGATAAAGTGCAATAGTGTAGGTGTAAGAACCCCAAAGTGAAGTGTGACACTAGTGAAGTTATAATTAACAATAAATAATTTACAAGTGAAGGTAAGATAAAGGTTGGAAATTAACAGTGAATAAATAGCTGATGATAAATAGTGTTAAGTGTGAATTCTAGAATAAGGTATAGTAAACACTAGAAGTGATGATGACTTTTTATTTAAAAAAGATGTTCAATAGAGTTAAGTTTAATTATAGCTGGTAGTAAGTAAAAAGGGAGGATTCCAGAATAGAATAACTTGAAGGTGTTACCATGGAGGGAATATAAAAATTGTTTAGAGATTAAGAAATCAAAAAAAACTAACAAAGATACCTAAATTATAAGGGACTGTTATTAATTTAATAGAAAGTGATGTTGTTTATCACAACAAAAATAATATGTGTTATAAACAAAAAAATTAGCAAATAAGGATAAGTTAGAAGGGAGTGATGATATTTCTTAATCAAAATAATAACTCTAATAACTTATAAAAAATTGTGTTCATGTTAATGTTATGTTTTAAAGATTGAAATAGAGGAAGCAATATTGAACAGTAAAAAACACACCTACAGACTCAAAAACACAACACAACTAATAAAAAATAACAAAGTAAAGCCCAATAGGCTGAAACAAAATGTGATTTGAACGAAATAAGTAAGTTATTATAATGGCTACTCAGGCCTAGAAAAAACATAACTGTCAGAACCAAACAACCAAAAATTATAACAAATTGAATAAGAATTTAGAAAATCTGAGGTGAAGGGATCACCAAGAATAAATTGTAAATCATTTATAACACAAAATATTGTAATAGGCATTATTATACAAAAAGAAATGTAATTAACAAGCATTAACATAATTGTAAAAACTTAAAATCTGAAATTACCCAAGCTTGTGGGGTATCAAAATAATCTATGAACGAGAATAAATACTATAGTGACAATATTTAATAACCAGGAAGGAAGATGGAGGAATAACAGTAATCAGCCAATTAGAATAATACCGTTACTATGGAAACGGCGGTTGAAGACGAAAAATACCGTTGGAATTAAGAGAAGCGAAGCGTCATTAAGCCAATGCAGATGCAAAAGTTTGGAAGAGCGTTTTTTCTGTGTAAATCATGTAAATAAGTATTCAAAGTTGCTGAACGTGATCATTGAAGAAGCAGATGACCGTTGCAGCAGATATTTCAAGACCCAAGACCAAATAAATCGAAATTATCCTTGAAAAGAATGTCAAAACCCAAGACGAAAAAGATGCCACATTTAGTGAAGCCCAAAAACCATGAAAACTGAATTTATGCAGCCAAATCCTATCTCGAATCAACTACGAAGGCCTAGACACGTTGAGGTGTTAAGTACTATCCAATTATTTATTTTCCACCAACCCTAATCACTTTAAATAATTTTGAAAGGTAAAATTACCATACTATAGAAACAATATTTCTCTTTCATAGAATATTTGAGCAAATTAAAATTAATAGAAACTTTGTTAACATTGATATAACCTATGAAATAAACACGAACTTACAGAACATCTTTACAACACAACACGACAGATTGTAACAGCACACTTTACTCTTTATGTACACTTAGATTAAGGTAATTTATATTTTTTATTGTAACCATTGGAGTTCTTTAACTCATAGCCAAAAGGATCCACAATTTGGAAACCCAATAATAACTGTAATAAGCCTAACGTAAACATCGACGCTAGGTTAAATGGTTTCTAAATCACTTCGCCGACCTTGAAAGCAAGATCTCATGTAAGCAGTTGATAATTATTTTGTTGTAAATGTAAATGTTTTCAGTTATCACCCATTAAAAAAATATTTATTACAGGGAGTAACCAGCGTTATCATTTCATAGGGAGTGCTATATAATAATTACTTGTGTTTAAGAATAAATTGTAGCAGTACGCAAGTTGTCAGTCACACAGCCAGAAGCGACGATTGGGACGGCCGTGCGAGCGGGAACTGTTTGAATACACCAACCCGCAACGCTGATAACTTGTATAAACGTAATTTTTAGTTGTTTTGTAAAACGACTTGGCGCCACCCGGGATTATCACACCCCTACGAATAACAGGTAAGGTTACTGCCGTAATATACAGGTGATCAGATCTACGCTACGAACATCGCTAGCCACAGCATTACTGTAACGACCCAGTGCGAGGCGAACGCACTAATTACACATAACATATACAAATTGTACACATTTTGCAGGTACGTCTTATATAATTCGTTACAGATTGACGAATACCAGGTGAGAATAGAAAGAAGACGGGACGACCGCTATTACTACGTTACAATATATATATATATATATATATATATATATATATACTATATAAAATGTGTATAGATTTATTGTAGTAGGCCTATAGTTGTATAAAATTATTTTGAAAGGAGATTAAGAAATTTTTGGTGTATGGATTTATTGTATCTTAAACAAAACAAGTAAGACGATTGAAGACAGAATATTATTGTATGCCAACAATACACCCTATAGCATATGAGAACTTATTTTCTGGTCAGTTGTAAATTAACAGTAGGCTAGATATTGGTGAGCCTATTTCTTTGTAAGGCTCAGAGTATAAAACTGTTACATAATTTTAATATTTATCACAGTATAATCATTATTATCAGAGTTAGTAGAATCAAGAGTAGTTCATATCAACGTGAGCATCTCGCAGCTGAATAAAGAAAATATATATTAAAGAACTTGTACTTTATTCTTATTAAAGTATATATTATTCTCTGTATGCTGTTGATTAAGGAAAGTAGATTATTTTTATTTATTTGTATATTGATTTTATAAATTTACATTTTGCTGATTAACTTATTTAATTTAATAATATATATAAACTTTCACTAATGAACTTACTGTTGTCACTTCCCAAACGTTTCGAGATGTTGTTTCTCTTCTTCAGTGGGTGTATACTGATTGTCGATTACAGAATAACCGTTATGGAAAAATGGTGTGTGTGGTGGGGGTTGATGGTGGGAAGGGATTGGCGCTGAGGTTCGAATTGTGTGTGTGGATCAGTGTATCGAATAGTGTATGTGATTTATAATGTATTTGTTCATTTAATATGTTGTTTGGTTGTAGTGTGTGATATCTGTATATTTCAAATTGTTCAGCTGTGTTTAGTTTTCTACTTTTAGGTAAGTAGTGTAATATTATACAGATATCACACACTACAACCAAACAACATATTAAATGAACAAATACATTATAAATCACATACACTATTCGATACACTGATCCACACACACAATTCGAACCTCAGCGCCAATCCCTTCCCACCATCAACCCCCACCACACACACCATTTTTCCGTAACGGTTATTCTGTAATCGACAATCAGTATACACCCACTGAAGAAGAGAAACAACATCTCAAAACGTTTGGGAAGTGACAACAGTAAGTTCATTAGTGAAAGTTTATATATATTATTAAATTAATAAAGTGAACGAAGAGGATGCAACAACAAGATAACTTATTTAAGTTACATTAAAATTTTATTTACTGTGACAATTTTATTTGTAACTTTGTAAATATAGTATATTTTACTTAGTGTTCATTTGGATTGACACGGTTCACATTAATCACATTCTGCTCAATGTTTTCAGAATGTTTATATATCTTTCATAACAATATATACTTATATTTTTTTCTATACACATATTTTATTAATATTTACTTTTGTTGACTTGTAAAGCTCATGCGACAGTAACTGAATTAGTGTCAGTGATTGATACACTTACCTTGCTATGATTTTTTCAAGTGTATAAAAGTATAATCAAAATCAGCCACATATAATTTTACCAGTTTAGTATAATATACTTGTGTGTTGCAGGTTTCAGCAGTGGGTGGACTTTTGTCAGGACAAAACTTTTGAAAATATAGTAGGCCGCGTACACAGGATAGTCTGTGAGGACCATTTTACACCCGAGGACTTCATTGGGAACAGACTGCGGCCTACTGCAATACCGCTTCGTGGTCCTCCACCCATTGCTGAAGAAGTAATGCAAGTGCCACTTGCCACAGGAGAAAATCAGCCTGCTGAGACAAGGAATGAACAAGTTCCGAGTACTTCAACTCCTCTCGCATTATCACCACACACATCCTATCCTACTACCTCATATATTTCTGCTACTTCCACACCTGTTCCTAACTGTAAAAGGAGATTACCTTTTAGCACTCCTAGTCCTGCTGACCAAATATTGACAGAGCCATCTTCTTATTCTGGAGTACAGTATGAGGACTCTTATGCTGACCAAGGCAAATTTGATGAACATTTATCTCACACGGTTACTTCATCAAATCTGTCTTATCAGGTTGATTCACTAACCTTACAAAATATTGCAATGACAAGGTATTCACAGTTGGATACCCCTAGGAAGAAGTTCCTACACAAATATGCAAAGAAAAAGGAGAGTGAAATCAAAAAATTAACTAAGAAGTGCAAGAAAATGAGACAACAAATGCAGAACCTATGTGACCCAATGAATTTAACTGTAAATGCAGTTCATTCTTTGAGTAAGCATATGTCTGCTGCATCTCTTCTTTGCTTGTCTTCTTACTTAAAGTCCTCATGGAAAACACCACGGGCAAGGAGATGGACTGTTGAAGAAAAGACGTTAGCTTTGTCTTTGTACAAAAGAAGTCCAAAAGCTTACACATTATTTAGTAATATTTTGGCACTTCCTTGTAAAAAAACATTGAAGCATCTAGTCAACAAACTTCCTTTCAGCTCTGGGATAAATGATCAAATGTTCGCCACATTGACCCAGCATGTTGATCAATTGAACAAACGGGACAGAATATGTACTCTTATTTTTGATGAAATGTCGATAAGAGAACATTTACAGTACAATTGTTCAAGTGATAGAATTGATGGGTTTGAAGATCTTGGACACAAAGGTAGGACTGGACGTGTTGCTAATCATGCCCTTGTGTTCATGGTTCGTGGGCTGTTTCGGATGTGGAAGCAACCTGTTGCTTACTACTTCAGTCACAGTAGCATGAGATCAGACATACTTCCTGAACTTATATTTTTCATCCTTGACGCTTGTTGTAAAGCTGGTCTTTACGTTGTTGCTACTGTATGTGACATGGGAGCAACAAATATTAAGGCTTTGAAAATTATGGGTTCGGCAAACTCAGAGCATCCCTATTTCCTTTTCAACAACAGACCCGTCTTTAACATCCTTGACCCTCCTCACCTCCTTAAGTGTACGAGGAACTTGTTTCTTAAATATAATGTTAAATGCCATGTGGAGACTGGAAGTCTTGCATTTGATGGAGAGGCTAAGTGGGACCACATAAAAACAGTGTTTCACTGGGACAGAGGTGTTGCAATTTTCCGGCAGCTCCACCATCTGACAAAACAACATGTGCAGCCATTGGGGAGTCAGAAAATGAAGGTGCGTCTTGCAGCACAGGTTCTGAGCCATAGAGTTGCTGCATGTATTAACTCTGCAGTGTCATGTGGTAAGTAAAACTATTGAGGTGACAAAAACTATAACTGTATAGCAAAATTCCATTTTCCCATAAAAATAACGGTTTTCAACAAGCATACATTTTGAATAGAAATTTGATATTATTTTGACAGCATTTATTCCACCAGTTACAACTATTAACACTTATGAAATGTAAAATTATTTTAGTATAATATATTCTTGTTGAAAAGTTTTATTTAATTAATAATGTAATTTATAGAAAATTGAAGAATTTTTTATATCTAGCAAAAATAATTTTAGAACAAATAACTTGTTTTTACCAAATTCAAGTCAACTTTGTAATGTACATGGAAGCAGGAACTTTTATATGAAATATTAAAGGGCATAAACTGTCTAATTTTTTGCATGTGTGTTGTGTAGTACTGACCATAAAAGAGTTTATAAAAATATGGTAATGGACCTCAGTTCCTTACAATATATGCAATTAATATGATACAAAATTAATTATTTCTGTATAAGTATTGACAGAATTTGATTTATTCTATTTGATTTTTTCTTATCTATTTTTAATCTTTATTATTTTTTAGGAATTGTAGAACCTTCTGCAATGACAACTGCAGCATTTGTCAAAGAGTGTGACAACCTGTTCGACTCTTTCAATGGCTGCATCAAAAACAAGTCAGGAAAACCTCTTCGGTCTCCACTTAGTGATGACAGCGTACATATGGCATTTTGGCAGCAGGCTGTACACTTCGTCAAATCGTGGCACTTCCAGAGGCCAGATCGGCGGACATTTAGGCCACCTTCACAGGAAGGCTGGCTGACAACCATAAATGCAGTAATGCAATTATGGAAGTCAGTCAGGGAAGAATGTGAAGACATTCGATTTTTATCAGTCAGATGTCTGAATCAAGATCCACTGGAGAATATTTTTGGTTCTGTTCGAGCGAACTGTGGAGCCAATAATAATCCTACTGTGCCACAGTTTGTTGATGCTCTTAAGACCTGCATCATCAATGGGGTTGCATTTCAGAATCTTAAAAATGCTAACTGCCTGGATGATGATGCAGATCTTTTAAGTAATCTTCAAACTTTCCTTGGTTCTGACATTCTGACTGATAAACGCAGTGCATTTACTCCATACACTGCTGACACCAATTCTGTTACTTGTGACAAAGAGCCTGACGTCTCATTTAATATGAATCGGTTGTCCACAGCGTATGTAAGTGGATTTACTGCCAGAAAACTTTTAGGCAATAGTACATGTGACGACTGCAGAGCAGGTCTCTGCTCCAATGACACAAATAAACTTTCTCATCTGGGTATTCTATTCAGAGAGTACACTGAGGGCACAGAAACACAGCTTACATATCCATCAGAAAATTTGGTTACCTGTGTTTCTCAATGTGCTAACGTTGTGGATGAAATACTGGATGAGAAATGCTATTTGGACAAGTTGACAGAAGTCGTCATGTGTGCAATTACACAAAAAGTTAGTTTCACATGGCTAATGAACTGCTGTGAAGTCCATTATGAAACAAACTTACAACATTTTTTAAAAGTTATATTTAAAACATGTGTTAGGTGGTGGGTTACAAGAAGAAATAATGAAATGAACAACAAATAAATTTGTACATGTTTTAAATATTTATATGAAATTTAATTAACGTAATTTATTCATTAATGAAAAGATGGTATCTGCAACAAATGATATGCTGTACTTTTTAATGTGGGTATTAAATTCTGAGAGTACAGAGTCTAACGTATCCATCAAAAAATTTAGTCACGTGTGTTGCTCAGTATTCAGGTTTGTGGATAAAATACTTGATACAGACATGTAAAAACATTTGTAGACTCCTATAAAATATGTATAGTCTCATGGTGCAGACATAAAAACAATTGTTTAGCTGAAACAAAAAGGTATGTTAAAAATCACTAAATAATTGACCAATAATTTATTATGACAATGTATTGCTTTGGTGTAAGGATGGTCTCTGCTCTGTAAGGATTAGTGTTCTTCAGTGTGTTAACCTTGTGAATGAAGTACACTATGTCAGTATATCAATTTAACTGATTATCAGAATTGACAAATGTACTATTCAGGAACAATTTAGGTTTTAAATTCATATTGGGCTTCTATGCAGTTCATTAATCTAAAGGTTTTCTGGGTCTTTTGCCAATAAACTTCTTAGTCTGATGATTTCTGTATTACAAAATAATGTTTATGTTAATATATATGTGTTTAATTTCAAATTGTCTGTAGTGTTTAGCTGTTAGGTCTTGTACATATTGTGTAGTGTTTATAGATTTGTGTTGAGTTTTGCATATAAGTGATAGAACTGAAATTTGAATGTATTGTGTTATGTCATGTTTTGTGAATTTTAATTGATTAAGTTTTTTGATGATAAACTTCAAGTCTGTTCATTTGTATGATATTTCAAAATAATGTTTGGGTTTATATATTTGTATTATTTCAAATTGTTCTGTAGTGATTAGCTGTTAGGTCTTGTACATAATGCGAAGTGTTTGTAGATTTGTTTGACTTTTGTATGTAACTAGTAGAACTGGAATTTGAGTGTATTATGTGTTGTCATGTTTTGTGAATTTTTATTGATTACGTTTTTTGATTGATTAAGTTTTTTGATAATAAACTTCAAGTCTGTTCATTTGTATAATATTTCAAAATAATGTTTGGGTTTATATATTTGTATTATTTCAAATTGTTCTGTAGTGGTTAGCTGTTAGGTCTTGTACATAATGTGAAGTGTTTGTAGATTAGTATTAAGTTTTGCATATAAGTGGTACAACTGAAATTTGAATGTATTATGTGTTAGTCATGTTTTGTGAATTTTTATTGAGAAAGTTTTTTATAATACACTTCAAGTCTGTTCATTTGTATAATATTTCAAAATAATGTTTGTGTTTATATATTTGTATTATTTCAGATTGTTCTGTAGTGATTAGCTGTTAGGTCTTGTACATAATGTGACGTGTTTGTAGATTTGTTTGACTTTTGTATGTAACTAGTAGAACTGGAATCTGAATTATTATGTGTTATGTAATATTTTATAAATATGCTTAGTTAATTCTACTCACTGTATGTATTTTTGTAATTTAAAATGTTTTTGAGTAAAAATAAAAATAAAATACATAAATTTGTTTTTTCTTGATTTTTTTACCTAAGGGTTTATCAACTATTTGTGACCTTATGTCAATAAAATGCATAGTGGTTTTCAAAAACGATTGATTAATATCCTTGAAACCAAAGGCAATTAAAGTGTATTTTCATTAAAGCACAGTAAAGACATTTTCAATTATTTGTAAACAAGTGTTTATTAAAAGATAAATTTTTATGAACGTTTTATACACAGAATGTTTTGTGATGCCACATGTACTTAAACATTGTAAAAACCTAATTACTTTGTTGAAGTAACTAGTACAATTAATGGTTTATAAATGTAAGTTTTCTAATTTTTTATTTCACTTTATGCATTTGCTTACTAAATTTTGATTAAAGTGTTTTCAGTTTTTAGACATTTTACATGTCTACCTTTAAACATTGTAATTATTTTTTTTAAACATTTTTCTGTAATTACAATGACATGAAAATATGTCTGATGAAAATGTAAACATTTGAGAGTAATTTCAAATAAAGCATAGCAGCATTTCCTTTTTTAGATTTCCCGCCTATGCAGCAGAGATAATACAGTATACTGGAGTCACGTGACCATACTGCATTATCATTTAGCTCCACTTAGTTGACAGCCAAGCCACCACGAGCGCTAGAAACTTCAGTCAAAATTTTAACATTGGCTTTCCCCACTCTATATATTCGTACTCTGTGAATAAGTCTGTTGAATACATTTTGTTCATTTTAGTATAAAAGATTTATATTTAACCCAAAATTATAGTGGATGCTTGTTGATAATGTTTTAGACGTCGCCACGTGGTAGACAGGTTAAGGGCTGATAGCTCAAGTGGTTTCAAGTATTAATACACACTAAACTCCCGTATTTTATAAGCTACACATAATCATTTTAATTATACATAAGGGGCGTAAAAATGAAAAGGTTATTCTGTTATTTTATGGCAAACTTTACAAACTGTCTGTGACCACGTGCGGCTGTATGGCACACGCCTGTTTGAGTTTGTTAGAGTGGGCACACCCTCGTTATTTTGTGATTTACTATATGTACATTTATGCTTGTCACGAAGATAATTCTATAATTATGTAGTGTTGAAGCCTTGAGTGTGTCAGAGTGTTTTAATTGACAAACTAGTGGTGAAAAATGTTAGAACGAGTCGGTGAACGGTTGGAGTTTGATATGCTGTGGCATGCTTTGATTACGAATTAAAGGCCAGTTAATTAATTAATATTATGCATGTATAGGGTTCCTGATCTTAGAGACTTGATCCGCTCCGTTGGGAGGCTGTAAACCTGCCACCATGACTTAAAGAAAATGTGATTGACTGAGCTCTCGTGATTCTGGCCGCCAGGGAGAAGCTGCTGTTCCTCATGTCGCAGTAGCCCCAAAACATCTTATGGACGAAAGCAGGTGACCTTTAAGCCTTTTATAATTCACTCTAGGCCATGGAAGTAGACTCCATATGCTGTGCAATTCATCACTAAAAGCAAATTCACTCAATTCAGATAACTATTGTGCTCACGTCCGTCGGGACATTAGTGATTACCAACTTTACGAACTTTTGTGCTCACGTCCGTCGGAACATTAGTGATTACAAACCTTCTCTATTTAACTCATTATGTAATTACGCCTCAAAAGAATTGATTACGCCTCAATTGTGAACCCGGGGGCAGGCAATGTGTCCGGCCATCATTATTTTTGTTACTAATTTTATTAGGTTGCAGTTGTGATACTGGGGGGGAGTAAGAATTTTAGCAGATTTATGTGGGTTTTTTTTTATATATACATGTATTATAATATAAAAAGGGGTTCGTTTTTTTTGGGGGGTTTTAAGGGTTCTGTTGTTCTGTAACCTGAGGCCGACACCTGTTGATGCAGTTGTCTGCATGCATGGGACATGTCATTATGTGCTGGAACTGGTGTGGGCACATGTTTGCGCCCGGGGAGATTCAGCCGTCTGTGAATTCATTTAAATATTGTCATGAAGCTTAAATTATTTATTCTACTTTTTTTTTAACATTAAATTAACTCTAATAATTAAATTCATGATTGTTTTTTTTTTAAATGCCAAGCTCAGTTCAGGATTTCTCATGGTTTTGTATAGATTTATTAATCTGGTTTCTCACTGTTCCAATTAATAGTTGTAAAATTTATAATACCCGTTTCATTTTATAGTTTATTTTCTGGTGATTATACCACACTTGAATTTTCCTGAAAATTCTGTATTCTCGTGGAAACATAATGGGGAGTGAAAGTCTACTATTTTATAGACCATACAGACACGTTAATCTGGTGAGGGTAGTTACTAGCAGGGGACAAGTCAAGTTTTTTACTTCGATCATGTTCTTATGGGATTCATGGGTTTTAATTATGAGAAGTCATATAAGGCTGTCTGCCGGGTTGAACTTGTTATTTTGTTTGCAATGTATATGTATTCGTGTATCTATGTCAGTTTATATGTTGCATGTCATGGGTTTTAGAAGAATATTAGATTATTTATATGCCCTGTGTATATGATTACTATGATGATTGATGCTATGTGCCTATGAATATGAAAATACTTGCAAAACTAACTAATTATATGAAGATGCATATACAGTAGAAGCCCGATATAGCGCGGTCCAATATACCGCGGATTCTGATATAACGCGGTGAAGAGTATGTCGCCTGTTATTAGCGAAAATTCTTACTTGTAGAGAGTGAGTAAATTATGAATTGTGTATCGTGACTTCCGTAGCCACAACATTGAATGCGTTGCGTTTATTGTAAACAAAGGCTTGTTGTTGGAAACGGCGTTGTAAACAACAGCCAGAATTGCCAGTTCAAGTGTACCTGTAGACATAAACAATTGATATTTACAGTCTCTACGTTTCTAAGAATTCATGCCAAGGCAAGCAGCCAACTAAATCCCTTCTCTCCCTCATATTACAGTACAGTATAAGATCATACTCTGATATTATCTTATCAAAGTGTATAGTCTTTGTCATAAATTCGCATAGTGTAGAGTTTTGTGATGTCGCAGAAAAGAAAAGCATATTCTGTGAGTGATAAACTCAAAATAATTGATCGTGTGAAGAACGGAGAGTCAAAGGCAAGTTTATCACGTGAGTGTGGCATCCCAGAAGGAACAATTAGAGGGTGGATGAAGGAAGAAGATAAACTTAAAAGTTTTGTGAACACAGTTGAAAGTGAAGTGGGGTTGCAAAGAAAAAAGACTAAAGTAGGTAAGGATAGTGAACTAGATGAGTGTCTGTACAGGTGGTTTTTAATAAAACGAAGTGAAGGTGTGCCACTGTCAGGACCAGTTATTAGAGTTGTGAAATTCCATAGTGATTTACATTGCAACAGTGACTTTAATGCATCTGATGGGTGGTTTTCGCGATGGAAATCTCGTCATGGTATAAGCCAGATAAGCATTGAAGGGGAAGCACGATCATGTGACAGTGAAGCTGCAGCACTTTTTCCTCAGGCATTAAACAAAGTAATGATCGATAACGATTTAAATGACCATCAAGTGTATAACTATGATGAAACTGCTCTGTATTTTCGAATGCTTCCTACCAGAACTCTGGATGTGAATAATTCAATAAATAAATCTGGATTAAAAATAAATAAGAATAGAGTTACCCTCCTGTTTGCCACTAATAAATCAGGCAGCCACAAAGTTAAACGTCTCTGTATAGGGAAAAGCCGAAATCCTTTCAAACATGTTAACATGACGTCATTACCCATCACATATCGTAATACAAAAAATGCTTGGATGACAAGTGATATTTTCGGTAAATGGTTCCATGAAGAATTCGTTCCATCTGTGAGAAGCCACCTGCGGTCACTCAACCTCGAAGAAAAAGCTGTACTGACCCTTGACCACTGTCCAGCACATCCACCTGCTGATATGCTACAGTCAAGAGATGGGAAAATCGGAGTCATGTTCTTGCCGAAAAACACTACAGCACTGATCCAGCCATTAGATCAAGGCATCATAAAAGCATTTAAAGCGCATTACCGCCGTGAACTTCTGAGTGCTATAGTGAATTCTGATGAGGAAATGGAAATTTACCTTAAGTCAATAAACCTGAAAACAGTTGCGTATTCAATAGGTCTTGCATGGGAAAGTATTAGTACGGCTACGATTCAGAATTGCTGGAAGAAATGTTCCTTTGAACCAACCCTCGAAAATTGTTGGCGTTTCCCACTCGCCAGATACCGTTTCCTGCGGGGGGGGGGAATAAAACTTTATTATTTAATATTTAGCATGTACCGCTACATTATTCATTAGCCCAGTTTATATTCTGATAGTCCCTTATCGAGTTGAAATGAAAAATAATTGATTAAAAATAATCAAGCTGGACTAGGCTGAGTGTTTCCTCTTGTGGCCACTAACATGGCGAAGTCCCGACGAGAAATACCATTTGTCTATTGCTACACCAGGGTTGAAATCTTCTAAGGGTGGTCCATTTACTGCCAGCTGCATTAGATCTCCTAATGAAGTGATGTCCAGGGAAAGTCTCTGTTTCACTTTTATCCTGTTAACGAAGCTAAATCCCCATTCACAAGATGCTGTTGTTACTGCCATGCATGCAACGCCGTAAAATACTTTCTTTAGCGTACCAAAATGCTCAGGAAACTTGTACAGAGTTTTTAATAGCTCACCCAGTCCTTTTGAAGTTATTTGCTCTTCTTTAACCATCATTTTTAATTGAAGCCGTTCCGATAGCAAAACATCCTCATTTATATCACCAGTAATAAAAACATGCGCCGATTGAAGAATCTCCTCATTGCCATATGCAGTTAGGGTGTCATCTTGAGGAAGGCACAAGAAATCCAGAACGTGGCACTTGGTGCCTACTACAGTCTCAAGTGTATCAAGACGGCACTTCAAGTAATGAACTGTGCTTTCGATCAGCTTATTATGGATTGATTTGTATTCTTCCTCCCCTTGAGAAGTGTTTGTGAGAACAATTCCTTGGTCGCCTTTGTATTTTGAGCAATTCAGTTTCTCTGAGTCTGAAGTGTCAGAAAGGAATTGTTTCACACTGGATCCTTCAGATGAAAGCAAGAACTGAACCATTTCCACCGTTACCATCATTGACGATCGTACCTGTGAGACCAGTAACTGTTTCAACTGTAAAACTTTACAAAATGGCTCTAGTTTCCCATACAGGTCAATCAAAAAGTTTAATGTTTTTAGAAACTTGTATGATGTAAGGATTTTTAGATAGCCTTTTGCTCTAGCTGCATCCGTAGCTTCTCCTATTGTAGATTTCCGGTTCGTTATATCCACAAGATGGATGACCAGAGGTACGAGATCACGCCGCAAAGCTTTCAAAGCGTCAGATTTACTACATAGCCACCGTACATTGTGAATATTTCTGAGTTTTACTATCTCACTTTCTAAAGTTTTCGCGGTGTTTTTAAGCTCATGGAGGCGTTTTGAGGATCGTTTGTAAAATTTGAATATGTTCTGCACAGTTTCGTCAAGCTTTTCTAGGTAAGGGATGGAATTGGCAGCATCAAGTATGGCCAATTGTAGACGATGCGCGGCGCAGTGAATGCTAATTAAATGCGGAGCTTCTTCTTTCAAACGAAGTACGAAACCTGACTTTGAGCCAATCATAGATGACCCCCGTCAGTTCCCACACTAACCATGTATTTTCTCTTCTCCAATCAAGCCCTAAGTTATCCAAGAGCCCAGTAACAGCAGTGAAATACGACTCTGCCCTACCGCTCTCGAGAGGCACAAGGCCTAAAAGGTCTTCTCTTATCTCCCCTTCATACACATAACGAGCATAAACAATCACATGTTCCTCAGCACTTTGGTCCGTGGAACCATCAATCAAAATACTGAAACACTGAGCATTTTTTAATTTTTGAACCACATCTTCTTGTAACTGTTTAGCAATAAAATTAATGAAAACTTGGCAGTTTTTATCGTTTACATATTGTTTTGTCTCCACATTTACACCTAATTTAGTTGCAAGGGCAACTTGCTTAGGGAAGTCGGTAAATGGTTTTTCATTGATGCCTATAAAATAGGCTATGTTGAATAAAGTTGTTAGATGCTCAAACATAGAAGACTCTATTTTCTTAATACATTTGGCAAGAGGAGCTTTTCCTGGTTCTGACTCTACTTCAAACCGCGTTAAATTGTCCATATGTACTAGGCTTTTACCATGAAACACAAAAGTTTCCTTTTCCATGGAACCAGAAAATCCTGCTACCCATTTTTGGTCACTATTTTGAGGGTATTTAGCGCATATAGTACATTTTGCGCGGTCGGAATCATAAGCTAGCCAGGGGAAGATATCCAGCCGAGCTCTTTGAAATTTTCGTTTCCCAGAGGAACCATGAGTAGGCCTCTAAGTCCACTAGAACTCGCGTTTTCCACAGTAGGCATTTCAGTTTCCCTACTAGGCCCGGCACTTACATCTCTAGCAGTAGACGTCGCACTCGCAGACTCACTAGGCGTCGTCGTACTGAGAGTAGAACATTTTTTAAAGAAATAACTAAGTATAATCTGTTTCATTATGAATAAAATAACACATGAAAAATAAAATACACGCTGAACACGATCTTAGAAATTGAGAATACTCTTAGTACACGAAACAATAAATCACACGCGTAACACACCCGGTCAACTTAACAATAATTAGCAGACTGTACAACTTGGAAGGAAGGAGTGACAAAGGCCGGTGGCCCGCGCAGAACGGCGTGAAATTTCCGCTCCCCTCTCTCAGCAACACTATTTTGTTCGACGTGTTTTAAGATGTTTATATCCAACAGAGCAGTTTTGTTTATAAAATTCACACGGTGACAGCTAACTGACGGCCTATGACTTCAACACGCGCCTTTACTAAAACAAAAACATGACGTGTTTTGGTTTAATAGACGTCCTTCTTTTTTCCATTTTTCATTCTTTCTCTCCTCTTTTCTCCTTTTTTTCACAGTCAAAACCCACTCGCCACTGGCGAGTGGGCGAGTGCAATTTTCGAGGGTTGTTTGAACAAAACATCGTCGATGGAAATTGCTCTGTTGCCGGATTCACTAATAGTGATGTACAGTCTGCGAGTAGTGCTCTGCATTGCAACTTCACTCTAGATGACTTGAATGACTGAGCAGAAGTTGACAACGGTGAGCCTGTAACAGAATGTATAGGAGATAAAGATATCATCGATGCAATCCGAAATGCAAATTGCGAAGAAAAAGAAGACGATGACGATGATGGAAATGAAAATGGGGTGGAAGTGAAAGAAGTTATTCCAAATGTTAGTGAAGTGATAATACACATAAACAAAGTAATTTCGTGGATGGAGAGGCAAAGTGAATCTAATAATGTTCATCTGCTGCACCTCGCGTTTATAAAACAATATGCGGAAAAGAAACGCTGTGCATTATCCCGTCAAACAACAATTACGGACTTTCTTAAGACCAACAATTAGGCCTACAGTAGGTCGAGTGAGCAATGTATAAATAGTGTATTTTATATTCCACTGGATTAAAATAGATTAAAATACGTATTGGATTAAAATACAGTTTTCTTATTTTTTATTTCTAGATTTGGTGACGTAATTTACGTACAGTATATAGTAGTGCATTATGCTGTAGCCTTTTTCCCGCCCTCCCCATCATTTGTCACTGTACAGGTCACCTTCCGATATACCGCGGTTACGCCTATAACGCGGGGGAAAGTATGTCACCCGACAACCACACTATATCGGGCTTCTACTGTATATACTGTTGAATTATATTAACAAAATTTAAATTATTATGAATATGAAAATACTTGCAAAATTAACTTAATTATATGAAGATGCATATATACTGTTGAATTATATTAACAATTTTTCTTGAATTAATATGAATATGAAACGACTTGGGAAAGGCACTACAATTGTATGAAGAAGTATCAGAGGTTGAATTGTATGGGTAAATGTTAAATTGAAATTCCTATGCAGATGTGTAGAAAACGAAGTATGCATATAATAAAAATTGTTATTGTTGTCTTACAGCAGAGTTTCATTGCAAGTCCTGTCTCACTGGACCCAGCGCATTTTTTGCTTCTCTAGGCCTTCCGCCTAGTTTTAATTAACTAGTGGCCCCTCTTTCAAAAAAAAAAAAAAAAAATGGTTTTTTTATAAAGCATAAAAAATAGAAAGAGGGGTTGCAAATTGTCCATGCTTCTGTTTGTATAAGAAACCATTTATTGTAGGACTCTAATTGCAAATTATCAGGCCTATAAAGTGACTTTCTAATGTATTTTTTATGTTTGTATGTATGCATGTGTTTGTTTATTTTGTAATTATTTTAAGTAATTAAAATTTTTGTCTGGTTTTTGTAATTTCTGTTTGTTGTGACTAGGTTGTAAAATATTACAACAAATTTTGAAAAATCATTACAAAAGATTCATGAATTTTTGTATATATTAGGCTTTGTGATTGCATTATTTTTGCATGGATAGTTTATTTTATAAGTAATTAAGAACATACATCAAAGCGAACACTGAACAAAATTTTAAGTTTATCTATTGCTGTTTTAATGATTATTAATTACTTAACAGACTAAAAATCTCTCCATTAACCAATGATTTTAAGGCCTGTTAACTCTAATAGAACTTTGTGAAACAAGGTTAACTTGTTAAACCTTTAAAGAGCGGTTTATTGGCCGTTTATTTCTTTATGGTGTGTGTGTGTTGTACAGGCTAAACACCATTTATGGTGTGTGTGGTAACTCTTTTGAATTCACAGGTTTATTTCCCCTGCAATGGTGGAATTCACCAGCTTTACTTCTGGGGTATTTAACTGTGATTGCTACCACAGTGGTCTTGGGGGCTCGGTCACAACAGAAGTTAAAATAGAAGCATTGTTGTCTACAGAAAACCATCCCAGCGAGCCGGATGTTCCCGAGGAGACAAAGGAGACCTAACGATAATGCCAGTCCACTGTCTGTTGACGGATTAGGATTACCTGGAAGTAACTTTGTCCAACATCAACTTCACAAACGATTTTGGCTAGTCTTGGGCAGCCAAAAAATTAACTCACCTTTTAATTGTTAGCAAAACAATTTAACAATTAATGATTAAATTTAAACATTTTAAAATTTAATGACTAAGTTAAAAAGTTAACAAATTTTTTAACGATTAATTTAATCATTAATTTTTTAATTGTGAATCCCAAGTCTGAGTACACTATATACTACTACAGTATTGATGTTAAAACCAACAGGCCATTTTAATGGTGACGTACTTTAACTTAACACAGTTTGAATATACAAGATTTACAAAATAATGATGATCACATGAGTCATAATTTTAAACAGTGGAATAAATAACAGAAAACTAGAGAAATCGTTACTCCAACTTTAATAAAATAGCGAGATACCTGAACTCGTGCATTAATTGTTTGATACAATCAAATTGATAAATTTTTATTTTGTAAAGCTGTGAGTGAAGTTATTTGTATTTTTGATTCTTAGCGTTAACTGAAAAACACCAGGCCATGAACATACCATGGTTAATGGAGTTTTTGTTGTACCTTAAAACTTATGAAGCCACAATTACTCAACTACTTTTTCACTGAATTAACTATTGTAAAGCAATCGTTTTTTTGTATGGGCCACTGTGAACTATGTTTGGTTCAACTGGTTTCTCCCTTCTCCTCTCCCATATTTCCCTAATTCTTGATCTCTCTCTCTCTCTCTCTCTAAATAATAAATAAAGCAATCATTATTTTCTTTTTTTTGGCTAAATTTATAACCATACTGCCTAAGTGACAAACAATTTAGTCACAACATTTAAGTTGATGTATAGGCCTATTTCCATATGTATATACAGAACTAGTCACAAATCCACAGGATTTAGTCTGTATCTGGTATAGATTATTACAATTTTTTCAAAACTGTTAAATATTTTTTGAGCCCTTGTTTCTTAAAATGCTGGCATTTTAATCAAAACTGAATACTACAATCAGATTGTGGTTACAATTCTCTGTAAGCTGTTACCTGGCATGGATTTTTGGAACTTTTTAAAATTTTGGTAGACTTTTGTGGGCCCTGGTGCCTCAACACTTTGGAATTTTCAAAACTAAACACTACATTCACATTGTGTTTAAAATTCTTTATATATTGGTATCCCACACGGTTTTTAAAGATATTTTCAAAATTTCAACCCCTGACATTTTTCTCTGCTCTCTATTTTTGGGATTACTGGTCTTAAAAACAACAGGGGTTTATTGTTAAGGTATGGGCACGCATGGTAACTTTTACAAAAATCAGTTGATGCATTCAAAAGTTACCATAAGACATACATCAGACAGACAAATGTCACGCGGGTGAGTTAAAACTGATACTTGCTTTTCTCATTCAATTATTTACTTACTGTTTTGCTACTTTATTTTGGGTAGTATTAAGTAAAAAATATACAATTGATGTCATGGTGAATTTCATGGTGATCTGAGGTGATGGCTGTTACAAAAATAATTACGACAGAGTTTTATTGCCATAAAATACTATTCATTACCTGCTCTGACAGGGTTTTCATGCTCTACACTAAAAAAAAGCAAGTTACATTTTACAAAATGTTAAGTAAATTTTAATTTGACATGCCATTGTAAATTCTATTTGTAAAAGCATTAGAACATATATTTAAACATTTTCTGAAATTTATAAATTTTAATTATAATAAATCACAACACACACACACACACACACACACACACACACACACACACACACACACACACACACACACACACACACACACACACACACACACACACACACACACACACACACACACACACACACACACACACACACACACACACACACACACACACACACACACAATTACATTAATTTAAAATCACTTTCTCAAAGACCTTAAATTTTTTTTGTAGAGTGCTTCTGGGGATTGAAGATATCTCTTTTCATCAGTTGTTGGTAATCTGTGTGTGTGATATTGTTAGTATATTATTGCTTTACATACAATACTGTGTTTCCTGTTTATTTGTATTTGTTCAGGTATTAGTCTATTAATTTCCGCTCCTTCTTATGTTTCTCATCTTGCTGTTCTTCAGATTCCAAATTTAGTGCTTTCTGCCGTTCTTGTGTTTCCAGCCGGAGGGTTTTCTGTCTCTCTTCCGCTTTCTCACCCTGCCGCCTCTTGTTGGCATCGTTGTTCTGTCTGCAACAACAGCACCTGGAAATTTTCCATATGACTGGCATACATTGTTTACCGATTAATTACAAATTACATTAGTCTTGTACAAAGTGTCCACTGTTTCCACTGTTAACGGTTCTGTTGCACTTCTGACCCACTGTTATGATGGTCTCCTTGATCGTTGTATGGTACAGTGGAAAACAAAATACAAGACACCAATTAAGTCACTAATCACTAGCTTTAATTAATCTCAATTATCAGTTTGAAATCAACAAGATTATACTCTTACAATAATTTAAGTTAATCTGTCCACACAAGTAATAATGTCAACTATAAAGAATTCTGCACTATAATCATTAATACACCACTTGAAACGCACTGTGTAAATCGCCTGACAATAACTCGAACCTCACTTGAATACATCACCACTTAAACTGAGGAGGCGGAGGGGGAGGAGGATAGTTGTATTATAATGAAAAATGTATGTACCAGTATGTGTATGTGTGTGTCTCTGCACGCATGCACAAATTTTGTATAATAACAAAATGAAATAGAATATTGAAATGAAAAAAATTGCAAAAATATTGAATGTCGCATGTTATAACTTCAACTTATCGCTTTATTTACAGTAAAACATTGTTTTGCCAGCTGTTTCTTTTATAGGTTGTAACACATTTAGCGTTTTTATTTTTCGGGAGATATACTTTTAATGGAAATATTGTTTTCCTAAAATTCTGTATTAAAATTGCTTGCTTTTTCCTTCTTCTAGAAATAGATTTATGTTGTGTAGGATTAAAAAGTTATTGCAAGTAAACTAATACGAAGAACATATTAAGGAGCATAAGTGTACAGTTTCCAAATTCCACTTCGATAAGAACTGGTAGGAATGCTGTAGTTTTTTTTTTTTACACCTCAACAGACACAATGACAGAACCAAACAAGACTCAGATATATTTATAAAACATTTTGATACATAACAGCAACACATTCTTATGCGTGTACAGTTTTAATTATATTTATAGATAGAATTATTTAACTCTTGTTTGTAAACATACGTAAATAAGTGTACTGCTTATATTTATTTTTGATATGCGTTGTTTACAATTAAAAGCAAATATTATTTTCTTAAATCTTTACTTTCAAAGTGGACTACTTTTGTCTTATAAATAAACTTTGATACTACGCACATAAAATATCTCCAAATGGTAATATTTTGTTATTATCATTTTTCAACATGTGGAAAAAACTAGCTGTAATAAAAAGATTGTATGCAAGAGGCATAAGATATGCTTCAAACGCACACCATATTTATAAAAAATAAAACGTTTAGAGTAGAAGGATGCCCCATTATCTACATAGACGAAACTTCTGTTCATTCATCCTACACAACTCACATCAGTGGTCGTGTGGAGATGACTCAGAGTTAAAACCTCCCAAGTTGTCAGGAGCAGAAATTAATAACTAATTATACATGTAGGTATGTGAATATTTAACACTACGAAAATCCCTCCCGTATCAAATCTTATTCCTCACTGTTGGGATCGCCAATTTGTTACATAAAGTTTAAACTCAGGTTATTTAAAGCATACTTTGTTTATATTTTAAGGATAAGTATGCTGTCAGGGTAATATTAGTTGAGCACCAATTTGCAATCAAATGTTGCAAATAAAATGTATTTGTAAATTCGTAAGTAATATTTTAAAATAGCATAAAGGTTTCTTTTTGCTATAATTCTGTCTCTTCAATCTTTTATTTAACAGAAGATCGGGACTACTAAAGCTCAGCAAGGCAGATTCAAATCGGGTGCCATACTTTCCTTGTTGAGAGTGTTACCAACCTATACTAGTTGATGAAAAAATTAAAATTCATTAATATGGTGTATATAATATCATATACATTTATTTATCCATTAAATAAAGAAAAGAAAACCTTTTATCTGTTGTTATTGAACTCAAATCCTTTATTCTTTTTTAAAATTCTTTTAAAAGACAATTATAATTATTAACAAAGTCTGACCAGCTGTTCTTTAAATATGCTCAGAATGGCAGCAGTAGTATCTCTTATGTCTCAAGGCACACACATTGCATTTTTTTATAATTGCTAAATAAAATACAAATAGAATGTTTTTAAGTTAGGTCCTTTTGACTACGGTATAAACGACAAATATTTTAGGAAAAGTACCAAAATACATGGGATTATAATAAATTACAGAGTGTCTAAAAAAGATTATATTAATAATTGTACAATGTTCAGTGTCTAGGTTTTGTTGATTTAAGTGTTTTTAACGTCTAATACACTTTAAATGGTTGTATTACCCTATATTAATAGTTTTTACACTGAAAATAAGAATATTCGTTAATTATTTTCACAGTGAAGATTCAAAATAGTTTTAATCAAAAGTGTAAACAGTGTCTTTGAAAAGTGTAACTTAGGCCATGAAGGAAATTGCTTCTGTTTAGTTATTTATCAAAAATACTTCCCTTCCTGGATAGGTTGATTTTATTTCTTCATCTGTTCCTTGGTTTACTTCTTTTAAATAATGTTGTACTTCTTTCTTCTATTTATTTAGTTTAGTAATATAATTTAACTTTACTTTAGGTTCACTTGATAGGAAATTCACAATATGTTGGATTGGTCTTTCTTATTTTTATATCAACCTTTCTCAATTAGCTCTAATAATGCACTCCTCTTTATTCAAATTATAACATCTCAGTTGCTAAGGCCTATCTTAGCTTTCATTGGTGTCAATTATAACATTCTGTGTTACTATGGTTCTCTCTGAGCCTCAACATAAACAAACTTCTAATATTTTACCTTCCATTTTTTAAAATTATTATAACTTTTTTATAAGGTCTTTGATCTTCAGTTTATTAGTATCTTTGAGTTTCTGATGGAACACTGATTATTTTGATACCACTTTTGATTATCTTCCATTATATATTTCCTGATTTACCATTTTACACTTTTAATTATTTGTAACAAAATTATTTATTATTAGTTCTTCTAGTACTCTTCACTTTAGTAAAACTATTGGATACAATTAGTGATAAACATAATTCAACCTGACATTGATTATTCTAATTTTAATATAAATTCTTTTTTCAAATCCCTCAACTATCTAGGCCTAACATGCCTAGTTTTACAAATCTCTATTATTATTGTTTTGGTACTCTTCTATTAACATTAACATTTGTATTATTAATATTACAACATATAATATTAATCAATATAGAAAAATTAATTACTAATAATTATTAGTAAACATATGACAATTCTTTTTAAACTTCTGTATACAATCCAGTTTTTATAAACATAATAAAACACTGTAAGTAGTTCCCAGCACATTGTCCTCCTTACTTACTAACTTTAATAGTTTAAACCTAACTATTGGAACATTATTTAACATTAATCACATAATAGTTAAATAGATAATATTTAAAGAAATAGTTAAATAGGTAGTTCTTGGAACAAGCTACCTCATGTTTCCTGGTACTTTTCTAGAAATTAAAAACATAATGTATTCATGTAATTACACATTAAGCTGATGGGTAAAATATCATGTAACATAATACCCCCCCCCCCCCAGAAAACGGGTTATTTCAGTAATAAACTGAACTGATTACTTAAATAAACTGATTTATCTCACAAGTGCTTTTTTTTTTGCTTGATTGTACACGCCCTTTACTTTACTAGTTTCTGGGATGGTTAATTCATACGATCCTTTTATCCCTGGTTATCCTATATGGTCTAGTATATAACAATAATAACTTTTTAGTTATAACTTCTGCAGAACTCTGTAAATGCCTGTTTTTTAGTAACACCTTTTCTCCCACATTGTATTTTAAAATCTTGTTGTTATTCTTTTCTTCCTTATGGTTTCAGGTATTGGGTTTCGATGAATTTTCTTAAGTTGTGTTATTATATAATAATTTACAAATAACTTCTTTTTCTTCTTGGGCGAATCTACGAAAATATATTATTTTTTCTACATTTTCCTTATATAGGTGGTTACCAACTGATTTTTCCTTTCCTCTGGGGTTTCTCCTGTTACTGTTGATTCCTTAATTGGGGTTCTCAATTCCTCCCTAACTTTAAATGGCACGGTGAATGCATATCGGCTGTGGGTGGCATTATTCTGACCTATTCCTCATCCGACCATTCACCCCGTGCATGGTACAGTGCTCGTTGGCCCCTGCGCAGCTCCCCTTACTTTTATATGATTTATTTTCAGTTTTGGTAAATTCCTTCTCTTCTATTTAATTTCCTTTCATATTTAATTGATTCATTTGCCACAATGTTATTCATCTCCTTTTTCAAAACCCCTTTTTAGCAGTTACAACTATAATTATTGTTATTCTATTTATTTACAGACATCAATTCTTCTTCTGCAAGTTCATTCCTTCAATTATTTGTTTTAAGTAATTATTCCCTTTACTCATTATTATCCCCTTATTATCGTTCTTAACTGTTATATGCTCTTCCAAAAACCTGTATTGGTGGGCTATTTGTTTATCTTTTCTTATATCTTCATTTGTCATTACAATTATCATTATTTTTCCTTCTCATTTCTCAAGTAGTTTGCCTTGTCGGTAATCATAAAGTCAATCCTTTTTCTCAATAGTTTGTTTGGAACTAGGTTAACCGTTTTCGGTATCTGCCACAATCCGGGTTGCTGTACCATTATGTTTTTCCCATGGATTCTGTCATTTAAACTCGTCTACAAATCTCGCTATGGGATTGCCCCATTGTGGATCACTCCCATACATTTCAATCTTGTCGTATATGTATATCGTCTTTCATCTTCATTGCTGGGACCAGGATCAGGTTCTTGGTTTTCACGACGGTTAACTTGTTTGTCCTCCTTTCTTTGTCGCTGGTCATCATCCCTCTCCTCAGCCATTATATAGTTTACTCGGGCTTGATTGGGTCCCTGGTTGTTACTTGGTGGATTTCCAGAGGGTATGTCCCTATTTCTATCCCCACTTCTGGACCTCCAATATTCATTGTGATCATTCCATTGTCGCCTGTTGTCGTTGTTTCTCCCATCTCGTCTGTCATAATTTTGTTCATGGTTAAAGTCCTGACGTCTTCCTTGAAATCGCCTGTTAGTTGCGTTTCTATTATAACCATCTGTTCGCACATGGTTTACTGGCTGTCGATTGTCGTGTGGTTGATCCTTGTTCCTCTCATACCAATCGTCGGGTCTTCTTCGATAGTAATCTTCCCACTCAAAACCTTCTAAGAGAGCCTCCATCTCTCCAATTATTGTTTTTATTTGTCCACATCTACGAGGGCGTACAATATCTTCTCCGAAAAGGTATGACAATTTAGCTATGAGACACTCTTCAGGGATTTTAGGTTCTAAATGTCGGGCTACCTAGACTTCACCCAAAAAATAGGCAGTTAGTGTCTGTCCTCTTCCAGCATCATATCTGCCAGTGCTCAAATTGTCCCTAACAATATTCTGTATGGACTCAGACCAATATTTTACTTTAAAAATTTGTTTGAATTCATTGTAATTGTTAACTTCATTCCTTACCGCCTTCCACCAATTATCAGTAATATTTTTAAAACTCCATCGAGAAGATTTTTTATCATTTGCCAATGACTTTCTTTGTTCTATTCAAACATTCTTCTAGCCTCTCCAGAAATTCTAGAGGGTTCTGCCGATATTCTCTAAAATTGATTACTTATTTATTTTCTGCTATAAGTGTAGGTACATAGCTTATTGGTCTATGTTTTAGTACCTCTATTTCTTCCTTAGATTGATTATATCCTTCTTTTGTATTTCTTCTATTTTCTACCTGTTGTCAGTCACTTGACTTTGTACCTGTACTACCTTGGTTTCAACCTGATTGTATCGTTCATCTACTTTATTCTGTATTATCTCAAATTGCTCTTGAGTATCTTTTTTTAGTATTCCAATGCTTGTTTTATTATTATCTTCAACTTCAATAATTTTGTTTATCACCTCTTTGCGTAATTGATTTAAATTTTCATCGGTTTTCTCAACCTTCTGGTTGGTTTCTGTAATTCTATTCATTATTTCTTCTCTATACTCTCCTAACTGTTGTTTCAATTTCTCTTTATTCTTCTCACTCTCTTCCTTCAACAGTCCTTTTAACTCTTCATTACTTTGTCTAATCTCCTCTTTCAACTGTTGTTGTAATGTTTCATTATTGCTTTCTATTTGTTTCTTTAATTCTTCAGTATTTTATTTTAATAAGTTTTCATTATCTATTCTCATTAGTTTAAACTCTTCTTGGTTACTATCCATTTTCTTGTTAAGTGTTTCGATATTAAATATCACTATTGTATTAACGACAAGGAACACTTAAGTTTTTTATAAGTAAAATCATAAATATTTACCTTAAAGCCTAAACCGGTTTTCTCCTTTAAAAGGCTTCTTCAGACGCTGCCGTAGGTAGCGCTGTCTGTCTGTTGTTGGCGATGGGATAGATTTTCGAAAGATCGATGCTGTGTGTGTTGGGTGAGATGTGTTCGAATAATGCGTGCGATTTGAATTGTGTCTGTTCGTTAAGGATGTCGTTTTTATTTGTTTTTGTGTGTTTGTAGATTTCTAATTGTTCTAGAGTGTCTAGTTTTCGGCCTTTTGTGTGTACGTGTAGAATGTTCATGTTATTGTCAATGTTTTTATATGTGTGTGTAACAGTACAGACCTATAGGGCTTTGGAAATTAAATCGTTTCAATATTATTTGCAACCAAATACGTGTGGTGAATAGACTGTATCGTCGAGACGGGTGTGTATTGGTATTGGTATGTGGAGGGCGCGCCCGCGCTTTCAACCGCGCACTCGGACGGCCAACTTTCCCAGAGTTTGGTCACGTATTAAGAAATTCTTTCGCTGTGTGCGCGCAAAAAACTCAGCAGTCGACGACTAACATCTGAAAACAGCGGACGCCAGTAGTGGTGTGCATCGCCGGCCGGGCAAAGTTTTATTTATTATTAAAAATGGGAAAATAGTTAAAGCAGTCTATTGAGAGACCTGCCGGGCATAAACACATAGACTCGTCAGTATAAAACTTTATTTTATACTTTCAAAATTTTATAATGTGATTGAAGAACAAAAACGGAGTTATACAAAACGTGTGAGTTCCGTTTAACTATAACCTAAAATGGATTAGAGGTACGAACAATTACAATTTGGTGACGCAAAAAATAAAAGGTTGGAGAAATAATGTGATACAATAGTGAAACTGTAATAAATCGTTAGTATTCAAAATTAACAGTGAGAAATATTCGGACAAAAGTGAACAAAATTTGTGGAGATCAACAAGTGACCTGCAGGGACGCCGATAACACGTAACCATATATCAAACAAATTACTTATGAAAACTTAAATAAAAAAAGAAAAAGCGCTTAATTAAATATGGTATGTGGGTGAATGAGAGATGTATGTATGTGCAGATACTGGGCTGTCTTATCTATAGATATAAGGAAGAAATATTTAAGCTAACTAGAGCAGGAAAGCTATATTAAATTTCCGATGTAACATTAGTATCAGTATTTGTTCAAAGAAAAGATAAAGAGTAAGAAATTTGAAAAGAGAGAATATAAAGAAATAAATTAAAAAGAATAAATCAATTACATTATTTCACTTGATATATATGTGTGTTAGAATAATCATTTCAAGTACCTAATTTCATTTTCTGTGCTGGTAAATTCGCTATACGAAATAGGGTTACACCACTAGACGATCTGGCCAGAGAGTGATAAATAAAAGGTAAGTGGGAGTTTAAGATCATTTTGTAATTAATTAAATCGTAGGAAACACGACAATGGTGCCGTTACCAGGATTTTGAATAAATAATGTATTTATTCCAAATTTGCCTATTTTAAAGCACAGAGAATGGAATAAGGTTGGCGGAAGCCGAAAATAACTTACATAAAATTTACGTAACATACGCAAAATAAAATTACGTGGTGTTGAGAAATTGTGCATGTTAGAGTACAAGTAAAATTTAATAAGTATTTAATAGAACAGTATAAAATGTCTGACAATGAAAAAGAGAACAATTTGATAGATTCAGTTATGAGTGAGAATGGCCTTGGGTCAATGGACCTGTCACCAAGTGTGGGCAAATTAAGTCAGTCAATGCCAACAGCTGATTTTAGCGTTCAATCAGTAACTAACGCTGACCTAACCGGGTCAGTTATAATCGATAATGCAGAAGCACAATCTACTCCTGTAGTGACAAAAACAAAAGAAAAAGAGTTGTCAATGAATGATATATTCAACCTGATACAAACTATGTCCGAAAACATGGTAAAAAATAGTGATTTCAATGTATTAAATAAACGTTTTGATAGTAGTGACGAAAAATTCGATAAAATAAATAAACATTTTGATGCAAATGACGAAAAATTTGAGATTTTAAGTAATGACATTAAAGAACAGAAAATAAAATGTGAACAACAGAATATTAAAAATGATATCAATTTTAAAGAACAAAATATTAAGTTTGAGCAGAACATAAGTGTAAAGTTTGATTCTATGAGTAATGAATTATGTAAACGTATTGATGAACGTTTCCAGATAGCTATAAAACGAATAAAAGATGATGACAATGTTACAAGAAATACCGGTAAGTGTAGTGGGAATGTAACTAGTGAAGAAATGATTGATAACAAGGTGAGTAATCACGATAATTATAGTAATGAGTTAACAAATGATAACGAGATAATTAAAAATGTGTTAGAAAGTAAAGTGAACGATAATAGTGGAGATGCAGTTTTAGTGGAAAGAGAGAGTAGTAATAAGATAATGGTTAAAGAGAGGTTGGGTTTACAAAGGGCAAATTTTTCCCGTGATTTAAATGGAGAAAAACTCCAATAATGAGTTCTGAGGACAGAGTTTCCTCCAGTAATTATGTGAGAGACAAGGTGTCTCGAAGTAGGTCCCCTTTTATGTATCATGAGTTCCCTGAAAGAATCAGGATGGGTTATGATAATGTTATGTTGCCTTTTGTGTGGAGTGATAGAAACAAAGTGAGATGGTGTCAGGATGAGTGGTTTTGTGAGAGAGTGGTAGAATTGTTCACATTTAGAGAAAGAGAGATAATATTATTTGATGTTGTTAGAAGTCATGAAGAGTTACTAGAGAAAATAAAGAGAGAGAGTTAGTAATATTGTTGACTTACCTTGTTATGAAGATAGTGCAGAAATAAATAATAATAACGTTGATGATTATATTGAATGCTTACCTGTGCTTAGACGCGGAGTATTAGTAGTAAATGATTTTGAACTTGAGAGATTAAAATACTCAAGGGTGATAGGTAATAATACAGACGGTGACAAGACCAAAATCAATGATGTAGACAGGTTTTATGATTTGATAATAGTGTGGGATAATCCAGAAAATTATTATGTGGGTTTTACGGAACAATTTGAAATATTAGAGAACTATTATATAAATAATAATAATGATTTGAGTGTGAGTAAGGACGATAATTATTATATAAAAGTAAGACTCATACATGATGATGGAGGCTGAATATAAACTCAATAAATGAACATTTTAAATATTTTAATTTATGGTGATGACCTTGCTAACTTAGAAAATGAAGTGTGGTAAACAGAAAGATAGTGACAAGAATTTGTAAATAAATTTATAGTGAATTTAATTGTGTGTGTATTGTAAAATATATTTAATGTAGACAATGGGTGTGTAGTAGGAAGTGATGTAATAATAATAATAATTATAATAATAATATTTTAACAGACTAAATAAATAATGAGAGTTGATGCTAAATGACTTGTAATTGTTTTGGAGTAAAGTAATTGAAATATGTTGTGTTCTTGAATAATTGATGGAATTAAAGTAATTTGAGATGTTTAAATATTTTGATTGATTTAAAATGTGGTATAAAGAGAATTTTGCTAATGAATTTAAATGATTTTAGGAGATTGGAATTTGATAATAATTAAGTAGATATAAAATGTATTTAATTTATGGAATTTTATGAATGTTATAATGTTGCAGAAGGTACATGGAGTGTGTACGTGATATTGGTGATGAATTGTTTATTATTTTATGTCAGTAATAGGAAGCAGATGTGTTGAGTGAGATACTGTGAGTATGAATTTTATAATACAATTTAAAGAAAGTAAAATGTTCATTGTCTAAATAGCAAATTTTAAATGAAATGTTACGTAAAAGGAAGGTTGATAACAAAGAAAAATTTTGGAAAAGTTAATGATATAGTAAATGATAAATAATGGGGAATTAATTAGTGTAATAGAAGTTCATAATTGACTTGTAATAATAAAATGTAACGGGATGAAAGGTTTATGGAGTTTGAAACTAAACCTAAAATTGAAATGTTTGTAATTTTATTCAGATGCAGATTAAAGGTTATTTTAATGGAGTGAGAGTGAATCCTTTTTTATTAAACGGTCAATTATTTTATTAATTGTAATTAAAGATTCAATCGTTAGTTGATGATAGCCTATGTAAGTAGGAATAGATTAATTTGAGTGACTGAGTAAATATTTTGTTGTACTCACTATATTATGTTAATGAAGGTCAAAGTTAAGAACGAAATGCATGATGTTAAAACACACAACCAAGACTAGAAATTTCATGCAATGTAAATTGTAAATTTTAAATGTAGCTATATCATAAACGAAGATATATTTTACTTGTGATTCCCCAACTTTTCGGGCGGTCACGGCCTCACCGAACCCTGACCGTGGAATTGGTTTAGCTTTGACAGCTATGGTCGGGGCTCATTGCGTCACGTTCTGCCTTAACTGGCCATAGCTGTTATCGTTGTAAAGGTGAATTTAGAAATTGACAGGGGGTAATTCAGGGGAATCACTAAATTATGGAACAGCGGCTATCACTCTGTTCGCGTAGGAACAGTAAAAAAAGGTGATAGACCCGCATTAAGGGTATGTAAATATGTAAAATCAGATATTATAATATCTGGCATTTTGAAAAATGTAAGGCTGAAGCAAGGACAAGGAGATGCTAAAATTCCTCCACCAATGCCGTCCTTGTGGAAGCAGCTGGACGCCACAGTCCAGGGGGGGTCATAGTGTGTGTGGAAGGGGGTTACTCAGGGGGAGTAACGATTTAAAAAATTTTGTTTGAAACTTAATGATAGCTGATAAGCTAAATGAATGATTTTATGTTTGTTCAGAAGGAATTGATGCAACCATGTTTTGCTCCATATGATAATTTTATGCTAAGGAATTTATTATGTCTTATTGTATTATTATTTTACTATGTTAGAGTGTAAGTATTATAAACATATGTCATATATTTTATATTGTATAATTTTGAAGTGCATCTAGGGTAAGCTCATTCACCTGACCCAGAGAGATCAGCTGATGATTGGGATTAGATACAGTGGAAATCGGTTAACACGAAATGACGGGGACCAGTTATTTTTTTCGTGTAAACCGTATTTCGCGTTAAGCGAACAAAAAGTGAAACAAAATGAGGAAGTGAACAAATAGTGTACTGTAGATTATTTAATGTACTGTCTAGTAAAATGCAACAAATACAACCTTTTATTTATCCTCATGGTTTATTATTGTTAATTTTTCTTAAAATTATTATTAGCTGTTCTAAATTTAGTCCTATGATTTAGGTTTTCTTATAGACTACTGTATGTCTTTCAACTTTACCATTGTTTTCGTGTTTATCTTTATTTAAAATAATCCGTTATTTTCTTTTGCACACAATTTTGCACTATTTTATTTTCAACAAATTGTTCTAATTTATCAACGTGTTCAAACATTTCACCTTCCGAGTTGGCTTCAAAATATCGACGAACACGGCTCAGCAACGAAAGCATATCGGTAGCGGTAGGAACATTTTCACTATCATTTTCCGTGTCAAGTTCGTCGTCACTATCATCACCTTCACAGTTGTCAACTTGCACTGTTTCCACGAAATCGGTATCTGTTAATACGGGAGCCGTAGTTACGTTCTCGTCGACAGTCACGTACTCATTTAGAGAAATTGAAACATTTAATACAGATGACACATGATTAAACATTTCAGATAGTGTAGGATCAATTTCATTTTCTTCGGGTTGTTCAGTTTCTGAATTCAAAATGAATCAAGCATGAGCGAAACAATATTGAATTGTTGTAGGCGTCACGAGGTTCCACGCTGTTCTTAACAAGTTACAAGCATCCAGAACATTTACACAGAAATCTTTTTTCCCCTCAATAGTGGCCAAGTATTTCCGCAGAAGTAACTTTCTGTACTGAAATGTTAAATTTTGATTAATACCTTGATCACAAGGTTGTAGGACACTAGTTGTGTTCGGTGGTAGAAAAACAAGTTTAATTCCCATCAATTTTAGGTCACATGGGTGGGCAGGACAGTTGTCAATAATTAACACAATTTTCCTCTTCTGAGTAGTGAAATGTTTTTCTAACGAAACCAGCCATTCGGTAAAAATTTTAGACGTCATCCACGCTCGTTTGTTAGCTCTATATTCTACTGGCAACTTTTTAACATTTTTAAAACAGCGCGGCTTTAAACTTTTTCCTATAAAAAGTAACGGACGTTTTTCTGACCCATCAGCATTGCAACCTACCATCACTGTCACTCTCTCTTTGGACTTTTTACCACCAGAGCACTGCTCCCCTTTGAATGAAAGTGTTTTATCGGGCATACAACGGAAAAATAGTCCTGTTTAATCGGCATTGAAAATATCCTTACGTGGATAGTCTTTTAAAATTGCAGGTAGCATAGATTGCAACCACGATGATGTCATTTCTTGTGAGACCTGTCTTCATTCGCCACAGATATTTTTGAAGGTTATGCCATTTCGTTTTTTAAACCTTTCTAGCCAGCCAGGATTTGCAGTGAAATTTAAGTTCATCTGTTCAGCAAAAACGTTTGCTTTCTCCATCAGTAGTGGTCCAGAAATAGGAGCATCTTGTGATCTTGCTTGCTTAAACCAAACAAGAAGAGCAGCCTCTAAGTTTTCGTGGTTTGCCTTACGGAAACGTTTTCTACCTGGTTCAAACTTGCCCGACTCATACAGTTCTAAAGTTTTATCTCTGTTTTTTATAATCGTGGATAACGTCGAGTTTGGTATACCGAATGTTTTACCGATTTCTGTTTTAGTTCGAATACCCTCATTAACAACTTGGAGGAGTTCAACTTTTTTTTCTAAAGAGAGGGCACTTTGTTTACGCACTTTCTTCTCCATTTTACTTCCGGTCTGCAAAAACGAAATTTACGAAAGCGTAACTTCACTTAACACGTACACGTCACACGCTTAACGTCACTTAACTGGCTGTAAAAGACTAAGAAGTTTGTACAGTAAAAAAGTAAACAGTTAATCCTCACAACTGAGTAAATTTTTTACAATAAAATGTTATCGGTACCGTACCGCAAACTTTACCACCGCTGTACACACACAGAATACAACTGAACTGAACTCACCACACCCTATACAGTAGGTAGTTAATGTAAGCGGTAACGGTTTATTTGCGGTCAATGAACAACACATTTGGTGCTGAAGGAGAGGCTATGGTTTCTTGTAAACAACGGTATACTGTATACAGTACGTACTGTAAATACAACTTGGTATGAAGACAAAACAAAACAGGTAGACAAAACAAACTATGGTCACTACCTGCTCTTTCTCTTTTAGAGATGAAGAATGGATTCCGTTACTTCGAAAACAAGCTTTTGGGCGTACTTGTGTGGCTTTATTTTGTATGCAGTTACTTAAAAGCCATACAAAAAAAAACTATTTTTAACAAAAATTTTTCGGGTTAACCGATATTTTTCAGGTAAACCTTTCGTGTTAACCGTACAAATAATACACTGTACATAACAAACGGCGATCGGTACCCGAGTGGTATTTCGTGTTAACCGATATTTTGTGGTAACCGTTTTCGCGTTAAACGATTTCCACTGTATGTCATATATGCCTCATAATTGATTTGTAGTTTTTTTTATGAGTAAAGGATGGAATAATAAATTTTAATAACAAGATAATTCTTTTTGGAAATTAGATTTTCTTAAAAAAAAAAAAAAATCGTTGCAGTAAAGAAGTTTATGTTAAATTTTGAGGTTCACTATCAGTGGAAGAGAGGTCAGCTGATTCATGATGTATATCTTATGTTATCTTTATAATCAAGCGTAGCTATTTTTGAATTTACGGTAGAAGTAGGTTGTTTATTATAAATTTATTATAATAAATTTGTTTGTTATTGTATTGTTTATTATATTATATCATTTATTTGTTTATTATAAGTGTGAGTAATGTCAGAAGAATAAAGTAAATGTATTTGAAAGATTTTGGACAATTTTGGAAAATTTTAAAATTTGCAATGAATTAAGGAATGGAAAGAAATAAAGTAGACTAACGTGGAAGTGGGTTATGATCATAGACCTAGATTGTTTTTACTAGTGGAATAAAATTTAATTAATTGAATTTCATTTGAAATAATATCAGAAAAAATTTTGTTGTTCGGAAAGGAAGAATTACTTTGTGTAGAAGCAATTATAGAATGCTTGTGAAGTTTATTTTAATGTAAATGGATGTAATATGTAATCGATAATGAAATGTGTATGCACCCAGTATTTTGCTAAAGGCAACCCAGTATGCATGTAAGGGGGAACATATCGGTTGAGGATTTGGTATGGTATAAGGCCAAGGTTTTGATTTTATGGGCGGAATGTTGGAAGGTTGGGGGTACTATGGTGAGTATCAGTCCAATGTTATGGTGTTGGGATCTCGAACAGAGAAGTCCAGTAATCTCGTTCAGGTGTAGCCATGGTCGCCTAGCTAGGGGGGTAGTTTACCCATAATGTGTAAAGTGTTAAAGGGGGGTTGTTAGCGCCATATCCTCAACGATCCTCTTAGGGGTTTAGCAATGAGATTTCTTCTGTTTCGGCAGAAGATCTCATTGGGGGGGTATTGTAACGGTACAGACCAATAGGGCTTTGGAAATTAAATCGTTTCAATATTGTTTGCAACCAAATACGTGTGGTGAATAGACTGTATCGTCGAGACGGGTGTGTATTGGCATTGGTATGTGGAGGGCACGCCCGCGCTTTCAACCGCGCACTCGGACGGCCAACTTTCCCAGAGTTTGGTCACGTATTAAGAAATTCTTTTGCTGTGTGCGCACAAAAAACTCGGCAGTCGACGACTAACATCTGAAAACAGCGGACGCCAGTAGTGGTGTGCGTCGCCGGCCGGGCAAAGTTTTATTTATTATTAAAAATGGGAAAATAGTTAAAGCAGTCTATTGAGAGACCGGCCGGGCGTAAACACATAGACTCGTCAGTATAAAACTTTATTTTATACTTTCAAAATTTTATAATGTGATTGAAGAACAAAAACGGAGTTATACAAAACGTGTGAGTTCCGTTTAACTATAACCTAAAATGGATTAGAGGTACGAACAATTACAATTTGTTGACGCAAAAAATAAAAGGTTGGAGAAATAATGTGATACAATAGTGAAACTGTAATAAATCATTAGTATTCAAAATTAACAGTGAGAAATATTTGGACAAAAGTGAACAAAATTTGTGGAGATCAACAAGTGACCTGCAGGGACGCCGATAACACGTAACCGTATATCAAACAAATTACTTATGAAAACGTAAATAAAAAAAGAAAAAGCGCTTAATTAAATATGGTATGTGGGTGAATGAGAGATGTATGTATGTGCAGATACTGGGCTGTCTTATCTATAGATATAAGGAAGAAATATTTAAGCTAACTAGAGCAGGAAAGCTATATTAAATTTCCGATGTAACATTAGTATCAGATTTGTTCAAAGAAAAGATAAAGAGTAAGAAATTTGAAAAGAGAGAATATAAAGAAATGTATTAAAAAGAATAAATCCATTACATTATTTCACTTGATATATATGTGTGTTAGAATAATCATTTCAAGTACCTAATTTCATTTTCTGTGCTGGTAAATTCGCTATACGAAATAGGGTTACACCACTAGACGATCTGGCCAGAGAGTGATAAATAAAAGGTAAGTGGGAGTTTAAGATCATTTTGTAATTAATTAAATCATAGGAAACACGACATGTGGTTTGCTTCAATGAGGTGGTTTGCAGAGGTGGTTTTCAATGTATCTCTGTTTGAAGCTACGTCCTCTCTGGCCTATGTAGAATTTATTGCAATTTGAGCAATTTAGCTTGTAGACACCGGGTAGATCGAATTTGTTTTGTGCTTTGTGCGTGTGTTTTGATAGTGTGTGTTCTGTTTTGTTAGTAGTTTTGTAAGCGATTCTGTATCCTGCTTTTTTGAATTTGTCGGCTATTTTTTCAGTTTGTTTGTTGATGTATGTTAGTGTTATGAATTTGTTGTTTTCTGTCTTTGTCTGTTGTTTGTTTTGTGTTTTGTGTAGGAGTTTACTGACTATTGTTCTGTCATATCCGTTAGATTCTGCTAGATATTTTATCATGTTTAGTTCGTCTTTGTAGTCTTTTTCGTCTAAGGGGATGTTGTTAAGTCTATGTATCATGGTTCTGAAAGCAGCTAGTTTGTGTTGTATTGAGTGATTGGAGGTGTATTAGTGTGTCAGTTGTGGTTGGTTTTCTGTATATACTGAATTTGTGCCTGTGTTCTAGTTTTGTGATGGGGAGGTCTAAGAAGTTTATGGTATTGTTGTGTTCGTATTCGGCAGTAAAGGTTAAGTTTTTATGTATTTTGTTTTTGTGCGTTAGTAACTGTTCACATTGTCTTTTGTTTCCCCTGTATAGTAATAGAATGTCATCAACGTATCTGTGCCAATATAGTATTTTATGTGAGTGTCTGTCATTGTTTGTGAGTATTTTTGTTTTTTCTAAGTGTTGGATGAAGACTTCTGCTAGAATGCTGGATATGGGGGAGCCCATGGGTAAGCCATCATTCTGTGTGTAGTATTTATTGTTATAAGTAAAGTAGTTTTGTTTTGTGATAATGTTCAGAGTTTCTGTTATTTCGTTGATAAGTTCGTCTGGTGTGTTGTTCTGTTTGAGTATGTTGTATAGGATGGTGATTGTTTCAGAGGTGGGGAGTTTGTGTACAGGTTTTTAATGTCAAAGGAGGCTAATGTGGCATTATGGGGGATGTGTATGTCTTTAATTTTTGTTACTAGGTCAGTGTTGTTTTTTACTGCAATGTTGTTGTCTATTTGTGTGTGTTGTCTAATAATTTTGTCTAGATATTTTGTGAGTTTGTGTGCAGGGGCATTATGGTAGTTGATAATGGGGCGGATCGGAATGTCTTCTTTATGGATTTTGGGAAGCGCTTGGAGGGTAGGTGCTGATGGTCAGATTTGTTTCATGTAGGGCTTTTGTTTATGTGTTATTATGTGTTTGGCTTTGTTGACTAGTTGTTTTACTGTGTTTTGGTATCTGTCGGTGGGGTCGTGTTTTAGTTCTGTGATGTTGTTCTGTTCTATGAAGTTTTGTACTTTTTTGTGTAGGTTGTCTATGGGGATAATTACAGTTGTGTTGCCTTTGTCTGCTTTTACAAATGTGATGTTGTGTTTGTGTGCCTTTTCCTTCAGTTTGATGGCTGTGTGTATTTCTGAGTTGTGGTTGTTGTTGTCTGGTGTCTTATGTACTCCTATTATGTTGTTTATATTATGTCTTAGTGTGTCTTGATGTTCTGGTGCTGTGTTTTGTATATTTGTTTCTGTGTCAACTATGAGTTTTGTTAGTGTTTTGTTGTTATGTTTGTAATGTATGTTATGTTTTAGGCCTTTATCAAGGAGTGTTTGTTCGTTTTTAGTGAGTGTTGTGACGTTCGTGAGGTTTACTGTACATGGGTAGAATTTGTGCGAGGGAATTATATCTGTGTTGATTGGTGTCAGGTTTTTTATTTTTCTGTCGTGTTTTGTCTGTATGTTATGTATTTGTTTTTTTGTCCATTCATTTGTGTGATGTATTAGTTCAGTCATGTAATTGTGTCCGTATATGTTGGCAATTTGTAGGTGTAGTGTTAGTGCTTTGCGGTTGAGGGCGTCTTTTTTCTTATATAGTTGTTTAATGGATTCTTTTATGTATGTCCTTTGTGCGATGTTTTGTGTTATTCGGGCGGCCTGGTTGTTGTGTTTAATTATGATTTGGGCGTATTTAGGTGTTATTGATTTGTTTAGGCAAGTTTTGTTGAATGTTATGTGCGCAACAATCTTTCTAACCTTCAAAGTTTCGATATTCTTTTCATTATTTTTATCTATATTTTCAATATCCTCTTTCATTTGTTTCAATGTTTCATTGGTTTTGTTATTCCCTTCCATTAGAATTTTCATCATCTCCTGCATGCTCATGTCTTCCTTTTGTATGAGTTTACCTGGTTGGTCCCCTGGTGTATGCCTTACCACCGTTTCCATTTCTTCAGTCGCTGTTACTTGTTATACTACTTTTTACTGCTGATAATAAAATGCAATATAATATCTTTACACTTAGGCAATAATTTCAAAGGTCGGGCGCCATCTTGATCAAGAATCGTAAATATAAACTTGTAGTTTTACTTACCTTTAAAAGTTATTACAAGGGCAGGAATTCGTTTAAGCGAACTAGAGTAGCGGAAAGTGTTATCTGAAATAATGACACTTGGTTAAATTGTTTACCATATGACATTACCGTTTAATATTGTTTAGTTACACAACATGTGATCCGTGCGAAATACGCACGCTACTATATGATAGATTGCGCCATGAAACGCAGTTCCTCTATACAAGTTAAAATTTTCCCCTCAAACATTTTGATAGCCCTCCAAAATACATAATATGAAAATGTTGTTAGTATATATTATAACAATGTTAAACATATCTATATATGCATAAATTTTAGTGAAAAATGATCACAACCCAGCACTTGTTAATAATATCTGATAGCTCTCTCTCTCTCTCTCTCTCTCTCTCTCTCTCTCTCTCTCTCTCTCTCTCTCTCTCTCTCTCTCATTCTCTGGTACAATTTTTTGTTTTTATGAGCTCATTTTTTTTTTATTTAATGAATAATTTTGGTCATTAATTATGAATTTACTAAATTGGTCATTTATTTTCTTTGATATTTAAGTGTGTAAAATTATTGGACAGCTGATACTTAGCTTCCGGTTTTTTTTTTTTTGAACGTCGCACACCGCGAGTTCGCTGATTCTGGACGATCACATCAGGAATTATTACACTTTGCCGAATTGTACTAATCGGACCACTGTTATTTAAGCCACTTTTGGTGGTGTAAAATTTACACAAACACTTAGTAATACGCCGGCCGCGTGATGTGCCGACCGGCTCAATTCACGGTCCAGACGAAAATGACCTAGAGTCTTTGTTAAACATTGCGTAGGTGGGGCGAAACTACATCACGAGTTCTTTGTTCCGCAGCCAAACCCAGTTGCATACAATGAGTCTTACATTCCTTGCGGCTGACGTAATTGTGAGCTTGTTTGTTTACTGCTTATCTGTGACACATAGTTTTTTGCGACATTTGTAGCTTTTCAGCGAATTCGACCGAAATCCTGTTAATTCCAAAGTGCATTGTTTAAAATATTCTATAGTTTATTCACCAAAACTTTATAGAGATTATGAAATAAAATTATTATTATTACAAAATAAATGGTTAGGGAATAAAAATACAATAATTATGGTTTTTAGGACCATAGATTTACAAAAGTATGATTTTACCAGAATTGTACCATCACAAAACCCCCTCAATGAAAGATTTTGTGCCGAAGCATAAATACTTTCATTGACACATTCATACTTCCTGAAGGGATCAGCCAGGATATGTCGCCACAACCCCCTTACAATTTATATGAAAAGAAATACAATAACTCACCCGTGGTCCGATGATGATGACAGTACTGCATGACCTTACTGGACTTCTCCTTCGAGATCCCAACACCATAAGGCCAATCAGGCGCGTAACGTTCCTGCTCTGACGCGCTGGCCAGCTCAGGACCGCCGTCACAACATCACCAAACACTGAAACAATTTATCAAAATAGTGGCTTGGTATATTACTCTATCCCTAACTGATCTTTTTCCCCTTAGCTATGTGCTGGTTTGCGTTAAGAAGCACTGGGCTTGCTTCAAATCAACAAGAATTATATAGAAGTGCCATTCTCTTCATGGACTATCCTTTGTTTTAAAAATCTTTTCGATTCCCATCGATAATAATTAACTCTTTCTGTTTCATAATTAATGTAATTATAAAAGAAACAAATATCTAAATGAAATACATGGATATAATAAATATATATATAAATCCCAAATTTATGGATATAATTACCAAAATCTCCCTTTAAATTAATTACTCAAACAGGGAGAAAAACATTTTATAAAAAAAAATAAAATCTTATTATTATTAATATTATTATTATTAACAGTTAATAACTGGCGCTGTTAATAATATTTACCCCTCTTTCTCCTCCACACACTCTATTTCCTATACATCATGTTAAAATTTCCATGTTAATACATAATACATGATGCATCATAATCCACATTGATACATTAATACAGTTAATAACCAATTCTTATTTAATCTTAATTAAAATTTCTTTAACTTTGCTTTAAACATTATTTTTTAATTAATTAATTAATTAACTTTTAATTATTTGACTTTTATTAATTAGTCATTAATTATTTATCACTGATTATTAATTTATTTCAAATTTATTATAATATTCATATTATATTATTATTATTTCATCTCTACTCTGAATTTTCTATCTAACCTTTCACATTCTACCATTGTTTAGTCTGGGTGACTCCTGTATTCACTATGCTTTTACTTATTATATTGGCACTACCATTTATTATCTTACTCACCTTTCTTCTAACTAACAATCAAATTTACCTATCATGACACCAATTTCTCAATTATAAACACCTTTCACTAATTTCATTCCGACGATAAATCCTATGGCACCGCACGTCTTTGTATTAAGATGGGTGTTCCTTACCTGGCTATATACATTCATAATATTTTGCCCTTCCAATATATCGGCAAACACTCCCTTAAACTACGCTATTACCTGCCACAACGCTATACGTTGGTCACTCCTTATCACCTCACCCCCACTACAAAATATCATCAGCAACAATATATGTTTAACCTTTACTTTACTCACCTCTACATATAATCACTAACTACTGTGTCCCTAAATATCTAATACTCTCTTTGTATTATTTACTTTAAAATTCTAACTCCCATTTACTTTGATTAACTAACTCACATGCCTCTATTTAATAATTGTCACCCAAGCTCTATCCCCTTTAAGCACTTACTGTGATCATTTACAATAAAATTTATCTATCACCTACTCATAACTAAACATCTTAATATTCAAATATATATTCTTACTTAATCATTTATTATTCATTAGAAATGTTTTATTCGTTACAAATTAATAATTTAACTTCATTACTACAGCAATTATAAATTTAGTACAACTTTCTTTTGTACCACATTAATTCAGTAATCACTCTTTAATTATTATTCAATTATTTAAAATTTTCACTATTACTTTCACTTTAGTCAAACAAAAACATGTTAATTGTTAAATCAATAAAACTATAAGTTATTGTTACATATATGGCGTACATGATACTAAATGTATCAAATATGTACATAAATTATTAAAGGTGTACATAAAATATACCTGTAATACACAACATTAAAAATACATAAATACACTGATATTAATACAATTAACACAATGAAAAATATACAATCCAACTTCATTATTTTGTCATTAATCAAAATCAGTCCACATGCAGTCCAATTCAAAACCACTTTTCACATATATTAAATGTTCATTACACAATAAAACAATCTATCCTCCATCATTGAATAGCGTTCTAATCTTAGGTCTATTTATCTTATTGTTTAGTAAATAAATTTTATTATTATAATCATTATAATATTTATCAAACTTTTTATATTCATTCACAATTTCGTTTACATTAATAGATGTACTCCCTATTAATTTATCATATGCCATGTCACGATCGGGTATAGTTCTGTCTACCTCAGTATCATATGCCATAATCTTGTTAGTCACATAGTCATCACAATTATCATCATAATTTTCTACTACTACACCTGTTACTTCCCAAGGTAAGTAATTGTTATCATTGTTATCATCATCTATTATTATTGTAATTTCAATCTTACTATAAGGTAAGTATTCATTATTTTCATCCACCATCTCTACTCCTAACCTTTCTACAAATTCTCTGTACTTTCTATTTACTTTAAAAATTTCTATTACTCTCTTTCTCTCACCACTCTCACAATACCTCTCTACACTTTCTCTCTTAATATATTTCTCACCATAACACCAAGTTACACTCTCTCTTCCCAAATATGCAGGGGTCACTAACTCAAAATTACTTCACCACCTATGAGGTACACAAAAACACCAAGGAACTCTATTTGTAGACCTTTTGTCTCCCAAATATAAATCTAAGGAACTCTCATCCTTATTAAAAATACGTGAAGACTTGACTTCACCCCCTACCATAACATCAAAGGAAAATTCTACCCCCTGCATCTCTTTTACAAATGTACTTTCTCTCAGCTCTCTCTCTGACTCAACACACTCAAACACCTCATTATCACTCCCAATATTATCATTATCATTTTCTAATATATCATTCTTACTACCTGTAAACTCATTATTCAAATTATCACTGTTACTCACTTTCTGATTCTCTATTTGGATTAACTTCTCATCCAACGTTTTAATTACTTTGTCACATTGTTTAACAAGATTATTGTTACGTCCTTTAATTTCTCTCTTTATTTCGTCAAACTTCTCATTGAGATCACTTTTAATTTGAACGTTTTGTGTTGTAATTTCATTTTTTATTTCAGTTTTGAAATTATTAAAATTTTCATTCTGTTTATCAAATTTCAAATTAGAATCTCTTTTTTGTTCATCAAATTTCTCGTCTAACTTTAACAGTAATTGCATCAGTGCCGTTATGTCATCTGTCTTACATACGTCTTGAGTTGAGATGGGGGTTATTGTAACTGCGTTTAATTCAGTTACACTGGTCTGACTAATTTGGTCCAGTTTAACATCCATCTCACTCGCAACTATTTCCTCTACATTATCACCTTTATTGGTATTCATTTTACTTATTTTAATATTACCCGCATGCATATAACTCTATAACATAACCTCGTGGAAGTTGGGTTATGTTTACGTATTTAAAATTATGTTTATTACCTCAGATAACTTTTCCGCTCTCTTCGTAGGCTTACCCACATGAAATAAAATTCTACGTAGTGTCCCTGTTCGGGCGCCAATGTTATACTACTTTTTACTGCTGATAATAAAATGCAATATAATATCTTTACACTTAGGCAATAATTTCAAAGGTCGGGCGCCATCTTGATCAAGAAACGTAAATATAAACTTGTAGTTTTACTTACCTTTAAAATTTATTACAAGGGCAGGAATTCGTTTAAGCGAACTAGAGTAGCGGAAAGTGTTATCTGAAATAATGACACTTGGTTAAATTGTTTACCATATGACATTACCGTTTAATATTGTTTAGTTACACAACATGTGATCCGTGCGAAATACGCACGCTACTATATGATAGATTGCGCCATGAAACGCAGTTCCTCTATACAAGTTAAAATTTTCCCCTCAAACATTTCAATAGCCCTCCAAAATACATAATATGAAAATGTTGTTACTATATATTATAACAATGTTAAACATATCTATATATGCATAAATTTTAGTGAAAAATGATCACAACCCAGCACTTGTTAATAATATCGGATAGCACTCTCTATCTCTCTCTCTCTCATTCTCTGGTACAAACTGAATTGGTCATTTATTTTCTTTGATATTTAAGTGTGTAAAATTATTGGACAGCTGATACTTAGCTTCCGGTTTTTTTTTTTTTTGAACGTCGCACACCGCGAGTTTGCTGATTCTGGACGATCACATCATGAATTATTACACTTTGCCGAATTGTACTAATCGGACCACTGTTATTTAAGCCACTTTTGGTGGTGTAAAATTTACACAAACACTTAGTAATACGCCGGCTGCGTGATGTGCCGACCGGCTCAATTCACGGTCCAGACGAAAATGACCTAGAGTCTTTGTTAAACATTGCGTAGGTGGGGCGAAACTACGTCACGAGTTCTTTGTTCCGCAGCCAAACCCAGTCGCATACAATGAGTCTTACATTCCTTGCGGCTGACGTAATTGTGAGCTTGTTTGTTTACTGCTTATCTGTGACACATAGTTTTTTGCGACATTTGTAGCTTTTCAGCGAATTCGACCGAAATCCTGTTAATTCCAAAGTGCGTTGTTTAAAATATTCTATAGTTTATTCACCAAAACCTTATAGAGATTATGAAATAAAATTGTTATTATTACAAAATAAATGGTTAGGGAATAAAAATACAATAATTATGGTTATTAGGACCATAGATTTACAAAAGTATGATTGTACCAGAATTGTACCATCACATACTTCCTTGTTTTCCATATTTAACTCTATTTCTTCTCCCTCCATACGTTTATGTGACGTTGCTCTTCTCCTTGACATCTCTGTTGTTTAACCGTAGCTGCCACTAGAGTAGAAATTGCTATAACACTTACAATAAGAATACAAAGTTATTCAATCTTTCGCCTCACTAGTTGGGCTCCAATTTGTTACATTAAGTATTTCTAATGTGTTTATTTAAGCCTCAAGTGGTTGGCTTCACTTCTGTATTGTTAAGTTAATTCGTACTATCTAAAGTGTACTTTGTTTATATTTTAAGGATGAGTATGTTGTCAGGGTAATATTAGTTGAGCATCAATTTGCAATCAAATGTTGCAAATAAAATGTTTTTGTAAATTCGTAAGTAATATTTTAAAATAGCATAAAGGTTTCTTTTTGCTATAATTCTGTCTCTTTAATCTTTTATTTAACAGAAGATCGGGACTACTAAAGCTCAGCAAGGCAGATTCAAATCGGGTGCCATACTTTCCTTGTTGAGAGTGTTACCAACCTATGCTAGTTGATGAAAAAATTAACATTCATAAATATGGTGTATATAATATCATATACATTTATTTATCCATTAAATAAAGAAAAGAAAACCTTTTATCTGTTGTTATTGAACTCAAATCCTTTATTATTCTTTTTTAAAATTCTTTTAAAACACAATTATAATTACTAACAAAGTCTGACCAGCTGTTCTTTAAATATGCTCAGAATAGCAGCAGTAGTATCTCTTATGTCTCAAGGCACACACTTTTGCATTTTTTTATAATTTCTAAATAAAATACAAATAGAATGTTTTTAAGTTAGGTCCTTTTGACTACGGTATAAACGACAAATATGTTAGGAAAAGTACCAAAATACATGGGATTATAATAAATTACAGAGTGTTTTAACAAGATTATATTAATAATTTTACAATGTTCAGTGTCTAGGTTATGTTGATTTAAGTGTTTTTAATGTCTAATACACTTTAAATGGTTGTAGTACCCTATAGTAATAGTTTTTACCCTGAAAATAAGAATATTTGTTAATTATGTTCACAGTGAAGATTCAAAATAGTTTTAATCAAAAGTGTAAACAGTGTCTTTGAAAAGTGTAACTTAGGCCATGAAGGAAATTGCTTCAGTTTAGTTATTTATCAAAAATACTTCCCTTCCTGGATAGGTTGATTTTATTTCTTCATCTGTTCCTTGGTTTACTTCTTTTGAATAATGTTGTACTTCTTTCTTCTATTTATTTAATTTAGTAATATAATTTAACTTTACTTTAGGTTCACTTGATAGGAAATTCACAATATGTTGTATTGGTCTCTCTTATTTTTATATCAACCTTTCTCGTTTAGCTCTAATAATGCACTCCTCTTTATTCAAATTATAACATCTCAGTTGCTAAGGCCTATCTTAGCTTTCATTGGTGTCAATTATAACATTCTGTGTTACTATGGTTTTCTCTGAGCCTCAACATAAACAAACTTCTAATATTTTACCTTCCATTTTCTTTAAATTATTACAACTTTTTTATAAGTCTTTGATCTTCAATTTATTAGTATCTTTGAGTTTCTGATGGAACACTGATTATTTTGATACCACTTTTGATTATCTTCCATTATATATTTCCTGATTTACCATTTTACACTTTTAATTATTTGTAACAAAATTATTTATTATTAGTTCTTCTAGTACTCTTCACTTTAGTAAAACTATTGGATACAATTAGTAATAACATAATACAACCTGACATTGATTATTCTAATTTTAATATAAATTCTTTTTTCAAATCCCTTAACTATCTAGGCCTAACATGCCTAGTTTTACAAATCTCTATTATTATTGTTTTGGTACTATTCTATTAACATTAACATTTGTATTATTAATATTACAACATATACTATTAATCAATATAGAAAAATTAATTACTAATAATTATTAGTAAACATATGACAATTCTTTTTAAACTTCTGTATACAATTCAGTTTTTATAAACATAATAAAACACTGTAAGTAGTTCCCAACACATTGTCCTCCTTACTTACTAACTTTAATAGTTTAAACCTAACTATTGGAACATTATTTAACATTAATCACATAATAGTTAAATAGATAATATTTAAAGAAATAGTTAAATAGGTAGTTCTTGGAACAAGCTACCTCATGTTTCCTGGTACTTTTCTAGGAATTATAAACATAATGTATTCATGTAATTACACATTAAGCTGATGGGTACAATATCATGTAAAATAATACCCCCCACCCCACCCCAACAAAATGGGTTATTTCAGTAATAAACTGAACTGATTACTTAAATAAACTGATTTATCTCACAAGTGCTTTTTTTTCAGCTTGATTGTACACGCCCTTTACTTTACTAGTTTCTGGGATGGGTAATTCATAGGTTCCTTTTATCCCTGGTTATCCTATACGGTGTAGTATATAATGTGATATATCGTTTTTAATGATAAATTAAATTGCACTGAATTTAAAGTTACTGTCCATTTTATTTACTGAATTCTTCGGGCGCCATCTTGCGTACTGCAAGAAATGAATTATTTTACAAATATATGTACTTACCATTTTCTCGGGTTCTTTTCGGCGAACACAGGAAATCAGAATGGTTTATTTGCAGTGATTAGTTTAACTCATATTTGCATTAAACGAAATTTTTATTTATTCTGTAATGAGCATAATAATAAAACATAAATTTTCCCTTTCCTACAACTTAATTATTTTTGCAGGTTTAGCTACAACCCATGAAAAGAAATTCATCAAGATTAATAGATACTTGTAAAATTCATTATAGATTATTTATAATTTATATTTCTTTGTTTAGATATGTACAAACCAGCACCTCTTTTATATTTTAGATTCACGCGCTCTCTCTCTCTCTCTCTCTCTCTCATTACGTTACTATACCCCCCTTTTTATTTAGGTTATAATTTAGGTTGCCCATTTCTTTTATAAACATTTCCGAATTTGAAAGTTTTTAGAGTTACCCTTCGTTGGTTACTTTTCCATTGTTGCTAAGATCTTGACGAGTCCGTTTTTACTACATATTTTCCTCCACTTCGCACATTTTCCCTATTTCACTCGTTTACCGGAAAGTTTAAACTGTTTATTTGATGATTACTTTCACATTTTATATGTTGCGGGCCCGCTTTTTACATTTCGAAACTTTTTACGTGACCGGCCGGCTCACGGTGTAATCTTTATACTGTTAATCACATGTTATAGTTTAGCGATATCACATTTTAGGTTCGAGCACCCGAGATTTACGTTTCTAAACTTTGTATAGGTATTGCTCGCGCGAGCGTTGAATTCAGACTGGGGCAGAACTACAGGCGCTAATTTGTGAAGCGGCCTTAGTTATATGACCAATTCTTATTGTTCATATGTTAGTATCAGTCCGCCAGCGGACTGCTTTTTGTTTGCTGAGTGTCTGACGAAACTGGTGACACCTCGTTATGTAATGCGCTGACGCAACACATCGCCTGATCGTCCGTTATATAATTTGTTGACAGATTTTGTGTCACTGGAGCTGACCTTGGCACAGTTTGTCGTTTATTGAATCTGTTCATATAAAATATTATTAAACAATTCTGCATTCAACGCCTCAAGCAGTGCAGCCACCGTCGCGATCGCTCCAAATAGCAAATTTACCTACGTTTTTCCCTATCATAACAAATGTTATTTACTATCATAAAAAAAAAAATTACAAATTTTGTTATATTGCCTCAGGTAGGCCCAAAATGCCCCGCTACAATACCCCCTCAATGAGATATTTTATGCCGAAGCATAAAAAATCTCATTGACACATTCATACTTGCTAGAGGGATCCGCCAGGATATGTCGCCACAACCCCCTTTACGGTTTACAACAAAAAATATAATCAACTCACCCTTGGTCCGGTGACTGTGACCACATCTGCATGACAATACTGGACTTCTCTCTCGAGATCCCAACACCGTAGAGTCAGACAGATACTTAACGCCCCTGCTGTGACGCGCAGGCCAGCTCAGGTCCGCCGCCACAGCATCACCCAACACTAAAACAACAAATCAAATATCAAATAGTGGCCTTATACAACACCATATCCCCAACTGATCTGTTCCCCCTAGCGATGCTGGTTTGCGCTAAGAAGCACTGGTTTTGTTTTTTACTTATTACTAACATATATATCAGAATACCTAACAACTTAACCTAACATAAGAAAACATAGTACATTAATAATTCATATTGTTATCATTATCTTAAAATAAACAACTTATATATTTAAAATGTTACACACTTAACATCATTAAATTTGCATATAAAATCAGAAAATTACCTTTTAATCTCAATTTAACTTTTATTAATTCGTTTCTCAAAATTTTTTTTTTGTTTCAATCTTCGTTTTACACATCATTTCATTTATTATTCCCTTTCATTAATTTGGGTGATTCTACGTTATTCATTATAATTCATTTTATCAACTTGGCATTTACCCATAATCTTCCCCTTTTATTACTCTAACGCTCCCTTACAAAATCTTTAACTAGTATGACACCCCTCTCTCAAAAATCTACTAACCCTTCTCTACCTCTAACTACTTACTATTTTAACTCAATTCGCCACCTTCTCTCTATATATATAAAAAAAATACTCTCTAACCCTTTGTACATAGGATATGTGTTTCCCCCCCCAAAAAAGCTCAATTCCCGTTCTCTGGTTCCTGGATTCTACCTAAGGAAACCCCTTCCCACTAAAACTATACCAAATCCCGTCCCAACCCTTATGTTGGAGACTCCCACACTACACTACCCCCTACTACAAAATTACCATCCCCAAAATCTCAATCTCATTACCTTACTACAACTACAACAAAATAACATCAAAATAAACAATATATCGCTCAAAACTCTACATAAATTCTCCATTTCTACTGTGTCTCCACGTATACTTCTCAAAATTCTATAACATACATTAATTCAAAACAGCATTGCATTATTTTCATCTCTACTATTTCTTTAACTTTGACTTCAATTTGGACAGATCTATATGTCCCACAAAAATTCAACTTGGACTGATTCAAACATTTTATTCAAACTATTACTATCACCCATTTCTATCTTTTGCAACCCATTGAAAATTTTAACCATCACACCTTTATTTCATTTTATTTTTAAAATCTATAAACACATGGAAAACATATTATTATATTTCATAATCCTTATTCCTAACATATTACATGCAATTAACATAATAAGACATAATAAACACATTATAGGAAGTATTTAGTGCATCTAATTTTCAAATCAAAATAAAATTATTGAGTAGCAAATCATCATTATTAATTAAAATATAGCAAATTTCTAATACGTTATCCCCCTGGATAACCGCCCAGCCACACACACTATGACCCCCCTGGACTGTGGCATCCAGTTGCGTCCACAAGGACTGAGGTTTTGGAGGAATGTTACATCTCCGCGTCCTTGCTTCTGCGTTACATTTGAAAAGGTATAGATATCATCATATCTTTGTCTATAATTATGCGCCCTTACTGCGGGTCTACCACCTGGCTCTGCTGTTCCTCCTCGAACAGAGTGGCAGCCGCTGTTCTATAGTTCCCGGGATTTCCCCTAGTTTCACCCCCCATTAATTTCTAATATAGACCAATTTCAAGCCAGCTATGGTCAAGGGACTTGGTATGACCATAGCTAACCTCTCGCCAAAACCACGATTAGTGCTGGTAAAGCAGTAATCGCCCGAAAAGTCGGGGAAATCATTCTTCCTTCAGGCATGTACACATCATCACTATTATGCACGACACGGCAATTTATCAAGTACAATATAAAATTATACAAAAGGGTGTGCCGTGCATTTTCGCCATGTTGGCCTCCGATGGAGGTAACACTCTCGGTTACCCCCAACACTTTCCGCTATCTACTGGGGCACATGCCACCCCAGCAACAGCAACTTACTAACTAATTAATTAAAATTGACAATAAACTTTCTACCGTTGCAGTTCCACACTCCACTGTTCTATCACTTCATTGAGCACCAAACTACCCCCCAAAATTATCCCCACATCTTGTATAATACATTATATAACATAATAAACCAATAAACGTTAACCTTGATTATTAGTATACATAAAAATAGAAACAATTTTTCCTTTTAAGTAATTTATATAAAAATTTATAAACATTATTATTTAAAATTTTTCATTAACTTTTTTATTTACCATCATTACATTATTTATCCTATGTTGCCATTAGATTTTCAAAATTTCCAAATTTATTATTAATCTTTATTTTTAGCCATTATGTTATTCCACAAAATAAACCATTTAACATTCATTTATTTATTAATTATTATTAAATTGAATCTCATCAAACAATTTAATTACCTTATAAAATTCAAACACATAACATTCAATCACAATATCTAAACATCTCAAATTATTTACTTCAATTGATTATTAAAATTAAATATTTAATTGACTGTTAAAATAACATATTTCAATTATTATCAACATTCTACCAATCATTAATTATTGTCTTCATAATTATTGTAATATTTAATTAGAATGCAAAATATTAATAATATTATTATTAACACAACATTTTCTAATACATATACACATTACTTACCTAACATTTCATAATACACACACATGAATTCCCTACATTATATTTACAAAGTATATGTCAATAACTTGTTCCATTGTTTCCCCCTTCATATGTCCAAATCTGCAAGGTCATTACCAAAATTTACAGTAGTCAACAATGTCTATTCACTGATTTTTTATTTCAACCACCATCGTCATATAAATATCTAATATATTTATAACATACATCATTTTTATCCACATACCAGTTGTTATAATTATTACTATCATAATAACCCATTACTTTTATTCTATCCATTATACCATTATAAATCTTGTCAACATCAGTTAGGATTGTCCAGTCTCCATCAGTGTTATTTGTTAATGTCAGGTAAGTTGTTTTATCATTTTTATATTCCTCAACTATCACGTCAGGTAAGTCATTATCATTTATAAAAATATTCTCAAAATAGTTTTCTATCTCTCTTGCAACAGGTAAGTATCTTGTATGGGTCATTTTCACCCCTACCACTCTTTCTCTCAATTCATCATAATTTCTCTTTAACTTGTACAATTCTATTTCTCTCTCAATACACAACTCTCTCTCTTCATAATACCACATCACATTCTCACAATTATTACAGACAGAGGGTACAACATTATACAACATCAATATACTCTTTACTTCATCTACTAATATGGGTCTCTCGCCCTTCAAAAACAACATTAAATCATCATAAACAATAAGGGGAAAATTTGCCCTCTGGCCACATTCAACTACTATATTATTCTTCCACTCTCTCTCTACTTCATCAACACATCTCAACATCTCATAATCACTACATTCTGCAATTTCATTAGTACTATTTTTGATTATATTTTCATCATTTGTCTCTCCATTATTATTTACCCCCACTATACTCTCAGAATTGTAATTAATATCATCACTATTCAATACTACATCTTCAACTATTTCGTCATTTTTACTATTTGTCATACTTAAAACATTGTCACCTAACTTCTCAAATTTCTCAACACTCTGTTCTAATTTATTTAAACTGGTTCTTATTGTTTGATTAGTATTCTCTAAACATTCATTCATTTCTTTGATTTGGGTTTTTAACTCATCGAATTTGTTATTTAGTTCTCTAAAATTACTCTCTTGTTTTTCTACACTATTGTACATCATATCATACAATCTTGCTAACATAGTATCATTATTATCTGCCATTTTTCTTAAAATCTTTTATATATATTTCTTTATAAAATCTTACCATATGTAACGCATACTTATCATTAAAAAAAAATATTCTACTCACCAATATTAAACATAACCTTTTACGTACATACGTAAATACAAATTCCAAACAACCATTCTGTTCTCCCAAGTAGGCCTATATTTATATAATTATATTATATAAATTGTCCCTACGTTCGGAAGCCAAATGTGATATATCGTTTTTAATGATAAATTAAATTGCACTGAATTTAAAGTTACTGTCCATTTTATTTACTGAATTCTTCGGGCGCCATCTTGCGTACTGCAAGAAATGAATTATTTTACAAATATATGTACTTACCATTTTCTCGGGTTCTTTTCGGCGAACACAGGAAATCAGAATGGTTTATTTGCAGTGATTAGTTTAACTCATATTTGCATTAAACGAAATTTTTATTTATTCTGTAATGAGCATAATAATAAAACATAAATTTTCCCTTTCCTACAACTTAATTACTTTTGCAGGTTTAGCTACAACCCATGAAAAGAAATTCATCAAGATTAATAGATACTTGTAAAATTCATTATAGATTATTTATAATTTATATTTCTTTGTTTAGATATGTACAAACCAGCACCTCTTTTATATTTTAGATTCACGCTCTCTCTCTCTCTCTCTCTCTCTCTCTCTCTCATTACGTTACTATACCCCCCTTTTTATTTAGGTTATAATTTAGGTTGCCCATTTCTTTTATAAACATTTCCGAATTTGAAAGTTTTTAGAGTTACCCTTCGTTGGTTACTTTTCCATTGTTGCTAAGATCTTGACGAGTCCGTTTTTACTACATATTTTCCTCCACTTTGCACATTTTCCCTATTTCACTCGTTTACCGGAAAGTTTAAACTGTTTATTTGATGATTACTTTCACATTTTATATGTTGCGGGCCCGCTTTTTACGTTTCGAAACTTTTTACGTGACCGGCCGGCTCACGGTGTAATCTTTATACTGTTAATCACATGTTATAGTTTAGCGATATCACATTTTAGGTTCGAGCGCCCGAGATTTACGTTTCTAAACTTTGTATAGGTATTGCTCGCGCGAGCGTTGAATTCAGACTGGGGCAGAACTACAGGCGCTAATTTGTGAAGTGGCCTTAGTTATATGACCAATTCTTATTGTTCATATGTTAGTATCAGTCCGCCAGCGGACTGCTTTTTGTTTGCTGAGTGTCTGACGAAACTGGTGACACACCTCGTTATGTAATGCGCTGACGCAACACATCGCCTGATCGTCCGTTATATAATTTGTTGACAGATTTTGTGTCACTGGAGCTGACCTTGGCACAGTTTGTCGTTTATTGAATCTGTTCATATAAAATATTATTAAACAATTCTGCATTCAACGCCTCAAGCAGTGCAGCCACCGTCGCGATCGCTCCAAATAGCAAATTTACCTACGTTTTTCCCTATCATAACAAATGTTATTTACTATCATAAAAAAAAAATTACAAATTTTGTTATATTGCCTCAGGTAGGCCCAAAATGCCCCGCTACAATAACAATAATAACTTTTTAGTTATTCGTTCTGCAGAACTCGGTAAATGCCTGTTTTTTAGTAACACCTTTTCTCCCACATTGTATTTTAAAATCTTGTTGTTATTCTTTTCTTCCTCATGGTTTCAGGTATTGGGTTTCGATGAATTTTCTTAAGTTGTGTTATTATATAATATTTTACAAATAATTTCTTTTTCTTCTTGGACGAATCTACGAAAATATATTATTTTTTTCTTCATTTTCCTTATATAGGTGGTTACCAACTGATTTTTCCTTTCCTCTGGGGTTTCTCCTGTTACTGTTGATTCCTTAATTGGGGTTCCCAATTCCTCCCTAACTTTAAATGGCACGGTGAATGCATATTGGCTGTGAGTGGCATTATTCTGACATATTCCTCACCCGACCATTCACCCCGTGCATGGTACAGTGCTCGTTGGCCCCTGCGCAGCTCCCCTTACTTTTATATGATTTATTTTCAGTTTTGGTAAATTCCTTCTCTTCTATTTAATTTCCTTTCGTATTTAATTGATTCATTTGCCACAGTGTTATTCATCTCCTTTTTCAATACCCCTTTTTAGCAGTTACAACTATAGTTATTTTTATTCTATTTATTTACAGACATCAATTCTTCTTCTGCATGTTAATTCCTTCATTTATTTGTTTTAAGTAATTATTCCCTTCACTCATTATTATCCCCTTATTACCGTTCTTAACTGTTATATGCTCTTCCAAAACCTGTATTGGTGGGCTGTTTGTTTATGTTTTCTTATATCTTCATTTGTCATTACAATTATCATTATTTTTCCTTCTCATTTCTCAAATAGTTTGCCTTGTCGGTAATCATAAAATCAATCCTTTTTCTCGATAGTTTGTTTGGAATTAGTTTAACCGTTTTTGGTATCTGCCACAATCCGGGTTGCTCTACCATTATGTTTTTCCCATGGATTTTGTCGGTTAAACTTGTCTACAAATCTCGCTATGGGATTGCCCCATTGTGGATCACTCCCATACATTTCAATCTTGTCGTATATGTATATCGTCTTTCATCTTCATTGCTGGGACCAGGATCAGGTTCTTGGTTTTCACGACGGTTAACATGTTTGTCCACCTTTCTTTGTCGCTGGTCATCGTGTCTCCTCGAATCCCTCTCCTCAGCCATTATATAGTTTACTCAGGCTTGATTGAGTCCCTGGTTGTTACTTGGTGGATTTCCAGAGGGTATGTCCCTATTTCTATCCCCACTTCTGGACCTCCAATATTCATTGTGATCATTCCATTGTTGCCTGTTGTCGTTGTTTCTCCCATCTCGTCTGTCATAATTTTGTTCATGGTTAAAGTCCTGACGTCTTCCTTGAAATCGCCTGTTAGTTGCGTTTCTATTATAACTATCTGTTCACACATGGTTTACTGGCTGTCGATTGTCGTGTGGTTGATCCTTGTTAATCTCATTCCGATCCTCGGGTCTTCTTCGATAGTAATCTTCCCGCTCAAAACCTTCTAAGAGAGCTTCCATCTCTCCAATTGTTTTTATTTGTCCACATCTATGAGCGCGTACAATATCTTCTCCGAAATGGTATGACAATTTAGCTATGAGTCACTCTTCAGGGATTTTAGGTTCTAAATGTCGGTCTACCCAGACGTCACCCAAAAAATAGGCAGTTAGTGTCTGTCCTCTTCCTGCATCATATCTGCCAGTGCTCAAATTGTCCCTAACAATATTCTGTATGGACTCAGACCAATATTTTACTTCAAAAATTTGTTTGAATTCATTAAAATTGTTAACTTCATTCCTTACTGCCTTCCACCAATTATCAGTAATATTTTTAAAACTCCATCGAGAAGATTTTTTATCATTTGCCAACGACTTTCTTTGTTCTATTCAAACATTCTTCTAGCCTCTCCAGAAATTCTAGAGGGTTCTGACGATATTCTCTAAAATTGATTACTTCTTTATTTTCTTCTATAAGTGTAGGTACATAGCTTATTGGTCTATGTTTTAGTACCTCTATTTCTTCCTTAGATTGAATATATCCTTCTTTTGTATTTCTTCTATTTTCTCCCTGTTGTTGGTCACTTGACTTTGTACCTGGAGTTGTACGCACTATGGCGAGCCACGACAAATGTCACCTTAAAAAGGATCCAACAATATATTAAGGATCACGGCAAGCCAATCAACATTCTGACGGATAACGGAACCCAGTTCACTTAAAAAAAATGGACACGTGGTTTAGAAGAATTGGGAATAAAGCCAAGATTCACTGCGATTAGAAACCCGTGTACGAATATTGCGCAGCGTTGGAACCGGGAGCTGGGGAATCTGTTCAGAGTGTTTGTGCGAGAAAAACACACTAAGTGGGCATCTTGTATTAAAATCATAAAAACCTGCCTGAATGGGACATACCAGGAAACAATAAGGATGACACCATATGAAGCCCGGTTCGGAAAGAAGCCGACCAGAGATTGGGAGAAATATGTGGATGCAACTGTGGTTCCGAACGAAAAGGTAGATCTCAGCAGGATCCAACTACGTATTAAAATGAAAGGAAGTAAGCAGGCTGACAGGATTAATAAATCCAAAAGTATAACGAAGTTCAAGGTTGGAGATCAAGTGCTGATACGCTCCTATAAACCCTCCGACGCGACACAGAATATAATTGGAAAATTCTGTGCTCTCTACGAAGGACCATATAGGATCGTGAAAGAAATTGGAGGTGCCACATACGTGTTGCAAGAGGAAGGAAAGAAGGTAGCCCGAGGAGTATTTAATACAAGACAATTGAAACTTTATCATTCAGATTGCTTAGAGGAATGATCAATTGCCTGGTATACAAAAAGAAATGTTATAAGAAGAATTATGTAAATGTATATAGTGAACTACTAAAGTATGAACTATCAGTATAAATGAATCTATCTTATGTCATAATAAATTAGTAAGATAGTAGTTGGTAGTAATAAGGAAATTCTGTGTGCTATTATAAAGTAATTAGCAATAAATTGCTAACTTATTGTATATTGATATGATAGTGTAACAACTTGAATGATTATTATTTTTCATTTTGTAATTGTGTCTATTTTATTGGTCAATATTAACAAAAGTATATGTACATGAAGCAAATTTAACTCAAAGATATAATATGAAAACGGAACAAATTTAAGTAGAAAATTGTTGTGAAGCAAATTCGATATTCATGTATAGCTTTAAGAATGTATAAAGACTTTGTAAATTGGACAAGTAAGTAAAATATGTGTATAGTAAATAACACTGAGTTAATATTCATAATATAACTTATATTATTATCTTTGGACAAATAGCCAGAGACACAGAAGTTAATCGTGATTCTAATTTGTAAGTATTGTTATATTTGTAATGAGCATAAAATTTAATTTTTTTTCGTATTTGTGTGAAATATTGGTTAAATTTAAATAATATGTAGCGGCAATAAATTCATAGATAAGATAGCAATTAAATGTAAAATAATTAAGCTCATAAATGTTTAATTAGGTAAAGATTTATGTAAAAATGGATTCATAAAAGGGGGATATCAGCAATAAATTCAATATAGGGACCAAAAAACCACCAACAGTAAGGTACCACCAGACAGTAGGTCAACCCAGAAGATGACACTTCTGATACACTATATTCATGGAAAGATTAGCACTGAAGAATACCAGAGAGAACGGGCGTGAATTTGGCTCCATTTGATCGGGAAGATTGATCAATCGACCCAAATTGGGGACAATTATAACGATAAAATGTCTAAATAATAATTTTTTTTGTAAGTGGACGGTGTAACGAGTGTTGCTGACAGATATACGATGGCTCTGTAACATGTGTTGTCCAAGACAAGGGAAGGCAGGGTTTAGGCGAACAATGCCTCTGTCGCAGCTGATGTACTGTGAAGCGAATTGCGGGTGACGTGCAATGGCCCAAGAGAGACAAAGGCGAAATATATCGCTAAGAAGAGACAATAGATCGTTGACAAGGCGACATAGCGACGCTATCCCAAAGACAATTAGCCACATGCGTTGAGCTGCACACCAAACGCAGTGTTACATTGCAACAATAGAAAGGAAAAGCCTGACTTGAGTAGACAATACGCTTGCACTATGAACGAACGACGGGACGTCCAGCTTTACCAGAAGGGTACGCGACGAAGAAAGGCTTGGAGAGCAAGATATAGCAGCTGTCTGGAATACTCGGAATTGACCACACTCATCGTGGGAACGACTAGGAGAAACTAGTTGACAATACGAGCAATTGGTCACGGGTAAGAAGCAGGACACATGGTGAACAAAAGGAGCAGATGAAAGGACCACACAACAATTAAAAGCACTTTATCTATAAAGGACAAAGACGCCAAAATACGAGGGTGATAGACAGCCGTAAAATTGGTCATCCAACTCAAATGATGGGTGGAGCCAACCAGGAACTTGTGAGGGTAGGGAATAAGAAAGCCTATCAGAGTAGAGAGTTGAGGAGAATGTCTCTACAAGAAGTGGTTACCAAGGAAACGAACTGGAGGAACGAATAAGAAATGAAGGGAGATGAGAATCTAGTGTGTTAAGGCGGAGTTTCCACCAGAAAACAAGCGAAAACCAATAGAAGCGCAGAGGTTGAGAAATTAAGTGGGAATTAGAGAAAATAGTGGGATTTTGGGGTATAAACTAGAGTGCTGACCGCGAGCGGGGGTCTGAAGTCTGGAGTTTGATTCTAATACCGGAGAGTATGAACGACGGAGTTGTGTATCGGAAGCCTTATATATAATATCTAATAGCCGGAGTCGAGAGTCAGATATCAAGAGTCGTATAAGTTAGATATCGGAACTGACAGGAGTGCGGATGTTGTAACGGAAAAAAGTCTTGTATCGGTTGAAGAATCGGTGTGAGTACGAACAGTCGAGAATCGGAAGCCGGTAATGGAACTTAGAGTTTGTTAAAAGACATGACAAAATATAATTAAAATCGACTAAGTTGGTCGCCTTGATTAATATTATTATCAAGGACGTTAAATGGAACAGAAGTGCGGTAAAATGAGTAAGAGATAGACAAAAATTATAAACACCATTAAATATAAACAAATGTCGGGTTAACAAAGTAAATCCATGAAAAACAGTGTGACTCAAATCACAAAACATACAGCACGTAGTAATGACACTTGAGTAGAACATTTCAGTAAAATTTAGAATTATTAAATATCATGTACGAAATTCGAAGGTCAACTCAGCAGAACTAAACTAAAAATTACATACATTTGTGTCGGAGTGCGAGAAAATAAGTGATAAGCGTGTCAGTGCATGCTATGAGGATATAATGCCAGCCGCAAGGATTTCCATAACCTGGAGAGACAAGGAACAGGATGACAGCGCAGAGGACTTTTCGCCATAGAATGGATTAACGTACACCAAGTAAATTTTATATTCATGCACTAATTAAGTATAACACTGTCTGTTCATCTGAAAGTACCCATACATAATAATATTTAGAGAAAGTAATAACAAGTAGCTAGTCAGGCAAATTCATAAGATAATTATTACAGATGATGGTAATCGATAATCAAAGTTTATGAGTCCATTTATTAAGAATTGGTTAATATAGAATAAAATCTGTAATAATGATGATTAAAATCTAATAGAATAAAATGTATAATAATGATGGTAAAAATCTAATAAGCATCTAGATGAAGAGTATAAGAAAGTTAGCAAGGGTAAACACAATAATAAATGATAGATTGATGTAGTCAGTAAGAATTCAAGATATATGTTGTATTTCTTTTCAGGGGAATAAGTAAGTCATGTAAATGCTGTTAATTGTCATAATTTAAGGAAGTGACATCAATGTTGTTAAGTACAATAAATTAAGTTAACCTTGCAAAGCCTTGTGTATGTTGTCAATCATTTGAAGCACCTAAAGATAAAATTTAGTATGTAACATCAAAAACTTTAATAATTATATTTGACGCCGACACAATTGGCGCACACACTATAATTGGTCAATTTGGCACCACTACAAGGTGAGAATTAATTAATCAATTAATTAAATTAAAAGAACACTAAACATCCTTTTAGTTACAATTTGGCGTCCCATCACGCGGAACATACATCATTAAAAATAAACAAAATTTAATTATACATATTAATCGTAACTAATAAAATTTAGTTACACATTAATTGTAATATAAAGGAAAACCTTTATATTTGGCGCCCTATAAGCACAGCTTGACAAATAAATAATTAGTATAATTGTTAAGCGGGCAGAGAACAGACAGTGTGCATGTTAATTTATAAGGTGTCTATAAATAAGTTACAGTAGAATAATATCAGACCCTAAGTAAATCTGAATGATTACGCGTCTACGGGCAAAAATGGCTACAAACGAGAATTCGAAAAGCCAAGAATTCGATACTAACAGACCAGTTGGGGGTCCAAGGATTAGAAGATAACACCGTGGACAGTAACGAAAGTAACAAGACCGCCGAGGGACATTGTCAAAATCGGGCGAGGGGACCATCCGACGGCGACGGTATCGAGACGAACTTCGCTATGTTAATAGAGCTCATCAAAAAGCAAGGTGAAGAAACAAGAAAAATTATTGAATAGCAAAGCGAAGAAATGCGTAAACAGAATGAACAACAGAAACAGGAAATAATAAGAAAGAATGAAGAACAAATTGGCAATTTAAAGGAAGAAGTAAAAAGGACTGAGGAACGACTTAACAAAAGGTTAGAAGAAAATATTGCAATAATAAGTGAAAATTTGTAAGGCCAGATCAATCAGGTAAATATTGAATTTCAAGAACAAACCAAGAAGTGGGAAGGAAAACTTGGAGAGTTGCAGAAGAAGAGTGAAAGTGGGATGAAAGAAATCACGATATTAATTGATGACTCGTTGGGCACTTGGTGAAACATATTAATACAAAGGTTTTGTAAAATATGTAAAAACACTTGGTAAGTTTCACAAATTTTTTAATTAACTCTGACAGCTGTTTCGACTAACTTAAGCCATTGTCAAAGAGCGAGTGAATGAAATTACTGAACACAGGATGTTAGAGTAGTGTAGGTGGTAAACATCTGTTTAGGGCGTATCTGGAACATCTGTGTTGTGATGGCGAGGGGTGGGGAGTGTGTGCATGAGACAAGGGAAGGTCTGGTGTCTTTAAAAACTAAATACAATCATGAATGCAAAATATAAAATTAACTGAACTAAATATAAACTGAATGCAAAATTTAAAATAATGATGAACATTCAAAATAATATAAACTAAACTAAACTAAATAACAGATTTTAATAAAGGGGATACACAAAATTCAGTCTGTTCATTGGTTAAATTTTTATTTTTTATTGCTTTTTTAATTTCTAAAATTTCTAACAAATCCATTTTTCTACCTTTTTGTATGTTGTGGAGTAGTGTTATGTTTTTTGTGTCTATAAAGTGATTGTGTTGTAAGCAATGATCTGCAAAACCTGTATTAGATGTATTGGTTAAAATCGCCTTCTTATGTTCAGAAATGCGATGTTTCAGATCACGGCCACATTGTCCGATATAAATAGCATCGCATTCTGCACAGTGTATTTCATAAACTCCATTTTTCTCCAGTGTATTAGATTTTTCTTTATTATTGACTAGTAGTGAAAAAAGATTACGTTTGTTTACTGATACCATGTTAAGCCCATGGTTTTTTAACCTATTATTAATCTTATCTGTTATACACGGAATGTAATTTGTTAAGTGAAATTTTTTGTTACCCTGATCTGGCTCTATGGAATAAAATTCTTTTAAAGTAATTTTCTTCTGTTTTTTTAAAATTAAAGAATTAATTATTCTTTCATCATAACCGTTATTTTGTGCTATGGCTTTTATAATATCTACCTCTTTATTGAAATTTTCTTTGGATAAAGGAACTATAAGGAGACAATTAACCATTGCATGAAAACTGCTTAATTTTATGTGCCATGATGTTAGTGATTGTTTATGTATAACGGTATCTGTAAAAGTAGGTTTTCTATATATCTGAAAACTAAGATTATTTTGTGATCTAGTAATGGTAAGATCCAAAAAATTTAAACTTTTCATATTTTCTGTTTCAAGTGTAAATTGCACGCTACTATAAAAGGAATTAATATAATCTAAGAACATATGGAGCTGTCTATCTGTTCCCGTCCAGCTACAAAATATATCATCAACATACCTTGCCCAATGAAAAACATATTTTATGTTGGGGTTATCAGATGTAAAAATGTTTTCTTCCAAAAATGTCATAAAGATTTCACTTAATAAAGGTGATAAAGGAGAGCCCATAGGTAAGCCATTAAATTGTTTATAGATTTTATTATTAAACTGAAAATAATTTTGTCCTATGCAAATATCTAAGGCCGAGAATAATTCTTTTTTCTGATCACTATTTAAGGTTAAAGTATTTTGTATATGTGAGGAACAGATAGACAACAGAACATCTACAGGTATAGACGGAAATAAATTCTTAACATCAAATGAAACTAATTTTGCATTCAGTGGTAAATGTACATTTTTTATATTATTAACTAATTGTAAAGTGTTTTTAATAGCATACTTTGGGTTAAAGTTAATATATTTTGGCAATAATTCATTAAGTTTTTTACAGACATAAGTACAGAAATAGCACTTAGTAATGTAGATAACCCAGATATAAGAAATAATGAATTAGTTTCCTGTGCAAACATTATATCAAAAAGTAATAAGAATAAGTACAGTCTAAAAGATTCAGATAAGTACATAGTTAACAGTTTAAAACAAAAAATTAATTCAAATAGTTTAGTGGTTTGCAAAGCTGATAAAGGCAATACAATTACAATAATAAATAGGAGCGAATATATTGAAAAGACAGAACTTCTCTTCAGGAATGACAATTTCAAGATATTAAATGATCCCACTAATAAGTTTCAAAAACAAATAAAATCACTTATTAAAAATTGCCCTAATATATTTTCAGACACAAAAAGTTTCATGCTAACTATGATGAACCCAAAAGCTCCTGTTTTGTATAGTTTACCAAAAATACATAAACCTAATTGTCCCATGCGCCCAGTTGTTTCATATGTAACTGCACCTGCATATAAAGTCTGTAAAAAACTTAATGAATTATTGCCAAAATATATTAACTTTAACCCAAAGTATGCTATTAAAAACACTTTACAATTAGTTAATAATATAAAAAATGTACATTTACCACTGAATGCAAAATTAGTTTCATTTGATGTTAAGAATTTATTTCCGTCTATACCTGTAGATGTTCTGATGTCTATCTGTTCCTCACATATACAAAATAATTTAACCTTAAATAGTGATCAGAAAAAAGAATTATTCTCGGCCTTAGATGTTTGCATAGGACAAAATTATTTTCAGTTTAATAATAAAATCTATAAACAATATAATGGCTTACCTATGGGCTCTCCTTTATCACCTTTATTAAGTGAAATCTTTATGACATTTTTGGAAGAAAACATTTTTACATCTGATAACCCCAACATAAAATATGTTTTTCATTGGGCAAGGTATGTTGATGATATATTTTGTAGCTGGACGGGAACAGATAGACAGCTCCATATGTTCTTAGATTATATTAATTCCTTTTATAGTAGCGTGCAATTTACACTTGAAACAGAAAATATGAAAAGTTTAAATTTTTTGGATCTTACCATTACTAGATCACAAAATAATCTTAGTTTTCAGATATATAGAAAACCTACTTTTACAGATACCGTTATACATAAACAATCACTAACATCATGCCACATAAAATTAAGCAGTTTTCATGCAATGGTTAATCGTCTCCTTATAGTTCCTTTATCCAAAGAAAATTTCAATAAAGAGGTAGATATTATAAAAGCCATAGCACAAAATAACGGTTATGATGAAAGAATAATTAATTCTTTAATTTTAAAAAAACAGAAGAAAATTACTTTAAAAGAATTTTATTCCATAGAGCCAGATCAGGGTAACAAAAAATTTCACTTAACAAATTACATTCCGTGTATAACAGATAAGATTAATAATAGGTTAAAAAACCATGGGCTTAACATGGTATCAGTAAACAAACGTAATCTTTTTTCACTACTAGTCAATAATAAAGAAAAATCTAATACACTGGAGAAAAATGGAGTTTATGAAATACACTGTGCAGAATGCGATGCTATTTATATCGGACAATGTGGCCGTGCTCTGAAACATCGCATTTCTGAACATAAGAAGGTGATTTTAACCAATACATCTAATACAGGTTTTGCAGATCATTGCTTACAACACAATCACTTTATAGACACAAAAAACATAACACTACTCCACAACATACAAAAAGGTAGAAAAATGGATTTGTTAGAAATTTTAGAAATTAAAAAAGCAATAAAAAATAACAAAAATTTAACCAATGAACAGACTGAATTTTGTGTATCCCCTTTATTAAAATCTGTTATTTAGTTTAGTTTAGTTTATATTATTTTGAATGTTCATCATTATTTTAAATTTTGCATTCAGTTTATATTTAGTTCAGTTAATTTTATATTTTGCATTCATGATTGTATTTAGTTTTTAAAGACACCAGACCTTCCCTTGTCTCATGCACACACTCCCCACCCCTCGCCATCACAACACAGATGTTCCAGATACGCCCTAAACAGATGTTTACCACCTACACTACTCTAACATCCTGTGTTCAGTAATTTCATTCACTCGCTCTTTGACAATGGCTTAAGTTAGTCGAAACAGCTGTCAGAGTTAATTAAAAAATCTGTGAAACTTACCAAGTGTTTTTATATATTTTACAAAACCTTTGAAAGAAATCAATAAAGAGTTAAAGAAACAGAATAAAGAAAATAAAGAGTTACGCGAAAAGGACTGCCGAGAATGGGAAGAAGTAATCAATAAGATCCAGGATCTGAACAGAAAACAAATCGAAGGTGTCGAACTTCAGGTAAGGAGTCTGAAGGACGCTCACAACAACACCGAGGAGAAATTAAATGGAGTTTCAGTAGAAAAGGGTAGAAGGCTGGATGAGAAGGCTAGTAACCTGTCAACAATACGGGAAAATCAGGAAAGAGTTCAGCGGAGGCTGGAAGAAATGGAACAACGACCGGCCGTCGCCATAAATGGCAATCACGGCAATAAAGAAATCACATTTGATGGTGAAGATAGCTTCCCTATGGAATTCCTAAAAGAACTCAAGGAGCTACAAGAAGCGTACTACCCAACGGAAAAAACGAGGTGGATCAGCAGACATTTAACTGGAGAAGCAGCCATATGGTGGCGCATCGTAAGAAGACAAATAAACACGTTCCACGAATTTGAAGAAAGATTTGTAGAGAAGTACTGGGGAGCGACACAACAGGAACGGATTCGTGACCAGCTTGAATACGGCCGATACAACCCTCACGGAACTCTCAGCACGATGGAAAGGTTTGTGTTACAGTGTCGGCAGTTGATACCAATCATGTCAGATCAGCATCTGATTAAGAAATTAGCGCGGCACTACAATAGAGAAATACAGGTAGCCGTCGTAACAAGAGGAATAACCACGATTAATAATTTTGAATTCTATTATGAGAATACATGAATGTATCAAGTCGCGCACATAATGACGCGCAAAAGACAGAAGAACGTGGACCCAGAAAGGTCAACGAACACAACTTTCCCAAGCAACAAAAGCAATGGAACGATGAACAAAGGCGAGGGTGGTGAAAAGATTATGTAACGTAGCCGAAGGCTGAGAGTGGGCAGCCAGCCATAAATTCGTTAGTTGTTGACAGTCAGGCGTCAGGTAGCAGTAAAAGCAATGGGTGAGGAAACACGAAAATACACAGTAATTGACAACTAAGTGGGTCAATGCTCCCCTCTGTTTACCAACAAACCGAGTGGTCTAACGGAATCGACACCAAAGTAAATATTTTGTTTCCAGACTTACGTCATGAACTCTTGAAGAACCGGAACAGAACATTAACATATCGTTTGTAAAAACTCCCGAGTTAAGTATTCACATTAATAAAATAAATTTATTCGCCTTAATTGATATGGGCAGTGCCATTAATGCCCTATCGGAAGAATGGTACAACAATAATAAAGATAAAATCGGCCATCACGAAATACTTAGCGTGAATAACACTACGATAATTAGCGCCATGTGTAAACAGTCTAAGCACCTTAGAAAACAGATATTTTGTGAAATCCATGTCAATAATAATAATATTAAATATGATTGTGTGTTCTTAATAGTCCCAGGACTTGCGCGAGAGTGTATCCTCGGAATGCAATTCTTGAAACAAACGCATAGTAAAATAGATATCGAAAGAAACAACATACAAATGAAGACCGATGTAAATACTTTCGATACTGAAGAATCTTACGAATTACCGTTGATGGAAATCAAGGAAGAGGTTGACGACATTGAGGGGAAAATTAATAAAAAAATCAAGGAAATGGAAGACGCAGACGCCACAATGGGATGGCAGCTGGAACAATTGTTATAGAGGTACCAAGATGTATTTGATGAGAGGCCAGGACGCATCCATGGATATGAACACCGCTTCACAGTATCCGATAAAACACCGTATCTGCAGAGAGGCTGGCCCGTGCCAATAAAATATCACCAAGCTGTTCAAACAGAGATTAAAAGAATGATAAATTACGGGATTATTGAACGTACACAAAGCGCTTATATTAACCCCCTTGTGGCTGTCATTAAGCGAGATGGAAGGGTTCGGTTATGTTTGGATGCACTGAAGATAAACAGCGTGACTACGCCTGACTACGAGGGACCACCCCCAATCAACGAGATCTTGGCCAGGTGTAGCAACATCCGCGTAATGTCGACCATCGACCTGACCAGCAGCTTTTGGCAGATACCATTGGCAGAGTCATGTCGAGACTACACCGTATTCCTACATGAAGGCAAGTGTTATAGGTTTTGCGTGACACCGTTTGGACTCAGCACAAGTCTTGCCAGTTTAGCACGTGGTTTAGATCACGTCCTAAGGGAAGATGTGAAGAAAAATATCATTGTTTACGTGGATGATATTTTATGCTTCTCCGAAAATGAACATGACCACATTAAACACTTAACAGATCTGTTAGAGAACTTGAAACCGGCAAATATGACAATAAACCTAGAGAAATCACAGTTCTTTAGGAAACAAATTCAATACCTGGGATACTGCCTCACCAGTAGTGGAATAAAAACTACACCGGAGAAGGTTGCAGCTATACAAAACTTTCCGTCGCCCAAAAATACGAAACAACTTAAAGGTTTTTTAGGCCTCACAAACTTTTATAATAAATTTACCTCCAAGTATGCAGTGTACACCCAACAGCTGTTGAAAGTACTTCAAAAGGGTCAAAAATTCAAATGGTACTCAATTATGGAAGAGCACTTTGAAAGGGTGAAAACCTTATTTATAGATACCGTTATGTTGAAGTTTCCCATAACAGGAAGACGTTTTTACTTGCAGTGTGACGCCAGCAACTATGCGTATGGTGGTCAATTATACCAGATCGACAACAACGGAGAGGTTGCTGTAGTAGCATTTACGGGTCTTTCACTATAGCCTGCGGCAAAAGTTTACTTCCGTCTCCACGTTTGTACTTTTTTCCGTGTTCGATGTGTACTAGAACTGTTTTCTTCACAAGTAACTAATGCCAGTTTATGGAGGTTATGTAGACAATGTAACTTAAATAAAATTTACTTTGTTAGTGTACAATAAAAGGGTGTATTTACTGGAAGTACAGAAATTATTTTCCATTTATCGCACATAATTACGGTACACAGACGATTTGTGGAGGTTGTGTCTACGTTTAACAATGCAACTTAACCTTTTAGATTTTTAAAATTAATTAGATTTAACAAAAATTTCCTTTGTTAGTGTACATTAAATTATTGTATGCATACAAGGCTGCTGTACATAACATTAAAGGCTGTATTTATTCGAAGTACCGGAATTAAAACCTAGTTCCAATTTAGAACGTAGACCTATAACCTATTTGCATATTTTATTGGGGTTTATTGGCACATATTTTATTAAAAGGGTGTATTTATTGGAAGTACAGAAATTATTTTCCATTTATCGCACATAATTACGGAACACAGACGATTTTTGGAGGTTGTGTCTACGTTTAACAATGCAACTTAACCAATTTAGAACGTATAACCTAGTAGGCTACGTTATTCGTACATACAGTATTTTATTGGAGTTTATTGGTACATATTTTATTAAAAGGGTGTATTTATTGGAAGTACAGAAATTAGTTTCCATTTATCGCACATAATTACGGTATAGAGACGATTTTGGGAGGTTGTGTCTACGTTTAATTATCTAACTTAACCTTTTAGATTTTTAAAATTAATTAGACTTGTAGGGGTGTGTGCATGGCAGAACTACTTGTGCACCCACTTTATAATCATATTTTTGGTAACACTGAGAACTTTAAGCCTTCTTTTATGCTTAAACAAATTATATATACACTTAATTATAGAAAAGCAAAAAGCAAATATGTAATTCAAAAGACTAATTTGCTCTAATAAACACATGCTGAAGTTAAAAACAAAAGAGTTTTTACGTGCCTAACTAATCATTAGTTACTAATGTGACAGTTGGAGCTGCTTTTTCTGCAAAAGCTGGGGTATGTTGGATTCAAGAGTGGTTAAATTAAGTCATAAATCTGAGTGTGCGTCAAGTCTATTTGTGTGCTTGCTTTTCACTTGAGATGAAAATCCCATTTCACTCAAGAATGAGGTGGTGAATGGGATGAGCAACTCCGAAAGTTCAGGATATTCATCTCTTAAAGATATCCAGAACTTTGTTAAGTCAGAATCTAAAAGTTTATGGATTTTGTTGTCCATGACATGTTTCATGTTATCACTAACTATACAAAATAGTTTACTAAAAATTTAGTTTTAATCCCAGCATCACAGATGATATCACACAATTGCTCATTTAGTTTTACTGACAACATGTTAGAACTTTCAAAATACAAGAATGGGTCTTGAATCCAATTGAATTCACTGTATCCCTCTGGGAAGCAACTTTCAATCTGGTTATAGAGAGTTAAACACCAGAGCTGGTAAAAAACAATGGTAGAGCATGAATAACAAAAATGTACAGTTTAGACTATGTACAAAACAGGTTGAATTTAAATTTTTAAAATGATATATCTTAGTTATTTACATGTAGTAGCTTTTTAAGACACAGTAAATAAATTTCCGAACCTGACTTTGCAACCCACCAAATGCCCTCTCGGGACCCTGCAGTGGCTCATGCCCAATAGGTTAAGAAATGCTGAACTAAAGGCATGTTTGTGGAGTGAAACATAAAAGATAACCCAGACTTCTAAAATGCTCTTAGTGAAATGGGATTTTCAGGAGTAACAACACACTATTTGGTTAACAAGCACATTTTACTAATATTGTAATACCAAGTCAATTAGATAGTTTAAATGTGTAGTACTCTATGTGATGCTGATCACATACTGTTAATAAGCAGCACTGCAGAATATTCTAGAGCTACACTATTGGCATTCATCTGGAACTTTATCACATTAGCCTGATAATTAGGATGTTGCCACCAGCTGAGTTTTAGAAAGTTGGTGTAGTAGGTTGTGCATTCATATAGGATGATATTAGACAGCAGTTTTTAATAAAAGTGACAAATGATCAATTGTTTACTTGTGTTGTAAACTATTGTAATTTTTTTATTACTGTTTGTAGGCTATACAGTGTGTCCTGGATAATTATATAAAGAGAACTGTTGTAATATAAGTGTATTTGTTTTAGCAATTGAGAGTATCTGGTATTCAGTAATTCATTCCACTGTTTTAAGTTCATAATTCTTGTCACTGGTTGTAAGAATATTATTCTCATTAATTTTCCAATTCTATGAAGTCTTCAGTAGTTTTACCACGATGAGCCTCAACTTTATCACTGAAGATGCCACATCACTGAATGAGCAAAACTTTTCTTTAATAATCTCAACAAAGCATGGTTATCAGCTGAAACAAAGTTTTAGTATTAAAAGTTTTGATCACGCAAATCTATAAGGGATACTAAAAAGAAATAACATAATAATTGTATTGGACATAAAGTTATGTCCACAAAACAGATTTTGTTTGAAATAAATAAAACACAATTTGACACAAATATTAATTTTATGAATACTTGTTTGGCACATATTACAGAAGGTTACACCATTAAATGAGTTTGCCTAAGTATAAAATTCTTGTCAGATGAAAAACGTGTACAGTCAGAATACTATTTGGTATGTACAATACAAATGATTCACTATGGGTAGCAGTGACACATAAACACTAGACATTGACACTGAATTGTACTTGTTTTGAATGATTCATTGTGTCCTACCTGACCAGAGTAGAGGTATTAACCAAGAGATGTTTAGTATACTGCTGTGTAACTGCTACAATGATGAATTATAAGTAGTACTTTTTGTTTTGGTCATCAACCTTGAAAAGGATAATAGAAACTTTGTATACCATGCTTCCAGCAGTTTTACATGATACATTCCTAGCACAAATAAGAAAAGTTTAAATCTGCTGATGATCTAAAGGAGTGATAGTTATTTGCAGACTGACAGGGTTATAAAATAATTCTGAAAGAATTGTTGCTTTTACAATACCATCCTTTATCAAGTGGCTACTCAAATCTGCCAGCTTTTCACAGAAACTGAAGTTTGATTATTAGATCCATCATGATGACCTACTGATGCTCCAAACATTTCAAGGTTTCTCCTAGCCTTAAAAAACTAGACTGGCCTCATTGATTGACATGATTAATGTTAAATTTACTTTGGGATACTTCCAAACATAATACAGTTTAAAATAAACAAAAAAAATTGTATTTCTAATTTTTCCAGAACTGTATACACATAATTTGATCTGGATAGAACGTGTATTAAACAATAATACTATTTTATGCAAATAATGAAAATATCCGTGTGGAGAACTATACATGACTTCCATGTTTTAAGATTTATATTTAAAATCGTTTTAGAAATGAAATATTTCTACAGAAACTACTTCTATCTTCAGCCTCAACCACAGAAAACACACACACACACACACACACAATTCCTTTTTTCTTTATTTAATTTGAATTCAGAGTATTGGCACATATTTTATTAAAAGGGTGTATTTATTGGAAGTACAGAAATTAGTTTCCATTTATTGCACATAATTATGGTACAGAGACGATTTTGGGAGGGTGTGTCAACGTTTAATTATCTAACTTAACCTTTTAGATTTTTAAAATTAATTAGACTTAACAAACATTTCCTTACTTAGTGTACATTCAAAGGCTGTATTTATTGTATGGATAAAAGGCTGTATTTATTCGAAGTACCGGAATTAAAACCTACTTCCAATTTAGAACACAGTACAATCTAACGTAGGCCTATAACCAAACAAGTACATTAAAATCCTTTTTTCAACATAATGCAATAAAAAGCAATGTGCAGTTTCTGTTAACACCCAAATGATTAAGTATTAATAATGGGTTAGAGTGGAATACTGTTAGCCAATTCATTTGTAATAGCTAAAATTGCCAAATTATTAAGCCTTTCTTGGTAGGTAGTGCTTCTCTGCCAAGTTTTCAGTGAATTCGCTATACTGCTCAAAGATTTTTCAGGAGACGAAACTGTAACTGGAATAGTACAGAAAAGCCTATAGGCAAGACAGAAGTTCACAAATACAGTTTGAAGGTTTTTGGAGTAGGCTTAGTGGATTCTTTTCTGATTCAAACTCTGTTTTATAAATGTTCTTCAAGTGTAATATTTCTTCAAATAGATCCATTGCCAATTCCTTTTTAAACTTGCTAATGAGAACTTTTACTTTCAATTCTAATTCATCATTTTCCATGTCCGTAAAGTTCAATACTGGTGGAAACAAGTCACGAATTGAACTAATTGCAGTGAATCGTGTTTTTATGTTGCCCATTACAAACTCTAATACTGGGTACATGACTGAGGTTTTAAATTTATTTTCTTGATCTTTGTTTACTGAAAAATCACTATTGGATTGATCTGTACTTTCTTTCCACCTTTTGGGAGATTCAGGAGGAACTTTTATTAGTTCTTTTGCAATTAAGTTTGGTTCTTCAATTATGCTGTCTGGGTTATCACGCAACAATTTCAATTCTGTCAGCAAATCTTCCACTAGAGTTATTTCAATGAGTGTGATTCCTTTGCTTTGAATAACAACATTTTTTTAGTCAATATATGAAAGCACTTTGAACCAAAATGATGCCAACATTAAGCTCTTTGTGGAATTGAAATATTTCTTAAACCCTAATATGATGTTGTAGGCAGAGGGAGTTAGACTAGAAGACATCTCTTCTAAAGTATATCCAACAATTTAAGTACTCCTGGGTAGTGCTTAACTATCGGTTTGACAGCTTGGATCCTCTCACTTCATCTTGTTTCAGGGAAGCTCTGCAGTGATAAAGGAATGTGCTTTTTCAAAACTTCCCAACATTTTTCTCTAGGGCTGCTAGAGAAAAATGAGTAAAGACTTGCAACATGCCCGAAAAATGTCATCACATCTGCATTGAGTTTTGCAGCATTAACACCCACATGTTTCAAGGAATGCGCCCCACATGGTAAAAATATTATGGATTCGTTCTTTTCAAGAATTCTACTTCCAATTTAGAACCCAGTACAATCTAATGTGTGGAGAACCATACATGACTTCCATGTTTTAAGATTTATATTTAAAATCGTTTTAGAAATGAAATATTTCTACAGAAACTACTTCTATCTTCAGCCTCAACCACAGAATTGTGGTCACTAACATCTACCACCTCACATTAGCGCACTTGATTTTCACTGATGATGGCAGTCGATGGCACTTCCGAAACGTCTGGTTTTGCAGAATACATTGGACCACGGCCAAACAGCCTGGAAAGGAATTTTATCAACAAACTACTTCATCGTTGCCGATAATGTAGTACACATATAAAAAATTATCCCCTCCCCTTCACCTATCATTTTAAATTATAGAAAATTATCCCCTCCCCCTTCAACTTCCCCCTACCCCTTTTCATTTATCGATATTTCATCTACCTTTCTAGAGTGGATTATTATGACCTTTTCAGGATACTTTATTTATCAAAATTAAGTACTTTACTCTTGTTAAAACATAAAACGTTGCAGGTAAACTACCCCTTTCCCTTAACCGATCTTCACCAAAAACAATAGGTCTTGAGATCTCTACAATTCAGGGCAGTATGCAAAACATTATTTGATTATGTTTGAATTTGCGGCTGTTGTCGTTTGCCATAGTAAATACCCTTTTTAAAACATAAAATGTTGCAGGTAAACTACCCCTTTCCCTTAACCGATCTTTACCAAAATCAATAGGTCTTGAGAACTCTACAATTAAGGGCTGCATGCAAAATATTATTTGATTGTGTTTGAATTTGGGGCTGTTATTGTTTGCCATAGAAACAAATTACCCTTGATTAAAAAAAAAATGTTGCAGGTAAACTACCCTTTTCCCTTAACCAATCTTCACCAAAAACAATAGGTCTTGAGTACTCTACAAATCAGGGCTGTATGCAAAAAATTATTTGATTCTGTTTGAATTTGCGGCTGTTATCGGGTGCCATAGAAAAAAATCTATAGACAGACAGACACACACACACACACACTTTTCGAAAAACGACTTTTTTCATGTTTTGAGTGTAGTACAATCAGAATCTGCAATAATGTCGAACACGATTTTTTTTGCCATCACCATACTTCCATTTCCTTAAGGAACATGGAAGTAAAAAGGATTTTAATGTACTTGTTTGGTTATACGTTATTGTACTAGGTTATAAATTGCAAGTAAATTCCGGTACTTCGAATAAATACAACCTTTAACGTTATATACAGCCTTTTATCCATACAATAAATGCAGCCTTTGAATGTACACTAACAAAGGAAATTTTTGTTAAATATTAATTAATTTTAAAAATCTAAAAGGTTAAGTTACATTGTTAAACGTAGACACAACCTCCAAAAATCGTCTGTGTACCGTAACTATGTGCAATAAATGGAAACTAATTTCTGTACTTCCAATAAATACACCCTTTTAATAAAATATGTGCCAATACTCTGAATTCAAATTAAATAAAGAAAAAAGGAATTGTGTGTGTGTGTGTGTGTGTGTGTGTTTTCTGTGGTTGAGGCTGAAGATAGAAGTAGTTTCTGTAGAAATATTTCATTTCTAAAATGATTTTAAATATAAATCTTAACACATGGAAGTCATGTATAGTTCTCCACACGGATATTTTCATTATTTGCATAAAATAGTATTATTGTTTAATACACGTTCTATCCAGATCAAATTATGTGTATACAGTTCTGGAAAAATTAGAAATACAATTTTTTTTGTTTATTTTAAACTTGTAGCGGGTCATTTTTGGGCGTTTTTATTTTTAACCGTTTGGGGCATTATTATATTGTTACTTATTTCGTTTTCGGGCGGACTGGTATAATAAATTTGAAAAAACTGTAAGTGTATTGTGCAACGTTATTTAACAAGCAACAGCACGAGGTTCAGAAACAGCGTTTGGAACAAAAGCGACGCGCAATTTCAGTGGTGTAACACGGCAGAAGAATTTACCTCCCCCAAAATTCTAAGAACTCTGTGCATGTGTTTTGACGCCCGTATGCAACTCAGCCGGGCGGGGATCGGCACTGACGCCGTGAGTGACACCGCAGTTGAGACCAACATGGCGCTGGGACGAGAAGTTATTAGTTCTAAGTGACCGGCTACCGGAAACCAGCGTCAAACTCCGCCTACTGTGAGCGACATCAGCAGAGCAGATGCCAATATCAGCCTCTGGACACACACACATGCCAGTTATAATCCATGCATAAAATGGTTATGCCGCCGCAATTAATCACCAACGGCGACTAAAACCGGATGGCCGTGACTGCTCATTTCCCGTGACTCGAGGAAAGCACATTGTCCAGTTCGTCACTGACTGTGTCGGCGCCGACACGCGAGCTAAATATGCTCATACAATTTTATTAGTATTTGATAATGAAAGTGAAGTAGTCATTTTCTAAAACCAGTGACAGGATGGGAGGATAGTTGTAGAACAATAATAGCCAAATTTGTGATTCAGTTTCGCCCTTTTCGAGACGTTTTCGACCTACCGCGGGCTGGCCACGAGGTCACAGAAGAACGCGTTGCCGGTAGTGATCTAAAATCATGTATTCAATTGGGTAATTGGGGTTTTATAATGGAACAGGAGTAGTGAGTGTGCAATGCTGGGCTGAATTAAGTGTATATGTGTGTGAATGAAGTTATATAATTGTCCATGATAAGGTAAGCGATAGTCAGTAAGGTGTAAGAGTTGCACAATATGTAACAAGAAGATTTAACATTTCAACATTTCTGAGTAATAAAGAAAAATCTGATTTCTCTTCCATACAATTGAGAGTTAAATTCTTTCAATGCCTTATTTCGTTATATGTATCGTCAGAGTTCGTCGAACGAAATGGGTTAGTCCACACTATGCGATCCGGCCAGATCAAAGTCGTAAGGTAAGTGGAAGTGTTAACTTAATTTGAATAAAATAATTTTACCGAGAAAAAGGTAAAAGTTACAATTGGTGCGGCGTGACGAGGATTTAATATAACTGAAGAGGGGTTATTTTAACACCGGCCTACATCTGACGATGCATAGCGAAGTAGGGTTATGAAAGCAAATTGATTTGGTAAAATATCAGTTTTGAAATAAAATTACTAATTGACAGTTGTTACGTAAGAAAAAATAGATAAAGTAAAAATGTCCGAGAATACAGAAAAAAGTAGTATAATAAATTCAATCATGAGTGAAAGTGGCCTTGAGTCGCAATCGCTGGATGAAAGTGGTATGTTGAGGGGGGAGACGGGTGCTGTTACAGAAACAGCTGGCGGCAGTAATGTAATAGTTCATTCCACTCCGATTGCGTCTCAACCACAACCAAACGAAATAGACGTTGATTCGGGGATTCAATTGACCCCCGTTTCAATTAATAAAAGTAAACAATCAGAGGAAACAAATATGATGAGTATTATGCTCAGTCAATTCGAAAGAATGAATAATAATTTTGAGACCAAATTTAAGGTAATGAATAGTCGTTTTGATGATAATGATATAATTTTGAATAATATGAATAGTAATTTCAATGCAATAAATAAACGTTTTGATACTAATGATGAGAAATTTGAAATTTTAAGTAACGAATTCAAAGAGCAGAAAATTAAATGCGAACAGCAGAATATTAAAAATGATATTATTTTTAATGAAATTAAAAAACAGAATATTCAGTTTCAGCAAAATATAAATATAAAATTTGACGAGTTGATAAATAACATACAAGACAAGAATGTATGTCTTGAAAATGCCAATGAAATGACAAAAATTAGTTCGAATAAAGTAGAACAGAGTAAGAATAATACAAACGAAAGTTGTAATGACAGTGTTGTGTTAGGTAATGAATTAATAAATAATAATGATAATAATAACGAGAATAATAATGTGTTTGAGAAATTGGTATCAGAAAGTGATACGGTAAAAATAAATAATGAAAGTATAGAATGCAGTGATTATGAGATGTTAATGTGTGTCAGTGAGTTAGAGAGAGAGAGAAAAAATAATGTTGTAGTAGAGTGGGGACAGAGGGGAAATTTCCCTTTTATTATTTATGATGATTTAATGTGGTCACAAGAGTTTTTGAAGGGCAAGAGTCCCGTGTTAGTAGAAGATTTGAGTTTAGTTTATTTGTATAAGTTTATACCCTCTGTGCGGAATGATTTTATAAGTATGAGATGGTGTTATGATGAGAGAGATTTAAATAGAGAATTGTTTGTTGAGAGAGAGATAGAGTTATATGAATTAAAGAGAGATTATGATGAATTGAAAGAAATATTAGAAGTGTATTTAAACAAGAATGATTTAAGTGATAATACAAAAGTAACTAACCCGATATTGGAAATATTTACTGACGGAGAGTTAACAGAAATACTTAACGTAGACTTGGTGAATGATTATTATGGTATAACGGATAAATTGAAATTGTTTGGTTATGACACACAAGACAACAATATGTGTGTCAATATAATTGAAAAGTGTTATTTAGAACCAAGATTAATTTTTGACGATGGTGGCTAAAATATAAAACAATAAAAGACAATTAAACATTATGTTTTATGGTTGTTTGACATGGCAGATTTGGACAGAAGTGTGGAAAAAATGGAATAATAATTAACAAGAGTTGTAAATAAAATATAGTGAATTTATATGTGTGTATGTAAGATGATTGTTGTGATAATAATGTTAAAATATTTGCAATTTAAATAAATAAACCAAATTAATTTTGAAAACAAGTAATCAGAGAATTATATTTGTTTGGATGGTAATGAATTCTATATTGATAATAATTAATTTAATTAAAATAATTTGATATATTTTAATTGATTATGTAAATGTTGTATAATTATTTTTTGTAAATTCAGTTTGTTTTACGAGATGGAAATTTGGTAATGAATGATTAATTATTTAATTTAAATTAATAAATTTTGTGAAATGTTTCAGAGATGATGGTGATTATGTTTTGTGTGTATAGAGAAATTGTAAGTAGAAAAATTTTATAATCATGTATAATAAAAGATGTTTACAGGTGTGATTGAGGTGTTAATGCAATAGTGAGATTTTAATGCAATCATTGTGTTTAATAAAAATAATAATTAAAAAATTTTTTAATAAATGAAAAATGATATATAATGATTATTAATAATAAATTTTGAAAATTTCAAGAAAGTTAAACGGTAAAAGGTTATGAATGGGTTAGAGGATTATTGATGTAAATATTATATGATAATGTATATACAAAAATTTAATTAATTTTCAATTGTAATTAGATTAAGTGGCTATTGTGGGGGTGGCCTGTGCTCTCACAAGTAGCGAAAAGGGTTGGGGGTAGCAGTGAGTGTTACCTCCATCGGAGGCCGAGCCGGCGATAAATGTGCGGCACACCTTATACGTGTAAAATAAAAATTTTACACACCATATTAAATGACCGTGTCGCACATAAAAATATTGATAAAACAGGCAGTGAAATAAAAGTTTAGATTTCCTCGACTTTTCGGGCGGTTACTGCCTTACCAGCACTAACCGTGGTTTTGGCTAGCGGCCAGCTATGGTCATACCAAGTCCCTTGACCATAGCTGACTTGAAATTGGTATAAATTTGAAATTCAATGGGGGGTGAAATTAGAGGAAATCTCCGGAACTAGGGAACAGCGGCTGCCACTCTGTTCGAGTAGGAACAGCAAGACAGGTGGCAGATCCGTTTTTTAAGGGTGCATGATTATTAACAAGAACATTATGATGTTCACAACTTTAAAACTTAACAGCGGAAGCAGAGACACGGAGAGGTAAACCCTGCTCCAAAATATACCGTCTCTGTGGAGCGAAAGGGCGAGACAGTCCTCCATAATCTGAAATAGTGTGTGTGGCAGGGAGGTGACGTAAACGAGTCACGAATTTAAAATTTTATGACAAAAGTTTTTGCTTATTCAAAGTTTAATTCAATCAAAAATGCTTGTGCTCTGTCCACATAATTATATGCTCAGACTCGTAAATTAAGGTGTTCATGCTATAAGTTTAAGTGTATTATGTTATTGTTGTCTATTAGATAAGCATTGATAAGAATATGTAATTTTATTATGTGTGTATTTGTTTAAGCCAATAAGTAAATCGTCTGGCAGGTTAACATAAGCATCAGAATCAGAAAAATGAGAAACAATGAGGTGAGAAGTGAGAATAAATAAAAATAAATATGTATATTCCATGTAATTTGTTCAATTTTAAGATGTGTTTTTATTATGTTAGGATATCAGCTGATCAGCAATAACGTCACGGGTATATTGATTGGTAAATGTTACAAGTAATTAATGTTTAACGTATTACAGATATTTTGAAGGAAAGATAAAAAGAATATGAGAAATAAAATAACAATAATTTATGCAAAGTATTAAGAGATAATTCATGGGTGATGAATATTTTATGGGACAAATATATCTGTCCCAATTGAATTCCAAGTGAAGTTGAAATAATGAATATGATGTAATGTTGTTTTTGAGTTAATGTATGTTATAGAAGTTGGTGAAGTATTAATGTTGACACAGTTGTGGAGAATTTATGTAGAGTTTTGAATGATATATATTTATGTTTATAATTAATGAGGTTATTTTGTGTATTTGTAGTAATGTAATGAGATTGAGATTTTTGGGGATGGCAATTTTGTATTAGGGGGTAGTGTATTTGGGGAGTCCGCAACAAGGGTTGGGACGGGAATTGGAATAGATTTTAGTGAGGAGGGGCCGCCTTAGGTAAAGACCAGGGGCCAAATAAGGGAAATGAGTTTTTTGAGTAGGGAAAACACGTATCCTATATATACAAAGGGTTAGCGAGTATTATATATGTAGAGAAGGCGGCGAATTGTGTTAAATGATAAGTTGGGGTTTAGAGTGTCCTGATTAGTAGATATTTTGGTGGAGATGGGTGTCATGAGAATGGAAGTTGATTAATATTAGAGTCAGAGGGAGAAAGTTTATATATGTATAGAGATCTAATACAGTAATTGAGAATAAATAATTTACATCACCCCCAGTAAGGTAGAATTAACTGTTAACTAAAGAGAGATTTATAATAAGGATACAATGTTCATTTTTTCAACCAGTGACAGAATTTTGATAGAAGTGAAAATAATGTAAAGTCAAGAATTGTTTGTTTTAAATAATTTAAATGTCAATCTGTTTATTATTTATATTAATATTTTGTTTGTTTTAAATATTTTATGTTATTATGTTTTGTATTTCAAGTTAGGATATTGCAAATGTTCAATGTGTTTTCAGAACTTATAGATAACATATGTAGGTCAAGGGTTTTGGACTTGACCTAGTTATGATCAGCTGATGAGTTCATACACCTACTAAGTTTGTATAGTAGGAATCCAATTTTAATTTGTTTGTTTGATTAATTCAAACCAATATTTGAATAATTTTAATAAATGTTATTTAATAAATAAATGTAATAAAATTTTTAATGAATAAATTTAAATTTTTTTTGAATTTTAAAATTTTGAAATTTTAAATTTTTTGAAAGAAAAAAAAAATTTTTTTTCGCCTGCCAGCGAGTGAATATTTGAGTAATGATTCTTTTATTATGTGTGTATTAACCATTTTTCTTTTATTGTATTGCATTATATTGGTAGGCTATAAATTGTTCTCATGCTAGAGTAAGGATGTATTTGTATTAATAGGAATGTCTAGGTTAAGCCATTTGAAACAAAAATTAGAAAAAAGAGGAAGAGAATTTTTGATAAAAGATTTTTTTTTTTTGAATTTTGAATTTTTTAAATTTTTGATAAATTTTAAAAGGAAGTTTTTATTTTTAATGTGTTATGATAATATGTAATGTTAGAGTGTGTGAGCCCAGTATTTGCCAAAGGCAGCCCAGCTTGCAAAAAGGGGATCCATATCGGCGGAGGAGCTGGAATAATTTTAGCCAGGGATTGAGTATTTTTGGGGGTAGTATGTTGAAGGGCGAGGTGGGCTATGGTGCGAGTCTGATCGATTTCTCGGTGTTGGGATCTCTTACGGAGAAGTCCAGTGATCTCGTTCAGATGAGTCATGGTCGCTGAGCCAGGGGGGTCGTGTACCCATGAGATTAAGAACAAGGGGGTTGTTGGCACCAGTTCCTCACCGGTCCTCTTCGGGGTTATCGATGAGATTTCTTCTGCCGCGGACAGCAGAATTCTCATCGAGGGGGTATTGTAGCGGGTCATTTTTGGGTGTTTTTATTTTTAACCGTTTGGGGCATTATTATATTGTTACTTATTTCGTTTTCGGGCGGACTGGTATAATAAATTTGAAAAAACTGTAAGTGTATTGTGCAACGTTATTTAACAAGCAACAGCACGAGGTTGAGAAACAGCGTTTGGAACAAAAGCGACGCGCAATTTCAGTGGTGTAACACGGCAGAAGAATTTACCTCCCCCAAAATTCTAAGAACTCTGTGCATGTGTTTTGACGCCCGTATGCAACTCAGCCGGGCGGGGATCGGCACTGACGCCGTGAGTGACACCGCAGTTGAGACCAACATGGCGCTGGGACGAGAAGTTATTAGTTCTAAGTGACCGGCTACCGGAAACCAGCGTCAAACTCCGCCTACTGTGAGCGACATCAGCAGAGCAGATGCCAATATCAGCCTCTGGACACACACACATGCCAGTTATAATCCATGCATAAAATGGTTATGCCGCCGCAATTAATCACCAACGGCGACTAAAACCGGATGGCCGTGACTGCTCATTTCCCGTGACTCGAGGAAAGCACATTGTCCAGTTCGTCACTGACTGTGTCGGCGCCGACACGCGAGCTAAATATGCTCATACAATTTTATTAGTATTTGATAATGAAAGTGAAGTAGTCATTTTCTAAAACCAGTGACAGGATGGGAGGATAGTTGTAGAACAATAATAGCCAAATTTGTGATTCAGTTTCGCCCTTTTCGAGATGTTTTCGACCTACCGCGGGCTGGCCACGAGGTCACAGAAGAACGCGTTGCCGGTAGTGATCTAAAATCATGTATTCAATTGGGTAATTGGGGTTTTATAATGGAATGGGAGTAGTGAGTGTGCAATGCTGGGCTGAATTAAGTGTATATGTGTGTGAATGAAGTTATATAATTGTCCATGATAAGGTAAGCGATAGTCAGTAAGGTGTAAGAGTTGCACAATATGTAACAAGAAGATTTAACATTTCAACATTTCTGAGTAATAAAGAAAAATCTGATTTCTCTTCCATACAATTGAGAGTTAAATTCTTTCAATGCCTTATTTCGTTATATGTATCGTCAGAGTTCGTCGAACGAAATGGGTTAGTCCACACTATGCGATCCGGCCAGATCAAAGTCGTAAGGTAAGTGGAAGTGTTAACTTAATTTGAATAAAATAATTTTACCGAGAAAAAGGTAAAAGTTACAAACTGTATTATGTTTGGAAGTATCCCAAAGTAAATTTAACATTAATCATGTCAATCAATGAGGCCAGTCTAGTTTTTTAAGGCTAGGAGAAACCTTGAAATGTTTGGAGCATCAGTAGGTCATCATGATGGATCTAATAATCAAACTTCAGTTTCTGTGAAAAGCTGGCAGATTTGAGTAGCCACTTGATAAAGGATGGTATTGTAAAAGCAACAATTCTTTCAGAATTATTTTATAACCCTGTCAGTCTGCAAATAACTATCACTCCTTTAGATCATCAGCAGATTTAAACTTTTCTTATTTGTGCTAGGAATGTATCATGTAAAACTGCTGGAAGCATGGTATACAAAGTTTCTATTATCCTTTTCAAGGTTGATGACCAAAACAAAAAGTACTACTTAATTCATCATTGTAGCAGTTACACAGCAGTATACTAAACATCTCTTGGTTAATACCTCTACTCTGGTCAGGTAGGACACAATGAATCATTCAAAACAAGTACAATTCAGTGTCAATGTCTAGTGTTTATGTGTCACTGCTACCCATAGTGAATCATTTGTATTGTACATAACAAATAGTATTCTGACTGTACACGTTTTTCATCTGACAAGAATTTTATACTTAGGCAAACTCATTTAATGGTGTAACCTTCTGTAATATGTGCCAAACAAGTATTCATAAAATTAATATTTGTGTCAAATTGTGTTTTATTTATTTCAAACAAAATCTGTTTTGTGGACATAACTTTATGTCCAATACAATTATTATGTTATTTCTTTTTAGTATCCCTTATAGATTTGCGTGATTAAAGCTTTTAATACTAAAACTTTGTTTCAGCTGATAACCATGCTTTGTTGAGATTATTAATGAAAAGTTTTGCTCATTCAGTGATGTGGCATCTTCAGTGATAAAGTTGAGTCTCATCGTGGTAAAACTACTGAAGACTTCATAGAATTGGAAAATTAATGAAAATAATATTCTTACAACCAGTGACAAGAATTATGAACTTAAAACAGTGGAATGAATTATTGAATACCAGATACTCTCAATTGCTAAAACAAACACACTTATATTACAACAGTTCTCTTTATATAATTATCCAGGACACATTGTATAGCCTACAAACAGTAATAAAAAAATCACAATAGTTTACAACACAAATAAACAATTGATCATTTGTCACTTTCATTAAAAACTGCTGTCTAATATCATCCTATATGAATGCACAACCTATTACACCAACTTTCTAAAACTCAGCTGGTTCCAGATGAATGCCAAGAGTGTGGCTCTAGAATATTCTGCAGTGCTGCTGATTAACAGTATGTGATCAGCATCACATAGAGTACTACACATATATAGTGTGTTGTTACTCCTGAAAATCCCATTTCACTAAGAGCATTTTAGAAGTCTGGGTTATCTTTTATGTTTCACTCCACAAACATGCCTTTAGTTCAGCATTTCTTAACCTATTGGGCATGAGCCACTGCTGGATCCCGAGAGGGCATTTGGAGGGTTGCAAAGTCAGGTTCAGAAATTTATTTACTGTCTTAAAAAGCTACTACATGTAAATAACTAAGATATATCATTTTAACAATTTAAATTCAACCTGTTTTGTACATAGTCTAAACTGTACATTTTTGTTATTCATGCTCTACCATTGCTTTTTACCAGCTCTGATGTTTAACTCTCTATAACCAGATTGAAAGTTGCTTCCCAGAGGGATACAGTGAATTCAATTGGATTCAAGACCCATTCTTGTATTTTGAAAGTTCTAACATGTTGTCAGTAAAACTAAATGAGCAATTGTGTGATATCATCTGTGATGCTGGGATTAAAACTAAATTTTTAGTAAATTATTTTGTATAGTTAGTGATAACATGAGACATGTCATGGAAAACAAAATCCATAAACTTTTAGATTCTGACTTAACAAAGTTCTGGATATCTTTAAGAGATGAATATCCTGAACTTTCGGAGTTGCTCATCCCATTCCCCACCTCATTCTTGAGTGAAATGGGATTTTCATCTCAAGTGAAAAGCAAGCACAGAAATAGACTTGACGCACACTCAGATTTATGACTTAATTTAACCACTCTTGAATCCAACATACCCCAGCTTTTGCTGAAAAAGCAGCCCCAACTGACACATTAGTAACTAATGATTAGTTAGGCAAGTAAAAACTCTTTTGTTTTCAACTTCAGCATGTGATTATTAGAGCAAATTAGTCTTTTGAATTACATATTTGCTTTTTGCTTTTCTATAATTAAGTGTATATATAATTTGTTTAAGCATAAAAGAAGGCTTAAAGTTCTCAGTGTTACCAAAAATATGATTATAAAGTGGGTGCACAAGTAGTTCTCCCATGCACACCCCTACAAGTCTAATTAATTTTAAAAATCTAAAAGGTTAAGTTAGATAATTAAACGTAGACACAATCTCCCAAAATCGTCTCTGTACCGTAATTATGTGCGATAAATGGAAACTAATTTCTGTACTTCCAATAAATACACCCTTTTAATAAAATATGTGCCAATAAACCCCAATAAAATATGCATCAATAACGAAGCCTACTATCTAAGTTAGATAATTAAACGTAGACACAACCTCCCAAAATCGTCTCTGTACCGTAATTATGTGCGATAAATGGAAACTAATTTCTGTACTTCCAATAAATACACCCTTTTAATAAAATATGTACCAATAAACTCCAATAAAATATGTACGAATAACGTAGCCTACTAGGTTATACGTTCTAAATTGGAAGTACCGATAGGTTTTAATTCGAATACATACAGCCTTTTATCCATACAATAAATACAGCCTTTGAATGTACACTAACAAAGGAAATTTTTGTTAAATCTAATTAATTTTAAAAATCTAAAAGGTTAAGTTACATTGTTAAACGTAGACACAACCTCCAAAAATCGTCTGTGTACTGTAATTATGTGCGATAAATGGAAACTAATTTCTGTACTTCCAATAAATACACCCTTTTAATAAAATATGTGCCAATAAACCCCAATAAAATATGCAAATAGGTTATAGGTCTACGTTCTAAATTGGAACTAGGTTTTAATTCCGGTACTTCGAATAAATACAGCCTTTAATGTTATGTACAGCAGCCTTGTATGCATACAATAATTTAATGTACACTAACAAAGGAATTTTTTGTTAAATCTAATTAATTTTAAAAATCTAAAAGGTTAAGTTGCATTGCTAAACGTAGACACAACCTCCAAAAATCGTCTGTGTACCGTTATTATGTGCGATAAATGGAAAATAATTTCTGTACTTCCAGTAAATACACCCTTTTATTGTACACTAACAAAGTAAATTTTATTTAAGTTACATTGTCGTACATAACCTCCATAACCTGGCATTAGTTACTTGTGAAAAAACAGTTCTAGTACACATCGAACACGGAAAAAAAGTACAAACGTGGAGACGGAAGTAGACTTTTGCCGCAGGCTATAGTGAAAGACCCGCATTTACAAGTAAGACATTCAAAAATGCAGAAAGGAATTATTTTGCCACTGAACGGGAACTCCTCGCAATAGTCCAGTGTTTACAAAAATTCAGGATTTACATTCTAGGGCAGCCGTTAACCATCATAACAGACAACAAAGCTTTAACATCCTTACAGAAGTGCCACCTAAACAATACACGAATCACAAGATGGATCTTGAGTATCCAAGAATATACCTTCGAAATACGACATTGTAAGGGCAAGGAGAACGTGGTTGCGGATACCCTCAGTAGATACCCAGAGGACCATAAAGGGGATGACACACTGGAGGAAAGGTAAGAATATTATATTAACAGTATTGAAGTTAAATTAACTAAAGTTGTTGCAGAAAAATTACGTAACATAGGGCGAATCCAAAGTATGAATGAAAAGGTGGCAACATTAATAAATAAGCTCCATGAAGGAACCGATGACCACACAAATAAGTACTACAAAATCATTAATAATAAATTGTACCGTAAAGTTAAGGAAAATTGGAAACTGTATATTCCCAAGGAAGTCCGAACTGAATTAATTAAAGAAATCCATCAAATTTATGGACACACGGGCACAAAGAAAATGATGCAACTACTGAAGGAGTGTTTTACTATGGACGCGATGTGTAAAACAGTTAGTCAGATAATAAAATCCTGTGACGTCTGTCAAAAATGTAAAGACGGCGGAAATAGGACCATAACAGGGGAGACGCGACCAATTGTACCACAACACAGGGGAGAGTTGGTCAGCCTTGATTATTATGGGCCACTCCCTATGTCCAGTGGTGGTGTTAAGTACCTGTTAGTCATAGGTGACAACTTTACTAAATTTGTGGAGTTGTACGCACTACGGCGAGCCACGACAAATGTCACCTTAAAAAGGATCCAACAATATATTAAGGATCACGGCAAGCCAATCAACATTCTGACGGATAACGGAACCCAGTTCACTTCAAAAAAATGGACACGTGGTTTAGAAGAATTGGGAATAAAGCCAAGATTCACTGCGATTAGAAACCCGTGTACGAATATTGCGCAGCGTTGGAACCGGCAGCTGGGGAATCTGTTCAGAGTGTTTGTGCGAGAAAAACACACTAAGTGGGCATCTTGTATTAAAATCATAAAAACCTGCCTGAATGGGACATACCAGGAAACAATAAGGATGACACCATATGAAGCCCGGTTCGGAAAGAAGCCGACCAGAGATTGGGAGAAATATGTGGATGCAACTGTGGTTCCGAACGAAAAGGTAGATCTCAGCAGGATCCAACTACGTATTAAAATGAAAGGAAGTAAGCAGGCTGACAGGATTAATAAATCCAAAAGTATAACGAAGTTCAAGGTTGGAGATCAAGTGCTGATACGCTCCTATAAACCCTCCGACGCGACACAGAATATAATTGGAAAATTCTGTGCTCTCTACGAAGGACCATATAGGATCGTGAAAGAAATTGGAGGTGCCACATACGTGTTGCAAGAGGAAGGAAAGAAGGTAGCCCGAGGAGTATTTAATACAAGACAATTGAAACTTTATCATTCAGATTGCTTAGGGGAATGATCAATTGCCTGGTATACAAAAAGAAATGTTATAAGAAGAATTATGTAAATGTATATAGTCAACTACTAAAGTATGAACTATCAGTATAAATGAATCTATCTTATGTCATAATAAATTAGTAAGATAGTAGTTGGTAGTAATAAGGAAATTCTGTGTGCTATTATAAAGTAATTAGCAATAAATTGCTAACTTATTGTATATTGATATGATAGTGTAACAACTTGAATGATTATTATTATTAATTTTGTAATTGTGTCTATTTTATTGGTCAATATTAACAAAAGTATATGTACATGAAGCAAATTTAACTCAAAGATATAATATGAAAAAGGAACAAATTTAAGTAGAAAATTGTTGTGAAGCAAATTCGATATTCATGTATAGCTTTAAGAATGTATAAAGAATTTGTAAATTGGACAAGTAAGTAAAATATGTGTATAGTAAATAACACTGAGTTAATATCATAATATAACTTATATTATTATCTTTGGACAAATAGCCAGAGACACAGAAGTTAATCGTGATTCTAATTTGTAAGTATTGTTATATTTGTAATTAGCATAAAATTTAATTTTTTTTTGTATTTGTGTGAAATATTAAATAATATGTAGCGGCAATAAATTCATAGATAAGATAGCTATTAAATGTAAAATAATTAAGCTCATAAATGTTTAATTAGGTAAAGATTTATGTAAAAATGGATTCATAAAAGGGGGATATCAGCAATAAATTCAATATAGGGACCAAAAAACCACCAACAGTAAGGTACCACCAGACAGTAGGTCAACCCAAATGATGACACTTCTGATACACTATATTCATGGAAAGATGAGCACTGAAGAATACCAGAGAGAACGGGCGTGAATTTGGCTCCATTTGATCCGGAAGATTGATCAATCGACCCAAATTGGGGACAATTATAACAATAAAATGTCTAAATAATAATTTTTTTTGTAAGTGGACGGTGTAACGAGTGTTGCTGACAGATATACGATGGCTCTGTAACATGTGTTGTCCAAGACAAGGGAAGGCAGGGTTTAGGCGAACAATGCCTCTGTCGCAGCTGATGTACTGTGAAGCGAATTGCGGGTGACGCGCAACGGCCCAAGAGAGACAAAGGCGAAATATATCGCTAAGAAGAGACAATAGATCGTTGACAAGGCGACATAGCGACGCTATCCCAAAGACAATTAGCCACATGCGTTGAGCTGCACACCAAACACAGTGTTACATCGCAACAATAGAAAGGAAAAGCCTGACTTGAGTAGACAATACGCTTGCACTATGAACGAACGACGGGACGTCCAGCTTTACCAGAAGGGTACGCGACGAAGAAAGGCTTGGAGAGCAAGATATAGCAGCTGTCTGGAATACTCGGAATTGACCACACTCATCGTGGGAACAACTAGGAGAAACTAGTTGACAATACGAGCAATTGGTCACGGGTAAGAAGCAGGACACATGGTGAACAAAAGGAGCAGATGAAAGGACCACACAACAATTAAAAGCACTTTATCTATAAAGGACAAAGACGCCAAAATACGAGGGTGATAGACAGCCGTAAAATTGGTCATCCGACTCAAATGATGGGTGGAGCCAACCAGGAACTTGTAAGGGTAGGGAATAAGAAAGCCTATCAGAGTCGAGAGTTGAGGAGAATGTCTCTACAAGAAGTGGTTACCAAGGAAACGAACTGGAGGAACGAATAAGAAACGAAGGGAGATGAGAATCTAGAGTGTTAAGGCAGAGTTTCCACCAGAAAACAAGCGAAAACCAATAGAAGCGCAGAGGTTGAGAAATTAAGTGGGAATTAGAGAAAATAGTGGGATTTTGGGGTATAAACTAGAGTGTTGACCGCGAGCGGGGGTCTGAAGTCTGGAGTTTGATTCTGATACCGGAGAGTATGAACGACGGAGTTGTGTACCGGAAGCCTTATATATAATATCTAATAGCCGGAGTAGAGAGTCAGATATCAAGAGTCGTATAAGTTAGATATTGGAACTGACGGGAGTGCGGATGTTGTAACGGAAAAAAGTCTTGTATCGGTTGAAGAATCGGTGTGAGTACGAACAGTCGAGAATCAGAAGCCGGTAATGGAACTTAGAGTTTGTTAAAAGACATGACAAAATATAATTAAAATCGACTAAGTTGGTCGCCTTGAGTAATATTATTATCAAGGACGTTAAACGGAACAGAAGTGCGGTAAAATGAGTAAGAGATAGACAACAATTATAAACACCATTAAATATAAACAAATGTCGGGTTAACAAAGTAAATCCACGAAAAACAGTGTGAATCAAATCACAAAACATACAGTACGTAGTAATGACACTTGAATAGAACATTTCAGTAACATTTAGAATCATTAAATATTATGTACAAAATTCGAAGGTCAAATCAGCAGAACTAAACTAAAAATTACATACATTTGTGTCGGAGTGCGAGAAAAGAAGTGATATAGAATAAAATCTGTAATAATGATGATTAAAATCTAATAGAATAAAATGTATAATAATGATGGTAAAAATCTAATAAGCATCTAGATGAAGAGTATAAGAATGTTAGCAAGGGTTAACACAATAATAAATGATAGATTGATATAGTCAGTAAGAATTCAAGATATATGTTGTATTTCTTTTCAGGGGAATAAGTAAGTCATGTAAATGCTATTAATTGTCATAATTTAAGGAAGTGACATCAATGTTGTTAAGTATAATAAATTAAGTTAACCTTGCAAAGCCTTGTGTATGTTGTCAATCATTTGAAGCACCTAAAGATAAAATTTAGTATGTAACATCAAAAACTTTAATAATTATATTTGACGCCGACACAATTGGCGCACACACTATAATTGGTCAATTTGGCACCACTACAAGGTGAGAATTAATTAATCAATTAATTAAATTAAAAGAACAATAAACATCCTTTTATTTACAATTTGGTGTCCCATCACGCGGGACATACATCATTAAAAATAAACAAAAATTAATTATACATATTGTAACGAAACAAAATGTTTCAAAAATAATAGTAAATAATAGTGAAATCCGATCCAGAGAGGAAACAAGAAATAATAATTGATAGCAAATTAAAGGAAACCTAGTTGGTTTGACTTATTTAATATTATCAAGAAACCCAGTAGAATAGGGCAGTAAACAAATCAAAATTCAATAAATAAACATAGTAGGCCTAAATAATCAAATTACCCTGAAACACAACTAAACCCAATAAAGAGTACCTACCCATATAAATAAAATTGTATTAATTAAAATTGTATATGCCTATAATAAGGATAGAAAAGGGACACAAACCTTTACAGTGATGAGTGTTATAATAAGAAATAGCGACACAGACTACCGTTAAACGGTGTTAATTATTTTTTATGGAAAGTGTTTTATTGTTAGACAGAATTTTAGTTTATCATACAGACAATAGTTTAGCAGTATAAATAAACTAAAACTGTCAAAAACAATTATTATTATTAAGAGTTTTGTTGTATGTTATAAGATTTTATGTCACCAGTTAATTTATGTAAATATATTTATCTCAGGTAGTCAAGGTAGAAATTACAATCAACCATAACAAATTGTTCCACCACATATCATAGAAATTCAAATTAATAAGGTTTTACAGTTATAAACTGAGGCATGTTTAGTATCAAATTGTTTATAATTATCTAATTAATCATCATATAAACATTGCAGGTATCATTAGAATATAATAATAAAATTATTTATTCAAGGTAATTTATAAAATGTAAAGTAAGTAAGGGGTATTGATCATATAACACTTAACCTGTACATAAATGGCCAATCAAAATTTAAGAAGTTTGTATGAGTTCGGTGACTAAAAAAGAAGAAATAACACTTAATTGTCAATTGTGATGGAGAACAGTTTAATAGTGCGTGTCGAGATGATGTTATTAAAATAAAAAATATAAAATTGCTAACTCATTTGTGAAAGAAGATCTGAATGACCACTATCGAAGATAAATAATTCCTCCACTACAATCATTTCATGAACCAGTAATACACACAATCAAGAAATTATCCAGAATAAACCAGAAAACGTTCAGCAATATCGCCTAGATGTGTAAAGTATAATTTGACAATATTTTTATCCAACAAGGAACAACCACTAGACAATATACCAATTTACACTAACACTAATCACTAGTAAACATTTTAAAGTGAAAACAAATTCCATATCTGAACGAAACAGTGATTACAAGGAAAACATTTATTTGTACACATTCTAATAAACTCCATTATTCTGTGAGACGGACAACGGCAGCCATGATGTTGACGTCACTCTAACTTACAGGCCTTTTACGAAGCATTGAATCTCGTCAAACTTTGTATGTTATTTAATATATAATTTTTGTAATTTTTTAGATTATAAGTAATAGATTGTTTGTAAAGGTATTCTATATTATTAATTATCATGTAAAGGAACTTTTCGTAGCAGCCACAAGAATTCCCACGAAATATATTAACATTATTTAATTATTAAATCCTGAGATAAATATCGATTGTGACAACCGTATGTATCGAATGGAATTTTCCAATAATTTGAACTTATATTACAGAGATTAAACCATTATGTTAATAAATCATATCCATGCGTTATTATTTCAGGAACATAATATATTATCAGCACTTATTTTATAATTAACAAGGATAAGAAGACTTCGGGGAGCCATTGGAAGTACGCAAACTGCAAAACCAAGATTAACCTCAAATAATAGGTTAAAGCCTAATATCGAAGTTGACTTGAGAATTGTTTGGGATGACTCGACCGCTATTTTTTGAATTGATTTTGGAGTTCTAACTACTGAACTGGAATAATTATAATTCTGATTCCAAAACCAAGGCAGAATAATTCAATTCTTTTACTTATATATTTAAATCACATTCGAAAACACACAACATAAATATTCCACGATCAACTGATACACTATTTACAACTATTTAGTACAAATTAACACATACAAGGAATAACACGGGCAAATTATTACACCATTAAGATACTACGGGTACACGAGTCGTATTATAATATTAATCGTAACTAATAAAATTTAGTTACACATTAATTGTAATATAAAGGAAAACCTTTATATTTGGCGCCCTAAACGCACGGCTTGACAAATAAATAATTAGTATAATTGTTAAGCGGGCAGAGAACAGACAGTGTGCATGTTAATTTATAAGGTGTTTAGAAATAAGTTACAGTAGAATAATATCAGACCCAAAGTAAATCTGAATGATTACGCATCTACGGGCAAAAATGGCTACAAACGAGAATTCGAAAAGCCAAGAATTCGATACTAACAACCAGCTGGGGGTCCAAGGATTAGAAGATAACACCGTGGACAGTAACGAAAGTAACAAGACCGCCGAGGGACATAGTCAAAATCGGGTGAGGGACCATCCGACGGTGACGGTAGCGAGATGAACTTCGCTATGTTAATAGAGCTCATCAAAAAGCAAGGTGAAGAAACAAGAAAAATTATTGAACGGCAAAGCGAAGAAACGCAGAAACAGAACGAACAACAGAAACAGGAAATAATAAGAAAGAATGAAGAACAAATTGGCAATTTAAAGGAAGAAGTAAAAAGGACTGAGGAACGACTTAACAAAAGGTTAGAAGAAAATATTGCAATAATAAGTGAAAATTTGCAAGGCAAGATCAATCAGGTAAATATTGAATTGCAAGAAAAAAACCAATAAGTGGGAAGGAAAACTTGGAGAGTTGCAGAAGAAGACTGAAAGTGGGATGAAAGAAATCAATAAAGAATTAAAGAAACAGAATAAAGAAAATAAAGAGTTACGCGAAAAGGACCGCCGAGAATGGGAAGAAGCAATCAATAAGACCCAGGATCTGAACAAAAAACAAATCGAAGGTGTCGAACTTCAGGTAGGGAGTCTGAAGGACGCTCACATCAACACAGAGGAGAAATTAAATGGAGTTTCAGTAGAGAAGGGTAGAAGGCTGGATGAGATGGCTAGTAACCTGTCAACAATACGGGAAAATCAGCAAAGAGCTCAGCGGAGGCTGGAAGAAATGGAACAACGACCGGCCGTCGCCATAAATGGGAATCACGGCAATAAAGAAATCACATTTGATGGTGAAGATAGCTTCCCTATGGAATTCCTAAAAGAACTCAAGGAGCAACAAGAGGCGTACTACCCAACGGAAAACACGAGGTGGATCAGCAGACATTTAACTGGAGAAGCAGCCATATGGTGGCGCATCGTAAGAAGCCAAATAAACACATTCCACGAATTTGAAGAAAGATTTGTAGAGAAGTACTGGGGAGCGACACAACAGGAACGGATCCGTGACCAGCTTGAATACGGCCGATACAACCCTCACGGAACTCTCAGCACGATGGAAAGGTTTGTGTTACAGTGTCGGCAGTTGATACCAATAATGTCAGATCAGGATCTGATTAAGAAATTAGCGCGGCACTACAATAGAGAAATACAGGTAGCCGTCGTAACAAGAGGAATAACCACGATTAATAATTTTGAAATTCTATTACGAGAATACATGAATGTATCAAGTCGCACACATAATGACGCGCAAAAGACAGAAGAACGTGGACCCAAAAAGGTCAACGAACACAACTTACCCATGCAACAAAAGCAATGGAACGATGAACAAAGGCGAGGTGGCGAAAAGATTATGTAACGAAGCCGAAGGCAGAAAGCGGGCAGCCAGCAATAAATTCGTTGGTTGTTGACAGTCAGGCGTCAGGTAGCAGTAAAAGCAATGGGTGAGGAAACACGAAAATACACAGTAATTGACAACTAAGTGGGTCAATGCTCCCCTCTGTTTACCAACAAACCGAGTGGTCTAACGGAATCGACACCAAAGTAAATATTTTGTTTCCAGACTTACGTCACGAACTCTTGGCAGAACCGGAACAGAACATTAACATATCGTTTGTAAAAACTCCCGAGTTAAGTATTCGAATTAATAAAATAAATTTATTCGCCTTAATTGATACGGGCAGTGCCATTAATGCCCTATCGGAAGAATGGTACAACAATAATAAAGATAAAATCGGCCATCAAGAAATACTTAGCGTGAATAACACTACGATAATTAGCGCCATGGGTAAACGGTCTAAGCACGTTAGAAAACAGATATTTTGTGAAATCCACGTCAATAATAATATTAAATATGATTGTGTGTTCTTAATAGTCCCAGGACTTGCGCGAGAGTGTATCCTCGGAATGCAATTCTTGAAACAAACGCATAGTAAAATAGATATCGAAAGAAACAACATACAAATGAAGACCGATGTAAATACTTTCGATATTGAAGAATCTTACGAATTACCGTTGATGGAAATCAAGGAAGAGGTTGACGACATTGGCGGGAAAATTAATAAAAAAATTAAGGAAATGGAAGACGCAGACGCCACAATGGGACGGCAGCTGGAACAATTGTTATACAGGTACCAAGATGTATTTGATGAGAGGCCAGGACGCATCCGTGGATATGAACACCGCTTCACAGTATCCGATAAAACACCGTATCTGCAGAGAGGCTGGCCCGTGCCAATAAAATATCACCAAGCTGTTCAAACAGAGATTAAAAGAATGATAAATTACGGGATTATTGAACGTACACAAAGCGCTTATATTAACCCCCTAGTGACTGTCATTAAGCGAGATGGAAGGGTTCGGTTATGTTTGGATGCGCTGAAGATAAACAGCGTGACTACGCCTGACTACGAGGGACCACCCCCAATCAACGAGATCTTGGCCAGGTGTAGCAACATCCACATAATGTCGACCATCGACCTGACCAGCAGCTTTTGGCAGATACCATTGGCAGAGTCATGTCGAGACTACACCGTATTCCTACATGAAGGCAAGTGTTATAGGTTTTGTGTGACACCGTTTGGACTCAGCACAAGTCTTGCCAGTTTAGCAGGTGGTTTAGATCACGTCCTAAGGGAAGATGTGAAGAAAAATATCATTGTTTACGTGGATGATATTTTATGCTTCTCCGAAAATGAACATGACCACATTAAACACTTAACAGATCTGTTAGAGAACTTGAAACCGGCAAATATGACAATAAACCTAGAGAAATCACAGTTCTTTAGGAAACAAATTCAATACCTGGGATACTGCCTCACCAGTAGTGGAATAAAAACTACACCGGAGAAGGTTGCAGCTATACAAAACTTTCCGTCGCCCAAAAATACGAAACAACTTAAAAGGTTTTTTAGGCCTCACAAACTTTTATAATAAATTTACCTCCAAGTATGCAGTGTACACCCAACAGCTGTTGAAACTACTTCAAAAGGGTCAAAAATTCAAATGGGACTCAATTATGGAAGAGCACTTTAAAAGGGTGAAAACCTTATTTATAGATACCGTTATGTTGAAGTTTCCCATAACAGGAAGACGTTTTTACTTGCAGTGTGACGCCAGCAACTATGCGTATGGTGGTCAATTATACCAGATCGACAACAATGGAGAGGTTGCTGTAGTAGCATTTACAAGTAAGACATTCAAAAATGCAGAAAGGAATTATTTTGCCACTGAATGGGAACTCCTCGCAATAGTCCAGTGTTTACAAAAATTCAGGATTTACATTCTAGGGCAGCCGTTAACCATCATAACAGACAACAAAGCTTTAACATCCTTACAGAAGTGCCACCTAAACAATACACGAATCACAAGATGGATCTTGAGTATCCAAGAATATAACTTCGAAATACGACATTGTAAGGGCAAGGAGAACGTGGTTGCGGGTACCCTCAGTAGATACCCAGAGGACCATAAAGGGGATGACACACTGGAGGAAAGGTAAGAATATTATATTAACAGTATTGAAGTTAAATTAACTAAAGTTGTTGCAGAAAAATTATGTAACATAGGGCGAATCCAAAGTATGAATGAAAAGGTGGCGACATTAATAAATAAGCTCCATGAAGGAACCGATGACCACACAAATAAGTACTACAAAATCATTAATAATAAATTGTACCGTAAAGTTAAGGAAAATTGGAAACTGTATATTCCCAAGGAAGTCCGAACTGAATTAATTAAAGAAATCCATCAAATTTATGGACACACGGGCACAAAGAAAATGATGCAACTACTGAAGGAGTGTTTTACTATGGACGCGATGTGTAAAACAGTTAGTCAGATAATAAAATCCTGTGACGTCTGTCAAAAATGTAAAGACGGCGGAAATAGGACCATAACAGGGGAGACGCGACCAATTGTACCACAACACAGGGGAGAGTTGGTCAGCCTTGATTATTATGGGCCACTCCCTATGTCCAGTGGTGGTGTTAAGTACCTGTTAGTCATAGGTGACAACTTTACTAAATTTGTGGAGTTGTACGCACTACGGCGAGCCACGACAAATGTCACCTTAAAAAGGATCCAACAATATATTAAGGATCACGGCAAGCCAATCAACATTCTGATGGATAACGGAACCCAGTTCACTTCAAAAAAATGGACACGTGGTTTAGAAGAATTGGGAATAAAGCCAAGATTCACTGCGATTAGAAACCCGTGTACGAATATTGCGCAGCGTTGGAACCGGCAGCTGGGGAATCTGTTCAGAGTGTTTGTGCGAGAAAAACACACTAAGTGGGCATCTTGTATTAAAATCATAAAAACCTGCCTGAATGGGACATACCAGGAAACAATAAGGATGACACCATATGAAGCCCGGTTCGGAAAGAAGCCGACCAGAGATTGGGAGAAATATGTGGATGCAACTGTGGTTCCGAACGAAAAGGTAGATCTGAGCAGGATCCAACTACGTATTAAAATGAAAGGAAGTAAGCAGGCTGACAGGATTAATAAATCCAAAAGTATAACGAAGTTCAAGGTTGGAGATCAAGTGCTGATACGCTCCTATAAACCCTCCGACGCGACACAGAATATAATTGGAAAATTCTGTGCTCTCTACGAAGGACCATATAGGATCGTGAAAGAAATTGGAGGTGCCACATACGTGTTGCAAGAGGAAGGAAAGAAGGTAGCCCGAGGAGTATTTAATACAAGACAATTGAAACTTTATCATTCAGATTGCTTAGGGGAATGATCAATTGCCTGGTATACAAAAAGAAATGTTATAAGAAGAATTATGTAAATGTATATAGTCAACTACTAAAGTATGAACTATCAGTATAAATGAATCTATCTTATGTCATAATAAATTAGTAAGATAGTAGTTGGTAGTAATAAGGAAATTCTGTGTGCTATTATAAAGTAATTAGCAATAAATTGCTAACTTATTGTATATTGATATGATAGTGTAACAACTTGAATGATTATTATTATTAATTTTGTAATTGTGTCTATTTTATTGGTCAATATTAACAAAAGTATATGTACATGAAGCAAATTTAACTCAAAGATATAATATGAAAAAGGAACAAATTTAAGTAGAAAATTGTTGTGAAGCAAATTCGATATTCATGTATAGCTTTAAGAATGTATAAAGAATTTGTAAATTGGACAAGTAAGTAAAATATGTGTATAGTAAATAACACTGAGTTAATATCATAATATAACTTATATTATTATCTTTGGACAAATAGCCAGAGACACAGAAGTTAATCGTGATTCTAATTTGTAAGTATTGTTATATTTGTAATTAGCATAAAATTTAATTTTTTTTTGTATTTGTGTGAAATATTAAATAATATGTAGCGGCAATAAATTCATAGATAAGATAGCTATTAAATGTAAAATAATTAAGCTCATAAATGTTTAATTAGGTAAAGATTTATGTAAAAATGGATTCATAAAAGGGGGATATCAGCAATAAATTCAATATAGGGACCAAAAAACCACCAACAGTAAGGTACCACCAGACAGTAGGTCAACCCAGAAGATGACACTTCTGATACACTATATTCATGGAAAGATGAGCACTGAAGAATACCAGAGAGAACGGGCGTGAATTTGGCTCCATTTGATCCGGAAGATTGATCAATCGACCCAAATTGGGGACAATTATAATGATAAAATGTCTAAATAATAATTTTTTTTGTAAGTGGACGGTGTAACGAGTGTTGCTGACAGATATACGATGGCTCTGTAACATGTGTTGTCGAAGACAAGGGAAGGCAGGGTTTAGGCAAAAAATGCCTCTGTCGCAGCTGATGTACTGTGAAGCGAATTGCGGGTGACGCGCAACGGCCCAAGAGAGACAAAGGCGAAATATATCGCTAAGAAGAGACAATAGATCGTTGACAAGGCGACATAGCGACGCTATCCCAAAGACAATTAGCCACATGCGTTGAGCTGCACACCAAATGCAGTGTTACATCGCAACAATAGAAAGGAAAAGCCTGACTTGAGTAGACAATACGCTTGCACTATGAACGAACGACGGGACGTCCAGCTTTACCAGAAGGGTACGCGACGAAGAAAGGCTTGGAGAGCAAGATATAGCAGCTGTCTGGAATACTCGGAATTGACCACACTCATCGTGGGAACGACTAGGAGAAACTAGTTGACAATATGAGCAATTGGTCACGGGTAAGAAGCAGGACACATGGTGAACAAAAGGAGCAGATGGAAGGACCACACAACAATTAAAAGCACTTTATCTATAAAGGACAAAGACGCCAAAATACGAGGGTGATAGACAGCCGTAAAATTGGTCATCCGACTCAAATGATGGGTGGAGCCAACCAGGAACTTGTAAGGGTAGGGAATAAGAAAGCCTATCAGAGTCGAGAGTTGAGGAGAATGTCTCTACAAGAAGTGGTTACCAAGGAAACGAACTGGAGGAACGAATAAGAAACAAAGGGAGATGAGAATCTAGAGTGTTAAGGCAGAGTTTCCACCAGAAAACAAGCGAAAACCAATAGAAGTGCAGAGGTTGAGAAATTAAGAGGGAATTAGAGAAAATAGTGGGATTTTGGGGTATAAACTAGAGTGTTGACCGCGAGCGGGGGTCTGAAGTCTGGAGTTTGATTCTGATACCGGAGAGTATGAACGACCGAGTTGTGTACCGGAAGCCTTATATATAATATCTAATAGCCGGAGTCGAGAGTCAGATATCAAGAGTCGTATAAGTTAGATATCAGAACTGACGGGAGTGCGGATGTTGTAACGGAAAAAAGTCTTGTATCGGTTGAAGAATCGGTGTGAGTACGAACAGTCGAGAATCAGAAGCCGGTAATGGAACTTAGAGTTTGTTAAAAGACATGACAAAATATAATTAAAATCGACTAAGTTGGTCGCCTTGAGTAATATTATTATCAAGGACGTTAAACGGAACAGAAGTGCGGTAAAATGAGTAAGAGATAGACAACAATTATAAACACCATTAAATATAAACAAATGTCGGGTTAACAAAGTAAATCCACGAAAAACAGTGTGAATCAAATCACAAAACATACAGCACGTAGTAATGACACTTGAGTAGAACATTTCAGTAAAATTTAGAATTATTAAATATCATGTACAAAACTCGAAGGTCAAATCAGCAGAACTAAACTAAAAATTACGTACATTTGTGTCGGAGTGCGAGAAAAGAAGTGATATAGAATAAAATCTGTAATAATGATGATTAAAATCTAATAGAATAAAATGTATAATAATGATGGTAAAAATCTAATAAGCATCTAGATGAAGAGTATAAGAAAGTTAGCAAGGGTTAACACAATAATAAATGATAGATTGATGTAGTCAGTAAGAATTCAAGATATATGTTGTATTTCTTTTCAGGGGAATAAGTAAGTCATGTAAATGCTATTAATTGTCATAATTTAAGGAAGTGACATCAATGTTGTTAAGTATAATAAATTAAGTTAACCTTGCAAAGCCTTGTGTATGTTGTCAATCATTTGAAGCACCTAAAGATAAAATTTAGTATGTAACATCAAAAACTTTAATAATTATATTTGACGCCGACACAATTGGCGCACACACTATAATTGGTCAATTTGGCACCACTACAAGGTGAGAATTAATTAATCAATTAATTAAATTAAAAGAACAATAAACATCCTTTTATTTACAATTTGGTGTCCCATCACGCGGGACATACATCATTAAAAATAAACAAAAATTAATTATACATATTGTAACGAAACAAAATGTTTCAAAAATAATAGTAAATAATAGTGAAATCCGATCCAGAGAGGAAACAAGAAATAATAATTGATAGCAAATTAAAGGAAACCTAGTTGGTTTGACTTATTTAATATTATCAAGAAACCCAGTAGAATAGGGCAGTAAACAAATCAAAATTAAATAAATAAACATAGTAGGAATAAATAATCAAATTACCCTGAAACACAACTAAACCCAATAAAGAGTACCTACCCATATAAATAAAATTGTATTAATTAAAATTGTATATGCCTATAATAAGGATAGAAAAGGGACACAAACTTTTACAGTGATGAGTGTTATAATAAGAAATAGTGACACAGACTACCGTTAAACAGTGTTAATTATTTTTTATGGAAAGTGTTTTATTGTTAGACAGAATTTTAGTTTATCATACAGACAATAGTTTAGCAGTATAAATAAACTAAAACTGTCAAAAACAATTATTATTATTAAGAGTTTTGTTGTATGTTATAAGATTTTATGTCACCAGTTAATTTATGTAAATATATTTATCTCAGGTAGTCAAGGTAGAAATTACAATCAACCATAACAAATTGTTCCACCACATATCATAGAAATTCAAATTAATAAGGTTTTACAGTTATAAACTGAGGCATGTTTAGTATCAAATTGTTTATGATTATCTAATTAATCATCATATAAACATTGCAGGTATCATTAGAATATAATAATAAAATTATTTGTTCAAGGTAATTTATAAAATGTAAAGTAAGTAAGGGGTATTGATCATATAACACTTAACCTGTACATAAATGGCCAATCAAAATTTAAGAAGTTTGTATGAGTTCGGTGACTAAAAAAGAAGAAATAACACTTAATTGTCAATTGTGATGGAGAACAGTTTAATAGTGCGTGTCGAGATGATGTTATTAAAATAAAAAATATAAAATTGCTAACTCGTTTGTGAAAGAAGGTCTGAATGACCACTATCGAAGATAAATAATTCCTCCACTACAATCATTTCATGAACCAGTAATACACACAATCAAGAAATTATCCAGAATAAACCAGAAAACGTTCAGCAATATCGCCTAGATGTGTAAAGTATAATTTGACAATATTTTTATCCAACAAGGAACAATATACCAATTTACACTAACACTAATCACTAGTAAACATTTTAAAGTGAAAACAAATTCCATATCTGAACGAAACAGTGATTACAAGGAAAACATTTATTTGTACACATTCTAATAAACTCCATTATTCTGTGAGACGGACAACGGCAGCCATGATGTTGACGTCACTCTAACTTACAGGCCTTTTACGAAGCATTGAATCTCGTCAAACTTTGTATGTTATTTAATATATAATTTTTGTAATTTTTTAGATTATAAGTAATAGATTGTTTGTAAAGGTATTCTATATTATTAATTATCATGTAAAGGAACTTTTCGTAGCAGCCACAAGAATTCCCACGAAATATATTAACATTATTTAATTATTAAATCCTGAGATAAATATCGATTGTGACAACTGTATGTATCGAATGGAATTTTCCAATAATTTGAACTTATATTACAGAGATTAAACCATTATGTTAATAAATCATATCCATGCGTTATTATTTCAGGAACATAATATATTATCAGCACTTATTTTATAATTAACAAGGATAAGAAGACTTCGGGGAGCCATTGGAAGTACGCAAACTGCAAAACCAAGATTAACCTCAAATAATAGGTTAAAGCCTAATATCGAAGTTGACTTGAGAATTGTTTGGGATGACTCGACCGCTATTTTTTGAATTGATTTTGGAGTTCTAACTACTGAACTGGAATAATTATAATTCTGATTCCGAAACCAAGGCAGAATAATTCAATTCTTTTACTTATATATTTAAATCACATTCGAAAACACACAACATAAATATTCCACGATCAACTGATACACTATTTACAACTATTTAGTACGAATTAACATATACAAGGAATAACACGGGCAAATTATTATACCATTAAGATACTACGGGTACACGAGTCGTATTATAATATTAATCGTAACTAATAAAATTTAGTTACACGTTAATTGTAATATAAAGGAAAACCTTTATATTTGGTGCCCTATATGCACGGCTTGACAAATAAAAAATTAGTATAATTGTTAAGCGGGCAGAGAACAGACAGTGTGCATGTTAATTTATAAGGTGTTTAGAAATAAGTTACAGTAGAATAATATCAGACCCAAAGTAAATCTGAATGATTACGCGTCTACGGGCAAAAATGGCTACAAACGAGAATTCGAAAAGCCAAGAATTCGATACTAACAACCAGCTGGGGGTCCAAGGATTAGAAGATAACACCGTGGACAGTAACGAAAGTAACAAGACCGTCAAGGGACATAGTCAAAATCGGGCGAGGGACCATCCGACGGTGACGGTAGCGAGATGAACTTCGCTATGTTAATAGAGCTCATCAAAAAGCAAGGTGAAGAAACAAGAAAAATTATTGAACGGCAAAGCGAAGAAACGCAGAAACAGAAAAACAACAGAAACAGGAAATAATAAGAAAGAATGAAGAACAAATTGGCAATTTAAAGGAAGAAGTAAAAAGGACTAAGGAACGACTTAACAAAAGGTTAGAAGAAAATATTGCAATAATAAGTGAAAATTTGCAAGGCAAGATCAATCAGGTAAATATTGAATTGCAAGAAAAAAACCAAGAAGTGGGAAGGAAAACTTTGAGAGTTGCAGAAGAAGACTGAAAGTGGGATGAAAGAAATCAATAAAGAATTAAAGAAACAGAATAAAGAAAATAAAGAGTTACGCGAAAAGGACCGCCGAGAATGGGAAGAAGCAATCAATAAGACCCAGGATCTGAACAAAAAACAAATCGAAGGTGTCGAACTTCAGGTAGGGAGTCTGAAGGACGCTCACATCAACACCGAGGAGAAATTAAATGGAGTTTCAGTAGAGAAGGGTAGAAGGCTGGATGAGATGGCTAGTAACCTGTCAACAATACGGGAAAATCAGCAAAGAGTTCAGCGGAGGCTGGAAGAAATGGAACAACGACCGGTCGTCGCCATAAATGGGAATCACGGCAATAAAGAAATCACATTTGATGGTGAAGATAGCTTCCCTATGGAATTCCTAAAAGAACTCAAGGAGCAACAAGAGGCGTAGTACCCAACGGAAAACACGAGGTGGATCAGCAGACATTTAACTGGAGAAGCAGCCATATGGTGGCGCATCGTAAGAAGCCAAATAAACACATTCCACGAATTTGAAGAAAGATTTGTAGAGAAGTACTGGGGAGCGACACAACAGGAACGGATTCGTGACCAGCTTGAATACGGCCGATACAACCCTCACGGAACTCTCAGCACGATGGAAAGGTTTGTGTTACAGTGTCAGCAGTTGATACCAATCATGTCAGATCAGCATCTGATTAAGAAATTAGCGTGGCACTACAATAGAGAAATACAGGTAGCCGTCGTAACAAGAGGAATAACCACGATTAATAATTTTGAAATTCTATTACGAGAATACATGAATGTATCAAGTCGCGCACATAATGACGTCCAAAAGACAGAAGAACGTGGACCCAAAAAGGTCAACGAACACAACTTACCCATGCAACAAAAGCAATGGAACGATGAACAAAGGCGAGGTGGCGAAAAGATTATGTAACGAAGCCGAAGGCAGAAAGCGGGCAGCCAGCAATAAATTCGTTAGTTGTTGACAGTCAGGCGTCAGGTAGCAGTAAAAGCAATGGGTGAGGAAACACGAAAATACACAGTAATTGACAACTAAGTGGGTCAATGCTCCCCTCTGTTTACCAACAAACCGAGTGGTCTAACGGAATCGACACCAAAGTAAATATTTTGTTTCCAGACTTACGTCACGAACTCTTGGCAGAACCGGAACAGAACATTAACATATCGTTTGTAAAAACTCCCGAGTTAAGTATTCGAATTAATAAAATAAATTTATTCGCCTTAATTGATACGGGCAGTGCCATTAATGCCCTATCGGAAGAATGGTACAACAATAATAAAGATAAAATCGGCCATCACGAAATACTTAGCGTGAATAACAGTACGATAATTAGCGCCATGGGTAAACGGTCTAAGCACGTTAGAAAACAGATATTTTGTGAAATCCATGTCAATAATAATATTAAATATGATTGTGTGTTCTTAATAATCCCAGGACTTGCGCGAGAGTGTATCCTCGGAATGCAATTCTTGAAACAAACGCATAGTAAAATAGATATCGAAAGAAACAACATACAAATGAAGACCGATGTAAATACTTTCGATATTGAAGAATCTTACGAATTACCGTTGATGGAAATCAAGGAAGAGGTTGACGACATTGGCGGGAAAATTAATAAAAAAATTAAGGAAATGGAAGACGCAGACGCCACAATGGGACGGCAGCTGGAACAATTGTTATACAGGTACCAAGATGTATTTGATGAGAGGCCAGGACGCATCCGTGGATATGAACACCGCTTCACAGTATCCGATAAAACACCGTATCTGCAGAGAGGCTGGCCCGTGCCAATAAAATATCACCAAGCTGTTCAAACAGAGATTAAAAGAATGATAAATTACGGGATTATTGAACGTACACAAAGCGCTTATATTAACCCCCTAGTGACTGTCATTAAGCGAGATGGAAGGGTTCGGTTATGTTTGGATGCGCTGAAGATAAACAGCGTGACTACGCCTGACTACGAGGGACCACCCCCAATCAACGAGATCTTGGCCAGGTTGTAGCGGGTCAATTTTTGGGTGTTTTTGTTTTAACCGTTTGGGGCATTTATATATTTTTATTCAGTTCGTTTTCGGTCGGGAGCTTTATAAAACATTGCGAAATAACTGTATTGTGCAACGTATTTGTCCGTACAACAGAACAGTGTTAAGAAACAGTTCGAAACCAAGCAGTAAGGCGCAGTTGTTGTTGAGGAATGCGGCGGAGCATCTGCACCTCCACAAAATTCTGAGAACTTTGTACCTGTGTGTGGCAGCGCACATACGCAACTGCTCAATCACGCTCAAAGGACGCTCTAACAAAAAACCAAGATGGCTAGAGAGAATAATATTTGTCGTTTTCTTCAAGATCCCCCGGAAGCACTGTTTTAAGTCCCACCCATTTTTATGACATTAGCCAGTGCCTAGTTGAAATCGTCTGCTATCGTCACTCCAACAACTACATGACTAGTATGAGTCGAAACTGGGACGACTAACTGGAAGGCATTGATGTCCGTCGTCTTGACTAAAATGCTCCCGGAGTGGGGAACTGAGAGACGCCAGCAGTTCGTTGTCGACTCCCGCCTGCGCAGGCTGCCCGACAACCAGGGCTCAGAAACAAATTTTTGTAATTAATGTAACAACTAATATAACAGTGTAAGACAGTATAAATTTATATGACCGCGGTCGTGTTTAGAAAAAACATCCTCAAGAATAATGTTGGAATAACTTAAAATCACCAATTCTCGGGAGAAGATGCGCGTGTGCGGTGACCGCGTGGCCGGCTTTTGGGGTTTGGAATTTGTAATTTAAAATGTTCAGGGTTTAATCATTTACCGTATGATAGAGTGTGTGGCAAAGCTGGGCGGCTTTCTGTGTGTATTTGTGTTTGCCTTTTATGTTTGTGTACTAGAAAAGATAAGGTAAGCCATAGTTAGTAAGTTCAGTTACAAGCAAGGTGCAATGGCGCACAACATGTGACACATGTAAAACCTATATATGGAAAACGTATAAATTCAATATTGCTGATCAATAAAAGAAAAATAATTTCTCTTCCAAAAAATTGAGATTTAAATTCTTTCAAAACCTTATTTCGTTATATGTATCGTCAGAGTTCGTCGAACGAAATGGGTTAGTCCACACTATGCGATCCGGCCAGATCAAAGTCGTAAGGTAAGTGGGAGTTTTAATCTGAATAGATTTAATAATACCAAAATTAATAAAGATATAATTGGTGCCGTGATTTCCAGGATTTAATATAACTGAAGAGGGGTTATTTTAACACCGGCCTACATCTGACGATGCATAGCGAAGTAGGGTTATGAAAGCAAATTGATTTGGTAAAATATCAGTTTGGAAATAAAATTACTAATTGACAGTTGTTACGTAAGAAAAAATAGATAAAGTAAAAATGTCCGAGAATACAGAAAAAAGTAGTATAATAAATTCAATTAGGAGTGAAAGTGGCCTTGAGTCGCAATCGCTGGATGAAAGTGGTATGTTGAGGGGGGAGACGGGTGCTGTTACAGAAACAGCTGGCGGCAGTAATGTAATAGTTCATTCCACTCCGATTGCGTCTCAACCACAAGTAAATGAAACAGATGCTGATTCGGGGATTCAATTGACCCCCGTTTCAATTAATAAAAGTAAACAATCAGAGGAAACAAATATGATGAGTATTATGCTCAGTCAATTCGAGAGAATGAATAGTAATTTTGAGACTAAATTCAATATAATGAATAGTCGTTTTGACATAAATGAGAAGGAATTAAATAAACGTTTTGATGATAATGATAAAATTTTAAATATAATGAAAAGTGACTTTAATAATAAGTTAGATGAACAGAGAATAAAATGTGAACAACAGAATATTCAGTTGCAGCAGAATATTAATGTGCAATTTGATAATCTGAGTAGGGTACTAGACAAACATATTGATGAACGTTGTGAAAATATGAAATCACAATTGTCTGAGTCCATAAATGAGCAATTAGAGTGCCGTGTTTCTGATATTACTAATAATATAACTAATAAAGTAGAGAAACAGATCACGGAACAATATAGTGTCATAAATACAATTGTCGAGAATCAAATAAGTGAGTGTAAAACCAATACTGAATGTAAGGTTGGTTATGCTATGAGCCAGATTGAAAATAATAATAGTAAAATAAGAGAAATAGAACATAATTATAAGATTGAATTTAAGACCATACATGATACAATAAGTGACCTTGAATGTGATAATAACCTTAAATTAATGAATGTCAAAAATGAATTGAGCAAGGCCATCAGCCAACAAGTTAACACTGTTACCGAGTGAGTAATCATGACTCGTGACGTAAGCAGTGAAGTTGAGTTAGAGACATTCAGTTGTGATAACAAAAAAGTACACCCTATGCAGTTCATAAGCAGAGTGCGAGAGTTCAATAAGTTCAGTACTAATAACTGGGAAGTCCAATTATTAAAAATTTTTAAATGTTTTAAAGGTAGTTCGGAGATATGGGCCGAAGTACATAAAACGGAATGGGAGTGTTTTGAAAATTTTGAGTCTGCATTTATAAATAAATATTGGTCTGAAGAAGATCAAGAAGTGTTACGAAGTAGAATCATGGGAACAGGGAATTTCGGGGGGCCCAATAATAATATAACAGGGTATGTGATGAAAATATTTAACGAGGCGAAATACTTAGAACCGCCATTGCCATTTAGATCCTTTGTGAGGCATATAAGCAAGCATTTGCCAAGGGAAGTGCAAATAACACTTATGACAAGGGAGGTAGCTAATATTAGCGAGCTAGAAAATATTTTAGATGTGTTTCAGAATATCCGGGACCAAGAATTGAGTCGCCGTCAGAACCAGCAGAATGGAAATAATGGAGGTAATCAGGGACCGCCGAGGGGACCTACAAATGGACCGGCATACCCTAGACGAGAACAAAATAATCGAGGACCCACGTGGACTTGTCCAGCATGTTCACAAGAGAATTATGCGACACAAAATTTTTGTTTTAGATGCAGGAGAGAGAGACCGGGTCAGCGACAGGGACCACCACCCGCACAGAACCAGCATGCATACCAGCGAAGGGGAGAGGGCCCAGGAGGAGCACAGAGAGGCCAAACTCATGAACCGCGAGGAAACCAGCATGAGCGAGGATACAACCATGCAGTGGCGAGCACCTCTGCGGGGAACTAAGAGAGACAATGGAACACCGGACCCGACCGTTGTCGCCGGAAGTTTCTGGGGTCCTAATGGATGATAGATACCAAAACAACGTTGTGATTACAGATTTATCTGAGGAATTATTGGAGGAGGAAGACTTCGAAGCAGTGAGACGGGAGAATGGACTGACTGAGGTGAAAATCAACATAGAAGGTAAGGAGATTAAAACTTTAATCGATACGGGTAGCGAAATCTCTGTTATTTCTGAACATGTATTAGATGAATTAAAAGAAATAAATAAAAATATTCCATCTTTACCAGTAGCGGGGGTGACGATTGTAGGTATTACGGGAGTTAGAAGTAAGAGAGTCACGAAACAAGTACAGTTAAACATGATAATTAACGGGGTAGGGTATGATAATACATTTCTAGTTGTACGGGGACTAAATCTTGAGGTGATACTGGGAAATGATTTTTTGATTAAACATAAGGCGTTGATTGATTTTCATAAACGGGTATTAGAATTAAATAATGAAGGGGAACCAGTCCGTATTAATTTTGAACGGGTGTTAGAGGCGGTAAGAATTTCAGGGGTAAGGGTGATACACAATCGGAATGATAAACAAGACATGGATGTATAGTATGAATGTATGTAGTGAGAGTAAGATAGAGTATGAGGAGAATGGGGATCACTTATGGAATGAAAGAGCACTGAAATTTTGTAGTGAGGGTGGCGTGATAGGGAGTTCTCAACGTGAATCGTTGTGGCGGGTAGTAGAGAATTTTAGAGAAGTGTTTGCCGATGTACCAGGGAGGGCAAGAAACTATGAATGCGAGTTAAAGGTAAGGGAACACGCACCCTATGTGCAAAGAAGTTATCCGGTGCCCTATGCGAAGAGAAGAGCGGTCCAGTTTGAGTTAGAGAAAATGTTAGACGGAGATATAATTGAGCGATCTGTGTCACCATATTCCAACCCCTTAGTAGTCGTGATTAAAAAAGATGGTAGAGTTAGGTTATGTTTAGATGCCCGCAAAATCAATCAAATAATTATTCCAGATAGGGAGTCACCCGAAGCTATTGAAGAAATATTTCAGAAGTTTAGCGGCGTACAATATATGACTTCTTTAGACCTAACCGCCGGGTATTGGCAAGTTCCATTGGCAGCAAATAGTCGAAAATATACAGCTTTTTTATTCAATGGAAAGAATTACCAATTTAAGAGACTACCGTTCGGTTTGAACACAAGTGTAGCTAGCTTTATCAAGTGTCTTGACGAAATTTTGCAACCACACAACTTAGATTTTTTAACTATTTACGTTGATGACATTTTAATAGCATCCAGAACATTTGAAGAGCATGTAGAGCATTTGGAATATGTGTTGGGGAAGTTATATCAGGGAGGTTTGACAGTGAATTGGGACAAATCGAAATTTTTGCAAACTGAGATACATTTTTTAGGTTTTATAATAACACCTACAGGAATACGTGCTAACCCGGATAAAGTAGAATCCATCTTGACATTCCCAGAGCCAAAAAATATAAAACAATTGCAAAGTTTTCTCGGTCTTTGTAATTTTTACAGGAAGTTTCAGAGGAACTACGCACAGACGACGGCACGACTCAGCGCAGTGTTACAGAAGAACAAGCAATGGAGATGGGGCGATAACGAAAGAGCGACGTTTAATGACATCAAAATTAAGTTCACAGACATGATATTAATGAACCATCCCAATTTTAATGACAAATTTTATTTGCAGACAGACGCTAGTAATATAGCATTGGGAGCGGAGCTTTACCAAGAGGACGAGGCAAAAGAGCATAAAACCATCGCCTTCGCCAGCCGGACGTTGCTGGCCGCAGAGCGCAATTACACTACCACCGAAAAGGAGCTCCTCAGTATAGTGTTCGCTGTGAGGAAGTTCCGAACGTATCTGCTGGGTAACAGAACTATCATTAGGACGGACCATAAAGCGCTGTCGTTCCTGAATACTTGTAAACTCACACACAGCCGGATAACCAGGTGGGTGTTAGCTCTTCAAGAGTATAATTTTTCTTGGGAATATATCAAGGGTGTAGAGAACAGGGTGCCAGACACACTATCACGAATAGACACAGACAGAAATAGAACAGGTAGAGATATCAAAGAGATAGAAATTTATAGACTATCCCGGGAAGATAAACTTTTTGGGGAGGAATTAAAAGATATAAATGTAATGCAAAGAGCTGATAATAAATTAAATAAAATAATTAATAGTATAGAATCAGATGTAGATGAGTTAGGGTATAAGCAATATTTTCAAGTGTTCAAAGGGAGTTTGTTTAAAAAAGTAGAGGGGAGAGAGAGAGATTGGAGGTTAGTCATACCTGAAGTGTTGATAGAGAAAATAGTGTGGGACTGTCATTTTAGATACGGGCATTTTGGGGCACGGAAGTGTGTGAATGTATTAAAGGAATCTTGTTTATTTAAGAACATGGAGAAACGAGTCCGAAGAATACTTAGAGTTTGTGCGTTATGTCAGAAATCCAAAGTTGTAAATTATAGGTTAGAGGGAGAACTAAATTATATTAAAGTAGAAAAACCATTTGATTTGGTAGCTGTAGATTTGTACGGCCCACTGCCGAAAGGTAGGGGTGGAGTGATGCATATTTTTGTTGTACTTGATACTTTTTCTAAATATGTCAGGCTATATAGTGTAAAGCGAGCCACAAGTAAGGTGCTGAGCGAGAAAATCACACGCGACTATATGATCAACGTGGGAAAGCCGAAGGTGATATTATCCGACCACGGTCCGCAGTTCATCAGCGGAAGATGGCGCCAGACTCTTGGATGGGAAGGTATTATCCCAAAGCACACTGCCGTATATCATCCACAGTCGAATCAAGCTGAGAGAGTCATGAGGGAGTTGGGCAGAATTTTTCGAACATACTGCCATGCCAAACATAGCGAGTGGCCACTCTATGTGCAGAAGATTGAAAACTGGCTAAACTGCACCACCCACGAGTCGACGGGGTTCACGCCTTACGAGTTGATACGAGGAAAGCGCCCACAGCGGATTTTGGAACAATTAATTGAATATCCACCGGAAACCAACACTATTAGCAACGATGTTAAACTTAGACTAGCGAATGAGAGTTTGTTGACGAAGGGAGAGCGGAGAAAACGGAAACATGACATGAAAGGTAAGTGGACGCAGTATGAGATTGGACAGCTGGTATTGGTACGACGACACGATTTATCAAGTGCACAAGATAAGGAGATCAAGAAGTTTTTCTTATTGTACGAGGGGCCGTACGAGGTAGTGGAAATAAAAATGAAAAATTCATATGTGTTACAGAATAGAGAAACCAGGGAGATAGTGGGTACGCACAACGCTACAAATTTGAAATTATTTTGGTCAACATAAGTATTTTGTTCATTTGTAAAGGTATGAATGTTATATAATTATTCTTTTATGTTTTTAGAAGGGCTCCTCCCCCATTTTCGGGCGGCCACGATCTTACCAGTCCTGGCCGTGGAATTCGGAAAGCGGAGGCGGGCCATGGTTGGCAGGATCTTCCTTCGGGCAGTGAAAACAACGATGGTCCGGCTCCACCAAAATTGGTACAAAATAGAAATTTAACTACACATATTTGAACGGGGAGGGGGACCCCAACAGGTACGTGACTCGACTTAAAATTTTTTAATACACTCATGGTGCAGTGGTTTTGGTGTGCCTGTCACGTGCCTGCACTGCCTTGGAGTGTTTGTATATAATGGAGGCTGCATTAAATAAAAGGCAGTGCATTCAAATTAAATTTTTTGGTGTCAAGGGCAAAATTAAAATGGAGCCTTTGACAATATTTTCTGATTGGTCTGAAAAGACGAATGTTGTGGCAAGACGTTTTGGCGCACGGTAGAAAGTGGGGTAGAAGAAATGGTAGGAGAGGGGAAGTAGTGTGTTTCAGAGGGGGGACGTGAATTCACGTAGTATATCTACCGGGTTCCAATCCGTTTTGTGGCGAAACCCGACTTTTCGGGCGGTTACTGTCTACCAGCACTAATCTTGATTTTGGAATGTTAGTCAGCCTCCAGTGTAAATAGATTTTTGAAAAAAAAAAAAAAAAAAAATTTTGGATGTGTATAATTTTAAATTTAAGATATAATTTTTTTCTTCTAAATTTTTTAGCATTAGGTGACCAAATATGATTGTTAGATTTTAGTAGTAGTGGGTATAGGAACGTTTTGAAGAAATGTGTAGTAATATAAGAACTTGTTATCAATACAAGATGTGGGGATAATTTTGGGGGGGGTAGTTTGGTGCTCAATGAAGTGACATAACCGTGTAGTGTGGAACTGCTATGGGGGAAAGTTGTAGATTTTGTATTAATTATTTTATGTTACTAATGGTTAAGCTTCCATATAGAGTGGGTTAAAAACCCCATCTAAATTAATATTGTCATTTAAATATAAATTCGTAAATTTAATATTACGAAAGATATTTTACTTGTGATTCCCCAAATTTTCGGGCGGTCACGGCCTCACCGAACCCTGACCGTGGAATTGGTTTAGCTTTAACAGCTATGGTTGGGGCACATTACGATTACGCGCTGACCATAACTGGCCATAGCTGTTATCGTTGTAAAGGTGTATTTTGAAATTGATGGGGGGTAATAAAAAGGGGAATCACCAAACTATGGAACAGCGGCTGCCACTCTGTTCGAGAAGGAACAGCAGAGCCAGGTGGTAGATCCGTTTAAGGGTGCATGATTATTAACGAGAACATGATGATGTTCACCAATTTTAACTTAACAGCGGAAGCAGAGACACGGAGAGGTAAAAACCTGCTCCAAAATATACAGTCTCTGTGGAAGCGAAAGGGCGAAACAGTCCTCCATAACCTGAAATAGTGTGTGTGGCTGGGAGGTGACGCAAAGGAGTCACGAATTTAAAATTTTATGACGCAAAAGTTTTGCTTATTCAAGGTTTAATCCAATCAAAAATGCTTGTGCTCTGTCCACATAATTATATGCTCAGACTCGTAAAATAAGGTTCAGACTATAATTTGAAAGGTATCATTTTATTGTTGTGTGTTAGATATAGTTGTTGATGAAATGTATTTTCATTATGTGTGTAATTTTTTTTCTAAGCCAATCATTAGACGCCTGGCAGGCAATCAACATAATAGAAGTAAGTGTTGATAATGTATTACATGTAATTGTTCAATTTTGAAAGGTATTCATGGTGTTGTAATTATGTTAGGATATCAGCGGATCAGCAATAATGTCACTGGTATAGTGGTTTGTAAAGGTTACAAATAATTAATGTTTAGTGTACTACAGACATTTTGAAGTAAAGACAAAAAGAATATGAGAAATAATAATAATTTATGCAAAGTAATAAAAGATAATTCATGGGTGATAGATGTTTTATGGGACATGCAGACCTGTCCAAATTGAATTAAACGTTAAATGTGAAATGATAGAGAGGAATATAATGTAATGTTGTTTTTGAGTTGATGTGATATAACAGGATTTTGTGAAATATAGATGTTGACACAGTGGTAATGGAGACTTTATGTAGATTTTGAATGATATATATTTATGTTTATAGTTAATGAGGTTATTTTGTGTATTTGTAGTGAGGTAATGAGATTGAGATTTTTGGGGATGGTAATTTTGTATTAGGGGGTAGTGTATTTGGGGAGTCCGCAACAAGGGTTGGGACGGGATTAGAATAGATTTTAGTGAGGAGGGGCCGCCTTAGGTAAAATCCGGGGGCCAAATAAGGGAATTGAGTTTTGGGTAGGGGAAACACGTATCCTATGTACAAAGGGTTAGAGAGTATTTTTTTTTATATATGTAGAGAGGGCGGCGTTTTGAGTTAAATGGTAAGTTGTGGATTAGGGTGTCCTGATTAGTAGATATTTTTGATAGAGATGGGTGTCATGGGAGTTGCAGTTGATAAATATTAGAGTCAGAGGGAGAAAGTTTATATATGTATAGAAATCTCATACAGAAAAACGAGAATAAATAATTTACATCACCCACAGTATATTAAAGTAAGATTGTTGAAAAGAAAGAGAGATTCATGATAAAGAATATGCAATTGTTTATTTTTTTTACCAGTGACAGAATTTTGATAAAATTTGAAAATAAGGTAAAGTCAAGAATTGTTTGTTTTAAATAATTTAAATGTCAATCTGTTTATTATGTATAATAATATTTTGTTTGTTTTAGATACTTTATGTTATTATGTTTTGTATTTCAAGGTAGGATATTACAGATATTTAAAGTGTTTTCAAAAAATCATACATAACACATGTAGGTCAAGGGTTTGGGACTTGACCTAGTTATGATCAGCTGATGAGTTCATACACCTACTAAGCTTGTAGAGTAGGAATTCAATTTTAATTTGTTTGTTTGATTAATTCAAACTAATATTTGAATAATTTTAATAAATGTTATTTAATAAATAAATTTAATAAAATCTTTTACTGAATAAATTTAAATTTTTTTTTGAATTTTAAAATTTTGAAAAAAAAAAAAAAAACAATTTTTTTGATTTTGCGCCTGCCAGCGAGTGAATATGTGGAGTAATGATTATTTTATTGTGTATGTATTAATGATGTTTCTTTTATTGTATTGCTTTATATTGGTATGCTATGAATTGTTCTCATGCTAGAGTAAGGATGTATTTATATTATTAGAAATGTTTAGGTTAGGCCATTGAAACAAAAATTAGAAAAAAGAGGAAGAGAATTTTTTGATAAACGATTATTTTTTGAATTTGAATTTTTTAAATTTTTGAAAAATTTTAAAAGAAAGTTTTATTCTTATGTGTTATGGTAATATGTAATGTTAGAGTGTGTGAGCCCAGTATTTGCCAAAGGCAGCCCAGCTTGCAAAAAGGGGATCCACATCGGCGGAGGAGCTGGAACGATTTTAGCCAGGGATTGAGGATTTTGGGGGTAGCATGTTAGAAGGCGAGGTGGGCTGTGGTGCGAGTCTGATCGATTTCTCGGTGTTGGGATCTCTTACGGAGAAGTCCAGTGATCTCGTTCAGATGAGTACATAGTCGCTGAGCCAGGGGGGTCGTGTACCCATACAGATTAAGAACTAGGGGGTTGTTGGCACCAGTTTCTCTCCGGTCCTCTTCGGGGTTATCGATGAGATTTCTTCTGTCGTGAACAGCAGAATTCTCATCGAGGGGGTATTGTAGCGGGTCAATTTTTGGGTGTTTTTGTTTTAACCGTTTGGGGCATTTATATATTTTTATTCAGTTCGTTTTCGGTCGGGAGCTTTATAAAACATTGCGAAATAACTGTATTGTGCAACGTATTTGTCCGTACAACAGAACAGTGTTAAGAAACAGTTCGAAACCAAGCAGTAAGGCGCAGTTGTTGTTGAGGAATGCGGCGGAGCATCTGCACCTCCACAAAATTCTGAGAACTTTGTACCTGTGTGTGGCAGCGCACATACGCAACTGGTCAATCACGCTCAAAGGACGCTCTAACAAAAAACCAAGATGGCTAGAGAGAATAATATTTGTCGTTTTCTTCAAGATCCCCCGGAAGCACTGTTTTAAGTCCCACCCATTTTTATGACATTAGCCAGTGCCTAGTTGAAATCGTCTGCTATCGTCACTCCAACAACTACATGACTAGTATGAGTCGAAACTGGGACGACTAACTGGAAGGCATTGATGTCCGTCGTCTTGACTAAAATGCTCCCGGAGTGGGGAACTGAGAGACGCCAGCAGTTCGTTGTCGACTCCCGCCTGCGCAGGCTGCCCGACAACCAGGGCTCAGAAACAAATTTTTGTAATTAATGTAACAACTAATATAACAGTGTAAGACAGTATAAATTTATATGACCGCGGTCGTGTTTAGAAAAAACATCCTCAAGAATAATGTTGGAATAACTTAAAATCACCAATTCTCGGGAGAAGATGCGCGTGTGCGGTGACCGCGTGGCCGGCTTTTGGGGTTTGGAATTTGTAATTTAAAATGTTCAGGGTTTAATCATTTACCGTATGATAGAGTGTGTGGCAAAGCTGGGCGGCTTTCTGTGTGTATTTGTGTTTGCCTTTTATGTTTGTGTACTAGAAAAGATAAGGTAAGCCATAGTTAGTAAGTTCAGTTACAAGCAAGGTGCAATGGCGCACAACATGTGACACATGTAAAACCTATATATGGAAAACGTATAAATTCAATATTGCTGATCAATAAAAGAAAAATAATTTCTCTTCCAAAAAATTGAGATTTAAATTCTTTCAAAACCTTATTTCGTTATATGTATCGTCAGAGTTCGTCGAACGAAATGGGTTAGTCCACACTATGCGATCCGGCCAGATCAAAGTCGTAAGGTAAGTGGGAGTTTTAATCTGAATAGATTTAATAATACCAAAATTAATAAAGTTATAAGGTGTAGCAACATCCGCGTAATGTCGACCATCGACCTGACCAGCAGCTTTTGGCAGATACCATTGGCAGAGTCATGTCGAGACTACACCGTATTCCTACATGAAGGCAAGTGTTATAGGTTTTGTGTGACACCGTTTGGACTCAGCACAAGTCTTGCCAGTTTAGCAGGTGGTTTAGATCACGTCCTAAGGGAAGATGTGAAGAAAAATATCATTGTTTACGTGGATGATATTTTATGCTTCTCCGAAAATGAACATGACCACATTAAACACTTAACAGATCTGTTAGAGAACTTGAAACCGGCAAATATGACAATAAACCTAGAGAAATCACAGTTCTTTAGGAAACAAATTCAATACCTGGGATACTGCCTCACCACTAGTGGAATAAAAACTACACCGGAGAAGGTTGCAGCTATACAAAACTTTCTGTCGCCCAAAAATACGAAACAACTTAAAGGTTTTTTAGGCCTCACAAACTTTTATAATAAATTTACCTCCAAGTATGCAGTGTACACCCAACAGCTGTTGAAACTACTTCAAAAGGGTCAAAAATTCAAATGGGACTCAATTATGAAAGAGCACTTTAAAAGGGTGAAAACCTTATTTATAGATACCGTTATGTTGAAGTTTCCCATAACAGGAAGACGTTTTTACTTGCAGTGTGACGCCAGCAACTATGCGTATGGTGGTCAATTATACCAGATCGACAACAACGGAGAGGTTGCTGTAGTAGCATTTACAAGTAAGACATTCAAAAATGCAGAAAGGAATTATTTTGCCACTGAACGGGAACTCCTCGCAATAGTCCAGTGTTTACAAAAATTCAGGATTTACATTCTAGGGCAGCCGTTAACCATCATAACAGACAACAAAGTTTTAACATTCTTACAGAAGTGCCACCTAAACAATACACGAATCACAAGATGGATCTTGAGTATCCAAGAATATAACTTCGAAATACGACATTGTAAGGGCAAGGAGAACGTGGTTGCGGATACCCTCAGTTGATACCCAGAGGACCATAAAGGGGATGACGCACTGGAGGAAAGGTAAGAATATTATATTAACAGTATTGAAGTTAAATTAACTAAACTTGTTGCAGAAAAATTATGTAACATAGGGCGAATCCAAAGTATGAATGAAAAGGTGGCGACATTAATAAATAAGCTCCATGAAGGAACCGATGACCACACAAATAAGTACTACAAAATCATTAATAATAAATTGTATCGTAAAGTTAAGGAAAATTGGAAACTGTATATTCCCAAGGAAGTCCAAACTGAATTAATAAAAGAAATCCATCAAATTTATGGACACACGGGCACAAAGAAAACGATGCAACTACTGAAGGAGTGTTTTACTATGGACGCGATGTGTAAAACAGTTAGTCAGATAATAAAATCCTGTGACGTCTGTCAAAAATGTAAAGACGGCGGAAATAGGACCATAACAGGGGAGACGCGACCAATTGTACCACAACACAGGGGAGAGTTGGTCAGCCTTGATTATTATGGGCCACTCCCTACGTCCAGTGGTGGTGTTAAGTACCTGTTAGTCATAGGTGACAACTTTACTAAATTTGTGGAGTTGTACGCACTACGGCGAGCCACGACAAATGTCACCTTAAAAAGGATCCAACAATATATTAAGGATCACGGCAAGCCAATCAACATTCTGACGGATAACGGAACCCAGTTCACTTCAAAAAAATGGACACGTGGTTTAGAAGAATTGGGAATAAAGCCAAGATTCACTGCGATTAGAAACCCGTGTACGAATATTGCGGAGCGTTGGAACTGGCAGCTGGGGAATCTGTTCAGAGCGTTTGTGCGACAAAACACACTAAGTGGGCATCTTGTATTAAAATCATAAAAACCTGCCTGAATGAGACATATAACAACAATAAGGATGACACCATATGAAGCCCGGTTCGGAAAGAAGCCGACCAGAGATTGGGAGAAATATGTGGATGCAACTGTGGTTCCGAACGAAAAGGTAGATCTCAGCAGGATCCAACTATGTATTAAAATGAAAGGAAGTAAGCAGGCTGACAGGATTAATAAATCCAAAAGTATAACGAAGTTCAAGGTCGGAAATCAAGTGTTGCAAGATGATGGAAAGAAGGTAGCCCGAGGAGTATTTAATACAAGACAATTGAAACTTTATCATTCAGATTGCTTAGGGGAATGATCAATTGCCTGGTATACAAAAAGAAATGTTATAAGAAGAATTATGTAAATGTATATAGTCAACTACTAAAGTATGAACTATCAGTATAAATGAATCTATCTTATGTAATAATAAATTAGTAAGATAGTAGTTGGTAGTAATAAGGAAATTCTGTGTGCTATTATAAAGTAATTAGCAATAAATTGCTAACTTATTGTATATTGATATGATAGTGTAACAACTTGAATGATTATTATTATTAATTTTGTAATTGTGTCTATTTTATTGCTCAATATTAACAAAAGTATATGTACATGAAGCAAATTTAACTCAAAGATATAATACGAAAACGGAACAAATTTAAGTAGAAAATTGTTGTGAAGCAAATTCGATATTCATGTATAGCTTTAAGAATGTATAAAGACTTTGTAAATTGGACAAGTAAGTAAAATATGTGTATAGTAAATAACACTGAGTTAATATTCATAATATAACTTATATTATTATCTTTGGACAAATAGCTAGAGACACAGAAGTTAATCGTGATTCTAATTTGTAAGTATTGTTATATTTGTAATGAGCATAAAATTTAATTTTTTTTCGTATTTGTGTGAAATATTAAATAATATGTAGCGGCAATAAATTCATAGATAAGATAGCTATTAAATGTAAAATAATTAAGCTCATAAATGTTTAATTAGGTAAAGATTTATGTAAAAATGGATTCATAAAAGGGGGATATCAGCAATAAATTCAATATAGGGACCAAAAAACCACCAACAGTAAGGTACCACCAGACAGTAGGTCAACCCAGAAGATGACACTTCTGATACACTATATTCATGGAAAGATGGGCACAGAAGAATACCAGAGAGAACGGGCGTGAATTTGGCCCCATTTGATCCAGAAGATTGATCAATCGACCCAAATTGGGGACAATTATAACGATAAAATGTCTAAATAATAATTTTTTTTGTAAGTGGACGGTGTAACGAGTGTTGCTGACAGATATGCGATGGCTTGTAACATGTGTTGTCCAAGACAAGGGAAGGCAGGGTTTAGGCGAACAATGCCTCTGTCGCAGCTGATGTACTGTGAAGCGAATTGCGGGTGACGCGCAACGGCCCAAGAGAGACAAAGGCGAAATATATCACTAAGAAGAGACAATAGATCGTTGACAAGGCGACATAGCGACGCTATATTAAAGACAATTAGCCACATGCGTTGAGCTGCACACCAAACGCAGTGTTACATCGCAACAATAGAAAGGAAAAGCCTGACTTGAGTAGACAATACGCTTGCACTATGAACGAACGATGGGACGTCCAGCTTTACCAGAAGGGTACGCGACGAAGAAAGGCTTGGAGAGCAAGATATAGCAGCTGTCTGGAATACTCGGAATTGACCACACTTGTCGTGGGAACGACTAGGAGAAACTAGTTGACAATATGAGCAATTTATCACGGGTAAGAAGCAGGACACATGGTGAACAAAAGGAGCAGATGAAAGGACCACACAACAATTAAAAGCACTGTATCTATAAAGGACAAAGACGCCAAAATACGAGGGTGATAGACAGCCGTAAAATTGGTCACCCGACTCAAATGATGGGTGGAGCCAATCAGGAACTTGTAAGGGTAGGCAATAAGAAAGCCTATCAGAGTCGAGAGTTGAGGAGAATGTCTCTACAAGAAGTGGTTACCAAGGAAACGAACTGGAGGAACGAATAAGAAACGAAGGGAGATGAGAATCTAGAGTGTTAAGGCGGAGTTTCCACCAGAAAACAAGCGAAAACCAATAGAAGCACAGAGGTTGAGAAATTAAGTGGGAATTAGAGAAAATAGTGGGATTTTGGGGTATAAACTAGAGTGTTGACCGCGAGCGGGGGTCTGAAGTCTGCAGTTTGATTCTGATACCGGAGAGTATGAACGACGGAGTTGTGTACCGGAAGCCTTATATATAATATCTAATAGCCGGAGTCGAGAGTCAGATATCAAGAGTCGTATAAGTTAGATATCGGAACTGACGGGAGTGCGGATGTTGTAACGGAAAAAAGTCTTGTATCGGTTGAAGAATCGGTGTGAGTACGAACAGTCGAGAATCAGAAGCCAGTAATGGAACTTAGAGTTTGTTAAAAGACATGACAAAATATAATTAAAATCGACTAAGTTGGTCGCCTTGAGTAATATTATTATCAAGGACGTTAAACGGAACAGAAGTGCGGTAAAATGAGTAAGAGATAGACAACAATTATAAACACCATTAAATATAAACAAATGTCGGGTTAACAAAGTAAATCCACGAAAAACAGTGTGAATCAAATCACAAAACATACAGCACGTAGTAATGACACTTGAGTAGAACATTTCAGTAAAATTTAGAATTATTAAATATCATGTACAAAATTCGAAGGTCAAATCAGCAGAACTAAACTAAAAATTACATACATTTGTGTTGGAGTGCGAGAAAATAAGTGATAAGTGCGTCAGTGCATGCTATGAGGATATAATGCCAGCCGCAAGGATTTCCATAACCTGGAGAGACAAGGAACAGGATGACAGCACAGAGGACTTTTCGCCATAGAATGGATTAACGTACACCAAGTAAATTTTATATTCATGCACTAATTAAGTATAACACTGTCTGTTCATCTGAAAGTACCCATACGTAATAATATTTAGAGAAAGTAATAACAAGTAGCTAGTCAGGCAAATTCATAAGATAATTATTACAGATGATGGTAATCGATATCAAAGTTTATGAATCCATTTATTAAGAATTGGTTAATATAGAATAAAATCTGTAATAATGATGATTAAAATCTAATAGAATAAAATGTATAATAATGATGGTAAAAATCTAATAAGCATCTAGATGAAGAGTATAAGAAAGTTAGCAAGGGTTAACACAATAATAAATGATAGATTGATGTAGTCAGTAAGAATTCAAGATATATGTTGTATTTCTTTTTAGGGGAATAAGTAAGTCATGTAAATGCTATTAATTGTCATAATTTAAGGAAGTGACATCAATGTTGTTAAGTATAATAAATTAAGTTAACCTTGCAAAGCCTTGTGTATGTTGTCAATCATTTGAAGCACCTAAAGATAAAATTTAGTATGTAACATCAAAAACTTTAATAATTATATTTGACGCCGACACAATTGGCGCACACACTATAATTGGTCAATTTGGCACCACTACAAGGTGAGAATTAATTAATCAATTAATTAAATTAAAAGAACAATAAACATCCTTTTATTTACAATTTGGTGTCCCATCACGCAGGACATACATCATTAAAAATAAACAAAAATTAATTATACATATTGTAACGAAACAAAATGTTACAAAAATAATAGTAAATAATAGTGAAATCCGATCCAGAGAGGAAACAAGAAATAATAATTGATAGCAAATTAAAGGAAACCTAGTTGATTTGACTTATTTAATATTATCAAGAAACCCAGTAGAATAGGGCAGTAAACAAATCAAAATTCAATAAATAAACATAGTAGGCCTAAATAATCAAATTACCCTGAAACACAACTAAACCCAATAAAGAGTACCTACCCGTATAAATAAAATTGTATTAATATGATACAATGTAATACAATACATATAATGTAACAACATATAACATATAATGTACAATGTAATGTTGATTGTATATGCCTATAATAAGGATAGAAAAGGGACACAAACTTTTACAGTGATGAGTGTTATAATAAGAAATAGCGACACAGACTACCGTTAAACAGTGTTAATTATTTTTTATGGAAAGTATTTTATTGTTAGACAGAATTTTAGTTTATCATACAGACAATAGTTTAGCAGTATAAATAAACTAAAACTGTCAAAAACAATTATTATTATTAAGAGTTTTGTTGTATGTTATAAGATTTTATGTCACCAGTTAATTTATGTAAATATATTTATCTCAGGTAGTCAAGGTAGAAATTACAATCAACCATAACAAATTGTTCCACCACATATCATAGAAATTCAAATTAATAAGGTTTTACAGTTATAAACTGAGGCATGTTTAGTATCAAATTGTTTATAATTATCTAATTAATCATCATATAAACATTGCATGTATCATTAGAATATAATAATAAAATTATTTATTCAAGGTAATTTATAAAATGTAAAGTAAGTAAGGGGTATTGATCATATAACACTTAACCTGTACATAAATGGCCAATCAAAATTTAAGAAGTTTGTATGAGTTCGGTGACTAAAAAAGAAGAAATAACACTTAATTGTCAATTGTGATGGAGAACAGTTTAATAGTGCGTGTCGAGATAATGTTATTAAAATAAAAAATATAAAATTGCTAACTCGTTTGTGAAAGAAGATCTGAATGACCACTATCGAAGATAAATAATTCCTCCACTACAATCATTTCATGAACCAGTAATACACACAATCAAGAAATTATCCAGAATAAACCAGAAAACGTTCAGCAATATCGCCTAGATGTGTAAAGTATAATTTGACAATATTTTTATCCAACAAGGAACAATATACCAATTTACACTAACACTAATCACTAGTAAACATTTTAAAGTGAAAACAAATTCCATATCTGAACGAAACAGTGATTACAAGGAAAACATTTATTTGTACACATTCTAATAAACTCCATTATTCTGTGAGACGGACAACGGCAGCCATGATGTTGACGTCACTCTACCTTACAGGCCTTTTACGAAGCATTGAATCTCGTCAAACTTTGTATGTTATTTAATATATAATTTTTGTAATTTTTTAGATTATAAGTAATAGATTGTTTGTAAAGGTATTCTATATTATTAATTATCATGTAAAGGAACTTTTCGTAGCAGCCACAAGAATTCCCACGAAATATATTAACATTATTTAATTATTAAATCCTGAGATAAATATCGATTGTGACAACCGTATGTATCAAATGGAATTTTCCAATAGTTTGAACTTATATTACAGAGATTAAACCATTATGTTAATAAATCATATCCATGCGTTATTATTTCAGGAACATAATATATTATCAGCACTTATTTTATAATTAACAAGGATAAGAAGACTTCGGGGAGCCATTGGAAGTACGCAAACTGCAAAACCAAGATTAACCTCAAATAATAGGTTAAAGCCTAATATCGAAGTTGACTTGAGAATTGTTTGGGATGACTCGACCGCTATTTTTTGAATTGATTTTGGAGTTCTAACTACTGAACTGGAATAATTATAATTCTGATTCGGAAACCAAGGCAGAATAATTCAATTCTTTTACTTATATATTTAAATCACATTCGAAAACACACAACATAAATATTCCACGATCAACTGATACACTATTTACAACTATTTAGTACGAATTAACACATACAAGGAATAACACGGGCAAATTATTATACCATTAAGATACTACGGGTACACGAGTCGTATTATAATATTAATCGTAACTAATAAAATTTAGTTACACATTAATTGTAATATAAAGGAAAACCTTTATATTTGGCGCCCTATACGCATGGCTTGACAAATAAAAAATTAGTATAATTGTTAAGCGGGCAGAGAACAGACAGTGTGCATGTTAATTTATAAGGTGTTTAGAAATAAGTTACAGTAGAATAATATCAGACCCAAAGTAAATCTGAATGATTACGCGTCTACGGGCAAAAATGGCTACAAACGAGAATTCGAAAAGCCAAGAATTCAATACTAACAACCAGCTGGGGGTCCAAGGATTAGAAGATAACACCGTGGACAGTAACGAAAGTAACAAGACCGCCGAGGGACATAGTCGAAATCGGGCGAGGGACCATCCGACTGTGACGGTAGCGAGATGAACTTCGCTATGTTAATAGAGCTCATCAAAAAGCAAGGTGAAGAAACAAGAAAAATTATTGAACGGCAAAGCGAAGAAACGCAGAAACAGAACGAACAACAGAAACAGGAAATAATAAGAAAGAATGAAGAACAAATTGGCAATTTAAAGGAAGAAGTAAAAAGGACTGAGGAACGACTTAACAAAAGGTTGGAAGAAAATATTGCAATAATAAGTGAAAATTTGCAAGGCCAGATCAATCAGGTAAATATTGAATTGCAAGAAAAAACCAAGAAGTGGGAAGGAAAACTTGGAGAGTTGCAGAAGAAGACTGAAAGTGGGATGAAAGAAATCAATAAAGAATTAAAGAAACAGAATAAAGAAAATAAAGAGTTACGCGAAAAGGACCGCCGAGAATGGGAAGAAGCAATCAATAAGACCCAGGATCTGAACAAAAAACAAATCGAAGGTGTCGAACTTCAGGTAGGGAGTCTGAAGGACGCTCACATCAACACCGAGGAGAAATTAAATGGAGTTTCAGTAGAGAAGGGTAGAAGGCTGGATGAGATGGCTAGTAACCTGTCAACAATACGGGAAAATCAGCAAAGAGTTCAGCGGAGGCTGGAAGAAATGGAACAACGACCGGCCGTCGCCATAAATGGGAATCACGGCAATAAAGAAATCACATTTGATGGTGAAGATAGCTTCCCTATGGAATTCCTAAAAGAACTCAAGGAGCTACAAGAGGCGTACTACCCAACGGAAAACACGAGGTGGATCAGCAGACATTTAACTGGAGAAGCAGCCATATGGTGGCGCATCGTAAGAAGTCAAATAAACACATTCCACGAATTTGAAGAAAGATTTGTAGAGAAGTACTGGGGAGCGACACAACAGGAACGGATTCGTGACCAGCTTGAATACGGCCGATACAACCCTCACGGAACTCTCAGCACGATGGAAAGGTTTGTGTTACAGTGTCGGCAGTAGGTACCAATCATGTCAGATCAGCATCTGATTAAGAAATTAGCGTGGCACTACAATAGAGAAATACAGATAGCTGTCGTAACAAGAGGAATAACCACGATTAATAATTTTGAAATTCTATTACGAGAATACATGAATGTATCAAGTCGCGCACATAATGACGCACAAAAGACAGAAGAACGTGGACCCAAAAAGGTCAACGAACACAACTTACCCATGCAAAAAAAGCAATGGAAAGATGAACAAAGGCGAGGGTGGCGAAAAGATTATGTAACGAAGCCGAAGGCAGAAAGCGGGCAGCCAGCAATAAATTCGTTAGTTGTTGACAGTCAGGCTTCAGGTAGCAGTAAAAGCAATGGGTGAGGAAACACGAAAATACACAGTAATTGACAACTAAGTGGGTCAATGCTCCCCTCTGTTTACCAACAAACCGAGTGGTCTAACGGAATCGACACCAAAGTAAATATTTTGTTTCCAGACTTACGTCACGAACTCTTGGCAGAACCGGAACAGAACATTAACATATCGTTTGTAAAAACTCCCGAGTTAAGTATTCGAATTAATAAAATAAATTTATTCGCCTTAATTGATACGGGCAGTGCCATTAATGCCCTATCGGAAGAATGGTACAACAATAATAAAGATAAAATCGGCCATCACGAAATACTTAGCGTGAATAACAGTACGATAATTAGCGCCATGGGTAAACGGTCTAAGCACGTTAGAAAACAGATATTTTGTGAAATCCACGTCAATAATAATATTAAATATGATTGTGTGTTCTTAATAGTCCCAGGACTTGCGCGAGAGTGTATCCTCGGAATGCAATTCTTGAAACAAACGCATAGTAAAATAGATATCGAAAGAAACAACATACAAATGAAGACCGATGTAAATACTTTCGATATTGAAGAATCTTACGAATTACCGTTGATGGAAATCAAGGAAGAGGTTGACGACATTGACGGGAAAATTAATAAAAAAATTAAGGAAATGGAAGACACAGACGCCACAATGGGACGGCAGCTGGAACAATTGTTATACAGGTACCAAGATGTATTTGATGAGAGGCCAGGACGCATCCGTGGATATGAACACCGCTTCACAGTATCCGATAAAACACCGTATCTGCTGAGAGGCTGGCCCATGCCAATAAAATATCACCAAGCTGTTCAAACAGAGATTAAAAGAATGATAAATTACGGGATTATTGAACGTACACAAAGCGCTTATATTAACCCCCTAGTGACTGTCATTAAGCGAGATGGAAGGGTTCGGTTATGTTTGGATGCGCTGAAGATAAACAGCGTGACTACGCCTGACTACGAGGGACCACCCCCAATCAACGAGATCTTGGCCAGGTGTAGCAACATCCGCGTAATGTCGACCATCGACCTGACCAGCAGCTTTTGGCAAATACCATTGGCAGAGTCATGTCGAGACTACACCGTATTCCTACATGAAGGCAAGTGTTATAGGTTTTGTGTGACACCGTTTGGACTCAGCACAAGTCTTGCCAGTTTAGCAGGTGGTTTAGATCACGTCCTAAGGGAAGATGTGAAGAAAAATATCATTGTTTACGTGGATGATATTTTATGCTTCTCCGAAAATGAACATGACCACATTAAACACTTAACAGATCTGTTAGAGAACTTGAAACCGGCAAATATGACAATAAACCTAGAGAAATCACAGTTCTTTAGGAAACAAATTCAATACCTGGGATACTGCCTCACCACTAGTGGAATAAAAACTACACCGGAGAAGGTTGCAGCTATACAAAAATTTCCGTCGCCCAAAAATACGAAACAACTTAAAGATTTTTTAGGCCTCACAAACTTTTATAATAAATTTACCTCCAAGTATGCAGTGTACACCCTACAGCTGTTGAAACTACTTCAAAAGGGTCAAAAATTCAAATGGGACTCAATTATGGAAGTGCACTTTAAAAGGGTGAAAACCTTATTTATAGATACCGTTATGTTGAAGTTTCCCATAACAGGAAGACGTTTTTACTTGCAGTGTGACGCCAGCAACTATGCGTATGGTGGTCAATTATACCAGATCGACAACAACGGAGAGGTTGCTGTAGTAGCATTTACAAGTAAGACATTCAAAAATGCAGAAAGAATTATTTTGCCACTGAACGGGAACTCCTCGCAATAGTCCAGTGTTTACAAAAATTCAGGATTTACATTCTAGGGCAGCCGTTAACCATCATAACAGACAACAAAGCTTTAACATCCTTACAGAAGTGCCACCTAAACAATACACGAATCACAAGATGGATCTTGAGTATCCAAGAATATAACTTCGAAATACGACATTGTAAGGGCAAGGAGAACGTGGTTGCAGATACCCTCAGTTGATACCCAGAGGACCATAAAGGGGATGACGCACTGGAGGAAAGGTAAGAATATTATATTAACAGTATTGAAGTTAAATTAACTAAACTTGTTGCAGAAAAATTACGTAACATAGGGCGAATCCAAAGTATGAATGAAAAGGTGGCGACATTAATAAATAAGCTCCATGAAGGAACCGATGACCACACAAATAAGTACTACAAAATCATTAATAATAAATTGTATCGTAAAGTTAAGGAAAATTGGAAACTGAATATTCCCAAGGAAGTCCAAACTGAATTAATAAAAGAAATCCATCAAATTTATGGACACACGGGCACAAAGAAAATGATGCAACAACTGAAGGAGTGTTTTACTATGGACGCGATGTGTAAAACAGTTAGTCAGATAATAAAATCCTGTGACGTCTGTCAAAAATGTAAAGACGGCGGAAATAGGACCATAACAGGGGAGACGCGACCAATTGTACCACAACACAGGGGAGAGTTGGTCAGCGTTGATTATTATGGGCCACTCCCTACGTCCAGTGGTGGTGTTAAGTACCTGTTAGTCATAGGTGACAACTTTACTAAATTTGTGGAGTTGTACGCACTACGGCGAGCCACGACAAATGTCACCTTAAAAAGGATCCAACAATATATTAAGGATCACGGCAAGCCAATCAACATTCTGATGGATAACGGAACCCAGTTCACTTCAAAAAAATGGACACGTGGTTTAGAAGAATTGGGAATAAAGCCAAGATTCACTGCGATTAGAAACCCGTGTACGAATATTGCGCAGCGTTGGAACCGGCAGCTGGGGAATCTGTTCAGAGTGTTTGTGCGAGAAAACACACTAAGTGGGCATCTTGTATTAAAATCATAAAAACCTGCCTGAATGAGACATACCAGGAAACAATAAGGATGACACCATATGAAGCCCGGTTCGGAAAGAAGCCGACCAGAGATTGGGAGAAATATGTGGATGCATCTGTGGTTCCGAACGAAAAGGTAGATCTCAGCAGGATCCAACTATGTATTAAAATGAAAGGAAGTAAGCAGGCTGACAGGATTAATAAATCCAAAAGTATAACGAAGTTCAAGGTCGGAAATCAAGTGTTGCAAGAGGATGGAAAGAAGGTAGCCCGAGGAGTATTTAATACAAGACAATTGAAACTTTATCATTCAGATTGCTTAGGGGAATGATCAATTGCCTGGTATACAAAAAGAAATGTTATAAGAAGAATTATGTAAATGTATATAGTCAACTACTAAAGTATGAACTATCAGTATAAATGAATCTATCTTATGTCATAATAAATTAGTAAGATAGTAGTTGGTAGTAATAAGGAAATTCTGTGTGCTATTATAAAGTAAATAGCAATAAATTGCTAACTTATTGTATATTGATATGATAGTGTAACAACTTGAATGATTATTATTATTAATTTTGTAATTGTGTCTATTTTATTGCTCAATATTAACAAAAGTATATGTACATGAAGCAAATTTAACTCAAAGATATAATATGAAAACGGAACAAATTTAAGTAGAAAATTGTTGTGAAGCAAATTCGATATTCATGTATAGCTTTAAGAATGTATAAAGACTTTGTAAATTGGACAAGTAAGTAAAATATGTGTATAGTAAATAACACTGAGTTAATATTCATAATATAACTTATATTATTATCTTTGGACAAATAGCTAGAGACACAGAAGTTAATCGTGATTCTAATTTGTAAGTATTGTTATATTTGTAATGAGCATAAAATTTAATTTTTTTTCGTATTTGTGTGAAATATTGGTTAAATTTAAATAATATGTAGCGGCAATAAATTCATAGATAAGATAGCTATTAAATGTAAAATAATTAAGCTCATAAATTTTTAATTAGGTAAAGATTTATGTAAAAATGGATTCATAAAAGGGGGATATCAGCAATAAATTCAATATAGGGACCAAAAAACCACCAACAGTAAGGTACCACCAGACAGTAGGTCAACCCAGAAGATGACACTTCTGATACACTATATTCATGGAAAGATGGGCACAGAAGAATACCAGAGAGAACGGGCGTGAATTTGGCTCCATTTGATCTGGAAGATTGATCAATCGACCCAAATTGGGGACAATTATAACGATAAAATGTCTAAATAATAATTTTTTTTGTAAGTGGACGGTGTAACGAGTGTTGCTGACAGATATGCGATGGCTTGTAACATGTGTTGTCCAAGACAAGGGAAGGCAGGGTTTAGGCGAACAATGCCTCTGTCGCAGCTGATGTACTGTGAAGCGAATTGCGGGTGACGCGCAACGGCCCAAGAGAGACAAAGGCGAAATATATCGCTAAGAAGAGACAATAGATCGTTGACAAGGCGACATAGCGACGCTATCCCAAAGACAATTAGCCACATGCGTTGAGCTGCACACCAAACGCAGTGTTACATCGCAACAATAGAAAGGAAAAGCCTGACTTGAGTAGACAATACGCTTGCACTATGAACGAACGACGGGACGTCCAGCTTTACCAGAAGGGTACGCGACGAAGAAAGGCTTGGAGAGCAAGATATAGCAGCTGTCTGGAATACTCGGAATTGACCCACACTCGTCGTGGGAACGACTAGGAGAAACTAGTTGACAATATGAGCAATTGGTCACGGGTAAGAAGCAGGACACATGGTGAACAAAAGGAGCAGATGAAAGGACCACACAACAATTAAAAGCACTTTATCTATAAAGGACAAAGACGCCAAAATACGAGGGTGATAGACAGCCGTAAAATTGGTCACCCGACTCAAATGATGGGTGGAGCCAATCAGGAACTTGTAAGGGTAGGCAATAAGAAAGCCTATCAGAGTCGAGAGTTGAGGAGAATGTCTCTACAAGAAGTGGTTACCAAGGAAACGAACTGGAGGAACGAATAAGAAACGAAGGGAGATGAGAATCTAGAGTGTTAAGGCGGAGTTTCCACCAGAAAACAAGCGAAAACCAATAGAAGCGCAGAGGTTGAGAAATTAAGTGGGAATTAGAGAAAATAGTGGGATTTTGGGGTATAAACTAGAGTGTTGACCGCGAGCGGGGTTCTGAAGTCTGGAGTTTGATTCTGATACCGGAGAGTATGAACGACGGAGTTGTGTACCGGAAGCCTTATATATAATATCTAATAGCCGGAGTCGAGAGTCAGATATCAAGAGTCGTATAAGTTAGATATCGGAACTGACGGGAGTGCGGATGTTGTAACGGAAAAAAGTCTTGTATCGGTTGAAGAATCGGTGTGAGTACGAACAGTCGAGAATCAGAAGCCAGTAATGGAACTTAGAGTTTGTTAAAAGACATGACAAAATATAATTAAAATCGACTAAGTTGGTCGCCTTGAGTAATATTACTATCAAGGACGTTAAACGGAACAGAAGTGCGGTAAAATGAGTAAGAGATAGACAACAATTATAAACACCATTAAATATAAACAAATGTCGGGTTAACAAAGTAAATCCACGAAAAACAGTGTGAATCAAATCACAAAACATACAGCACGTAGTAATGACACTTGAGTAGAACATTTCAGTAAAATTTAGAATTATTAAATATCATGTACAAAATTCGAATGTCAAATCAGCAGAACTAAACTAAAAATTACATACATTTGTGTCGGAGTGCGAGAAAATAAGTGATAAGTGCGTCAGTGCATGCTATGAGGATATAATGCCAGCCGCAAGGATTTCCATAACCTGGAGAGACAAGGAACAGGATGACAGCACAGAGGACTTTTCGCCATAGAATGGATTAACGTACACCAAGTAAATTTTATATTCATGCACTAATTAAGTATAACACTGTCTGTTCATCTGAAAGTACCCATACGTAATAATATTTAGAGAAAGTAATAACAAGTAGCTAGTCAGGCAAATTCATAAGATAATTATTACAGTTGATGGTAATCGATATCAAAGTTTATGAATCCATTTATTAAGAATTGGTTAATATAGAATAAAATCTGTAATAATGATGATTAAAATCTAATAGAATAAAATGTATAATAATGATGGTAAAAATCTAATAAGCATCTAGATAAAGAGTATAAGAAAGTTAGCAAGGGTTAACACAATAATAAATGATAGATTGATGTAGTCAGTAAGAAATCAAGATATATGTTGTATTTCTTTTCAGGGGAATAAGTAAGTCATGTAAATGCTATTAATTGTCATAATTTAAGGAAGTGACATCAATGTTGTTAAGTATAATAAATTAAGTTAACCTTGCAAAGCCTTGTGTATGTTGTCAATCATTTGAAGCACCTAAAGATAAAATTTAGTATGTAACATCAAAAACTTTAATAATTATATTTGACGCCGACACAATTGGCGCACACACTATAATTGGTCAATTTGGCACCACTACAAGGTGAGAATTAATTAATCAATTAATTAAATTAAAAGAACAATAAACATCCTTTTATTTACAATTTGGTGTCCCATCACGCAGGACATACATCATTAAAAATAAACAAAAATTAATTATACATATTGTAACGAAACAAAATGTTACAAAAATAATAGTAAATAATAGTGGAATCCGATCCAGAGAGGAAACAAGAAATAATAATTGATAGCAAATTAAAGGAAACCTAGTTGGTTTGACTTATTTAATATTATCAAGAAACCCAGTAGAATAGGGCAGTAAACAAATCAAAATTAAATAAATAAACATAGTAGGCCTAAATAATCAAATTACCCTGAAACACAACTAAACCCAATAAAGAGTACCTACCCATATAAATAAAATTGTATTAATTAAAATTGTATATGCCTATAATAAGGATAGAAAAGGGACACAAACCTTTACAGTGATGAGTGTTATAATAAGAAATAGCGACACAGACTACCGTTAAACAGTGTTAATTATTTTTTATGGAAAGTGTTTTATTGTTAGACAGAATTTTAGTTTATCATACAGACAATAGTTTAGCAGTATAAATAAACTAAAACTGTCAAAAACAATTATTATTATTAAGAGTTTTGTTGTATGTTATAAGATTTTATGTCACCAGTTAATTTATGTAAATATATTTATCTCAGGTAGCCAAGGTAGAAATTACAATCAACCATAACAAATTGTTCCACCACATATCATAGAAATTCAAATTAATAAGGTTTTACAGTTATAAACTGAGGCATGTTTAGTATCAAATTGTTTATAATTATCTAATTAATCATCATATAAACATTGCATGTATCATTAGAATATAATAATAAAATTATTTATTCAAGGTAATTTATAAAATGTAAAGTAAGTAAGGGGTATTGATCATATAACACTTAACCTGTACATAAATGGCCAATCAAAATTTAAGAAGTTTGTATGAGTTCGGTGACTAAAAAAGAAGAAATAACACTTAATTGTCAATTGTGATGGAGAACAGTTTAATAGTGCGTGTTGAGATGATGTTATTAAAATAAAAAATATAAAATTGCTAACTCGTTTGTGAAAGAAGATCTGAATGACCACTATCGAAGATAAATAATTCCTCCACTACAATCATTTCATGAACCAGTAATACACACAATCAAGAAATTATCCAGAATAAACCAGAAAACGTTCAGCAATATCGCCTAGATGTGTAAAGTATAATTTGACAATATTTTTATCCAACAAGGAACAACCACTAGACAATATACCAATTTACACTAACACTAATCACTAGTAAACATTTCAAAGTGAAAACAAATTCCATATCTGAACGAAACAGTGATTACAAGGAAAACATTTATTTGTACACATTCTAATAAACTCCATTATTCTGTGAGACGGACAACGGCAGCCATGATGTTGACGTCACTCTAACTTACAGGCCTTTTACGAAGCATTGAATCTCGTCAAACTTTGTATGTTATTTAATATATAATTTTGTAATTTTTTAGATTATAAGTAATAGATTGTTTGTAAAGGTATTCTATATTATTAATTATCATGTAAAGGAACTTTTCGTAGCAGCCACAAGAATTCCCACGAAATATATTAACATTATTTAATTATTAAATCCTGAGATAAATATCGATTGTGACAACTGTATGTATCGAATGGAATTTTCCAATAATTTGAACTTATATTACAGAGATTAAACCATTATGTTAATAAATCATATCCATGCGTTATTATTTCAGGAACATAATATATTATCAGCACTTATTTTATAATTAACAAGGATAAGAAGACTTCGGGGAGCCATTGGAAGTACGCAAACTGCAAAACCAAGATTAACCTCAAATAATAGGTTAAAGCCTAATATCGAAGTTGACTTGAGAATTGTTTGGGATGACTCGACCGCTATTTTTTGAATTGATTTTGGAGTTCTAACTACTGAACTGGAATAATTATAATTCTGATTCCGAAACCAAGGCAGAATAATTCAATTCTTTTACTTATATATTTAAATCACATTCGAAAACACACAACATAAATATTCCACGATCAACTGATACACTATTTACAACTATTTAGTACGAATTAACATATACAAGGAATAACACGGGCAAATTATTATACCATTAAGATACTACGGGTACACGAGTCGTATTATAATATTAATCGTAACTAATAAAATTTAGTTACACATTAATTGTAATATAAAGGAAAACCTTTATATTTGGTGCCCTATATGCACGGCTTGACAAATAAAAAATTAGTATAATTGTTAAGCGGGCAGAGAACAGACAGTGTGCATGTTAATTTATAAGGTGTTTAGAAATAAGTTACAGTAGAATAATATCAGACCCAAAGTAAATCTGAATGATTACGCGTCTACGGGCAAAAATGGCTACAAACGAGAATTCGAAAAGCCAAGAATTCGATACTAACAACCAGCTGGGGGTCCAAGGATTAGAAGATAACACCGTGGACAGTAACGAAAGTAACAAGACCGCCGAGGGACATACTCGAAATCGGGCGAGGGACCATCCGACGGTGACGGTAGCGAGATGAACTTCGCTATGTTAATAGAGCTCATCAAAAAGCAAGGTGAAGAAACAAGAAAAATTATTGAACGGCAAAGCGAAGAAACGCAGAAACAGAACGAACAACAGAAACAGGAAATAATAAGAAAGAATGAAGAACAAATTGGCAATTTAAAGGAAGAAGTAAAAATGACTGAGGAACGACTTAACAAAAGGTTGGAAGAAAATATTGCAATAATAAGTGAAAATTTGCAAGCCCAGATCAATCAGGTAAATATTGAATTGCAAGAAAAAACCAAGAAGTGGGAAGGAAAACTTGGAGAGTTGCAGAAGAAGACTGAAAGTGGGATGAAAGAAATCAATAAAGAATTAAAGAAACAGAATAAAGAAAATAAAGAGTTACGCGAAAAGGACCGCCGAGAATGGGAAGAAGCAATCAATAAGACCCAGGATCTGAACAAAAAACAAATCGAAGGTGTCGAACTTCAGGTAGGGAGTCTGAAGGACGCTCACATCAACACCGAGGAGAAATTAAATGGAGTTTCAGTAGAGAAGGGTAGAAGGCTGGATGAGATGGCTAGTAACCTGTCAACAATACGGGAAAATCAGCAAAGAGTTCAGCGGAGGCTGGAAGAAATGGAACAACGACCGGCCGTCGCCATAAATGGGAATCACGGCAATAAAGAAATCACATTTGATGGTGAAGATAGCTTCCCTATGGAATTCCTAAAAGAACTCAAGGAGCTACAAGAGGCGTACTACCCAACGGAAAACACGAGGTGGATCAGCAGACATTTAACTGGAGAAGCAGCCATATGGTGGCGCATCGTAAGAAGTCAAATAAACACATTCCACGAATTTGAAGAAAGATTTGTAGAGAAGTACTGGGGAGCGACACAACAGGTACGGATTCGTGACCAGCTTGAATACGGCCGATACAACCCTCACGGAACTCTCAGCACGATGGAAAGGTTTGTGTTACAGTGTCGGCAGTAGGTACCAATCATGTCAGATCAGCACCTGATTAAGAAATTAGCGTGGCACTACAATAGAGAAATACAGATAGCCGTCGTAACAAGAGGAATAACCACGATTAATAATTTTGAAATTCTATTACGAGAATACATGAATGTATCAAGTCGCGCACATAATGACGCACAAAAGACAGAAGAACGTGGACCCAAAAAGGTCAACGAACACAACTTACCCATGCAACAAAAGCAATGGAAAGATGAACAAAGGTGAGGGTGGCGAAAAGATTATGTAACGAAGCCGAAGGCAGAAAGCGGGCAGCCAGCAATAAATTCGTTAGTTGTTGACAGTCAGGCTTCAGGTAGCAGTAAAAGCAATGGGTGAGGAAACACGAAAATACACAGTAATTGACAACTAAGTGGGTCAATGCTCCCCTCTGTTTACCAACAAACCGAGTGGTCTAACGGAATCGACACCAAAGTAAATATTTTGTTTCCAGACTTACGTCACGAACTCTTGGCAGAACCGGAACAGAACATTAACATATCGTTTGTAAAAACTCCCGAGTTAAGTATTCGAATTAATAAAATAAATTTATTCGCCTTAATTGATACGGGCAGTGCCATTAATGCCCTATCGGAAGAATGGTACAACAATAATAAAGATAAAATCGGCCATCACGAAATACTTAGCGTGAATAACACTACGATAATTAGCGCCATGGGTAAACGGTCTAAGCACGTTAGAAAACAGATATTTTGTGAAATCCACGTCAATAATAATATTAAATATGATTGTGTGTTCTTAATAGTCCCAGGACTTGCGCGAGAGTGTATCCTCGGAATGCAATTCTTGAAACAAACGCATAGTAAAATAGATATCGAAAGAAACAACATACAAATGAAGACCGATGTAAATACTTTCGATATTGAAGAATCTTACGAATTACCGTTGATGGAAATCAAGGAAGAGGTTGACGACATTGACGGGAAAATTAATAAAAAAATTAAGGAAATGGAAGACGCAGACGCCACAATGGGACGGCAGCTGGAACAATTGTTATACAGGTACCAAGATGTATTTGATGAGAGGCCAGGACGCATCCGTGGATATGAACACCGCTTCACAGTATCCGATAAAACACCATATCTGCAGAGAGGCTGGCCCGTGCCAATAAAATATCACCAAGCTGTTCAAACAGAGATTAAAAGAATGATAAATTACGGGATTATTGAACGTACACAAAGCGCTTATATTAACCCCCTAGTGACTGTCATTAAGCGAGATGGAAGGGTTCGGTTATGTTTGGATGCGCTGAAGATAAACAGCGTGACTACGCCTGACTACGAGGGACCACCCCCAATCAACGAGATCTTGGCCAGATGTAGCAACATCCGCGTAATGTCGACCATCGACCTGACCAGCAGCTTTTGGCAGATACCATTGGCAGAGTCATGTCGAGACTACACCGTATTCCTACATGAAGGCAAGTGTTATAGGTTTTGTGTGACACCGTTTGGACTCAGCACAAGTCTTGCCAGTTTAGCAGGTGGTTTAGATCACGTCCTAAGGGAAGATGTGAAGAAAAATATCATTGTTTACGTGGATGATATTTTATGCTTCTCCAAAAATGAACATGACCACATTAAACACTTAACAGATCTGTTAGAGAACTTGAAACCGGCAAATATGACAATAAACCTAGAGAAATCACAGTTCTTTAGGAAACAAATTCAATACCTGGGATACTGCCTCACCACTAGTGGAATAAAAACTACACCGGAGAAGGTTGCAGCTATACAAAACTTTCTGTCGCCCAAAAATACGAAACAACTTAAAGATTTTTTAGGCCTCACAAACTTTTATAATAAATTTACCTCCAAGTATGCAGTGTACACCCAACAGCTGTTGAAACTACTTCAAAAGGGTCAAAAATTCAAATGGGACTCAATTATGGAAGAGCACTTTAAAAGGGTGAAAACCTTATTTATAGATACCGTTATGTTGAAGTTTCCCATAACAGGAAGACGTTTTTACTTGCAGTGTGACTCCAGCAACTATGCGTATGGTGGTCAATTATACCAGATCGACAACAATGGAGAGGTTGCTGTAGTAGCATTTACAAGTAAGACATTCAAAAATGCAGAAAGGAATTATTTTGCCACTGAACGGGAACTCCTCGCAATAGTCCAGTGTTTACAAAAATTCAGGATTTACATTCTAGGGCAGCCGTTAACCATCATAACAGACAACAAAGCTTTAACATCCTTACAGAAGTGCCACCTAAACAATACACGAATCACAAGATGGATCTTGAGTATCCAAGAATATAACTTCGAAATACGACATTGTAAGGGCAAGGAGAACGTGGTTGCGGATACCCTCAGTTGATACCCAGAGGACCATAAAGGGGATGACGCACTGGAGGAAAGGTAAGAATATTATATTAACAGTATTGAAGTTAAATTAACTAAACTTGTTGCAGAAAAATTACGTAACATAGGGCGAATCCAAAGTATGAATGAAAAGGTGGCGACATTAATAAATAAGCTCCATGAAGGAACCGATGACCACACAAATAAGTACTACAAAATCATTAATAATAAATTGTATCGTAAAGTTAAGGAAAATTGGAAACTGAATATTCCCAAGGAAGTCCAAACTGAATTAATAAAAGAAATCCATCAAATTTATGGACACACGGGCACAAAGAAAACGATGCAACAACTGAAGGAGTGTTTTACTATGGACCCGATGTGTAAAACAGTTAGTCAGATAATAAAATCCTGTGACGTCTGTCAAAAATGTAAAGACGGCAGAAATAGGACCATAACAGGGGAGACGCGACCAATTGTACCACAACACAGGGGAGAGTTGGTCAGCCTTGATTATTATGGGCCACTCCCTACGTCCAGTGGTGGTGTTAAGTACCTGTTAGTCATAGGTGACAACTTTACTAAATTTGTGGAGTTGTACGCACTACGGCGAGCCACGACAAATGTCACCTTAAAAAGGATCCAACAATATATTAAGGATCACGGCAAGCCAATCAACATTCTGATGGATAACGGAACCCAGTTCACTTCAAAAAAATGGACACGTGGTTTAGAAGAATTGGGAATAAAGCCAAGATTCACTGCGATTAGAAACCCGTGTACGAATATTGCGCAGCGTTGGAACCGGCAGCTGGGGAATCTGTTCAGAGTGTTTGTGCGAGAAAACACACTAAGTGGGCATCTTGTATTAAAATCATAAAAACCTGCCTGAATGAGACATACCAGGAAACAATAAGGATGACACCATATGAAGCCCGGTTCGGAAAGAAGCCGACCAGAGATTGGGAGAAATATGTGGATGCATCTGTGGTTCCGAACGAAAAGGTAGATCTCAGCAGGATCCAACTATGTATTAAAATGAAAGGAAGTAAGCAGGCTGACAGGATTAATAAATCCAAAAGTATAACGAAGTTCAAGGTCGGAAATCAAGTGTTGCAAGAGGATGGAAAGAAGGTAGCCCGAGGAGTATTTAATACAAGACAATTGAAACTTTATCATTCAGATTGCTTAGGGGAATGATCAATTGCCTGGTATACAAAAAGAAATGTTATAAGAAGAATTATGTAAATGTATATAGTCAACTACTAAAGTATGAACTATCAGTATAAATGAATCTATCTTATGTCATAATAAATTAGTAAGATAGTAGTTGGTAGTAATAAGGAAATTCTGTGTGCTATTATAAAGTAAATAGCAATAAATTGCTAACTTATTGTATATTGATATGATAGTGTAACAACTTGAATGATTATTATTATTAATTTTGTAATTGTGTCTATTTTATTGCTCAATATTAACAAAAGTATATGTACATGAAGCAAATTTAACTCAAAGATATAATATGAAAACGGAACAAATTTAAGTAGAAAATTGTTGTGAAGCAAATTCGATATTCATGTATAGCTTTAAGAATGTATAAAGACTTTGTAAATTGGACAAGTAAGTAAAATATGTGTGTAGTAAATAACACTGAGTTAATATCATAATATAACTTATATTATTATCTTTGGACAAATAGCTAGAGACACAGAAGTTAATCGTGATTCTAATTTGTAAGTATTGTTATATTTGTAATGAGCATAAAATTTAATTTTTTTTCGTATTTGTGTGAAATATTGGTTAAATTTAAATAATATGTAGCGGCAATAAATTCATAGATAAGATAGCTATTAAATGTAAAATAATTAAGCTCATAAATGTTTAATTAGGTAAAGATTTATGTAAAAATGGATTCATAAAAGGGGGATATCAGCAATAAATTCAATATAGGGACCAAAAAACCACCAACAGTAAGGTACCACCAGACAGTAGGTCAACCCAGAAGATGACACTTCTGATACACTATATTCATGGAAAGATGGGCACAGAAGAATACCAGAGAGAACGGGCGTGAATTTGGCTCCATTTGATCCGGAAGATTGATCAATCGACCCAAATTGGGGACAATTATAACGATAAAATGTCTAAATAATAATTTTTTTTGTAAGTGGACGGTGTAACGAGTGTTGCTGACAGATATGCGATGGCTTGTAACATGTGTTGTCCAAGACAAGGGAAGGCAGGGTTTAGGCGAACAATGCCTCTGTCGCAGCTGATGTACTGTGAAGCGAATTGCGGGTGACGCGCAACGGCCCAAGAGAGACAAAGGCGAAATATATCGCTAAGAAGAGACAATAGATCGTTGACAAGGCGACATAGCGACGCTATCCCAAAGACAATTAGCCACATGCGTTGAGCTGCACACCAAACGCAGTGTTACATCGCAACAATAGAAAGGAAAAGCCTGACTTGAGTAGACAATACGCTTGCACTATGAACGAACGACGGGACGTCCAGCTTTACCAGAAGGGTACGCGACGAAGAAAGGCTTGGAGAGCAAGATATAGCAGCTGTCTGGAATACTCGGAATTGACCACACTCGTCGTGGGAACGACTAGGAGAAACTAGTTGACAATATGAGCAATTGGTCACGGGTAAGAAGCAGGACACATGGTGAACAAAAGGAGCAGATGAAAGGACCACACAACAATTAAAAGCACTTTATCTATAAAGGACAAAGACGCCAAAATACGAGGGTGATAGACAGCCGTAAAATTGGTCACCCGACTCAAATGATGGGTGGAGCCAATCAGGAACTTGTAAGGGTAGGGAATAAGAAAGCCTATCAGAGTCGAGAGTTGAGGAGAATGTCTCTACAAGAAGTGGTTACCAAGGAAACGAACTGGAGGAACGAATAAGAAACGAAGGGAGATGAGAATCTAGAGTGTTAAGGCGGAGTTTCCACCAGAAAACAAGCGAAAACCAATAGAAGCGCAGAGGTTGAGAAATTAAGTGGGAATTAGAGAAAAAAGTGGGATTTTGGGGTATAAACTAGAGTGTTGACCGCGAGCGGGGTTCTGAAGTCTGGAGTTTGATCTGATACCGGAGAGTATGAACGACGGAGTTGTGTACCGGAAGCCTTATATATAATATCTAATAGCCGGAGTCGAGAGTCAGATATCAAGAGTCGTATAAGTTAGATATCGGAACTGACGGGAGTGCGGATGTTGTAACGGAAAAAAGTCTTGTATCGGTTGAAGAATCGGTGTGAGTACGAACAGTCGAGAATCAGAAGCCAGTAATGGAACTTAGAGTTTGTTAAAAGACATGACAAAATATAATTAAAATCGACTAAGTTGGTCGCCTTGAGTAATATTATTATCAAGGACGTTAAAGGGAACAGAAGTGCGGTAAAATGAGTAAGAGATAGACAACAATTATAAACACCATTAAATATAAACAAATGTCGGGTTAACAAAGTAAATCCACGAAAAACAGTGTGAATCAAATCACAAAACATACAGCACGTAGTAATGACACTTGAGTAGAACATTTCAGTAAAATTTAGAATTATTAAATATCATGTACAAAATTCGAATGTCAAATCAGCAGAACTAAACTAAAAATTACATACATTTGTGTCGGAGTGCGAGAAAATAAGTGATAAGTGCGTCAGTGCATGCTATGAGGATATAATGCCAGCCGCAAGGATTTCCATAACCTGGAGAGACAAGGAACAGGATGACAGCACAGAGGACTTTTCGCCATAGAATGGATTAACGTACACCAAGTAAATTTTATATTCATGCACTAATTAAGTATAACACTGTCTGTTCATCTGAAAGTACCCATACGTAATAATATTTAGAGAAAGTAATAACAAGTAGCTAGTCAGGCAAATTCATAAGATAATTATTACAGTTGATGGTAATCGATATCAAAGTTTATGAATCCATTTATTAAGAATTGGTTAATATAGAATAAAATCTGTAATAATGATGATTAAAATCTAATAGAATAAAATGTATAATAATGATGGTAAAAATCTAATAAGCATCTAGATAAAGAGTATAAGAAAGTTAGCAAGGGTTAACACAATAATAAATGATAGATTGATGTAGTCAGTAAGAAATCAAGATATATGTTGTATTTCTTTTCAGGGGAATAAGTAAGTCATGTAAATGCTATTAATTGTCATAAGGAAGTGACATCAATGTTGTTAAGTATAATAAATTAAGTTAACCTTGCAAAGCCTTGTGTATGTTGTCAATCATTTGAAGCACCTAAAGATAAAATTTAGTATGTAACATCAAAAACTTTAATAATAATATTTGACGCCGACACAATTGGCGCACACACTATAATTGGTCAATTTGGCACCACTACAAGGTGAGAATTAATTAATCAATTAATTAAATTAAAAGAACAATAAACATCCTTTTATTTACAATTTGGTGTCCCATCACGCAGGACATACATCATTAAAAATAAACAAAAATTAATTATACATATTGTAACGAAACAAAATGTTCCAAAAATAATAGTAAATAATAGTGGAATCCGATCCAGAGAGGAAACAAGAAATAATAATTGATAGCAAATTAAAGGAAACCTAGTTGGTTTGTCTTATTTAATATTATCAAGAAACCCAGTAGAATAGGGCAGTAAACAAATCAAAATTAAATAAATAAACATAGTAGGCCTAAATAATCAAATTACCCTGAAACACAACTAAACCCAATAAAGAGTACTTACCCATATAAATAAAATTGTATTAATTAAAATTGTATATGCCTATAATAAGGATAGAAAAGGGACACAAACCTTTACAGTGATGAGTGTTATAATAAGAAATAGCGACACAGACTACCGTTAAACAGTGTTAATTATTTTTTATGGAAAATGTTTTATTGTTAGACAGAATTTTAGTTTATCATACAGACAATAGTTTAGCAGTATAAATAAACTAAAACTGTCAAAACAATTATTATTATTAAGAGTTTTGTTGTATGTTATAAGATTTTATGTCACCAGTTAATTTATGTAAATATATTTATCTCAGGTAGTCAAGGTAGAAATTACAATCAACCATAACAAATTGTTCCACCACATATCATAGAAATTCAAATTAATAAGGTTTTACAGTTATAAACTGAGGCATGTTTAGCATCAAATTGTTTATAATTATCTAATTAATCATCATATAAACATTGCATGTATCATTAGAATATAATAATAAAATTATTTATTCAAGGTAATTTATAAAATGTAAAGTAAGTAAGGGGTATTGATCATATAACACTTAACCTGTACATAAATGGCCAATCAAAATTTAAGAAGTTTGTATGAGTTCGGTGACTAAAAAAGAAGAAATAACACTTAATTGTCAATTGTGATGGAGAACAGTTTAATAGTGCGTGTCGAGATGTTATTAAAATAAAAAATATAAAATTGCTAACTCGTTTGTGAAAGAAGATCTGAATGACCACTATCGAAGGTAAATAATTCCTCCACTACAATCATTTCATGAACCAGTAATACACACAATCAAGAAATTATCCAGAATAAACCAGAAAACGTTCAGCAATATCGCCTAGATGTGTAAAGTATAATTTGACAATATTTTTATCCAACAAGGAACAACCACTAGACAATATACCAATTTACACTAACACTAATCACTAGTAAACATTTTAAAGTGAAAACAAATTCCATATCTGAACGAAACAGTGATTACAAGGAAAACATTTATTTGTACACATTCTAATAAACTTCATTATTCTGTGAGACGGACAACGGCAGCCATGATGTTGACGTCACTCTACCTTACAGGCCTTTTACGAAGCATTGAATCTCGTCAAACTTTGTATGTTATTTAATATATAATTTTTGTAACTTTTTAGATTATAAGTAATAGATTGTTTGTAAAGGTACTCTATATTATTAATTATCATGTAAAGGAACTTTTCGTAGCAGCCACAAGAATTCCCACGAAATATATTAACATTATTTAATTATTAAATCCTGAGATAAATATCGATTGTGACAACCGTACGTATCGAATGGAATTTTCCAATAATTTGAACTTATATTACAGAGATTAAACCATTATGTTAATAAATCATACCCATGCGTTATTATTTCAGGAACATTATATATTATCAGCATTTATTTTATAATTAACAAGGATAAGAAGACTTCGGGGAGCCATTGGAAGTACGCAAACTGCAAAACCAAGATTAACCTCAAATAATAGGTTAAAGCCTAATATCGAAGTTGACTTGAGAATTGTTTGGGATGACTCGACCGCTATTTTTTGAATTGATTTTGGAGTTCTAACTACTGAACTGGAATAATTATAATTCTGATTCCGAAACCAAGGCAGAATAATTCAATTCTTTTACTTATATATTTAAATCACATTCGAAAACACACAACATAAATATTCCACGATCAACTGATACACTATTTACAACTATTTAGTACGAATTAACATATACAAGGAATAACACGGGCAAATTATTATACCATTAAGATACTACGGGTACATGAGTCGTATTATAATATTAATCGTAACTAATAAAATTTAGTTACACATTAATTGTAATATAAAGGAAAACCTTTATATTTGGCGCCCTATACGCACGGCTTGACAAATAAATAATCAATATAATTGTTAAGCGGGCAGAGAACAGACAGTGTGCATGTTAATTTATAAGGTGTTTAGAAATAAGATACAGTAGAATAATATCAGACCCAAAATAAATCTGAATGATTACGCGTCTACGGGCAAAAATGGCTACAAACGAGAATTCGAAAAGCCATGAATTCGATACAAACAACCAGCTGGGGGTCCAAGGATTAGAAGATAACACCGAGGACAGTAACGAAAGTAACAAGACCGCCGAGGGTATTAATCAAAATCGGGCGAGGGACCATCCGACGGTGACGGTAGCGAGATGAACTTCGCTATGTTAATAGAGCTCATCAAAAAGCAAGGTGAAGAAACAAGAGAAGAAACAAGAAAAATTATTGAATGGCAAAGCGAAGAAACAGAACGAACAACAGAAACAGGAAATAATAAGAAAGAATGAAGAACAAATTGGCAATTTAAAGGAAGAAGTAAAAAGGACTGAGGAATGACTTAACGAAAGGTTAGAAGAAAATATTGCAATAATAAGTGAAAATTTGCAAGGCCAGATCAATCAGGTAAATATTGAATTGCAAGAAAAAACCAAGAAGTGGGAAGGAAAACTTGGAGAGTTGCAGAAGAAGACTGAAAGTGGGATGAAAGAAATCAATAAAGAATTAAAGAAACAGAATAAAGAAAATAAAGAGTTACGCGAAAAGGACCGCCGAGAATGGGAAGAAGCAATCAATAAGACCCAGGATCTGAACAAAAAACAAATCGAAGGTGTCGAACTTCAGGTAGGGAGTCTGAAGGACGCTCACATCAACACCGAGGAGAAATTAAATGGAGTTTCAGTAGAGAAGGGTAGAAGGCTGGATGAGATGGCTAGTAACCTGTCAACAATACGGGAAAATCAGCAAAGAGTTCAGCGGAGGCTGGAAGAAATGGAACAACGACCGGCCGTCGCCATAAATGGGAATCACGGCAATAAAGAAATCACATTTGATGGTGATGATAGCTTCCCTATGGAATTCCTAAAAGAACTCAAGGAGCTACAAGAGGCGTACTACCCAACGGAAAACACGAGGTGGATTAGCAGACATTTAACTGGAGAAGCAGCCATATGGTGGCGCATCATAAGAAGCCAAAAACACATGTTCCACGAATTTGAAGAAAGATTTGTAGAGAAGTACTGGGGAGCGACACAACAGGAACGGATTCGTGACCAGCTTGAATACAGCCGATATAACCCTCACGGAACTCTCAGCATGATGGAGAGGTTTGTGTTACAGTGTCGGCAGTTGATACCAATCATGTCAGATCAGCATCTGATTAAGAAAATAGCGTGGCACTACAATAGAGAAATACAGGTAGCCGTCGTAACAAGAGGAATAACCACGATTAATAATTTTGAAATTCTATTACGAGAATACATGAATGTATCAAGTCGCGCACATAATGACGCGCAAAAGACAGAAGAACGTGGACCCAGAAAGGTCAACGAACACAACTTTCCCAAGCAACAAAGGCAATGGAACGATGAACAAAGGCGAGGGTGGCGAAAAGATTATGTAACGAAGCCGAAGGCAGAAAGCGGGCAGCCAGCAATAAATTCGTTAGTTGTTGACAGTCAGGCGTCAGGTAGCAGTAAAAGCAATGGGTGAGGAAACACGAAAATACACAGTAATTGACAACTAAGTGGGTCAATGCTCCCCTCTGTTTACCAACAAACCGAGTGGTCTAACGGAATCGACACCAAAGTAAATATTTTGTTTCCAGACTTACGTCACGAACTCTTGGCAGAACCGGAACAGAACATTAACATATCGTTTGTAAAAACTCCCGAGTTAAGTATTCGAATTAATAAAATAAATTTATTCGCCTTAATTGATACGGGCAGTGCCATTAATGCCCTATCGGAAGAATGGTACAACAATAATAAAGATAAAATCGGCCATCACGAAATACTTAGCGTGAATAACACTACGATAATTAGCGCCATGGGTAAACGGTCTAAGCACGTTAGAAAACAGATATTTTGTGAAATCCACGTCAATAATAATATTAAATATGATTGTGTGTTCTTAATAGTCCCAGGACTTGCGCGAGAGTGTATCCTCGGAATGCAATTCTTGAAACAAACGCATAGTAAAATAGATATCGAAAGAAACAACATACAAATGAAGACCGATGTAAACACTTTCGATATTGAAGAATCTTACGAATTACCGTTGATGGAAATCAAGGAAGAGGTTGACGACATTGACGGGAAAATTAATAAAAAAATTAAGGAAATTGAAGACGCAGACGCCACAATGGGACGGCAGCTGGAACAATTGTTATACAGGTACCAAGATGTATTTGATGAGAGGCCAGGACGCATCCGTGGATATGAACACCGCTTCACAGTATCCGATAAAACACCGTATCTGCAGAGAGGCTGGCCCATGCCAATAAAATATCACCAAGCCGTTCAAACAGAGATTAAAAGAATGATAATTACGGGATTATTGAACGTACACAAAGCGCTTATATTAACCCCCTAGTGACTGTCATTAAGCGAGATGGAAGGGTTCGGTTATGTTTGGATGCGCTGAAGATAAACAGCGTGACTACGCCTGACTACGAGGGACCACCCCCAATCAACGAGATCTTGGCCAGGTGTAGCAACATCCGCGTAATGTCGACCATCGACCTGACCAGCAGCTTTTGGCAGATACCATTGGCAGAGTCATGTCGAGACTACACCGTATTCCTACATGAAGGCAAGTGTTATAGGTTTTGTGTGACACCGTTTGGATTCAGCACAAGTCTTGCCAGTTTAGCACGTGGTTTAGATCACGTCCTAAGGGAAGATGTGAAGACAAATATCATTGTTTACGTGGATGATATTTTATGCTTCTCCGAAAATGAACATGACCACATTAAACACTTAGCAGATCTGTTAGAGAACTTGAAACCGGCAAATATGACAATAAACCTAGAGAAATCACAGTTCTTTAGGAAACAAATTCAATACCTGGGATACTGCCTCACCACTAGTGGAATAAAAACTACACCGGATAAGGTTGCAGCTATACAAAACTTTCCGTCGCCCAAAAATACGAAACAACTTAAAGGTTTTTTAGGTCTCACAAACTTTTATAATAAATTTACCTCCAAGTATGCAGTGTACACCCAACCGCTGTTGAAACTACTTCAGAAGGGTCAAAAATTCAAATGGGACTCAATTATGGAAGAGCACTTTAAAAGGGTGAAAACCTTATTTATAGATACCGTTATGTTGAAGTTTCCCATAACAGGAAGACGTTTTTACTTGCAGTGTGACGCCAGCAACTATGCGTATGGTGGTCAATTATACCAGATCGACAACAACGGAGAGGTTGCTGTAGTAGCATTTACAAGTAAGACATTCAAAAATGCAGAAAGGAATTATTTTGCCACTGAACGGGAACTCCTCGCAATAGTCCAGTGTTTACAAAAATTCAGGATTTACATTCTAGGGCAGCCGTTAACCATCAGAACAGACAACAAAGTTTTAACATTCTTACAGAAGTGCCACCTAAACAATACACGAATCACAAGATGGATCTTGAGTATCCAAGAATATAACTTCGAAATACGACATTGTAAGGGCAAGGAGAACGTGGTTGCGGATACCCTCAGTTGATACCCAGAGGACCATAAAGGGGATGACACACTGGAGGAAAGGTAAGAATATTATATTAACAGTATTGAAGTTAAATTAACTAAACTTGTTGCAGAAAAATTACGTAACATAGGGCGAATCCAAAGTATGAATGAAAAGGTGGCGACATTAATAAATAAGCTCCATGAAGGAACCGATGACCACACAAATAAGTACTACAAAATAATTAATAATAAATTGTATCATAAAGTTAAGGAAAATTGGAAACTGTATATTCCCAAGGAAGTCCAAACTGAATTAATTAAAGAAATCCATCAAATTTATGGACACACGGGTACAAAGAAAACGATGCAACTACTGAAGGAGTGTTTTACTATGGACGCGATGTGTAAAACAGTTAGTCAGATAATAAAATCCTGTGACGTCTGTCAAAAATGTAAAGACGGCGGAAATAGGACCATAACAGGGGAGACGCGACCAATTGTACCACAACACAGGGGAGAGTTGGTCAGCCTTGATTATTATGGGCCACTCCCTACGTCCAGTGGTGGTGTTAAGTACCTGTTAGTCATAGGTGACAACTTTACTAAATTTGTGGAGTTGTACGCACTACGGCGAGCCACGACAAATGTCACCTTAAAAAGGATCCAACAATATATTAAGGATCACGGCAAGCCAATCAACATTCTGATGGATAACGGAACCCAGTTCACTTCAAAAAAATGGACACGTGGTTTAGAAGAATTGGGAATAAAGCCAAGATTCACTGCGATTAGAAACCCGTGTACGAATATTGCGGAGCGTTGGAACCGGCAGCTGGGGAATCTGTTCAGAGCGTTTGTGCGAGAAAACACACTAAGTGGGCATCTTGTATTAAAATCATAAAAACCTGCCTGAATGAGACATACCAGGAAACAATAAGGATGACACCATATGAAGCCCGGTTCGGAAAGAAGCCGACCAGAGATTGGGAGAAATATGTGGATGCATCTGTGGTTCCGAACGAAAAGGTAGATCTCAGCAGGATCCAACTATGTATTAAAATGAAAGGAAGTAAGCAGGCTGACAGGATTAATAAATCCAAAAGTATAACGAAGTTCAAGGTCGGAAATCAAGTGTTGCAAGAGGACGGAAAGAAGGTAGCCCGAGGAGTATTTAATACAAGACAATTGAAACTTTATCATTCAGATTGCTTAGGGGAATGATCAATTGCCTGGTATACAAAAAGAAATGTTAGAAGAAGAATCATGTTAAATTTAAATAATATGTAGCGGCAATAAATTCATAGATAAGATAGCTATTAAATGTAAAATAATTAAGCTCATAAATGTTTAATTAGGTAAAGATTTATGTAAAAATGGATTCATAAAAGGGGGATATCAGCAATAAATTCAATATAGGGACCAAAAAACCACCAACAGTAAGGTACCACCAGACAGTAGGTCAACCCAGAAGATGACACTTCTGATACACTATATTCATGGAAAGATGGGCACAGAAGAATACCAGAGAGAACGGGCGTGAATTTGGCTCCATTTGATCCGGAAGATTGATCAATCGACCCAAATTGGGGACAATTATAACGATAAAATGTCTAAATAATAATTTTTTTTGTAAGTGGACGGTGTAACGAGGGTTGCTGACAGATATATGATGGCTTGTAACATGTGTTGTCCAAGACAAGGGAAGGCAGGGTTTAGGCGAGCAATGCCTCTGTCGCAGCTGATGTACTGTGAAGCGAATTGCGGGTAACGCGCAACGGCCCAAGAGAGACAAAGGCGAAATATATCGCTAAGAAGAGACAATAGATCGTTGTCAAGGCGACATAGCGACGCTATCCCAAAGACAATTAGCCACATGCGTTGAGCTGCACACCAAACGCAGTGTTACATCGCAACAATAGAAAAGAAAAGCCTGACTTGAGTAGACAATACGCTTGCACTATGAACGAACGACGGGACGTCCAGCTTTACCAGAAGGGTACGCGATGAAGAAAGGCTTGGAGAGCAAGATATAGCAGCTGTCTGGAATACTCGGAATTGACCACACTCGTCGTGGGAACGACTAGGAGAAACTAGTTGACAATACGAGCAATTGGTGACGGGTAAGAAGCAGGACACATGGTGAACAAAAGGAGCAGATGAAAGGACCACACAACAATTAAAAGCACTTTATCTATAAAGGACAAAGACACCAAAATACGAGGGTGATAGACAGCCATAAAAATGGTCATCCGACTCAAATGATGGGTGGAGCCAACCAGGAACTTGTAAGGGTAGGGAATAAGAAAGCCTATCAGAGTCGAGAGTTGAGGAGAATGTCTCTACAAGAAGTGGTTACCAAGGAAACGAACTGGAGGAACGAATAAGAAACGAAGGGAGATGAGAGTCTAGAGTGTTAAGGCAGAGTTTCCACCAGAAAACAAGCGAAAACCAATAGAAGCGCAGACGTTGAGAAATTAAGTGGGAATTAGAGAAAATAGTGGGATTTTGGGGTATAAACTAGAGTGTTGACCGCGAGCGGGGGTCTGAAGTCTGGAGTTTGATTCTGATACCGGAGAGTATGAACGACGGAGTTGTGTATCGGAAGCCTTATATATAATATCTAATAGCCGGAGTCGAGAGTCAGATATCAAGAGTCATATAAGTTAGATATCGGAACTGACGGGAGTGCGGATGTTGTAACGGAAAAAATCTTGTATCGGTTGAAAAATCGGTGTGAGTACGAACAGTCGAGAATCAGAAGCCGGTAATGGAACTTAGAGTTTGTTAAAAGACATGACAAAATATAATTAAAATTGACTAAGTTGGTCGCCTTGAGTAATATTATTATCAAGGATGTTAAACGGAATAGAAGTGCGGTAAAATGAGTAAGAGATAGACAAAAATTATAAACACCATTAAATATAAACACCGTTTCCATTTCTTCAGTCGCTGTTACTGGGGTCTCCTTTACAAATATGTTAGGAAAAGTACCAAAATACATGGGATTATAATAACTTACAGAGTGTCTTAACAAGATTATATTAATAATTTTACAATATTCAGTGTCTAGGTTATGTTGATTTAAGCATTTTTAAAGTCTAATACACTTTAAATGGTTGTATTACCCTATATTAATAGTTTTTACACTGAAAATAAGAATATTCGTTAATTATTTTCACAGTGAAGATTCAAAATAGTTTAAATCAAAAGTGTAAACAGTGTCTTTGCGAAGTGTAACTTAGGCCATGAAGGAAATTGCTTCAGTTTAGTTATTTATCAAAAATACTTCCCTTCCTGGATAGGTTGATTTTATTTCTTCATCTGTTCCTTGGTTTACTTCTTTTGAATAATGTTGTATTTCTTTCTTCTATTTATTTAGTTTAGTAATATAATTTAACTTTACTTTAGGTTCACTTGATAGGAAATTCACAATATGTTGGATTGGTCTCTCTTATTTTTATATCAACCTTTCTCGTTTAGCTCTAATAATGCACTCCTCTTTATTCAAATTATAACATCTCAGTTGCTACGGCCTATCTTAGCTTTCATTGGTGTCAATTATAACATTCTGTGTTACTATGGTTCTCTCTGAGCCTCAACATAAACAAACTTCTAATATTTTACCTTCCATTTTCTTTAATTTATTATAACTTTTTTATAAGGTCTTTGATCTTCAATTTATTAGTATCTTTGAGTTTCTGATGGAACACTGATTATTCTGATACCACTTTTGATTATCTTCCATTATATATTTCCTGATTTACCATTTTACACTTTGAATTATTTGTAACAAAATTATTTATTATTAGTTCTTCTAGTATTCTTCACTTTAGTAAAACTATTGGCTACAATTAGTAATAACATAATTCAACTGACATTGATTATTCTAATTTTAATATAAATTCTTTTTTCAAATCCCTCAACTATCTAGGCCTAACATGCCTAGTTTTACAAATCTCTATTATTATTGTTTTGGTACTCTTCTATTAACATTAACATTTGTATTATTAATATTACAACATATAATATTAATCAATATAGAAAAATTAATTACTAATAATTATTAGTAAACATATGACAATTCTTTTTAAACTTATGTATACAATCCAGTTTTTATAAACATAATAAAACACTGTAAGTAGTTCCCAACACATTGTCCTCCTTACTTACTAGCTTTAATAGTTTAAACCTAACTATTGGAACATTATTTAACATTAATCACATAATAGTTAAATAGATAATATTTAAAGAAATAGTTAAATAGGTAGTTCTTGGAACAAGCTACCTCATGTTTCTTGGTACTTTTCTAGGAATTATAAACATAATGTATTCATGTAATTACACATTAAGCTGATGGGTAAAATATCATGTAACATAGTACCCCCCCCCCAAGAAAACAGGTTATTTCAGTAATAAACTGAACTGATTACTTAAATAAACTGATTTATCTCACAAGTGCTTTTTTTCAGCTTGATTGTACACGCCCTTTACTAGTTTCTGGGATGGTTAATTCATAGGTTCCTTTTATCCCTGGTTATCCTATACGGTCTTGTATATAACAATAATAACTTTTTAGTTATTCCTTCTGCACAACTAAGTAAATGCCTGTTTTTTAGTAACACCTTTTCTCCCACATTATATTTTAAAATCTTGTTGTTATTCTTTTCTTCCTCATGGTTTCAGGTATTGGGTTTCGATGAATTTTCTTAAGTTGTGTTATTATATAATAATTTACAAATAACTTCTTTTTCTTGTTGGGCGAATCTACGAAAATATATTATTGTTTTCTTCATTTTCCTTGTATAGGTGGTTACCAATTGATTGTTCCTTACCTCTGGAGTTTCTCCTGTTACTGTTGATTCCTTAATTGGTGGGTTCTCAATTCCTCCCTAACTTTAAATGGCACGGTGAATGCATATCGGCTGTGAGCGGCATTATTCTGACCTATTCCTCACCCAACCATTCACCCCGTGCATGGTACAGTTCTTGTTGCCCCTGGGCAGCTCCCCTTTTATATGATTTATTTTCAGTTTTGGTAAATTCCTTCGCTTCTATTTAATTTCTTTCATATTTAATTGATTCATTTGCCACAATGTTATTAATCTCCTTTTTCAATACCCCTTTTTAGCAGTTACAACTATAGTTATTTTTATTCTATTTATTTACAGACATCAATTCTTCTTCTGCAAGTTCATTCCTTCATTTATTTGTTTTAAGTAATTATTCCCTTTACTCAATATTGTCCCCTTATTATCGTTCTTAACTGTTATATGCTCTTCCAAAACCTGTATTGGTGGGCTGTTTGTTTATGTTTTCTTATATCTTCATTTGACATTACAATTATCATTATTTTTCCTTCTCATTTCTCAAATAGTTTGCCTTGTCGGTAATCATAAAATCAATCCTTTTTCTCAATAGATTGTTTGGAATTAGTTTAACCATTTTCGGTATCTGCCACAATCCGGGTTGCTCTACCATTATGTTTTTCCCGTGGATTCTGTCGGTTAAACTCGTCTACAAATCTCGCTATGGGATTGCCCCATTGTGGATCACTCCCATACATTTCAATGTTGTCGTATGTGTATCGTCTTTCATCTTCATTGCTGGGACCAGGATCAGGTTCTTGGTTTTCACGACGGTTAACTTGTTTGTCCACCTTTCTTGATGCTGGTCATCGTGTCTCCTCGAATCCCTCTCCTCAGCCATTATATAGTTTACTCGGGCTTGATTGGGTCCCTGGTTGGTACTTGGTGGATTTCCAGAGGGTATGTCCCTATTTCTATCCCCACTTCTGGACCTCCGATATTCATTGTGATCATTGCATTGTCGCCTGTTGTCGTTGTTTCTCCCATCTCGTCTGTCATAATTTTGTTCATGGTTAAAGTCCTGACGTCTTCCTTGAAATAGCCTGTTAGTTGCGTTTCTATTATAACCATCTGTTCGCACATGGTTTACTGGCTGTCGATTGTCGTGTGGTTGATCCTTGTTCCTCTCATACCAATCGTCGGGTCTTCTTCGATAGTAATCTTCCCGCTCAAAACCTTCTAAGAGAGCCTCCATCTCTCCAATTGTTTTTATTTGACCACATCTACGAGCGTGTACAATATCTTCTCCGAAATGGTATGACAATTTAGCTATGAGACACTCTTCAGGGATTTTAGGTTCTAAATGTCAGGCTACCCAGACTTCACCCAAAAAATAGGCAGTTAATGTCTGACGTCTTCCAGCATCATATCTGCCAGTGCTCAAATTGTCCCTAACAATATTCTGTATGGACTCAGACCAATATTTTACTTTAAAAATTTGTTTGAATTCATTGTAATTGTTAACTTCATTCCTTACTGCCTTCCACCACTTATCAGTAATATTTTTAAAACTCCATCGAGAAGATTTTTGATCATTTGCCAACGAGTTTCTTTGTTCTATTCAAACATTCTTCTAGCCTCTCCAGAAATTCTAGAGGGTTCTGACGATATTCTCTAAAATTGATTACTTCTTTATTTTCTCCTACAAGTGTAGGTACATAGCTTACTAGTCTATGTTTTAGTACCTCTATTTCTTCCTTAGATTGATTATATCCTTCTTTTGTATTTCTTCTATTTTCTCCCTGTTGTCGGTCACTTGACTTTGTACCTGTACTACCTTGGTTTCAACCTGATTGTATCGTTCATCTACTTTATTCTGTATTATGTCAAATTGCTCTCGAGTATCTTTTTTTAATATTCTAATGCTTGTTTTATTATCATCGTCAACTTCAATAATTTTGTTTTCACCTCTTTGCGTAATTGAATTAAATTTTCTTCGGTTTTCTCAACCTTCTGGTTGGTTTCTGTAATTCTATTCATTATTTTTTCTCTATAGTCTTCTAACTGTTGTTTCAATTCCTCTTTATTCTTCTCACTCTCTTCCTTCAACAGTCCTTTTAACTCTTCGTTACTTTGCCTAATCTCCTCTTTCAACTGTTGTTGTAATGTTTCATTATTGCTTTCTATTTGTTTCTTTAATTCTTCAGTATTTTGTTGTAATAAGTCTTCATTATCTATTCTCATTAGCTTAAAATCTTCTTGGTTAAGATCCATTTTCTTGTTCAGTGTTTCGATATTCTTTTCATTATTTTTATCTATTTTCTCAATATCCTCTTTCATTTGTTTCAATGTTTCATTGGTTTTGTTATTCCCTTCCATTAGAATTCTCATCATCTCCTGCATGCTCATGTCTTCCTTTGTATGGGTTTACCTGGTTGGTCCCCTGGTGTATGCCTTAACACCGTTTCCATTTCTTCAGTCGCTGTTACTGGGGTCTCCTTTACAAATATGTTAGGAAAAGTACCAAAATACATGGGATTATAATAACTTACAGAGTGTCTTAACAAGATTATATTAATAATTTTACAATATTCAGTGTCTAGGTTATGTTGATTTAAGCGTTTTTAACGTCTAATACACTTTAAATGGTTGTATTACCCTATATTAATAGTTTTTACACTGAAAATAAGAATATTCGTTAATTATTTTCACAGTGAAGATTCAAAATAGTTTTAATCAAAAGTGTAAACAGTGTCTTTGCGAAGTGTAACTTAGGCCATGAAGGAAATTGCTTCAGTTTAGTTATTTATCAAAAATACTTCCCTTCCTGGATAGGTTGATTTTATTTCTTCATCTGTTCCTTGGTTTACTTCTTTTGAATAATGCTGTATTTCTTTCTTCTATTTATTTAGTTTAGTAATATAATTTAACTTTACTTTAGGTTCACTTGATAGGAAATTCACAATATGTTGGATTGGTCTCTCTTATTTTTATATCAACCTTTCTCGTTTAGCTCTAATAATGCACTCCTCTTTATTCAAATTATAACATCTCAGTTGCTACGGCCTATCTTAGCTTTCATTGGTGTCAATTATAACATTCTGTGTTACTATGGTTCTCTCTGAGCCTCAACATAAACAAACTTCTAATATTTTACCTTCCATTTTCTTTAATTTATTATAACTTTTTTATAAGGTCTTTGATCTTCAATTTATTAGTATCTTTGAGTTTCTGATGGAACACTGATTATTCTGATACCACTTTTGATTATCTTCCATTATATATTTCCTGATTTACCATTTTACACTTTGAATTATTTGTAACAAAATTATTTATTATTAGTTCTTCTAGTATTCTTCACTTTAGTAAAACTATTGGATACAATTAGTAATAACATAATTCAACTGACATTGATTATTCTAATTTTAATATAAATTCTTTTTTCAAATCCCTCAACTATCTAGGCCTAACATGCCTAGTTTTACAAATCTCTATTATTATTGTTTTGGTACTCTTCTATTAACATTAACATTTGTATTATTAATATTACAACATATAATATTAATCAATATAGAAAAATTAATTACTAATAATTATTAGTAAACATATGACAATTCTTTTTAAACTTATGTATACAATCCAGTTTTTATAAACATAATAAAACACTGTAAGTAGTTCCCAACACATTGTCCTCCTTACTTACTAGCTTTAATAGTTTAAACCTAACTATTGGAACATTATTTAACATTAATCACATAACAGTTAAATAGATAATATTTAAAGAAATAGTTAAATAGGTAGTTCTTGGAACATGCTACCTCATGTTTCTTGGTACTTTTCTAGGAATTATAAACATAATGTATTCATGTAATTACACATTAAGCTGATGGGTAAAATATCATGTAACATAATACCCCCCCCCCCAGAAAACAGGTTATTTCAGTAATAAACTGAACTGATTACTTAAATAAACTGATTTATCTCACAAGTGCTTTTTTTCAGCTTGATTGTACACGCCCTTTACTAGTTTCTGGGATGGTTAATCCATAGGTTCCTTTTATCCCTGGTTATCCTATACGGTCTTGTATATAACAATAATAACTTTTTAGTTATTCCTTCTGCACAACTAAGTAAATGCCTGTTTTTTAGTAACACCTTTTCTCCCACATTGTATTTTAAAATCTTGTTGTTATTCTTTTCTTCCTCATGGTTTCAGGTATTGGGTTTCGATGAATTTTCTTAAGTTGTGTTATTATATAATAATTTACAAATAACTTCTTTTTCTTGTTGGGCGAATCTATGAAAATATATTATTGTTTTCTTCATTTTCCTTGTATAGGTGGTTACCAATTGATTTTTCCTTACCTCTGGAGTTTCTCCTGTTACTGTTGATTCCTTAATTGGTGGGTTCTCAATTCCTCCCTAACTTTAAATGGCACGGTGAATGCATATCGGCTGTGAGCGGCATTATTCTGACCTATTCCTCACCCAACCATTCACCCCGTGCATGGTACAGTTCTTGTTGCCCCTGGGCAGCTCCCCTTTTATATGATTTATTTTCAGTTTTGGTAAATTCCTTCGCTTCTATTTAATTTCTTTCATATTTAATTGATTCATTTGCCACAATGTTATTAATCTCCTTTTTCAATACCCCTTTTTAGCAGTTACAACTATAGTTATTTTTATTCTATTTATTTACAGACATCAATTCTTCTTCTGCAAGTTCATTCCTTCATTTATTTGTTTTAAGTAATTATTCCCTTTACTCAATATTGTCCCCTTATTATCGTTCTTAACTGTTATATGCTCTTCCAAAACCTGTATTGGTGGGCTGTTTGTTTATGTTTTCTTATATCTTCATTTGACATTACAATTATCATTATTTTTCCTTCTCATTTCTCAAATAGTTTGCCTTGTCGGTAATCATAAAATCAATCCTTTTTCTCAATAGATTGTTTGGAATTAGTTTAACCATTTTCGGTATCTGCCACAATCCGGGTTGCTCTACCATTATGTTTTTCCCGTGGATTCTGTCGGTTAAACTCGTCTACAAATCTCGCTATGGGATTGCCCCATTGTGGATCACTCCCATACATTTCAATGTTGTCGTATGTGTATCGTCTTTCATCTTCATTGCTGGGACCAGGATCAGGTTCTTGGTTTTCACGACGGTTAACTTGTTTGTCCACCTTTCTTGATGCTGGTCATCGTGTCTCCTCGAATCCCTCTCCTCAGCCATTATATAGTTTACTCGGGCTTGATTGGGTCCCTGGTTGGTACTTGGTGGATTTCCAGAGGGTATGTCCCTATTTCTATCCCCACTTCTGGACCTCCGATATTCATTGTGATCATTGCATTGTCGCCTGTTGTCGTTGTTTCTCCCATCTCGTCTGTCATAATTTTGTTCATGGTTAAAGTCCTGACGTCTTCCTTGAAATAGCCTGTTAGTTGCGTTTCTATTATAACCATCTGTTCGCACATGGTTTACTGGCTGTCGATTGTCGTGTGGTTGATCCTTGTTCCTCTCATACCAATCGTCGGGTCTTCTTCGATAGTAATCTTCCCGCTCAAAACCTTCTAAGAGAGCCTCCATCTCTCCAATTGTTTTTATTTGACCACATCTACGAGCGTGTACAATATCTTCTCCGAAATGGTATGACAATTTAGCTATGAGACACTCTTCAGGGATTTTAGGTTCTAAATGTCAGGCTACCCAGACTTCACCCAAAAAATAGGCAGTTAATGTCTGACGTCTTCCAGCATCATATCTGCCAGTGCTCAAATTGTCCCTAACAATATTCTGTATGGACTCAGACCAATATTTTACTTTAAAAATTTGTTTGAATTCATTGTAATTGTTAACTTCATTCCTTACCGCCTTCCACCACTTATCAGTAATATTTTTAAAACTCCATCGAGAAGATTTTTGATCATTTGCCAACGAGTTTCTTTGTTCTATTCAAACATTCTTCTAGCCTCTCCAGAATTTCTAGAGGGTTCTGACGATATTCTCTAAAATTGATTACTTCTTTATTTTCTCCTACAAGTGTAGGTACATAGCTTACTAGTCTATGTTTTAGTACCTCTATTTCTTCCTTAGATTGATTATATCCTTCTTTTGTATTTCTCTATTTTCTCCCTGTTGTCGGTCACTTGACTTTGTACCTGTACTACCTTGGTTTCAACCTGATTGTATCGTTCATCTACTTTATTCTGTATTATGTCAAATTGCTCTTGAGTATCTTTTTTTAATATTCTAATGCTTGTTTTATTATCATCGTCAACTTCAATAATTTTGTTTTCACCTCTTTGCGTAATTGAATTAAATTTTCTTCGGTTTTCTCAACCTTCTGGTTGGTTTCTGTAATTCTATTCATTATTTTTTCTCTATACTCTTCTAACTGTTGTTTCAATTCCTCTTTATTCTTCTCACTCTCTTCCTTCAACAGTCCTTTTAACTCTTCGTTACTTTGCCTAATCTCCTCTTTCAACTGTTGTTGTAATGTTTCATTATTGCTTTCTATTTGTTTCTTTAATTCTTCAGTATTTTGTTGTAATAAGTCTTCATTATCTATTCTCATTAGCTTAAAATCTTCTTGGTTAAGATCCATTTTCTTGTTCAGTGTTTCGATATTCTTTTCATTATTTTTATCTATTTTCTCAATATCCTCTTTCATTTGTTTCAATGTTTCATTGGTTTTGTTATTCCCTTCCATTAGAATTCTCATCATCTCCTGCATGCTCATGTCTTCCTTTGTATGGGTTTACCTGGTTGGTCCCCTGGTGTATGCCTTAACACCGTTTCCATTTCTTCAGTCGCTGTTACTGGGGTCTCCTTTACAAATATGTTAGGAAAAGTACCAAAATACATGGGATTATAATAACTTACAGAGTGTCTTAACAAGATTATATTAATAATTTTACAATATTCAGTGTCTAGGTTATGTTGATTTAAGCGTTTTTAACGTTTAATACACTTTAAATGGTTGTATTACCCTATATTAATAGTTTTTACACTGAAAATAAGAATATTCGTTAATTATTTTCACAGTGAAGATTCAAAATAGTTTTAATCAAAAGGGTAAACAGTGTCTTTGCGAAGTGTAACTTAGGCCATGAAGGAAATTGCTTCAGTTTAGTTATTTATCAAAAATACTTCCCTTCCTGGATAGGTTGATTTTATTTCTTCATCTGTTCCTTGGTTTACTTCTTTTGAATAATGCTGTATTTCTTTCTTCTATTTATTTAGTTTAGTAATATAATTTAACTTTACTTTAGGTTCACTTGATAGGAAATTCACAATATGTTGGATTGGTCTCTCTTATTTTTATATCAACCTTTCTCGTTTAGCTCTAATAATGCACTCCTCTTTATTCAAATTATAACATCTCAGTTGCTACGGCCTATCTTAGCTTTCATTGGTGTCAATTATAACATTCTGTGTTACTATGGTTCTCTCTGAGCCTCAACATAAACAAACTTCTAATATTTTACCTTCCATTTTCTTTAATTTATTATAACTTTTTTATAAGGTCTTTGATCTTCAATTTATTAGTATCTTTGAGTTTCTGATGGAACACTGATTATTCTGATACCACTTTTGATTATCTTCCATTATATATTTCCTGATTTACCATTTTACACTTTTAATTATTTGTAACAAAATTATTTATTATTAGTTCTTCTAGTATTCTTCACTTTAGTAAAACTATTGGATACAATTAGTAATAACATAATTCAACTGACATTGATTATTCTAATTTTAATATAAATTCTTTTTTCAAATCCCTCAACTATCTAGGCCTAACATGCCTAGTTTTACAAATCTCTATTATTATTGTTTTGGTACTCTTCTATTAACATTAACATTTGTATTATTAATATTACAACATATAATATTAATCAATATAGAAAAATTAATTACTAATAATTATTAGTAAACATATGACAATTCTTTTTAAACTTATGTATACAATCCAGTTTTTATAAACATAATAAAACACTGTAAGTAGTTCCCAACACATTGTCCTCCTTACTTACTAGCTTTAATAGTTTAAACCTAACTATTGGAACATTATTTAACATTAATCACATAACAGTTAAATAGATAATATTTAAAGAAATAGTTAAATAGGTAGTTCTTGGAACAAGCTACCTCATGTTTCTTGGTACTTTTCTAGGAATTATAAACATAATGTATTCATGTAATTACACATTAAGCTGATGGGTAAAATATCATGTAACATAATACCCCCCCCCCAGAAAACAGGTTATTTCAGTAATAAACTGAACTGATTACTTAAATAAACTGATTTATCTCTCAAGTGCTTTTTTTCAGCTTGATTGTACACGCCCTTTACTAGTTTCTGGGATGGTTAATTCATAGGTTCCTTTTATCCCTGGTTATCCTATACGGTCTTGTATATAACAATAATAACTTTTTAGTTATTCCTTCTGCACAACTAAGTAAATGCCTGTTTTTTAGTAACACCTTTTCTCCCACATTGTATTTTAAAATCTTGTTGTTATTCTTTTCTTCCTCATGGTTTCAGGTATTGGGTTTCGATGAATTTTCTTAAGTTGTGTTATTATATAATAATTTACAAATAACTTCTTTTTCTTGTTGGGCGAATCTATGAAAATATATTATTGTTTTCTTCATTTTCCTTGTATAGGTGGTTACCAATTGATTTTTCCTTACCTCTGGAGTTTCTCCTGTTACTGTTGATTCCTTAATTGGTGGGTTCTCAATTCCTCCCTAACTTTAAATGGCACGGTGAATGCATATCGGCTGTGAGCGGCATTATTCTGACCTATTCCTCACCCAACCATTCACCCCGTGCATGGTACAGTTCTTGTTGCCCCTGGGCAGCTCCCCTTTTATATGATTTATTTTCAGTTTTGGTAAATTCCTTCGCTTCTATTTAATTTCTTTCATATTTAATTGATTCATTTGCCACAATGTTATTAATCTCCTTTTTCAATACCCCTTTTTAGCAGTTACAACTATAGTTATTTTTATTCTATTTATTTACAGACATCAATTCTTCTTCTGCAAGTTCATTCCTTCATTTATTTGTTTTAAGTAATTATTCCCTTTACTCAATATTGTCCCCTTATTATCGTTCTTAACTGTTATATGCTCTTCCAAAACCTGTATTGGTGGGCTGTTTGTTTATGTTTTCTTATATCTTCATTTGACATTACAATTATCATTATTTTTCCTTCTCATTTCTCAAATAGTTTGCCTTGTCGGTAATCATAAAATCAATCCTTTTTCTCAATAGATTGTTTGGAATTAGTTTAACCATTTTCGGTATCTGCCACAATCCGGGTTGCTCTACCATTATGTTTTTCCCGTGGATTCTGTCGGTTAAACTCGTCTACAAATCTCGCTATGGGATTGCCCCATTGTGGATCACTCCCATACATTTCAATGTTGTCGTATGTGTATCGTCTTTCATCTTCATTGCTGGGACCAGGATCAGGTTCTTGGTTTTCACGACGGTTAACTTGTTTGTCCACCTTTCTTGATGCTGGTCATCGTGTCTCCTCGAATCCCTCTCCTCAGCCATTATATAGTTTACTCGGGCTTGATTGGGTCCCTGGTTGGTACTTGGTGGATTTCCAGAGGGTATGTCCCTATTTCTATCCCCACTTCTGGACCTCCGATATTCATTGTGATCATTGCATTGTCGCCTGTTGTCGTTGTTTCTCCCATCTCGTCTGTCATAATTTTGTTCATGGTTAAAGTCCTGACGTCTTCCTTGAAATAGCCTGTTAGTTGCGTTTCTATTATAACCATCTGTTCGCACATGGTTTACTGGCTGTCGATTGTCGTGTGGTTGATCCTTGTTCCTCTCATACCAATCGTCGGGTCTTCTTCGATAGTAATCTTCCCGCTCAAAACCTTCTAAGAGAGCCTCCATCTCTCCAATTGTTTTTATTTGACCACATCTACGAGCGTGTACAATATCTTCTCCGAAATGGTATGACAATTTAGCTATGAGACACTCTTCAGGGATTTTAGGTTCTAAATGTCAGGCTACCCAGACTTCACCCAAAAAATAGGCAGTTAATGTCTGACGTCTTCCAGCATCATATCTGCCAGTGCTCAAATTGTCCCTAACAATATTCTGTATGGACTCAGACCAATATTTTACTTTAAAAATTTGTTTGAATTCATTGTAATTGTTAACTTCATTCCTTACCGCCTTCCACCACTTATCAGTAATATTTTTAAAACTCCATCGAGAAGATTTTTGATCATTTGCCAACGAGTTTCTTTGTTCTATTCAAACATTCTTCTAGCCTCTCCAGAAATTCTAGAGGGTTCTGACGATATTCTCTAAAATTGATTACTTCTTTATTTTCTCCTACAAGTGTAGGTACATAGCTTACTAGTCTATGTTTTAGTACCTCTATTTCTTCCTTAGATTGATTATATCCTTCTTTTGTATTTCTCTATTTTCTCCCTGTTGTCGGTCACTTGACTTTGTACCTGTACTACCTTGGTTTCAACCTGATTGTATCGTTCATCTACTTTATTCTGTATTATGTCAAATTGCTCTTGAGTATCTTTTTTTAATATTCTAATGCTTGTTTTATTATCATCGTCAACTTCAATAATTTTGTTTTCACCTCTTTGCGTAATTGAATTAAATTTTCTTCGGTTTTCTCAACCTTCTGGTTGGTTTCTGTAATTCTATTCATTATTTTTTCTCTATACTCTTCTAACTGTTGTTTCAATTCCTCTTTATTCTTCTCACTCTCTTCCTTCAACAGTCCTTTTAACTCTTCGTTACTTTGCCTAATCTCCTCTTTCAACTGTTGTTGTAATGTTTCATTATTGCTTTCTATTTGTTTCTTTAATTCTTCAGTATTTTGTTGTAATAAGTCTTCATTATCTATTCTCATTAGCTTAAAATCTTCTTGGTTAAGATCCATTTTCTTGTTCAGTGTTTCGATATTCTTTTCATTATTTTTATCTATTTTCTCAATATCCTCTTTCATTTGTTTCAATGTTTCATTGGTTTTGTTATTCCCTTCCATTAGAATTCTCATCATCTCCTGCATGCTCATGTCTTCCTTTGTATGGGTTTACCTGGTTGGTCCCCTGGTGTATGCCTTAACACCGTTTCCATTTCTTCAGTCGCTGTTACTGGGGTCTCCTTTACAAATATGTTAGGAAAAGTACCAAAATACATGGGATTATAATAACTTACAGAGTGTCTTAACAAGATTATATTAATAATTTTACAATATTCAGTGTCTAGGTTATGTTGATTTAAGCGTTTTTAACGTCTAATACACTTTAAATGGTTGTATTACCCTATATTAATAGTTTTTACACTGAAAATAAGAATATTCGTTAATTATTTTCACAGTGAAGATTCAAAATAGTTTTAATCAAAAGTGTAAACAGTGTCTTTGCAAAGTGTAACTTAGGCCATGAAGGAAATTGCTTCAGTTTAGTTATTTATCAAAAATACTTCCCTTCCTGGATAGGTTGATTTTATTTCTTCATCTGTTCCTTGGTTTACTTCTTTTGAATAATGCTGTATTTCTTTCTTCTATTTATTTAGTTTAGTAATATAATTTAACTTTACTTTAGGTTCACTTGATAGGAAATTCACAATATGTTGGATTGGTCTCTCTTATTTTTATATCAACCTTTCTCGTTTAGCTCTAATAATGCACTCCTCTTTATTCAAATTATAACATCTCAGTTGCTACGGCCTATCTTAGCTTTCATTGGTGTCAATTATAACATTCTGTGTTACTATGGTTCTCTCTGAGCCTCAACATAAACAAACTTCTAATATTTTACCTTCCATTTTCTTTAATTTATTATAACTTTTTTATAAGGTCTTTGATCTTCAATTTATTAGTATCTTTGAGTTTCTGATGGAACACTGATTATTCTGATACCACTTTTGATTATCTTCCATTATATATTTCCTGATTTACCATTTTACACTTTGAATTATTTGTAACAAAATTATTTATTAATAGTTCTTCTAGTATTCTTCACTTTAGTAAAACTATTGGATACAATTAGTAATAAAATAATTCAACTGACATTGATTATTCTAATTTTAATATAAATTCTTTTTTCAAATCCCTCAACTATCTAGGCCTAACATGCCTAGTTTTACAAATCTCTATTATTATTGTTTTGGTACTCTTCTATTAACATTAACATTTGTATTATTAATATTACAACATATAATATTAATCAATAAAGAAAAATTAATTACTAATAATTATTAGTAAACATATGACAATTCTTTTTAAACTTATGTATACAATCCAGTTTTTATAAACATAATAAAACACTGTAAGTAGTTACCAACACATTGTCCTCCTTACTTACTAGCTTTAATAGTTTAAACCTAACTATTGGAACATTATTTAACATTAATCACATAATAGTTAAATAGATAATATTTAAAGAAATAGTTAAATAGGTAGTTCTTGGAACAAGCTACCTCATGTTTCTTGGTACTTTTCTAGGAATTATAAACATAATGTATTCATGTAATTACACATTAAGCTGATGGGTAAAATATCATGTAACATAATACCCCGCCCCCCAGAAAACAGGTTATTTCAGTAATAAACTGAACTGATTACTTAAATAAACTGATTTATCTCACAAGTGCTTTTTTTCAACTTGATTGTACACGCCCTTTACTAGTTTCTGGGATGGTTAATTCATAGGTTCCTTTTATCCCTGGTTATCCTATACGGTCTTGTATATAACAATAATAACTTTTTAGTTATTCCTTCTGCAGAACTAAGTAAATGCCTGTTTTTTAGTAACACCTTTTCTCCCACATTGTATTTTAAAATCTTGTTGTTATTCTTTTCTTCCTCATGGTTTCAGGTATTGGGTTTCGATGAATTTTCTTAAGTTGTGTTATTATATAATAATTTACAAATAACTTCTTTTTCTTGTTGGGCGAATCTACGAAAATATATTATTGTTTTCTTCATTTTCCTTGTATAGGTGGTTACCAATTGATTTTTCCTTACCTCTGGAGTTTCTCCTGTTACTGTTGATTCCTTAATTGGTGGGTTCTCAATTCCTCCCTAACTTTAAATGGCACGGTGAATGCATATCGGCTGTGAGCGGCATTATTCTGACCTATTCCTCACCCAACCATTCACCCCGTGCATGGTACAGTTCTTGTTGCCCCTGGGCAGCTCCCCTTTTATATGATTTATTTTCAGTTTTGGTAAATTCCTTCGCTTCTATTTAATTTCTTTCATATTTAATTGATTCATTTGCCACAATGTTATTAATCTCCTTTTTCAATACCCCTTTTTAGCAGTTACAACTATAGTTATTTTTATTCTATTTATTTACAGACATCAATTCTTCTTCTGCAAGTTCATTCCTTCATTTATTTGTTTTAAGTAATTATTCCCTTTACTCAATATTATCCCCTTATTATCGTTCTTAACTGTTATATGCTCTTCCAAAACCTGTATTGGTGGGCTGTTTGTTTATGTTTTCTTATATCTTCATTTGACATTACAATTATCATTATTTTTCCTTCTCATTTCTCAAATAGTTTGCCTTGTCGGTAATCATAAAATCAATCCTTTTTCTCAATAGATTGTTTGGAATTAGTTTAACCATTTTCGGTATCTGCCACAATCCGGGTTGCTCTACCATTATGTTTTTCCCGTGGATTCTGTCGGTTAAACTCGTCTACAAATCTCGCTATGGGATTGCCCCATTGTGGATCACTCCCATACATTTCAATGTTGTCGTATGTGTATCGTCTTTCATCTTCATTGCTGGGACCAGGATCAGGTTCTTGGTTTTCACGACGGTTAACTTGTTTGTCCACCTTTCTTGATGCTGGTCATCGTGTCTCCTCGAATCCCTCTCCTCAGCCATTATATAGTTTACTCGGGCTTGATTGGGTCCCTGGTTGGTACTTGGTGGATTTCCAGAGGGTATGTCCCTATTTCTATCCCCACTTCTGGACCTCCGATATTCATTGTGATCATTCCATTGTCGCCTGTTGTCGTTGTTTCTCCCATCTCGTCTGTCATAATTTTGTTCATGGTTAAAGTCCTGACGTCTTCCTTGAAATAGCCTGTTAGTTGCGTTTCTATTATAACCATCTGTTCGCACATGGTTTACTGGCTGTCGATTGTCGTGTGGTTGATCCTTGTTCCTCTCATACCAATCGTCGGGTCTTCTTCGATAGTAATCTTCCCGCTCAAAACCTTCTAAGAGAGCCTCCATCTCTCCAATTGTTTTTATTTGACCACATCTACGAGCGTGTACAATATCTTCTCCGAAATGGTATGACAATTTAGCTATGAGACACTCTTCAGGGATTTTAGGTTCTAAATGTCAGGCTACCCAGACTTCACCCAAAAAATAGGCAGTTAATGTCTGACGTCTTCCAGCATCATATCTGCCAGTGCTCAAATTGTCCCTAACAATATTCTGTATGGACTCAGACCAATATTTTACTTTAAAAATTTGTTTGAATTCATTGTAATTGTTAACTTCATTCCTTACCGCCTTCCACCACTTATCAGTAATATTTTTAAAACTCCATCGAGAAGATTTTTGATCATTTGCCAACGAGTTTCTTTGTTCTATTCAAACATTCTTCTAGCCTCTCCAGAAATTCTAGAGGGTTCTGACGATATTCTCTAAAATTGATTACTTCTTTATTTTCTCCTACAAGTGTAGGTACATAGCTTACTAGTCTATGTTTTAGTACCTCTATTTCTTCCTTAGATTGATTATATCCTTCTTTTGTATTTCTTCTATTTTCTCCCTGTTGTCGGTCACTTGACTTTGTACCTGTACTACCTTGGTTTCAACCTGATTGTATCGTTCATCTACTTTATTCTGTATTATGTCAAATTGCTCTTGAGTATCTTTTTTTAATATTCTAATGCTTGTTTTATTATCATCGTCAACTTCAATAATTTTGTTTTCACCTCTTTGCGTAATTGAATTAAATTTTCTTCGGTTTTCTCAACCTTCTGGTTGGTTTCTGTAATTCTATTCATTATTTTTTCTCTATACTCTTCTAACTGTTGTTTCAATTCCTCTTTATTCTTCTCACTCTCTTCCTTCAACAGTCCTTTTAACTCTTCGTTACTTTGCCTAATCTCCTCTTTCAACTGTTGTTGTAATGTTTCATTATTGCTTTCTATTTGTTTCTTTAATTCTTCAGTATTTTGTTGTAATAAGTCTTCATTATCTATTCTCATTAGCTTAAAATCTTCTTGGTTAAGATCCATTTTCTTGTTCAGTGTTTCGATATTCTTTTCATTATTTTTATCTATTTTCTCAATATCCTCTTTCATTTGTTTCAATGTTTCATTGGTTTTGTTATTCCCTTCCATTAGAATTCTCATCATCTCCTGCATGCTCATGTCTTCCTTTTGTATGGGTTTACCTGGTTGGTCCCCTGGTGTATGCCTTAACACCGTTTCCATTTCTTCAGTCGCTGTTACTGGGGTCTCCTTTACAAATATGTTAGGAAAAGTACCAAAATACATGGGATTATAATAACTTACAGAGTGTCTTAACAAGATTATATTAATAATTTTACAATATTCAGTGTCTAGGTTATGTTGATTTAAGCGTTTTTAACGTCTAATACACTTTAAATGGTTGTATTACCCTATATTAATAGTTTTTACACTGAAAATAAGAATATTCGTTAATTATTTTCACAGTGAAGATTCAAAATAGTTTTAATCAAAAGTGTAAACAGTGTCTTTGCAAAGTGTAACTTAGGCCATGAAGGAAATTGCTTCAGTTTAGTTATTTATCAAAAATACTTCCCTTCCTGGATAGGTTGATTTTATTTCTTCATCTGTTCCTTGGTTTACTTCTTTTGAATAATGTTGTATTTCTTTCTTCTATTTATTTAGTTTAGTAATATAATTTAACTTTACTTTAGGTTCACTTGATAGGAAATTCACAATATGTTGGATTGGTCTCTCTTATTTTTATATCAACCTTTCTCGTTTAGCTCTAATAATGCACTCCTCTTTATTCAAATTATAACATCTCAGTTGCTACGGCCTATCTTAGCTTTCATTGGTGTCAATTATAACATTCTGTGTTACTATGGTTCTCTCTTAGCCTCAACATAAACAAACTTCTAATATTTTACCTTCCATTTTCTTTAATTTATTATAACTTTTTTATAAGGTCTTTGATCTTCAATTTATTAGTATCTTTGAGTTTCTGATGGAACACTGATTATTCTGATACCACTTTTGATTATCTTCCATTATATATTTCCTGATTTACCATTTTACACTTTGAATTATTTGTAACAAAATTATTTATTATTAGTTCTTCTAGTATTCTTCACTTTAGTAAAACTATTGGATACAATTAGTAATAAAATAATTCAACTGACATTGATTATTCTAATTTTAATATAAATTCTTTTTTCAAATCCCTCAACTATCTAGGCCTAACATGCCTAGTTTTACAAATCTCTATTATTATTGTTTTGGTACTCTTCTATTAACATTAACATTTGTATTATTAATATTACAACATATAATATTAATCAATATAGAAAAATTAATTACTAATAATTATTAGTAAACATATGACAATTCTTTTTAAACTTATGTATACAATCCAGTTTTTATAAACATAATAAAACACTGTAAGTAGTTCCCAACACATTGTCCTCCTTACTTACTAGCTTTAATAGTTTAAACCTAACTATTGGAACATTATTTAACATTAATCACATAATAGTTAAATAGATAATATTTAAAGAAATAGTTAAATAGGTAGTTCTTGGAACAAGCTACCTCATGTTTCTTGGTACTTTTCTAGGAATTATAAACATAATGTATTCATGTAATTACACATTAAGCTGACGGGTAAAATATCATGTAACATAATACCCCCCCCCCCTGCCAGAAAACAGGTTATTTCAGTAATAAACTGAACTGATTACTTAAATAAACTGATTTATCTCACAAGTGCTTTTTTTCAGTTTGATTGTACACGCCCTTTACTTTACTAGTTTCTGGGATGGTTAAATCATAGGTTCCTTTTATCCCTGGTTATCCTATACGGTCTTGTATATAACAATAATAACTTTTTAGTTATTCCTTCTGCAGAACTAAGTAAATGCCTGTTTTTTAGTAACACCTTTTCTCCCACATTGTATTTTAAAATCTTGTTGTTATTCTTTTCTTCCTCATGGTTTCAGGTATTGGGTTTCGATGAATTTTCTTAAGTTGTGTTATTATATAATAATTTACAAATTACTTCTTTTTCTTCTTAGGCGAATCTATGAAAATATATTATTTTTTTCTTCATTTTCCTTATATAGGTGGTTACCAACTGATTTTTCCTTTCCTCTGGGGTTTCTCCTGTTACTGTTGATTCCTTAATTGGTGGGTTCTCAATTCCTCCCTAACTTTAAATGGCACGGTGAATGCATATCGGCTGTGAGCGGCATTATTCTGACCTATTCCTCACCCGACCATTCACCCCGTGCATGGTACAGTGCTCGTTGGCCCCTGCGCAGCTCCCCTTACTTTTATATGATTTATTTTCAGTTTTGGTAAATTCCTTCTCTTCTATTTAATTTCGTTTCGTATTTAATTGATTCATTTGCCACAGTGTTATTCATCTACTTTTTCAATACCCCTTTTTAGCAGTTACAACTATAGTTATTGTTATTCTGTTTATTTACAGACATCAATTCTTCTTCTCCAAGTTCATTCCTTCATTTATTTGTTTTAAGTAATTATTCCCTTTACTCATTATTATCCCCTTATTATCGTTCTTAACTGTTATATGCTCTTCCAAAACCTGTATTGGTGGGCTATTTGTTTATGTTTTCTTATATCTTCATTTGTCATTACAATTATCATTATTTTTCCTTCTCATTTCTCAAATAGTTTGCCTTGTCGGTAATCATAAAATCAATCCTTTTTCTCAATAGTTTGTTTGGAATTAGTTTAACCGTTTTCAGTATGTGCCACAATCCGGGTTGCTCTACCATTATGTTTTTCCCGTGGATTCTGTCGGTTAAACTCGTCTACAAATCTCGCTATGGGATTGCCCCATTGTGGATCACTCCCATACAGGTCAATGTTGCCGTATGTGTATCGTCTTTCATCTTCATTGCTGGGACCAGGATCAGGTTCTTGGTTTTCACGACGGTTAACTTGTTTGTCCACCTTTCTTTGTCGCTGGTCATTGTGTGTCCTCGAATGCCTCTCCTCAGCCATTATATAGTTTACTCGGGCTTGATTGGGTCCCTGGTTGTTACTTGGTGGATTTCCAGAGGGTATGTCCCTACTTCTATGCCCAGTTCTGGACCTCCGATATTCATTGTGATCATTCCATTGTCGCCTGTTGTCGTCGTTTCTCCCATCTCGTCTGTCATAATTTTGTTCATGGTTAAAGTCCTGACGTCTTCCTTGAAATCGCCTGTTAGTTGCGTTTCTATTATAACCATCTGTTCGCATATGGTTTACTGGCTGTCGATTGTCGTGTGGTTGATCCTTGTTCCTCTCATACCGATCCTCCGGTCTTCTTCGATAGTAATCTTCCCGCTCAAAACCTTCTAAGAGAGCCTTCATCTCTCCAATTGTTTTTAGTTGTCCACATCTGCGAGCGCGTACAATATCTTCTCCGAAATGGTATGACAATTTAGCTATGAGACACTCTTCAGGGATTTTAGGTTCTAAATGTTGGGCTACCCAGTCTTCCCCCAAAAAATAGGCAGTTAGTGTCTGTCCTCTTCCAGCATCATATCTGCCAGTGCTCAAATTGTCCCTAACAATGTTCTGTATGGACTCAGACCAATATTGTAACATGACCAAGTGTTACATAACCTATACATATACCCATAGAATTAATAAATACACAAAAGTAATGTAAGTGAATAATATGATGATGAAAGTAGCGAAGAAGAGAAGGACCAACGAAGAAGAAAGAAGAAGTACCACAAGAAGCAGTAAGCAATACACTGCTTGACACTACAACCAATACTATAACTGACACAAACTAATGGACAAACCAAGTTCACTATAAGCTGTCAAGCGAGCCAGTGAATGACTTGAATGTAATTTCATATGTTAATAAAAGTAATTAAGGAATGACCCGAATAATATAATATCAGCAACAGTATTTGGCTGAGAATAAATAAACAATGACTAGTAACTATCAATGCCTATGACTAAGACTAGCTATGGCCACAATATAAAATTGAAACTGTATTACAATCCCAAATGTAATCATAAGAAGTAAGGATAATTGTAAGAGGGAACCTTATATAAATAAGTTGCCTCATCAATGTACCAAATGTAACTAATGACCATTATTAAGGCATAAACCCGATGTGAAAGGTATGCCTAGGCTACGCCTAAAACAAACGATTGTCAGTAATTAGATAAGTAGAAAGGACTACTAGTGTAAATAACATACACTGAACAATCATTATACCAAGTGTAACAGTGACTATTATTAAGATATTATAGATGTAACAACTCAATTATTAATGGGTAGCATAGAGCGAAATAGTATAGACAAAATGTAATTAGGAAGTAAGGATAGTTCATAGCAATGTATTACCCTAATTAGTTAAGATTTAATAATTATGTTCACTAAATAGGTATTAAGTATAAAGACAGATGTATTAGTGTTCCGACACAGACGTTTAAGTGAAAACGCGATGTGAAACACAAATAATTTATTGATAAGAAAGAATCGTGGCTGGCGTCACTAGCAGACGACAGCGCGAAGCATGTATCTGAACATTATTTATTTAGAAATGTCAGTGAAAGTGCAAATAAAACCAGTGTCAAACTATATCAAATTAAAGCGTAAAAAAAAATATCCTTTAATTTGATAGCGATACAACCCCGATCGCAACTATAATAAGTGCGTGACATGCGTTAGCATCATTTGTAAATAGAAAGTAAGAAATTTGTTTGTCAACACTAACAACAACGTCAACTGTCAATCATCTTTGGCAAAAGACGGTTAATGATGGTTGGAAAACAATGCGTCATTTTCGTAACGTCTGGTTGAGCCAATCAAAAATTAGCTTACTAAATGGAACAATCACCTAAGCCTCATCAAAACAGGGGGTATATTACGGGAATGCAAGTAATTCCGTTACACTTTTTTGTCATCAGCGAGAGCGAAAGGTTGACGCTCGTCGCCTCAAAATACGTTATTAACTTATAGTATCATGTAATAGTGCATCCATTGAACCATTTCGGCAACACCAAGTAACTACCATACAGTCTACCTATAATCAGTGCATCGATGTGAAGTATTTACTTTATTTAGTGTGGGATATATCGAACAAGAGAAAATAATTAACCAGTATTACAAATAGTCCAATTTAGTCAGAAGCGGACAATTATTCTCTGTTCAAAGTGCGTGTGCAGTGTAATAAACCAGGGTCACTATAATCCGACCGCTGGAGTGTTCAATTAAATTTTAATCTAAAAGATTAAAATAAACAGGTAACATCGTGACAATTTATTCCATTAATCTGAGTGCACTGATATATTTTTTTTCAAAACAAAATTTGTACTGACGAATAACACCAAAACTTTTTATATGTTACACAGTGACTGAATTTATTTAGTGGATTTGTTAATCCTACCTAAGATTGATTTTAGTCTTAAGTAGTATATATAATATTTGTGAATAATTAAGTAAGCGTGACGAACGCCTAACCTATAAATAGGTTTGATTTTTTTGAAGTAAACAACAAGGCCGTATGAGTAAATATTGTTTTATGAAATAATTAACGTCTGTATAGGCATGAACGTTCTTTCTTGTGTTTAAAAGAATTTACGCCTGAGAGATATATAAAATTAATGTTTAAATTAAAGTTTATCTGGAAATAACCAGAAAAGTTGTTTATGCTTTGAGCTAGCTAGTAGGGTAAGTGAACGAAATAATTTCAATTGTATATCAATGTATTTTCTTACTTATGTTTGTTTGAATTCATCATCAAGGGTACAAATAAAACCCAGTTATTAGCAGCATAACTTTGACTTAATTTATTTCAGAAAGTAAATAAATAATTAATTCAGAATAATCAAAGTAACTCTTAGTAGAAATCATACGTTGTTGAATTTGAATTGCCATAAGGGCAATAAACATCAATATCAGTTTTTTTTTAAAAGAAAATTAATAATTATTTGATCTGATTAATGGGTTTTACACGGGATTTTCCTGAAATAAACCTGTGTGGCGCCCGTTATTAAACAAGGAAACCTAACCTTGTAAGTAAAGCAAGCTGGTTTTGTAAACCGTCTTGGCAGCTTATTAATTGATAAAAAGTGAACTTCTGAACTTCCAGAACCATGACCAGGTACGTGGAAGTGTATTAAATTAATTTTATTGTCCAGACGTGACTTGACTTTACATACTTAGATGAAGGTTAACCTGGAGGAGGAGTTTCGCTGCCAGAATCGACGCGACGGCTACCTTCATCAAGCGACCAGCTAGTACGCTTTATTCATTAAATTAAGCAACATTATTATTCAAAATAACTTTACTGCAATTATTTTTATTTTATTTAAAGGAGTTCTTTTGAGATAACTATAATTATTTTTCGATTCATCATAACTTGTAATTTTAACTTTGATTTTCAATGCTAAACGTTTATAACAAACTTTTAACTTCAAATACTACATTTTGAACGTTTTATAAAACTTTTTAATTGAGACGGGATCTCGCGTGGAGTTAAAAATTGGCTAGCCCAACAGTGGGGCTTAAGGAGACAGGATCTCATGTGGTTACAATATTTTACTTTAAAAATTTGTTTGAATCCATTGTAATTGTTAACTTCATTCCTTACCGCCTTCCACCAATTATCAGTAATATTTTTAAAACTCCATCGAGAAGATTTTTATCATTTGCCAACGACTTTCTTTGTTCTATTCAAACATTCTTTTAGCTTCTCCAGAAATTCTAGAGGGTTCTTACGATATTCTCTAAAATTGATTACTTCTTTATTTTCTCCTATAAGTGTAGGTACATAGCTTATTGGTCTACGTTTTAGTACCTCCATTTCTTCCTTAGATTGATTATATCCTTCTTTTGTATTTCTTCTATTTTCTTCCTGTTGTCGGTCACTTGACTTTGTACCTGTACTACCTTGGTTTCAACCCGATTGTATCGTTCATCTACTTTATTCTGTATTATCTCAAATTGCTCTTGAGTATCTTTTTTTAGTATTCTAATGCTTGTTTTATTATTATCGTCAACTTCAATAATTTTGTTTATCACCTCTTTGCGTAATTGAATTAAATTTTCTTCAGTTTTCTCAACCTTCTGGTTGGTTTCTGTAATTCTATTCATTATTTCTTCTCTATACTCTTCTAACTGTTGTTTCAATTCCTCTTTATTCTTCTCACTCTCTTCCTTCAACAGTCCGTTTAACTCTTCATTACTTTGTCTAATCTCCTCTTTCAGCTGTTGTTGTAATGTTTCATTATTGCTTTCTGTTTGTTTCTTTAATTCTTCAGTATTTTGTTTTAATAAGTTTTCATTATCTATTCTCATTAGTTTAAACCCTTCTTGGTTACTATCCATTTTCTTGTTAAGTGTTTCGATATTCTTTTCATTATTTTTATCTATTTTTTCATTATCCTCTTTCATTTGTTTCAATGTCTCATTGGTTTTGTTATTCCCTTCCATTAGAATTCTCATCATCTCCTGCATGCTGATGTCTTCCTTTTGTATGGGTTTACCTGGTTGGTCCCCTGGCGTATGCCTTACCACCATTTCCATTTCTTCAGTCGCTGTTACTTCCTTGTTTTCCATATTTAACTCTATTTATTCTCCCTCCATACGTTTACGTGACGTTGCTCTTCTCTTTGACATTTCTGTTGTTTAACCGTAGCTGCCACTAGAGTAGAAATTGCTATAACACTTACAATAAGAATACAAAGTTATTCTATCTCTCGCCTCACTAGTTGGGCTCCAATTTGTTACATTTAGTATTTCTAATGTGTTTATTTAAGCCCCAAGTGGTTGGCTTCACTTCTGTAACGTTAAGTTAATTCGTACTATCTAAAGTGTACTTTGTTTATATTGCTACGACAGCACAGAACAATCCACGCGTTTATCGAATGCGCCAGAAAGATCTCGATGTAAGCGTGTGGTGTACGTGCTACTAGACGCATGTTGCGAGAATTTTCTCGACTGTGCCGGCCTTCGCTCGGGCGCTCGGACTGTGTCAAGGCCGTAGCAATTACGTAGTTCGCGAGAGATAAGACGCAGTTTGGAAGCTTCTGGTGTGTGAGCGTGACTATAAATATATCGGGTAGCGGCCTTAGTAGTTCAGTTCAATGCGAGATTTTTGACTGTGCGGTTCGAGAGTATTAGTGCGATATATTTACAGAGCGGTTCGGGTTATTACGGTGTACGTTCAAGTAGTTATTAGTGAAGTGTTGCGTTTTATATTCGGTCGGTATAATTGTAATACAGTTGAGTTTTAATATTAGTGGACATTTTATTGCGTATGAACAATTTTCATTTGATTTGTTGTAGACACTGTGTTGTTAATTACGAACTGTTTTACTATAACAATTAAAGGTGTGATTAGTGACTTGATTGGTGTCTTGTAATTATTGTGTTTCCACTGTACCTACGACGATCGAGTAGACCGTCGTAACAGTGGTGTCAGAAGTGGGATAGAACGGTTAACAGTGGAAACAGTGGATACTTTGTACAAGACGAGTGTAATTCGTAATTAATCGAAAAACAATGGATGCCAGTCAGATGATGGAAAATTTACAGGCGCTGCTGTTGCAGACAGAAAAACGACAGGATGAAAAACGCAGACAGGAGGCGGAAGAAGCAGAAAAACGATAAGACGAGAAAGCGGAAGCGAGACAGAAAACTCTCCTGCTAGAGACAGAGGAACGTCAGAAAGCACTAATGCTAGAAACAGAAGAAAGACAAAAAGATAAAACGGAAGCTCTCTTTGAAACTATGCAGAAACAGTTGCAAGAACATAGTACCGCAGAATTGGGTCTCCTACGAGGTGAGCTTAATAAACAAGTTACTAAAATATCGGAGGTACAAGAATCAATTACATTAAAAATAGCTGAAGTAGAAAAATCTGTCTCGAGTATTGAAGAATCGATGTCTACAAAAATATCTGAAGTAGAAAAATCTGTCTTGACTGTGGAAGAAACTATGTCAACAAAAATATCTGCAGTAGAAAACTCGATTACAAATATAAAAGATTAGATTAAAAATGAAGTCGAGCAGTGTCTGAAATTACAGCCAAAACAACTTTGTGAACAGACTGTACCAATGATAAAGACAGAAAAAGACGCAGAAAATAAGTCAATAGAGAAAGTAACTTTGCCTTCAGTAGGGACAGTTCATGTCAAAGCTCCAAACTTTGACGGAAGCAGTCACTGGGCAACGTACCTCCGCCAATTTGAAGCTGCTGCATGCGCAAATAATTGGACAGAGAAAGATAAGGCAGTCACACTCGTTCTCGCATTAAAAGGACCCGCGGCAGAATTACTACAGAAAGTGCCACCTGACAGCCAGAACATCTATGCCGAGTTGATAAAAGCTCTAGAATTACGGTATGGTGATAAACATTTGCGAGATGTGTACTGCACCCAGTTGAGAGCAAGGCGACAGCATTCCGGGGAAAGTCTTCAAGAGTTTGAAGCAAGTATCGACAGACTAATTAGACTGGCCTATCCTGAAGCACCAGAAGATTTTCGAACGCGTTTTGCGATGCAGACATTTACTGCCGGTGTCCGAGATAACGAACTACAGCAAGTGTTACGAATGGCAAGACACCAGAACAGTGCGGACGCCCTGGTACATGCTTTGCAATTTGAGGCCGCCAAATCAGCGTCTGGTTGGACAAGTCATAAAGTGCGCGAGCTAAATGATCGCGACGGCACAGACGATGAGGAAGAAGAACAAGGAACAGAGACTCGACGGTCGGCGCCACAGAATAAAATAAGAAAGGATGGAAGACCGAAGTGTTATCGATGTGGGAAACCTGGACATCTACAACGAGATTGTCGGGTTAGAATTCAGCAGCAGGGAAACGAGCAATAGTCGGTGCAACGGGGCGTGTGCTGACTAACTGGAGGAACGAAGCCCCTAGAGAATACGCAATTTCTACGCTTCAGAAAAACACCGGGAGCTTGGTAGTTACCGGATTTGTTCAAGAAAGGCCAACCTCGATTACAGTTGACACAGGCGCAACAGTTTCTATTGTGCGCCCCGACGTGGTGAAAGATCTCAAGCCAATCTGGTGCTCTTGCAGCTTGCGAACAGCTACTGGACGGCCTGTAAAAGTGTATGGAAAAGTGGAGATACACCTACGCCTCGGTAGACTCGAGTTTAATCATCAAGTACTTGTTGCAGACATTGTGGATGAAGCAATTCTTGGGGTGGACGTTATGAACGCATACGGATTTATAGTCGACTTCAAAAACAATGTCTTGAGAATCGGAGGCGAAGAGGTAATGCTATCAACAATGACGACAGCAGAAAAATCGATGGACGTCATAAACCAAGTGGCCGTAACTGTTCCGCCAAACTCCGAAAAGATCATCATGGTTAGAACTGCGGTAGATACTAGGGGCAACCAGTGCTCTATATTCGAACCCCAGGTAGTCAGCACACCGGGCATACTAATTTCCAGAAGTTTAGTAAAACCTGACGAAACCGGAAATGTACCTATTAGAGTGGCGAATATTTTGGATCAAGCTATCACTTTACAAAGCAATACGCTCCTAGGCAAAATGACTCCTGTGGCCTGGGAAGCCGGAATAACGCAACGAAGACCCAGTTCTTCGGATACTTCTAAATTACCAGAGGAACTGCAAGAATTATTGAACAGATCTTCTAACGACCTCTCAAGTGGTGAGGTAAAAGAACTCGGACAGTTTTTACACGAATTCAAAGATTGTTTTGCAGTTCGGGGACAGTCACTGGGAAGAACCTCTCTTGTGCAACATCGCATCAATACCGGGGACACAACACCGATACGCCAACCTCCTCGAAGGCCTCCATTATCTAAACAAGAGGAGATGTCTCGGTTAGTACAGGACATGTTGACAGAGGGAGTAATTGAACCTTCGTCAAGTGCTTGGTCTTCCCCTGTAGTGCTGGTAGCGAAGAAGGATGGTGGATTGCGTTTCTGCGTAGACTACCGGAGGTTAAATGACGTTACAAAGAAAGACTGCTATCCATTACCTCGCGTTGACGATACACTCGACACGTTGTCCGGAGCACAGTGGTTTTCCACATTGGACCTGAAGAGTGGATATTGGCAAGTGGGTCTTCATCAAGAAGACAAGGAAAAGACCGCTTTCTCGACCCCAAGTGGCTTATTCCAATTTAACGTCATGCCATTTGGACTCTGTAATGCACCGGCAACATTTGAGAGATTGATGGACCTGATACTCCGAGGCCTGACGTGGAAAACTTGCCTTGTTTACTTAGACGATGTCATAGTGATCGGGAAGACTTTCGAAGATCATTTGGAAAACCTTAAGGAAGTTCTAAATAGAATTCACGGTGCACAACTGAAGCTGAGCCCGAAGAAGTGTTCTCTATTCCAGAAGGAAGTACAGTATTTGGGCCATCTGGTTTCGGCAGCGGGCGTTAGCATGGATCCTAATAAAGTAGACACCGTAAGAGACTGGCCAGTTCCGAAGAATAAACACGAAGTTCGGAGTTTCCTGGGGTTATGCTCATATTACCGACGTTTTGTGAAAGGCTTCGCTACTATTGCTAAACCACTACATGAGCTAACGGAAAATAAACGAAACTTCCAATGGTCGAGAGAGTGTGAACAAGCATTTAGAACGTTGAAGATTGCATTATGTTCGCAGCCAATTCTCGCTTTTCCAGCTTCCGAAGGGAAGTACATCGTAGACACAGACGCAAGCAATACTGGTCTAGGAGCAGTTTTGTCTCAAGTGCAGAACGGTGAAGAACGAGTAATAGCGTATTACAGCAAGACGCTTTCTAAACCAGAGAGAAATTATTGTGTTACAAAAAGAGAGTTGTTGGCAACTGTCAGAGCTTTGGAGCACTTCCATAAATACCTCTATGGGAGAGAGTTTTCACTACGTACCGACCATGCTGCACTAGCATGGCTCTTGAGATTTAAAAATCCGGAAGGACAGTTGGCAAGGTGGCTCGAACGTCTGCAAGAGTACAACTTCAAGGTACAATATCGGCGGGGGAGCCTGCACGGTAATGCAGATGGCTTATCACGAAGACCATGCACGGAAGACTGCCGACATTGCCACAGAAAGGAAGAACAAAACTCAAACGAACATGTTCAAGCCATCACTGTAGATTTCCTGGCTGATGGCTGGACAACACAAGACTGTCGACAAGAACAGATGACTGATGAAGACATTGGACCGATCTTGACAGCAAAAGAGGAAGGTCGCCGCCCGGATTGGCAAGATATCTGCCATGGTTCCGAAGTGCTGAAGGGCTACTGGGCACAATGGGAATCTCTCACCTTAGAAAACGGATTGCTGAAAAGGGCTTGGGAAAGTGCAGATGGACGAGACGTGGTCATGCAGTTGATAGTTCCCCGAAGTAAAGTGCAGTCTGTTTTGAAGGAGATGCATGATGGAACATCTGGAGGCCATCTTGGCGTTAACAAAACCCTTGACAAAATACGGAAGCGATTCTATTGGCTTCATCTTCGCCACGACGTAGAGGAATGGGTTCGGACGTGTGAAATATGTGCTGCAAGCAAGGGCCCACAAACCAGAAGCAGGGGAAAAATGAGACAGAAAAATTGGACAACCTTTCGAGAGAATTGCCATAGACATTGCTGGACCATTCCCAGTTACTGACGATGGAAACCGGTACATCATGGTTGTAGGTGACTACTTTACTAAGTGGGTGGAAGCCTACGCAATTCCAAATCAGGAGCAGTTAGTTCACAACTTCTGTTGCCGTTATGGAACCCCTATGGAAATCCATACGGATCAAGGGAGAAATTTCGAATCAGGAGTGTTTAAAGAATTATGCCGTCTACTTGGAATTCGAAAGACCAGGACAACGCCTCTGCATCCTCAGTCGGACGGGATGGTTGAGAGATTCAACAGGACACTTGAGCAGCATCTTTCGAAAGTTGTTGACGAGAACCAAACAGACTGGGACCAACGTATACCACTATTCCTTATGGCGTATAGATCATCAGTACATGACACAACCGGCATGACTCCAGCAAAATTGGTGTTTGGGCGGGAGATTCGTCTTCCTGGGGACTTGATGTTTGGATCACCTGAGACTCAGTCCCAAGAGCCAAAGAACTATTCCTCGCAATTAGAAAACCAACTGCGAGAAATGAATCGCTTGGTAAGAGGACGGCTCAAGATTGCCAGCGATAAAACGAAAACTCGGTAAGACATTCGCAGCAATAGTGTGGGTTTCCAAGAAGGAGATCAGGTCTGGTTGTTCAATCCAAAGCGCCGTCGTGGTCGCTCACCTAAGCTTCAGTCTAACTGGGAAGGACCCTACACTGTAAAAAAAAGGATTAACGATGTTGTTTATCGGATTCAACAGGAAGGACAGCGAAAGTTCAAGGTCGTCCACCTAGATCGCCTGGCTAAATACAAATTTAGAGACGCTTTGCCAGTTCGGGACGAAAGGCTTAAGGAGGGGGCAGTGCTACGACAGCACAGAACAATCGACGCGTTTATCGAATGCGCCAGAAAGATCTCGATGTAAGCGTGTGGTGTACGTGCTACTAGACGCATGTTGCGAGAATTTTCTCGACTGTGCCGGCCTTCGCTCGGGCGCTCGGACTGTGTCAAGGCCGTAGCAATTACGTAGTTCGCGAGAGATAAGACGCAGTTTGGAAGCTTCTGGTGTGTGAGCGTGACTATAAATATATCGGGTAGCGGCCTTAGTAGTTCAGTTCAATGCGAGATTTTTGACTGTGCGGTTCGAGAGTATTAGTGCGATATATTTACAGAGCGGTTCGGGTTATTACGGTGTACGTTCAAGTAGTTATTAGTGAAGTGCTGCGTTTTATATTCGGACGGTATAATTGTAATACAGTTGAGTTTTAATATTAGTGGACATTTTATTGCGTATGAACAATTTTCATTTGATTTGTTGTAGACACTGTGTTGTTAATTACGAACTGTTTTACTATAACAATTAAAGGTGTGATTAGTGACTTGATTGGTGTCTTGTAATTATTGCGTTTCCACTGTACCTACGACGATCGAGTAGACCGTCGTAACAATATTTCAAGAATGAGTATGTTGTCAGGGTAATATTAGTTGAGCGCCAATTTGCAATCAAATGTTGCAAATAAAATGTATTTGTAAATTGGTAAGTAATATTTTAAAATAGCATAAAGGTTTCTTTTTGCTTTAATTCTGCTCTTTAATCTTTTAGTTAACAGAAGATCGGGACTACTAAAGCTCAGCAAGGCATATTCAAATCGGGTGCCATACTTTCCTTGTTGAGAGTGTTACCAACCTATGCTAGTTGATGAAAAAATTAACATTCATTAATATGGTGTGTATAATATCATATACATTTATTTATCCATTAAATAAAGAAAAGAAAACCTTTTATCTGTTGTTATTGAACTCAAATCCTTTATTATTCTTTTTTAAAATTCTTTTAAAAGACAATTATAATTATTAACAAAGTCTGACCAGCTGTTCTTTAAATATGCTCAGAATGGCAGCAATAGTATCTCTTATGTCTGAAGGCACACACATTTGCATTTTTTTATAATTGCTAAATAAAATACAAATAGAATGTTTTTAAGTTAGGTCCTTTTGACAACGGTATAAATGACAAATAAGTTAGGAAAAGTACCAAAATACATGGGATTATAAAAAAAATTACAGAGTGTCTTAACAAGATTATATTAATAATTTTAGAATGTTCAGTGTCTAGGTTATGTTGATTTAAGTGTTTTTAACGTCTAATACACTTTAAATGGTTGTATTACCCTATATTAATAGTTTTTACACTGAAAATAAGAATATTCGTTAATTATTTTCACATTGAAGATTCAAAATAGTTTTAATCAAAAGTGTAAACAGTGTCTTTGAAAAGTGTAACTTAGGCCATGAAGGAAATTGCTTCAGTTTAGTTTTTTATCAAAAATACTTCCCTTCCTGGATAGGTTGATTTTATTTCTTCATCTGTTCCTTGGTTTACTTCTTTTGAATAATGTTGTATTTCTTTCTTCTATTTATTTAATTTAGTAATATAATTTAACTTTAGGTTCACTTGATAGGAAATTCACAATATGTTGTATTGGTCTCTCTTATTTTTATATCAACCTTTCTCGTTTAGCTCTAATAATGCACTCCTCTTTATTCAAATTATAAAATCTCAGTTGCTAAGGCCTATCTTAGCTTTCATTGGTTTCAATTATAACATTCTGTGTTACTATGATTCTCTCTGAGCCTCAACATAAACAAACTTCTAATATTTTACCTTCCATTTTCTTTAAATTATTATAACTTTTTTATAAGGTCTTTGATCTTCAATTTATTAGTATCTTTGAGTTTCTGATGGAACACTGATTATTCTGATACCACTTTTGATTATCTTCCATTATATATTTCCTGATTTACCATTTTACACTTTTAATTATTTGTAACAAAATTATTTATTATTAGTTCTTCTAGTATTCTTCACTTTAGTAAAACTATTGGATACAATTAGTAATAACATAATTCAACTGACATTGATTATTCTAATTTTAATATAAATTCTTTTTTCAAATCCCTTAACTATCTAGGCCTAACATGCCTAGTTTTACAAATCTCTATTATTATTGTTTTGGTACTCTTCTATTAACATTAACATTTGTATTATTAATATTACAACATATAATATTAATCAATATAGAAAAATTAATTACTAATAATTATTAGTAAACATATGACAATTCTTTTTAAACTTCTGTATACAATCCAGTTTTTATAAACATAATAAAACACTGTAAGTAGTTCCCAACACATTGTCCTCCTTACTTACTAACTTTAATAGTTTAAACCTAACTATTGCAACATTATTTAACATTAATCACATAATAGTTAAATAGATAATATTTAAAGAAATAGTTAAATAGGTAGTTCTTGGAACAAGCTACCTCATGTTTCCTGGTACTTTTCTAGGAATTATAAACATAATGTATTCATGTAATTACACATTAAGCTGATGGGTAAAATATCATGTAACATAATACCCCCCCCCCCTTAAAACAGGTTATTTCAGTAATAAACTGAACTGATTACTTAAATAAACTGATTTATCTCACAAGTGCTTTTTTTCCAGCTTGATTATACACGCCCTTTACTTTACTAGTTTCTGGGATGGTTAAATCATAGGTTCCTTTTATCCCTGGTTATCCTATACGGTCTTGTATATAACAATAATAACTTTTTAGTTATTCCTTCTGCAGAACTAAGTAAATGCCTGTTTTTTAGTAACACCTTTTCTCCCACATTGTATTTTAAAATCTTGTTGTTATTCTTTTCTTCCTCATGGTTTCAGGTATTGGGTTTCGATGAATTTTCTTAAGTTGTGTTATTATATAATAATTTACAAATAACTTCTATTTCTTGTTGGGCGAATCTACTAAAATATATTATTTTTTTCTTCATTTTCCTTATATAGGTGGTTACCAACTGATTTTTCCTTTCCTCTGGGGTTTCTCCTGTTACTGTTGATTCCTTAATTGGTGGGTTCTCAATTCCTCCCTAACTTTAAATGGCACAGTGAATGCATATCGGCTGTGAGCGGCATTATTCTGACCTATTCCTCACCCCGTGCATGGTACAGTGCTCGTTGGCCCCTGCGCAGCTCCCCTTACTTTTATATGATTTATTTTCAGTTTTGGTAAATTCTTTCTCTTCTATTTAATTTCGTTTCGTATTTAATTGATTCATTTGCCACAGTGTTATTCATCTCCTTTTTCAATACCCCTTTTTAGCAGTTACAACTATAGTTATTGTTATTCTATTTATTTACAGACATCAATTCTTCTTCTCCAAGTTCATTCCTTCATTTATTTGTTTTAAGTAATTATTCCCTTTACTCATTATTATCCCCTTATTATCGTTCTTAACTGTTATATGCTCTTCCAAAACCTGTATTGATGGGCTATTTGTTTATGTTTTCTTATATCTTCATTTGTCATTACAATTATCATTATTTTTCCTTCTCATTTCTCAAATAGTTTGCCTTGTCGGTAATCATAAAATCAATCCTTTTTCTCAATAGTTTGTTTGGAATTAGTTTAACCGTTTTCAGTATGTGCCACAATCCAGGTTGCTCTACCATTATGTTTTTCCCGTGGATTCTGTCGGTTAAACTCATCTACAAATCTCGCTATGGGATTGCCCCATTGTGGATCACTCCCATACAGGTCAATGTTGCCGTATGTGTATCGTCTTTCATCTTCATTGCTGGGACCAGGATCAGGTTCTTGGTTTTCACGACGGTTAACTTGTTTGTCCACCTTTCTTTGTCGCTGGTCATCGTGTGTCCTCGAATGCCTCTCCTCAGCCATTATATAGTTTACTCGGGCTTGATTGGGTCCCTGGTTGTTACTTGGTGGATTTCCAGAGGGTATGTCCCTATTTCTATCCCCACTTCTGGATCTCCGATATTCATTGTGATCATTCCATTGTCGCCTGTTGTCGTCATTTCTCCCATCTCGTCTATCATAATTTTGTTCATGGTTAAAGTCCTGACGTCTTCCTTGAAATCGCCTGTTAGTTGCGTTTCTATTATAACCATCTGTTCGCATATGGTTTACTGGCTGTCGATTGTCGTGTGGTTGATCCTTGTTCCTCTCATACCTATCCTCCGGTCTTCTTCGATAGTAATCTTCCTGCTCAAAACCTTCTAAGAGAGCCTCCATCTCTCCAATTGTTTTTATTTGTCCACATCTGCGAGCGCGTACAATATCTTCTCCGGAATGGTATGACAATTTAGCTATGAGACATTTTTCAGGGATTTTAGGTTCTAAATGTCGGGCTACCCAGACTTCACCCAAAAAATAGGCAGTTAGTGTCTGTCCTCTTCCAGCATCATATCTGCCAGTGCTCAAATTGTCCCTAACAATATTCTGTATGGACTCAGACCAATATTTTACTTTAAAAATTTGTTTGAATCATTGTAATTGTTAACTTCATTCCTTACCGCCTTCCACCAATTATCAGTAATATTTTTAAAACTCCATCGAGAAGATTTTTATCATTTGCCAACGACTTTCTTTGTTCTATTCAAACATTCTTTTAGCCTCTCCAGAAATTCTAGAGGGTTCTTACGATATTCTCTAAAATTGATTACTTCTTTATTTTCTCCAATAAGTGTAGGTACATAGCTTATTGGTCGACGTTTTAGTACCTCCATTTCTTCCTTAGATTGATTATATCCTTCTTTTGTATTTCTTCTATTTTATTCCTGTTGTCGGTCACTTGACTTTGTACCTGTACTACCTTGGTTTCAACCCGATTGTATCGTTCATCTACTTTATTCTGTATTATCTCAAATTGCTCTTGAGTATCTTTTTTTAGAATTCTAATGCTTGTTTTATTATTGTCAACTTCAATAATTTTGTTTATCACCTCTTTGCGTAATTGAATTAAATTTTCTTCGGTTTTCTCAACCTTCTGGTTGGTTTCTGTAATTCTATTCATTATTTTTTCTCTATACTCTTCTAACTGTTGTTTCAATTCCTCTTTATTCTTCTCACTCTCTTCCTTCAACAGTCCGTTTAACTCTTCATTACTTTGTCTAATCTCCTTTTTCAGCTGTTGTTGTAATGTTTCATTATTGGTTTCTGTTTGTTTCTTTAATTCTTCAGTATTTTGTTTTAATAAGTTTTCATTATCTATTCTCATTAGTTTAAACCCTTCTTGGTTACTATCCATTTTCTTGTTAAGTGTTTCGATATTCTTTTCATTATTTTTATCTATTTTTTCATTATCCTCTTTCATTTGTTTCAATGTCTCATTGGTTTTTTTATTCCCTTCCATTAGAATTCTCATCATCTCCTGCATGCTGATGTCTTCCTTTTGTATGGGTTTACCTGGTTGGTCCCCTGGCGTATGCCTTACCACCATTTCCATTTCTTCAGTCGCTGTTACTTCCTTGTTTTCCATATTTAACTCTATTTATTCTCCCTCCATACATTTACGTGACGTTGCTCTTCTCTTTGACATCTCTGTTGTTTAACCGTAGCCGCCACTAGAATAGAAATTGCTATAACACTTACAATAAGAATACAAAGTTATTCTATCTCTCGCCTCACTAGTTGGGCTCCAATTTGTTACATTAAGTATTTCTAATGTGTTTATTTAAGCCCCAAGTGGTTGGCTTCACTTCTGTAACGTTAAGTTAATTCATACTATCTACAGTGTACTTTGTTTATTTTTTAGAATGAGTATGTTGTCAGGGTAATATTAGTTGAGCGCCAATTTGCAATCAAATGTTGCAAATAAAATGTATTTGTAAATTGGTAAGTAATATTTTAAAATAGCATAAAGGTTTCTTTTTGCTTTAATTCTGCTCTTTAATCTTTTAGTTAACAGAAGATCGGGACTACTAAAGCTCAGCAATGCAGATTCAAATCGGGTGCCATACTTTCCTTGTTGAGAGTGTTACCAACCTATGCTAGTTGATGAAAAAATTAACATTCATTAATATGGTGTGTATAATATCATATACATTTATTTATCCATTAAATAAAGAAAAGAAAACCTTTTATCTGTTGTTATTGAACTCAAATCCTTTATTATTCTTTTTTAAAATTCTTTTAAAAGACAATTATAATTATTAACAAAGTCTGACCAGCTGTTCTTTAAATATGCTCAGAATGGCAGCAGTAGTATCTCTTATGTCTGAAGGCACACACATTTGCATTTTTTTATAATTGCTAAATAAAATACAAATAGAATGTTTTTAAGTTAGGTCCTTTTGACTACGGTATAAATGACAAATAAGTTAGGAAAAGTACCAAAATACATGGGATTATAAAAAAAATTACAGAGTGTCTTAACAAGATTATATTAATAATTTTAGAATGTTCAGTGTCTAGGTTATGTTGATTTAAGTGTTTTTAACGTCTAATACACTTTAAATGGTTGTATTACCCTATATTAATAGTTTTTACACTGAAAATAAGAATATTCGTTAATTATTTTCACAGTGATGATTCAAAATAGCTTTTAATCAAAAGTGTAAACAGTGTCTTTGAAAAGTGTAACTTAGGCCATGAAGGAAATTGCTTCAGTTTAGTTTTTTATCAAAAATACTTCCCTTCCTGGATAGGTTGATTTTATTTCTTCATCTGTTCCTTGGTTTACTTCTTTTGAATAATGTTGTATTTCTTTCTTCTATTTATTTAATTTAGTAATATAATTTAACTTTAGGTTCACTTGATAGGAAATTCACAATATGTTGTATTGGTCTCTCTTATTTTTATATCAACCTTTCTCGTTTAGCTCTAATAATGCACTCCTCTTTATTCAAATTATAACATCTCAGTTGCTAAGGCCTATCTTAGCTTTCATTGGTTTCAATTATAACATTCTGTGTTACTATGATTCTCTCTGAGCCTCAACATAAACAAACTTCTAATATTTTACCTTCCATTTTCTTTAAATTATTATAACTTTTTTATAAGGTCTTTGATCTTCAATTTATTAGTATCTTTGAGTTTCTGATGGAACACTGATTATTCTGATACCACTTTTGATTATCTTCCATTATATATTTCCTGATTTACCATTTTACACTTTTAATTATTTGTAACAAAATTATTTATTATTAGTTCTTCTAGTATTCTTCACTTTAGTAAAACTATTGGATACAATTAGGAATAACATAATTCAACTGACATTGATTATTCTAATTTTAATATAAATTCTTTTTTCAAATCCCTTAAATATCTAGGCCTAACATGCCTAGTTTTACAAATCTCTATTATTATTGTTTTGGTACTCTTCTGTTAACATTAACATTTGTATTATTAATATTACAACATATAATATTAATCAATATAGAAAAATTAATTACTAATAATTATTAGTAAACATATGACAATTCTTTTTAAACTTCTGTATACAATCCAGTTTTTATAAACATAATAAAACACTGTAAGTAGTTCCCAACACATTGTCCTCCTTACTTACTAACTTTAATAGTTTAAACCTAACTATTGCAACATTATTTAACATTAATCACATAATAGTTAAATAGATAATATTTAAAGAAATAGTTAAATAGGTAGTTCTTGGAACAAGCTACCTCATGTCTCCTGGTACTTTTCTAGGAATTATAAACATAATGTATTCATGTAATTACACATTAAGCTGATGGGTAAAATATCATGTAACATAATACCCCCCCCCCTTAAAACAGGTTATTTCAGTAATAAACTGAACTGATTACTTAAATAAACTGATTTATCTCACAAGTGCTTTTTTTCCAGCTTGATTATACACGCCCTTTACTTTACTAGTTTCTGGGATGGTTAAATCATAGGTTCCTTTTATCCCTGGTTATCCTATACGGTCTTGTATATAACAATAATAACTTTTTAGTTATTCCTTCTGCAGAACTAAGTAAATGCCTGTTTTTTAGTAACACCTTTTCTCCCACATTGTATTTTAAAATCTTGTTGTTATTCTTTTCTTCCTCATGGTTTCAGGTATTGGGTTTCGATGAATTTTCTTAAGTTGTGTTATTATATAATAATTTACAAATAACTTCTATTTCTTGTTGGGCGAATCTACTAAAATATATTATTTTTTTCTTCATTTTCCTTATATAGGTGGTTACCAACTGATTTTTCCTTTCCTCTGGGGTTTCTCCTGTTACTGTTGATTCCTTAATTGGTGGGTTCTCAATTCCTCCCTAACTTTAAATGGCACAGTGAATGCATATCGGCTGTGAGCGGCATTATTCTGACCTATTCCTCACCCCGTGCATGGTACAGTGCTCGTTGGCCCCTGCGCAGCTCCCCTTACTTTTATATGATTTATTTTCAGTTTTGGTAAATTCTTTCTCTTCTATTTAATTTCGTTTCGTATTTAATTGATTCATTTGCCACAGTGTTATTCATCTCCTTTTTCAATACCCCTTTTTAGCAGTTACAACTATAGTTATTGTTATTCTATTTATTTACAGACATCAATTCTTCTTCTCCAAGTTCATTCCTTCATTTATTTGTTTTAAGTAATTATTCCCTTTACTCATTATTATCCCCTTATTATCGTTCTTAACTGTTATATGCTCTTCCAAAACCTGTATTGATGGGCTATTTGTTTATGTTTTCTTATATCTTCATTTGTCATTACAATTATCATTATTTTTCCTTCTCATTTCTCAAATAGTTTGCCTTGTCGGTAATCATAAAATCAATCCTTTTTCTCAATAGTTTGTTTGGAATTAGTTTAACCGTTTTCAGTATGTGCCACAATCCAGGTTGCTCTACCATTATGTTTTTCCCGTGGATTCTGTCGGTTAAACTCATCTACAAATCTCGCTATGGGATTGCCCCATTGTGGATCACTCCCATACAGGTCAATGTTGCCGTATGTGTATCGTCTTTCATCTTCATTGCTGGGACCAGGATCAGGTTCTTGGTTTTCACGACGGTTAACTTGTTTGTCCACCTTTCTTTGTCGCTGGTCATCGTGTGTCCTCGAATGCCTCTCCTCAGCCATTATATAGTTTACTCGGGCTTGATTGGGTCCCTGGTTGTTACTTGGTGGATTTCCAGAGGGTATGTCCCTATTTCTATCCCCACTTCTGGATCTCCGATATTCATTGTGATCATTCCATTGTCGCCTGTTGTCGTCATTTCTCCCATCTCGTCTATCATAATTTTGTTCATGGTTAAAGTCCTGACGTCTTCCTTGAAATCGCCTGTTAGTTGCGTTTCTATTATAACCATCTGTTCGCATATGGTTTACTGGCTGTCGATTGTCGTGTGGTTGATCCTTGTTCCTCTCATACCTATCCTCCGGTCTTCTTCGATAGTAATCTTCCTGCTCAAAACCTTCTAAGAGAGCCTCCATCTCTCCAATTGTTTTTATTTGTCCACATCTGCGAGCGCGTACAATATCTTCTCCGGAATGGTATGACAATTTAGCTATGAGACATTTTTCAGGGATTTTAGGTTCTAAATGTCGGGCTACCCAGACTTCACCCAAAAAATAGGCAGTTAGTGTCTGTCCTCTTCCAGCATCATATCTGCCAGTGCTCAAATTGTCCCTAACAATATTCTGTATGGACTCAGACCAATATTTTACTTTAAAAATTTGTTTGAATCATTGTAATTGTTAACTTCATTCCTTACCGCCTTCCACCAATTATCAGTAATATTTTTAAAACTCCATCGAGAAGATTTTTATCATTTGCCAACGACTTTCTTTGTTCTATTCAAACATTCTTTTAGCCTCTCCAGAAATTCTAGAGGGTTCTTACGATATTCTCTAAAATTGATTACTTCTTTATTTTCTCCAATAAGTGTAGGTACATAGCTTATTGGTCGACGTTTTAGTACCTCCATTTCTTCCTTAGATTGATTATATCCTTCTTTTGTATTTCTTCTATTTTATTCCTGTTGTCGGTCACTTGACTTTGTACCTGTACTACCTTGGTTTCAACCCGATTGTATCGTTCATCTACTTTATTCTGTATTATCTCAAATTGCTCTTGAGTATCTTTTTTTAGAATTCTAATGCTTGTTTTATTATTGTCAACTTCAATAATTTTGTTTATCACCTCTTTGCGTAATTGAATTAAATTTTCTTCGGTTTTCTCAACCTTCTGGTTGGTTTCTGTAATTCTATTCATTATTTTTTCTCTATACTCTTCTAACTGTTGTTTCAATTCCTCTTTATTCTTCTCACTCTCTTCCTTCAACAGTCCGTTTAACTCTTCATTACTTTGTCTAATCTCCTTTTTCAGCTGTTGTTGTAATGTTTCATTATTGGTTTCTGTTTGTTTCTTTAATTCTTCAGTATTTTGTTTTAATAAGTTTTCATTATCTATTCTCATTAGTTTAAACCCTTCTTGGTTACTATCCATTTTCTTGTTAAGTGTTTCGATATTCTTTTCATTATTTTTATCTATTTTTTCATTATCCTCTTTCATTTGTTTCAATGTCTCATTGGTTTTTTTATTCCCTTCCATTAGAATTCTCATCATCTCCTGCATGCTGATGTCTTCCTTTTGTATGGGTTTACCTGGTTGGTCCCCTGGCGTATGCCTTACCACCATTTCCATTTCTTCAGTCGCTGTTACTTCCTTGTTTTCCATATTTAACTCTATTTATTCTCCCTCCATACATTTACGTGACGTTGCTCTTCTCTTTGACATCTCTGTTGTTTAACCGTAGCCGCCACTAGAATAGAAATTGCTATAACACTTACAATAAGAATACAAAGTTATTCTATCTCTCGCCTCACTAGTTGGGCTCCAATTTGTTACATTAAGTATTTCTAATGTGTTTATTTAAGCCCCAAGTGGTTGGCTTCACTTCTGTAACGTTAAGTTAATTCATACTATCTACAGTGTACTTTGTTTATTTTTTAGAATGAGTATGTTGTCAGGGTAATATTAGTTGAGCGCCAATTTGCAATCAAATGTTGCAAATAAAATGTATTTGTAAATTGGTAAGTAATATTTTAAAATAGCATAAAGGTTTCTTTTTGCTTTAATTCTGCTCTTTAATCTTTTAGTTAACAGAAGATCGGGACTACTAAAGCTCAGCAATGCAGATTCAAATCGGGTGCCATACTTTCCTTGTTGAGAGTGTTACCAACCTATGCTAGTTGATGAAAAAATTAACATTCATTAATATGGTGTGTATAATATCATATACATTTATTTATCCATTAAATAAAGAAAAGAAAACCTTTTATCTGTTGTTATTGAACTCAGATCCTTTATTATTCTTTTTTAAAATTCTTTTAAAAGACAATTATAATTATTAACAAAGTCTGACCAGCTGTTCTTTAAATATGCTCAGAATGGCAGCAGTAGTATCTCTTATGTCTGAAGGCACACACATTTGCATTTTTTTATAATTGCTAAATAAAATACAAATAGAATGTTTTTAAGTTAGGTCCTTTTGACTACGGTATAAATGACAAATAAGTTAGGAAAAGTACCAAAATACATGGGATTATAAAAAAAATTACAGAGTGTCTTAACAAGATTATATTAATAATTTTAGAATGTTCAGTGTCTAGGTTATGTTGATTTAAGTGTTTTTAACGTCTAATACACTTTAAATGGTTGTATTACCCTATATTAATAGTTTTTACACTGAAAATAAGAATATTCGTTAATTATTTTCACAGTGATGATTCAAAATAGCTTTTAATCAAAAGTGTAAACAGTGTCTTTGAAAAGTGTAACTTAGGCCATGAAGGAAATTGCTTCAGTTTAGTTTTTTATCAAAAATACTTCCCTTCCTGGATAGGTTGATTTTATTTCTTCATCTGTTCCTTGGTTTACTTCTTTTGAATAATGTTGTATTTCTTTCTTCTATTTATTTAATTTAGTAATATAATTTAACTTTAGGTTCACTTGATAGGAAATTCACAATATGTTGTATTGGTCTCTCTTATTTTTATATCAACCTTTCTCGTTTAGCTCTAATAATGCACTCCTCTTTATTCAAATTATAACATCTCAGTTGCTAAGGCCTATCTTAGCTTTCATTGGTTTCAATTATAACATTCTGTGTTACTATGATTCTCTCTGAGCCTCAACATAAACAAACTTCTAATATTTTACCTTCCATTTTCTTTAAATTATTATAACTTTTTTATAAGGTCTTTGATCTTCAATTTATTAGTATCTTTGAGTTTCTGATGGAACACTGATTATTCTGATACCACTTTTGATTATCTTCCATTATATATTTCCTGATTTACCATTTTACACTTTTAATTATTTGTAACAAAATTATTTATTATTAGTTCTTCTAGTATTCTTCACTTTAGTAAAACTATTGGATACAATTAGGAATAACATAATTCAACTGACATTGATTATTCTAATTTTAATATAAATTCTTTTTTCAAATCCCTTAAATATCTAGGCCTAACATGCCTAGTTTTACAAATCTCTATTATTATTGTTTTGGTACTCTTCTGTTAACATTAACATTTGTATTATTAATATTACAACATATAATATTAATCAATATAGAAAAATTAATTACTAATAATTATTAGTAAACATATGACAATTCTTTTTAAACTTCTGTATACAATCCAGTTTTTATAAACATAATAAAACACTGTAAGTAGTTCCCAACACATTGTCCTCCTTACTTACTAACTTTAATAGTTTAAACCTAACTATTGCAACATTATTTAACATTAATCACATAATAGTTAAATAGATAATATTTAAAGAAATAGTTAAATAGGTAGTTCTTGGAACAAGCTTCCTCATGTCTCCTGGTACTTTTCTAGGAATTATAAACATAATGTATTCATGTAATTACACATTAAGCTGATGGGTAAAATATCATGTAACATAATACCCCCCCCCTTAAAACAGGTTATTTCAGTAATAAACTGAACTGATTACTTAAATAAACTGATTTATCTCACAAGTGCTTTTTTTCCAGCTTGATTATACACGCCCTTTACTTTACTAGTTTCTGGGATGGTTAAATCATAGGTTCCTTTTATCCCTGGTTATCCTATACGGTCTTGTATATAACAATAATAACTTTTTAGTTATTCCTTCTGCAGAACTAAGTAAATGCCTGTTTTTTAGTAACACCTTTTCTCCCACATTGTATTTTAAAATCTTGTTGTTATTCTTTTCTTCCTCATGGTTTCAGGTATTGGGTTTCGATGAATTTTCTTAAGTTGTGTTATTATATAATAATTTACAAATAACTTCTATTTCTTGTTGGGCGAATCTACTAAAATATATTATTTTTTTCTTCATTTTCCTTATATAGGTGGTTACCAACTGATTTTTCCTTTCCTCTGGGGTTTCTCCTGTTACTGTTGATTCCTTAATTGGTGGGTTCTCAATTCCTCCCTAACTTTAAATGGCACAGTGAATGCATATCGGCTGTGAGCGGCATTATTCTGACCTATTCCTCACCCCGTGCATGGTACAGTGCTCGTTGGCCCCTGCGCAGCTCCCCTTACTTTTATATGATTTATTTTCAGTTTTGGTAAATTCTTTCTCTTCTATTTAATTTCGTTTCGTATTTAATTGATTCATTTGCCACAGTGTTATTCATCTCCTTTTTCAATACCCCTTTTTAGCAGTTACAACTATAGTTATTGTTATTCTATTTATTTACAGACATCAATTCTTCTTCTCCAAGTTCATTCCTTCATTTATTTGTTTTAAGTAATTATTCCCTTTACTCATTATTATCCCCTTATTATCGTTCTTAACTGTTATATGCTCTTCCAAAACCTGTATTGATGGGCTATTTGTTTATGTTTTCTTATATCTTCATTTGTCATTACAATTATCATTATTTTTCCTTCTCATTTCTCAAATAGTTTGCCTTGTCGGTAATCATAAAATCAATCCTTTTTCTCAATAGTTTGTTTGGAATTAGTTTAACCGTTTTCAGTATGTGCCACAATCCAGGTTGCTCTACCATTATGTTTTTCCCGTGGATTCTGTCGGTTAAACTCATCTACAAATCTCGCTATGGGATTGCCCCATTGTGGATCACTCCCATACAGGTCAATGTTGCCGTATGTGTATCGTCTTTCATCTTCATTGCTGGGACCAGGATCAGGTTCTTGGTTTTCACGACGGTTAACTTGTTTGTCCACCTTTCTTTGTCGCTGGTCATCGTGTGTCCTCGAATGCCTCTCCTCAGCCATTATATAGTTTACTCGGGCTTGATTGGGTCCCTGGTTGTTACTTGGTGGATTTCCAGAGGGTATGTCCCTATTTCTATCCCCACTTCTGGATCTCCGATATTCATTGTGATCATTCCATTGTCGCCTGTTGTCGTCATTTCTCCCATCTCGTCTATCATAATTTTGTTCATGGTTAAAGTCCTGACGTCTTCCTTGAAATCGCCTGTTAGTTGCGTTTCTATTATAACCATCTGTTCGCATATGGTTTACTGGCTGTCGATTGTCGTGTGGTTGATCCTTGTTCCTCTCATACCTATCCTCCGGTCTTCTTCGATAGTAATCTTCCTGCTCAAAACCTTCTAAGAGAGCCTCCATCTCTCCAATTGTTTTTATTTGTCCACATCTGCGAGCGCGTACAATATCTTCTCCGGAATGGTATGACAATTTAGCTATGAGACATTTTTCAGGGATTTTAGGTTCTAAATGTCGGGCTACCCAGACTTCACCCAAAAAATAGGCAGTTAGTGTCTGTCCTCTTCCAGCATCATATCTGCCAGTGCTCAAATTGTCCCTAACAATATTCTGTATGGACTCAGACCAATATTTTACTTTAAAAATTTGTTTGAATCATTGTAATTGTTAACTTCATTCCTTACCGCCTTCCACCAATTATCAGTAATATTTTTAAAACTCCATCGAGAAGATTTTTATCATTTGCCAACGACTTTCTTTGTTCTATTCAAACATTCTTTTAGCCTCTCCAGAAATTCTAGAGGGTTCTTACGATATTCTCTAAAATTGATTACTTCTTTATTTTCTCCAATAAGTGTAGGTACATAGCTTATTGGTCGACGTTTTAGTACCTCCATTTCTTCCTTAGATTGATTATATCCTTCTTTTGTATTTCTTCTATTTTATTCCTGTTGTCGGTCACTTGACTTTGTACCTGTACTACCTTGGTTTCAACCCGATTGTATCGTTCATCTACTTTATTCTGTATTATCTCAAATTGCTCTTGAGTATCTTTTTTTAGAATTCTAATGCTTGTTTTATTATTGTCAACTTCAATAATTTTGTTTATCACCTCTTTGCGTAATTGAATTAAATTTTCTTCGGTTTTCTCAACCTTCTGGTTGGTTTCTGTAATTCTATTCATTATTTTTTCTCTATACTCTTCTAACTGTTGTTTCAATTCCTCTTTATTCTTCTCACTCTCTTCCTTCAACAGTCCGTTTAACTCTTCATTACTTTGTCTAATCTCCTTTTTCAGCTGTTGTTGTAATGTTTCATTATTGGTTTCTGTTTGTTTCTTTAATTCTTCAGTATTTTGTTTTAATAAGTTTTCATTATCTATTCTCATTAGTTTAAACCCTTCTTGGTTACTATCCATTTTCTTGTTAAGTGTTTCGATATTCTTTTCATTATTTTTATCTATTTTTTCATTATCCTCTTTCATTTGTTTCAATGTCTCATTGGTTTTTTTATTCCCTTCCATTAGAATTCTCATCATCTCCTGCATGCTGATGTCTTCCTTTTGTATGGGTTTACCTGGTTGGTCCCCTGGCGTATGCCTTACCACCATTTCCATTTCTTCAGTCGCTGTTACTTCCTTGTTTTCCATATTTAACTCTATTTATTCTCCCTCCATACATTTACGTGACGTTGCTCTTCTCTTTGACATCTCTGTTGTTTAACCGTAGCCGCCACTAGAATAGAAATTGCTATAACACTTACAATAAGAATACAAAGTTATTCTATCTCTCGCCTCACTAGTTGGGCTCCAATTTGTTACATTAAGTATTTCTAATGTGTTTATTTAAGCCCCAAGTGGTTGGCTTCACTTCTGTAACGTTAAGTTAATTCATACTATCTACAGTGTACTTTGTTTATTTTTTAGAATGAGTATGTTGTCAGGGTAATATTAGTTGAGCGCCAATTTGCAATCAAATGTTGCAAATAAAATGTATTTGTAAATTGGTAAGTAATATTTTAAAATAGCATAAAGGTTTCTTTTTGCTTTAATTCTGCTCTTTAATCTTTTAGTTAACAGAAGATCGGGACTACTAAAGCTCAGCAATGCAGATTCAAATCGGGTGCCATACTTTCCTTGTTGAGAGTGTTACCAACCTATGCTAGTTGATGAAAAAATTAACATTCATTAATATGGTGTGTATAATATCATATACATTTATTTATCCATTAAATAAAGAAAAGAAAACCTTTTATCTGTTGTTATTGAACTCAGATCCTTTATTATTCTTTTTTAAAATTCTTTTAAAAGACAATTATAATTATTAACAAAGTCTGACCAGCTGTTCTTTAAATATGCTCAGAATGGCAGCAGTAGTATCTCTTATGTCTGAAGGCACACACATTTGCATTTTTTTATAATTGCTAAATAAAATACAAATAGAATGTTTTTAAGTTAGGTCCTTTTGACTACGGTATAAATGACAAATAAGTTAGGAAAAGTACCAAAATACATGGGATTATAAAAAAAATTACAGAGTGTCTTAACAAGATTATATTAATAATTTTAGAATGTTCAGTGTCTAGGTTATGTTGATTTAAGTGTTTTTAACGTCTAATACACTTTAAATGGTTGTATTACCCTATATTAATAGTTTTTACACTGAAAATAAGAATATTCGTTAATTATTTTCACAGTGATGATTCAAAATAGCTTTTAATCAAAAGTGTAAACAGTGTCTTTGAAAAGTGTAACTTAGGCCATGAAGGAAATTGCTTCAGTTTAGTTTTTTATCAAAAATACTTCCCTTCCTGGATAGGTTGATTTTATTTCTTCATCTGTTCCTTGGTTTACTTCTTTTGAATAATGTTGTATTTCTTTCTTCTATTTATTTAATTTAGTAATATAATTTAACTTTAGGTTCACTTGATAGGAAATTCACAATATGTTGTATTGGTCTCTCTTATTTTTATATCAACCTTTCTCGTTTAGCTCTAATAATGCACTCCTCTTTATTCAAATTATAACATCTCAGTTGCTAAGGCCTATCTTAGCTTTCATTGGTTTCAATTATAACATTCTGTGTTACTATGATTCTCTCTGAGCCTCAACATAAACAAACTTCTAATATTTTACCTTCCATTTTCTTTAAATTATTATAACTTTTTTATAAGGTCTTTGATCTTCAATTTATTAGTATCTTTGAGTTTCTGATGGAACACTGATTATTCTGATACCACTTTTGATTATCTTCCATTATATATTTCCTGATTTACCATTTTACACTTTTAATTATTTGTAACAAAATTATTTATTATTAGTTCTTCTAGTATTCTTCACTTTAGTAAAACTATTGGATACAATTAGGAATAACATAATTCAACTGACATTGATTATTCTAATTTTAATATAAATTCTTTTTTCAAATCCCTTAAATATCTAGGCCTAACATGCCTAGTTTTACAAATCTCTATTATTATTGTTTTGGTACTCTTCTGTTAACATTAACATTTGTATTATTAATATTACAACATATAATATTAATCAATATAGAAAAATTAATTACTAATAATTATTAGTAAACATATGACAATTCTTTTTAAACTTCTGTATACAATCCAGTTTTTATAAACATAATAAAACACTGTAAGTAGTTCCCAACACATTGTCCTCCTTACTTACTAACTTTAATAGTTTAAACCTAACTATTGCAACATTATTTAACATTAATCACATAATAGTTAAATAGATAATATTTAAAGAAATAGTTAAATAGGTAGTTCTTGGAACAAGCTTCCTCATGTCTCCTGGTACTTTTCTAGGAATTATAAACATAATGTATTCATGTAATTACACATTAAGCTGATGGGTAAAATATCATGTAACATAATACCCCCCCCCTTAAAACAGGTTATTTCAGTAATAAACTGAACTGATTACTTAAATAAACTGATTTATCTCACAAGTGCTTTTTTTCCAGCTTGATTATACACGCCCTTTACTTTACTAGTTTCTGGGATGGTTAAATCATAGGTTCCTTTTATCCCTGGTTATCCTATACGGTCTTGTATATAACAATAATAACTTTTTAGTTATTCCTTCTGCAGAACTAAGTAAATGCCTGTTTTTTAGTAACACCTTTTCTCCCACATTGTATTTTAAAATCTTGTTGTTATTCTTTTCTTCCTCATGGTTTCAGGTATTGGGTTTCGATGAATTTTCTTAAGTTGTGTTATTATATAATAATTTACAAATAACTTCTATTTCTTGTTGGGCGAATCTACTAAAATATATTATTTTTTTCTTCATTTTCCTTATATAGGTGGTTACCAACTGATTTTTCCTTTCCTCTGGGGTTTCTCCTGTTACTGTTGATTCCTTAATTGGTGGGTTCTCAATTCCTCCCTAACTTTAAATGGCACAGTGAATGCATATCGGCTGTGAGCGGCATTATTCTGACCTATTCCTCACCCCGTGCATGGTACAGTGCTCGTTGGCCCCTGCGCAGCTCCCCTTACTTTTATATGATTTATTTTCAGTTTTGGTAAATTCTTTCTCTTCTATTTAATTTCGTTTCGTATTTAATTGATTCATTTGCCACAGTGTTATTCATCTCCTTTTTCAATACCCCTTTTTAGCAGTTACAACTATAGTTATTGTTATTCTATTTATTTACAGACATCAATTCTTCTTCTCCAAGTTCATTCCTTCATTTATTTGTTTTAAGTAATTATTCCCTTTACTCATTATTATCCCCTTATTATCGTTCTTAACTGTTATATGCTCTTCCAAAACCTGTATTGATGGGCTATTTGTTTATGTTTTCTTATATCTTCATTTGTCATTACAATTATCATTATTTTTCCTTCTCATTTCTCAAATAGTTTGCCTTGTCGGTAATCATAAAATCAATCCTTTTTCTCAATAGTTTGTTTGGAATTAGTTTAACCGTTTTCAGTATGTGCCACAATCCAGGTTGCTCTACCATTATGTTTTTCCCGTGGATTCTGTCGGTTAAACTCATCTACAAATCTCGCTATGGGATTGCCCCATTGTGGATCACTCCCATACAGGTCAATGTTGCCGTATGTGTATCGTCTTTCATCTTCATTGCTGGGACCAGGATCAGGTTCTTGGTTTTCACGACGGTTAACTTGTTTGTCCACCTTTCTTTGTCGCTGGTCATCGTGTGTCCTCGAATGCCTCTCCTCAGCCATTATATAGTTTACTCGGGCTTGATTGGGTCCCTGGTTGTTACTTGGTGGATTTCCAGAGGGTATGTCCCTATTTCTATCCCCACTTCTGGATCTCCGATATTCATTGTGATCATTCCATTGTCGCCTGTTGTCGTCATTTCTCCCATCTCGTCTATCATAATTTTGTTCATGGTTAAAGTCCTGACGTCTTCCTTGAAATCGCCTGTTAGTTGCGTTTCTATTATAACCATCTGTTCGCATATGGTTTACTGGCTGTCGATTGTCGTGTGGTTGATCCTTGTTCCTCTCATACCTATCCTCCGGTCTTCTTCGATAGTAATCTTCCTGCTCAAAACCTTCTAAGAGAGCCTCCATCTCTCCAATTGTTTTTATTTGTCCACATCTGCGAGCGCGTACAATATCTTCTCCGGAATGGTATGACAATTTAGCTATGAGACATTTTTCAGGGATTTTAGGTTCTAAATGTCGGGCTACCCAGACTTCACCCAAAAAATAGGCAGTTAGTGTCTGTCCTCTTCCAGCATCATATCTGCCAGTGCTCAAATTGTCCCTAACAATATTCTGTATGGACTCAGACCAATATTTTACTTTAAAAATTTGTTTGAATCATTGTAATTGTTAACTTCATTCCTTACCGCCTTCCACCAATTATCAGTAATATTTTTAAAACTCCATCGAGAAGATTTTTATCATTTGCCAACGACTTTCTTTGTTCTATTCAAACATTCTTTTAGCCTCTCCAGAAATTCTAGAGGGTTCTTACGATATTCTCTAAAATTGATTACTTCTTTATTTTCTCCAATAAGTGTAGGTACATAGCTTATTGGTCGACGTTTTAGTACCTCCATTTCTTCCTTAGATTGATTATATCCTTCTTTTGTATTTCTTCTATTTTATTCCTGTTGTCGGTCACTTGACTTTGTACCTGTACTACCTTGGTTTCAACCCGATTGTATCGTTCATCTACTTTATTCTGTATTATCTCAAATTGCTCTTGAGTATCTTTTTTTAGAATTCTAATGCTTGTTTTATTATTGTCAACTTCAATAATTTTGTTTATCACCTCTTTGCGTAATTGAATTAAATTTTCTTCGGTTTTCTCAACCTTCTGGTTGGTTTCTGTAATTCTATTCATTATTTTTTCTCTATACTCTTCTAACTGTTGTTTCAATTCCTCTTTATTCTTCTCACTCTCTTCCTTCAACAGTCCGTTTAACTCTTCATTACTTTGTCTAATCTCCTTTTTCAGCTGTTGTTGTAATGTTTCATTATTGGTTTCTGTTTGTTTCTTTAATTCTTCAGTATTTTGTTTTAATAAGTTTTCATTATCTATTCTCATTAGTTTAAACCCTTCTTGGTTACTATCCATTTTCTTGTTAAGTGTTTCGATATTCTTTTCATTATTTTTATCTATTTTTTCATTATCCTCTTTCATTTGTTTCAATGTCTCATTGGTTTTTTTATTCCCTTCCATTAGAATTCTCATCATCTCCTGCATGCTGATGTCTTCCTTTTGTATGGGTTTACCTGGTTGGTCCCCTGGCGTATGCCTTACCACCATTTCCATTTCTTCAGTCGCTGTTACTTCCTTGTTTTCCATATTTAACTCTATTTATTCTCCCTCCATACATTTACGTGACGTTGCTCTTCTCTTTGACATCTCTGTTGTTTAACCGTAGCCGCCACTAGAATAGAAATTGCTATAACACTTACAATAAGAATACAAAGTTATTCTATCTCTCGCCTCACTAGTTGGGCTCCAATTTGTTACATTAAGTATTTCTAATGTGTTTATTTAAGCCCCAAGTGGTTGGCTTCACTTCTGTAACGTTAAGTTAATTCATACTATCTACAGTGTACTTTGTTTATTTTTTAGAATGAGTATGTTGTCAGGGTAATATTAGTTGAGCGCCAATTTGCAATCAAATGTTGCAAATAAAATGTATTTGTAAATTGGTAAGTAATATTTTAAAATAGCATAAAGGTTTCTTTTTGCTTTAATTCTGCTCTTTAATCTTTTAGTTAACAGAAGATCGGGACTACTAAAGCTCAGCAATGCAGATTCAAATCGGGTGCCATACTTTCCTTGTTGAGAGTGTTACCAACCTATGCTAGTTGATGAAAAAATTAACATTCATTAATATGGTGTGTATAATATCATATACATTTATTTATCCATTAAATAAAGAAAAGAAAACCTTTTATCTGTTGTTATTGAACTCAGATCCTTTATTATTCTTTTTTAAAATTCTTTTAAAAGACAATTATAATTATTAACAAAGTCTGACCAGCTGTTCTTTAAATATGCTCAGAATGGCAGCAGTAGTATCTCTTATGTCTGAAGGCACACACATTTGCATTTTTTTATAATTGCTAAATAAAATACAAATAGAATGTTTTTAAGTTAGGTCCTTTTGACTACGGTATAAATGACAAATAAGTTAGGAAAAGTACCAAAATACATGGGATTATAAAAAAAATTACAGAGTGTCTTAACAAGATTATATTAATAATTTTAGAATGTTCAGTGTCTAGGTTATGTTGATTTAAGTGTTTTTAACGTCTAATACACTTTAAATGGTTGTATTACCCTATATTAATAGTTTTTACACTGAAAATAAGAATATTCGTTAATTATTTTCACAGTGATGATTCAAAATAGCTTTTAATCAAAAGTGTAAACAGTGTCTTTGAAAAGTGTAACTTAGGCCATGAAGGAAATTGCTTCAGTTTAGTTTTTTATCAAAAATACTTCCCTTCCTGGATAGGTTGATTTTATTTCTTCATCTGTTCCTTGGTTTACTTCTTTTGAATAATGTTGTATTTCTTTCTTCTATTTATTTAATTTAGTAATATAATTTAACTTTAGGTTCACTTGATAGGAAATTCACAATATGTTGTATTGGTCTCTCTTATTTTTATATCAACCTTTCTCGTTTAGCTCTAATAATGCACTCCTCTTTATTCAAATTATAACATCTCAGTTGCTAAGGCCTATCTTAGCTTTCATTGGTTTCAATTATAACATTCTGTGTTACTATGATTCTCTCTGAGCCTCAACATAAACAAACTTCTAATATTTTACCTTCCATTTTCTTTAAATTATTATAACTTTTTTATAAGGTCTTTGATCTTCAATTTATTAGTATCTTTGAGTTTCTGATGGAACACTGATTATTCTGATACCACTTTTGATTATCTTCCATTATATATTTCCTGATTTACCATTTTACACTTTTAATTATTTGTAACAAAATTATTTATTATTAGTTCTTCTAGTATTCTTCACTTTAGTAAAACTATTGGATACAATTAGGAATAACATAATTCAACTGACATTGATTATTCTAATTTTAATATAAATTCTTTTTTCAAATCCCTTAAATATCTAGGCCTAACATGCCTAGTTTTACAAATCTCTATTATTATTGTTTTGGTACTCTTCTGTTAACATTAACATTTGTATTATTAATATTACAACATATAATATTAATCAATATAGAAAAATTAATTACTAATAATTATTAGTAAACATATGACAATTCTTTTTAAACTTCTGTATACAATCCAGTTTTTATAAACATAATAAAACACTGTAAGTAGTTCCCAACACATTGTCCTCCTTACTTACTAACTTTAATAGTTTAAACCTAACTATTGCAACATTATTTAACATTAATCACATAATAGTTAAATAGATAATATTTAAAGAAATAGTTAAATAGGTAGTTCTTGGAACAAGCTTCCTCATGTCTCCTGGTACTTTTCTAGGAATTATAAACATAATGTATTCATGTAATTACACATTAAGCTGATGGGTAAAATATCATGTAACATAATACCCCCCCCCTTAAAACAGGTTATTTCAGTAATAAACTGAACTGATTACTTAAATAAACTGATTTATCTCACAAGTGCTTTTTTTCCAGCTTGATTATACACGCCCTTTACTTTACTAGTTTCTGGGATGGTTAAATCATAGGTTCCTTTTATCCCTGGTTATCCTATACGGTCTTGTATATAACAATAATAACTTTTTAGTTATTCCTTCTGCAGAACTAAGTAAATGCCTGTTTTTTAGTAACACCTTTTCTCCCACATTGTATTTTAAAATCTTGTTGTTATTCTTTTCTTCCTCATGGTTTCAGGTATTGGGTTTCGATGAATTTTCTTAAGTTGTGTTATTATATAATAATTTACAAATAACTTCTATTTCTTGTTGGGCGAATCTACTAAAATATATTATTTTTTTCTTCATTTTCCTTATATAGGTGGTTACCAACTGATTTTTCCTTTCCTCTGGGGTTTCTCCTGTTACTGTTGATTCCTTAATTGGTGGGTTCTCAATTCCTCCCTAACTTTAAATGGCACAGTGAATGCATATCGGCTGTGAGCGGCATTATTCTGACCTATTCCTCACCCCGTGCATGGTACAGTGCTCGTTGGCCCCTGCGCAGCTCCCCTTACTTTTATATGATTTATTTTCAGTTTTGGTAAATTCTTTCTCTTCTATTTAATTTCGTTTCGTATTTAATTGATTCATTTGCCACAGTGTTATTCATCTCCTTTTTCAATACCCCTTTTTAGCAGTTACAACTATAGTTATTGTTATTCTATTTATTTACAGACATCAATTCTTCTTCTCCAAGTTCATTCCTTCATTTATTTGTTTTAAGTAATTATTCCCTTTACTCATTATTATCCCCTTATTATCGTTCTTAACTGTTATATGCTCTTCCAAAACCTGTATTGATGGGCTATTTGTTTATGTTTTCTTATATTTTCATTTGTCATTACAATTATCATTATTTTTCCTTCTCATTTCTCAAATAGTTTGCCTTGTCGGTAATCATAAAATCAATCCTTTTTCTCAATAGTTTGTTTGGAATTAGTTTAACCGTTTTCAGTATGTGCCACAATCCAGGTTGCTCTACCATTATGTTTTTCCCGTGGATTCTGTCGGTTAAACTCATCTACAAATCTCGCTATGGGATTGCCCCATTGTGGATCACTCCCATACAGGTCAATGTTGCCGTATGTGTATCGTCTTTCATCTTCATTGCTGGGACCAGGATCAGGTTCTTGGTTTTCACGACGGTTAACTTGTTTGTCCACCTTTCTTTGTCGCTGGTCATCGTGTGTCCTCGAATGCCTCTCCTCAGCCATTATATAGTTTACTCGGGCTTGATTGGGTCCCTGGTTGTTACTTGGTGGATTTCCAGAGGGTATGTCCCTATTTCTATCCCCACTTCTGGATCTCCGATATTCATTGTGATCATTCCATTGTCGCCTGTTGTCGTCATTTCTCCCATCTCGTCTATCATAATTTTGTTCATGGTTAAAGTCCTGACGTCTTCCTTGAAATCGCCTGTTAGTTGCGTTTCTATTATAACCATCTGTTCGCATATGGTTTACTGGCTGTCGATTGTCGTGTGGTTGATCCTTGTTCCTCTCATACCTATCCTCCGGTCTTCTTCGATAGTAATCTTCCTGCTCAAAACCTTCTAAGAGAGCCTCCATCTCTCCAATTGTTTTTATTTGTCCACATCTGCGAGCGCGTACAATATCTTCTCCGGAATGGTATGACAATTTAGCTATGAGACATTTTTCAGGGATTTTAGGTTCTAAATGTCGGGCTACCCAGACTTCACCCAAAAAATAGGCAGTTAGTGTCTGTCCTCTTCCAGCATCATATCTGCCAGTGCTCAAATTGTCCCTAACAATATTCTGTATGGACTCAGACCAATATTTTACTTTAAAAATTTGTTTGAATCATTGTAATTGTTAACTTCATTCCTTACCGCCTTCCACCAATTATCAGTAATATTTTTAAAACTCCATCGAGAAGATTTTTATCATTTGCCAACGACTTTCTTTGTTCTATTCAAACATTCTTTTAGCCTCTCCAGAAATTCTAGAGGGTTCTTACGATATTCTCTAAAATTGATTACTTCTTTATTTTCTCCAATAAGTGTAGGTACATAGCTTATTGGTCGACGTTTTAGTACCTCCATTTCTTCCTTAGATTGATTATATCCTTCTTTTGTATTTCTTCTATTTTATTCCTGTTGTCGGTCACTTGACTTTGTACCTGTACTACCTTGGTTTCAACCCGATTGTATCGTTCATCTACTTTATTCTGTATTATCTCAAATTGCTCTTGAGTATCTTTTTTTAGAATTCTAATGCTTGTTTTATTATTGTCAACTTCAATAATTTTGTTTATCACCTCTTTGCGTAATTGAATTAAATTTTCTTCGGTTTTCTCAACCTTCTGGTTGGTTTCTGTAATTCTATTCATTATTTCTTCTCTATACTCTTCTAACTGTTGTTTCAATTCCTCTTTATTCTTCTCCCTCTCTTCCTTCAACAGTCCGTTTAACTCTTCATTACTTTGTCTAATCTCCTTTTTCAGCTGTTGTTGTAATGTTTCATTATTGGTTTCTGTTTGTTTCTTTAATTCTTCAGTATTTTGTTTTAATAAGTTTTCATTATCTATTCTCATTAGTTTAAACCCTTCTTGGTTACTATCCATTTTCTTGTTAAGTGTTTCGATATTCTTTTCATTATTTTTATCTATTTTTTCATTATCCTCTTTCATTTGTTTCAATGTCTCATTGGTTTTGTTATTCCCTTCCATTAGAATTCTCATCATCTCCTGCATGCTGATGTCTTCCTTTTGTATGGGTTTACCTGGTTGGTCCCCTGGCGTATGCCTTACCACCATTTCCATTTCTTCAGTCGCTGTTACTTCCTTGTTTTCCATATTTAACTCTATTTATTCTCCCTCCATACATTTACGTGACGTTGCTCTTCTCTTTGACATCTCTGTTGTTTAACCGTAGCCGCCACTAGAATAGAAATTGCTATAACACTTACAATAAGAATACAAAGTTATTCTATCTCTCGCCTCACTAGTTGGGCTCCAATTTGTTACATTAAGTATTTCTAATGTGTTTATTTAAGCCCCAAGTGGTTGGCTTCACTTCTGTAACGTTAAGTTAATTCATACTATCTACAGTGTACTTTGTTTATTTTTTAGAATGAGTATGTTGTCAGGGTAATATTAGTTGAGCGCCAATTTGCAATCAAATGTTGCAAATAAAATGTATTTGTAAATTGGTAAGTAATATTTTAAAATAGCATAAAGGTTTCTTTTTGCTTTAATTCTGCTCTTTAATCTTTTAGTTAACAGAAAATCGGGACTACTAAAGCTCAGCAATGCAGATTCAAATCGGGTGCCATACTTTCCTTGTTGAGAGTGTTACCAACCTATGCTAGTTGATGAAAAAATTAACATTCATTAATATGGTGTGTATAATATCATATACATTTATTTATCCATTAAATAAAGAAAAGAAAACCTTTTATCTGTTGTTATTGAACTCAAATCCTTTATTATTCTTTTTTAAAATTCTTTTAAAAGACAATTATAATTATTAACAAAGTCTGACCAGCTGTTCTTTAAATATGCTCAGAATGGCAGCAGTAGTATCTCTTATGTCTGAAGGCACACACATTTGCATTTTTTTATAATTGCTAAATAAAATCTTTAAATATGCTCAGAATGGCAGCAGTAGTATCTCTTATGTCTGAAGGCACACACATTTGCATTTTTTTATAATTGCTAAATAAAAAACAAATAGAATGTTTTTAAGTTAGGTCCTTTTGACTACGGTATAAGTGACAAATAAGTTAGGAAAAGTACCAAAATACATGGGATTATAAAAAAAATTACAGAGTGTCTTAACAAGATTATATTAATAATTTTAGAATGTTCAGTGGCTAGGTTATGTTGATTTAAGTGTTTTTAACGTCTAATACACTTTAAATGGTTGTATTACCCTATATTAATAGTTTTTACACTGAAAATAAGAATATTCGTTAATTATTTTCACAGTGATGATTCAAAATAGCTTTTAATCAAAAGTGTAAACAGTGTCTTTGAAAAGTGTAACTTAGGCCATGAAGGAAATTGCTTCAGTTTAGTTTTTTATCAAAAATACTTCCCTTCCTGGATAGGTTGATTTTATTTCTTCATCTGTTCCTTGGTTTACTTCTTTTGAATAATGTTGTATTTCTTTCTTCTATTTATTTAATTTAGTAATATAATTTAACTTTACTTTAGGTTCACTTGATAGGAAATTCACAATATGTTGTATTGGTCTCTCTTATTTTTATATCAACCTTTCTCGTTTAGCTCTAATAATGCACTCCTCTTTATTCAAATTATAACATCTCAGTTGCTAAGGCCTATCTTAGCTTTCATTGGTTTCAATTATAACATTCTGTTTTACTATGGTTCTCTCTGAGACTCAACATAAACAAACTTCTAATATTTTACCTTCCATTTTCTTTAAATTATTATAACTTTTTTATAAGGTCTTTGATCTTCAATTTATTAGTATCTTTGAGTTTCTGATGGAACACTGATTATTCTGATACCACTTTTGATTATCTTCCATTATATATTTCCTGATTTACCATTTTACACTTTTAATTATTTGTAACAAAATTATTTATTATTAGTTCTTCTAGTATTCTTCACTTTAGTAAAACTATTGGATACAATTAGTAATAACATAATTCAACTGACATTGATTATTCTAATTTTAATATAAATTCTTTTTTCAAATCCCTTAACTATCTAGGCCTAACATGCCTAGTTTTACAAATCTCTATTATTATTGTTTTGGTACTCTTCTATTAACATTAACATTTGTATTATTAATATTACAACATATAATATTAATCAATATAGAAAAATTAACTACTAATAATTATTTGTAAACATATGACAATTCTTTTTAAACTTCTGTATACAATCCAGTTTTTATAAACATAATAAAACACTGTAAGTAGTTCCCAACACATTGTCCTCCTTACTTACTAACTTTAATAGTTTAAACCTAACTATTGGAACATTATTTAACATTAATCACATAATAGTTAAATAGATAATATTTAAAGAAATAGTTAAATAGGTAGTTCTTGGAACAAGCTACCTCATGTTTCCTGGTACTTTTCTAGGAATTATAAACATAATGTATTCATGTAATTACACATTAAGCTGATGGGTAAAATATCATGTAACATAATACCCCCCCCCCTGAAAACAGGTTATTTCAGTAATAAACTGAACTGATTACTTAAATAAACTGATTTATCTCACAAGTGCTTTTTTTTTCAGCTTGATTGTACACGCCCTTTACTTTACTAGTTTCTGGGATGGTTAAATCATAGGTTCCTTTTATCCCTGGTTATCCTATATGGTCTTGTATATAACAATAATAACTTTTTAGTTATTCCTTCTGCAGAACTAAGTAAATGCCTGTTTTTTAGTAACACCTTTTCTCCCACATTGTATTTTAAAATCTTGTTGTTGTTCTTTTCTTCCTCATGGTTTCAGGTATTGGGTTTCGATGAATTTTCTTAAGTTGTGTTATTATATAATAATTTACAAATAACTTCTATTTCTTGTTGGGCGAATCTACTAAAATATATTATTTTTTTCTTCATTTTCCTTATATAGGTGGTTACCAACTGATTTTTTTCCTTTCCTCTGGGGTTTCTCCTGTTAATGTTGATTCCTTAATTGGTGGGTTCTCAATTCCTCCCTAACTTTAAATGGCATAGTGAATGCATATCGGCTGTGAGCGGCATTATTCTGACCTATTCCTCACCCGACCATTCACCCCGTGCATGGTACAGTGCTCGTTGGCCCCTGCGCAGCTCCCCTTACTTTTATATGATTTATTTTCAGTTTTTGTAAATTCCTTCTCTTCTATTTAATTTCCTTTCATATTTAATTGATTCATTTGCCACAGTGTTATTCATCTCCTTTTTCAATACCCCTTTTTAGCAGTTACAACAATAGTTATTGTTATTCTATTTATTTACAGACATCAATTCTTCTTCTCCAAGTTCATTCCTTCATTTATTTGTTTTAAGTAATTATTCCCTTTACTCATTATTATCCCCTTATTATCGTTCTTAAATGTTATATGCTCTTCCAAAACCTGTATTGATGGGCTATTTGTTTATGTTTTCTTATATCTTCATTTGTCATTACAATTATCATCATTTTTCCTTCTCATTTCTCAAATAGTTTGCCTTGTCGGTAATCATAAAATCAATCCTTTTTCTCAATAGTTTGTTTGGAATTAGTTTAACCGTTTTCAGTATGTGCCACAATCCAGGTTGCTCTACCATTATGTTTTTCCCGTGGATTCTGTCGGTTAAACTCGTCTACAAATCTCGCTATGGGATTGCCCCATTGTGGATCACTCCCATACAGGTCAATGTTGCCGTATGTGTATCGTCTTTCATCTTCATTGCTGGGACCAGGATCAGGTTCTCGGTTTTCACGACGGTTAACTTGTTTGTCCACCTTTCTTTGTCGCTGGTCATCGTGTGTCCTCGAATGCCTCTCCTCAGCCATTATATAGTTTACTCGAGCTTGATTGGGTCCCTGGTTGTTACTTGGTGGATTTCCAGAGGGTATGTCCCTATTTCTATCCCCACTTCTGGACCTCCGATATTCATTGTGATCATTCCATTGTCGCCTGTTGTCGTCATTTCTCCCATCTCGTCTGTCATAATTTTGTTCATGGTTAAAGTCCTGACGTCTTCCTTGAAATCGCCTGTTAGTTGCGTTTCTATTATAACCATCTGTTCGCATATGGTTTACTGGCTGTGGTTGATCCTTGTTCCTCTCATACCGATCCTCCGGTCTTCTTCGATAGTAATCTTCCCGCTCAAAACCTTCTAAGAGAGTCTCCATCTCTCCAATTGTTTTTAGTTGTCCACATCTGCGAGCGCGTACAATATCTTCTCCGAAATGGTATGACAATTTAGCTATGAGACATTCTTCAGGGATTTTAGGTTCTAAATGTCGGGCTACCCAGACTTCACCCAAAAAATAGGCAGTTAGTGTCTGTCCTCTTCCAGCATCATATCTGCCAGTGCTCAAATTGTCCCTAACAATATTCTGTATGGACTCAGACCAATATTTTACTTTAAAAATTTGTTTGAATCCATTGTAATTGTTAACTTCATTCCTTACCGCCTTCCACCAATTATCAGTAATATTTTTAAAACTCCATCGAGAAGATTTTTATCATTTGCCAACGACTTTCTTTGTTCTATTCAAACATTCTTTTAGCCTCTCCAGAAATTCTAGAGGGTTCTTACGATATTCTCTAAAATTGATTACTTCTTTATTTTCTCCTATAAGTGTAGGTACATAGCTTATTGGTCTACGTTTTAGTACCTCCATTTCTTCCTTAGATTGATTATATCCTTCTTTTGTATTTCTTCTATTTTCTCCCTGTTGTCGATCACTTGACTTTGTACCTGTACTACCTTGGTTTCAACCTGATTGTATCGTTCATCTACTTTATTCTGTATTATCTCAAATTGCTCTTGAGTATCTTTTTTTAGTATTCTAATGCTTGTTTTATTATTATCGTCAACTTCAATAATTTTGTTTATCACCTCTTTGCGTAATTGAATTAAATTTTCTTCGGTTTTCTCAACCTTCTGGTTGGTTTCTGTAATTCTATTCATTATTTCTTCTCTATACTCTTCTAACTGTTGTTTCAATTCCTCTTTATTCTTCTCACTCTCTTCCTTCAACAGTCCGTTTAACTCTTCATTACTTTGTCTAATCTCCTCTTTCAGCTGTTGTTGTAATGTTTCATTATTGCTTTCTGTTTGTTTCTTTAATTCTTCAGTATTTTGTTTTAATAAGTTTTCATGATCTATTCTCATTAGTTTAAACCCTTCTTGATTACTATCCATTTTCTTGTTAAGTGTTTCGATATTCTTTTCATAATTTTTATCTATTTTTTCAATATCCTCTTTCATTTGTTTCAATGTCTCATTGGTTTTGTTATTCCCTTCCATTAGAATTCTCATCATCTCCTGCATGCTGATGTCTTCCTTTTGTATGGGTTTACCTGGTTGGTCCCCTGGCGTATGCCTTACCACCATTTCCATTTCTTCAGTCGCTGTTACTTCCTTGTTTTCCATATTTAACTCTATTTATTCTCCCTCCATACGTTTACGTGACGTTGCTCTTCTCTTTGACATCTCTGTTGTTTAACAGTAGCCACCACTAGAGTAGAAATTGCTATAACTCTTACAATAAGAATACAAAGTTATTCTATCTCTCGCCTCACTAGTTGGGCTCCAATTTGTTACATTAAGTATTTCTAATGTGTATATTGTTATGACACAAATAGCCAACCCAGTACCAGGGATAAAAAATATATTTATAAATGTAAAAATACTTCTTATCAAATAAACTGATTGATTTAATGAAAATATAAGGAATATGACTCGACAAACGACGACTTTGACCTAACCCAAGTGATTGACCCAACAACAGGAAACAAACGAAGAAGGGAACCACATAAATAACCAACGAGAATAAGAAAGTAATAAACCCAAACCAAAAGGAAACAAGTTCATGGGTTTAAACGACCCCAAAATACCCAAGGAAAAGGATGGAAAAACCCAATGTATTAATCAAATAATGAAAATGAAGAAGGAGGGTGACAAGCAGAAGTGAAAACCAATAATGGTTCACAAAACAAGTAATAAAGCACTCAAGAAGAATATTGAAACCAAAACAATGGTTATCCGGAGAAAGGAAAGGTAACGGTTACTACCCATTAATAGACAAAATGACCTAGTGAAGAAACATTACTAAGGATTAAGGTGATAAAAAGGCAACCTAAACCACAGATAAAATTGTTATTAGTTATTAAGTATTAATTATTAAGTATTAAGGATATGAAAGAGAAATAAGTATAGGGATCACCCACCAGAAAACAAATAGTATAAACAGTGATACAGTGCAATGGTGTAGGTGTAAAAACCCCAAAGTGAAGTGTTACGCTAGTTAAATTATAATTAACAATAAAAAATTTAAAAGTGAAGGTAAGATAAAAGTGGGAAATTAACGGTGAATAAATAGCTGGTGAAAAATAGTATTAAGTGTGAATTATAGAATAAGGTATGGTAAACACTAGAAGTGATGATGACTTTATTATTTAAGAAAAGATGTTCAATAGAGTTAAGTTTAATTATAGCCGGTAGTAAGTAAAAAGGGAGGATTCCAGAAAAGAATAAATTGAAGGTGTTAACATGGAGAGAATGTAAAAATTGTTTAAAGATTAAGAAATCAAAAACTAACAAAGACACCTAAGTTATAAGGGACTGTTATCAATTTAATAAAAAGTGATGTTGTTTATCACAACGAAAATAATACGTGTTGTAAACAAAAAATTAGCAAATAAGGATAAGTTAGAAGGAAGTGATGATATTTCTTGATCAAAATAATAACTCTAATAACTTATAAAGAATTGTTCATGTTAATGTTATGAATAGGATATGGCTGAATGAAATTTGCAGTCCATAAGCCTAATGTTATGTTTTAAAGATTAAAATAGAGAAAGCAATATTGACAAGTAAACAACACAACCAATAAAAATAACAAAGTAAAGCCCAATAGGCTGAAACAAAATGTGATTTGAATGAAATAAGTAAAATACTATAATGGCTACTCAGGCCTAGAAAAAACATAACTGTCAGAACCAAACAACCAAAAATTGTAACAAATTGAATAAGAATTTAGAAAATCTGAGGTGAAGGAATCACCAAGAATAAATTGTAAATCATTTATAACACAAAATATTGTAATAGGCATTATTATACAAAAAGAAATGTAATTAACAAGCATTAACATAATTGTAAAAACTTAAAATCTGAAATTACCCAAGCTTGTGGGGTATCAAAATAATCTATGAACGAGAATAAATACTATAGTGACAATATTTAATAACCAGGAAGGAAGATGGAGCAATAACAGCAATCAGAAGATATACGAAGAATTCGAATTTTGATAACAATACATCATCTCAAAATCAACCAATCAGAATTATACCGTTACTATGGAAACGGCGGTTGAAGACGAGATTACCGTTGGAATTAACAAGAAGCGAAGCGTCATTAAGCCAATGCAGATGCAAATATTTGGAAGAGCGTTTTTTCAGTGTAAATCATGCAAATAGTCAGTAAAAGTTGCTGAACATAATCGCTTGAGAAGCAGATGACCGTTGTAGCAGATAATTCAAGATCCAAGACCAATTAAATAGAAAATATCCTTGAAAAGAATGTCAAGACCCATGACGAAACAGACGCTCAATCTTTTGAAGCCCAAAATCCATGAAAACTGAATGTATGCAGCCACCTCCTACCCGATTAAACAACGAAGGCACCTAGACACGTTGAGGTGTTAAGTACCATCAAATTATTTATTTTCCACCAACCCTAATCACTTTAAATAATTTTAAAAGGTAAATTTACCGCACTATAGAAACAATATTTCTCTTTCATAGAATATTTAAGCAAAATAACACTTAATAGAAACATGTTAACATTGAATAACCTATGAATTAAACACGAACTTACAAAACACTTTTACGACACAACACAACAGATTGTAACAGCACACATTATTCTTTATGTACACTTAGATTAAGGTAATATATATTTTTATTGTAACCATTGGAGTTCTTTAACTCATAGCCAAAAGGATCCACGATTTGGGAAACCAATAATAACTGTAATACGCTTAACGTAAGCAGCAACGCAAGGTTAAATGGTTTCTAAATCACTTCGCCAACCCTGAAGGCAAGATCTCATGTAATCAGTCGGTGCGAATTTATAATTGTATTATTGTAAATGTGAATGTTTTCAGTTATCACCCATTAAAAAATAATTATTACAGGGAGTAACCGTCGTTATCATTTCATAGGGAGTGCTATATATCAATTACTTGTGTTTAAGAATAAATCGTAGCAGCAAACAGGTTGTCAGTCACACAGCGGAAGCGACGATTGGGACGGCCGTGCGAGCGGAAACTATTTGAATGCACCATCCCGCAACGTTGATAACTTGTTTTAACCATAATTTTAGTTGTTTTGAAAAACGACTTGGCGCCACCCGGGATTATCACACCCCTATAAATAACAGGTAAGGTTACTGCCGTAGTATACAGGTGATTATATCTGCGCTACGAACATCGCTAGCCACAACATTACTGTAACGACCCAGTGCGAGGCGAATGCACTAATCATACCAAACACATACAAATTGTACACATTTTGCAGGTACGAACCGATCTATTCGTTACATATTGACGAATACCAGGTGAGGTTTGAACGAAGACGAGGATGACCGCTAATAGTCGTTACAAATTGGCGCCCAACATGGGGCCATAAAAAAAGGCCAACGGCGGCTATGAAGAGACACTCAATGGTTACCAGGAAGGACAAACAGAAAGGAATTGAAGGGGAAGATCAACCGGAAGAGATGGAAGAAATTGAAGAAATAATCGGGGAGCTAGTCGAAGAGGACGTTCAGGACAACCAACCGGGAAACCCAACTCAACCAGAACCGGAAGTGGAAGTAATCGTAGGGGACCAACCTAGCAAACCCACTCAGAAAGAAGACCTGAGCACGCAGGAGATGTTCAGGATGATGATGGAACAAATGAACAAAAACCAAGAGAAGACTGATAAAAAATTAGAATCATTGCAAGAGGGAAGAAAAGAAGACAAGGAAGAATTGAATAAAAAATTAGAATCATTGAGAAGGGAAGACAGGGAATTCCTGAATGAAAAACTGGACCAAAACAATGAAGAATTGAAGAAACAAATTAAGGAGGACCTAGAGCTCCTGAATAACAAAATGGAAAACAACCGAGAGGCGTTAGAAAAGAAGAGTGAGGAGCTGAAGAAGCAGATGAAAAAGGATCTTGAAGTGTTAAATAATAAGATTGAAAATAATTGTGAAAAACTCCAAAAACAATTGAAGGAAGAAGGCGAGAAATCAAAGGAGGAATGGAGGCAACAGTTGGCGGAATGTAAAGAGGAAATCAAACAGACTATAACTGAGACGAATGAAACAGTAATACACGTCCAGGAAGAGTTGACTGAAAAAATAAACCACGTCCAGGAGGAAGGAATTCTCAGGATCCAGGAACTACAGAAGAACACCACTGAAGAATGTAGTAAAAATAAACAGGAGGTGCTTCAGGAGTTGAAGGAGAGGCACAAGGAGATCCAGACTGATGTCAGCAAACGCGTTGAAAGGGTATATACCACTATCAACAAGATTGACGAGAAAACGCAAGAAAATAAAGAAAAAATCAGAGAAATCAGTCAGAAGGAGAAACAGATGCAAGAGGAACTAGACGCTTTGAGGGAGAAGCCTTGCAGTAGCACTCACATCTTTACGAACGAAAATAGGGAAGTGATCAACTTTAAGAGTTATCGAAGAAACCCCATAGAATTTCTGAAAAGGGTGGAGGAGCTCATAGAGAGGAATAGAGATACCAGATGGACAACGGTGAGGAGTCTTATCGATGAGATGTTTCGAGACACAAACGACAATTGGTGGACAGCCACATGACCAGAAATCAGCTGTACACAAGAGTTCAAAACATTGTTCCGCAAAAAATACTGTTCAGAATCGACCCAAAATGTCGTAAGGAACGACATAAGCAACGGAAGATATGAGCCACAGGCTGGGCATACACTAACATCATACTTCTTGGGAAAGGTTTGTCTAGCTCGAAACCTCGAACCGAAGATACCCGAAGAGTCCCTAGTCATTCAACTGGGATATCACTATGAAGACGCCATACAGAGGGCCAGGAGACAGGGACAAATAAAGACCATACAGGGAATGGCCAATTTACTGGAGGACCACGAAAACGATTGACAGTATCATCGTAATCGAATGGTCAATTTGAGGTATAACCGGGGGAATGAAAACCAAAACCCACCTAATAGCAATCCGTCTTATAACAAACCCCAGTATAACTATCCGAGTAACCAAAACCGGAATGATAGTAACTATCCACATAGGGGAAACCGCCCAAATTATAACCAGGGCAATCTACCGTTTAACGGAAATAATCAAAACAATAACAATTACAGGGGCAATGGACCAAACCAGCATCCCAACAACTATCCCAATAACAATCATAATTATGGGAATCATAGTAATAATACAAATTATCAAAATAATAATAGAAGAGGGAACGGAGATAACCGAAATAATAACAATCAGCAGAGGGTAAACTTTATAAGAGGGAACAATTGAAATAATCAAGACAGGCATTACATGAGACCACCATCCAACGAACAAAACAATGATAACGGTCAGAGTGATAACCCGAACCCAAGGGAAGAGACTGCAGAGAATATAAGACAGGTAAACAATGTTGTTGGAGTGAGATCCGGAAGTGGTAACCAGAGAAGGGACGCACCATCCGGAAGTAACCAGCCAGAAGAAGAAAACTATGACTGGATACCTTTCAGTAATAATCCAGCGGAGAATTTTCGCTTAGCATACAACCAGCGAAACCCGCCAGAACGTTGGATTCCATCGAGGAGTAATGGGAACCAATCAAACACCTCTCAGGGAGGAAGGCAAGTTATCGATGAAGAAGAAGAAACGGCTGATCGATGGAACGCATAATAATGCCATGAAATCATCCAGAATAAGTGTGAATATCAAACACTTGAAGGAGAAGAGGTGAAGAATAACGAAGTGTCGAACAAAAAGGAGAAGGCTATAATATGGAATGGAAATGATAATATAATAAATCCACAACCGTGAGAATTGAATTGAAACCAAAATAAACTTAGATATAATAAAATGTACGGCCATATGTCATCACGAAGGACAAGTAACTGTAAATAAAATACAAATGCCAAAATTTAAAAATTATGTGAGCACAACTTGCAACAACATTTCGATGACTTATGAGGCCTAAAATAAAAAATATCAAAACAAAGGAATGAGTTACATAAATTCCTACTAAGTGAAATTAACTTACAAATTATTAAAAAGTTGATTTGTGAAGTATATGAAATAATTAAACAAAATGTACCAAAATAGGAATACGCTACAAAAATTCCTATGATGTAAGAGAATCAACTTACAAAGAATTATCAAGAATGATTTTTAATACAAACGGAAATATACAAAAATAAAATCAAACCAAAAAACTGATAAGATAAATACCTGAAATTATAATGAATCAAAGGTATTAAAAAAAAAAATAAAAAAAATCTAAACTGGTACAAAGAAAAAGAGAAGTTATGTATGAATCAAATATACAAGCTATGGCTAAAGCAAAATATTGCTAAATAACTGAGAAAAGAATACCAATGTCCAAGATAATTAAAATGATCACAACGAGAATTGAAAACCAAATAATGATGAAATTAACATATAAATAAATAAAAAACAATCAATTCTATGAGCAAATGATAGTATATAGCGAAGGTACAGCGGAAGGAAGAATGAGTAAAAGGCCAAAGTGATCTAAAAACAAACCACAAGGTGGACAGTCCCAAAGTATATTATTATTAATTTAAGTCACAAGTTGACAAAAAAGGTATTTATGATTGACTGTTGAAAAGTCCAGCAATCCAAATAAACTGAGCAGAGATGATGTGCCTCTGGTCTCAGAAAAATGAGTAGTAATGGGAGAAACCAGCTACTAAAGTTAGGGAAAAAATTGTGTATAAGGGAGAACACACCAATGGAAATAAAATAAAAAACAGAGCCAAATAAAATGGAATGAATTCAGTAAGAAGAGAAATAAAGAATGGAGAAACAAACAAGAAAGAAAAGGAAAAAGATTATATATAACTGATAATCTCATAAAAAAACTATGCTAGTGTTTTATCAAAACGATCAATTTTAAAGGAGAGGCATTATGTTACGACACAAATAGCCAACCCAGTACCAGGGATAAAAAATATATTTATAAATGTAAAAATACTTCTTATCAAATAAACTGATTGATTTAATTAAAATATAAGGAATATGACTCGACAAACGACGACTTTGACCTAACCCAAGTGATTGACCCAACAACAGGAAACAAATGAAGAAGGGAACCACATAAATAACCAACGAGAATAAGAAAGTAATAAACCCAAACCAAAAGGAAACAAGTTCATGGGTTTAAACGACCCCAAAATACCCAAGGAAAAGGATGGAAAAACCCAATGTATTAATCAAATAATGAAAATGAAGAAGGAGGGTGACAAGCAGAAGTGAAAACCAATAATGGTTCACAAAACAAGTAATAAAGCACTCAAGAAGAATATTGAAACCAAAACAATGGTTATCCGGAGAAAGGAAAGGTAACGGTTACTACCCATTAATAGACAAAATGACCTAGTGAAGAAACATTACTAAGGATTAAGGTGATAAAAAGGCAACCTAAACCACAGATAAAATTGTTATTAGTTATTAAGTATTAATTATTAAGTATTAATTGTCATTAGTATTAAGGATATGAAAGAGAAATAAGTATAGGGATCACCCACCAGAAAACAAATAGTATAAACAGTGATACAGTGCAATGGTGTAGGTGTAAAAACCCCAAAGTGAAGTGTTACGCTAGTTAAATTATAATTAACAATAAAAAATTTAAAAGTGAAGGTAAGATAAAAGTGGGAAATTAACGGTGAATAAATAGCTGGTGAAAAATAGTATTAAGTGTGAATTATAGAATAAGGTATGGTAAACACTAGAAGTGATGATGACTTTATTATTTAAGAAAAGATGTTCAATAGAGTTAAGTTTAATTATAGCCGGTAGTAAGTAAAAAGGGAGGATTCCAGAAAAGAATAAATTGAAGGTGTTAACATGGAGAGAATGTAAAAATTGTTTAAAGATTAAGAAATCAAAAACTAACAAAGACACCTAAGTTATAAGGGACTGTTATCAATTTAATAAAAAGTGATGTTGTTTATCACAACGAAAATAATACGTGTTGTAAACAAAAAATTAGCAAATAAGGATAAGTTAGAAGGAAGTGATGATATTTCTTGATCAAAATAATAACTCTAATAACTTATAAAGAATTGTTCATGTTAATGTTATGAATAGGATATGGCTGAATGAAATTTGCAGTCCATAAGCCTAATGTTATGTTTTAAAGATTAAAATAGAGAAAGCAATATTGACAAGTAAACAACACAACCAATAAAAATAACAAAGTAAAGCCCAATAGGCTGAAACAAAATGTGATTTGAATGAAATAAGTAAAATACTATAATGGCTACTCAGGCCTAGAAAAAACATAACTGTCAGAACCAAACAACCAAAAATTGTAACAAATTGAATAAGAATTTAGAAAATCTGAGGTGAAGGAATCACCAAGAATAAATTGTAAATCATTTATAACACAAAATATTGTAATAGGCATTATTATACAAAAAGAAATGTAATTAACAAGCATTAACATAATTGTAAAAACTTAAAATCTGAAATTACCCAAGCTTGTGGGGTATCAAAATAATCTATGAACGAGAATAAATACTATAGTGACAATATTTAATAACCAGGAAGGAAGATGGAGCAATAACAGCAATCAGAAGATATACGAAGAATTCGAATTTTGATAACAATACATCATCTCAAAATCAACCAATCAGAATTATACCGTTACTATGGAAACGGCGGTTGAAGACGAGATTACCGTTGGAATTAACAAGAAGCGAAGCGTCATTAAGCCAATGCAGATGCAAATATTTGGAAGAGCGTTTTTTCAGTGTAAATCATGCAAATAGTCAGTAAAAGTTGCTGAACATAATCGCTTGAGAAGCAGATGACCGTTGTAGCAGATAATTCAAGATCCAAGACCAATTAAATAGAAAATATCCTTGAAAAGAATGTCAAGACCCATGACGAAACAGACGCTCAATCTTTTGAAGCCCAAAATCCATGAAAACTGAATGTATGCAGCCACCTCCTACCCGATTAAACAACGAAGGCACCTAGACACGTTGAGGTGTTAAGTACCATCAAATTATTTATTTTCCACCAACCCTAATCACTTTAAATAATTTTAAAAGGTAAATTTACCGCACTATAGAAACAATATTTCTCTTTCATAGAATATTTAAGCAAAATAACACTTAATAGAAACATGTTAACATTGAATAACCTATGAATTAAACACGAACTTACAAAACACTTTTACGACACAACACAACAGATTGTAACAGCACACATTATTCTTTATGTACACTTAGATTAAGGTAATATATATTTTTATTGTAACCATTGGAGTTCTTTAACTCATAGCCAAAAGGATCCACGATTTGGGAAACCAATAATAACTGTAATACGCTTAACGTAAGCAGCAACGCAAGGTTAAATGGTTTCTAAATCACTTCGCCAACCCTGAAGGCAAGATCTCATGTAATCAGTCGGTGCGAATTTATAATTGTATTATTGTAAATGTGAATGTTTTCAGTTATCACCCATTAAAAAATAATTATTACAGGGAGTAACCGTCGTTATCATTTCATAGGGAGTGCTATATATCAATTACTTGTGTTTAAGAATAAATCGTAGCAGCAAACAGGTTGTCAGTCACACAGCGGAAGCGACGATTGGGACGGCCGTGCGAGCGGGAACTATTTGAATGCACCATCCCGCAACGTTGATAACTTGTTTTAACCATAATTTTAGTTGTTTTGAAAAACGACTTGGCGCCACCCGGGATTATCACACCCCTATAAATAACAGGTAAGGTTACTGCCGTAGTATACAGGTGATTATATCTGCGCTACGAACATCGCTAGCCACAACATTACTGTAACGACCCAGTGCGAGGCGAATGCACTAATCATACCAAACACATACAAATTGTACACATTTTGCAGGTACGAACCGATCTATTCGTTACATATTGACGAATACCAGGTGAGGTTTGAACGAAGACGAGGATGACCGCTAATAGTCGTTACAGATTGGCGCCCAACATGGGGCCATAAAAAAAGGCCAACGGCGGCTATGAAGAGACACTCAATGGTTACCAGGAAGGACAAACAGAAAGGAATTGAAGGGGAAGATCAACCGGAAGAGATGGAAGAAATTGAAGAAATAATCGGGGAGCTAGTCGAAGAGGACGTTCAGGACAACCAACCGGGAAACCCAACTCAACCAGAACCGGAAGTGGAAGTAATCGTAGGGGACCAACCTAGCAAACCCACTCAGAAAGAAGACCTGAGCACGCAGGAGATGTTCAGGATGATGATGGAACAAATGAACAAAAACCAAGAGAAGACTGATAAAAAATTAGAATCATTGCAAGAGGGAAGAAAAGAAGACAAGGAAGAATTGAATAAAAAATTAGAATCATTGAGAAGGGAAGACAGGGAATTCCTGAATGAAAAACTGGACCAAAACAATGAAGAATTGAAGAAACAAATTAAGGAGGACCTAGAGCTCCTGAATAACAAAATGGAAAACAACCGAGAGGCGTTAGAAAAGAAGAGTGAGGAGCTGAAGAAGCAGATGAAAAAGGATCTTGAAGTGTTAAATAATAAGATTGAAAATAATTGTGAAAAACTCCAAAAACAATTGAAGGAAGAAGGCGAGAAATCAAAGGAGGAATGGAGGCAACAGTTGGCGGAATGTAAAGAGGAAATCAAACAGACTATAACTGAGACGAATGAAACAGTAATACACGTCCAGGAAGAGTTGACTGAAAAAATAAACCACGTCCAGGAGGAAGGAATTCTCAGGATCCAGGAACTACAGAAGAACACCACTGAAGAATGTAGTAAAAATAAACAGGAGGTGCTTCAGGAGTTGAAGGAGAGGCACAAGGAGATCCAGACTGATGTCAGCAAACGCGTTGAAAGGGTATATACCACTATCAACAAGATTGACGAGAAAACGCAAGAAAATAAAGAAAAAATCAGAGAAATCAGTCAGAAGGAGAAACAGATGCAAGAGGAACTAGACGCTTTGAGGGAGAAGCCTTGCAGTAGCACTCACATCTTTACGAACGAAAATAGGGAAGTGATCAACTTTAAGAGTTATCGAAGAAACCCCATAGAATTTCTGAAAAGGGTGGAGGAGCTCATAGAGAGGAATAGAGATACCAGATGGACAACGGTGAGGAGTCTTATCGATGAGATGTTTCGAGACACAAACGACAATTGGTGGACAGCCACATGACCAGAAATCAGCTGTACACAAGAGTTCAAAACATTGTTCCGCAAAAAATACTGTTCAGAATCGACCCAAAATGTCGTAAGGAACGACATAAGCAACGGAAGATATGAGCCACAGGCTGGGCATACACTAACATCATACTTCTTGGGAAAGGTTTGTCTAGCTCGAAACCTCGAACCGAAGATACCCGAAGAGTCCCTAGTCATTCAACTGGGATATCACTATGAAGACGCCATACAGAGGGCCAGGAGACAGGGACAAATAAAGACCATACAGGGAATGGCCAATTTACTGGAGGACCACGAAAACGATTGACAGTATCATCGTAATCGAATGGTCAATTTGAGGTATAACCGGGGGAATGAAAACCAAAACCCACCTAATAGCAATCCGTCTTATAACAAACCCCAGTATAACTATCCGAGTAACCAAAACCGGAATGATAGTAACTATCCACATAGGGGAAACCGCCCAAATTATAACCAGGGCAATCTACCGTTTAACGGAAATAATCAAAACAATAACAATTACAGGGGCAATGGACCAAACCAGCATCCCAACAACTATCCCAATAACAATCATAATTATGGGAATCATAGTAATAATACAAATTATCAAAATAATAATAGAAGAGGGAACGGAGATAACCGAAATAATAACAATCAGCAGAGGGTAAACTTTATAAGAGGGAACAATTGAAATAATCAAGACAGGCATTACATGAGACCACCATCCAACGAACAAAACAATGATAACGGTCAGAGTGATAACCCGAACCCAAGGGAAGAGACTGCAGAGAATATAAGACAGGTAAACAATGTTGTTGGAGTGAGATCTGGAAGTGGTAACCAGAGAAGGGACGCACCATCCGGAAGTAACCAGCCAGAAGAAGAAAACTATGACTGGATACCTTTCAGTAATAATCCAGCGGAGAATTTTCGCTTAGCATACAACCAGCGAAACCCGCCAGAACGTTGGATTCCATCGAGGAGTAATGGGAACCAATCAAACACCTCTCAGGGAGGAAGGCAAGTTATCGATGAAGAAGAAGAAACGGCTGATCGATGGAACGCATAATAATGCCATGAAATCATCCAGAATAAGTGTGAATATCAAACACTTGAAGGAGAAGAGGTGAAGAATAACGAAGTGTCGAACAAAAAGGAGAAGGCTATAATATGGAATGGAAATGATAATATAATAAATCCACAACCGTGAGAATTGAATTGAAACCAAAATAAACTTAGATATAATAAAATGTACGGCCATATGTCATCACGAAGGACAAGTAACTGTAAATAAAATACAAATGCCAAAATTTAAAAATTATGTGAGCACAACTTGCAACAACATTTCGATGACTTATGAGGCCTAAAATAAAAAATATCAAAACAAAGGAATGAGTTACATAAATTCCTACTAAGTGAAATTAACTTACAAATTATTAAAAAGTTGATTTGTGAAGTATATGAAATAATTAAACAAAATGTACCAAAATAGGAATACGCTACAAAAATTCCTATGATGTAAGAGAATCAACTTACAAAGAATTATCAAGAATGATTTTTAATACAAACGGAAATATACAAAAATAAAATCAAACCAAAAAACTGATAAGATAAATACCTGAAATTATAATGAATCAAAGGTATTAAAAAAAAAAAATAAAAAAAATCTAAACTGGTACAAAGAAAAAGAGAAGTTATGTATGAATCAAATATACAAGCTATGGCTAAAGCAAAATATTGCTAAATAACTGAGAAAAGAATACCAATGTCCAAGATAATTAAAATGATCACAACGAGAATTGAAAACCAAATAATGATGAAATTAACATATAAATAAATAAAAAACAATCAATTCTATGAGCAAATGATAGTATATAGCGAAGGTACAGCGGAAGGAAGAATGAGTAAAAGGCCAAAGTGATCTAAAAACAAACCACAAGGTGGACAGTCCCAAAGTATATTATTATTAATTTAAGTCACAAGTTGACAAAAAAGGTATTTATGATTGACTGTTGAAAAGTCCAGCAATCCAAATAAACTGAGCAGAGATGATGTGCCTCTGGTCTCAGAAAAATGAGTAGTAATGGGAGAAACCAGCTACTAAAGTTAGGGAAAAAATTGTGTATAAGGGAGAACACACCAATGGAAATAAAATAAAAAACAGAGCCAAATAAAATGGAATGAATTCAGTAAGAAGAGAAATAAAGAATGGAGAAACAAACAAGAAAGAAAAGGAAAAAGATTATATATAACTGATAATCTCATAAAAAAACTATGCTAGTGTTTTATCAAAACGATCAATTTTAAAGGAGAGGCATTATGTTACGACACAAATAGCCAACCCAGTACCAGGGATAAAAAATATATTTATAAATGTAAAAATACTTCTTATCAAATAAACTGATTGATTTAATTAAAATATAAGGAATATGACTCGACAAACGACGACTTTGACCTAACCCAAGTGATTGACCCAACAACAGGAAACAAATGAAGAAGGGAACCACATAAATAACCAACGAGAATAAGAAAGTAATAAACCCAAACCAAAAGGAAACAAGTTCATGGGTTTAAACGACCCCAAAATACCCAAGGAAAAGGATGGAAAAACCCAATGTATTAATCAAATAATGAAAATGAAGAAGGAGGGTGACAAGCAGAAGTGAAAACCAATAATGGTTCACAAAACAAGTAATAAAGCACTCAAGAAGAATATTGAAACCAAAACAATGGTTATCCGGAGAAAGGAAAGGTAACGGTTACTACCCATTAATAGACAAAATGACCTAGTGAAGAAACATTACTAAGGATTAAGGTGATAAAAAGGCAACCTAAACCACAGATAAAATTGTTATTAGTTATTAAGTATTAATTATTAAGTATTAATTGTCATTAGTATTAAGGATATGAAAGAGAAATAAGTATAGGGATCACCCACCAGAAAACAAATAGTATAAACAGTGATACAGTGCAATGGTGTAGGTGTAAAAACCCCAAAGTGAAGTGTTACGCTAGTTAAATTATAATTAACAATAAAAAATTTAAAAGTGAAGGTAAGATAAAAGTGGGAAATTAACGGTGAATAAATAGCTGGTGAAAAATAGTATTAAGTGTGAATTATAGAATAAGGTATGGTAAACACTAGAAGTGATGATGACTTTATTATTTAAGAAAAGATGTTCAATAGAGTTAAGTTTAATTATAGCCGGTAGTAAGTAAAAAGGGAGGATTCCAGAAAAGAATAAATTGAAGGTGTTAACATGGAGAGAATGTAAAAATTGTTTAAAGATTAAGAAATCAAAAACTAACAAAGACACCTAAGTTATAAGGGACTGTTATCAATTTAATAAAAAGTGATGTTGTTTATCACAACGAAAATAATACGTGTTGTAAACAAAAAATTAGCAAATAAGGATAAGTTAGAAGGAAGTGATGATATTTCTTGATCAAAATAATAACTCTAATAACTTATAAAGAATTGTTCATGTTAATGTTATGAATAGGATATGGCTGAATGAAATTTGCAGTCCATAAGCCTAATGTTATGTTTTAAAGATTAAAATAGAGAAAGCAATATTGACAAGTAAACAACACAACCAATAAAAATAACAAAGTAAAGCCCAATAGGCTGAAACAAAATGTGATTTGAATGAAATAAGTAAAATACTATAATGGCTACTCAGGCCTAGAAAAAACATAACTGTCAGAACCAAACAACCAAAAATTGTAACAAATTGAATAAGAATTTAGAAAATCTGAGGTGAAGGAATCACCAAGAATAAATTGTAAATCATTTATAACACAAAATATTGTAATAGGCATTATTATACAAAAAGAAATGTAATTAACAAGCATTAACATAATTGTAAAAACTTAAAATCTGAAATTACCCAAGCTTGTGGGGTATCAAAATAATCTATGAACGAGAATAAATACTATAGTGACAATATTTAATAACCAGGAAGGAAGATGGAGCAATAACAGCAATCAGAAGATATACGAAGAATTCGAATTTTGATAACAATACATCATCTCAAAATCAACCAATCAGAATTATACCGTTACTATGGAAACGGCGGTTGAAGACGAGATTACCGTTGGAATTAACAAGAAGCGAAGCGTCATTAAGCCAATGCAGATGCAAATATTTGGAAGAGCGTTTTTTCAGTGTAAATCATGCAAATAGTCAGTAAAAGTTGCTGAACATAATCGCTTGAGAAGCAGATGACCGTTGTAGCAGATAATTCAAGATCCAAGACCAATTAAATAGAAAATATCCTTGAAAAGAATGTCAAGACCCATGACGAAACAGACGCTCAATCTTTTGAAGCCCAAAATCCATGAAAACTGAATGTATGCAGCCACCTCCTACCCGATTAAACAACGAAGGCACCTAGACACGTTGAGGTGTTAAGTACCATCAAATTATTTATTTTCCACCAACCCTAATCACTTTAAATAATTTTAAAAGGTAAATTTACCGCACTATAGAAACAATATTTCTCTTTCATAGAATATTTAAGCAAAATAACACTTAATAGAAACATGTTAACATTGAATAACCTATGAATTAAACACGAACTTACAAAACACTTTTACGACACAACACAACAGATTGTAACAGCACACATTATTCTTTATGTACACTTAGATTAAGGTAATATATATTTTTATTGTAACCATTGGAGTTCTTTAACTCATAGCCAAAAGGATCCACGATTTGGGAAACCAATAATAACTGTAATACGCTTAACGTAAGCAGCAACGCAAGGTTAAATGGTTTCTAAATCACTTCGCCAACCCTGAAGGCAAGATCTCATGTAATCAGTCGGTGCGAATTTATAATTGTATTATTGTAAATGTGAATGTTTTCAGTTATCACCCATTAAAAAATAATTATTACAGGGAGTAACCGTCGTTATCATTTCATAGGGAGTGCTATATATCAATTACTTGTGTTTAAGAATAAATCGTAGCAGCAAACAGGTTGTCAGTCACACAGCGGAAGCGACGATTGGGACGGCCGTGCGAGCGGGAACTATTTGAATGCACCATCCCGCAACGTTGATAACTTGTTTTAACCATAATTTTAGTTGTTTTGAAAAACGACTTGGCGCCACCCGGGATTATCACACCCCTATAAATAACAGGTAAGGTTACTGCCGTAGTATACAGGTGATTATATCTGCGCTACGAACATCGCTAGCCACAACATTACTGTAACGACCCAGTGCGAGGCGAATGCACTAATCATACCAAACACATACAAATTGTACACATTTTGCAGGTACGAACCGATCTATTCGTTACATATTGACGAATACCAGGTGAGGTTTGAACGAAGACGAGGATGACCGCTAATAGTCGTTACAGATTGGCGCCCAACATGGGGCCATAAAAAAAGGCCAACGGCGGCTATGAAGAGACACTCAATGGTTACCAGGAAGGACAAACAGAAAGGAATTGAAGGGGAAGATCAACCGGAAGAGATGGAAGAAATTGAAGAAATAATCGGGGAGCTAGTCGAAGAGGACGTTCAGGACAACCAACCGGGAAACCCAACTCAACCAGAACCGGAAGTGGAAGTAATCGTAGGGGACCAACCTAGCAAACCCACTCAGAAAGAAGACCTGAGCACGCAGGAGATGTTCAGGATGATGATGGAACAAATGAACAAAAACCAAGAGAAGACTGATAAAAAATTAGAATCATTGCAAGAGGGAAGAAAAGAAGACAAGGAAGAATTGAATAAAAAATTAGAATCATTGAGAAGGGAAGACAGGGAATTCCTGAATGAAAAACTGGACCAAAACAATGAAGAATTGAAGAAACAAATTAAGGAGGACCTAGAGCTCCTGAATAACAAAATGGAAAACAACCGAGAGGCGTTAGAAAAGAAGAGTGAGGAGCTGAAGAAGCAGATGAAAAAGGATCTTGAAGTGTTAAATAATAAGATTGAAAATAATTGTGAAAAACTCCAAAAACAATTGAAGGAAGAAGGCGAGAAATCAAAGGAGGAATGGAGGCAACAGTTGGCGGAATGTAAAGAGGAAATCAAACAGACTATAACTGAGACGAATGAAACAGTAATACACGTCCAGGAAGAGTTGACTGAAAAAATAAACCACGTCCAGGAGGAAGGAATTCTCAGGATCCAGGAACTACAGAAGAACACCACTGAAGAATGTAGTAAAAATAAACAGGAGGTGCTTCAGGAGTTGAAGGAGAGGCACAAGGAGATCCAGACTGATGTCAGCAAACGCGTTGAAAGGGTATATACCACTATCAACAAGATTGACGAGAAAACGCAAGAAAATAAAGAAAAAATCAGAGAAATCAGTCAGAAGGAGAAACAGATGCAAGAGGAACTAGACGCTTTGAGGGAGAAGCCTTGCAGTAGCACTCACATCTTTACGAACGAAAATAGGGAAGTGATCAACTTTAAGAGTTATCGAAGAAACCCCATAGAATTTCTGAAAAGGGTGGAGGAGCTCATAGAGAGGAATAGAGATACCAGATGGACAACGGTGAGGAGTCTTATCGATGAGATGTTTCGAGACACAAACGACAATTGGTGGACAGCCACATGACCAGAAATCAGCTGTACACAAGAGTTCAAAACATTGTTCCGCAAAAAATACTGTTCAGAATCGACCCAAAATGTCGTAAGGAACGACATAAGCAACGGAAGATATGAGCCACAGGCTGGGCATACACTAACATCATACTTCTTGGGAAAGGTTTGTCTAGCTCGAAACCTCGAACCGAAGATACCCGAAGAGTCCCTAGTCATTCAACTGGGATATCACTATGAAGACGCCATACAGAGGGCCAGGAGACAGGGACAAATAAAGACCATACAGGGAATGGCCAATTTACTGGAGGACCACGAAAACGATTGACAGTATCATCGTAATCGAATGGTCAATTTGAGGTATAACCGGGGGAATGAAAACCAAAACCCACCTAATAGCAATCCGTCTTATAACAAACCCCAGTATAACTATCCGAGTAACCAAAACCGGAATGATAGTAACTATCCACATAGGGGAAACCGCCCAAATTATAACCAGGGCAATCTACCGTTTAACGGAAATAATCAAAACAATAACAATTACAGGGGCAATGGACCAAACCAGCATCCCAACAACTATCCCAATAACAATCATAATTATGGGAATCATAGTAATAATACAAATTATCAAAATAATAATAGAAGAGGGAACGGAGATAACCGAAATAATAACAATCAGCAGAGGGTAAACTTTATAAGAGGGAATAATTGAAATAATCAAGACAGGCATTACATGAGACCACCATCCAACGAACAAAACAATGATAACGGTCAGAGTGATAACCCGAACCCAAGGGAAGAGACTGCAGAGAATATAAGACAGGTAAACAATGTTGTTGGAGTGAGATCCGGAAGTGGTAACCAGAGAAGGGACGCACCATCCGGAAGTAACCAGCCAGAAGAAGAAAACTATGACTGGATACCTTTCAGTAATAATCCAGCGGAGAATTTTCGCTTAGCATACAACCAGCGAAACCCGCCAGAACGTTGGATTCCATCGAGGAGTAATGGGAACCAATCAAACACCTCTCAGGGAGGAAGGCAAGTTATCGATGAAGAAGAAGAAACGGCTGATCGATGGAACGCATAATAATGCCATGAAATCATCCAGAATAAGTGTGAATATCAAACACTTGAAGGAGAAGAGGTGAAGAATAACGAAGTGTCGAACAAAAAGGAGAAGGCTATAATATGGAATGGAAATGATAATATAATAAATCCACAACCGTGAGAATTGAATTGAAACCAAAATAAACTTAGATATAATAAAATGTACGGCCATATGTCATCACGAAGGACAAGTAACTGTAAATAAAATACAAATGCCAAAATTTAAAAATTATGTGAGCACAACTTGCAACAACATTTCGATGACTTATGAGGCCTAAAATAAAAAATATCAAAACAAAGGAATGAGTTACATAAATTCCTACTAAGTGAAATTAACTTACAAATTATTAAAAAGTTGATTTGTGAAGTATATGAAATAATTAAACAAAATGTACCAAAATAGGAATACGCTACAAAAATTCCTATGATGTAAGAGAATCAACTTACAAAGAATTATCAAGAATGATTTTTAATACAAACGGAAATATACAAAAATAAAATCAAACCAAAAAACTGATAAGATAAATACCTGAAATTATAATGAATCAAAGGTATTAAAAAAAAAAAATAAAAAAAATCTAAACTGGTACAAAGAAAAAGAGAAGTTATGTATGAATCAAATATACAAGCTATGGCTAAAGCAAAATATTGCTAAATAACTGAGAAAAGAATACCAATGTCCAAGATAATTAAAATGATCACAACGAGAATTGAAAACCAAATAATGATGAAATTAACATATAAATAAATAAAAAACAATCAATTCTATGAGCAAATGATAGTATATAGCGAAGGTACAGCGGAAGGAAGAATGAGTAAAAGGCCAAAGTGATCTAAAAACAAACCACAAGGTGGACAGTCCCAAAGTATATTATTATTAATTTAAGTCACAAGTTGACAAAAAAGGTATTTATGATTGACTGTTGAAAAGTCCAGCAATCCAAATAAACTGAGCAGAGATGATGTGCCTCTGGTCTCAGAAAAATGAGTAGTAATGGGAGAAACCAGCTACTAAAGTTAGGGAAAAAATTGTGTATAAGGGAGAACACACCAATGGAAATAAAATAAAAAACAGAGCCAAATAAAATGGAATGAATTCAGTAAGAAGAGAAATAAAGAATGGAGAAACAAACAAGAAAGAAAAGGAAAAAGATTATATATAACTGATAATCTCATAAAAAAACTATGCTAGTGTTTTATCAAAACGATCAATTTTAAAGGAGAGGCATTATGTTACGACACAAATAGCCAACCCAGTACCAGGGATAAAAAATATATTTATAAATGTAAAAATACTTCTTATCAAATAAACTGATTGATTTAATTAAAATATAAGGAATATGACTCGACAAACGACGACTTTGACCTAACCCAAGTGATTGACCCAACAACAGGAAACAAATGAAGAAGGGAACCACATAAATAACCAACGAGAATAAGAAAGTAATAAACCCAAACCAAAAGGAAACAAGTTCATGGGTTTAAACGACCCCAAAATACCCAAGGAAAAGGATGGAAAAACCCAATGTATTAATCAAATAATGAAAATGAAGAAGGAGGGTGACAAGCAGAAGTGAAAACCAATAATGGTTCACAAAACAAGTAATAAAGCACTCAAGAAGAATATTGAAACCAAAACAATGGTTATCCGGAGAAAGGAAAGGTAACGGTTACTACCCATTAATAGACAAAATGACCTAGTGAAGAAACATTACTAAGGATTAAGGTGATAAAAAGGCAACCTAAACCACAGATAAAATTGTTATTAGTTATTAAGTATTAATTATTAAGTATTAATTGTCATTAGTATTAAGGATATGAAAGAGAAATAAGTATAGGGATCACCCACCAGAAAACAAATAGTATAAACAGTGATACAGTGCAATGGTGTAGGTGTAAAAACCCCAAAGTGAAGTGTTACGCTAGTTAAATTATAATTAACAATAAAAAATTTAAAAGTGAAGGTAAGATAAAAGTGGGAAATTAACGGTGAATAAATAGCTGGTGAAAAATAGTATTAAGTGTGAATTATAGAATAAGGTATGGTAAACACTAGAAGTGATGATGACTTTATTATTTAAGAAAAGATGTTCAATAGAGTTAAGTTTAATTATAGCCGGTAGTAAGTAAAAAGGGAGGATTCCAGAAAAGAATAAATTGAAGGTGTTAACATGGAGAGAATGTAAAAATTGTTTAAAGATTAAGAAATCAAAAACTAACAAAGACACCTAAGTTATAAGGGACTGTTATCAATTTAATAAAAAGTGATGTTGTTTATCACAACGAAAATAATACGTGTTGTAAACAAAAAATTAGCAAATAAGGATAAGTTAGAAGGAAGTGATGATATTTCTTGATCAAAATAATAACTCTAATAACTTATAAAGAATTGTTCATGTTAATGTTATGAATAGGATATGGCTGAATGAAATTTGCAGTCCATAAGCCTAATGTTATGTTTTAAAGATTAAAATAGAGAAAGCAATATTGACAAGTAAACAACACAACCAATAAAAATAACAAAGTAAAGCCCAATAGGCTGAAACAAAATGTGATTTGAATGAAATAAGTAAAATACTATAATGGCTACTCAGGCCTAGAAAAAACATAACTGTCAGAACCAAACAACCAAAAATTGTAACAAATTGAATAAGAATTTAGAAAATCTGAGGTGAAGGAATCACCAAGAATAAATTGTAAATCATTTATAACACAAAATATTGTAATAGGCATTATTATACAAAAAGAAATGTAATTAACAAGCATTAACATAATTGTAAAAACTTAAAATCTGAAATTACCCAAGCTTGTGGGGTATCAAAATAATCTATGAACGAGAATAAATACTATAGTGACAATATTTAATAACCAGGAAGGAAGATGGAGCAATAACAGCAATCAGAAGATATACGAAGAATTCGAATTTTGATAACAATACATCATCTCAAAATCAACCAATCAGAATTATACCGTTACTATGGAAACGGCGGTTGAAGACGAGATTACCGTTGGAATTAACAAGAAGCGAAGCGTCATTAAGCCAATGCAGATGCAAATATTTGGAAGAGCGTTTTTTCAGTGTAAATCATGCAAATAGTCAGTAAAAGTTGCTGAACATAATCGCTTGAGAAGCAGATGACCGTTGTAGCAGATAATTCAAGATCCAAGACCAATTAAATAGAAAATATCCTTGAAAAGAATGTCAAGACCCATGACGAAACAGACGCTCAATCTTTTGAAGCCCAAAATCCACGAAAACTGAATGTATGCAGCCACCTCCTACCCGATTAAACAACGAAGGCACCTAGACACGTTGAGGTGTTAAGTACCATCAAATTATTTATTTTCCACCAACCCTAATCACTTTAAATAATTTTAAAAGGTAAATTTACCGCACTATAGAAACAATATTTCTCTTTCATAGAATATTTAAGCAAAATAACACTTAATAGAAACATGTTAACATTGAATAACCTATGAATTAAACACGAACTTACAAAACACTTTTACGACACAACACAACAGATTGTAACAGCACACATTATTCTTTATGTACACTTAGATTAAGGTAATATATATTTTTATTGTAACCATTGGAGTTCTTTAACTCATAGCCAAAAGGATCCACGATTTGGGAAACCAATAATAACTGTAATACGCTTAACGTAAGCAGCAACGCAAGGTTAAATGGTTTCTAAATCACTTCGCCAACCCTGAAGGCAAGATCTCATGTAATCAGTCGGTGCGAATTTATAATTGTATTATTGTAAATGTGAATGTTTTCAGTTATCACCCATTAAAAAATAATTATTACAGGGAGTAACCGTCGTTATCATTTCATAGGGAGTGCTATATATCAATTACTTGTGTTTAAGAATAAATCGTAGCAGCAAACAGGTTGTCAGTCACACAGCGGAAGCGACGATTGGGACGGCCGTGCGAGCGGGAACTATTTGAATGCACCATCCCGCAACGTTGATAACTTGTTTTAACCATAATTTTAGTTGTTTTGAAAAACGACTTGGCGCCACCCGGGATTATCACACCCCTATAAATAACAGGTAAGGTTACTGCCGTAGTATACAGGTGATTATATCTGCGCTACGAACATCGCTAGCCACAACATTACTGTAACGACCCAGTGCGAGGCGAATGCACTAATCATACCAAACACATACAAATTGTACACATTTTGCAGGTACGAACCGATCTATTCGTTACATATTGACGAATACCAGGTGAGGTTTGAACGAAGACGAGGATGACCGCTAATAGTCGTTACAGATTGGCGCCCAACATGGGGCCATAAAAAAAGGCCAACGGCGGCTATGAAGAGACACTCAATGGTTACCAGGAAGGACAAACAGAAAGGAATTGAAGGGGAAGATCAACCGGAAGAGATGGAAGAAATTGAAGAAATAATCGGGGAGCTAGTCGAAGAGGACGTTCAGGACAACCAACCGGGAAACCCAACTCAACCAGAACCGGAAGTGGAAGTAATCGTAGGGGACCAACCTAGCAAACCCACTCAGAAAGAAGACCTGAGCACGCAGGAGATGTTCAGGATGATGATGGAACAAATGAACAAAAACCAAGAGAAGACTGATAAAAAATTAGAATCATTGCAAGAGGGAAGAAAAGAAGACAAGGAAGAATTGAATAAAAAATTAGAATCATTGAGAAGGGAAGACAGGGAATTCCTGAATGAAAAACTGGACCAAAACAATGAAGAATTGAAGAAACAAATTAAGGAGGACCTAGAGCTCCTGAATAACAAAATGGAAAACAACCGAGAGGCGTTAGAAAAGAAGAGTGAGGAGCTGAAGAAGCAGATGAAAAAGGATCTTGAAGTGTTAAATAATAAGATTGAAAATAATTGTGAAAAACTCCAAAAACAATTGAAGGAAGAAGGCGAGAAATCAAAGGAGGAATGGAGGCAACAGTTGGCGGAATGTAAAGAGGAAATCAAACAGACTATAACTGAGACGAATGAAACAGTAATACACGTCCAGGAAGAGTTGACTGAAAAAATAAACCACGTCCAGGAGGAAGGAATTCTCAGGATCCAGGAACTACAGAAGAACACCACTGAAGAATGTAGTAAAAATAAACAGGAGGTGCTTCAGGAGTTGAAGGAGAGGCACAAGGAGATCCAGACTGATGTCAGCAAACGCGTTGAAAGGGTATATACCACTATCAACAAGATTGACGAGAAAACGCAAGAAAATAAAGAAAAAATCAGAGAAATCAGTCAGAAGGAGAAACAGATGCAAGAGGAACTAGACGCTTTGAGGGAGAAACCTTGCAGTAGCACTCACATCTTTACGAACGAAAATAGGGAAGTGATCAACTTTAAGAGTTATCGAAGAAACCCCATAGAATTTCTGAAAAGGGTGGAGGAGCTCATAGAGAGGAATAGAGATACCAGATGGACAACGGTGAGGAGTCTTATCGATGAGATGTTTCGAGACACAAACGACAATTGGTGGACAGCCACATGACCAGAAATCAGCTGTACACAAGAGTTCAAAACATTGTTCCGCAAAAAATACTGTTCAGAATCGACCCAAAATGTCGTAAGGAACGACATAAGCAACGGAAGATATGAGCCACAGGCTGGGCATACACTAACATCATACTTCTTGGGAAAGGTTTGTCTAGCTCGAAACCTCGAACCGAAGATACCCGAAGAGTCCCTAGTCATTCAACTGGGATATCACTATGAAGACGCCATACAGAGGGCCAGGAGACAGGGACAAATAAAGACCATACAGGGAATGGCCAATTTACTGGAGGACCACGAAAACGATTGACAGTATCATCGTAATCGAATGGTCAATTTGAGGTATAACCGGGGGAATGAAAACCAAAACCCACCTAATAGCAATCCGTCTTATAACAAACCCCAGTATAACTATCCGAGTAACCAAAACCGGAATGATAGTAACTATCCACATAGGGGAAACCGCCCAAATTATAACCAGGGCAATCTACCGTTTAACGGAAATAATCAAAACAATAACAATTACAGGGGCAATGGACCAAACCAGCATCCCAACAACTATCCCAATAACAATCATAATTATGGGAATCATAGTAATAATACAAATTATCAAAATAATAATAGAAGAGGGAACGGAGATAACCGAAATAATAACAATCAGCAGAGGGTAAACTTTATAAGAGGGAACAATTGAAATAATCAAGACAGGCATTACATGAGACCACCATCCAACGAACAAAACAATGATAACGGTCAGAGTGATAACCCGAACCCAAGGGAAGAGACTGCAGAGAATATAAGACAGGTAAACAATGTTGTTGGAGTGAGATCCGGAAGTGGTAACCAGAGAAGGGACGCACCATCCGGAAGTAACCAGCCAGAAGAAGAAAACTATGACTGGATACCTTTCAGTAATAATCCAGCGGAGAATTTTCGCTTAGCATACAACCAGCGAAACCCGCCAGAACGTTGGATTCCATCGAGGAGTAATGGGAACCAATCAAACACCTCTCAGGGAGGAAGGCAAGTTATCGATGAAGAAGAAGAAACGGCTGATCGATGGAACGCATAATAATGCCATGAAATCATCCAGAATAAGTGTGAATATCAAACACTTGAAGGAGAAGAGGTGAAGAATAACGAAGTGTCGAACAAAAAGGAGAAGGCTATAATATGGAATGGAAATGATAATATAATAAATCCACAACCGTGAGAATTGAATTGAAACCAAAATAAACTTAGATATAATAAAATGTACGGCCATATGTCATCACGAAGGACAAGTAACTGTAAATAAAATACAAATGCCAAAATTTAAAAATTATGTGAGCACAACTTGCAACAACATTTCGATGACTTATGAGGCCTAAAATAAAAAATATCAAAACAAAGGAATGAGTTACATAAATTCCTACTAAGTGAAATTAACTTACAAATTATTAAAAAGTTGATTTGTGAAGTATATGAAATAATTAAACAAAATGTACCAAAATAGGAATACGCTACAAAAATTCCTATGATGTAAGAGAATCAACTTACAAAGAATTATCAAGAATGATTTTTAATACAAACGGAAATATACAAAAATAAAATCAAACCAAAAAACTGATAAGATAAATACCTGAAATTATAATGAATCAAAGGTATTAAAAAAAAAAAATAAAAAAAATCTAAACTGGTACAAAGAAAAAGAGAAGTTATGTATGAATCAAATATACAAGCTATGGCTAAAGCAAAATATTGCTAAATAACTGAGAAAAGAATACCAATGTCCAAGATAATTAAAATGATCACAACGAGAATTGAAAACCAAATAATGATGAAATTAACATATAAATAAATAAAAAACAATCAATTCTATGAGCAAATGATAGTATATAGCGAAGGTACAGCGGAAGGAAGAATGAGTAAAAGGCCAAAGTGATCTAAAAACAAACCACAAGGTGGACAGTCCCAAAGTATATTATTATTAATTTAAGTCACAAGTTGACAAAAAAGGTATTTATGATTGACTGTTGAAAAGTCCAGCAATCCAAATAAACTGAGCAGAGATGATGTGCCTCTGGTCTCAGAAAAATGAGTAGTAATGGGAGAAACCAGCTACTAAAGTTAGGGAAAAAATTGTGTATAAGGGAGAACACACCAATGGAAATAAAATAAAAAACAGAGCCAAATAAAATGGAATGAATTCAGTAAGAAGAGAAATAAAGAATGGAGAAACAAACAAGAAAGAAAAGGAAAAAGATTATATATAACTGATAATCTCATAAAAAAACTATGCTAGTGTTTTATCAAAACGATCAATTTTAAAGGAGAGGCATTATGTTACGACACAAATAGCCAACCCAGTACCAGGGATAAAAAATATATTTATAAATGTAAAAATACTTCTTATCAAATAAACTGATTGATTTAATTAAAATATAAGGAATATGACTCGACAAACGACGACTTTGACCTAACCCAAGTGATTGACCCAACAACAGGAAACAAATGAAGAAGGGAACCACATAAATAACCAACGAGAATAAGAAAGTAATAAACCCAAACCAAAAGGAAACAAGTTCATGGGTTTAAACGACCCCAAAATACCCAAGGAAAAGGATGGAAAAACCCAATGTATTAATCAAATAATGAAAATGAAGAAGGAGGGTGACAAGCAGAAGTGAAAACCAATAATGGTTCACAAAACAAGTAATAAAGCACTCAAGAAGAATATTGAAACCAAAACAATGGTTATCCGGAGAAAGGAAAGGTAACGGTTACTACCCATTAATAGACAAAATGACCTAGTGAAGAAACATTACTAAGGATTAAGGTGATAAAAAGGCAACCTAAACCACAGATAAAATTGTTATTAGTTATTAAGTATTAATTATTAAGTATTAAGGATATGAAAGAGAAATAAGTATAGGGATCACCCACCAGAAAACAAATAGTATAAACAGTGATACAGTGCAATGGTGTAGGTGTAAAAACCCCAAAGTGAAGTGTTACGCTAGTTAAATTATAATTAACAATAAAAAATTTAAAAGTGAAGGTAAGATAAAAGTGGGAAATTAACGGTGAATAAATAGCTGGTGAAAAATAGTATTAAGTGTGAATTATAGAATAAGGTATGGTAAACACTAGAAGTGATGATGACTTTATTATTTAAGAAAAGATGTTCAATAGAGTTAAGTTTAATTATAGCCGGTAGTAAGTAAAAAGGGAGGATTCCAGAAAAGAATAAATTGAAGGTGTTAACATGGAGAGAATGTAAAAATTGTTTAAAGATTAAGAAATCAAAAACTAACAAAGACACCTAAGTTATAAGGGACTGTTATCAATTTAATAAAAAGTGATGTTGTTTATCACAACGAAAATAATACGTGTTGTAAACAAAAAATTAGCAAATAAGGATAAGTTAGAAGGAAGTGATGATATTTCTTGATCAAAATAATAACTCTAATAACTTATAAAGAATTGTTCATGTTAATGTTATGAATAGGATATGGCTGAATGAAATTTGCAGTCCATAAGCCTAATGTTATGTTTTAAAGATTAAAATAGAGAAAGCAATATTGACAAGTAAACAACACAACCAATAAAAATAACAAAGTAAAGCCCAATAGGCTGAAACAAAATGTGATTTGAATGAAATAAGTAAAATACTATAATGGCTACTCAGGCCTAGAAAAAACATAACTGTCAGAACCAAACAACCAAAAATTGTAACAAATTGAATAAGAATTTAGAAAATCTGAGGTGAAGGAATCACCAAGAATAAATTGTAAATCATTTATAACACAAAATATTGTAATAGGCATTATTATACAAAAAGAAATGTAATTAACAAGCATTAACATAATTGTAAAAACTTAAAATCTGAAATTACCCAAGCTTGTGGGGTATCAAAATAATCTATGAACGAGAATAAATACTATAGTGACAATATTTAATAACCAGGAAGGAAGATGGAGCAATAACAGCAATCAGAAGATATACGAAGAATTCGAATTTTGATAACAATACATCATCTCAAAATCAACCAATCAGAATTATACCGTTACTATGGAAACGGCGGTTGAAGACGAGATTACCGTTGGAATTAACAAGAAGCGAAGCGTCATTAAGCCAATGCAGATGCAAATATTTGGAAGAGCGTTTTTTCAGTGTAAATCATGCAAATAGTCAGTAAAAGTTGCTGAACATAATCGCTTGAGAAGCAGATGACCGTTGTAGCAGATAATTCAAGATCCAAGACCAATTAAATAGAAAATATCCTTGAAAAGAATGTCAAGACCCATGACGAAACAGACGCTCAATCTTTTGAAGCCCAAAATCCATGAAAACTGAATGTATGCAGCCACCTCCTACCCGATTAAACAACGAAGGCACCTAGACACGTTGAGGTGTTAAGTACCATCAAATTATTTATTTTCCACCAACCCTAATCACTTTAAATAATTTTAAAAGGTAAATTTACCGCACTATAGAAACAATATTTCTCTTTCATAGAATATTTAAGCAAAATAACACTTAATAGAAACATGTTAACATTGAATAACCTATGAATTAAACACGAACTTACAAAACACTTTTACGACACAACACAACAGATTGTAACAGCACACATTATTCTTTATGTACACTTAGATTAAGGTAATATATATTTTTATTGTAACCATTGGAGTTCTTTAACTCATAGCCAAAAGGATCCACGATTTGGGAAACCAATAATAACTGTAATACGCTTAACGTAAGCAGCAACGCAAGGTTAAATGGTTTCTAAATCACTTCGCCAACCCTGAAGGCAAGATCTCATGTAATCAGTCGGTGCGAATTTATAATTGTATTATTGTAAATGTGAATGTTTTCAGTTATCACCCATTAAAAAATAATTATTACAGGGAGTAACCGTCGTTATCATTTCATAGGGAGTGCTATATATCAATTACTTGTGTTTAAGAATAAATCGTAGCAGCAAACAGGTTGTCAGTCACACAGCGGAAGCGACGATTGGGACGGCCGTGCGAGCGGGAACTATTTGAATGCACCATCCCGCAACGTTGATAACTTGTTTTAACCATAATTTTAGTTGTTTTGAAAAACGACTTGGCGCCACCCGGGATTATCACACCCCTATAAATAACAGGTAAGGTTACTGCCGTAGTATACAGGTGATTATATCTGCGCTACGAACATCGCTAGCCACAACATTACTGTAACGACCCAGTGCGAGGCGAATGCACTAATCATACCAAACACATACAAATTGTACACATTTTGCAGGTACGAACCGATCTATTCGTTACATATTGACGAATACCAGGTGAGGTTTGAACAAAGACGAGGATGACCGCTAATAGTCGTTACAGATTGGCGCCCAACATGGGGCCATAAAAAAAGGCCAACGGCGGCTATGAAGAGACACTCAATGGTTACCAGGAAGGACAAACAGAAAGGAATTGAAGGGGAAGATCAACCGGAAGAGATGGAAGAAATTGAAGAAATAATGGGGGAGCTAGTCGAAGAGGACGTTCAGGACAACCAACCGGGAAACCCAACTCAACCAGAACCGGAAGTGGAAGTAATCGTAGGGGACCAACCTAGCAAACCCACTCAGAAAGAAGACCTGAGCACGCAGGAGATGTTCAGGATGATGATGGAACAAATGAACAAAAACCAAGAGAAGACTGATAAAAAATTAGAATCATTGCAAGAGGGAAGAAAAGAAGACAAGGAAGAATTGAATAAAAAATTAGAATCATTGAGAAGGGAAGACAGGGAATTCCTGAATGAAAAACTGGACCAAAACAATGAAGAATTGAAGAAACAAATTAAGGAGGACCTAGAGCTCCTGAATAACAAAATGGAAAACAACCGAGAGGCGTTAGAAAAGAAGAGTGAGGAGCTGAAGAAGCAGATGAAAAAGGATCTTGAAGTGTTAAATAATAAGATTGAAAATAATTGTGAAAAACTCCAAAAACAATTGAAGGAAGAAGGCGAGAAATCAAAGGAGGAATGGAGGCAACAGTTGGCGGAATGTAAAGAGGAAATCAAACAGACTATAACTGAGACGAATGAAACAGTAATACACGTCCAGGAAGAGTTGACTGAAAAAATAAACCACGTCCAGGAGGAAGGAATTCTCAGGATCCAGGAACTACAGAAGAACACCACTGAAGAATGTAGTAAAAATAAACAGGAGGTGCTTCAGGAGTTGAAGGAGAGGCACAAGGAGATCCAGACTGATGTCAGCGAACGCGTTGAAAGGGTATATACCACTATCAACAAGATTGACGAGAAAACGCAAGAAAATAAAGAAAAAATCAGAGAAATCAGTCAGAAGGAGAAACAGATGCAAGAGGAACTAGACGCTTTGAGGGAGAAGCCTTGCAGTAGCACTCACATCTTTACGAACGAAAATAGGGAAGTGATCAACTTTAAGAGTTATCGAAGAAACCCCATAGAATTTCTGAAAAGGGTGGAGGAGCTCATAGAGAGGAATAGAGATACCAGATGGACAACGGTGAGGAGTCTTATCGATGAGATGTTTCGAGACACAAACGACAATTGGTGGACAGCCACATGACCAGAAATCAGCTGTACACAAGAGTTCAAAACATTGTTCCGCAAAAAATACTGTTCAGAATCGACCCAAAATGTCGTAAGGAACGACATAAGCAACGGAAGATATGAGCCACAGGCTGGGCATACACTAACATCATACTTCTTGGGAAAGGTTTGTCTAGCTCGAAACCTCGAACCGAAGATACCCGAAGAGTCCCTAGTCATTCAACTGGGATATCACTATGAAGACGCCATACAGAGGGCCAGGAGACAGGGACAAATAAAGACCATACAGGGAATGGCCAATTTACTGGAGGACCACGAAAACGATTGACAGTATCATCGTAATCGAATGGTCAATTTGAGGTATAACCGGGGGAATGAAAACCAAAACCCACCTAATAGCAATCCGTCTTATAACAAACCCCAGTATAACTATCCGAGTAACCAAAACCGGAATGATAGTAACTATCCACATAGGGGAAACCGCCCAAATTATAACCAGGGCAAGCTACCGTTTAACGGAAATAATCAAAACAATAACAATTACAGAGGCAATGGACCAAACCAGCATCCCAACAACTATCCCAATAACAATCATAATTATGGGAATCATAGTAATAATACAAATTATCAAAATAATAATAGAAGAGGGAACGGAGATAACCGAAATAATAACAATCAGCAGAGGGTAAACTTTATAAGAGGGAACAATTGAAATAATCAAGACAGGCATTACATGAGACCACCATCCAACGAACAAAACAATGATAACGGTCAGAGTGATAACCCGAACCCAAGGGAAGAGACTGCAGAGAATATAAGACAGGTAAACAATGTTGTTGGAGTGAGATCCGGAAGTGGTAACCAGAGAAGGGACGCACCATCCGGAAGTAACCAGCCAGAAGAAGAAAACTATGACTGGATACCTTTCAGTAATAATCCAGCGGAGAATTTTCGCTTAGCATACAACCAGCGAAACCCGCCAGAACGTTGGATTCCATCGAGGAGTAATGGGAACCAATCAAACACCTCTCAGGGAGGAAGGCAAGTTATCGATGAAGAAGAAGAAACGGCTGATCGATGGAACGCATAATAATGCCATGAAATCATCCAGAATAAGTGTGAATATCAAACACTTGAAGGAGAAGAGGTGAAGAATAACGAAGTGTCGAACAAAAAGGAGAAGGCTATAATATGGAATGGAAATGATAATATAATAAATCCACAACCGTGAGAATTGAATTGAAACCAAAATAAACTTAGATATAATAAAATGTACGGCCATATGTCATCACGAAGGACAAGTAACTGTAAATAAAATACAAATGCCAAAATTTAAAAATTATGTGAGCACAACTTGCAACAACATTTCGATGACTTATGAGGCCTAAAATAAAAAATATCAAAACAAAGGAATGAGTTACATAAATTCCTACTAAGTGAAATTAACTTACAAATTATTAAAAAGTTGATTTGTGAAGTATATGAAATAATTAAACAAAATGTACCAAAATAGGAATACGCTACAAAAATTCCTATGATGTAAGAGAATCAACTTACAAAGAATTATCAAGAATGATTTTTAATACAAACGGAAATATACAAAAATAAAATCAAACCAAAAAACTGATAAGATAAATACCTGAAATTATAATGAATCAAAGGTATTAAAAAAAAAAAATAAAAAAAATCTAAACTGGTACAAAGAAAAAGAGAAGTTATGTATGAATCAAATATACAAGCTATGGCTAAAGCAAAATATTGCTAAATAACTGAGAAAAGAATACCAATGTCCAAGATAATTAAAATGATCACAACGAGAATTGAAAACCAAATAATGATGAAATTAACATATAAATAAATGAAAAACAATCAATTCTATGAGCAAATGATAGTATATAGCGAAGGTACAGCGGAAGGAAGAATGAGTAAAAGGCCAAAGTGATCTAAAAACAAACCACAAGGTGGACAGTCCCAAAGTATATTATTATTAATTTAAGTCACAAGTTGACAAAAAAGGTATTTATGATTGACTGTTGAAAAGTCCAGCAATCCAAATAAACTGAGCAGAGATGATGTGCCTCTGGTCTCAGAAAAATGAGTAGTAATGGGAGAAACCAGCTACTAAAGTTAGGGAAAAAATTGTGTATAAGGGAGAACACACCAATGGAAATAAAATAAAAAACAGAGCCAAATAAAATGGAATGAATTCAGTAAGAAGAGAAATAAAGAATGGAGAAACAAACAAGAAAGAAAAGGAAAAAGATTATATATAACTGATAATCTCATAAAAAAACTATGCTAGTGTTTTATCAAAACGATCAATTTTAAAGGAGAGGCATTATGTTACGACACAAATAGCCAACCCAGTACCAGGGATAAAAAATATATTTATAAATGTAAAAATACTTCTTATCAAATAAACTGATTGATTTAATTAAAATATAAGGAATATGACTCGACAAACGACGACTTTGACCTAACCCAAGTGATTGACCCAACAACAGGAAACAAATGAAGAAGGGAACCACATAAATAACCAACGAGAATAAGAAAGTAATAAACCCAAACCAAAAGGAAACAAGTTCATGGGTTTAAACGACCCCAAAATACCCAAGGAAAAGGATGGAAAAACCCAATGTATTAATCAAATAATGAAAATGAAGAAGGAGGGTGACAAGCAGAAGTGAAAACCAATAATGGTTCACAAAACAAGTAATAAAGCACTCAAGAAGAATATTGAAACCAAAACAATGGTTATCCGGAGAAAGGAAAGGTAACGGTTACTACCCATTAATAGACAAAATGACCTAGTGAAGAAACATTACTAAGGATTAAGGTGATAAAAAGGCAACCTAAACCACAGATAAAATTGTTATTAGTTATTAAGTATTAATTGTCATTAGTATTAAGGATATGAAAGAGAAATAAGTATAGGGATCACCCACCAGAAAACAAATAGTATAAACAGTGATACAGTGCAATGGTGTAGGTGTAAAAACCCCAAAGTGAAGTGTTACACTAGTTAAATTGTAATTAACAATAAATAATTTAAAAGTGAAGGTAAGATAAAAGTGGAAAATTAACGGTGAATAAATAGCTGGTGAAAAATAGTATTAAGTGTGAATTATAGAATAAGGTATGGTAAACACTAGAAGTGATGATGACTTTATTATTTAAGAAAAGATGTTCAATAGTGTTAAGTTTAATTATAGCCGGTAGTAAGTAAAAAGGGAGGATTCCAGAAAAGAATAAATTGAAGGTGTTAACATGGAGAGAATTTAAAAATTGTTTAAAGATTAAGAAATCAAAAACTAACAAAGACACCTAAGTTATAAGGGACTGTTATCAATTTAATAAAAAGTGATGTTGTTTATCACAACAAAAATAATACGTGTTGTAAACAAAAAATTAGCAAATAAGGATAAGTTAGAAGGAAGTGATGATATTTCTTGATCAAAATAATAACTCTAATAACTTATAAAGAATTGTTCATGTTAATGTTATGAATAGGATATGGGTGAATGAAATTTGCAGTCCATAAGCCTAATGCTATGTTTTAAAGATTAAAATAGAGAAAGCAATATTGACAAGTAAACAACACACCAACAGACTCAAAATACAACACAACCAATAAAAATAACAAAGTAAAGCCCAATAGGCTGAAACAAAATGTGATTTGAATGAAATAAGTAAAATACTATAATGGCTACTCAGGCCTAGAAAAAACATAACTGTCAGAACCAAACAACCAAAAATTATAACAAACTGAATAAGAATTTAGAAAATCTGAGGTGAAGGAATCACCAAGAATAAATTGTAAATCATTTATAACACAAAATATTGTAATAGGCATTATTATACAAAAAGAAATGTAATTAACAAGCATTAACATAATTGTAAAAACTTAAAATCTGAAATTACCCAAGCTTGTGGGGTATCAAAATAATCTATGAACGAGAATAAATACTATAGTGACAATATTTAATACGCTTAACGTAAGCAGCAACGCAAGGTTAAATGGTTTCTAAATCACTTCGCCAACCCTGAAGGCAAGATCTCATGTAATCAGTCGGTGCGAATTTATAATTGTATTATTGTAAATGTGAATGTTTTCAGTTATCACCCATTAAAAAATAATTATTACAGGGAGTAACCGTCGTTATCATTTCATAGGGAGTGCTATATATCAATTACTTGTGTTTAAGAATAAATCGTAGCAGCAAACAGGTTGTCAGTCACACAGCAGAAGCGACGATTGGGACGGCCGTGCGAGCGGGAACTATTTGAATGCACCACCCCGCAACGTTGATAACTTGTTTAACCATAATTTTAGTTGTTTTGAAAAACGACTTGGCGCCACCCGGGATTATCACACCCCTATAAATAACAGGTAAGGTTACTGCCGTAGTATACAGGTGATTATATCTGCGCTACGAACATCGCTAGCCACAACATTACTGTAACGACCCAGTGCGAGGCGAAAGCACTAATCATACCAAACACATACAAATTGTACACATTTTGCAGGTACGAACCGATCTATTCGTTACATATTGACGAATACCAGGTGAGGTTTGAACGAAGACGAGGACGACCGCTAATAGTCGTTACAATATTTAAGCCCCAAGTGGTTGGCTTCACTTCTGTAACGTTAAGTTAATTCGTACTATCTAAAGTGTACTTTGTTTATATTTTAAGAATGAGTATGTTGTCAGGGTAATATTAGTTGAGCGCCAATTTGCAATCAAATGTTGCAAATAAAATGTATTTGTAAATTGGTAAGTAATATTTTAAAATAGCATAAAGGTTTCTCTTTGCTTTAATTCTGTCTGTTTAATCTTTTATTTAACAGAAGATCGGGACTACTAAAGCTCAGCAAGGCAGATTCAAATCGGGTGCCATACTTTCCTTGTTGAGAGTGCTACCAACCTATGCTAGTTGATGAAAAAATTAACATTCAATAATATGGTGTGTATAATATCATATACATTTATTTATCCATTAAATAAAGAAAAGAAAACCTTTTATCTGTTGTTATTGAACTCAAATCCTTTATTATTCTTTTTTAAAATTCTTTTAAAAGACAATTATAATTATTAACAAAGTCTGACCAGCTGTTCTTTAAATATGCTCAGAATGGCAGCAGTAGTATCTCTTTATGTCTCAAGGCACACACATTTGCATTTTTTTATAATTGCTAAATAAAATACAAATAGAATGTTTTTAAGTTAGGTCCTTTTGACTACGGTATAAATGACAAATATGTTAGGAAAAGTACCAAAATACATGGGATTATAAAAAAAATTACAGAGTGTCTTAACAAGATTATATTAATAATTTTACAATGTTCAGTGTCTAGGTTATGTTGATTTAAGTGTTTTTAACGTCTAATACACTTTAAATGGTTGTATTACCCTATATTAATAGTTTTTACACTGAAAATAAGAATATTCGTTAATTATTTTCACAGTGAAGATTCAAAATAGTTTTAATCACAAGTGTAAACAGTGTCTTTGAAAAGTGTAACTTAGGCCATGAAGGAAATTGCTTCAGTTTAGTTATTTATCAAAAATACTTCCCTTCCTGGATAGGTTGATTTTATTTCTTCATCTGTTCCTTGGTTTACTTCTTTTGAATAATGTTGTACTTCTTTCTTCTATTTATTTAGTTTAGTAATATAATTTAACTTTACTTTAGGTTCACTTGATAGGAAATTCACAATATGTTGGATTGGTCTCTCTTATTTTTATATCAACCTTTCTCGTTTAGCTCTAATAATGCACTCCTCTTTATTAAAATTATAACATCTCAGTTGCTAAGGCCTATCTTAGATTTCATTGGTGTCAATTATAACATTCTGTGTTACTATGGTTCTCTCTGAGCCTCAACATAAACAAACTTCTAATATTTTACCTTCCATTTTCTTTAAATTATTATAACTTTTTTATAAGGTCTTTGATCTTCAATTTATTAGTATCTTTGAGTTTCTGATGGAACACTGATTATTTTGATACCACTTTTGACTTTATATAATATTGAAAACTTTCTCAAGTGAAACTTACTTGTCTGTTTTGTACGTAGAACGCGTTTCGGCATCGTGTTGCCTTCTTCAGCTTTGCGACAGACTGCCAGTACCTAGTAACGTTTGTTGGTTGGAAGGTATAGGGGGGTGGTGTATAGAGAAAGGGGATTGGCGCGGGGATCCGAATTATTGTTTGTTTTGTGTATAAATGTGTCGAAAAGTGTATGTGATTTATATTGCAATTGGTCGTTTAGTATGTTGTTTGGTTGCGTTGTGTGGTGTTTGTATATTTCATACTGTTCAGCTGTGTTGAGTTTTCACCCTTTGGGTAAGAGGTGTAATATTTCAAGATTAGTATCTATGTTGGTGTAGCTATGGTTATGTGTGTGGCAAACGCAGAATGTATATTGTTGTTGGAAAGGGCCTTTAAGTGTTCAGAGTAACGGGATGAAAAAGATCTTCCCGTCTGGCCTATGTAGAAACTATTGCAATTTAATTTGTAGACACCTGTTCTATTGTATTTGTCTATGTTCTTGTTTGTATCGTTGATGTGTTTTTTGATGGTATTGTTGGTTCTGAATGCTATTTTGTAATAGTGTTTTCTGAATGTGTTGGCAAGTTATGGTATGTGAATGTGATGTATTTCTTGTGTTGTGTGTTATTGGTATTTTGTGTTTTGTTATTTTTGTTTTTGATGCGTTTGTGTAGTTTGTTTATTAAATTGGGGTTGTAACCGTTTTTCATTGCTATGTATTTGATTGTGTTGAGTTCGTCAGTATAATCTTGTTTACTTAAGGGTATCTTGGTTAGTCTATGGAGCATATGGTTGAAGGCTGCATGTTTATGTTGTGTTGGGTGGTTTGATGTGTTGTGTATAACCATGTCAGTTGTGGTAGGTTTCCTGTATATTTTGTACGTGTGTGTATTGTTAGTTTTGTTAATTGTCAGGTCAAGAAAATTTATACTATTGTTTTGTTCAATTTCCAAAGTAAATTTTAATTTGTGGTGTATTGTGTTTATGTATTTATGGAAGTTTTCAACTTGTCTTATGTTGCCTTTGAATAAAAGTAGTATGTCATCAACATATCTGTGCCAGTAAATGGTCTTGTTGGTGTATTTGTTGTTGTTTATTGTGTGGTTCTGTTCTATGTTATGTAGGCCTATATATATTTCTGCCAGTATTCCTGATATGGGGGATCCCATCGGGAGACCGTCTGTTTGTGTGTATATCTTGTTATTGTATGTAAAGTAATTTTGCTCAGTTATTATTTTGGTAAGTGTGATGATCTCTTGTATGTGTGTTTCAGGTGTGTTGTTTTGTCTGAGTAAATTTTCTAGTGTTAGTATGGTTTCTTGAACTGGGACATTGGTGTATAGATTGGTGATGTCAAAAGATGCTAGTGTTGAGTTGTGTGGGATGTGGATGTGTTCAGTTTTCTTGACTAGGTCGATGTTGTTTTTGATAAATGTGTTGTTACTGAGATTAATGTTTTCTCCGATTATTTTGTCTAAGTGTTTGGCGATTTTGTGGGAGGGAGCTTGTGTGTTGTTTATTAATGGTCTGATGGGAATGTTAGGTTTGTGTATTTTTGGTAATGCATTTAGTACAGGGGGGTTAGGTTTTATTTGTTTTAGGTACTTGGTGCTTTCTGGTTTGATTATATGTTTTGTGTTGTTTATAAATTTGTTAATCTGTTTTTGAAATTTTAATGTGGGGTCTTTATTTATTTCTGTAATATTATTTTCGTTAAAGAAATTTTCAATTTTAGTGTTTAATTGATGTTTGTCCATTATGATGTTTATGTTCCCTTTGTCAGCTTTTAATATTGTTATGTTGTGTTCATGTAACTTTTGTTTTACACTGTTAAGTGTTTTTATTTCGTTGTTGTGTCTTTTCGGTTGTATATGTGTGCGCTGGAGTTTTCGATTTATGTCGTGGCGTATTGGATCCTGGTCAGAAATATGCGTGTTTTGTACAGCTGTTTCTGCGTCTATAATTATGTCACGTATGTGTCTATTGTTGTTAGTTGTATTGTTAATCAAATTATGAAACAGTAAACCCAAGTACTGTTTGACACTACAACCAGACTATAACTGACACAAACTGATGGACAATTTAAATTCAATTTAAGCTGTCAAGCGAGTCAGTGAATAACTTAAATGGAATATTATGTGTTAATAAAAATGAGTAAATAAGAATCTGAATAATGTGATATCAGAATCAGCATTTGGCTGATAAGAAATCAATCATGACAAGTAATTATTGAGGCCAAGAACTAAAATTAGCAATGGCCACAAAATGAAAATGAAGCTATATTTCAATCTCGAATATACTTATGACAAATAAACACGTTTGTAAGAGGGAATCTTATACCAATAAGCTACCTCAGCAAAATTACCGAATTGTGAACTAATAAAAGCTTTTAAGGCAGAATTCCAGTATAAACGGTATGCCTTAACAAGGCCTAGACCAAACAATCATCAATGAGGTGATTATTAGGAAGTAATATAAATGTAGGTCACCTACACTTAACAATTGTTATGCTCAAACATAGCAATAAGCATTATTAAAATGATATAATTTATAATTCAATTGTTAGTTAGTAGAATAGAGCAAATTAATGTGAAACGAAATATCATAGTAGGTAGGAACAGTTCATTACAATGTATAAAGTTAAGGTTTATTCATAATGTACAGTAATTAAATATCAGTGCAGATTTAATAGTGTTCTCACATAAACGTTTGAGTGATAAAACGCGATGTAGAACATATACTATATTAGTCAGAGTGTATAATCGCCGATTTCGGTAAACAGACGACAGTGCGAAATAGTGTACCTGAACATTGTTTATGTAGCAATGTCAGTAAAAGTGAAATTAACTCGGTATCAAACTATATCAAATTAAAGAGGACAAAATATTCTTTAATTTGATGGCGATACAGCCCCAATCGCAACTATATTAAGTGCGTGAAAGGCGTTAGCATCATTTACAAAATATGCTTAAGAAATTCGGTTATCAACACCAATAACATCGACAACTGTCAATCATCTCAGCGTTTTGCAGTTAGAAAACCGTTTTTGACGGTTGAAAAGACAATACGTCACGTTCATCACACCTGTCTAAGCCAATGACAAAATTGCTTAGTAATTAACAATGTTGCCTAGAGCCGATTAAGGGGTCGGGTATAAAAAGAGCTGTAACTGATTTTCAGCAGACACTTCTTAATCTCATTCGGCGAGGAACGTACGCTGGCCATCTCATCATTTTTAATTATTGATAGCGTCATTACCATAGTACATCAAAGGAAACAGTTTGACAACAACCTACAACTACTTCAAGATATTCTACAAAGAATCGTTGTGATTATGTGCAGTATTATTTCATTTAGTGCGGGAAGAATAATGAACAGAAGAAAGAATTAAATAGTATTATTTATGATCCTTTAAGTCAGAAGTGGATCGAAATTCTCTGTTCTTGTGCATGTGTAGTGAATAACGATAATCATTATAATCCGATTATCGAGGTGTTAATTGAAATTTTAATCGAAAGATTAAAACACCAGGTAACAGTGTAAACATTTATTCATTTTACTACGAGCGCCATAACCTGTACGTTTTGATACACTGATCTGTACTGACGCAAAAACACTGAAACATTTTTCTATATTACACCATGTCTAAATTTATTTAATGAATTTGTCAATATTAGTTAAGCTGAATGTTAGTTATAAGTGTTCTCAAAATATAACGTTGTAAATCATAAACCAAGCGTGACGAACGCATAACCTATGAAATAGGTTATTTTTATTTTTATTTGTAATAGTAACATCAAAGACATTACTAGTCTATTTTATATCAGAAATTCATTAGCTACTGTGTAGGCATAAACTTTCTTTTTTGTGTCTCAAAGAACTTACACCTGAGATTTAAATAAGATTAATGTTTAAAGTAAAAAGAAATATCTGGACTTAACCAGATTTATTGCTTATGCTCTGAGCAAGCCTTACAGGGTATGTAATAACTTATTTACAATTGTACATCATTGTATGTCTTTAATTATATTTGTTTGAATTCTCTATCAAGGGTATGAATAAAAACCCATTATTAACAGCATAACTCGACTTAATTTATTTCTAAAAAGTAACTAAATATCTTATGCAGAAAAATTCAAAACAACCTTCAGTTGTGATTAAATATTTTGAATTGCATTGCCATAAAGGTAATAAACAATTATTTTAATTTTTTTAAAATCATTAATTAATTCTATTCATTGGTTTTCCACGGGATTTCCCCAAAATAAATCCATGTGGCGCCCACTATTAAACAAGGCAACTTAACCTTGTAGCTAAAGTGAGTTGGTTTTTTTTGTAAACCGTTTTGACAGCTTATTGAACTTCTAGAAAACACGACCAGGTACGTGAAAGTATATTATATTTATTCTATTGTCCAGACATTACTAGACGTAACGTACTTAGACTGTTATCGACCTGGAAGAGAAGTTTCACAGCTAGTATCAACAAGACGATCACCATCATCAAGCGACCAACTATTATACTTTACTATTAAACTTAAGCAAAGCTAGTATTTGAATAATATTAACACAACTATTTTATTTGTTTTATCTAAGGGAATTCTTTTCAGACAATTATAATTCTACAATTGTAAACACACTTTGAGTAACCTCGAATGTAACAATTTAAATGGTTTTATCAAATTAGTATCTTTCAATTTTCAACAACTACAAACTTTAATATATTTCGAAATAATATTCAAATATAAATATTAACAATACACTTAATCATTTCTTTTAATTTATTACAAATTGACGCATCCGACGTGTGGCAGAATTACACCCTACATATTAAGTCGTTACATAATATAGCTATGAGACACTCTTCAGGGATTTTAGGTTCTAAATGTCGGGCTACCCAGACTTCACCCAAAAAATAGGCAGTTAGTGTCTGTCCTCTTCCAGCATCATATCTGCCAGTGCTCAAATTGTCCCTAACAATATTCTGTATGGACTCAGACCAATATTTTACTTTAAAAATTTGTTTGACTCCATTGTAATTGTTAACTTCATTCCTTACCGCCTTCCACCAATTATCAGTAATATTTTTAAAACTCCATCGAGAAGATTTTTATCATTTGCCAACGACTTTCTTTGTTCTATTCAAACATTCTTTTAGCCTCTCCAGAAATTCTAGAGGGTTCTTACGATATTCTCTAAAATTGATTACTTCTTTATTTTCTCCTATAAGTGTAGGTACATAGCTTATTGGTCTATGTTTTAGTACCTCCATTTCTTCCTTAGATTGATTATATCCTTCTTTTGTATTTCTTCTATTTTCTTCCTGTTGTCGGTCACTTCACGTTGTACCTGTGCTACCTTGGTTTCAACCCGATTGTATCGTTCATCTACTTTATTCTGTATTATCTCAAATTGCTCTTGAGTATCTTTTTTTAGTATTCTAATGCTTGTTTTATTATTATCGTCAACTTCAATAATTTTGTTTATCACCTCTTTGCGTAATTGAATTAAATTTTCTTCGGTTTCTCAACCTTCTTGTTGGTTTCTATAATTCTATTCATTATTTCTTCTCTGTACTCTTCTAACTGTTGTTTCAATTCCTCTTTATTCTCCTCACTCTCTTCCTTCAATAGTCCTTTTAACTCTTCGTTACTTTGTCTAATCTCCTCTATCAACTGTTGTTGTAATGTTTCATTATTGCTTTCTATTTGTTTCTTTAATTCTTCAGTATTTTGTTTTAATAAGTTTTCATTATCTTTTCTCATTAGTTTAAACCCTTCTTGGTTACTATCCATTTTCTTGTTAAGTGTTTCGATATTCTTTTCATTATTTTTATCTATTTTTTCAATATCCTCTTTCATTTGTTTCAATGTCTCATTGGTTTTGTTATTCCCTTCCATTAGAATTCTCATCATCTCCTGCATGCTTATGTCTTCCTTTTGTATGGGTTTACCTGGTTGGTCCCCTGGTGTATGGCTTACCACCATTTCCATTTCTTCAGTCGCTGTTACTTCCTTGTTTACCATATTTAACTCTATTTATTCTCCCTCCATATGTTTACGTGACGTTGCTCTTCTCTTTGACATCTCTGTTGTTTAACCGTAGCCGCCATTAGAGTAGAAATTGCTATAACACTTACAATAAGAATACAAAGTTATTCGATCTCTCGCCTCACTAGTTGGGCTCCAATTTGTTACATTAAGTATTTCTAAAATGTGTTTATTTAACCCCCAAGTTGTTGGCTTCACTTCTGTAACGTTAAGTTAATTCGTACTATCTAAAGCAGTGTTTCCCAACCTTTTTTGTGCTATGCCCCACCTAAGCCTTTCTAAAATTCTTGTGCCCCCCCCCTAACATATACATAATTTTTAATATTCAAAAATTGAAATGTTCACTAAAGAAACTTGAATGATAAGTTTTAGGAAGAAATCACTAGGAAATTATTGAGCAAACACAGTAAGTAAATTTTCAAAACATATAATGGAGAACTGAAATTCAAGTACAAAATAATTTTAATGAAAGATTTTTCTATATTATTTTAATTATCAGTAATTATTTATTATTTACATTTAGTGAGATCCTTGCGCTTGATGCTTGTTTCAAAGAGATTTTATGTCAGGTTCCAATTTAGTTAACTTCAGTCTCAAGTCTCCCCGTTTTGTTACATCCAGCCGATTTCTTTTTTTTAGCAGCAAATCATTTATGGCACTAAATCCGCATTCAGCTAAATATGAAGATGGAAACGGTAACAATAGTTCTCTTGCACATTTGGATATTTGATTTTGGTTTCCTCACAAAGCCATGCCATCCTTTTATATTAAATAAAGTTTTAATTGACTCATCATTTTGCATTTCTGCGAGTTCTTCTTGATACTGCATATTTGAAATATCAGACAAATTCACTAACATTTTCTAATAAAAATTACAAATTGAATTTACATACCATTTATATATCACTTATATTTATACAATGTATATATTTTTTAAACTGAGATCCCGGCACTAAGCATTTCGCGCCATTCAGAACAAATAGCGCGAAATGCTTAGTGCCGGCCCAGTATAACCAGTAGTTCAACTCTAACGTCTAACAATGAAATCACGGCTACTAACATGGCGGACAGAAGTTACTTATACTGGACGTTTACCCAGCTCGAGTAGCGACTGAGAGTCGCCATACGGTTAACTTAAACTCTGGACGAGTCCATTTTCAAATTGCCCCCCTTAACAATCGAATTGCCCCCCTGTGGGGCGTGGGCCCCACGTTGGGAATCACTGAATCTAAAGTGTACTTTGTTTATATTTTAAGGATGAGTATGTTGTCAGGGTAATATTAGTTGAGCGCCAATTTGCAATGAAATGTAGCAAATAAAATGTATTTCTAAATTGGTAAGTAATAATTTAAAATAGCATAAAGGTTTCTTTTTGCTTTAATTCTGTCTCTTCAATCTTTTATTTAACAGAAGATCGGGACTACTAAAGCTCAGCAAGGCAGATTCAAATCGGGTGCCATACTTTCCTTGTTGAGAGTGCTACCAACCTATGCTAGTTGATGAAAAAATTAACATTCATTAATATGGTGTGTATAATATCATATACATTTATTTATCCATTAAATAAAGAAAAGAAAACCTTTTATCTGTTGTTATTGAAATCAAATCCTTTATTATTCTTTTTTAAAATTCTTTTAAAAGACAATTATAATTATTAACAAAGTCTGACCAGCTGTTCTTTAAATATGCTCAGAATGGCAGCAGTAGTATCTCTTATGTCTCAAGGCACACACATTTGCATTTTTTTATAATTGCTAAATAAAATACAAATAGAATGTTTTTAAGTTAGGTCCTTTTGACTACGGTATAAATGACAAATATGTTAGGAAAAGTACCAAAATACATGGGATTATAATAAATTACAGAGTGTCTTAACAAGATTATGTTAATAATTTTACAATGTTCAGTGTCTAGGTTATGTTGATTTAAGTGTTTTTAATGTCTAATACACTTTAAATGGTTGTATTACCCTATATTAATAGTTTTTATACTTAAAATAAGAATATTCGTTAATTATTTTCACAGTGAAGATTCAAAATAGTTTTAATCAAAAGTGTAAACAGTGTCTTTGAAAAGTGTAACTTAGGCCATGAAGGAAATTGCTTCAGTTTAGTTATTTATCAAAAATACTTCCCTTCCTGGATAGGTTGATTTTATTTCATCTGTTCCTTGGTTTACTTCTTTTGAATAATGTTGTACTTCTTTCTTCTATTTATTTAGTTTAGTAATATAATTTAACTTTACTTTAGGTTCACTTGATAGGAAATTCACAATATGTTGGATTGGTCTCTCTTATTTTTATATCAACCTTTCTCGTCTAGCTCTAATAATGCACTCCTCTTTATTAAAATTATAACATCTCAGTTGCTAAGGCCTATCTTAGCTTTCATTGGTGTCAATTATAACATTCTGTGTTACTATGGTTCTCTCTGAGCCTCAACATAAACAAACTTCTAATATTTTACCTTCCATTTTCTTTAAATTATTATAAATTTTTTATAAGGTCTTTGATCTTCAATTTATTAGTATCTTTGAGTTTCTGATGGAACACTGATTATTTTGATACCACTTTTGATTATCTTCCATTATATATTTCCTGATTTACCATTTTACACTTTTAATTATTTGTAACAAAATTATTTATTATTAGTTCTTCTAGTATTCTTCACTTTAGTAAAACTATTGGATACAATTAGTAATAACATAATTCAACCTGACATTGATTATTCTAATTTTAATATAATTTTTTTTTTCAAATCCCTATGCCTAGTTTTACAAATCTCTATTATTATTGTTTTGGTACTCTTCTATTAACATTAACATTTGTATTATGAATATTACAACATATAATATTAATCAATATAGAAAAATTAATTACTAATAATTATTAGTAAACATATGACAATTCTTTTTAAACTTATGTATACAATCCAGTTTTTATAAACATAATAAAACACTGTAAGTAGTTCCCAACTCATTGTCCTCCTTACTTATTAACTTTAATAGTTTAAACCTAACTATTGGAACATTATTTAACATTAATCACATAATAGTTAAATAGATAATATTTAAAGAAATAGTTAAATAGGTAGTTCTTGGAACAAGCTACCACATGTTTCCTGGTACTTTTCTAGGAATTATAAACATAATGTATTCATGTAATTACACATTAAGCTGATGGGTAAAATATCATGTAACATAATACCCCCCCCTCCAGAAAACAGGTTATTTCAGTAATAAACTAAACTGTTTATTTAATACAGTATAAATTGAACACACAAAAGCACTCCACACCACTACAGAATCTACCTTCGCAAACCACCTCATTGAAGCAAACCACACATTTAAAAACATCGACAATAACATGAACATACTACACGTACACACAAAAGGCCGAAAACTAGACACTCTAGAACAATTAGAAATATACAAACACACAAAAACAAATAAAAACGACATCCTAAACGAACAGACACAATTCAAATCGCACGCATTATTCGAACACATCTCACCACACACACACAGCTGCAATCTTTTGAAACACTATCTCGTCGCCAACAACAAGACGAGCAGCGCTACTAACAACAGCCTCTGATGAAGCCTTCTATAGGTGAAAGCCGGTTTAGGCTGTAAGGTAAAACTTTACGTTTTTACTTATAAAAAACTTAGTGTTCCGAGTCGTCAATATTATAGTGATATTTATTTAATTTCCTTTCATATTTAATTGATTCATTTGCCACAGTGTTATTCATCTCCTTTTTCAATACCCCTTTTTAGCAGTTACAACTATAGTTATTGTTATTCTATTTATTTACAGACATCAATTCTTCTTCTGCAAGTTCATCCCTTCATTTATTTGTTTTAATTAATTATTCCCTTTACTCATTATTATCCCCTTATTATCGTTCTTAACTGTTATATGCTCTTCCAAAACCTGTATTGGTGGGCTATTTGTTTATGTTTTCTTATATCTTCATTTGTCATTACAATTATCATTATTTTTCCTTCTCATTTCTCAAATAGTTTGCCTTGTCGGTAATCATAAAATCAAACCTTTTTGTACAATCAAATCAAATAGTTTGTTTGGAATTAGTTTAACCGTTTTCGGTATCTGCCACATTCCGGGTTGCTCTACCATTATGTTTTTCTCGTGGATTCTGGCGGTTAAACTCGTCTACAAATCTCGCTATGGGATTGCCCCATTGTGCATCACTCCCATACATTTCAATGTTGTCGTATGTGTATCGTCTTTTATCTCCATTACTGGGACCAGGGTCAGGTTCTTGGTTTTCATGACGGTTAACTTGTTTGTCCACCTTTCTTTGTCGCTGGTCGTTGTGTCTCCTCGAATCCCTCTCCTCAGCCATTATATAGTTTACTCGGGCTTGATTGGGTCCCTGGTTGTTACTTGGTGGATTTCCAGAGGGTATGTCCCTATTTCTATCCCCACTTCTAGACCTCCAATATTCATTGTGATCATTCCATTGTCGCCTGTTGTCGTTGTTTCTCCCATCTCGCCTGTCATAATTTTGTTCATGGTTAAAGTCCTGACGTCTTCCTTGAAATCGCCTGTTAGTTGCGTTTCTATTATAACCATCTGTTCGCACATGGTTTACTGGCTGTCGATTGTCATGTGGTTGATCCTTGTTCCTCTCATACCGATCCTCGGGTCTTCTTCGATAGTAATCTTCCCGCTCAAAACCTTCTAAGAGTGCCTCCATCTCTCCAATTGTTTTTATTTGTCCACATCTATGAGCACGTACAATATCTTCTCCGAAATGGTGTGACAATTTAGCTATGAGACACTCTTCAGGGATTTTAGGTTCTAAATGTCGGGCTACCCAGACTTCACCCAAAAAATAGGCAGTTAGTGTCTGTCCTCTTCCAGCATCATATCTGCCAGTGCTCAAATTGTCCCTAACAATATTCTGTTATACTTTACAATATTCTCAGACCAATATTTTAATTTCAAAATTTGTTTGAATTCATTGCAATTGTTAACTTCATTCCTTACCGCCTTCCACCAATTATCAGTAATATTTTTAAAACTCCATCGAGAAGATTTTTTATCATTTGCCAACGACTTTCTTTGTTCTATTCAAACATTCTTCTAGCCTCTCCAGAAATTCTAGAGGTTTCTGACGATATTCTCTAAAATTGATTACTTCTTTATTTTCTCCTACAAGTGTAGGTACATAGCTTATTGGTCTATGTTTTAGTACCTCTATTTCTTCCTTAGATTGATTATATCCTTCTTTTGTATTTCTTCTATTTTCTCCCTGTTGTCGGTCACTTGACTTTGTACCTGTACTACCTTGGTTTCAACCTGATTGTATCGTACCTTGTAGTTTATTCTGTATTATCTCAAATTGCTCTTGAGTATCTTTTTTTAGTATTCCAATGCTTGTTTTATTATTATCGTCAACTTCAATAATTTTGTTTATCACCTCTTTGCGTAATTGAATTAAATTTTCTTCAGTTTTCTCAACCTTCTGGTTGGTTTCTGTAATTCTATTAATTATTTCTTCTCTATACTCTTCTAACTGTTGTTTCAATTCCTCTTTATTCTTCTCACTCTCTTCCTTCAACAGTCTTTTTGACTCTTCGTTACTTTGTCTAATCTCCTCTTTCAACTGTTGTTGTAATGTTTCATTATTGGTTTCTATTTGTTTATTATATATATATAAACTTTCACATATGAACTTACTTTGGTTATCACTTTCCCATACGTTTCAAGGCGATGTGCCTCTTCCTCAGTGGGAGTAAATACTGAATGTCATTTTACAGAATAACGGTTATGGACTATAGGTGTGTGTGGTAGGGGTTGATGGTGGGAGGGAATTGGCGCTGCGGTTCAAATTGTGTGTTTGGATCAGTGTATCGAATAGTGTATGTGATCTATAATGTAATTGTTCATTTAATATGTTGTTTGGTTGTAGTGCGTGATATCTGTATATTTTGAATTGTTTAGCTGTGTTTAGTTTTCTACTTTTAGGTAAGTAGTGTAATATTTCCATGTTGTGTTCTATGTTTGTGTAACTGTGGTTTTCGTATTGTAAATGTGTGGAAAATGTGGAATGTATGTAATTTGTGGTGAGGGCTTTTAAATGTTCTGAAAAACTGGAGGAAAAAGACCTTCCTGTCTGGCCGATGTAGAATTGGTGACAATCATTACAATTTAATTTATAAACCCCTGTTTTGCTGTATGTGTCTGTGTCTTTGTTAGTATAATTTATGTGTTTCCTAATGGTGTTGTTGGTTCTGTAGGCTACTTTATAATTGTGTTTCCTAAATGTGTTAGCAATTGTGTGTGTATTGGAATTGTAGTATGTAAGTGTTATGTATTTACTGGGTTGTGTGCTGTTGGTCTGATGTGTTTTACTTTTTGTGCTTAGGATGCGTTTGTGTATTTTATTTACCAAATTGGGGTTGTATCCATTTTTGACTGCTATATATTTGATTGTGTTTAATTCTTCTTGGTAGCCATGTGTGTTTAGGGGTATTGAAGTGAGCCTATGGAGCATGTAGTTGAAAGCTGCATGTTTGTGTTGAGTTGGGTGGTTGGATGAGTTATGTATGACCATGTCTGATGTGGTGGGTTTCCTGTATATTTTGTATGTGTGTGTTGTTTGTTTTGGTGATTGTGAGGTCTAAGAAGTTTATGCTATTATTTAGTTCTATTTCAAGTGTGAATTTTAATTTATGGTGTATAGTGTTAATGTATTTGTGGAAATTTTCTATTTGTTTTTTGTTGCTGTTGTAGAGAAGTAAAATGTCATCAACATACCTGTGCCAATATATTATTTTATCGGTGTATTTGTTATTATGCAGTATGTGTTCCTGTTCTACGGTGTGTACAAATATTTCGGCTAGTATACCTGATATAGGGACTGTGTCCAGATTTTCAGAACATTTAAAAGCCCTCACTACAAATTACATACATTCCACATTTGCCACACATTTACAAAACGAAAACCACAGTTACACAAACATAGAACACAACATGGAAATATTACACTACTTACCTAAAAGCAGAAAACTAAACACAGCTAAACAATTCGAAATATACAGATATCATGCACTACAACCAAACAACATATTAAATGAACAATTACATTATAGATCACATACACTATTCGATACACTGATCCAAACACACAATTTGAACCGCAGCGCCAATTCCCTCTCACCATCAACCCCTACCACACACACCTATAGTCCATAACCGTTATTCTGTAAAATGACATTCAGTATTTACTCCCACTGAGGAAGAGGCACATTACCTTGAAACGTATGGGAAAGTGATAACCAAAGTAAGTTCATATGTCTCTCTTATTTTTATATCAACCTTTCTCGTCTAGCTCTAATAATGCACTCCTCTTTATTCAGATTATAACATCTCAGTTGCTAAGGCCTATCTTAGCTTTCATTGGTGTCAATTATAACATTCTGTGTTACTATGGTTCTCTCTGAGCCGCAACATAAACAAACTTCTAATATTTTACCTTCCATTTTCTTTAAATTATTATAAATTTTTTATAAGGTCTTTGATCTTCAATTTATTAGTATCTTTGAGTTTCTGATGGAACACTGATTATTTTGATACCACTTTTGATTATCTTCCATTATATATTTCCCGATTTACCATTTTACACTTTGAATTATTTGTAACAAAATTTTTATTATTAGTTCTTCTAGTACTCTTCACTTTAGTAAAACTATTGGATACAATTAGTAATAAACATAATACAACCTGACATTGATTATTCTAATTTTAATATAAATTCTTTTTTCAAATCCCTTAACTATCTAGGCCTAATATGCCTACTTTTACAAATCTCTATTATTATTGTTTTGGTACTCTTCTATTAACATTAACATTTGTATTATTAATATTACAACATATAATATTAATCAATATAGAAAAATTAATTACTAATAATTATTAGTAAACATATGACAATTCTTTTTAAACTTCTGTATACAATCCAGTTTTTATAAACATAATAAAACACTGTAAGTAGTACCCAACACATTGTCCTCCTTACTTACTAACTTTAAAAGTTTAAACCTAACTATTGGAACATTATTTAACATTAATCACATAATAGTTAAATAGATAATATTTAAAGAAATAGTTAAATAGGTAGTTCTTGGAACAAGCTACCTCATGTTTCCTGGTACTTTTCTAGGAATTATAAACATAATGTATTCATGTAATTACACATTAAGCTGATGGGTAAAATATCATGTAACATAATACTCCCCCCCCCCCCCAGAAAACAGGTTATTTCAGTAATAAACTGAACTGATTACTTAAATAAACTGATTTATATCACAAGTGCTTTTTTTTCAGCTTGATTGTACACGCCCTTTACTTTACTAGTTTCTGGGACGGTTAATTCATAGGTTCCTTTTATTCCTGGTTATCCTATACGGTCTTCTATATAACTATAATAACTTTTTAGTTATTCCTTCTGCAGAACTCGGTAAATGCCTGTTTTTTAGTAACACCTTTTCTCCCACATTGTATTTTAAAATCTTGTTGTTATTCTTTTCTTCCTCATGGTTTCAGGTATTGGGTTTCGATGAATTTTTCCTAAGTTGTGTTATTATATAATAATTTACAAATAACTTCTTTTTCTTCTTGGGCGAATCTACGAAAATATATTATTTTTTTCTTCATTTTCCTTATATAGGTGGTTACCAGCTGATTTTTCCTTTCCTCTGGGGTTTCTCCTGTTACTGTTGATTCCTTAATTGGGGTTCTCAATTCCTCCCTAACTTTAAATGGCACGGTGAATGCATATCGGCTGTGAGCGGCATTATTCTGACCTATTCCTCACCCGACCATTCACCCCGTGCATGGTACAGTGCTCGTTGGCCCCTGCGCCGCTCCCCTTACTTTTATATGATATATTTTTAGTTTTGGTAAATTCCTTCTCTTCTATTTAATTTCCTTTCATATTTAATTGATTCATTTGCCACAGTGTTATTCATCTCCTTTTACAATACCCCTTTTTAGCAGTTACAACTATAGTTATTGTTATTCTATTTATTTACAGACATCAATTCTTCTTCTGCAAGTTCATTCCTTCATTTATTTGTTTTAATTAATTATTCCCTTTACTCATTATTATCCCCTTATTATCGTTCTTAACTGTTATATGCTCTTCCAAAACCTGTATTGGTGGGCTATTTGTTTATGTTTTCTTATATCTTCATTTGTCATTACAATTATCATTATTTTTCCTTCTCATTTCTCAAATAGTTTGCCTTGTCGGTAATCATAAAATCAATCCTTTTTCTCAATAGTTTGTTTGGAATTAGTTTAACCGTTTTCGGTATCTGCCACATTCCGGGTTGCTCTACCATTATGTTTTTCCCGTGGATTCTGGCGGTTAAACTCATCTACAAATCTCGCTATGGGATTGCCCCATTGTGGATCACTCCCATACATTTCAATGTTGTCGTATGTGTATCGTCTTTCATCTCCATTACTGGGACCAGGATCAGGTTCTTGGTTTTCACGACGGTTAACTTGTTTGTCCACCTTTCTTTGTCGCTGGTCGTCGTGTCTCCTCGAATCCCTCTCCTCAGCCATTATATGGTTTACTCGGGCTTGATTGGGTCACTGGTTGTTACTTGGTGGATTTCCAGAGGGTATGTCCCTATTTCTATCCCCACTTCTAGACCTCCAATATTCATTGTGATCATTCCATTGTCGCCTGTTGTCGTTGTTTCTCCCATCTCGCCTGTCATAATTTTGTTCATGGTTAAAGTCCTGACGTCTTCCTTGAAATCGCCTGTTAGTTGCGTTTCTATTATAACCATCTGTTCGCACATGGTTTACTGGCTGTCGATTGTCGTGTGGTTGATCCTTGTTCCTCTCATACCGATCCTCGGGTCTTCTTCGATAGTAATCTAGCCGCTCAAAACCTTCTAAGAGTGCCTCCATCTCTCCAATTGTTTTTATTTGTCCACATCTATGAGCACGTACAATATCTTCTCCGAAATGGTATGACAATTTAGCTATGAGACACTCTTCAGGGATTTTAGGTTCTAAATGTCGGGCTACCCAGACTTCACCCAAAAAATAGGCAGTTAGTGTCTGTCCTCTTCCAGCATCATATCTGCCAGTGCTCAAATTGTCCCTAACAATATTCTGTTATACTTTACAATATTCTCAGACCAATATTTTAATTTCAAAATTTGTTTGAATTCATTGTAATTGTTAACTTCATTCCTTACCGCCTTCCACCAATTATCAATAATATTTTTAAAACTCCATCGAGAAGATTTTTTATCATTTGCCAATGAGTTTCTTTGTTCTATTCAAACATTCTTCTAGCCTCTCCAGAAATTCTAGAGGGTTCTGACGATATTCTCTAAAATTGATTACTTCTTTATTTTCTCCTACAAGTGTAGGTACATAGCTTATTGGTCTATGTTTTAGTACCTCTATTTCTTCCTTAGATTGATTATATCCTTCTTTTGTATTTCTTCTATTTTCTCCCTGTTGTCGGTCACTTGACTTTGTACCTGTACTACCTTGGTTTCAACCTGATTGTATCGTACCTTGTAGTTTATTCTGTATTATCTCAAATTGCTCTTGAGTATCTTTTTTTAGTATTCCAATGCTTGTTTTATTATTATCGTCAACTTCAATAATTTTGTTTATCACCTCTTTGCGTAATTGAATTAAATTTTCTTCAGTTTTCTCAACCTTCTGGTTGGTTTCTGTAATTCTATTAATTATTTCTTCTCTATACTCTTCTAACTGTTGTTTCAATTCCTCTTTATTCTTCTCACTCTCTTCCTTCAACAGTCCTTTTGACTCTTCGTTACTTTGTCTAATCTCCTCTTTCAACTGTTGTTGTAATGTTTCATTATTGGTTTCTATTTGTTTATTATATATATATATAAACTTTCACATATGAACTTACTTTGGTTATCACTTTCCCATACGTTTCAAGGCGATGTGCCTCTTCCTCAGTGGGAGTAAATACTGAATGTCATTTTACAGAATAACGGTTATGGACTGTAGGTGTGTGTGGTAGGGGTTGATGGTGGGAGGGAATTGGCACTGCGGTTCAAATTGTGTGTTTGGATCAGTGTATCGAATAGTGTATGTGATCTATAATGTAATTGTTCATTTAATATGTTGTTTGGTTGTAGTGCGTGATATCTGTATATTTCGAATTGTTTAGCTGTATTTAGTTTTCTACTTTTAGGTAAGTAGTGTAATATTTCCATGTTGTGTTCTATGTTTGTGTAACTGTGGTTTTCGTTTTGTAAATGTGTGGAAAATGTGGAATGTATGTAATTTGTGGTGAGGGCTTTTAAATGTTCTGAAAATCTGGAGGAAAAAGATCTTCCTGTCTGGCCGATGTAGAATTGGTGACAATCATTACAATTTAATTTATAAACCCCTGTTTTGCTGTATGTGTCTGTGTCTTTGTTAGTATAATTTATGTGTTTCCTAATGGTGTTGTTGGTTCTGTAGGCTTTATAATTGTGTTTCCTAAATGTGTTAGCAATTGTGTGTGTATTGGAATTGTAGTATGTAAGTGTTATGTATTTACTGGGTTGTGTGCTGTTGGTCTGATGTGTTTTACTTTTTGTGCTTAGGATGCGTTTGTGTATTTTATTTACCAAATTGGGGTTGTATCCATTTTTGACTGCTATATATTTGATTGTGTTTAATTCTTCTTGGTAGCCATGTGTGTTTAGGGGTATTGAAGTGAGCCTATGGAGCATGTAGTTGAAAGCTGCATGTTTGTGTTGAGTTGGGTGGTTGGATGAGTTATGTATGACCATGTCTGATGTGGTGGGTTTCCTGTATATTTTGTATGTGTGTGTTGTTTGTTTTGGTGATTGTGAGGTCTAAGAAGTTTATGCTATTATTTAGTTCTATTTCAAGTGTGAATTTTAATTTATGGTGTATAGTGTTAATGTATTTGTGGAAATTTTCTATTTGTTTTTTGTTGCTGTTGTAGAGAAGTAAAATGTCATCAACATACCTGTGCCAATATATTATTTTATCGGTGTATTTGTTATTATGCAGTATGTGTTCCTGTTCTATGGTGTGTACAAATATTTCGGCTAGTATACCTGATATAGGGACTGTGTCCAGATTTTCAGAACATTTAAAAGCCCTCACTACAAATTACATACATTCCACATTTGCCACACATTTACAAAACGAAAACCACAGTTACACAAACATAGAACACAACATGGAAATATTACACTACTTACCTAAAAGCAGAAAACTAAGCACAGCTAAACAATTCGAAATATACAGATATCATGCACTACAACCAAACAACATATTAAATGAACAATTACATTATAGATCACATACACTATTCGATACACTGATCCAAACACACAATTTGAACCGCAGCGCCAATTCCCTCTCACCATCAACCCCTACCACACACACCTATAGTCCATAACCGTTATTCTGTAAAATGACATTCAGTATTTACTCCCACTGAGGAAGGGGCACATTACCTTGAAACGTATGGGAAAGTGATAACCAAAGTAAGTTCATATGTCTCTCTTATTTTTATATCAACCTTTCTCGTCTAGCTCTAATAATGCACTCCTCTTTATTCAGATTATAACATCTCAGTTGCTAAGGCCTATCTTAGCTTTCATTGGTGTCAATTATAACATTCTGTGTTACTATGGTTCTCTCTGAGCCGCAACATAAACAAACTTCTAATATTTTACCTTCCATTTTCTTTAAATTATTATAAATTTTTTATAAGGTCTTTGATCTTCAATTTATTAGTATCTTTGAGTTTCTGATGGAACACTGATTATTTTGATACCACTTTTGATTATCTTCCATTATATATTTCCTGATTTACCATTTTACACTTTGAATTATTTGTAACAAAATTTTTATTATTAGTTCTTCTAGTACTCTTCACTTTAGTAAAACTATTGGATACAATTAGTAATAAACATAATACAACCTGACATTGATTATTCTAATTTTAATATAAATTCTTTTTTCAAATCCCTTAACTATCTAGGCCTAATATGCCTACTTTTACAAATCTCTATTATTATTGTTTTGGTACTCTTCTATTAACATTAACATTTGTATTATTAATATTACAACATATAATATTAATCAATATAGAAAAATTAATTACTAATAATTATTAGTAAACATATGACAATTCTTTTTAAACTTCTGTATACAATCCAGTTTTTATAAACATAATAAAACACTGTAAGTAGTACCCAACACATTGTCCTCCTTACTTACTAACTTTAAAAGTTTAAACCTAACTATTGGAACATTATTTAACATTAATCACATAATAGTTAAATAGATAATATTTAAAGAAATAGTTAAATAGGTAGTTCTTGGAACAAGCTACCTCATGTTTCCTGGTACTTTTCTAGGAATTATAAACATAATGTATTCATGTAATTACACATTAAGCTGATGGGTAAAATATCATGTAACATAATACTCCCCCCCCCCCCCCAGAAAACAGGTTATTTCAGTAATAAACTGAACTGATTACTTAAATAAACTGATTTATATCACAAGTGCTTTTTTTTCAGCTTGATTGTACACGCCCTTTACTTTACTAGTTTCTGGGACGGTTAATTCATAGGTTCCTTTTATTCCTGGTTATCCTATACGGTCTTCTATATAACTATAATAACTTTTTAGTTATTCCTTCTGCAGAACTCGGTAAATGCCTGTTTTTTAGTAACACCTTTTCTCCCACATTGTATTTTAAAATCTTGTTGTTATTCTTTTCTTCCTCATGGTTTCAGGTATTGGGTTTCGATGAGTTTTCCTAAGTTGTGTTATTATATAATAATTTACAAATAACTTCTTTTTCTTCTTGGGCGAATCTACGAAAATATATTATTTTTTTCTTCATTTTCCTTATATAGGTGGTTACCAGCTGATTTTTCCTTTCCTCTGGGGTTTCTCCTGTTACTGTTGATTCCTTAATTGGGGTTCTCAATTCCTCCCTAACTTTAAATGGCACGGTGAATGCATATCGGCTGTGAGCGGCATTATTCTGACCTATTCCTCACCCGACCATTCACCCCGTGCATGGTACAGTGCTCGTTGGCCCCTGCGCCGCTCCCCTTACTTTTATATGATATATTTTTAGTTTTGGTAAATTCCTTCTCTTCTATTTAAATTCCTTTCATATTTAATTGATTCATTTGCCACAGTGTTATTCATCTCCTTTTACAATACGCCTTTTTAGCAGTTACAACTATAGTTATTGTTATTCTATTTATTTACAGACATCAATTCTTCTTCTGCAAGTTCATTCCTTCATTTATTTGTTTTAATTAATTATTCCCTTTACTCATTATTATCCCCTTATTATCGTTCTTAACTGTTATATGCTCTTCCAAAACCTGTATTGGTGGGCTATTTGTTTATGTTTTCTTATATCTTCATTTGTCATTACAATTATCATTATTTTTCCTTCTCATTTCTCAAATAGTTTGCCTTGTCGGTAATCATAAAATCAATCCTTTTTCTCAATAGTTTGTTTGGAATTAGTTTAACCGTTTTCGGTATCTGCCACATTCCGGGTTGCTCTACCATTATGTTTTTCCTGTGGATTCTGGTAGTTAAACTCGTCTACAAATCTCGCTATGGGATTGCCCCATTGTGGATCACTCCCATACATTTCAATGTTGTCGTATGTGTATCGTCTTTTATCTCCATTACTGGGACCAGGATCAGGTTCTTGGTTTTCACGACGGTTAACTTGTTTGTCCACCTTTCTTTGCCGCTGGTCGTCGTGTCTCCTCGAATCCCTCTCCTCAGCCATTATATGGTTTACTCGGGCTTGATTGGGTCACTGGTTGTTACTTGGTGGATTTCCAGAGGGTATGTCCCTATTTCTATCCCCACTTCTAGACCTCCAATATTCATTGTGATCATTCCATTGTCGCCTGTTGTCGTTGTTTCTCCCATCTCGCCTGTCATAATTTTGTTCATGGTTAAAGTCCTGACGTCTTCCTTGAAATCGCCTGTTAGTTGCGTTTCTATTATAACCATCTGTTCGCACATGGTTTACTGGCTGTCGATTGTCGTGTGGTTGATCCTTGTTCCTCTCATACCGATCCTCGGGTCTTCTTCGATAGTAATCTAGCCGCTCAAAACCTTCTAAGAGTGCCTCCATCTCTCCAATTGTTTTTATTTGTCCACATCTATGAGCACGTACAATATCTTCTCCGAAATGGTATGACAATTTAGCTATGAGACACTCTTCAGGGATTTTAGGTTCTAAATGTCGGGCTACCCAGACTTCACCCAAAAAATAGGCAGTTAGTGTCTGTCCTCTTCCAGCATCATATCTGCCAGTGCTCAAATTGTCCCTAACAATATTCTGTTATACTTTACAATATTCTCAGACCAATATTTTAATTTCAAAATTTGTTTGAATTCATTGTAATTGTTAACTTCATTCCTTACCGCCTTCCACCAATTATCAATAATATTTTTAAAACTCCATCGAGAAGATTTTTTATCATTTGCCAATGAGTTTCTTTGTTCTATTCAAACATTCTTCTAGCCTCTCCAGAAATTCTAGAGGGTTCTGACGATATTCTCTAAAATTGATTACTTCTTTATTTTCTCCTACAAGTGTAGGTACATAGCTTATTGGTCTATGTTTTAGTACCTCTATTTCTTCCTTAGATTGATTATATCCTTCTTTTGTATTTCTTCTATTTTCTCCCTGTTGTCGGTCACTTGACTTTGTACCTGTACTACCTTGGTTTCAACCTGATTGTATCGTACCTTGTAGTTTATTCTGTATTATCTCAAATTGCTCTTGAGTATCTTTTTTTAGTATTCCAATGCTTGTTTTATTATTATCGTCAACTTCAATAATTTTGTTTATCACCTCTTTGCGTAATTGAATTAAATTTTCTTCAGTTTTCTCAACCTTCTGGTTGGTTTCTGTAATTCTATTAATTATTTCTTCTCTATACTCTTCTAACTGTTGTTTCAATTCCTCTTTATTCTTCTCACTCTCTTCCTTCAACAGTCCTTTTGACTCTTCGTTACTTTGTCTAATCTCCTCTTTCAACTGTTGTTGTAATGTTTCATTATTGGTTTCTATTTGTTTATTATATATATATATAAACTTTCACATATGAACTTACTTTGGTTATCACTTTCCCATACGTTTCAAGGCGATGTGCCTCTTCCTCAGTGGGAGTAAATACTGAATGTCATTTTACAGAATAACGGTTATGGACTGTAGGTGTGTGTGGTAGGGGTTGATGGTGGGAGGGAATTGGCACTGCGGTTCAAATTGTGTGTTTGGATCAGTGTATCGAATAGTGTATGTGATCTATAATGTAATTGTTCATTTAATATGTTGTTTGGTTGTAGTGCGTGATATCTGTATATTTCGAATTGTTTAGCTGTATTTAGTTTTCTACTTTTAGGTAAGTAGTGTAATATTTCCATGTTGTGTTCTATGTTTGTGTAACTGTGGTTTTCGTTTTGTAAATGTGTGGAAAATGTGGAATGTATGTAATTTGTGGTGAGGGCTTTTAAATGTTCTGAAAATCTGGAGGAAAAAGATCTTCCTGTCTGGCCGATGTAGAATTGGTGACAATCATTACAATTTAATTTATAAACCCCTGTTTTGCTGTATGTGTCTGTGTCTTTGTTAGTATAATTTATGTGTTTCCTAATGGTGTTGTTGGTTCTGTAGGCTACTTTATAATTGTGTTTCCTAAATGTGTTAGCAATTGTGTGTGTATTGGAATTGTAGTATGTAAGTGTTATGTATTTACTGGGTTGTGTGCTGTTGGTCTGATGTGTTTTACTTTTTGTGCTTAGGATGCGTTTGTGTATTTTATTTACCAAATTGGGGTTGTATCCATTTTTGACTGCTATATATTTGATTGTGTTTAATTCTTCTTGGTAGCCATGTGTGTTTAGGGGTATTGAAGTGAGCCTATGGAGCATGTAGTTGAAAGCTGCATGTTTGTGTTGAGTTGGGTGGTTGGATGAGTTATGTATGACCATGTCTGATGTGGTGGGTTTCCTGTATATTTTGTATGTGTGTGTTGTTTGTTTTGGTGATTGTGAGGTCTAAGAAGTTTATGCTATTATTTAGTTCTATTTCAAGTGTGAATTTTAATTTATGGTGTATAGTGTTAATGTATTTGTGGAAATTTTCTATTTGTCTTTTGTTGCTGTTGTAGAGAAGTAAAATGTCATAACATACCTGTGCCAATATATTATTTTATCGGTGTATTTGTTATTATGCAGTATGTGTTCCTGTTCTATGGTGTGTACAAATATTTCGGCTAGTATACGTGATATAGGGACTGTGTCCAGATTTTCAGAACATTTAAAAGCCCTCACTACAAATTACATACATTCCACATTTGCCACACATTTACAAAACGAAAACCACAGTTACACAAACATAGAACACAACATGGAAATATTACACTACTTACCTAAAAGCAGAAAACTAAACACAGCTAAACAATTCGAAATATACAGATATCATGCACTACAACCAAACAACATATTAAATGAACAATTACATTATAGATCACATACACTATTCGATACACTGATCCAAACACACAATTTGAACCGCAGCGCCAATTCCCTCTCACCATCAACCCCTACCACACACACCTATAGTCCATAACCGTTATTCTGTAAAATGACATTCAGTATTTACTCCCACTGAGGAAGAGGCACATTACCTTGAAACGTATGGGAAAGTGATAACCAAAGTAAGTTCATATGTCTCTCTTATTTTTATATCAACCTTTCTCGTCTAGCTCTAATAATGCACTCCTCTTTATTCAAATTATAACATCTCAGTTGCTAAGGCCTATCTTAGCTTTCATTGGTGTCAATTATAACATTCTGTGTTACTATGGTTCTCTCTGAGCCTCAACATAAACAAACTTCTAATATTTTACCTTCCATTTTCTTTAAATTATTATACATTTTTTATAAGGTCTTTGATCTTCAATTTATTAGTATCTTTGAGTTTCTGATGGAACACTGATTATTTTGATACCACTTTTGATTATCTTCCATTATATATTTCCTGATTTACCATTTTACACTTTGAATTATTTGTAACAAAATTTTTATTATTAGTTCTTCTAGTACTCTTCACTTTAGTAAAACTATTGGATACAATTAGTAATAAACATACTTAGGTCCTTTTGACTATGGTATAAATGACAAATATGTTAGGAAAAGTACCAAAATACATGGGATTATAATAAATTACAGAGTGTCTTAACAAGATTATATTAATAATTTTACAATGTTCAGTGTCTAGGTTATGTTGATTTAAGCATTTTTAAAGTCTAATACACTTTAAATGGTTGTATTACCCTATATTAATAGTTTTTACACTGAAAAGAAGAATATTCGTTAATTATTTTCACAGTGAAGATTCAAAATAGTTTTAATCAAAAGTGTAAACAGTGTCTTTGAAAAGTGTAACTTACGTCATGAAGGAAATTGCTTCAGTTTAGTTATTTATCAAAAATACTTCCCTTCCTGGATAGGTTGATATTATTTCTTCATCTGTTCCTTGGTTTACTTCTTTTGAATAATGTTGTACTTCTTTCTTCTATTTATTTAGTTTAGTAATATAATTTAACTTTACTTTAGGTTCACTTGATAGGAATAACATAATTCAACCTGACATTGATTATTCTAATTTGAATATAAATTTTTTTTTTCAAATCCCTAATGTTTTTAACTATCTAGGCCTAACATGCCTAGTTTTACAAATCTCTATTATTATTGTTTTGGTACTCTTCTATTAACATTAACATTTGTATTATTAATATTACAACATATAATATTAATCAATATAGAAAAATTAATTACTAATAATTATTAGTAAACATATGACAATTCTTTTTAAACTTCTGTATACAATCCAGTTTTTATAAACATAATAAAACACTGTAAGTAGTTCCCAACACATTGTCTCCTTACTTACTAACTTTAATAGTTTAAACCTAACTATTGGAACATTATTTAACATTAATCACATAATAGTTAAATAGATAATATTTAAAGAAATAGTTAAATAGGTAGTTCTTGGAACAAGCTACCTCATGTTTCCTGGTACTTTTCTAGGAATTATAAACGTAATGTATTCATGTAATTACACATTAAGCTGATGGGTAAAATATCATGTAACATAATACCCCCCCCCCCCAAGAAAACGGGTTATTTCAGTAATAAACTGAATTGATTACTTAAATAAACTGATTTATCTCACAAGTGCTTTTTTTTCAGCTTGATTGTACATGCCCTTTACTTTACTAGTTTCTGGGATGGTTAATTCATAGGTTCCTTTTATCCCTGGTTATCCTATACGGTCTTGTATATAACAATAACTTTTTAGTTATTCCTTCTGCAGAACTAAGTAAATGCCTGTTTTTTAGTAACACCTTTTCTCCCACATTGTATTTTAAAATCTTGTTGTTATTCTTTTCTTCCTCATGGTTTCAGGTATTGGGTTTCGATGAATTTTCTTAAGTTGTGTTATTATATAATAATTTACAAATAACTTCGTTTTCTTCTTTGGCGAATCTACGAAAATATATTATTTTTTTCTTCATTTTCCTTATATAGGTGGTTACCAACTGATTTTTCCTTTCCTCTGGGGTTTCTCCTGTTACTGTTGATTCCTTAATTGGGGTTCTCAATTCCTCCCTAACTTTAAATGGTACGGTGAATTTATATTGGCTGTGAGCGGCATTATTCTGACCTATTCCTTACCCAACCATTCACCCCGTGCGTGGTACAGTGCTCGTTGGCCCCTGCGCAGCTCCCCTTACTTTTATATGATTTATTTTAGTTTTGGTAAATTCCTTCTCTTCTATTTAATTTCCTTTCGTATTTAATGATTCATTTGCCACAGTGTTATTCATCTGCTTTTTCAATACCCCTTTTTAGCAGTTACAACTATAATTATTGTTATTCTATTTATTTACAGACATCAATTCTTCTTCTGCAAGTTCATTCCTTCATTTATTTGTTTTAAGTAATTATTCCCTTTACTCATTATTATCCCCTTATTATCGTTCTTAACTATTATATGCTCTTCCAAAACCTGTATTGGTGGGCTATTTGTTTATGTTTTCTTATATCTTCATTTGTCATTACAATTATCATTATTTTTCCTTCTCATTTCTCAACTAGTTTGCCTTGTTGGTAATCATAAAATCAATCCTTTTTCTCAATAGTTTGTTTGGAATTAGTTTAACCGTTTTCGGTATCTGCCACAATCCGGGTTGCTCTACCATTATGTTTTTCCCGTGGATTCTGTCGGTTAAACTCGTCTACAATTCTCGCTATGGGACTGCCCCATTGTGGATCACTCCCATACATTTCAATGTTGTCATATGTGTATAGTCTTTCATCTTCATTACTGGGACCAGGATCAGGTTCTTGGTTTTCACGATGGTTAACTTGTCTGTCCACCTTTCTTTGTCGCTGGTCGTCGTGTCTCCTCAAATGCCTCTCCTCAGCCATTATATAGTTTACTCAGGCTTGATTGGGTCCCTGGTTGTTACTTGGTGGATTTCCAGAGGGTATGTCCCTATTTCTATCCCTACTTCTGGACCTGCGATACTCATTGTGATCATTCCATTGTCACCTGTTGCCGTCGTTTCTCCCATCTCGTCTGTCATAATTTTGTTCATGGTTAAAGTCCTGACGTCTTCCTTGAAATCGCCTGTTAGTTGCATTTCTATTATAACCATTTGTTCGCACATGGTTTACTGGCTGTCGATTGTCGTGTGGTTGATCCTTGTTCCTCTCATACCGATCCTCGGGTCTTCTTCGATAGTAATCTACCCGCTCAAAACCTTCTAAGAGTGCCTCCATCTCTCCTATTGTTTTTATTTGTCCACATCTACGAGTGCGTACAATATCTTCTCTGAAATGGTATGACAATTTAGCTATGAGACACTCTTCAGGGATTTTAGGTTCTAAATGTCGGGCTACCCAGACTTCACCCACAAAATAGGCAGTTAGTGTCTGTCCTATAACGTGAATGTAGATCACGTAAGCCTATATTATGTAATTAACGTAATTAATCATTTAATGTATGTTTTTAGTTATTATTAAGCAAATTAAATGTGTTGATAAAAAGATTGAGGCAAAATAACGTCTCACAGAAATATTGTAAGTTGGCAACAGTCTGGCGGCAACAGAATAAAAGCGCATCGTATAAGAAACAGCTTTCTAAAGTCATAAAGAAGGAAATGGTTTGTTTGCGAAAAATCATAAAACTGTTGAGTCCCGTTAGATTTTGACGAACGACAACCTTGGGAAAACAATGGATCAGGCGATAAAAAAAGAGAAACTTTGGTGAAAGTCACGTCGCTTGGTGTAGCAGTCGGACACGTGGCGAAACTCCCGCGTTCCCCAGACTAAACACCAATGAGAAGAAGCGTGACTTTAGAGCGCGAGTTTTTTACGGTTTCTGAATGGACTAATTTAAAGTTCCCGGCAAGGAAATCAGTCATGAGCCTATCGGAATTATTTGAGTAGAACGGGTGGGAAAAGAGAAATAGTGAGCCCTATAAATAATACCCCGTGTACAGCTAAGTAAGTTTTTAGTCCTCTTTTTCTCTTAGTATGTGTTAAAGACGCTCTTAGTATATTTTAACTTTGCTTTTAATAAGTTTTTAAAGTGTTAAAGTATATTAGCTTGATTAACCAACATGTAAAGTAATATATCGGAGTGTACAGAAAACTATTCGTGTCTTTTAGAATCTCGTTATGAATTAAAGAAACTATCAAAATACTTTAATAAGTCTTGAAGTATTTGAGTGCGTGTTTGTCGAGGAACGTGACAGTCGTTGTTTGTACGGCAAAGACAAGCATGAGAGGAGTCTTCATCGTGAGTGAATCATTTAATTAGTGCGTACAGCAAGTAAGAAGCAGTTTTATTTAAATCACTGAACTCGAAGTAATTACTAACACAGTATATTTTGTCTTGTGCGCGAAAGTCGAGTGGAGTATTTAATCAGAGTTTCGATATATGTAAAGAATCGATGAAAGTAGTTGTGAATGGAATTAAAGCAAAGTATTGTGCGAAGTGAAATTGTGATATATGTTCACTCAAGGCATTGTCGGCAGATGGAATGGATAATCCTGAACACAAGTAACAGTTTCATTGTACTTATGTATTAACTAATATTCTATGTAGTCGTATCGTCTATATCCCTAAACATCCTGTTTCATTCTAAAAGAACCGACGAGCAGTTGGATGCTAGTAATATTATTCTACCCTTTATGACTTTAGAAACGCTCAATTTAATTAATGTAAATTAGGATTGACAAATTCAGAGTTGTATTAAATATATCTGATGATTGTCAGAAGCCAATATCTTGTTAATATTAAGGCATTGAATATTGTAAGTCTCTCGCCGACTTACAATTCCCAAATATACTCTCTTAGTCGTTAAGCCCAACGTTTGTATGTAATCTTGTAACGTCTCTCGCCGTTCTTAAGTCTCGAGTAATTTTACATCTATTTGTTGTTTTTGAGAATGCTCGCTTAATTAAGAGTCACAGAATTTGTTATTTTTATGTTATATGCTTTCAAAATCGAAGGTGTGTGATTATGCAAAGATTTCTGAAAGATTTTCTTAAATTTTATTTATGTGAAATCAATACCGTTGATTGACAGTAGTTAGGAGAGAGAGTGCAAAGATAATTACTCTCTTCATATACAATTAATTATTTCAAATTTTTCCGCTCGTGGTACCAGCTGACTGCTACGTTTACGAACACATTTGAGGTTAAAGTGGCTCCAAATGGTACGTAATAAATTCTGGATGTCCGTTCTCTTCTCGGTCTTCTGACAATCTGTAACTAACTATCATCTACTATAAATAATACACATTTTTATTATTCAAACAACAAGGCATTCCTTGAATTTATTTAGCATTTTTTATGGTCTCCCAAAACATAAAGGGATAATCGATTCTTACATAAAGCACAGAGTTAGTTCGATCTTATTTTTCAAACATATAGCACATAACAAATATTTTTATTTCAATTTTAATAACAATAAAGAAATAATGAATTAATTTCCCAGGGTTATTTTAGAGTTCTTTGTACTTTGAGAAAGTCAGAAATGTATATGGGTCAGTACCAAGCTTTACATAAATGATTTTTAAATTTTGTACTATTTATATTATGCAGTTGATTTGTGCTAGAGCACAGATTACATTTCTTCACAGATGACAACGAAAACTAAACACCATGGCTGCTAGAATGTTATTAACAAAACTACGTTTTGCTGGTTTTTTGGTTAACAAATAATAAAGTTTATGTTAACTCCCTTTTCAGAAGTATTTAAAGGGATCGTGTTGTTTCTAGTGTTATAAGTTTATAGTTGAGGTGTAATTTAGTTAAATTTGAATAGGTAACGATCTCACCAACAATGTCGAATTTCAGTAGGCTTGGCTTGGAAATGGAAGTTTATTTTTTCAAGTTTTCATCAATTTGCAGGCGTGAATTATTCTGTTCAAAGGAGGTCTAAGATGTAGTGGATATCACTCATTAATTTTATTAATTTAACACTGATTATTTCGAATGGTATTTATAAATTTCTTAAATTTTTCTAGACATTACACTTTTTTTTTTAAACTGCTCTCTTCCAATATATTTGAACAATTAAATTCAATTCTTGTTAGTTAGTTAATCTTAGTAACCAAGAATTTTTATGGTTTTTTATTAGCTAATCTATATACCTTTTAGTATATAGGCTATTAATAATTATTATAATTTCATTTCTTCTTTTTAGAAAAATAATCCTTTATAGATTTTATTTATAATCAAATTTAATTTATTTAAGGTCTTTCTTTATATTTTTCCTTAAACATGTCCACTGGTATTTTATATTTTACTCCATTTTATTTTGATTTATTTATGATTTATTATTCATTTAATATATCCCTACTCTAAACTATTTTTTACATGCCATCTTGCTAACATAGTATTATCTGATATATTATTATCATTTTATATATAACCCTGGGTTATCTTATATTTAAACAAAATAATTATATTAAACACAAATATTATTACTAGGTACAAGACCTTTGTGGCCTACACAATATAAAATTACAAAAAATACAAAGCTTGTCAACAGCAATATAGTCCACTGCTACAATATTGATTGTTTTTCATCTCCAGCACAAATCTGTGAGATGCTCTTTTTAAAGGTTTACACTTTCACCAAGTACACTATGTTCCACTTTGTACACTGCACTTTTATTATTATTGTTTTCAGTGTTTTTTGAGTACAAAGTTTCTCATAGCTTGGTGCCTAATCCCCATTTATGACTTTAGAAAATGGGTGATTACCGGTTTTAACTCTGGTGATTATGTTGTCATATTTGGGCAGGGGTTATGTAACGTTACATACAGCTCCCCCACTAGAACAGATTTATTTTTATTTACTTGTTTTTTAAAAATAATCGTTGAACTCTTCAATCTTCGGATTCTTTCATCATTCTTCATAATATCTCTTTATTTCTGATTGGTTATACACCTGTTATTCGGTTAATGGTAATAGACTTAATTTCATACTCAACTCTCTCTCTCTTGGAGGCAAATTCATTAATGATTTAATTTCTCTGGGTAGTGGTCTTTCACATATTACTTGATAAGGGCTGGTCACATTAATCAATAAAAACTTGTTTTAACACTCATATTTCTATTTGCTTCTATAAATTTGCTTTCTCAATTAAGCTTCTGTCTGCTATCTTCCTTCTGTTTTCTTCCTTCATACTTCTAGAATCTAATATCAATCTTTTCAGCTATTTTATCATCCCTTAAATATTCAATTTCCCTAACATTTTTCCCTATCCTGTGCGGTGGTTAAGTTCGGGTGGCCACTTTGGGTCCATTACTCCGCTGTCCACCCTTACACCTTCTGAGACCAGAGGGACGTACCGTCTGCTCAGGAAAATGATTGCTGGAACATGTCTACAGTCAATTCATTATAATAAAAAACTTACAAGTAGTCGTTTGGCGACTAATAATAAACACTTTTAGGATTCTTCACGCTGTTGCTGTTTGCATTTAATTATATATTTCTTTTTCTTCTTGATTCCTTCTTCTTTTTTATTAACTAATAGCATATAACATTATTGATAGGCATTATTTTAAAATCCTTTTGACTTTCCTTCTTGTGACCGATGTTCTTTGTATCATTTCTTCCTATATCATTTTCAACTCCAAGAAATTCTAAATCGTCATTGTATTAATTATGCTCATTCTTTAGCTTCATTGTAGTCATTAAATTATTCGTTATTCTTCTTGTTTTACCCTCTTATCTGAGCACATTACCATTAATTGTTTTTATTTATTTATTTATCCTTCTTTTGTTACCATCAAAATATTATTTTTCCTATTATTTCATTTTAAATCAGTTATTTATAAATAATATTTAATAATCTGTTCTTACATACTCTTGGTGTTTTGCTGTTTATTAAATCAAATTGTTGCAAAATATCTTAAGTAAGTTGTACTTACGTAGTTTTTGAATTTTGAGGTTTTTTCTTAAATCAATCCTTTTTCTCAATATTTTATTTAAAATAAGTTTAACCGTTTTCGGTATCATTCACAACCCGGATTGATCCACTCTTATATTTTTCCCGTGGATTCTGTTGGTTAAACTTGTCAATAAAACTCGCTATTGGATTGCCCCATTGTGGATCACTACCATACATTTCAATGTTGTCGTACGTATATTGTCTCTCATCTTTATTACTGGGACCAGGATTAGGACCTTGGTTTTCCCAACGGTCAACTCGTTTGTCCACCTTTCTTTGTCGCTGTTCATTTTGTCTCCTTGAATCACTCTCCTCAGCCATTATATAATTTACTTGGGCTTGATTAGTTCCCTGATTGTTGCTTGGTGGATTTCCCGAGGGTATGTCCCTATTTCTATCCCCACTTCTGGACCTCCGATATTCATTATGATCATTCCATTGTTGTCTGTTGTCGTGGTTTCTCTCATCTCGTCTATCATAATTTTGTTTCTGGTTAAAATACGGACGTTTTCCTTGGTAACGATTATTGTAATAATTGTTGTTGGCACTGACATAATTTACCCTTGGTCGAGTATCTCTGGGTTGTTCGTTTTCCCGCTCCTCTGTATTCCCTGACCTTCATCTACTCCTCCTGTAATATGATTCTTGTTCATAGTTCTCTAAGAGCGTTTCCATACCTCCAATTGTTTTTATTTGTCCGCTTACTCGAGCACTGATAATCTTTTCCTCAAAGTGATATGCTATTTTGGTCACCAAACACTCTTCAGGGATCTTTGGGTCTAAATATTTTGCCACACACACCTTCCCCAAAAAATAAGCAGTAGGTGTCTGTCCTGTACTGCGGTCATACCTCCCATGACAGATATCGTCTCGAATAATGTTTTGCACTGACTCAGACCAATACTTCAGCTTGAACATCATCTTAAAATTTCTATAATCACACACCTCGTTTCAGATTACCGTCCACCAGTTGTCATTGATGTTTTTGAAACATTCATCTAATATGCCTTTTATCATGTTCCATCGGTTCTCTTTTGACCTGTTTAAAATTTCATCCACTATTCATAAAAATTCGAGTGGGTTTCTTCGATAATCTCTAAAGTTCACACTTTCTCTACTATCTTGGATAGTATGTTGAGTGTTGCATGTAGATCTTGAACCCATTCTATCTACCTCCCCTTGTAAGTTTGTTTGTAGAAGTTGTAAATTTTCTAATTTTTCTCCTTGGTTATGGAACTGGTTCTTGACATTTTCTATTGCTCATTAAAATCTGTGAATTTACTGGTTATGTTGCTTTTTATACCGTCCAACTGATCATTATTCTCCTGGCGTATGGCCATGATGCGAACTTGATTACTTTGTTCCTCTCGATCCATTCGGGCATCTATTCCTGTTCTGATTTGTTCCATTTTTTCTTCTGTTTTATCTAATCTTTGATTGGTTTCTATTATTTTCTTTTCTGCCTTCTCCTTATATTCATCTACTCTTTGGCTAAGTGTTTTGTTAACATTTTCAATTTTATTCTCGAGATTTTCCCTTAATTCCTTATTGAAATTCTCCAGTTTACCCTCAATTTGTTTTAAATTTTCATTATTCTCTTCAAATTTTGTGTTCATATCTTCCCTTTGTCCGTCAACAGTTTCTTTCAATTCGTGGTATTGTTCATTAATGGTTTGTCTGATATCTCCATGAATGGTCTCAATTTTTTCATTGCATTGTTTTACTAAACTTTCCTGAATACCGTCTATTTTCTCATTGGTTTGTTTGTTTTGTTCCTTCAAAGTTTCGTTTTGTTTCTTTGAAGTTTCCTCCAGTTTCCATCTATTTTGTCAAATTTTTCGCTCAAGGTTTCATTTTGTTTCCTTGAGTTTTCCTTATTTTCCTCATATATTTGTTTATTGCTTTCCTTAATGCTATCAATTTTCTCCATCATTAGCCTCATCATTTCTTGCCAATCTGGTTCTCTTCTGGTTTCCGCTTTATCTGATTGGTCCCCTTGGGCATCCTCTTCAACTATTTCCTTTTCCGTGTCCATAATTGCTTCAGTTTCTTCTTTATCGCCTGTTTGTTGTTCCATTTCACTGTCCGTGACTACTTCTATTTCTTGTTCCTGTCAACCTTCTTCCTTCTCCTTGTCTTCTGCCCTCTTCTTCGATCTGCCTCTGGTATTATGCATTTCTTGTCTTCTCATAGTTGCCGACAAAAATTAGTTTTTTCGTTATATTAGCTTGCGTATATCCCGAAATTTCCTCCCTAATTAATGCCCTTTAAGTTGAGCGCCATCTTTTAACGTCTCTCGCCGAGCTTCCCAAATATACTCTCTTAGTCGTTAAGCCCAACGTTTGTACGTAATCTTGTAACGTCTTTCGCCGAGCTTAAGTCTTGAGTAATTTTACGTCTATTTGTTTTTTTCAGAACGCTCGCTTAATTAAGAGTCACAGAATTTGTTATTTTTATGTTATATGCTTTCAAAATCGAAGGTGTGTGATTATGCAAAGATTTCTGAAAGATTTTCTTAAATTTTATTTATGTGAAATCAATACTGTTGTTTGACAGTAGTTAGGAGAGAGAGTGCAAAGAGAATTACTCTCTTAGTATACGATTAATTATTTCAAATTTTTCCGCTCGTGGTACCAACTGATTGCTACGTTTACGAACACATTTGAGGTTAAAGTGACTCCAAATGGTACGTAATAAATTCTGGATGTCCGTTCTCTTCTCGGTCTTCTGACAATCTGTAACTAGCTATCATCTATTGAAAATAATACACATTTTTATTATTCAAACAACAGGCATTCCTTGAATTTATTTAGCATTTTTTATGGTCTCCCAAAACATAAAGGGATAATCGATTCTTACATAAAACACAGAGTTAGTTCGATCTTATTTTTCAAACATATAGCATATAACAAATATTTTTATTTCAATTTTAATAACAATAAAGATATAATGAATTAATTTCCCAGGGTTATTTTAGAGTTCTTTGTACTTTGAGAAAGTCAGAAATGTATATGGGTCAGTAACAAGCTTTACATAAATGATTTTTAAATTTTGTACTATTTATATTATGCAGTTGATTTGTTGACCGCTAGAGCGCAGATTACGTTTCTTCACAGATGACAACGAAAACTAAACATCATGGCTGCTAGAATGTTATTAACAAAACTACGTTTTGCTGGTTTTTTGGTTAACAAATAATAAAGTTTATGTTAACTCCCTTTTCAGAAGTATTTAAAGGGATCGTGTTGTTTCTAGTGTTATAAGTTTATAGTTGAGGTGTAATTTAGTTAAATTTGAATAGGTAACGATCTCACCAACAATGTCGAATTTCAGTAGACTAGGCTTGGAAATGGAAGTTGATTTTTTCAAGTTTTCATCAATTTGCAGGCGTGAATTATTCTGTTCGAAGGAGGTCTAAGATGTAGTGGATATCACTCATTAATTTTATTAATTTAACACTGATTATTTCGAATGGTATTTATAAATTTCTTAAATTTTTCTAGACATTACACTTTTTTTTAAACTGCTCTCTTCCAATATATTTGAACAATTAAATTCAATTCTTGTTAGTTAGTTACTCTTAGTAACCAAGAATTTTTATGGTTTTTTATTGGCTAATCTATATACCTTTTAGTATATAGGCTATTAATAATTATTATAATTTCATTTCTTCTTTTTAGAAAAATAATCCTTTATAGATTTTATTTATAATCAAATTTAATTTATTTAAGGTTTTTCTTTATATTTTTCCTTAAACATGTCCACTGGTATTTTATATTTTACTCCCTTTTAATTTGATTTATTTATGATTTATTATTCATTTAATATATCCCTACCCTAAACTATTTTTTACATGCCATCTTGCTAACATAGTATTATCTGATATATTATTATCATTTTATATATAACCCTGGGTTATCTTATATTTAAACAAAATAATTATATTAAACACAAATATTATTACTAGGTACAAGACCTTTGTGGCCTACACAATATAAAATTACAAAAAATACAAAGCTTGTCAACAGCAATATAGTCCACTGCTACAATATTGATTGTTTTTCATCTCCAGCACAAATCTGTGAGATGCTCTTTTTAAAGGTTTACACTTTCACCGAGTACACTATGTTCCACTTTGTACACTGCACTTTTATTATTATTGTTTACAGTGTTTTTTGAGTACAAAGTTTCTCAAGCTTGGTACCTAATCCCCATTTATGACTTTAGAAAATGGGTGATTACCGGTTTTAACTCTGGTGATTATGTTGTCATATTTGGGCAGGGGTTATGTAACGTTGCAATATATATATATATATATATATATTGTCGTACAAGAATTAGTAGTAATTAAAAGTTATTAGCATCTTAACTGCAGAGTTTTTATTCAAAAAAACCCCCTGAGATCACATAACATCTCTGGCGCCCAGCATCTAATACCTTTTAAACCAAATATTATTACATTAAATAATATAAACTTAATTACTTACAAATTATACACGTAAAAGTTATATTTGCCGACACAAACGTGGAGCACTAATACTTTTAGTAATATTTGCCGCACCAGTAAGTGGGGCTAGTCATGAGAGTTAGTAATATTTGACGCCCGAACACATGGGGCAACCCTGATAATCTTTATATTTAGCGCCTAGAACGTGGAGCAAACCCACGATTAGTAATATTGGTCGCCATCAACGTGGTGCAGTTGTAGAGAATCTTAATATTTGGCGCATCCAAATGTGGAGCTGTCAAAAATCTTAATATCTGCCACCCAACTTTGTGGAGCTTGAATGTAAATGAGCTCGGGAGAATGAAACGGGATAGACGATAAGCAATTAGAATAAGATATGTGCTAAAATAAGTAAATGGTAAAAATTAAATGTTAACTCGCAGTAAAGTAAGGAAATTTAAATTGGTTAGTAGTACAAATAGTAGAATGGCTGACAGTAACGAAAATAACGGTGGGTCCGACATTGAATTTGATATTAACAATCAAATGGGAGAGAAAGGATGGGAAGAGGCCACGGAAAGTGAAAGCCCGGAGGTTTCATCAGAGGCGAGGGGACGACAACAAAACGACGATATACGGTCTGAAACAGAACAGACACAATCACAGACTGAAACCCAACAAACAGCTACAAACATAGACATCAGTAGGCTACTACAGCAGTTTACACAACAAATGACAGGAAATACTAAACGATTATTAATAGAAAATAATCAGCAAATGACTGAAAACATCAACAGAATAGAACAAAAACTGACAGAAAACACACGAAAATTAGAAAAGAACATGATAGAAAAATTAAATGAAAATACTAAGAAAAATGAAGAGAATACAGAACAACTCAAACTCAAACAGTTAGCAGAAAATAACCAGCAAATAACAGAAAACATTACATGTATAGAAAAACGAATACATGACATGGAACGCAACATGGAACAAAGATATACACAACTACAGGAACACAAAACACAGATAGCACAACAAATACAAGAAATCCGAAACGAAAACTGAGAAACACCAATACAATTACATACAGAAGTCGAAGAAGTCGTGAGAGAAGAGGTGGAAATAGTACGATCAGAAGCGAAAGAACATTGGGAGAAGTGTGAAGAGTCTCTTCAACAACACCAAGCTAGTGTCACATATGGCATTAGAGCCATAACTAATAAAATAATTACGCACAAGAAGAAAAATGAACAGATAGAACAACTGAAAGAATGTTACGAAAATAGCTGTTCTACAATCGACGGGAAGATAAGTAAAATCAAAGATGTACGCAATAAAATCACCCAAATCGAACGCACACCTAGGCAGCAAAGAGTGATAATTGAACACACTAAAAATGTGAACTTCAATGGAGAAGGAGAGTATCCGATGGAGTTTGTGAAGGAGCTAGAAGAAATACACCGTGAATACTACCCAGGTGAAGAGGTGAGCTGGATAGGAAGACACTTAGACGGAGAAGCCGCCATATGGTGGAAGCTGATACGTAATGAGATAAACACTTTTGAGCAATTTCAGACCGCATTCACAGCCAAATACTGGAATCAAATGATCCAGGAGTCCGTCCGTGATAAGTCAGAATTTGGGAAATATCGCCCGGAGAGCGGGTTAAGCATGACGCAATATATGGAAAGGCGTATCTTACAGAACCGGCAATTAATACCACCGATGTCAGACTTACACCTAATTCGAAAACTGGCACACCACTACAGTCACGACATTGCTGTTGCCTGCATTACGAGGGGTGTGAATAACATTATGGACTTTCAAAACCTGTTAATGGAATTCGCAGCCTTGCGACAAAGAAGAATGGAACGAACGGCGAGGGTAATATGCAGTTTCAGCCCAAGCAGGAAAGGAACGTAAATAATGCTAATCACTGGCCGGAAAATAGGACAGAGCGGAGTAACCCCCCACGTCACAAGGCACTGTGGTGACAAGGAGAGAAAACAGCTGAGGCAAACGAGAGAGAAAGAGCACCGCAGAAACGTGTATATGAATCCCAAGTGAATACATTAGCGTCAACAAACGGCACTCAAAGGACCTCACAGGGACACTCTGATGGAAGAGGAGTCGGAATATCAAGAAATCAATAAAACTAAATGTCCTGAATTGAAGATACAACTCAATGGTATACCAATAATAGCACTATTTGATACGGGCAGCCAAATCAATGTGTTGTCTGCGGAGTGGTATCACCAAAATAAAAAACGTATGGGCAATGTACCTATATTAAAAATTACTAATTTAGTTATTAAAGGAGCAGTGGGGAAGAAATCGAATAAGATAACCAACAGATCATGCTCGAAGTAAGAATCGGAGAGTATGTGACTGATGCTGTGTTTATAATTGTCCCTAATTTAATCAGAGAGTGTATTATTGGAATTAACTTATTGCAAGAAGGTAGATGTGTGATTAACCTTCCAGATAATAAAATTACTTTCAAGAATAATCATAATAGCAGTGAAGAACCCATAAGTGCGGAAATAATGGCATTAGAACTCAAGGAAGATGGAGAAAAGATTGCTAATATGATTCAAGAGAAACTGGAAGAAACAACCGGTATCGAATCTAAAACAAAGGAAGAACTGGAGAACATTTTATACTCTAACCAACAAGTGTTCCGTGAGCAACCAGGTAGAATCAACAAATATGTACACAGGTTAAAGGTAACTGACACAACCCCTTATTGCTTAAAAGGGTGGCCAGTTCCACTCAAATATAAAAATGCAGTGGAAGGAGAGATTAAAAAGATGGAAAGATGCGGTGTAATAGAACGAGCAAACAGTCCATATATCAATCCAATGGTGACTGTAGTCAAGAAAGATCAGACTGTACGACTGTGTTTAGACGCAAGAAGAATCAATGCGGTCACTGTTCCGGATCATGAGGGAGCAATACCAATTGATCAAGTGTTGGCGAGCTGCGGAAAAGTGAAAGTCATGAGTAGTATTGATCTCACCAGCAGCTTCTGGCAGATCCCACTTGCTGAAGATCCCCGGGACTACACTGGCTTTCTCTACAGAGGCAAATGCTACAGGTACACTGTAACACCATTCGGGTTAAAGACGGGTTTAGCAAGTCTAACCCGCGGATTGGATAAAGTTTTGACAGAAGAAGTAAAAAGATTCACCATACTATATGTGGACGATTGTTTATGTGTATCAGAAAACATTGAAGAACACCTGGAACACTTACGCATGTTGTTGGACAACCTCAAAAGAGAGAACCTCACAGTGAACTTAAAGAAATCCAAATTCTTTCAAGACAGAATTAGTTACCTGGGATATGAGCTGTCTACAAAAGGTATCAGCGCTTCCACAGAAAAAATCTCCGCTATTATGGATTTTTCTAGACCAAAGAATCCAAAACAACTAAAGGGATTTCTTGGCCTAACTAATTTTTACAATAAATTCACAAGCCAATATGCAGAAAAAACAAGACCATTGCTACAGTTACTAAAAAAAGGCATAAAGTTTAAATGGACAGAAGAGTTAGAAAATAATTTTAAGGAGGTCAAGAGACTATTTGTGGACACAGTAATGCTACGACATCCTGACCCAAATAAAAGATTTTACCTGCAGACTGACGCAAGTAAATATGCGATTGGGGGTCAGCTTTATCAAATAGATGAAGACAAGCAAATAGGGGTCGTTGCATTCACCAGTCGTGTGCTTAGAGGTGCCAAATTAAATTATTTTACTACGGAAGTAGAACTGCTCAGCGTAGTCCATTGCTTGAAAAAATTTAGAACTTACGTGTTAGGTCGACCATTGACCATTATCACGGATAACAAGGCACTAACATTTATTCAAAAATGTCAGTTAAACTGTTCCCGAATTACACGATGGATACTGGCTATCCAGGAGTATGATTTTGAGATAGTACATTGCAAAGGTACTGACAATATCGTAGCGGATGTACTGTTATCTTTCAAATTATATACTTATGTAACTGTATATTACAAATACCCAGTAACTGTCTTTAACATATTTATTGTCTTTAATAACGGGAGCCATGTTGGAAACTACCAACAGCTGATAGTACATTTATTCTACGGGCCAGACTTCGTGTTAAGCGAACGATATTGTAGAATGGGAAGTGTTATCTGAAATAAATACTCTGAAATCGTTATAAAAAAAACTTATTATTTAAGCATAAAGTTTTACATATATATTTGACTTGACCATGCGCCTCGGGGCATAGTCCTATATATCATTAAATAGACAGACATATTTAAAATTGAACCTTGTAAATCTAAACATATAATAAACATATAGTAAAACCAAAAACAAATTTAAGATATATATATATATATAAAAGTATGTATGCACAACCCAGGCACTTAGAAATTATACACTCGCCCTCTCACTCTCTCATTCTGGTACAATTCTTTTTTAATGAGCTCATTTTATTAAAATTTTAAAGACTTAGTGAATTGAATTTACTTTGAAATTTTTATTTTGGTCATTTCTTTGAAATTAGACTTGATTGGAAATAAAAAAATATGCTGTTGTTGGAACGTTCTCACCAAATCTGTAGCTGTTGTTCGATCTCTGTCCGGTAAAACTTCGCATACCGCGAGTTTACCGATTTCACTTCCCGGTCACATTTTTGAAGTAAATTTACAGCACTGGTTTTATATAGTTAGTTAACCACTTTTAGTGGCTTAAAAGTTAAAATTCACTTTTCGTGAAAGATTTGCCGGCCGGCTGCGATCACGTTCCCTGTTGAAATGACACAGAGTCTTTGTTCCATATTTCCGAGGTGGGGTGAATCTACGTCACTCGTCTATTGTCTGTTTGTTGACAGCATCGTGTTGTTTACAAAAACAAATTCCTGGCCGCTGACGTCATCAAGGATCGTCGCTTTTATCGCATTATTCGACATACAGTTTTTTGTGAGGCTTCACTTTTTTTGCTATGAATCTGTCAAAATCCTGGCAAATATTATATAGTCCACTCACGGTATATTTATAAAGGTTATTAAATGTTTGTTTAATTTTGACCAAATGAAGGAATACAATATTTATGGTTTTTTATACCATATTTGGGTTGCTTAAAAATTTGTACCATAATTGTACCATTACAGTACTTAGTTGAAACCCTCAAGATGTACTAGAAAATATAATACCATATGGAGATGAGGAGACTGAAATTTACGCAATTGACATCAAACTGGGTAAACCATTAAAAAATCAGTTGAAAAACATTACACTACACCAAATGAACAACGTTAAACTAAATAATATCATCGACCGGTTACACAACAATAAAAATGACAAACTCAGTAAGATATACCAAGTATATAATAATAAATTACATCGTAAGGAGAACGGAAGGTGGAAATTGGTAGTAACACAAGAAATTGGACAAGCATTATTAAAGGAGATTCACGTAATGTATGGACACTGCGGTGTGAGAAGCTATGGGATCTTTAAGGAACATTTTACAGGCGATCATCCCTACAAATACCTTAAGAGGTTAATTAAGACATGTGATACCTGTCAAAAATGTAAAGACCATTTCAAGAAATGCATGGGACAGACCAAACCAGTTCTGCCAAAGGAGAGATGTGAACTCATTAGCATGGATTATTACGGTCCTTTGAATCGTCTACCAGTGGTGTGAGGTATATTCTGGTGATCGTCGATAATTTCACCAAGTTTGTGAAATTATACCCGATGAAATGAGCAACTACAGCTGTTACGCTTAATAAATTAAAAAATTACATCCAAGAAATTGGAAAACCCAAAGCTATATTGACGGATAATGGCGCACAATTTACAAGTAAAACTTGGGTGACACAGTTAAATGCACTTGAAATCAAGCCCAAGTACACTGCCATCCGTAACCCATGTACCAATCTTGCTGAAAGGGTTAACCGCCAATTAGGTAACATATTCAGAGTGATGGTTAACGGACACCAAACCAAATGGGCCAAATATATTAAATTAATTGAAAAATGTATCAATGAGACTCACCACGACACGATTGAAATGACACCATTTCAGGCACAATGGGGTCGAAGGCCAAGAAGAGCATGGGAGGTGTATGTGGACCGAGAATTAATGAAGGAAGACATTAAGGATTGCCGAGAGGTAATATATCGACGATTAAAAAGAAAGGGTGAACGTCGAGCAAAGAAAAACAATGAAGGCGTCGATAAGGTGAAATTCAAGGAAGGAGACTTAGTTTTAATAAAGACTCATCCAATTTCAGATGCTTTGAATAGAGTCACAGCGAAATTCTGTGAACTGTTTGAGGGACCGTACATTGTAAAAGGAATAAAAGGAAATGCAACTTACAAAATGGCAGAGGTGGATAAACCAGGATCGATTCGTGGAATTTTCAACGTGCGACAGTTGAAGCCGTACCACCGCGAGTAACAGTAAAATTGTAAATAAGATCAGTCAGAAGGGAAAAGAAATTTCAAAACTTTGATAAATTTAAATTTCCTTAACACTGATAACAAACATTGTAAATAAACTTAAACCAATGTGTAGTAAGTTACATAATAATAAGCCATGTGATGTACGTAAGGCCAGCAGTTGTAAACAACAAAATGAATTGTAAACAGCTGCAAACAAACTGGTTTGAGAGGGAGGGGGCAAGCTCTCCCCAGACAAGAAGTGAAAGTGCACAAAAGCTGAGGGTTGCACACCATTATTGTACTGAAAAGGCAACAACCTCAGACGTAAACAAGCTTTGTCAATAATAAACTGAGCACTTTGAGAGGCGTACAAATTGATTTGCCATGAATTCGAATATCGATCATGATCAAATCAATTTGGGGGACTAAATATAACGTGAATGTAGATCACGTAAGCCTATATTATTTAATTAACATAATTAATCATTTAATGTATGTTTTTAGTTATTATTAAGCAAATTAAATGTGTTGATAAAAAGATTGAGGCAAAATAACGTCTCACAGAAATATTGTAAGTTGGCGACAGTCTGGCGGCAACAGAATAAAAGCGCATTGTACAATAAACAGCTTTCTAAAGTCATAAAGAAGGAAATGCTTTGTTCGCGAAAAATCATAAAACTGTTGAGTCCCGTTAGATTTTGACGAACGACAACCTTGGGAAAACAACGGATCAGGCGATAAAAAAAGAGAAACTTTGGTGAAAGTCGCGTCGCTTGGTGTAGCAGTCGGACACGTGGCGAAACTCCCGCGTTCCCCAGACTAAACACCAATGAGAAGAAGCGTGACTTTAGAGCGCGAGTTTTTTACGGTTCCTGAATGGACGAATTTAAAGTTCCCGGCAAGGAAATCAGTCATGAGCATGTCGGAATTATTTGAGTAGAACGGGTGGGAAAAGAGAAATAGTGAGCCCTATAAATAATACCCCGTGTACAGCTAAGTAAGTTTTTAGTCTTCTTTTTCTCTTAGTATGTGTTAAAGAAGCTCTTAATATATTTTAACTTCGTTTTTAATAAGTTTTTAAAGTGTTAAAGTATATTAGCTTGATTAACCAACATGTAAAGTAATATATCGGAGTGTACAGAAAACTATTCGTGTCTTTTAGAATCTCGTTATGAATTAAGAAACTATCAAAATACTTTAATAAGTCTTGAAGTATTTGAGTGCGTGTTGGTCGAGGAACGCGACGGTCGTTGTTTGTACGGCAAAGACAAGCATGAGAGGAGTCTTCATCGCAAGTGAATCATTTAATTAGTGCGCACAGCAAGTAAGAAGCAGTTTTATTTAAATCAGTGAACTCGAAGTAATTACTAACACAGTATATTTTGTCTTGTGCGCGAAAGTCGAGTGGAGTATTTAATCAGAGTTTCGATGTGTGTAAAGAATCGATGAAAGTTGTTGTGAATGGAATTAAAACAAAGTATTGTGCGAAGTGAAACTGTGATATATGTTCACTCAAGGCATTGTCGGCAGATGGAATGGATAATCCTGAACACAAGTAACAGTTTCATTGTACTTATGTATTAACTAATATTCTATATAGTCGTATCGTCTATATCCCTAAACATCCTGTTTCATTCTAAAAGAACCGACGAGCAGTTGGATGCTAGTAATATTATTCTACCCTTTATGACTTTAGAAACGCTCAATTTAATTAATGTAAATTAGGATTGACAAATTCAGAGTTGTATTAAATATATCTGAAGATTGTCAGAAGCCAATATCTTGTTAATATTAAGGCATTGAATATATATATATATATATTGTCTTACAAGAATTAGTAGTAATTAAAAGTTATTAGCATCTTAACTGCAGAGTTTTTATTCAAAAAACCCCCTGAGATCATATAAAATCTCTGGTGCCCAGCATCTAATACCTTTTAAACCAAATATTATTACATTAAATAATATAAACTTAATTACTTACATGTAAAAGTTACTTATACAATTACTTATACATGTAAAAGTTATATTTGCCGCCACAAACGTGGAGCACTAATACTTTTAGTAATATTTGCCGCACCAATAAGTGGGGCTAGTCATGAGAGTTAGTAATACTTGACGCCCGAACACATGGGGCAAGTCTGATAATCTTTATATTTAGCGCCTAGAACGTGGAGCAAACCCACGATTAGTAATATTGGTCGCCATCAACGTGGTGCAGTTGTAGAGAATCTTAATAGTCCTCTTCCAGCATCATATCTGCCAGTGCTCAAATTGTCCCTAACAATATTCTGTATGGACTCAGACCAATATTTTACTTTAAAAATTTGTTTGAATTCATTGTAATTGTTAACTTCATTCCTTACCGCCTTCCACCAATTATCAGTAATATTTTTAAAACTCCATCGAGAAGATTTTTTATCATTTGCCAACGACTTTCTTTGTTCTATTCAAACATTCTTCTAGCCTCTCAAGAAATTCTAGAGGGTTCTGACGATAGTCTCTAAAATTGATTACTTCTTTATTTTCTCCTATAAGTGTAGGTACATAGCTTATTGGTCTATGTTTTAGTACCTTTATTTCTTCCTTAGATTGATTATATCCTTTTTTGTATTTCTTCTATTTTCTCCCTGTTGTCGGTCACTTGACTTTGTACCTGTACTACCTTGGTTTCTACCGTTAAAATAAAAACCTCCGCTCCACAGTCCGTTAAGGACCAAGGCGTACCGCGCGGCTTTTGTGTTAGTGTGACGGTGTATGGCTAGTACTACGCGCCACCAGCTGCTAGTTGCGGTATTCACGGCCAGGAGGCGGCGCTGTTATCTCAGCGCCTACTCAGTTTGCCTCACGGCGCTGAGTGCACGCCGTATGGAGCCTCCGCCGGGAATTGAACCCGGGACCACGAGCGCATCAATCGCCCGCGTTACCCACTAGACCACCTGGAGGCTCAGGTTTCAACCGTTCATCTACTTTGTTCTGTGTTACAGTAGACGCCCTCTTAACCGGCCTCGGATCAACCGGCCGCCGCTTTAACCGTCCAGACTCGTCTGTTTCCCACGCTTTCGATATCCGTTAATTAAACGGATGTACTGTACCTACATTTTCTATTTGTTTTTAGTAGTCAAGCGGCTTTTGATTACCGCTTTAACCAGCCGACCCTCAGACTCGTCTGTTTCCCACGCTTTCGATATCCGTTAATTCAACGGATGTTTATACATTATCTACACTATGTTTTTAGTAATCAAGCGGCTTTCGATTGTATCGCATAAACATAAATGTGAAATTACACCGACACAGCTCACCGGCATGTCAAAAGTTTCATGATTTGCACTTGTTTATTTTATTGAACGTCTTTAGTCAGTTTAGTGGTTGATTTGTCAATGTGAAGACGTGTCGATTATTACTGTACTGGGTACTACTGTAAGTACAGTTTCATTATTTTTTTCGTGTGCTACAAACATGAGTGACAAAAAACGGAAACGTGTAGTAATCAGTATCGCGCAAAAACTTAACGCCTTAGAACGTTTGGACAAAGGTGAATCGGTACAATTAATATGTAACGAATTAGGCGTGGGAAAAAGTACTGTCAACGACTGGCGGAGAAACAGAAATTCACTTCAGGATTACTGTATGCAAGTTGAATCACAAAAAGTACTCGAGTCCCGTTGCACAATTAGAAAACCAACCAACGAGATTGTTGATGATGCCCTTTAGGTATGGTTGGTCCAACAACGTCGAAAAGGTACGCCGATTAGTGGGCCAATATTAAAAGAAAAGGCCTTATGTTTTCACAAAAAACTCGAAAACCAGGCCGAATTTGTTGCTAGTGATGGGTGGTTATCGAGGTGGAAAAAACGGCATGGAACACATGTGCTTGATGTGTGTGGGGAAAAGCTGTCCGCTAATCCAGGAGCAGTAGATGAATTTACAAAGGAACTCGTAAAAATCATAAACGAAAAAGAACTTAAACCAGAGCAGATATATAACCTAGATGAAACGGGCTTAAATTTCAAACTTCTACCAAAACAAACTTTCGCTATGGCAGATGAAAAATCAGCACCGGGAATGAAAATTAACAAAGAAAGATTGACTGTTGCTCTCTGTAGCAATGCCGCGGGTACACATAAGATTCCTCTTTTTGTGATTGGTAAATCGAAGAAACCGCGTGTGTTTAAACATGTTAATATGGAAGCCCTCCCGGTTTACTATAGATCTCAAAAATCTGCGTGGATGGACTCCCATCTTTTCAAAGAATGGTTTACAACGCAATTCATACCAAAAGTTAAAAGCCATTTAATCAATCTAAAATTGCCTGTAAAAGCTCTACTTGTCATTGACAATGCACCGACCCACCCCAGTGCTGATCAATTAGTATGTGAGGAAGACATCAGCGTTTTATTTTTGCCTCCTAACGTAACTAGTCTCATACAACCTATGGACCAGGGAGTTATTGCAAGTTTCAAAAGACGGTATAGGCGAAAATTGTTATCTGAAATTTTGGGTAAAATGGAAGATGAAAACTCAGGACTTGTAGACGCTGTAAAGACTATAAACATCAAAGATGTGGTGTACATGATAGCAGCTGCGTTTGAAGAAATTCCCCACACTGCTTTTATAAAATCATGGAGGAAAGCTTGGCCAGGCATTGAGAATTACGTTGACCAGATAACGGAAGAAAATACACGTGTCCCAGATAACGACAATCAAAGTTTACTCTGTGATCTGCAAAAAATAATGGCAGAATGCGAAGAAAGAGATGTCGAAGAATGGATAAATGGTGATCAAGAGCTTGAAAACGAAATTTTGGCTGATGAGGAAATCATAAGTGTTGTCTGCCAGCAAACTGATATTGACGAAGATGGGATCATAGAAGAAAAAGAAGAAGACAGCGAGGGAAAAGTCAGTCACAAAGACGCATTGGAAGCATTACAGCTGGCAGTGCGATACGTCGAACAACAAGGTGAGGCGTCTGGTGTCGATGCCATGTTTATGCGAAAGTGGCGTGACCACGCTTTTAAAAATTCATTCAAACTTAAAAAGCAAAAAACAATCACGGATTTTTTTAAAGTGTAACTGAAATGTGTACTGTATACAGTGTTAATGTTATGTCTGTAAAATAAACAACTTTTAACGATACAGTACGCGATGTACAGTAACGATGTTTAGATATCGCGTGTGTCTCAAATTTGGGTATTTTATGTGTTTTTTATGTTTATATTATATTTATTGTTATGTGTAAAATTGTATATACAGTGTTTTTAATATTTTAACGATCGACGAACTTCAACAAGGGATATTCCTGATGATGGGGCATATGTCCTGAAACGCGTTGAATTAAATATAGAGAAAAGGCCACCAGACGGACAAGAAAAAGGTACGTAAACTATTTTACTACAGTAATTAGATACAGTACTGTACAAGTGTTTGATTTTGTTCGGTTTAACCGGCCATTTTGTTAACCGGCCGACCCCCTGGTCCCAAGCTGACCGGTTAAGAGGGCGTCTACTGTATCTCAAATTCCTCTTGAGTATCTTTTTTTAGTATTCCAATGCTTGTTTTATTATTATCGTCAACTTCAATAATTTTGTTTATCACCTCTTTGCGTAATTGAATTAAATTTTCTTCGGTTTTCTCAACCTTCTGGTTGGTTTCTGTAATTCTATTCATTATTTCTTCTCTATACTCTGCTAACTGTTGTTTCAATTCCTCTTTATTCTTCTCACTCTCTTCCTTCAACAGTCCTTTTAACTCTTCGTTACTTTGTCTAATCTCCTCTTTCAACTGTTGTTGTAATGTTTCATTATTGCTTTTTATTTGTTTCTTTAATTCTTCAGTATTTTGTTTTAATAAGTTTTCATTATCTGTTCTCATTAGTTTAAACTCTTCTTGGTTACTATTGTTACGACGGTCTACTCGATCGTCGTAGGTACAGTGGAAACAAAATAATTACAAGACACCAATTAAATCACTAATCACACCTTTAATTGTTATAGTAAAACAGTTTGTAATTAACAACACAGTGTCTACAACAAATCAAATGAAATTGTTCATACGCAATAAAATGTCCACTAATATTAAAACTCAACCGTATTACAATTTTACCGTCCGAATATAAAACGCAACACTTCACTAATAACTACTTGAACGTACACCGTAATAACCCGAACCGCTCTGTAAATATATCACACTAATACTCTCGGACCGCACAGTCAAAAATCTCGCATTGAACTCAAACTAAGGCCGCGACGCGATGTATTTATAGTTACGCTCACACACCAGAAGCTTCCAAACTGCGTCTTATCTCTCGCGAACTACTTGTAATTGCTACGCCCTTGACACAGTCCGAGCGCCCGAGCGAGGCCTGGCACAGTCGAGAAAATTCTCGCAACATGCGTTTAGTAGCACGTACACCATACGCTTACGTCGAGACCTTTCTGGCACATTCGATAAACGCGTAGATTGTTCTATGCTGTCGTAGCACTGTCCCCTCCTTAAGCCTGTTCGTCCCGAACTGGCAAACCGTCTCTAAATTTGTATTTAGCCAGGCGATCTAGGTGGACGACCTTGAACTTTCGCTGTCCTTCCTGTTGAATCCGATAAACAACATCGTTAATCCTTTTTTTTACAGTGTAGGGTCCTTCCCAGTTAGACTGAAGCTTAGGTGAGCGACCACGACGGCGCTTTGGATTGAACAACCAGACCTGATCTCCTTCTTGGAAACCCACACTATTACTGCGAATGTCATACAGAGTTTTCATTTTATCACTGGCAATCTTCAGCCGTCCTCTTACCAAGCGATTCATTTCTCGCAGTTGGTTTTCTAATTGCGAGGAATAGTTCTTTGGCTCTTGGGACTGAGTCTCAGGTGATCCAAACATCAAGTCCCCAGGAAGACGAATCTCCCGCCCAAACACCAATTTTGCTGGAGTCATGCCGGTTGTGTCATGTACTGACGACCTATATGCCATAAGGAATAGTGGTATACGTTGGTCCCAGTCTGTTTGGTTCTCGTCAACAACTTTCGAAAGATGCTGCTCAAGTGTCCTGTTGAATCTCTCAACCATCCCGTCCGACTGAGGATGCAGAGGCGTTGTCCTGGTCTTTCGAATTCGGAGTAGACGGCATAATTCTTTAAACACTCCTGATTTGAAATTTCTCCCTTGATCCGTATGGATTTCCATAGGGGCTCCATAACGGCAACAGAAGTTGTGAACTAACTGCTTTGCCACAGTGGTAACCTCCTGATTTGGAATTGCGTATGCTTCCACCCACTTAGTAAAGTAGTCACCTACAACCATGATGTACCGGTTTCCATCATCAGTAACTGGGAATGGTCCAGCAATGTCTATGGCAATTCTCTCGAAAGGTTGTCCAACGTTATACTGTCTCATTTTTCCCCTGCTTCTGGTTTGTGGGCCCTTGCTTGCAGCACATATTTCACACGTCCGAACCCATTCCTCTACGTCGTGGCGAAGATGAAGCCAATAGAATCGCTTCCGTATTTTGTCAAGGGTTTTGTTAACGCCAAGATGGCCTCCAGATGTTCCATCATGCATCTCCTTCAAAACAGACTGCACTTTACTTCGGGGAATTATCAACTGCATGACCACATCTCGTCCATCTGCACTTTCCCAAGCCCTTTTCAGCAATCTGTTTTCTAAGGTGAGAGATTCCCATTGTGCCCAGTAGCCCTTCAGCACTTCGGAACCATGGCAGATATCTTGCCAATCCGGGCGGCGACCTTCCTCTTTTGCTGTCAAGATCGGTCCAATGTCTTCATCAGTCATCTGTTCTTGTCGACAGTCTTGTGTTGTCCAGCCGGCAACAATGTCGGCAGTCTTCCGGGCATGGTCTTCGTGATAAGCCATCTGCATTACCGTGCAGGCGCCCCCGCCGATGTTGTACCTTGAAGTTGTACTCTTGCAGATGTTCGAGCCACCTTGCCAACTGTCCTTCCGGATTTTTAAATCTCAAGAGCCATGCAAGTGCAGCATGGTCAGTACGTAGTGAAAACTCTCTCCCATAGAGGTATTTATGGAAGTGCTCCAAAGCTCTGACAATTGCCAACAACTCCCTTCTTGTAACACAATAATTTCTCTCTGGTTTAGAAAGCGTCTTGCTGTAATACGCTATTACTCGTTCTTCACCGTTCTGCACTTGAGACAAAACTGCTCCTAGACCAATATTGCTTGCATCTGTGTCTACGATGTACTTCCCTTCGGAAGCTGGAAAAGCGAGAATTGGCTGCGAACATAATGCAATCTTTAACGTTCTAAATGCTTGTTCACACTCTCTCGACCATTGGAAGTTTCGTTTATTTTCCGTTAGCTCATGTAGTGGTTTAGCAATAGTAGCGAAGCCTATCACAAAACGTCGGTAATATGAGCATAACCCCAGGAAACTCCGAACTTCGTGTTTATTCTTCGGAACTGGCCAGTCTCTTACGGTGTCTACTTTATTAGGATCCATGCTAACGCCCGCTGCCGAAACCAGATGGCCCAAATACTGTACTTCCTTCTGGAATAGAGAACACCTCTTCGGGCTCAGCTTCAGTTGTGCACCGTGAATTCTAGTTAGAACTTCCTTAAGGTTTTCCAAATGATCTTCGAAAGTCTTCCCGATCACTATGACATCGTCTAAGTAAACAAGGCAAGTTTTCCACGTCAGGCCTCGGAGTATCAGGTCCATCAATCTCTCAAATGTTGCCGGTGCATTACAGAGTCCAAATGGCATGACATTAAATTGGAATAAGCCACTTGGGGTCGAGAAAGCGATCTTTTCCTTGTCTTCTTGATGAAGACCCACTTGCCAATATCCACTCTTCAGGTCCAATGTGGAAAACCACTGTGCTCCGGACAACGTGTCGAGTGTATCGTCAACGCGAGGTAATGGATAGCAGTCTTTCTTTGTAACGTCATTTAACCTCCGGTAGTCTACGCAGAAACGCAATCCACCATCCTTCTTCGCTACCAGCACTACAGGGGAAGACCAAGCACTTGACGAAGGTTCGATTACTCCCTCTGTCAACATGTCCTTTACTAATCGAGACATCTCCTCTTGTTTAGATAATGGAGGCCTTCGAGGAGGTTGGCGTATCGGTGTTGTGTCCCCGGTATTGATGCTATGTTGCACAAGAGAGGTTCTTCCCAATGACTGTCCCCGAACTGCAAAACAATCTTTGAATTCGTGTAAAAACTGTCAGAGTTCTTTTACCTTACCACTTGAGAGGTCGTTAGAAGATCTGTTCAATAATTCTTGCAGTTCCTCTGGTAATTTAGAAGTATCCGAAGAACTGGGTCTTCGTTGCGTTATTCCGGCTACCCAGACCACAGGAGTCAATTTGCCTAGGAGCGTATTGCTTTGTAAAGTGATAGCTTGATCCAAAATATTCGCCACTCTAATAGGTACATTTCCGGTTTCGTCAGGTTTTACTAAACATCTGGCAATTAGTATGCCCGGTGTGCTGACTACCTGGGGTTCGAATATAGAGCACTGATTGCCCCTAGTATCTACCGCAGTTCTAACCATGATGATCTTTTCGGAGTTTGGCGGAACAGTTACGGCCACTTGGTTTATGACGTCCATCGATTTTTCTGCTGTCGTCATTGTTGATAGCATTACCTCTTCTCCTCCGATTCTCAAGACATTGTTTTTGAAGTCGACTATAAATCCGTATGCGTTCATAACGTCCACACCAAGAATTGCTTCATCCACAATGTCTGCAACAAGTACTTGATGATTAAACTCAAGTCTACCGAGGCGTAGGTGTATCTCCACTTTCCCATACACTTTTACAGGCCGTCCAGTAGCTGTTCGCAAGCTGCAAGAGCACCAGATTGGCTTGAGATCTTTCACCACGTCGGGGCGCACAATAGAAACAGTTGTGCCTGTGTCAACTGTAATCGAGGTTGGCCTTTCTTGAACAAATCCGGTAACTACCAAGCTCCTGGTGTTTTTCTGAAGCGTTGAAATTGCGTATTCTCTAGGGGCTTCGTTCCTCCAGTTAGTCAGCACACGCCCCGTTGCACCGACTATTGCTCGTTTCCCTGCTGCTGAATTCTAACCCGACAATCTCGTTGTAGATGTCCAGGTTTCCCACATCGATAACACTTCGGTCTTCCATCCTTTCTTATTTTATTCTGTGGCGCCGACCGTCGAGTCTCTGTTCCTTGTTCTTCTTCCTCATCGTCTGTGCCGTCACGATCTTTTAGCTCGCGCACTTTATGACTTGTCCAACCAGACGCTGATTTGGCGGCCTCAAATTGCAAAGCATGTACCACGGCGTCCGCACTGTTCTGGTGTCTTGCCATTCGTAACACTTGCTGTAGTTCGTTATCTCGGACACCGGCAGTAAATGTCTGCATCGCAAAACGCGTTCGAAAATCTTCTGGCGCTTCAGGATAGGCCAGTCTAATTAGTCTGTCGATACTTGCTTCAAACTCTTGCAGACTTTCCCCGGAATGCTGTCGCCTTGCTCTCAACTGGGTGCAGTACACATCTCGTAAATGTTTATCACCATACCGTAATTCTAGAGCTTTTATCAACTCGGCATAGGTGTTCTGGCTGTCAGGTGGCACTTTCTGTAGTAGTTCTGCCGCGGGTCCTTTTAATGCAAGAACAAGTGAAACAGCCTTGTCTTTTTCTGTCCAATTATTTGCGCATGCAGCAGCTTCAAATTGGCGGAGGCACGTTGCCCAGTGAGTGCTTCCGTCAAAGGTTGGGGCTTTGACATGAACTGTCCCTACTGCAGGCAAAGTGACTTTCTCTGTTAACTTATTTTCTGTGTCTTTTTCTGTCTTGATCACTGGTACAGTCTGTTCAGAAATTTGTTTTGGTTGAATCTTCATGCACTGTTCAACTTCAATTTTAATTTGTTCTCTTATGTTTGCCATTGAGTTTTCTACTGCAGATATTTTAGTAACTTGTTTATTAAGCTCACCTCGTAGGAGACCCAATTCTGCTGTACTGTGTTCTTGAATCTGTCTCTGCTCCTGTATTAATGCTTTGATATCTTCCGTTTCCTGTCGTCGCCGTTCCTCTGTCTCTTCTCTTTCCTGCCTGCGTTTTTCATCCTGTCGTTTTTCTGCTTCTTCTCTTTCTTGTCTTCGTTCTTCTTTTTGTCGTCTTTCTGCTTCTTCCGCCTCCTGTCTGCGTCTTTCCTCTGCTTCCAGCAGGAGGGTTTTCTGTCTCTCTTCCGCTTTCTCTGCATCCTGTCGTCGTCGTTCTTCTGTCTGCAACAACAGCGCCTGGAAATTTTCCATCATCTGACTGGCATCCATTGTTTTTCGATTAATTACGAATCACACTCGTCTTGTACAAAGTATCCACTGTTTCCACTGTTAACCGTTCTATCCCAGTTCTGACACCACTGTTACGACGGTCTACTCGATCGTCGTAGGTACAGTGGAAACAAAATAATTACAAGACACCAATTAAATCACTAATCACACCTTTAATTGTTATAGTAAAACAGTTCGTAATTAACAACACAGTGTCTACAACAAATCAAATGAAATTGTTCATACGCAATAAAATGTCCACTAATATTAAAACTCAACTGTATTACAATTTTACCGTCCGAATATAAAACGCAACACTTCACTAATAACTACTTGAACGTACACCGTAATAACCCGAACCGCTCTGTAAATATATCGCACTAATACTCTCGGACTGCACAGCCAAAAATCTCGCATTGAACTCAAACTAAGGCCGCGACGCGATGTATTTAGTTACGCTCACACACCAGAAGCTTCCAAACTGCGTCTTATCTCTCGCGAACTACTTGTAATTGCTACGCCCTCGACACAGTCTGAGCACCCGAGCGAGGCCTGGCACAGTCGAGAAAATTCTCGCAACATGCGTTTAGTAGCACGTACACCATACGCTTACGTCGAGACCTTTCTGGCACATTCGATAAACGCGTAGATTGTTCTATGCTGTCGTATTCTTGTTAAGTGTTTCGATATTCTTTTCATTATTTTTATCTATTTTTTCAATATCCTCTTTCATTTGTTTCAATGTTTCATTGGTTTTGTTATTCCCTTCCATTAGAATTCTCATCATCTCCTGCATGCTCATGTCTTACTTTTGTATGGGTTTACCTGGTTGGTCCCCTGGTGTATGCCTTACCACCGTTTCCATTTCTTCAGTCGCTGTTACTTCCTTGTTTTCCATATTTAACTCTATTTCTTCTCCCTCCATATGTTTACGTGACGTTGCTCTTCTCCTTGACATCTCTGTTGTTTAACCGTAGCCGCCACTACAGTAGAAATTGCTATAACACTTACAATAAGAATACAAAATTATTCTATCTCTCGCCTCACTAGTTGGGCTCTAATTTGTTACATTAAGTATTTCTAATGTGTTTATTTAAGCCCCAAGTGGTTGGCTTCACTTCTGTAATGTTAAGTTAATTCGTACTATCTAAAGTGTACTTTGTTTATATTTTAAGGATGAGTACATTGTCAGGGTAATATTAGTTGAGCGCCAATTTGCAATCAAATGTTGCAAATAAAATGTATTTGAAAATTGGTAATATTTTAAAATAGCATAAAGGTTTCTTTTTGCTATAATTCTGTCTCTTAATTCTTTTATTTAACAGAAGATAGGGACTACTAAAGCTCAGCAAGGCAGATTCAAATCGGGTGCCATACTTTCCTTGTTGAGAGTGTTACCAACCTATGCTAGTTGATGAAAAAATTAACATTCATTAATATGGTGTATATAATACCATATACATTTATTTATCCATTAAATAAAGAAAAGAAAACCTTTTATCTGTTGTTATTGAACTCAAATCCTTTATTATTCTTTTTTAAAATTCTTTTAAAAGACAATTATAATTATTAGCAAAGTCTGACCAGCTGTTCTTTAAATATGCTCAGAATGGCAGCAGTAAGTATCTCTTATGTCTTAAGGCACACACATTTGCATTTTTTTATAATTGCTAAACAAAATACAAATAGAATGTTTTTAAGTTAGGTCCTTTTGACTACGGTATAAACGACAAATATGTTAGGAAAAGTACCAAAATACATGGGATTATAATAAATTACAGTGTCTTAACAAGATTATAATCAGAATGATCACAGTTGCACACCACTATATAAAAATTATCTCAATTAGCGCTTTCAAGCTTCACAGCCCATCGTCAGATTGGAATAGACAGGAAATTCGTAAAAACAACCCCTTCACCCCTCTCCCCCTCCCTGCTCACACACAACAAGCTATAATATAAATGACCCTTCCCCACCCCCTAAACCCTGTCCCACAATCTGTAGAGTTACATATTTTTTCTAGCAAATTCCTTGTGTTTCAGTGTTTTGTGTGTGTGTGTGTGTGTGTGCATCCTTTTAAACTACCCTCTTCCTCTCCACACACGTGGGTCAGTCATACACCCTTATTTTCAAACATCCAATTAGTACTATGCAAAATAATTCTTAATCTTATCTATCTGTCCTCTATCATTTACTTCTTAATCATGTTATAAAATATTTCTTCATTATCAAATTTAATTTTAATATTAATTAAATTGTCTAACCCTTTTTCTCTTTCTTTCAATATTTCTAACTCCTCTCTAAGCTTCCTTTCAACTGTGTTATTCACTACTTTTACAATTTCGTATTCTTCCAAAGGATTAACAAACTTATGGTTGTCTTCTATGAAATGTCTTGCATATAACGAATTGGTTGTTCTATTACCTTCTCCACGTTTGTGGTCAGACAACCTGCATACGAATTTTCGTCCTGTCTCTCCTAGGTACACCTTGTTGCAGTCTTTACATTTTAATTTATAAATTCCGCTTTTCTGTAATACTGGAATTTTTTCTATATTCTTATTCTTTATCTTATCAAATACCGTTTCACATTTTTTAATAGCTATATCTACTCCATATTTATTAAAACATTTTATAATTTTTCTAGTATGTGAACCTATGTATGTCAATGACCCTGCATAATTCTTTTGTTCTGGTTCTATGTTATCTTTTTGTATGTTAACCCTTTTCATAACTTTATCCACTATGTTGGTGTTATAATTATTATTCCTTACAATTCCCTTTATCGTTCTTAACTCCCTATCTTTTGATTCGGTCTCTTTTAAACACTTCTGAGCTCTGTAACAAAATGAATTGATTGCCGCCATTTTATATCTATATGGGTGGTAAGACTCTCTTGGTATAATTATATGAGAATACGACCTCTTTCCTAAATATCCCAAACTGTAGTTTCTCATTATCTTTAATTTCTATGTTCAAATCTAAGTAATTTATTTTCTTACCTCCTATCTCTTCTTTAAATTGTAAGTTTTTATCCTTATTATTTACCTCATTTATAAACTCATGCACTTCTACTATGCTTCCTTCCCAAATTACTAATACATCATCAACGTATCTAGACCATAATTTTATATTGTTTTTATACTTAGTGGAAGTTATTAATTGCTTTTCAAAATCATTCATGTATATTTCAGCAAGAATAGGGGATAATGAAAAACTAGGAAATGAAAATGATAAAAAAAGAATAAGGTGGGAAGTAGGGAATGTAGTAGATAAAATATTTAAGAAAAGTTTGTACAATTCAAAAAATGAACAAAAAATCAAATCAACTGTAACTAAACTAAAGAATAAAATAAAGAAGAATGATATTATAGTTACGAAGGCGGACAAAGGAAATACAATGGTACTACTGAGAAAGGACGAATACATAAAGAAAACGGAAGAATTTATAAGGGAAGGACCATACGAGGAAATAAAGTATGATTCTACAAGTAAGTACCAGTCAAGGATAAAACAAATGATGAAACAGATAACATTTATAGAAGAAAATAAGAAAAAGTATTTATTGGAAAGTAATCCAACAGCACCAACTTTTAAAAGTCAGGTTAAGATACATAAAGAAGGAAAACCAATTAGACCGATTGTTTCTTTTATTAACGCACCTATTTATAAATTATCAAAGGAAGTTAGCAGAGTACTGAAAGAGAAATATGAATTTGGGACAAAATACAACATAGAGAATAATGTAAAATTGATAGAAAAATTAGAAAATATTAGGATTAATGTAAATACAAAATTGATATCACTGGATGTTAAGGACATGTTTACCAATATCACAGTAAATAAAGTTATTAAGTTAATAAACGATAATAATATGGGAGAATACAGGTATAAAAAGCAGTTGATGAAAGTAATTAAAGAATGTGTAAATCAGAACTATTTTAGGTTTAATAACAAGTTTTATATACAGAAAAAAGGTTTACCTATGGGGTCTTCATTATCCCCTATTCTTGCTGAAATATACATGAATGATTTTGAAAAGCAATTAATAACTTCCACTAAGTATAAAAACAATATAAAATTATGGTCTAGATACGTTGATGATGTATTACTAATTTGGGAAGGAAGCATAGAAGAAGTGCATGAGTTTATAAATGAGGTAAATAATAAGGATAAAAACTTACAATTTAAAGAAGAGATAGGAGGTAAGAAAATAAATTACTTAGATTTAAACATAGAAATTAAAGATAATGAGAAACTACAGTTTGGGATATTTAGGAAAGAGTCGTATTCTCATATAATTATACCAAGAGAGTCTTACCACCCATATAGATATAAAATGGCGGCAATCAATTCATTTTGTTACAGAGCTCAGAAGTGTTTAAAAGAGACCGAATCAAAAGATAGGGAGTTAAGAACGATAAAGGGAATTGTAAGGAATAATAATTATAACACCAACATAGTGGATAAAGTTATGAAAAGGGTTAACATACAAAAAGATAAAATAGAACCAGAACAAAAGAATTATGCAGGGTCATTGACATACATAGGTTCACATACTAGAAAAATTATAAAATGTTTTAATAAATATGGAGTAGATATAGCTATTAAAAAATGTGAAACGGTATTTGATAAGATAAAGAATAAGAATATAGAAAAAATTCCAGTATTACAGAAAAGCGGAATTTATAAATTAAAATGTAAAGACTGCAACAAGGTGTACCTAGGAGAGACAGGACGAAAATTCGTATGCAGGTTGTCTGACCACAAACGTGGAGAAGGTAATAGAACAACCAATTCGTTATATGCAAGACATTTCATAGAAGACAACCATAAGTTTGTTAATCCTTTGGAAGAATACGAAATTGTAAAAGTAGTGAATAACACAGTTGAAAGGAAGCTTAGAGAGGAGTTAGAAATATTGAAAGAAAGAGAAAAAGGGTTAGACAATTTAATTAATATTAAAATTAAATTTGATAATGAAGAAATATTTTATAACATGATTAAGAAGTAAATGATAGAGGACAGATAGATAAGATTAAGAATTATTTTGCATAGTACTAATTGGATGTTTTAAAATAAGGGTGTATGACTGACCCACGTGTGTGGAGAGGAAGAGGGTAGTTTAAAAGGATGCACGCACGCCCACGCGCGCGCACACACACACACACACACACACACACACACACACACACACACACACACTGAAACACAAGGAATTTGCTAGAAAAAATATGTAACTCTACAGATTGTGGGACAGGGTTTAGGGGGTGGGGAAGGGTCATTTATATTATAGCTTGTCGTGTGTGAGCAGGGTGGGGGAGAGGGGTGAAGGGGTTGTTTTTACGAATTTCCTGTCTATTCCAATCTGATGATGGGCTGTGAAACTTGAAAGCGCTAATTGGGATAATTTTTATATAGTGGTGTGCAACTGTGATCATTCTGATTGTGATTTCAACCACTAACACAAATTTCTTCATTAACAAGATTATATTAATAATTTTATAATGTTCAGTGTCTAGGTTATGTTGATTTAAGTGTTTTTAACGTCTAATACACTTTAAATGGTTGTATTACCCTATATAGTTTTTACACTGAAAATAAGAATATTCGTTAATTATTTTCACAGTGAAGATTCAAAATAGTTTTAATCAAAAGTGTAAACAGTGTCTTTGAAAAGTGTAACTTAGGTCATGAAGGAAATTGCTTCAGTTTAGTTATTTATCAAAAATACTTCCCTTCCTCGATAGGTTGATTTTATTTCTTCATCTGTTCCTTGGTTTACTTCTTTTGAATAATGTTGTATTTCTTTCTTCTATTTATTTAGTGTAGTAATATAATTTAACTTTACTTTAGGTTCACTTGATAGGAAATTCACAATATGTTGGATTGGTCTCTCTTATTTTTATACCAACCTTTCTCGTTTAGCTCTAATAATGCACTCCTCTTTATTCAAATTATAACATCTCAGTTGCTAAGGCCTATCTTAGCTTTCATTAGTGTCAATTATAACATTCCGTGTTACTATGGTTCTCTCTGAGCCTCAACATAAACACACTTCTAATATTTTACCTTCCATTTTCTTTAAATTAGTATAACTTTTTTATAAGGTCTTTGATCTTCAATTTATTAGCATCTTTGAGTTTCTGATGGAACACTGATTATTTTGATACCACTTTTGATTATCTTCCATTATATATTTCCTGATTTACCATTTTACACTTTTAATTATTTGTAACAAAATTATTTATTATTAGTTCTTCTAGTACTCTTCACTTTAGTAAAACTATTGGATACAATTAGTAATAAACATAATTCAACCTGACATTGATTATTCTAATTTTAATATAAATTCTTTTTTCAAATCCCTTAACTATCTAGGCCTAACATGCCTACTTTTACAAATCTCTATTATTATTGTTTTGGTACTCTTCTATTAACATTAACATTTGTATTATTAATATTACAACATATAATATTAATCAATATAGAAAAATTAATTACTAATAATTATTAGTAAACATATGACAATTCTTTTTAAACTTCTGTATACAATCCAGTTTTTATAAACATAATAAAACACTGTAAGTAGTTCCCAACACATTGTCCTCCTTACTTACTAACTTTAATAGTTTAAACCTAACATTATTTAACATTAATCATATAATAGTTAAATAGATAATATTTAAAGAAATAGTTTACCATAATACGAGGGCTATCCAGAAAGTAACAGACGTTTTGAAATAAAAAATTTACAAAATGAAAAAACAAAATTTTATTATATACATTTGAAAGGTACACTCTTAAGCTATTTTTCTATATAATCGCCATTCAAATTAAGCCACTTATCATACCGTGGCACAAGTTTTTCAATACCGTCTCTGTAGTAATCTGCCGCCTGCGATTTCAACCACTGGTTTACACCGGCATGCAGTTCGGCGTCAGTATCAAAGCGTTGTGTAGCGAACCATGTCTTCATCGCTGGGAAGAGGTGATAGTCGCTCGGCGCCAAATCCGGGCTGTATGGTGGATGATCGAACACCTCCCATCCAAAACCATCGAAGAGCTCTCGGGTACGATTGGCCGTGTGTGGACGTGCGTTGTCGTGAAAAAACAAAACCTTCACACTAAGTTTTCCCCGACGCTTGTTTTGTATCGCGCGCCTTAACTTTCTCAGTGTTTCACAATACCTCTCTGAGTTAATTGTTGTGCCACGTTCAAGAAAATCAACGAGAATCACTCCTTCAGAGTCCCAAAACACAGTAGCCATGATCTTTCTTGCTGACAGTGTTTGCAAACACTTCCTTGGTTTCTTGGGAGAATTTGTGTCCCCATTCCATCGACTGCCTTTTTGTTTCACTATTGACATGCTTCACCCAAGTCTCGTCCCCAGTTACGATACGATCGATAACTTTGTTACCATTTTTGTTGTAATCTTCGAGGAAAGTTAGTGCTGCAGCCAGTCTCTGTTTTTTGTGGTCTTCCGTTAGGATTTTCGGAATCCACCTAGCACAAAATTTGTGGTAACCAAGCTTTTCCCCTACAATTTCATGCACCAAACTCTGTGAAATTTGGGGAAAATGTTTCGAAAGTTCCGTAATCGTGAAACGACGATCTTCACGAATTTTGTCGTTGATTTTCATCACCAGTTCGTCAGTCACAAGGCTAGGTCTACCACTGCGGTCCTCATCGTGAACATTGGTACGGCCATTTTTAAAATCAATGCACCATTGCCTCACTCGGCTTTCACTCATTATTCCTTTTCCGTACACATCACAAAGTTGGCGATAAATTTCAATTGGTTTGTGATTTTTTGCCAACAAAAACCTAATCACAGAACGCACCTCACAAGTGGCGGGATTTTCTATTGCAGCGCACATTTTAACACGTCACAGAGAGCAAAGTAAGAGGGGCACAGACCGCACGCTACCACAGCTGGATGCGTACTGAGTGTAGGAACGTTCTGACACCAAGATGGTGGCTCTATCCCCGCCCACCACCACGGTCGGTCAAAACGTCTGTTACTTTCTGGACAGCCCTCGTAGAAAGAAATAGGTTACCAACTGATTTTTCCTTTCCTCTGGGGTTTCTCCTGTTACTGTTGATTCCTTAATTGGGGTTCTCAATTCCTCCCTAACTTTAAATGGCACGGTGAAGGCATATCGGCTGTGAGTGGCATTATTCTGACCTATTCCTCAAGCGACCATTCACCCAGTGCATGGTACAGTGCTCGTTGGCCCCCATAAATTTGAGTGGCGCCTTAGCCTTTCTACACTCTTAAAAAATGGTAACTCTTGCGTTACTTTAAACACCCTCGGAAACATGTTGCTTTCTTAACTCTTCTCACCATTATAATTTGCATCCCAGCAGCTCCCCTTACTTTTATATGATTTATTTTCAGTTTTGGTAAATTCCTTCTCTTCTATTTAATTTCCTTTCGTATTTAATTGATTCATTTGCCACAGTGTTATTCATCTCCCTTTTCAATACCCCTTTTTAGCAGTTACAACTATAGTTATTGTTATTCTATTTATTTACAGACATCAAGTCTTCTTCTGCAAGTTCATTCCTTCATTTATTTGTTTTAAGTAATTATTAAGATAATATTAGATAATTTTTAGATAATATTTAAAGAAATAGTTAAATAGGTAGTTCTTGGAACAAGCTACCTCATGTGTCCTGGTACTTTTCTAGGAATTATAAACATATTTTATTCATGTAATTACACATTAAGCTGAGATGGGTATAATATCATGTAACAATATTCCTTGTGACATGTCATTATTTTGTAAGAGACGGTGACTTACTGACATGTTTATTTGATCTTAGGTGGAGAGATGGGATTTGTGCCAAAATCTCTTCTTGTGTTCCAAGTCAGACCTACAAACAGGGGACTACCATGGTAAGATGAATTCTGAAACTTTATAAAGGGAAGTATACTTAAAACTTAAAAAGTATACAAGTTTTGGTTACTATTAGAAATAATATTATAATATAACAACAATTCCCTTCTCACATCTCAGAGCAACTCTCTCCACATTGCATTTCCCCTCTGACCATAAGCGTTTCCTGCATTTCCATGCCCTTAACTTTCAATTTTCCTATACCTTCATTATTAAGTTTATTCAAAAGACAAAAGTTTTGTTAAATTTTAATTGACTTGAAAAATAATTTTTATTTCATTTTTAAAAACAAACATTAATTTACCGGTTTGGTCCGAATATAAGACGGCCTCACATATAAGACAACCCTAGATTTTTGAAGGTGTTTTACAGGGAAAAAAAGGGGCTGCATATACACTGAACTTTTTGAGGTGTTGTATGATAAAGACAATTAAATGGTCTAAATATCATCATACGTTGCAGTCACATTAAGTAAATATGGCTATTTTACATTAAAGGTGAAATTATAAGTGTTAAAGTACCTTACTGTTTTTAGTTCCAGTCATCATCCTCATTTTTTTCTTCTTCTCCAAGTTCATCTTCAGAATTGGTACTGGAATCAGATTCATAACTGGAGTAATCTTTCCACAAAATGTCATCCTCACTCTCATCCATGTTATTAGAGACAACATTTTTTAAACCCCTTTATAATGGATTCACTTTTGATTTTTCCCCAGGCTGTGATTATTCACTGGGCTAGTAACCGTTTCTTCAACTTGCCTGTCGAAGTCAGTGCATGGTTTCCAATTAACCAGTCACTACAGTTCTTCCATAAGTAGTCCTTAAATGGCTTATCAACCACATCTAAAACTTGAAGCTGAGAAGTCATTCCCCCAGGGATTATAACAAGATCAGTGTTCATTTCTGCAATCAGCTTCTATATTTTCTCGCTTGTGTGACCATGAAGGAACTACCTCTCTGCCCTAGTAAAGCACCTGGCCAACGTCCCCAAAACGCCTTAAGCCAATCTCCCATAAGTTCTTCAGTCATCCACCCCTTTTCCTGTGCTCTAAAACAATCCCAGCTGGTAATTGTTCCTGCGGAAGCATTTTTCTCTTCAAAATAACATACGGCGGAAGTTTTCTTATATTGGCGGTTACTCCTAGCATCACAGTAATGCGTGACTTTTCGTTGCCTGTAGATTTAATTATAACTGATTTTGCACCATTTCTGTCCACAGTAACATTTGACGGCATATAAAAAAACACTGGTGTTTGGTCAGGATTTGCCATTTGACCAAGCAGGTAATTGTGGGCTGTTTTATAATATATGGCTGACAAGCGATCAATTTGTCAGTATGATCTGCAGGTAGGTGTGGCGACGTCGTAAACACAGACCCGAATTCCGCATCATGTTTACACCAGCACAATTTGCTAAACAAATGGGCCGTTTTATGCACTGTCGTACGATAAAATTATCGTTCCGTATTCAAAAACATACCGCGGTGTCCTAAGAAATGCATGTGATAAAATATTGGACGAGTTGTTTAGATACGTGGGCCGTAATTGATTCGTTTATACACTCGCATGTGAGTTTTTTATCGTTTGACTTTTGGACATCAGTGCTGCCAACCTTCCTGCCTAGCATCGGCGAGGCCAGTTATGCCAAGTAATCAGTGATATTCACGTCGTGGTGTGATTTTATTAATTTGTTTTGTAAATATGGAAGACGTTATAGAAAGGCTCACTGACGAAATTCAGAACAGGAGAGCACTATGGGATCCCGCTTCCGAAGCTTATAAAAACGGACCGATATGCTGCATACAGCACGCACATACGGCATTCATTTTCTGTACTGATAATGGCATCATTGAAAGAGTTTGTTCATGCCCACTTACGACATTTTTGGTGCCAGATAAAAATCGGAGTCAACTCGGATGCAAAACATCATACGATTTGAATTGGATGCATACAAGGGGCCTTAAAGTGAACAACTTTTAACGTCTGTGAAACAATACGGTACTACTTCAGTGCAGTGGTAAAAGTGTGCTTGGGATTTTCACCTTGAGCTCATTATAAAATGCGCGTGTTCATTCATGCAATGCACATGGCAAGCCTGTGTAGCTGGCGAGTGTTACAAAATACGCTAGGCACTTAACACGAAATTTTTAAATGTTAGGTTGCGCATATAAGACAAGTATGGTTTTTGGAAGGGGATTTTAAGGAAAAAATCATCGTCTTATATTCGGGCCAATATGGTATATATAAGTGTGTGTGTGGTATCAATCACTGTAATGAAATGTGTATCGCAATTAATTCTGTGAGAATAATTTATATGATAATTACTTGAATTGTCCTGAATGTGTATACACACTTTACTATAATATTGTTTTCATTATTTTACTTATTTATGTACGTTTTTGTTGACGTTTGTTGTTCAGCATCCACAATGCAACTGTAAAAGGTTTATGTTTGTTTACAAACAATATAAAATTTTTTGTTCGTTGTCACTATGTTAATGTTGATCAGTTGTTTGTATGTGTTGCTTCAGATATATAATGCTAAACTGTAATTCCCATACATATTATAGTAAATGTTTTATATTTAAAAATACAAAAGCTTTTCCAGATGTTCAGTGTTTCTCCTTTAGAAACATTTTTGATTAATTTTACATCATTTAAATCTGGAAACTTGTGAGAATGATTTATCAAAAATAGGCCTTGTTTGCGCGCGCGTGCGCGCACACACACACAAACACTTTCCAAAATCTTGTCTACACTGGAATAATATTTAATTCAGTTATGAGTTTTATCAGTTACTTAATTGCCAAGAAAATAATTTAATATAGACAGTTGGAAAAAATGTTACAAAATTATGTGACAAGAATAAGACTAAGAGAAACAATAATTTTTCCTAGTCAATATGGAACATCCAAAAAACTCTACATGAATAACAGCAATACATTTTATTAAAAACTCATACAGAATATACATACAGAATCATCACACAAGTTTGTTATTATCACTACTACAACTATCAAAAACTATATATGGCTAAATTTATATTGAAACTCTTTTGAGACAGTCCTCTCATTTGAATAATTTTATAAGCTCACAGAAAATAACAGACTCACTTTAGAACATAACCTTCTCTTCAACATCTAAAATAATGAGAACAAGCGAAGTTGATTTATGCACGAACTGTTTGGCAATAAAAATGGTCTATGTTTAATGTCTGCAAAATGAAACTAATAATTTATTAGTAAAATTTTATTATAGACTTGGACAGGTTTACAAGAAAACTGAACACGTCATACATATATGGCCCTTATGCACAATTTCTTGTAATAAACAATTAAACTGTGGCAAGGGAGCAAAGTAATATTAAAAAATACTTACAGATATAACAAAATATCCAATCCAATCTACATGGTAGACAAATTTACTGAAAGTAGTTTCTGACCATGAAATATAAATAAGTATGAGGTATTTGTACCCCGTAACATGTGGAATGTATTGATCAATTTTTTTTTAGTGTTTAATATTCAGTGCTGGGCACTAGGAGCATTTTGTACATTGCAGTTTTTCACACATAAGCAGCATTGCAATTTGTCATAATTATTTGAGGTGGAGTGACTCCATGTATTGTCAATACACACTTGAATCCATTATGGATAATGTCACCTAAAGAACTTTGTGCCGCGGTTTGAAAACCGGGCTTTTTTTTTTTATAAAAATAGAATTTAATAATATAAGGACGAAGTTATCATTGAGCGCCGTACTGCGTTACCGTGTGGTGTATGTTACTGCATGCCAGCGACATCTGGTGGCTAACCCGGGTAATAGGCTTCTCGGATCAAGCACGCGGACTGCAAGCTTGTTCAGTCGCCAGTTTTTCTTCTAAGCGGGAGCAGCTGTTCTTCCGGCAGAGCTGAGTTTCTTTAATTGTTGTATATTCTATCCTATCATGGCTAGCTAAACCCGCCCAGACCTTCGGGTTCCCGATGTAGTTGGAGACTGGACTCCAACATGGCTGAAACTCTATTCTTCGGCGTGTCCTGAACATTCACACACTGACTCGTTCTCACCTGCCGGAAAGAGAAATAAGCTGAGCATGCCGCTGTAAAACCACATCAGCAAGACCGTCTGACTCTCCAACAGGGCCCGGACCTCCTGGACAAAAATGAGGTGATATTTAACCAATTCTTACTTACACTTGGCCTCTACAGAAAACACCATGTTTTGTGCATTTAACAATCCATAAAACTCAAGTTATACTTCATTTGACTCATTGACTTTCTACATCTTAATACCGTTTTAATGGCTCATGTCCAGCCGGACAGAATTTTGGATGCAAACTTTCTGTAACATTGCTTTGACAATATACTTAGTCTCGAGAACAATTGTACGCCCGTTTCGCTGGCATGTGTCCAGTGCTCATTAATTTTATGCTACACCTTTTCTTATGTCATAGAAGGGTTGGGAGTTTTTTGTTAAATCTGCATTAGGCCGGTTCACACATTATAACCTAGGGTAGTCACCTGTTGGTGCAGATCTATGCAAGCTCACAGACATGTTACCCTATGTCGGGTCAGGCTCTGGAACATGTCAGCGGCCGGGTCAATCCAGATTTTCTAAATATTTATAATTTATAATTTTTATAAAATTACACAGGCTGTACTGACACTATATATTTGTAATTGTATTTTCTGCTATTATGGGCCAATCCAAATTTTCTTTAAATTTATAAATGTACCTTTGTATAAAACTATGCAGGCTGTACTGACACTTTAAATTTATAATTGTATTTTCTTGTTATTGTGGCCAATCCGAATTTTCTCTAAAATTTATAAATGTGCTTTTCATAAAACCATGCCGGCTGTTACTGGCAATCTTTAATGTTGTAATTTATACTTTCTTGTTATTATGGCCAAGCCGGATTATTTTAAATTCACAAATCGCACTTCTATGAAACTATCCAGGAGGTTTGCATGCATTTAAAAGTTATACATTGTGCTTTGACAAAATATACAGGCGGTCCCCAAGGTGCTTAAATTTATATTTGTATTGGTTATTTATATTTGTTATCTTTGTGAATTATGTGTTATCTTTGTGTTAGGTGTTATGTGAAGGAATGATATCTACATGTTATGATATTTGAATTATTTGGGAATTTGTGATATTGAAATTTTTTCTGAATTATGATACATGAAATAAGTAGTGGTAAATTTTGAATTATAATTAATATGATAATCTACATGTTATGATATTTGAAATATTTGGGAATTTGTGATATTGAAATTTTTTCTGAATTATGATACATGGAGTAAGTAATGGTAAATTTTGAACTATAATTAATATATGTATGATATGAATTATGGAAATTAGAAATAATAAAGGGTTGTTATCTTGTTGGTTAATACCGAGTTTAATTGCAGTTCCCGTCTCACTGGACCCAGCACCCTTTATGCTTCTTTTAGGCCTTCAGCCTAGTCCTAAATATCTAGTAGCCCTCTAAAAAAAAAAAAAAAAAAAAAGGGGGGGTTACAACTTATTCCTATGTAAGTACAGCAACAAAAATTTCTTAAGCAGGAATAATTTTCATTTTTTAAAGAGTTAATGTCATCAAACTAAACTTTTTTATTTGCCTAATACTAAAATCAAATCCGCCTTACTAATATACAATCTCCTCTCATTTTATTCAAAAAGGTTTACCAACCATCAGAACATCTATATCCATTCTTCAGTTCATTCCTCAATCTTCTGTCATCTGCTCGTACTCATTACAAAGATGAATGATGGTAATCTAAGGACAACTACTTCTACAAGCTGTCACTGACCACAAATTAGGCACAGCATGTACATTCATTAAATTCCATAAGCTAAACAAATGAAGAAGGTTTAATTGATATTTTTCTAATGATATGTGTTAAACTGTTTATTCCTTATGATGTTGATTAAACATGAAAGAAAACTGCAATAAAGTACAGAGAACATAATGCGTATTAAATAGAAAAATATAAAATACTTCTTTGTAATACAGCAACTAAAAAATTATTTAGTAATAAACATATTATTAAATATTTTCTTATCTTAAAATCAACGAATGTATAACTGCAACTATGAAATTACCAAAGGCAATATTGAATAATAAATACTTTAATACATGAAATTGTACATGAATGTCATTAATACATCGATCTACCCTTCTTTAAAATTTTATAGCTGTTTAAGTAACTTTTATCTATCACATTCTATATAATAACATAATCTGAGTAATAGAAAACAAAACTCTCAAGTGTAAATCAACAAAATTTATCATTCAATTTCAAACTGACATAAACAAACACCAGTACATATATACGTAAGTTAAAAATTCTTTGTCACTTTTTGTTAATAATTTTAATTATTATGATTAACATAGTTCAATGAAATTAGTCTTTATATGCAGTGAAAACTGATTACAATGAACATCAAAGAACAAATCATGTGCATTCAAATACAACTGACTTCTCATAGTAAACAGTAGGAAAGATACAATGTGAACCAATAAAATACATAAAATACACTGGCTGTAAGTAGTTCCATGAATTAAAAGCCACCAGTATATAAATTAATATATCTTCATACAATATGCACCAACAATTTACATTTTCAAAAATTTTGGGCACAATAAAAATAAAATAAGTTGTAGAAAGGCTGCTAGTGTAAGAGTTATGTTTCCTGTTTGGATGTGGGGCATATTTGTTCGACTGGATATATATGTTTAGGCAGAATAAATTCTGTGGATACTTTTGTTTTATTTATTTCACATTTCAGGTGTCTTGCAGTACAGTTGTGTTTCTCTATAATATCTGCACTAATGTGCAAAACTGTACACTTGTGTTTCACAAAACACTATTTTTTTTTTTAATAGAAAGCTGGGCTAGTAGGAGTTCAGATAGTAGCACACGCTCATCATTCATTAGAGACTTACATAAAGATAACTGAAAGTGGTGGAACTAACTTCACATACACCACCGAACATTTTGTTGACAGAAACCATTCTCCATGTTGACAATCACTACCCTACACAGATAATTTCTGTAGTTATTAGTCTTTTATCCTCACTCTCTTTTTCAAGCAGTATGTTTCTTTAAACTTTTTTCCTTTAATGTGGTTTTCACTTTTGCATCCACAGTCAAGGTAACTACTAATACCCCTTGTACAAGTTTCTGCTGGAGTTGTTATTTCCTGACTCAATAAATAATTACTAATCAATTAACAGCTTTTCCCTTCTTTTGTATTAATTTTTTTGCATACTGGGTGTAAAGGAAATGCACGTTTTTATTGAAAATTGAATACGTAGCGCTCCCACTCTACATTTTCTCTTACTTGTTGGTGGGTGGGCCCTGTTAGGTTGAAAACCCATTCAAAGTCAAAATAGGTAAGTGAAATGATAAGATCAGGAGGCCCACTTAAGTCAGTGATTGTATCCATAATCTGAGTAAGATTAATGCAAAGAGAAGGGAGATTCTGATGCCAACTCTCAAGGAAAGGAAGACACATAGGCAGCTCTTTAGGGATTGTTAAACTCAAAGGCAAAACCACCAGATGAAGGTTGTGCGAAGGGTGTGTGTGTGTGTGTGTGTGTGTGTGTGAAATATAAAATACTCAACTACACAACATAAATAAACCATAACAACCTAACATTTAGGAATAAATATTATGAAAAAGAAATATCCAATATAAAAGCAACATGCTATGTTGGGAATGTTAATAACCAATAATTATCTTCTAGTTAATATTTACATTTTTAGTTTACTTCTTATAACTAAAAATATATCCACAAATTTTTGAGTAATTACAGATTGCTCACACTGTAAGTTACAGATTATAATTTATGTTAACCAACAAATTTGATTAGTTGATGGTCTCGTAAACGATTTTCACTGTATAATGCAATTCCAGAATACTGTATAACATTTTAACAAAGAAGACAATTGTTTACTCTGAAACATCAATATAACAATGTCTCTATTTTAAACAACAAATATCCCTATTTAAAATATACGATTTAATAAGCAAAAATGCAATTCACAAATATTTTTATAATATTCAAAAATACAAATTATAAATTCACCTGAATTAAATAAATTCCTCAGGGATGTTATACTATGGTTTAATGTCACGTTTCTTGCATGCAAATAGTTCAAGTGACAGCAGTCATCTTAGTGGAGCAGACAAGATCTTTGGTCTACAGTTTGCATCTTGTACGAACTGTAAGTGCAACACAAAGACTGCTTGCTACACTGACAATGATTGTCATGCGTGTCCATAAGAAGTATAACATTGAACCATAAACCAATAGTAAAGACAATTTTAATTCAATTGATACTGGCTGTTGAATTTATATAATTTAAAACAAATAAATTTAGTTAATCTATTAAAAACTGATAAAATTTACAAAGTTTTACAATATAAGATCTGTAGGATGTGATCAGTCCATACATAAATAATTTTCAACATACTAACAATCTGGCCTTCTCGTTGTGTTGAAGGCAACCGGTGATACTTCTGATTACAAACACTTAAAATTAGGATCTGATGTAACCATGATTGACTAAAGAACCCTAGAAAAACCACATGTGTTCAGAATGTTCCAGTCAGAAACAATAAAAGAAACAGCACAATGTGTTAATGCACTTTTCTCAGTAAAATGCTTTTTGCAAAATACCTAAAAACATTAAGAGAGAGACTAAATATATGGGAAACACATACTTGTGGTTACTTTCAAAGGAATGCAGATAAAGAACAAAGGATGCAAGTATATTATTTCTGAATTTTTAATGAGTGCCTTATCAGTTATTCATAATATACATTTTAAAATGTTCCAAATGCATAGTTTAAACAGTATAAATATATGGTAGCATGTTATATGCTGTAATTCATAATGGTAGTGATTATGGTTACATTATTAAAAGCATGTGGTTACAATGATAAGGTATAGCCTTTAGATGATGATGAGTGAGTGAAGCATATGAAAAATATAATGAAGCATAAATACATAACACAAAACTTATTAAAACAAAAATATACTGTACTTACAATTATTAAATCATAATATTTATGGGCAACTGGAAAAATTAAAGAGCATTTACTCACTACTCTCTGGAAGTATGAGACACTTTCTTCAAATATGGTATGAATATTTATTTTACATGATCTGATTTACTATTACTATTTGGAGTGTAGTAAATCAACAAAAACTATATATTTCTCGATCAAAAGCAATTTACTGTAAAGTGTGCTTTAAAATGATTACAAATATGGCATAGTAAGTTTGCTTTTAGAATCACTTATGTCACTAGTATCTGAATACACTCAAAAGCAAATATATTTTCATCACTTCAACAGATAAATACAAATTTAACTGCACAACATATCTCTCTCTCTCCCCCTCCCTCTTTGATTCTTCATGCAAGATAATTTTAATTGAACTTACATATGTTTCATTTAAGGATGTGAGTGAACATTACTGTTGTCATTACTTACTTTATCCTTAGAAGCTTTTTATAATTTTCATCTATATTATGTGTGATTATTATTATGTCTAATATTTGAAACTTTACAGTCATTAATGTCTGCAGGTTTTTGTCCTACATATAAAGAATCCTGCTTCACCACAGATGTGTTAATTTTTTAAATGTATTACATCTGTGAACACTGATTTATACCAGTGTCACACACTGACATGTACATATACATATGTTTACTATATGATGGTTTTATTTAAACACATCATATCTACAGAACAAATGCATGCCCATATCTCCCTGTATGGATGTGTATGTACATATGCATATTACAATGCAGATTTTGTACGAATCCATCTGCTATTTCTATATATTAAAATTTTACATACTCGATTTTCTGTAAACAAAAATAAATAAATCTGTGTGTGTATGTGTGATTTTCTATATACATAACTCAAACTTTCTTGCAGCAATTATATAATATTGTGATATTCAATATAGTTTCTTCTGCAAGTAGTGGGGTATTGCGTTTTTGTCGTTTCAATACCTTTTTAGGTATACATACGTATATAGGTATGTATACATACTTATACGAGGGCTGTCCAGAAAGTAACTTACGTTTCAGTGTGGGCGGCGATGGGGTGGGAATAGCACCGCCATCTTGGTGACACTGGGTGGCATGACTGAGTACACATCCATCTGGGGCCGGTATAGGTGTGTTGTGTTTCTGTGCTTCACTAATGATTTTTAAAATGAGTTCTGCGATTGAAAATCCCGCAAGCTGTGAAGTGCGCTCAGTAATACGATTTCTGCAAGCAGAAAACTGCATACTGGTGGACATTCATCGGCGACTGTGTGAGGTGTATGGGAAGAATGTTATGAGTGAGGGAGGAGTAAGGCGCAACAATGTGCACGATGATGAGCAGAGTGGCCGGCTGAGTGTTCTTACTGACAAATTGGTGGAGAAAATCAATAAAAATATCCGTGAAAATCACATGAGTTTCCTCAAATTTCACGTAGTTTGCTTCATGAAGTTGTCACGATAAAGCTTGGTTACAAGTTTTGTGCGCGATGGGTCCTGAAAATGCTTACAGAAATGCACAAAAACCAGCGGATGGCATCAGCATTGTCATTTCTTGATGCCTACGACAAGGATGGTGATTCTCTACTGGACTGTATTGTAACGGGGGATGAAACCTGGGTTAGGTACGTTAATTGTGAAACAAAAAATCAGTCCACGGAATGGGGCCATACTCGCTTGCCCAAAAAACCGAGGAAGTGTTTGCAGACCTTGTCAGCAAGGTAAATAATGGTGACAGTTTTTTGGGACAGAAAAGGGGTTCTGGTAGAATTTATGGAACGGGGTACCACAATCAACTCTGAGGTTTACTGTGAAACCTTAAAAAAGCTGCGGAGAGCAATCCAAAACAAGCGACACGGTAAGTTGAGCTCAGGGGTATTGTTCTTCCACGACAATGCCCGACCGCATACAGCAACACAAACGCAAGAACTTCTGGGAAAGTTTGGATGGAAGATTTTCAATCGTCCCCCATACAGCCCTGATCTGGCACCGAGCGATTATCACCTGTTCATGTGTATGAAAAAGTGGCTGGCAATGCAGCGCTTTGAAGATGATGAACAGTTGAAAGCACGTGTTAATGAATCGCTGAAATCGCAGGTGGCAGATTTTTACAAAGAGGGCTTTCAAAAACTCGTAAATAGTTATGATAAGTGTTTGAACTTGAATGGAGACTATGTGGAAAAATAGTCTAAGAATGTAGTTTTCAAATGTGTAAATAAAACATTTATCATTCTTTTTTTTTATTTACTTATTGTAAAACGTAAGTTACTTTCTGGACAGCCCTCGTATATATATGTCTGTGGTACATGTGTACTGCAATTTCTACAATAAATTTATTAGATAAATTTTACAATACTACAATAAATTGATTTACACAAGAAAATGAAGTATAATTACACCATGTAAACAACACAATTATCTGTTCTCGATTACCTGCAAGTTTACATTACCACTGTACAGAACAACTGCTGCAGTTTATCAATAACACCACAAAAATGTTCAACTGATAAAGAATTAAATGGGACAAATCCGTCTATAAGATTTCATAGAATACATTATTAAGTTTATACACCTTAGCCGTAATGTTACGTGAATAAATATGTATTAATTATTATTACAAAACTTTTAAAGTCTGTAACCAGTAATCGGTGGAAGATATAGGAACCTTTCACTGATATTTAAAAAACCTCTTTACTACTTTTAAAATCAATGGCATGATTATAAGAACATCAAATAATATTTATAGCTAAAATTATTATTTTCAATATGCTACATATTTTAAAGACAATTATGTTACTTAATGTTAAAATTGTCTGAAGTCAAACATTTGATATGCAACAAAAATATATGTAAAATATAACAAAACATTTTAGATAACTGTCTGACAGATAATCGAGATTTATGAGAAACTGTTGAAATTTCCCTTGACATAGCTAGCTACCTTGTAACATATAGCAGCGAACAATAGTGATGACCAGAAATGATATCCTTTATACCTTGTCAAGGGAAAGTCAACAATCTGTGACTGCTGGCAATTGCAGGATGTGCAGACTAGCTTATAGAGAAATCCAACTAACCCAGATGACTGGGAGAACCACTGTGAGTCATTCCTGAAATAAAACGATCATTATAAAATCAAATGTAAATATTAATTTTAATAGTAACGATCAGATTTTTTACAAATGCCAATTATAACATATTTTTACATATTATTTTAAGACATATTTTGAAAAAGCAATACAATGTTCATCATAAATCTTGAGGGCAAATAGTTGGCTACAAGTACAGTTCAGCTGACTACCATTTCAAATAACAAGACAGTAAGAGCATCAAGTTATCATCAATATACCAGTCTGGTATCATAAATTAAACTATCTGGTACACAAATTATAATTAATACACATGTATTACTGAAAATTATAAACCCTTAAATAACAACTTTTCTTATACTCTCAACTTCCAGGACTCTTAAATATAATGTGGTGGGTATATTTTAAAACACTTCTGATACACTAAATAATAATTTAATATTCTTTGCTTATAATGAGACTGGTTTAGCAAATAACATAATTTTCACAACTAGGAAAACAGATAAAACAAAAAGTTAAAATAAAACGTTCAAATAACATTTCATATAGCTAGTCTAATCACAGTGAATACAGTAAAACTTCTTTTATACGTTTCTCACTTATACATTTTCACACTTATTCATTTTTTTCCAAGGTCCCGCCAAAATTCCTATACTTTCTGTGTTATTTTATTTCGGTTATACGTTTTTCGTTTATTTGTTTTTTACACTTATACGATCAAATTTTAAGTCCCTGGAGATACAAAACTTCATTTATATGTTTATTCTGAAATAAACTCTTTTATTCTTACATATTTATTCTGATTCACGTTGCGTATATCACAAAATAAATGTGTGAACGCAAATATTTTGGACTATTTCTAAGGGAATCGTCAATTAGTGTCGTTCAGTTGAGTTAGCAGTTGTTGAGTAACATTTGAGCTAGCTTAGATTCCCAGAAACGTTAAGTATTTGCTCACTGCTTGTAAACTCTATATCGCTTCGCCGACATCATTTCGTTAGTCTACTGTTTCTATTAAAGATAACATCGTGTGTGTAAAATGAGTGGAAGGAAGAGGAAGTGCGTTAAGTTCGCTGAGAAATTAAACATTTGAAAGTGTGAAGGAAAGCAGGAATAAGAAACGAGTAGACATCGCCAAAGAGTTGGCAACTGCTTCGTCGACGTTAAATTCACTTGTGGCAAAAAAAAAAAAAAAAGTTCTCGTGTGTTTGGTGTTCTTAGTAATAAGCGAACATGTATTCAGAGAGGAAAATTTTGATTTCTGGAAAACTGTCTATTACAATGGTTCCAGCCGCACAGTGCGGAAGGAATTCCTATCAGTGGTTTGCGAAAAAGCAAATGAACTGGCAGCCAGGTTCGACGTCAAAGATTTTTATGCGTCAACTGGCTGCCTACATAAATTTAAGATAAGGCATGGGTTCAGCAGCAAAAGCATGTGCAGTTGGAGCAAACAGTGGGTGATTGGAGGGAAACCAGTTTGAGAAAACTAACGTCTCAGTATGCTCCCAAAGACGTGTTTAATGCCGATGAAACAAGTCTTTTTTATTTTTTTTTATTTTTAATTTACTTCCTGACCGTACACTGGCATTCAAAGAAGATAAATGTCATGGTGAAAAGCGGGGCAAGCAACGTGTGACAGTGCTGTTGTGCGTAAACAGTGACAGAAGTGATAAACTGCTCCCTCTAACTGCAGGGAAATTTGCAAGGCCATGTTTTAAAAATGTTGAAACACTCCCTACGAAATACGCTAACAAGTCGTGGATTACGACAAAAGTGTTTGAAGACTGGCTGCAAGGGGTCCATGCAAAAATGAGCGTAAAAGATCGAAAAATCCTTCGGTTTGTGGACAGATGCACGGCACATCCTCCTGATACGTCACATCTAAAGAACGTGAGAGTGGAATTTTTTCCTGCAAATTGTTCAGGCGAGCTGCAACCGCTGGACCTGGGAATAACCTGCAATTTTAAATTGCGTTAGCACAAGATGCTGGTATGTATGCCAACCACTGTGTAGACGCTGGAAAGAAGGATAAAATGAAAATTCACATTTTGCAGGTAAGATTTTTCGTGATTTTTATAACTTGTAACTAGGGAAAGCTATATACTGTACCGTATGATTATACGCGATGTTCTGCTGATATTTCAAAGACGTACTGTTTCATAAGTAATGAATAGATTGAAATGAAAAATGTATCAGTATGTCACGAAAGGTTAAACGTTTTTATACCACGAGAGGAGTAGAGGTTTTTTAAATTCATGTACTGAATTCTTTTAGGATGACCCTGTATTTTCTACTGTGATTTTCTAGCATTGTGGTATAGGAAATGCGGTAATCCTCATGTAAATTACTTATAGGCGTAAGTCTACCTAAAGAAATTACAGTATAGGACTATCAAAACTCTATTTTTTTCACTTTGCTTTGATCTCTTCTAACAGACAATGCATTACGTCACAGCTACATGGCACAGAGTATCTCAACTGCTAGAGACAATTAAACTCTTTGTAACGCGCATGACGAATGTCCGACGAAACTCATATCCGTGTTCCCTAGTTTCGTGTATCCGACGAAATTATGACACAGTTGTCAATATTTGAAGACATAGTTTATTCTGTAGCCGTGGAAAAGAAAAAAAAAACAGGGGAAGATAACGGACTTGGGGGGAAAAAATTAATTATATCCGTGTAGTTTTTCTCTCTCTGTTATATGTTGTGTTTTATAGGTTTAAATTGTATTATTCCGAATTGTACATTATACGCAATTTCTATTCAGTACTACACCATTTAATTATACTATTTGTGTTCTATTTCACTTACACGTTTTTTCTTTGAGGCCCTTGAAAAACGTATAAATGAAGCTTTACAGTAGTTGGTTTAAGTACAAGTCAGTATACAGTACTGTACAGTTTTCTTAAGACTAAAATAAACCTGTTCATAGCAGGATCTGTCTAAAATGAAATTAAGCAAACATTTTTTTGTACAATAATGTATTCTGTCTTTGACTGACTTAAAGGTTAACAACATGAAATGTTTAAATAAGTTACTTAAAAAAAGTCAAAAATTATATTTTATTCTTTTTTCATTCACTGGCATTAATTAAGCTGTTTATTCCTATTTGTGTAGAATAGTGGTGGGAAGAGAAGAGGCACGCCAGACTAAAATGTCTACAACAGAATACCACAGGTAATAGAAATAGCTATAATGTAAAAAGAGACATAGCAGCTAGAACATGTAGAAGAAAGAAAAGACAAGCTTTAAAGCAAAAAGTCGAAACAGTGGAACTTTACAACAGAAACGAGAGCAGGAAAATCTATAATAAGGAATTGAAAGAAAGAACGAACAACTTTCAGCCTAAGATAAGTGTATGTAGAGACAACCAGGGAAATTTTCTGACTGAAAGAGATGAAATTATGCTTAGATGGAAGGAATATTTTAAGAAAATCTTGAATGGACAGAGAATGGAAGCAACAGATATTGTATACCAGGCCCCTTATACCTTAACTGAAGACACCAGTTATGAAGAAATTAAAAATATAATCAACCTCTCAAAAACCATAAAGTACCAGGAAGTAATGGAATAATGGCAGAACTTCTAAAAGCTGGAGGAGAAGTGTGATGGAGGAGAATATATATGATCTGATAATATCTATGTGGAGAAAGCAAAGAATTTCAGAGGAATGGACCTTCGGAATCATACAGCAAATACATAAAAAGGGTGATAAGCTACTTTGCACAAACTACAGAGAAATTACATTATTAAATGTAACATCAAAAGTTGTATCTGCTTTTATAAATAATAGGTTGGCTAAATATAGTGAAGAAATTGTGGGCTTATATTAATCTGGCTTTTGACCTAATCACTCAACTTCCGATCATATATTCATATTACGGCTAATACAGGAAAAAGCGTATGAATATAACATAGACTTACATATACTATATGCAGACTTCAAACAAGCTTTTGATAGTGTTAACAGAAATGAAATGTGAAACGACCTTCACATCTTGGGAATACCAGCTAAATATGTAAGACTAACAGAAGCAACTTTGGCTGGAGTAAGAGTTAATGGAGAGTTAACCACTACTATTGGTATTGATACTGGAGTGTAACAAGGAGGTGCACTCTCCACCTACGTTGTTTAACCTAGTTCTGGAGGTAGCCATTCGAAATCTAGATGTTTCCGGATACATTAGCATAAAAACCACACAAGTGTGTACTTATGCTGATGACAGCTATTATCAGCAGAAATAAAAAGAGGGCTACAGGAAAATCTACTAACACTACTTAGTGAAGTGCATAAAAAAGGTTTAAGGATAAATGAAGCTGAGACTAAATATGGAACGTCAACAGAATGTCACAAACAACCAGGCATACCTATCAGTTGACAATTATAATTTGAACGTGTCCAACAATTTTCTTACTTAGGTTCACAAATTACTCAGAACAACTCTTGCAGCAATGAAATAAAGTCCCGCATTGTACATGGTAACAGGTGTTATTTATTACTCCTATGAAAAGCTTTTCAAATCCAGGATGTTAAGCAAACAACTTCAGCTGCCTATATCCAAAAGTCTTATATGACCGGTAGTAACAGAGGCAGACCCACAAAGAGATGGTTGGATGAGTGGAGGATGAGATGTGAGAGGATGGAGACAGATATGTAATGGAAGAAAGTCATTGAGCAGGCTAAAACCCACGCTGGGTTGTAACGCCAGGAAAATATCCTATTTGTGGTCCCATTCGAAATAATTTAGTATAGGTTTGCTTATGTATGTGTAATATTATCACAGCAACACAGAACATATGAAGGTCAGTCAAAAAATAGTTGCACTGCCCACATATTTTTTCCTACTAGAGATATTTAGAAGAAAGTTGTTAGCAACACTGATAAACTTCAGTTTTCATTGGCTATAGTAAAGTTTCCCACTTGGTAGGAATAGTTATGGTTAGTTCATTGATAAGTGCGAAATCTGTCACATCAGTGTCCAATTAGAAATCCACAGTGACTCATTTTCTGTGGGCAAAGAGGTGTAACCCTACTGAAATTCACTGCTAGTCGAGGGCAGTGTATGGCCCCATAGCATTTCCATACCAGACCACCACAAAATGGTGCAAGTTGTTTGTCCACACATATATTGAGGATAATTACTGACAGGGAAGGATGAAATGTGTACACATTCACTAATTGTTGGTTGCAAACAGACAAATTACAGTGGATGAAATTCCAGCTGTATTGGGCATTTTGCATGGAAATGTGCTTTACTTTATCTCTAAGCATCTGTAATTTGAAAAGTTTGTTCTTGATGAGTTCCTTGTTTGTTAACAGAAGAACATGCGACTTGAAGGAGCTTCTTGAAAAATTTGAGTAAGTGGAGTCTTCCTTACAGCCCTGAACTTGCACCATGTGATTTCCATGTGTTTGGTCCTATGAAACAGGCTCTGGTGAAGCTGTGATATCACACTGATGAAGTCCAAAATGCGGCATGGGAATGTGTATTGGATGTAGGATGGGAATTCTTCAGCAATAGCATTGAAAAACTTGTGTCTCACTACAGGAAATGTTTAAATACACTTTTACATTTTTTTATAAATATTCCACATGACTTTTTATGCTAGTGTAACTTTTTGACTCACTGCCCCTCGTAATGAGCCATCTACAACATACATTATATTTAATGGTATACATAAGTGGATTGCGGAAGTGAAGTTACGCATTGCTCAAGCTGCATATGTGTAGTTATGACGAACGGTACTAAAGTAGTCAAATTAAATTACAATCAATAAGACAAATGCCAGTCAGGTAGATGGTGACACGAAAATGCACGCACGCACGCACACACACACACACACACACACACACACACAATATTTTATCTCCATCTACCTATTACACTAAAACATTACCTCCAAGCACAGTCATATTAAGCAATATTTGTTATGTGTCCATGACTTTAGTAAGTTTAGCAGCATCATTCAGTTATTACAGGTGCATTCTGCAATGTGTATAATTAGATTCTGTATTTGTGAATAGCTGTTAGATTAAGTGTACAGGTTAAAGTTTATATGTTTGTAACTGTATCTGGTGTTGAAGAGATATCTTAAGTAGCACACATATGATAAGAGAGTTAATCATTTACCTAATATTAACTGAATTGTAAAATGGAAATCAATATGAAGCCTGTGTTAGATGACATGTAAATGATACAAAAACGGAATGTGCAGAGAGAATAACAGAAACATAACATATGGTCAACAAAAACTGAAACATAGGCCTACTTATTTCTAAAGATTGGAAAAATGGATATAGGAATGAATATCAATACCACACCAGTCTGTAAAGCAGTCTACACTGTCCACACAAGCAGAACTGACAAGCCTGTCACAAGATATGTTAACAAATGGGAGTTACTGACTAATCTACAAGTATTTGATCTTCTCAATAGTGAGGAAGTAGTGTATTTTATTCCAGTAGAAAGTACAAACGTTTATTTCAGTAGTAAGTGTAAGCATGAATATGAATAAAATATGCTCAGTGTAATACTGACCAACTCTAAAAACTAAGCAGACCTTCCCGAGGCCTGTACTTATTACAGATTTTTTTCTAAACTTTTGCTACTATTGCCATATCATTCCATAAATTCCCAGAATACAAACAAGCATTTCGATGATCACAGGAGTACAAACAACTTTCTAGATGTTAAAAACTGCACTGTACTCAAAACTAATTCTTGCTTTCCTGCCGTCAGAAGGAAAGTACATCTTATATATCTTACTTATTTAACCCTTATGTCTTATCTACCTTTGGATTTGTATAATTATAACTGCTTTACCATGTTGCATTTTATTCCCTCATGTCCAGTTCTGTTATGGTTACATCTATAAAATTTGATTCTCTTTTTCAAGTTCTTTCCTATTTCATCCTGCCATGATTGCCTGCTTTTTTTTCATTAATGCTCTTGTGTTCAATGAGTTATACTTTACTCACTCAATGTCTTAACATAACCAATCCATTTTAACTGGTTTTCTTGTAATATACAGCCTCTAGGTTTCACTTTTATTCTTGCATGTAACAAACGCGCATATGTGTCCACTGGTGTTCATGGAGTTTGCGGCAGGCACGCATGTGCACTCCATGTAAAGATCACTTTGATCAGCACATCACATTGTCAGCCCATAGCGGAGTTGATGTTGTGCGTTCGTGTGTTAAAAAGTAAGTATTTGATGGTAGTATAGTTCATTTTTTTTTTTTTTAGTACAGTGATTTTTTTATTTTATAATTATGGAAAACGAATTATCTGGACCTTCTCAGAAGAAAGTGTTTGTTACATCAAAATTATGTAGATTTAAAAAACTAACTCCCAGTGAACTGGACAACATTGTGTTTGACAGTGATGAAGAAGGTGAAGTTTCTGAAAATGATAAGGTCATGGGTGAAGGATTTATTTTAAGTGACTCCAAATCGGACAATGAAGTCAAATGCACAGTGAGCGATATTTTCACTCAAGTCAAATGCGCAGTAAGCAATATTTCACGCACTACGATAAACAATAGTATAAATAATTATATAGACAGTAATGTAAATATCATAGATAGTTCTTTAGTTATGTGATCAGGCGATCCAGATAATTTGAAAAGCATACAATTTACAAAAAGAAATTAAATGCTTATACCTCTTTCTAGAAACAAAGATCCATACAATTATTTCAATGTTCTGTTAGATGATGAGTTTTTAAAACATTTATGAAATGGCAAATTATGATGCCAAATATGTCCCCCCCCCCAAATGGAATTAATATGTGGAATTATCTTTTGGTAAATGAATTGCAAGTGTTTTTAGGACTCATTTTGCACACTGGTTTTATATATTTGTCACGGCTTCAGGATTATTGGAACGGATCCCCTCTTCAAATCAGTGTTTGCAGACTACATGAGTAGGGACTGGTTTCTGCTAATTCTTAGACGTTTGCATTTCTACACAAAACATCCAACACCTGAGGATAGACTATACAAAGTCCAAATGATTTTAGATTATTTCAACAGTAAAATGTTGGCATCATACTATCCTGGTCAGAAACTTTCTTTAGATGAAGCCATGGTATTGTGGAGAGGCTGATTAGTTTTTTGGCAATATACTAAAGGAAAGGAACACAGGTATGGTATAAAAATCTACATGCTTTGTGAACCAAGTGGACTTGTGTTGAAAACTATGTTGTATGCTGGAAAACTCGAAAATTTATAGGTCATACATCTAAAGTAGTTCTAAACCTAGTGAATGAAAAATTGGGTGTTGGGCATAGTGTACACATGGACAATTTTTATAATTCCTATGACCTCGCAAAACCTTTATACGTAAAGGACATCTAGTGCACAGGAACCTATATAATAGGGTTGCTACAGCTAGTGCCATCTCCCTTCCTTCAACCTGGCTTTCCAATTCTCCCAATGTTCCCATTGTCCTCCCTCAAGTCCTATACGTTGCATAGATTCATCCACTTCGTCCCTCCAAGATCTTCTCAGTCTTCCCCTTTTTCTCCTTCCTAATGGACTCCATTCCGTCACTTTGTTGATCCACCTATTTTGGGCTCTCCGGACGCACAGGAACCTTACAGGCTAAAAGAAAAGATACACCAGCTTGTGTTGTGCAGGCAAAATTAAAGAGGTCAGACTGTAAGTAGCTATCCTGACACTGGAGTGATGATTGGTAAATGCCATGAAACACATGTTTTGTATATATCCACACAGCAAGCAAACAAAATGATCGACTTTATAAGCAAAAGAGGTATTAGTCAAACAAAACCTTTCCCTGTTGTGAAACACAATGCTTACATGTCTGACATAGACAGAATCGATCAGATGTTAACTTACTGTCTGTGCAAATTGAAAACTATACATTGGTACAAAAAATTATTTTTCCATTATCTTCAAGTGATGGTTACTACTAGTGATAGTTCATTCATACTATATAATAAGTACACTGCGATTCAGAAAACGCCTTTGTAAAACTTCTGTTCGGCTATAATCACAAAGTTTTTACTACACAATTCAAAACCGGAAAGACTTGTGATTTCAGCAAAAAATATTGAACAATTGCCGACTAAGTGTAAAACCGGTCCACATGGAAAATGCATGAGAAAAAAATGGAGGATATGTAAGTCCATGGGAATCAGAAGAGACACTATTTATTATGCCTCGATTGTCATGAACTTCCTGAATCATGTTTGGACCCTTGCTTCAAGATTATCACCAATGATTCTGAGGAAATATTAAATATCCTATTTAATTTGTTTCTTTTTGTGAAGGTATGTAAATCAGAATATGTAATAAAATTGTCATATAATATGAAACTTTGTTATTCACTACAATCCTTCTGATAAAAAACATTAATGTATTTGAATATCTACATATTTTTCTGATCCAAATTGAAGATATTGATTCAGTTATACTAATGTCATTGATAATGTTATTGATAACGTGCACTAAACTAACGTCAAATTCATACTTAATATCATGTAACAAGTTTTGTAAAGTAATAAGTAATTAACGTAACTTATTTACTTGTTTAACTATTTTGGTATACACAATGTAGGTGCGCGCATATAAATATTATTCATGTGGCTATCACTTGTTACTGCATTACTAATGATTGATAACAAAGTGAATATTACTTACTTGGTAAAATATACGAATATTATAGTACAACATACTTTGTGTATAATCAGATGCAAGTTTCATAATTATCATTGAATTATGTAGTAATTTGTTGCTGGTGCACATGTGCGTCTGCTGCATGTGGCATAACACTCTGATGCTATATGCGGTGAGCACACATGTGTCGCTATAACGAATATATTATACATGAATGTAAGAAACACAAAACACATGCACATTATTGAAAAGTGGCCACAGAAGGTTTCCAAGTTAAAAAAACTTTCTGCATTTGGTATACCATTCATTCATTTAACGCAGCGAACATGTTAAATGTGTTATTTTTTTTTGTCCATGGCTGGTTTACTGTCTGATTTGATATGAAATGTACGCCAAAACGTGAAAAAAAGGAGAATAAGCAGGTGGCAGCTGGTGAATGGACATTGATATATGAAGGAAATTACGAGAGGAAGTTAACACAAAGAAGTGTGAAATCCTTTTACAACAACAGGCATGTTTATGGACATATCATAAACCCAACAGAGCAGATGTTCACATGAAGAAATTAGGGTTTGTTCTAGCGAACACATAGAAAAACGCCAGAAGAAGAGTCACGAGTGTAATACTGAGAAAGTACAGTAAGGGTGGCTGAACGAGATACCAGGAATGCAACAGCAAAGTTGAATAAACTCATCAACGATGCAGCTGGAAGTGTTCTTACTGAAATGAATGGAAAACTACCAGATAAGTATGAAAGGAGACATACCCAGAAGAATACAATGAGGGTGGTTGAACCAATTAACAAGGCAGCTGGAGCCTTAGCGAGACTAAGAAATTGTTCTGGCAGAGGCAACAGTAAGGGGTGACTGAATGAAGTACCGAGAAAAACACAACAAAGGATAATAAACCATACAGCTGGACACTAAGAGACAAGTAAGGAATATTTCTCGCTAAAAGGGTATAGAAAAAGTCAGCGAGAGGGTTACCAGTAAATACTAAGAAAACTAAAGTAAAGTTGAGTGAACTCATTAACCAGTGCAGCTGTGCGTTAGGAAGGCAGTTAAGGGGTGATTCTGTCTAAAAGGGACATAGAAAAAATTGACAGGAAGATTTACAAGTGTGAAATCAGACTTTACGTAGCAGGAGGGGTTGAACCAGAAGCCAAGAAATAGAGTAGGGTAAGAAGATGACCTATCAGAATTCAGCTTTCAACATAGGCGGGTTTCCTGAAGTGAAGTTCTTAGACGTAAAACCAATGGAAACGTAGCAGTGTAACACATAAAGGAATTAGGAGGTAAGTTTGGTAGAAGGAACAGAGATAAACCAATGGAAAACGCAACAGTGGGACGAAAAGAAACTTAGTGGGGAATCCTGTGTATTCTGACTATAAAATAAGCTGAAAGCGCGATCAAGGGAGTCTATTACTAAATTTTCGGAGAGTCGGTAGTAATGTATCGATGAAGTCCGTTATAATTTTTGCGGAGTCGTGACTTAAACATTTAAGAGTCTTTACTTAAATTCGGAAGTAGTCGGTAGTGAAAGTTTAGCAAGTTGACTTAAGACTTACATAGGGTTAACATGTTTAAATAGTTGTGAAGATTTATAAACTTATGCTATATTTTCGTAGAATCAAAAGTAACAAACAATGTGTGTAATACAGTTAATATTGAAAGAGTGAGAACTAAAGTTTTATTAATGTATAACTTGTAAAAATAATTAGGATCGGAGCATGTGTTTGGAATCAGTCGTATGCAAACTATTACTCACGTAACTCAAATAACAAGAATAACGCTAGAAACTAGTGAACGGTACTTGTACAAATGTAATGTCAGAAAATGCCTAATAGTATTAATTAAAGTGAAGTGATAAAAAGTGTTAAGCCATTTTCACTACAAGAGTAAACCACAATGATTCAGCAAAGTGAGAATTCATACAAAGGGGTGAGAACTATTACACGCAGATCTATTACTTTCACATATCACATAATAATGAATACAAACTCATCTTGCTTACCTTGTGTCGTCCAGGATTCGTCACACGAACTTGTGATATATAAACGTGATTTAGGGTTATGCAGTTCAATAACTACGCTCATTTACGGTTAACTCATTCAGATTTTATTAAACATATTTTTTAGTATTTTCTTTTCGTGAATTATTTCCTTCAGAATTTAATTCCAAACAAATTTCATTATTGCGGCCATCTCCTCATTTAACAAGTACAGATAAAATTTAATATTCTCTTTTACTATGCTGAACACAAATAATTACTCAACTTATAACAAAGGCAACCCAGCATCTGCGCATTCTCTCATTCACACACATCCCCATTTAATTAAGCGCTTTGATAAGATTTGAATGATGATTATTTTATATTATACTGTTACTTGGCTGTGGATATTCCTGCCGACCACGTGTTGCACTTATTTCATTTTTGTTCACTGGTTTGTTCAAATTAAGTTGTCACTAAATTTTGATAACTGAATATTCATTGTTGTTACACCATTTTAGATCACTTCCTTGTACTTTAAATCATTTTTTATATTTTAATGAAATTTCGGCTCGCGAGCCTTTTTGCTGAACCGGCCGGAACCGCAGCTGTAGAACGACAGATGCCAAAACCAGGCGTCCAAGATGGCCAAAGCCTTCTTCATGCTAACCAACTTGCTCTGTGATTGGGTAAAGGGCATCATGTCACATAGTAATTTGTTTCCTTTCTGAGAGCGAGTCTACCGTAGTTGGCCGAGCAACATACGACCTGGGGCTCGCTAAAAAGTTCGTGCTTATTCAAACGTGCGAGCAGGCATGTGCGCGCTTTGACACATTCCAGAGCACCTGAAAAAGTAGCTTATTGCAGGGGCAGACAGACCGAACATGCAACTAGGTGCCTCGACAAGGAATGTCTATGGTCAAAATTGAGGCCCTGTGTGGGTAACGCTTCTGCGTCGCATTTACAATAGAAATTAAAACCTATCTCCCAATTCTGTCCTGTTACAAGGAGCGGGAGATGAAATCATAGCAGACCCACGCGCCGTAGATTTGGATAATCGTACCAACAGTAACTTTTATGTATTAATATTTTGCTAAAACACCTGTCTGTCCTACTAAAAGAACCTACACATAAAAATGTACTATTTAAAGAAATTACGCATGAAGTAACATTAAAACATGAGGTAGTATGACTACAACATTTCAATTAAGAATAAATTCATATCTTCAACATGAATCCATTTAGAAATAAAATAAGTGTTAATATGCTAATTAACTAGAGATAAGTGTTGTTTATGCTTAGATAAATTAAATTGAACCTTGAGATATAAGAGATCTTAGAAGAATGTCTATTGAGAGAAAGCATAATTTAAAATAATGGATGATCATAATATATTAAATGTCAAGGTAATTGATATTAATGACAAGTAATGTAAATTTTATAAATGCATTAATTAGACTGATAAATGTGTATGTTTTTCATTACAGTCATACCCCGCTTTGCGCGACCCCACATAATACGAATTCGCTATAACGCATTTTTTTTTTCTAAGAAAATATTTATTATACATATTAACAATTACATATACAGTACCAATAATATTGTATATATACGTATCATCGTAAATATAATGAATATGTAAATTTTGAATTTAACAACTAAAGTTTGCGTATTTTATGTCGAAAATGACAAATAAACACATAATTACATTACTGTATTATTTTTTTAAGGAGTACGAACACGTCAGCCTACCAACACGTTTGGTGGAAACGTAAAAACAGACAGCTGATTTGTACAGATAAATAAGAGGTTGCATTAGGTCATACGTAGATCTGTATATAAGTGTCAGCCAAAACAGTAGTACATTTTGTAAACATACTTGGCTGTGCCATTACACATTATAAATGTTATTTGACCTTGAATACTCTTGTTGGCGGGATTCTGAAGAATGAGAAATCGTATCTCTGTGCTGGAGACCCATGGTGACGCTGAATAGACACAACACATTTTCACTACACACAGCAGTGGCTGACGTTTATTAACCATTTCTGCGTTCCCGATGCCACAACTCAGATTAAACTGTGCACAATGTTTGTAGAAAAGGTGGATGTGTGTGACGTAGGCGTTAGTTTGCAAAATGCATCTTCCATTCCCGCCAGAAATGTATCCACGTTTCTTGTTTGTCTCTGCCAAATATGTGAGAGATATTATTTAATATTGGAATTATATTACCAAATACAGTTAGACAACACGTTGATTAGAAAAGACTTTATTCACTGAACTAAACTCCATAGAATACATACATCCGTTATAACAATAATAATACGCGCATGCGTATTGTACATACATTGTTTAACCATATTTAAATTGTACATATGATATATTTGACATTCCCCCTCAATTTAAATACCCATATAATTTAAATACCCTTAATTTACATTTGGAACAGTTTTGGTATGAGTACAGTTGATAAATATACTTAAATAAAAAAATAAATGCAAAATTGAAAATTTTTGGTATCTGAAAACTATTTTATGTTGAGTTTTTCAAAAAACTTTGCAAACTTTATATTATTTAAGGATTTTGTGAAAATATCAGCTACATTATCTTGGGTTTTTATGTACTCTAATTCAATAAGTTTTTTGTGTATAAGATCCTTAATATAGTGATATTTAATGTCTATATGTCTAGTACGTCTGCTATTCTCATAGCTTTCACACATGTTAAGTGCACTTTGGTTGTCTACATAAATTAAAGGAATTAAGACATTGCACTTCAAGTCCACAAGTATGCGTTGAAAGTATACCACATCCATCGCTGCCATTGCACATGCTATGTATTCCGCTTCAGCTGTTGACTGGGATACGCATGTTTGTTTCTTTGTAAACCAGGATACAGGGTTGTTACAGTGATATATTATACATCCACTTGTACTCTTTCTGCTGGTGATGTCTCCTGCCCAATCTGCATCTGAATATGTGATTAATCCAGTATCTTGATTTTTATGAAATGTGAGATTCAAATGCTTGGTACCGTTTAAGTACCTCAATACCCTCTTCGCAGCAATCCAGAGTTGTTTAGTGGGTTTATCAAGATATCTACTTAAGACAGATGTAGCTTTCTTAGTGCCATCAGGCTTGATTTTGAAAAGCCACATTGTGTCAATAGCTTTGATGCCTTTGGGTAGATGTGTTGCCTTCCAAGTTTGATGTTTTTCGAGGGCACTTATTTCCTTTTGTATCGCTTCTTCCCAACCATCTCTAGTACATATGGCATCTTCATAAGAGATTGGTACTCCTGCACAAAGACAGTACGCTAAGTGCATCTCATCTTCATTTTGACTAAAACTTTCATTATAATCCTTGTACAGTATATAATCTTTAAATTTCTCTGGAACAGTTTTAATTCTTTCACTTCTACGCAGTGATGTTTGATCACCCTGTTGGACAGTATCGCTTAGACTGCTGTCTCTATGTGCAGGTGAGGTGCCAGTGACATTTTGAACCAGGATGTCTCCTTCGCTCATACTTTGATGCTCTTTATCACCTACACTGTCACCTCCAATTAACATTTGTGGGATATCTTCTAAGGCTTTCTGACTAGTATAATTGATGTTAATTTCATCAAAGGTAACATCCCTTGAGATTATAATTTCACTTGTTTTGGGTACCCATAGTCTATACCCATTTTTAGCATAGCCTACCATAATGCATTCAACTGATCTTGTTTCTAGCTTGTCTGCTGGAACAGGCAGTTTATATGCCCAAGCCTTTGAACCAAAAACCCTCAACTTGTCATAATTCACTTTACCTAGGTAGACTTCAGCGGGTACCTTATTTTCCTTCAGGGCAACTGTTGGAGAGCGGTTCAATTGGTATGCAGCACAACGTATTGCTTCACCCCACAAGAACTTAAGCAAATTTGTTTCAGCGAATAGTGTTCATACTCTATTCATTAGAGTGAAATTGATTCTTTCGCTAACTCCATTCTGCTGCTGTGTATGTGGCAAAGTGTATTCGTTGACTATTCCCTTTTGTATACAGAAATTTTTAAACACATGTGATGAGTACTCTCCACCACAATCTGACCTGATTCTTGAAGAGTAATATCCTCTGGCCTTAAACTCTTGGACATAATTCATAATATTTCTTTCTGCTTCATTTTTGTGTTTTAAAAGGAACACCTGGGTAAAATGTGAATAGTCATCGATAATTGTTTGATAATATTTTTCACCTTTCATGGTGTGTATTTTAAAAGGACCAGCCAAGTCACTGTGAATGAGTTCTCCAATTCTGTTTGACCTTGGTAGGGGTACATACTTAAAAGGCTTTCGTTTTGCTTTACCTTGGTTACAGGGACTGCATACTCCATAATTGTGTGGAAAATTTAGTGATCCAAGACCTTGAGCATTGAGATGTCCAAGTCTTTGGTGCCATAGTAGATCCTTACTTAATGAAATGCAACAAGTTTCACTCATCGAAGGGTGTGCTATTGAAAATTGAGCCACATACAAATTTCCTTCGGATTCACATTTCATTTGCAATTTGTTATTTGAGATAGTAACTGATTTTCCACCACTATTGAATTGAACATCAAATCCCTTTGAACTCATTCTTTTCACTGATAAGAGATTGTAGGGAAACTCAGGTACAATAATAGCAGGTATCTTTATGAAAACATAACTGTTATTTTTATTGTTCAACACTTTCAAGCAAATTATACCTCTTTTTGTACCTTTTATAGTGCTACCATTTGCTATTTTTATTTCCATTTTATTCTCCATTTCTTCAACATTTTCCATAAGCTTTTCCAAATTTTCTGATACCCAATGATTTGTGGCACCACTATCTAAAATGAATTTAACGGATCGAGTATTTCCTAGTAATTCTGAGGATAAAGCGCCATTTTTCTCAATATTTTCAGCGGAAAAGAAATCAAATTCTTCTTCTTGATCATCTTCGCTCTGTGCAACATTTGACGTATGTCTTGTCGTCTTGCCTCTTCCACGTCCTCGAGAGTTTCCTCTCCCTCTCTTACCGCGATATGACGTCTGAGGCGTCTGTTGAGTTTGCACATCCTTGTTTGATGGACACTCATTTTTGAAATGTCCTTTGCCTCTACATGTGTGACATATTACATTTTCGTACCTCATCTGTGAGCTATTCTTATATTCACCTGGAGAGTAGAAAAAGCAGTTTCCGTTGTTATTGACCTTATCACCTGCATTGGAGTTCTCTTTCTTTTTGAGTTCAGTATCCAATAATCTTGTTTTTACATCAGAATACGAATATACTGTCGCGTCTTTATTCATTATCGTTTCTATCGATGTAATGACGCTCTCAAAGCTTTCCGGCATTGTCAGAAGAAGGTAACACGTTTTGTCGGTATCATTGGTTGCAACTTTGCTTACGCCATCGAGTTCTTTTATGAGTTTTTCGAATTTAGTGAAATGATCTTGTAATTCGCCATCGACGAATTTCATTTTCAATAGTTTTCGCATTATAAACATCTTAGATAATGCGCTTTTTCTCTGGAAGACATTTTCCAGATTTGCAATCATTTCTTTGGCGCTTTGTGCGCTCTCTATGTATTCAATATACTTATCTGATATTGACTGTGCGATGATGCATTGAGCTTTTACGTCTTTAGCTTGGAAACTGGTCAAATCTGCACCTGTGAGTGCTGCGATTTGTGTGTCTGTTTTATCTAATGCTACGAGTGCACCCTCTTTATTCAGAACAAGACGTATTCTGTATTTCCAAGTGGAAAAATTATCTGCCTTTAGCAGGGGAAAGGGAACCGTAGACGTAGCCATTTTAGGTTAAGCACGCGAACTCTTTCACTTTGAGCCTGTATATGTAAACAAACTTTTCTCTGTAAATAATTCCGACGTAATTACAACTAACACACGTCTATATATCTCCAGATTACTAGTGTCGGCCCATAACCTGTGAGAGATATTATTTAATATTGGAATTATATTGCCAAATACAGTTAGACAACACGTTGATTAGAAAAGACTTTATTCACTGAACTAAACTCCATAGAATACGTACATCCGTTATAACAATAATAATACGCGCATGCGTATTGTACATACATTGTTTAACCATATTTAAATTGTACATATGATATATTTGACAAAATAAACATTACTGTACTGTATACGTACTAATTTACATTCTTGGAATGGTAGTTCGGGTTAATCCATCCTTTTTAGGGCCCCTTGTTGAACTTAAGTCTCGGCCAATTGTAACGGGACATTTTGGCCTACCTGGGGTAAAATAAAGAAATTTGTATTTTGAATGAAAGCAAGTACCATTTTTTACTATGTAATAATAATTTTGGGGAAACGTATACATAAATTTTGTTGGTAGTGAAGTTGGCAGTAGTGATGGTGAATTATTTATGCATAATATTATAAAGACGCAGAAAACAACAAGCAAAATTGAGTCAAGGTCAGCTCCAGTGACTCTAAACGGTAAACAAGTTATGTAATAACATCAGACCATCTGACGTCGAATTATACGTCAGAGCCCATCCTCGCTGTGGAATTCGGGTGTGTAAACCAAAACATTGTACTGGCGTAGGAATACGAACTGAATACAATGAAAAGTTGGAAAAACAGTCACGGCCACTTTACAAAATAGTACCGTTCGTCTAATCGCAGTATAAAATTACTCCGTGAGCCGGCCGGTCACGTATAAAATATGTAAAACAATTACGGGCGCCCGTACGTAACAAATTACCAAAAAATGTGAAAGTAATCATAAAGTAAACAGTTTAATAAATTTACAGTTCCGGTAAACAAGTGAAATAGAGAAAATGTGCGAAGTGGAAGAAAAATACGTGGTAAAAAACGGACTCGTCAAGATCTTAGAATTCATGGATAAGTAACCGACAAGGGGTAACTTTAAAAGCTTTCAAATTTGGAAATGTTTTGTAAAAGAAACTGGCAACCTAAATTATAACTAAATTTAATGAACTGAATAAACCGGGGGGTACAGAAACGTAATGAGAGAGAGAGAGAGAGAGAGAGAGAGAGAGAGAGAGAGAGAGAGAGAGAGAGAGAGAGAGAGAGAGAGAGAGAGAGAGAGAGCGCGCGCGCGCGCGTGAATCTAAGAATATAAAAGAAGTGCTGGTTTGTATATAAAAAGAAAGAAATATAATTTATAAATAATCTAAAAATCTATAATGAATTTTACAATTTTTGCATTAATCTTGATGAATTTCTTTTCATGAGTTGTAGCTAAATCTGCAAAAGTAGTTAAGTGTAGGAAAGGAAGATTTATGTTTATTATTATGTTCATTACAGAATAAATAAAAATTTCGTTCAATGCAAATATGAGTTAAACTAATAACTGCAAATAAATCATTTCTGTTCTCCTGAGTTCGCCGAAAAGAACCCGAAAAAATGGTAAGTACCAATTTCTTCTACACATATTAATATTGAATTAATTTCTTGCAATACGGCAAGATGGCGCCCGAAGAAATTCTAGAAAGTAAACAATGAATACAGTAACCTAAAAAATCGATTAAATTTAATTATTAATAAAAGTTATATCACAATTGGCTTCCGAAGGCAGGGACATTTTATATAAAATTTTGTTTTATATGAAAATAGGCCTACTGGGAGAGCAGAATGGTTGTTTGAAATGAGAACGAATTTTTTTTTTGTACGTAGAAATAGACGTAGGTGACGAGAGTGTCACATAAGGTTATGTTATAGTGTTATTGAAGTAGATGTATAGTAAATAAGTCAGAATTACATAAATAACAATGATGAATACTAATGATGATATTAACAATGAAGTCAGCTTCACTGACAGTAATCTAGAAAGTCAGTTGACAGAATCGAGAATAATGGAAGGCGTGACGATACAGTCAACGCCGACGTTAGTTAAGAAAGAAAATAGTAGTGATATGATAACTATGATGCAGTTACTGTTGAATAAATTTGATAGCAAATTCGATGAACAAAAAAACGAAATCAAAGAAATCAAAAGTAGTTTCGGTGAGAAATTCGATGAACAGAATAGTAAATTTGATATTCAGAACAGTAAATTTGATATAATGAATACACAAAATGTTAAATTTGAAAGTAACATGAGTAAACGTCGTCTTAACGAGATTGATGAACGTTTTAATACATTTAAAGACTAAATAGTGGAATCAATAAATAGTAGTTGTGAGAAAAAGTTTGATGAGATGAATAAAAATTTAGAAGTTAAATTAAATCAAACACTGAATAAGAAGGTAGATGACAATGTTATAGTTATGACAAATATTAATGATGACGAAATAGTGGAAGAGGTAGTGTTAGATAATGATGTTAATTACAATTCTGAGGTAAGTAGGAGTGATAATTATGACAATATAAGTGAAAATATGATGTTAAAAAATAATGGGGTAAATATTGATAGTACTGATGAAGTTTTAGAATGTAATAATGGAATGTTAATGTGTGTTTATGAGTCAGAGAGAAAGTGGAAAGAGAGATTAGATGAGTATGTAGGGCAGAGGGTAAATTTTACCAAGGTGTTTACAAATGTTGTTGTTGAAGGGTAAGAGTCCCTTGTTATTGGAAGACATGAGGTCTTTGAATTGTTCCCCGAATTTTTATAAGTTAGTACCCTCTGCATGGAGTGAGAGAGAAAGTGTGATATGGTGTTATGGTGAGGGAGATTTAGATAGAGAGTTGTGTATTGAGAGAGAGATAGAATTATATAAGTTAAAGAGAAATTATAATGAGTTGAGAGAAAGGTTAGAAGGGGTGAAGATAAACAATATAAAATACTTACCTGTTGAAAGAGAGATAGAGGATTATTTTGATAATACCTTTATCTATATCTATAAAAATGAATGTTTGTTTCTTTCTTTCTTTCTTTGTCCCGTATGCGTTCCTATACCATTCATCCGATTGCGATGAAACTTCGGTGAGTTGTTGTGCGCACGCCCGCGAAGGTTTATGAATTTTTTTCGATGGGGTCCTATGGGGGGTTCTTGGGGTCTTCCACATCTCCTCCTAAACCACTGGACCGATTTCAACCAAACTTGGCACAAATATTTTACGAACGGGAGAACCAACATAGGATAGGTGTTTTTTCGACGGGGTCCATTGGGGGGTCCTTTGGGGTCTTCCACATCTCCTCCTAAACCACTGGACCGATTTCAACCAAACTTGGCACAAATATTTTACGCAACGGGAGAACCAACATAGGATATGTTTTTTCGATATGATCCTTCGGGGGGTCCTTTTGTGGGTCCTTTGGGGTCTTTCACATCTCCTCCTAAACCACTGGACCGATTTCAACCAAACGTGGCACAAATATTTTACGCAAAGGGAGAACCAACATAGGATAGGTGTTTTTTCAATGGGGTTCTTTTGGGGGTTCTTTGGGGTCTTCCACATCTCCTCCTAAACCACTGGACCGATTTCAACCAAACTTGGCACAAATATTTTACGCAACGGGAGAACCAACATAGGATATGTGTTTTTTTGATATGATACTTCGGGGGGTCCTTTGGGGTCTTCCACATCTCCTCCTAAACCACTAGACCGATTTCAACCAAACTTGGCACAAATATTTTACGCAACGGGAGAACCAACATAGGATAGGTGTTTTTTCGATGGGGTCCTTTGGGGTCTTCCACATCTTCTCCGAAACCACTGGACCGATTTCAACCAAACTTGGCACAAATATTTTACGCAACGGGAGAACCAACATAGGATAGGTGTTTTTTCCGACGGGGTCCTTTGGGGGTCTTCCACATCTTCTCCTAAACCACTGGACCGATTTCAACCAAACTTGGCACAAATATTTTACGCAAAGGGAGAACCAACATAGGACAGGTGTTTTTTTGATGGGGTCCTTTGGGGTCTTCCACATCTTCTCCTAAACCACTGGACCGATTTCAACCAAACTTGGCACAAATATTTTACGCAACGGGAGAACCAACATAGGATATGTGTTTTTTCGATATGATACTTCGGGGGGTCCTTTGGGGTCTTCCACATCTCCTCCTAAACCACTGGACCGATTTCAACCAAACTTGGCACAAATATTTTACGCAAAGGGAGAACCAACATAGGATAGGTGTTTTTTCGATGGGGTTCTTTTGGGGGTTCTTTGGGGTCTTCCACATCTCCTCCTAAACCACTGGACCGATTTCAACCAAACTTGGCACAAATATTTTATGCAACGGGAGAACCAACATAGGACAGGTGTTTTTTTCGGTACGATCCTCTGGGGGGTCCTTTGGAGTCTTAAAAAACTAACTTATTAGATCTGGTTACTATGGCAACCCAATGGAATAGATTCTGTTCTAAATATATTATCGCATTAAATTGAAGACCACGCGAACGAAGTCTTTATATATTATATATATACAAACACTTTCTTTCTTTGAGTGGCATTGCAACGCATGCCGGGTACTCGCTAGTAAACAATAAACACTTACCTGATGTAATAGTAGAGGAATATAAAAATGATAAAATAGCTTACCTGATGTTAACCAATAATACTGATGGAGACTGGACAATAATAACTTATGTTGACAAGGCTTATGAAATATTAATAGGGAATAACCCTATAAATTATAATGGCATAATGAATGAAATAATAATCAAATAATAACAAATTGTATGTGGATAACAATGATGCATGTTATAAATATATTCGATATATATATGATGATGGAGGTTGAATTTAGAATTAGTGTATGGACATTTTAAATATTGTAATTTATGGTAATAACCTTGCAGACTTGGAAATGAAGTGCGAAAAAATTGAACATTAATGACGAACAATGTGTAAATAATTGATAGTAAAATTAGTGGTGTGTATTGTAACAAGTATTGGTCAGAAGAAGACCAGAAAATTTTACGTAGTAAGATCATGGGAACGGGGAATTTTGGGAGAATAAACAACCACTTGACCATGTACGTCATGAAAATATATAATGAAGCAAAGTACCTAGAACCGCCGTTGCCGTTCCGGTCATTCGTTAGACATATTAGTAAACACCTGCCCAGAGAGGTACAGATAACTTTAATGACGAGAGAGATAGTAGATATAAATCAATTGGAGAGTATGTTAGATGTGTTACAAAATATTGGGGAACGCGAAGTAGGGAGGCGTCCAAATCCACCAACGGTAATAAATAATGACAATTATCATCAGTATAGGGGAACACCAAACTCTTATAGAGGAATGAGGGGAAATCATAACCCTCATTTTAGAGGCGGAATATGGAAATGTTTGAGTTGTGAATATGAGAAGTATGCTATCCGAACAGTATGTTACAGATGCAACAAAGCACGAGATTGCCAACGGAACAACGTAGCACCGAATCAACATCATCAACAACAACGAGGGGGAGGTAACGACAGAGGAGGTAGACCCGCAACGAGAGGGAGAGGAGGATATAACCAAGCCGTGGCGGGTACATCAACGGAAAACTGAGGCCGACAATGGAAGCAAAGACCCCACCATTGTCCACGGAGAACAGGAGGGTCCAGATAACCGACGAATATCATAATAATGTTATCCAAATGGACATGACAAAGGAGTTGTTGGAGGAAGATGATACAACAGTTATAGACAACAAAACTGGATTGACGGAGGTAATCGTCACCATAGAAGGTAAGAATTTTAAATCATTGATTGACACAGGGAGTGAAATATCAGTAGTTTCTGAAAATGTAATGGGAGAATTGAAAGAAATAAATAAAAATATACCATCATTACCAGTTGCGGGTGTAACAGTAGTGGGGGTAACTGGAGTACGTAGTAAACGAGATACCAAACAAGTGCAGTTAAATATATTCCTTAACGGAACTGAATTTGAGAACACTTTTTTGGTAGTTAAGGGACAGTTTAGATGTAATTTTGGGAAATGATTTTTTGGAGAGAAATGGGGCAGTAATAGATTTTAATAAACGGATAGTGGAATTTAATAAAGGGGGTGAGCCAGTCAGGGTTAATTTTAAGAGGGTATTAGATGAAGTTAGAGTACAGGGGTAAAAATGATACAAAAGCAAGTAGGCGATGGGGATATAGAAACTAAAGTAAATATATGTCGAGAGAGTGAGATTGTAGAAAATGAGGAGAGAGAGATGCATGTGAGTGATGAGAGAGTATGGGAAAATAGGGCTGATAAATTTTTTAATGAGGGTGGAGTTGTAGGGAATCCCCAACGACAGGAGTTGTGGGCAGTCATGGAGCGTTATAGAGATGTGTTTGCGGAGTTGCCTGGAAAAGCCAGGAACTATGTATGTGAGCTGAAGGTTCGAGAGCACTCACCCTACATGCAGAGGAGTTATCCAGTACCATTTTCAAAACGGAGAGCAGTGCAGGAGGAGTTGGATCGAATGATGGAGGGAGATATAATTGAGAGATCGATATCACCTTACTCGAACCCATTGGTGGTGGTAATAAAGAAGGACGGAAAGGTAAGATTATGTTTAGATGCAAGGAGAATAAATCAGATTATAATACCTGACCGAGAGTCACCGGAACCTATTAATGAGATTTTTCAGAAATTCAGCGGGGTCAAGTACATGACATCTTTGGATCTAACCGCAGGATACTGGCAGGTGCCGTTAGCAGCAGAGAGTCGGAGATATGCTGCCTTTCTCTTCAATGGTAAGAATTATCAGTTTAAACGTTTACCATTTGGGCTTAACACTAGTGTAGCGAGTTTTATTAAGTGTTTAGACATGATATTACAACCAAAAGACTTAGATTTTCTGACAGTATATGTTGATGATATATTAATAGCGTCCAGAACATTTGTGGAACATTTAGAACATATTGAGTATGTGTTAGATAAATTACAGAACGGGGGTCTGACAGTTAATTGGGATAAGTCGAAATTTTTACAAACCGAAATACATTTTTTGGGTTTTATTATAACTCCTGAAGGAATTTTAGCTAACCCTGATAAAGTAGAAGCTATAATGCGCTTTCCCGAGCCTAAGAATATTAAACAATTACAAAGTTTTTTGGGTTTGTGCAATTTCTATAGAAAATTCCAGAAAAATTACGCTCAGACAACAGCAAGGTTAAGTGCTGTACTACAGAAAAATAAACAATGGAAGTGGGGAGAAAAGGAAAGGGATGCATTCGAGGAGATAAAGAGAAAATTTTCAAATATGATAATGATGAACCATCCTGATTTCTTAAAAACTTTTTACTTACAGACTGATGCCAGTAACGTCGCCCTGGGAGCTGAGTTGTATCAGGAGGATAGTGACAGAGAACACCACACGATAGCTTTCGCCAGCAGATCTCTTTTGGCAGCCAAAAGAAATTATACAACTACGGAGAAGGAGTTATTGAGCATCGTGTTTGCTGTAGGAAAGTTTCGCACTTACATCTTAGGAAATAAGACCGTTATCAGGACGGATCACAAGGCGCTGTCATTTTTGAACTCCTGCAGGTTAACACATAGCCGTCTAACCAGGTGGGTGTTAGCTTTACAAGAATACAACTTTTCCTGGGAGTATATAAAGGGGTCAGATAATAAAGTACCAGACACACTTTCCAGAGTAGATATTATAGAAAATAAAACAGGTAGGGACCTTAAAGAGATAGAAATTTTTAGATTAACTAGAGAAGATAGAATTTTTGGTGAGGAGTTAAGAGATATTAAGAATATGCAAAGATCTGAAAATAAGTTGGGTAAAATAATTGTTAGTTTAGAAACGGATGTAGATGGGTCTGAATGTAGTACACATTTTCAAGTATATCAAGGAATTCTGTTTAAAAAGTAGAAGGGGGTGAGCGTGATTGGAGACTAGTTATACCAGACGAGTTGATAGATAAAATTATTTGGGATTGCCATATAAGGTATGGGCATTTCGGGGCTAAAAAATGTACGAATGTTTTAAAAGAATCATGTGTTTTTAAGAATATGGAGAGGCGAGTACGGATGTTATTATGGGTGTGTGATTTATATCAGAGATCTAAGGTAGTGAATTATAGAGTAGAAGGGGAATTGAATTATATTAAGGTAGAGAGACCGTTTGATTTAGTTGCTGTAGATTTATATGGGCCATTACCCAAAGGTAGGGGTGGAGTAATGTATGTTTTTGTTGTATTAGACACATTTTCTAAGTATGTTAGATTATATAGTATCAAGAGAGCGACGAGCAGAGTGCTAAGCGAGAAGATAACGAGAGATTATATGGTGAATATAGGTAAGCCGAAAATAATTTTATCCGACCATGGACCACAGTTTATAAGCGGCAAGTGGCGACAAACTATTGGATGGGAAGGCATCATACCCAAACATACGGCAGTTTACCATCCACAGTCCAACCAGGCAGAACGGGTGATGAGAGAGATTGGTAGGATATTTCGGGCGTATTGTCATGCCAAGCACACAGAATGGCCATCCTACGTTAAGAAAGTAGAGGAGTGGCTGAATTGTACCACCCATGAATCCACCGGGTTTACGCCGTATGAATTAATAAAAGGAACAAGGCCACCTAGGATATTGGAACAACTTTTTAGCTATCCACCGGAAACGCAAACTATAGACGTGAATATTGTACTATTTCCCGGTGTGTCCTCTACTGTTCAGGCCCCGCGATGGAAGCCAATTTGTACTAGATCGGATACGTACGGTCTAAATTCCCACTGTTGTGTTTGTCGATTGTGTTCTATTAATTTAATTGTATAAATTCTCGGAAATATTTGGTGTTGTGGAATATATGGATGTACTCAATTAATGTTAACTTAACTATTTAATAATTATCAGTGTTAGTGTGCCTAGAACTTAAATAACTTAAGATTTATTCTACAATTTCATCCAACCCTATTATGCCTCGAAGAGAGTTCTGTCTGATTTTATATTTTTACGCTCCCTCTTTGGTGTCAGATAATTCCGCTATAAGCGCTGTAGTATCGGCTCAACGAAACTTGTAGGTTATTCGATGTTTATATTAACTATTTATTCTCTACTTATTCAGTTACTTTTGTTCCAGTTCACTAAACCATACTCCAAATAACAAGGTGTGACAAATATATAAAGGTTCTTTATTTGTTTATCAATTCACATTAACTCAGATATATTCCAATTAATATATGTTGGGACTATAGATTCAGGTATCGATTGTTGATTATTTGATCCTTTGTTTATATATTATATTTGATTTGTATTTTATTTATTTCAGGGTGTGAAGGTTCTTGTAACTGTGGGGAAGACTAAACATATATAATAAGAATGCAAGATTTACAAAAATTATGTGTTGTGTATTTAGTATTATTAATATAATATAATTTTACCAGACTCTAACGACGCCAATCACGTAGGCGGTTGATCGCTAAATTTGTTGTTCTGGTCAATTATGAAGCACAGTTTTCTTTCTTCAGTTTAATAAAAGTAAATCTTGTCCTGTCCACTTCGGAATACAGCTTCTGAATTGTTTTACAGCACGATTGATGTTTCTTCTGCACCGTCAGGATCCAAATAGGTTCTTCCTTCGGTTGAAGCAGTTAGTGTTGTTCCGTGTATTTGCAAGGTTATAATTTCTGGTGTTGTGAATATTATGATTTGTGTTATTGTTAACTCTTTATATTTGATTAACTTTTTGTCAATTCCCTTCGGACATGGGACAGTCCAAGTTTCTTCTTGTAGAATTCAGTGATTTCTTCTCGATTATTATTTCACAATGTATCGTTATTTTATTAATCTGTGTTAGTGATAGATGTAAGTATTGTCATTGGAATTTTATCTTTTTTATAATCGTATCTCTTGATTTCGAATATTACGATTCAATATATTCTTCTTGGGTTTTTTCAATCATCACGTTCAGTTTTTACCAAAAGCAATTCTTGTTATTTTTTAAATCAACAACATTCTTCTTAAATTTTTCCCTAGCAGCCTATATTAATTTCCGCTTCCACATGTTTGACTATATAGTGTTTCTTTCATATATTTTTTTGTCTATTCTTTGTCAATTTGCTGTCCTATCGGAATGTAAATTTACCGATAGCTGGTTTATTATTTTATACACATCTTCTACTGGTTTTTTGATATAATTCCGTTTTTTTTCCTTTTTTATTATATTTAATCCACCTTCGATATTATTTTTTACCAATCGATATTATGGCATTATGGTATTATTATAATTTGTATAAATTTTATTAAATATTATTATTAACTTAATGTTTTTTCTTCTTTCTAGCTCTTCATAGTGCATTTATTAATTATTATTAATTGATGTATCTAACCTTTAAGTTATAAGTGTTTATTTAGTATTTTTGGCTGTTAGGCCTTTTATTGTAAATTGATCTACCTGTGGTTATGTCTGTTAGGCATCTATAGTCCCTTTTATATAAATTCGTACATACAATCAAAACTTAATTATTAACATTGGTATAAACAATTATTTTTCTACATCTAATAACAAATTTATCTTCATCTCTCGATCACATATAACAAAATTCGAACTTATGAACATCGGTTAACTGCCTCACACTTCATTCTATGACAGTCATTGAATAACACTATTTGTTTCATTATTTTTCATGAACTCAACACTTATTTGATATAACATCACATAAACTTTATCATAACATTTTTGTCATAATATAATACTTTTTTAACACAAAATTCTTATCTGTTATTACCATAAATTAAGTCATTGTTTCATTTTTCTGTTTTGATTTTTATTAAACATATATCATTAGCTATTATTTATTTTACAGGTTCGTTTATTCTATTCAACACTACCTTGCATTCTTATTTAATTTTGTCTATGACTATAATTGTCATAATTGGGTCTCTGTTCTATTATGGGATTAAGTATCAATTTATTTATCAATCTGTGAATCTTCTTTTATGTAGCATAAATGCTATCATTTTTGTTGCGCTACATATGCTTCCCCTCCTAAAAAAGTTTAGTTTACCTGAATGAAGTTTAGGTCAAATAAACTTGCCTTTTTCACATGCCTTTTCTTAATTTCATTGTTAATGGTTGACGATGGTCTTCTCAATGTAACTTCATTAGACTAGTACTAGTACCTTTTTTATTTAATAACATTTCATCATTTTATTTAACATTCTTGATTCTTGATATATTTTTTTTCTGTACACATTATTTGTTGGTAACTGGCTACACTATTCACTGATACATTAGTTTTACATCTCTCCTATTTATAATTACTATAATTACTGCATTTTTCATTATTCTTCTGTCAACTCGCTTCTTTCTGTTTTCTTCGTCCTATTCCTTTGGAAACTGAATTTATTTTTGCAACTATTCTAATATTCCTTAAATATTTAATTTCCCTAACAATCCCTAACACATGCGTTGGTACAGTTCAGAGAGGCACTGTTTGGCTTCATACTCTGCTGCCCACACTACATCTTAATATAGTACTGCTGGAATTCATCTACAGTCAGCTATAAAATATAATAATAATCTCCTAATAATCTCTTTAATCATTTAATAATAAATATTTGGGAAAAGATTTTTCTTTGTTGCATTTATATTTTTTCATTACTATTCTTCATATTTCGTAGTTCCATTTTAATTCCTTAAACATTCGTTAATATTGACTTTGACAGTTATCAATTGTAATCATTTTTGTTGAGATTGTAATGTTAAGTATCTTCGTTTTTTTTTTTCTGATCTCAATATTTTTTAATCAGTTGTTGTGTGTTGATCATTATAATTGTATTTCTTACTAAATATATTCCTTATACTTAATTATTCTTCCTCTTATCGTATTTCACTATTTTGGCTGTTTATTTTTTAATGAATTATGTTCATAAATACTCTTTCCTTCTTGTCTTCTTTAACATTATATTAGTTACATTCAATCGTTTACTGAGATTGTTCCATCATGTGGCAATGTAGTATGTATTTTAGGTCATATGATTTTTTTTTTCTTCTTTATTTTGGATAAGTAGGTTTGAGGTAATAACTTTTTATCTTGGGGTTCATTCTTCATTATTCACACTATTTCTTTATACACATAATAATAATAATTATCGTTTTCTTCTGTAATCTTGGGGTTTGTTATTCATTATACAAATTATTTCCTTATACACATAATAATAATAATTATCGTTTTCTTCTGTAATCTTGGGGTTTGTTATTCATTATACACATTATTTCCTTATACACATAATAATAATAATTATCGTTTTCTTCTGTAATCTTGGGGTTTGTTCTTCATTATACACATTATTTCTTTATAAACATTTAACAATAATTCCTGTTTTCTTCAAAATCGATAATAAGTTGTTCTTATTGTATTTCAGAATTTAGTGGTAGTATTCAACTCAAATTATTTTTAAATTCCAAGTATTTTCTTCAAGATTGGTAATAAGTTGTTCTTATTATTTTTATAATTTATTCATTTATATAAATTCTTTTTCTTTTTTGTTAATCCAGAAGTTGTTCAAATATAAGGTAATAAGTTGTCCTTACTTCATTTTAGAATTTATTCATTTATATAAATTCTTTTTCTTTTTGTTAATCCAGAAGTTGTTCAAGTATAAGGTAATAAGTTGTCCTTACTTCATTTTAGAATTTATTCATTTATATAAATTCTTTTTCTTTTTGTTAATCCAGAAGTTGTTCAAATATAAGGTAATAAGTTGTCCTTACTTCATTTTAGAATTTATTCATTATATTTCTTTTTGGATTTAGTAATTTTTTTTTTCTTACTAAATTCGTTTTATGTATAATAGTTATTTCAAATAATTTTTGTAAGTTGGTCTTACTGTCTTTTAGAATTTTGCTGATATATATATGATTTCGTTATTACTATTACTGTTTACATGTTTCTGATCCTCTTCTAACAAATCTTCCCGGATATTCTTTAAATAGTGGTTATTAATTATGGTTATTTTATGATTACACTTAATTTTATTTATTAATTGTTGTTCCCCAAGATTACGGTTCAGTGGCGGGTATTCATTAATTTTCACTGCCTCTATTAGTTTAAATGAGGGCTTACTCCCTCTTCTCTATTTTCATTCTGATTACTGTGTTGGTTTTGTACTGGTTCCGTGCGATCCTCCGTATTATGTTCTGCTATCCTATAATTTCCATCATGTGGGTAGTTGTCTTCATGCCGAGATTGGTCATAATGGTTGTCATATTGGTGACTCCTTGGGTAGTATCGTCGCTGATTACCTTGAGGTCTGGAGTAAATATAATTGACGTTATGTCTATAATTATTGGGTCGTCTGTCCCCATCTCCTCTATTATTGCGACTATCACGATAATGGTAATTGTTATTGCCGCGATAATTATAGTTTCTGGAATTATTATTTGTGTTTTCATTTTGTGTTCTATTAGTATTAACGTTATGCGCAGGTCGATTGCGATCGTTATTATGAGAATTGGCTGGTGGCGCGTTATTATCATACTTCTGATATTTATGATTTAGCATTCTATTTCTTTGGTATTGGTTCTCGTGTTCATAATTCTCCAAGAACTTGGCCATGGCTGGAATCGTTTTGATTTGACTACACATACGCGCATTTTTTTATCCCTTCCTCGTAATGATAGGATAGTTGTATTACCAAACATTCTTCGGGAATTCGGGGCTCTAAGTTCCGCGCCATACATACTTTTCCTAAAAAGTATGAAGTAGGGGACTGGCCTACATTTGTTTCGTATCGACCGTTACTCAAATTATTCCTAATCATATTCTGGGTCGATTCCGACCAATACTTCTCCTTAAATTGTTTTTTGAACTCAGTCATGTCCAGTATATCCGGGCGTACCGCTGTCCACCAATTATCATAAGTATCTTTAAACGTTTCATCAATCATGCTTCGTATAATACTCCAGCGACTCTCTCTATTTCTTATGATCACTTCTTCCAATCTCTTTAAAAATTCCATAGGATTGCGCTTATAATTACGAAAATTAATCGATTCTCTGTTCTCATGGTTATTTGTATGACTATTTTGGCATGTCCTATCCCGCCATGAATCTACTTCCTCCTGTAATTGTAATTCACGCCTACTAAACTCTTCTATTTTATTTTTATTGGTATTGATTTGACCTTCCATATTATTTAAATTGCCATAGACCCTTTCGAGTCGTTCGCCCATGTCTGTCTGTATTTGCTTAATACCTTCCTTATTCTCTTCCCGTACCTGATGTACTTCGTTTTTAATTTGCTCACATTTTTCGACAGTTTCCTGTTGGATTTCTTCGACCAATGTTTTATTCTCAATTTTTGTGTCATTAATTTTGTTCTGTAATTCCTCACGAACCTGTACTATTGTTTCGTTAGTTTTTTCTAACCCTTCATTGGTTTTGGCTATTTCTAATTTTCTTTCCTCATTATTTTGGTCCACCTTCTGGTTAACTGTCACATGAAGATTCTCAATTTTTTCATTAATCTGCCTTAAATTCTCTTCATGTATTTGTAGGATGTCTTCCTTCATTTGTTTTACACCCTCATCATTCCTATCTAACCTTTCGTGAATTTGGTTTAATCTTTCGTTCATTTGTTTTGAGGTTTCTTTAATTTCCTCATTTGTTTTCCTGGAGTTTTCCTCCTGTTTCCTAAATTGTTCCCTTAAGTTTTCCTTATTTTCCTCATTTGTTTTCCTAAATTGTTCCCTTAAGTTTTCCTTATTTTCCTCATTCATTTGTCTATTGCTTTCCATTATGATCCTCAACAGCTCTTGCATACTCATGTCTTCCTTTTTGTTGGATTTATCTGGTTGGTACCCTTGGGCAACTTCTTTGATTACTTCCTTTTCCTTGTCCGTAATTATTTCAGTTTCCGTTATTTCGTCTGTCTGTTGTTCCATTTCACTGTCTGTTATTAGTTCTATTTCCTGTTCTTGTTCGTCTATTTCCTTCTCCGTTTCTCCTGCCCTAATCCTTGATCTACCTCTGGTATGCATGTTTACTCTCCCACAGTTGCCTGCTCTGGTTAAGTAATGTTATTATACTTATAGTTACTTAACTTAAGCCCCACGTTGGGCGCTAATTTGTACTATTTCCCGGTGTGTCCTCTACTGTTCAGGCCCCGCGATGGAAGCCAATTTGTACTATTTCCCGGTGTGTCCTCTACTGTTCAGGCCCCACGTTGGGCGCCAATTTGTACTATTTCCCGGTGTGTCCTCTACTGTTCAGGCCCCGCGATGGAAGCCAATTTGTACTAGATCGGATACGTACGGTCTAAATTCCCACTGTTGTGTTTGTCAATTGTGTTCTATTAATTTAATTGTATAAATTCTCGGAAATATTTGGTGTTGTGGAATATATGGATGTACTCAATTAATGTTAACTTAACTATTTAATAATTATCAGTGTTAGTGTGCCTAGAACTTAAATAACTTAAGATTTATTCTACAATTTCATCCAACCCTATTATGCCTCGAAGAGAGTTCTGTCTGATTTTATATTTTTACGCTCCCTCTTTGGTGTCAGATAATTCCGCTATAAGCGCTGTAGTATCGGCTCAACGAAACTTGTAGGTTATTCGATGTTTATATTAACTATTTATTCTCTACTTATTCAGTTACTTTTGTTCCAGTTCACTAAACCATACTCCAAATAACAAGGTGTGACAAATATATAAAGGTTCTTTATTTGTTTATCAATTCACATTAACTCAGATATATTCCAATTAATATATGTTGGGACTATAGATTCAGGTATCGATTGTTGATTATTTGATCCTTTGTTTATATTTGGTTATATATTATATTTGATTTGTATTTTATTTATTTCAGGGTGTGAAGGTTCTTGTAACTGTGGGGAAGACTAAACATATATAATAAGAATGCAAGATTTACAAAAATTATGTGTTGTGTATTTAGTATTATTAATATAATATAATTTTACCAGACTCTAACGACGCCAATCACGTAGGCGGTTGATCGCTAAATTTGTTGTTCTGGTCAATTATGAAGCACAGTTTTCTTTCTTCAGTTTAATAAAAGTAAATCTTGTCCTGTCCACTTCGGAATACAGCTTCTGAATTGTTTTACAGCACGATTGATGTTTCTTCTGCACCGTCAGGATCCAAATAGGTTCTTCCTTCGGTTGAAGCAGTTAGTGTTGTTCCGTGTATTTGCAAGGTTATAATTTCTGGTGTTGTGAATATTATGATTTGTGTTATTGTTAACTCTTTATATTTGATTAACTTTTTGTCAATTCCCTTCGGACATGGGACAGTCCAAGTTTCTTCTTGTAGAATTCAGTGATTTCTTCTCGATTATTATTTCACAATGTATCGTTATTTTATTAATCTGTGTTAGTGATAGATGTAAGTATTGTCATTGGAATTTTATCTTTTTTATAATCGTATCTCTTGATTTCGAATATTACGATTCAATATATTCTTCTTGGGTTTTTTCAATCATCACGTTCAGTTTTTACCAAAAGCAATTCTTGTTATTTTTTAAATCAACAACATTCTTCTTAAATTTTTCCCTAGCAACCTATATTAATTTCCGCTTCCACATGTTTGACTATATAGTGTTTCTTTCATATATTTTTTTGTCTATTCTTTGTCAATTTGCTGTCCTATCGGAATGTAAATTTACCGATAGCTGGTTTATTATTTTATACACATCTTCTACTGGTTTTTTGATATAATTCCGTTTTTTTTCCTTTTTTATTATATTTAATCCACCTTCGATATTATTTTTTACCAATCGATATTATGGCATTATGGTATTATTATAATTTGTATAAATTTTATTAAATATTATTATTAACTTAATGTTTTTTCTTCTTTCTAGCTCTTCATAGTGCATTTATTAATTATTATTAATTGATGTATCTAACCTTTAAGTTATAAGTGTTTATTTAGTATTTTTGGCTGTTAGGCCTTTTATTGTAAATTGATCTACCTGTGGTTATGTCTGTTAGGCATCTATAGTCCCTTTTATATAAATTCGTACATACAATCAAAACTTAATTATTAACATTGGTATAAACAATTATTTTTCTACATCTAATAACAAATTTATCTTCATCTCTCGATCACATATAACAAAATTCGAACTTATGAACATCGGTTAACTGCCTCACACTTCATTCTATGACAGTCATTGAATAACACTATTTGTTTCATTATTTTTCATGAACTCAACACTTATTTGATATAACATCACATAAACTTTATCATAACATTTTTGTCATAATATAATACTTTTTTAACACAAAATTCTTATCTGTTATTACCATAAATTAAGTCATTGTTTCATTTTTCTGTTTTGATTTTTATTAAACATATATCATTAGCTATTATTTATTTTACAGGTTCGTTTATTCTATTCAACACTACCTTGCATTCTTATTTAATTTTGTCTATGACTATAATTGTCATAATTGGGTCTCTGTTCTATTATGGGATTAAGTATCAATTTATTTATCAATCTGTGAATCTTCTTTTATGTAGCATAAATGCTATCATTTTTGTTGCGCTACAATATGAAGATCCGACTAGCGAATGAAAATTTACTCACGAAAGGAGAAAGCAGAGGCATGATGCTAAAGGTAAGTGGACTAAATATGAGGTGGGGCAATTAGTATTCGTAAGGAGACGTGATTTGTCTAGCGCACAGGATAAAGAGATAAAGAAATTTTTCCTATTATATGAGGGACCATATGAAATTGTAGAAGTAAAGATGAGTAATGCGTACGTGTTACGCAACCCAGCAACGCAGGAGTTAGTAAGTACACAAAATGCGACGAACTTGAAGTTGTATCGGTCACCATAAGTGTTTGAATTTTAATGTATTATTTTAGGTTGTTTCAGAAGGGACTCTCCCCCATTTTCGGGCGGTCACGGCTTCACCATCCCTGACCGTGGATTTTGGCTGTTTGGAGGCGGACCATGGTTGGCGGAACGTCTAAGGGGTGAAAGCAACGATGGTCCTACTCCACAAATTGGTGCAAATAGAAATTTAATCTTATTGTTGAACGGGGAGGGGGACCCATAAAGTTCGTGGATGGAATATATATATTAAAAAAAAAAAAAAACTTACAACTGGCAATTATCCACGAACATATAATAGTTTTATTTCATATAATAAAACGACCCAAAATTAATGTAACTTAACAAGTGCGACTCGTGAGGAGTCATTTCATTACCCGACAATATTGTTCGGTGAGAAGTAACAATATTGTTCGGTAATGAAATAAACATAAATAATTTTAAATGGCGGTCGAATTTATTTTGGGAGAAAAGGAACTAGTTGTAATTTAGATTTAGAATGTAGAAATTTAAGGTGACCAAATTGTTGGCAGTTTAGGAGTACCATAGTATAGTTGTTGCACTTGTTAAAACTATTTAAGTAAGATAGATTATGTGTACTTAGTTTAGCTCCATGGGAGATAGTAACGTAAGTGTCGGAGGTAGAAAAGTTGGACTTGCAGAGGTGTCTGGATACATAAAAAAAAGAGAACTTGTTATGATACAAGATGTGTGGGTAATTTTGGGGGGTTGAGTGGTGTTTATAGAAGTGATATAATAATGGAATGTAGAGACAGCAATTGTAGAAAGATGTAGTTTAGTTATTAGTGTGCTATGGCTGTGGTGGCATGTGCCACAGTGGATAGCGGAAAGTGTTGGGGGTAATAGAGAGTGTTACCTCCATCGGAGGCCAAAATGGCGTGAAATGCAGGGCACACCCTTTTTTACAATTTTATATTGTATCTTGATAAATTGCCGTGCCGTGCAGATAAATGATGATGATAACATGCCTGAAAGTAGAGTTGATTTCCCCGACTTTTCGGGCGATTACTGCCTTACCAGCACTAATCGTGGTTTTGGCTAGCGGTCAGCTATGGCCATAAATTAAGAACCTTGACCATAGCTGGCTTGAAACTGGTTTATATTAGAAATTGATGGGGGGTGACATTAGGGGAAATCCCGGAAACTATGGAACAGCGGCTGCCACTCTGTTCGAGTAGGAACAGCAAGGCCAGGTGGTAGACCCGCATTAGGGGCATATAATATGTACATTTAGATATTATATCTAGTTTTTTAAAATTGTAACGCAGAAGCAAGGACAAGGAGATGACAAAATTCCTCCAAAATTTCAGTCCTTGTGGAAGCAACTGGACACCACAGTCCAGGGGGAGTCATAGTGTGTGTGAATAAAGGAGGTTACCCAGGGGGGTAACGAATTAAAATATGTTGTAATTTAATAATGATGACTCGCTACTGAGATAACTAAATAATTTTGTTTTGATTTGAGAAAGGGATGCACTAGATATTTCTTATATTGTGTTTATTATGTTTTATTGTGTTAATTGAATGTAGTATGTTAGAAATAAGGATTATAAAAATATAATAATATTTTATAGAATAAGTTTTCAATGTGTTTAAAGATTTTAGATAAATAATGAAATAAATTTGAGATAATTAAATTTTCAATGGGTGGTAAAAGATAGAAGTTGGGTGAGAGTAATTGTTTAAGTAAGACATTTGAGTCAGTCCAAGTTGAATATAGATGGGTGTTAAAGAGAATAAGAGATGAAATACAAGTAATGTAGAATTTGAATATTGATAGTGACACAGTAGATATGGGGAATATATGTAGAGCATTGAGGGATATATTGATGTAATAAATAAGTGGAGATATTTTGTTGTAATTGAAGTGATGTAATGAGAATGGTAATTAGAGTTGATGGGAATTTTGTAAGAGGGGGTGGTGTGGTAGGAGTCCAACAAAAGGGTTGGGACGGGAAGGGACCGTTTAGCGCCGGAAAGGGTCGCCTAGGTAGAATCCAGGGGCCAAATAAGGGAATGAGCTTTGGGAGGGAATACACATCCTGAGTACAAAGGGGTAGAGAGTATTTTGTGATAAGGGTAGAATGATGCGAAATGAAGTAGAGTAGTAAGTTAGAGATAGAGAAGGGTTGGTAGATTTTTTGGGAGATGGGTGTCATACTAGTTAAAGAATTGGCAAGGGAGCGTTAGTCATAAAAGGGGAAGATTATAGGTAAATGCCAAGTTGATAAAGTGAATTATAATGAATAACTGAGAATCACCCAAATTAATATGATGGAATAATAAATGAAATGTTATGTGAAATGAGGGTAAAAAAAAAAAAAATATGGTAAATGAATTAATAAAAGTTAAATTGAGATTAAAATGTAATTCTTATAATCTTATATGCAAAGTTAATGATGAAAAGTGTGTAAATTTTGGTCAATCTTAAATGCAAATTGTTTATCTTAAGGTAATAATAAGGATAATAATAACAATGTGAATTAGGAATGTACTATGTTTTCTTATGTTATATTGTGTTTGTTAGTATTTAAGAGAATTTTATGAATTTAAAAAATTTTTTGATGCAAATTGGGGATAAGAGAAATGTGTAATATGGTAATGGGAAATGTTCATTTAATTTCTGATAGGAATCAGAGCAGTAATTTTGAATTTTGGAATCAGAGTTAACAAGAAAAGTAGATAGATTGAAATTATGGAAGTTTAAAAGATGTATTCATATATGTGTTAGAAGTAAGTAAAAAACAAAACCAGTACTTCTTAACGCAAACCAGCACCGCTAGGGGGAAACAGATCAGTTGGGGATATGGTGTTGTATAAGGCCACTAGTTGATATTTGATTTGTTGTTTCAGTGTTTGGTGATGCTGTGGCGGAGGTCCTGAGCTGGCCAGCGCGTCGGAGCAGGGGCGTTAAGTATCTGTCTGACTTTATGGTGTTGGGATCTCGAGAGAGAAGTCCAGTAATGTCATTCAGGTGCGGTCACAGTCACCGGACCAAGGGTGAGTTAATTATATTTTTTTGTCTGTAAACCATAAAGGGGGTTGTGGCGACATATCTTGGCTGATCCCTTTAGCAAGTATGAGTGTGTCAATGAGAGTTTTTATGCTTCGGCATAAAACCTCTCATTGAGGGGGTATTGTAACGGGACATTTTGGCCTACCTGGGGTAAAATAAAGAAATTTGTATTTTGAATGAAAGCAAGTAGCATTTTTTACTGTGTAATAATAATTTTGGGGAAACGTATACATAAATTTTGTTGGTAGTGAAGTTGGCAGTAGTGATGGTGAATTATTTATGCATAATATTATAAAGACGCAGAAAACAACAAGCAAAATTGAGTCAAGGTCAGCTCCAGTGACTCTAAACGGTAAACAAGTTATGTAATAACATCAGACCATCTGACGTCGAATTATACGTCAGAGCCCATCCTCGCTGTGGAATTCGGGTGTAAACCAAAACATTGTACTGGCGTAGGAATACGAACTGAATACAATGAAAAGTTGGAAAAACAGTCACGGCCACTTTACAAAATAGTGCCGTTCGTCTAATCGCAGTATAAAATTACTCCGTGAGCCGGCCGGTCACGTATAAAATATGTAAAACAATTACGGGCGCCCGTACGTAACAAATTACCAAAAAATGTGAAAGTAATCATAAAGTAAACAGTTTAATAAATTTACAGTTCCGGTAAACAAGTGAAATAGGGAAAATGTGCGAAGTGGAAGAAAAATACGTGGTAAAAAACGGACTCATCAAGATCTTAGAATTCATGGATAAGTAACCGACAAGGGGTAACTTTAAAAGCTTTCAAATTTGGAAATGTTTGGTAAAAGAAACTGGCAACCTAAATTATAACTAAATTTAATGAACTAAATAAACCGGGGGGTACAGAAACGTAATGAGAGGGAGAGAGCGCGTGAATCTAAGAATATAAAAGAAGTGCTGGTTTGTATATAAAAAGAAAGAAATATAATTTATAAATAATCTAAAAATCTATAATGAATTTTACAATTTTTGCATTAATCGTGATGAATTTCTTTTCATGAGTTGTAGCTAAATCTGCAAATGTAGTTAAGTGTAGGAAAGGAAGATTTATGTTTATTATTATGTTCATTACAGAATAAATAAAAATTTCGTTCAATGCAAATATGAGTTAAACTAATTACTGCAAATAAATCATTTCTGTTCTCCTGAGTTCGCCGAAAAGAACCCGAAAAAATGGTAAGTACCGATTTCTTGTACACATATTAATATTGAATTAATTTCTTCCAATACGGCAAGATAGCGCCCGAAGAAATTCTAGAAAGTAAACAATGAATACAGTAACTTAAAAAAATCGATTAAATTTAATTATTAATAAAAGTTATGTCACACAATTTCCTGGAAAACCATTCACTCTCCCCCCCGTTATTGTTTCTAAACATTGGGAATACGTTTTCCTTTCAGTTTAGTTCGAAGATTCAATTAGAACGGATTAACAAGTGCGCTGATAAAATGTCGAAATTAGCAGTTGAACGTAAATCGTTGACTCTTGAAGTTAAAATGAAAATTTTAAATCGTATGGAGTCGGGTGTTGGTGCCACAGAAGTCGGTCGTGAGTTTTACATATCGGAGTCAACCGTACGTACAGTTGTAAAAAATAAAGAAAAACTTGTGCTATCCAGTCAGTCCATCGGTACATCTATTGCTGCTACAAAAGTGAATTGGTCTAGATCCTCTATTATAGAAAAAATGGAACACCTACTGTCAGTTTGGGTTGAAGACATGAACCAGCGGAGAATGCCTTTAAGCCAGGCTGTTACCATGGCTAAAGCTAAGTCCCTGTTTGACGATATTAAAAAAAAGGAGGAAGAATTTTCGACCATTGAATTTAAAGCAAGTCGAGGTGGGTTTGATCGATTCAAACATCGCTCAAACCTTCACAGCCTTCGACTTCAAGGTGAATCAGTAAGTGCCGACATGGAAGCAGCTGATAAATATCCTACCACATTTAAGGATTTGGTGAACAGTCGAAGCTATCGCCCTAACCTTGTTTTCAATGTGGATGAGACAGGGCTGTTTTGGAAAAGTTACCTTCACGCACTTTCATTTCTAAAAGTGAGCGACAGGCCTCCGGCTTCAAAGCGGCCAAGGATCTGCTTACACTTCTATTGGAGGGGTAATGCAAGTTGAGATTTGAAATTAAAACCTCTTTTGGTGTACCACTCAGAAAATCCACGAGCGATGAAATTTTATAAAAAAGAAAATTTGCCCATATGGACATCAAACAAGAAGGCTTGGGTGACAATGGCTGTGTTTAATGATTGGTATCTTAACCATTTCGTCCCCGAAGTAAAAAAATATTGTGAGGAGAACGACTTAGAACATAAAGCCCTGTTAGTTCTGGATAATGCGCCCGGTCATTCTGTTACCTTGGAAAGCCTCCAAAATGATTTTCCTGTTGATGTTGTGTTTCTTCCTCCCAATACAACTTCATTACTGCAGCCTATGGATCAGGGAACAATTACTGCTTTTAAAGCATATTATTTGCGCCGCACATTCGGCCAATTAATTCATGAAACAGATTCAGCAGACAAGCAGTCAATGAAAGAATGGTGGAAATCGTTTAATATTATGAAAGCCATTGAAAATATTGATCTTTCATACAAAGAAGTTACGCAACATTGCATGAATGGTTGTTGGAAAAAACTGTGGCCGGACGTGGCCAAAAATGAAGAAAATAAAGTTTTTTCAAATTTAGTGAATGACATCACACAGCTAGCCAACACAGGGAGGCTAAGTGAAGAATCCATAGAAAAACAAGACATTATGGAATTGATTGAATCCGACGCGCAGCCTTTGACAAACGAAGAACTTCTGGATCTACAATCCCAAGATGAAGCGGAAAAAGAAGAGATCGTTCCTGAAGAAACACTGCGAATTTTGTCAACTAAAATTTTGCAGGAAGGTTTAATGTTAATTCAAACAGGATTAAACCTCATAGAGCAAAATGAAGTTGATTGGGAGAGAATCGCGAAAGTCAAAAAAGTTGTCAATGATGGAATAGATTGTTATCAACAACTATTAAATGAGAGGAAGCGAAAAGCATCACAACTAACTCTACACACATTTTTCAAAAAGGCTGCGACTGAGAAGCCACATCAGGAACCTCAACCCGGAACTTCTCAAGAATCTTCTTTGTGATCAATTGTAAGTGAATTAGGTAGATGTTTGTATAAATTATTTTTGTATATATTCGTTTGTATGTACATATGTACATCTTTTAAATTAAAATGCCTTTCTTGAGATTTCGTATTATGAATATTATAACATCGCCAAATTCAGATCATATTTGATATCTATAAGTATGAAAGAAATGCTAAAAAGTAATATAATTTGATAAATAAATAATGAAGAAAAAATATAAAATGTAGTTAAGAAAGAAGAAGGAAGAATGGTAAACAAAAGTAATTATTAAAAGAACAGACTAGACTGACAAACAAACGACTTTGACCCAACCCCAGAGATTGGCCAGATAAAACCCAAAATAAAATGAAACAAAATGGAAATGACGGAGAAGAAGAAGGAAAATAGAAATGAAACAAACCAAATATAAAGGAAATAAAGTGAAACCAAATGATAAAACACAGACAAATAATATAGAATATGGAAGGGAGAAATGATACACTTAAATATCATAAAGGAAACGAACCCCGTAACAAACCAATGTAAAAAACAAGTATTAGTATTGACTAAATGATAAATGTAAATAATAATTGACAAAACCCGATAAATAAAAGTACACTAACCCAAGAATTAGAGTTATATGTAAGAAAGAACTCTATAAGGGCATAAACTTATTAATAGTATAAATAATATTTGTAAAGAGAGAGATAGTGAGATAGTGAGAAAATAAAAATAACTAAGTGACAAAGAAAAAGTAATGGTAGAGATTACCCACTAATAAACACTTAAAATAAAAATTTAAGAAGTGCCAAAAGTGAAAGTGTAGAAACCCCAAAATAATGAGAAAATCTAGTGATAGATAAAAAACACTTAGTAAATCAGTGATAAACACTAAATGGTTTAAAAGTGAATGTTATTAATAAATAAGAATATTGTTATTGACAGAATTAGGAAATAGAGTGACAGTTAAAGAACACTTAATAAATCAGTGATAAACACTAAACGATTTAATGGTGAACATGAATAGTAAGTAAGAATTTTGTTAATGATAGTAGTTAAAGATAGTATTAAGATTAAATATAAATGAAGGATACGATGTTATTCAGGGGAGAAAGCCCATAGAATGTCAACAGTGAGTGTTAACATGGATAGAAGGTAGAGATAATATAAGAAAAAATATATAGTAAAGAAATTAAAACAAAATCAATAAACACCCCATGTTATAAGGGATAATCAGGTATAAATAAGTTTAAATGGTGTGATGATGTGTTATCACCTAAAAATAAATAAGAATGAAACCAATGGTTAACAAACGTTGCTTAATAGCTGTTAAAAAATTGTTCAATTAAATTTATGAATAGGATATGGCTGAAGGAATGATACAGACCATAGGCCTAGATGTTATGTTTTATGTAATAAAGAATAGTGAGTAATAGCCAAATTATTAACAATGGCAATTTAAATAAATAAGAAGGTGAATCAATACAGATTAAATAACACTGGAAAATCAGTTAGGAAATAGTTAACAGACCATAATGTAAAAACTAATGGGAACATACAATTAGTATAAAAACAGATCCAAAACACAACAAATAAACAAATCAATTATAATAACAAAACAAAACACATTAGGGTAAAATAAGATGCAATTTGTGTAAAATAAGTAAATAGAATCAGTTACTACTTAGGCCTATGAAATGCCTAACTGTCAAAAAACAAATAACTACAAATTGTAAAAAATTAACAAGGAAATTAACAAATCCAAGGCAAAGAACTAGCCAAGGATAATTTGTGAATCATATTAAAAGAAAAATGTTAGAATAAGAACTTAAAATAAAAAAGAAAAGTAATTAACAAATATTAACATAATTATATAAACAATAATACATTATAGAACCCAACCTTATGGGATGTAAAAATAATCTTTGAAAGGAAATACAAACAGTAGTGATAATATTTAATACATAGGAAGGAAGACGCAAGAATAAAAGCAATCAGAAGATATACAGTAATTCTGAATAAAAATTCAAAATTGATAACAATGGTTATATGTCAAGATTAACCAATCGGAATTAATTTGTAACCATGCCAACTGGTCATTGTAAATGACGTTGGTTACGAATTTTCTGTTAAATCTTATTACTCGTAAAGTGACGCTCTTCCAGAATAGACGCCAGGCCGTGAATGACCAAAATTTTTAATTTAAAATCTCAAAAAAGTAAACAAAATTCCAAAAGATGAAAAAGTAAGAAGCAGACGATGTACGAGAACCTTTAACTGATGCCAAGGACCATTTTACCTGAAATTTAAATGAATAAATTACTACCACTAACATGATGAAAAGGACGCAAGACATACTTCAGCCCCAAGATCATTGAAAATTGATGACTAATGCCGCCCCATTTCATTTCAACTGAACGACTGTTTACATCAAGTATACTAATTTGATAAGTATTATTAACTTACCCGATTTTCAGAAATAAATTCACTTTAAATATTTCTCACAGTAATATGAACTCTCACTATAAACTGAATATAATTTCTTTCAAAGATTAAGTAAAAATTAAGACACTGAAAATTTGTCAACTAATAAAATAACCTGTTGTTAAATTCCGAACTTTTGAAACACACTTTACTACACTTCAGGAACAAATTATAGTTACACATTATATTATTTAAGTACAAATAATGTAAGGTAGTGTACTTTTTATTGTAATCATTAATAATCCTTTTATCGTAATCTCAAGAACCTGGATTTTGAACGGAACAAATTGTAAACAAACAAAACAGTCGCCATCTTTGACTGTATAATTCGTTCAAAATCGATTCGCTAAACCCTAGAGAAATTGTCTCATAATAATTGTCAGTGCAAATTTATTAAAAAACAAAATATAATTCATGTCAAACTGAGTAATTAACAATCACCAACGAATAAACTAGTACAGAGTGTAACCACTGTTTTTTTATTTCATTAGGAAAGTGTATTACACATTTGTGCATTTTAGCGAACAACTAGGTTGACGGCAAGCGCTCATGTCGCAAACTCAGCAAACTACCTGCTTGATTAAGAAGGTCGAACTAAGGCGGGAATAAATTTGAATTCTCCACACCGCCTGAGCTGAGATCGCCCAATTATCCTAAATTTTTTTAATTGTTTTAATTAAACAATTTGGCGCCACCCGGGATTTATACACCCCTAGTGAACAACAGGTAAGGACTCCGATACTGGTTATTGTACGTTCGCGACGGACACAATCTGCGTGAGTTACATTCCAGAGTGACGACGGATTGGTAAGACTTGAGAGTATACACATTACCCCAATTACAGTCTTACACGTTTACAATTAAGACGGACATCGTTGTATTACAATATTTATTTATCAAAACCTTTGTACGTACATACGTATTTTATTATGTTTATAACACATTTTGACAAGGAAAATCATATAAAAGCAATAAAAAATAAAACAACGAGGTATTGGTCGGTAAAAAATAGGAAACCCTGCTTAGCGCGATTTTTGTTTTACGCGAATTGCCGAGGAACGTATCACTCGCGTTAAGTGGGGTATGACTGTATTTAAATAACAACCTGAGGGATGATACAACAATATTACAAAATTGGTTTTCTTGAACACGAAAATATAATTTGTACTCATCACACCTAAGTAAACTTTATACCGTTACAATTAACATCAATAGACATCTCTACAACTTTAATTACCGTTGCAAATGACGCCCAAGAACGTAGGCTAGATTGAAGAGAACATAATCTTTTAATTAACACAATATAATTAATAGTAACGAGTAATTAACGTTATAAATTGGCGCTCCAATCACGGGGCTTAAGAAGATAATTAATTAAAAAAAAAAATGTAGTTATAGAATCTTATTTTAGTTGCTTCTATTTTTCATTGTTGTTTTTCTAGATTCAACAAACACATATCAATGCCAGCAATAACGGTTTAGGTGGAGTTCTGTCTCAAATTCAAAATAGCAAAAAAATGTTAACAGCTTACAAATGCATTAGAATTTGGAAGACAAAAAGTAATCACTAATGTAAAAAATTTTATTGGTTGTTGTTAAAGCTTTATAGTAATTCCACAAGAAACTTTATGAGAACTATTCAATACAAATGTATCATGTAACTGACGTGCTCTAAAAATCAAAGTACAAAAAATAATACAAGTGGTAGGAACATTTACAAGAATTCAACTTGAAGGTACACATAGGTGTCATGTTCATGTTCAAAAACTGAAATCCAAATTCAAAGCCTAATTTAGTAAGTACATAAGTGGCACACCAATAAATTATATGTATGAAATAAGTCATAACTTGTTTATGTTTTACTCTTACACCAAACGTGTGTAACACAATTACAGAACAGACCAAAATTCAATACTCTTTATTCTTGGATTTTGTTGTCTATGTCGTGTCCATTGATTAACTAATTATAACACTACCGAATCGGAACACAAAGTTTTTTATTGGTTAACGTTTCTATCAATAAAAAACTTTGTGTTCCGATTCGGTAGTGTTATAATTACTCTTTATTCTTTGCTCAATTCTTCATTTAGTCAGATATTATTCTGTGCTTTTTTGCACATACGCCTTACAGTTTTGCAATACCCCAGCTGATTCACAACTACAACCTAATGAGTTAATAAAAATATTTAGACCACTACTGTATGCACATTAATTTTATGTTCGATGCTGTCCAGCAAGGAACTGTGTTTATTGTTCAATACCCTCAAAAGGGGTTTAGTCAAAATTTCAGCATGTGGACTAAATTTTAGTCACACACACACACACACAGAGGTATGCCTATTATATAACAACACTGACACAATAACTCACTTTTATTTATATGTATTACAATTCTAATGTTTGTCCCCTTCAATATAGTCCCCATTCACACTTACACAGACTTGGACTGGTCAAAGGTGTGGAGCAGTTTTAACACATTTGCTGATTTTTTTTCTTTACTGCATCAAGTGACTCAAAACATGTTTCTTTAAGCATAGATTTCACTTTAGGGGAAAGAAAACAGTCACATGGTGCCAAATATGGTAAACCAGTGAATATGGAGGATGTTCCAGTTTATGTGTTTATCAGTCAAAAAATGGCTTCACAAAAAGTGATGTGTGGTGAGACGTCCTGTGTCCTTATGAAGAATGAAACCATTTTTTCATAGTTCTGGACATTTTCTGACTCTTTCAGCATTGTCAGAATGTCCTTATAATAATGCTGGTTCACTCTTGTGGCTTCTGAAACTCATTCTTGCAAAATTACGCCCTTGACATACACAATGAGCATGGACTTGATTTGATGAACTTTTTTCATTTTTGGTGATAAGTGTTTTCCAATGCAGTGACTGTTGTTTTGTCTCAGAATTATACTGGAAGATGCAGGTTTTTCATAAGTAAACATTTTTTTGAAAAAGGTTGGGGTCAGTATCAAGTTGCTGCAGCACATCAACACAAATTTCTTTATGGCATCCTTGTCAATGTTCATAACTTCAGCTATCGTTAGGCCACTCAGTCGGTAGTCTTCTCGAATGATCTGGGTAATTTTGTCTACATTTTCTTTGGTTCTAGAAGTGAAAGGCCACCCAGGGTGTTCTTCGTTTCCACATTCTGCCATACAAAAGGTACATTGTTTAATTGTTACTCTTCTAGGTATATTTTTGCCAAACCAATAAGACATCAAACCTCTGTAATAATGCAAAAAGAGAAATTGAATACAACATGCTGATGGCCCTGGGATATCCTACAGTCCTGATTTATTTCCATGTGAGAAGGGGGCAAGTTCCAATAATGAAGAGGTAGAAAACTGCATAATCAAGCAGAGATTTTATAAATTGACAGTGCAGTGGCAAACATGTATATACATTGTAATAATAAAATATAATGATGATTGATGTGTGTGTTCTTAAATTGGTGTGTAATTGGTGTGGCACTCGACGTCTTACTGGCCTGAAACACTTCCTTAAGTTTCCCAGCTGGTCGAGTCCCAATGGTAGCAAGACCGGTCGAGTAGCGTAAAGTTGATGAAGAAATATATATGTTCAACTTCACCGAAAGTTTCAAAACAAAAATTATTGTTTTGAAGGAAATTAAAAAAAAAAAATTATGTTTATAAAAAAAAATAATTAAAAAATTTTTTTTTAATTTTATTAATTAATTAATTATGATCAATTAATTAATATAGGGCTGTGAAGTTTTAAAAAGTGTAATGCTCTTCTGAAAATTTTTATTAAAGTTTTGGTATATTTTAAATAAACTATCACCACTCATAAGATTGTCTTCAAACCAATCGATACTTGTTTATCTTTTTATTTTTTAGGTTATCTTCACTTATAGGTGGTAAAGTCCTTGTAGATTATCAATTAGAATTATATTATTGGTAATTAGTATTATTGAAGAAATAAAGAACTATTAAGTATTGAAAAGTATTAAAGTTTTATTAATTAATGGCAATATTGACTCTTATCGATTAATATCGATTCTCAGGATATCGAAAAAATTACAAAGTATATTATATAAAAATTATACAGGGTTCTTTAAACAGCCAGTTATTATCAAAGTCAGAGAAATCGGGCTAATATTTAAAAGTATAACGTTACATCAAATGAATAATTATTACTAAACACAAACATTGAATAATAATTTGAAAATAAAATAATTGATTTCACCAAACAGCTGTGTTGAAACAGGAGAAGGCACTGGGATCGTCAAAAGCAAATGGCGGCCATCAAGTTGATCAAAATGTTGCTCGTTCCTGCTGCGTTCCAAATAATGTATTTTCTGGCAGTATTCCTGTTCTTGTGTCTGCAAATCTCTTGTTAAATGTTGTGTAGTGACTGGTGTAGTGATTCTGGGTTGTATTTAGTATATCTGTGTAATTATAAGTCAAAACACTTTTCCCAATTCCGACACTAATTTGGTTAATGTGTTATACAGTTTTCTGGTGTTTTGTGGTGTTTTTCGGAGTAGAAATGTATTGTTTAGTGTTAATTAGTGTTTCTTGATTGTTTTTGTCACAATGTATATGTTCTGGAAGGATTTTATAATTCACTCTCGACTTTACAGTAACGTACTGTTCGCCACTTAACTTTAACGTTGTAAGATAGGTTAGATCGTCACAAAACTCTCGTTTATGTTAACCGTTCGAATACCAATAATCAACTAACTGTTTCCTTCAGTTTCAATTAAACTCTTAGCCCATATAATATTATTCTTAACATTGTTCAAATATTTTTCATATCCTGTGCACACTTTAATATTTCACTATATAAATACCTAAACTTGGGTTATTTATCAATTTTATTCACTAGATGTTATTTAAATTAGTCTTTCAGTTCATTCAGCTTATTTTCAGATTAAATAATGCCGTTTTATAGTGTTTTCTGTCCAAAAATAGTAATTTTACTTTCAGTTTGGTATACTCTGAAAAGTCAAAACATCAAAATTTACTTCCTGTCATTATATAAATTCAGCCATTTTATCAGTTATATTTAATATTAATAATCCTATATTGTATTAAAAGGTTCATATTCCCTTATTTTCTAGTAATTAATTGAATTAGTTGTATTCTGAAACATTATTCTGGAATATATGACTCCCATGTCTAAATTTCTGAGTTTAGTCATTTTCATTTTTATTTATAATTCTGAATATAATTTATTAAAATCTCTCTAAATGGTATGTGCAATTATATGGCATGATCTCAAGTTTATTTTGTCTAAACCCCTTTTGTTTATTTGCATTTAAATGAGCAATTTCTCTGTTTTGATGAAGTTTGGTTTCCATTCTTTTGGCCTATGATTTTTTAACAATTTTTCTTACAAAATATTTTACAAACAATATATGATGTGTGATACCCTCTCTGACTTTTACATATAGTATTATAAATGAAACATGTTTTCAAATTACACAAAAACAATTAGTATTGGTTACAATACAAATAATAGTTGAACAAAATAAAGAATATTTTTTTTAAATAAATGGTTGTCTTCAAGTCAGACATTTTGCAACAAAATCCCCATTTCCAACATGGAAACATGGTTTACAAAAAAAGTTTTTTACTAACTAACATCTTAATTACTCTCTACTATTTACAAGTGGTAACTATTTTTATAGTTCTGATGTTAGTTATTTCAGACCCAAACAAATGGCCTTATATCTAAAACATTTTTAAACATTCTTATACTATATACATAAAAACCTTATATTTACATTCTTATTTCTAACTATTATTATAAGTAGGATTCTACAGTTTTTATACCGTCTTTTACACATTGTCTTTGGGGAATTGTACCCTGTCATTAATAAATAAATAGTATGAATTGTTCGAAAAGTATTATGAAATCTGTTTTTCTTTTTTCATATAAAACAAAATGTTATTTTAAACAGATTCATGTCTTATGAACAACATATTGTCACAGTCCACATTTCAAGTCATTGAAAAATGCATATTTCATTGCATCCAATGTTTGTGATTGCCAAGAATGAAACACAAGGTTCATTTTTTATAATACCCAAAACTATCACTGGTTCACTTTGCACTTATATATTATGTTAATGCTAAATGGTCGTATAGTCTTATTAACATAATAAATTGGTTAGCGTTTTTTCAATGGAGATTTGTTCCATGGGTACTATATTATTGTTTCATCTTAGTTCACAGGCAACTTTTACTTTATACACTTCTCTCTCTTAAATTTATATACATGTGATTTTTATTTCGTTATACTTTTATTTTTAAATATTTATTTTGGGGATATAGGGATTTGGGTGTCTTTTATAAGAGCATGACATCTTCTTCAGGATGCTGCCTTCTTCTTCTTCTTTCATCAGTCTTCTTTTCTCCTGCCTTCTGGGACTGGTATCTTCTCCATCTTCTTGATGATGCCATCAGGTTTCTTGGGATCTTCTCCATCTTCTTCTTTATTTCAGAAATACACAACCTGTATTGGTTGATCTTGGCTTATTTTAGGGTTTCTATTCTATTTATTCTCCCTCGTTGTGGGTTTGGTCATATTCTGTACTGCTTGGTTATTTACTTTTTTTACCTTCCTGGGTTATACCTTGAAAACCTTTGATTATGAGACTGGTCTTGGATGACTCATCACTAGTAACTCCTTTTATTTGAACTTGTATTTTCTTTATAATAATGATTTCTTTCCACAGTTGCTATGAATTAATCTATTTATATTAAACTTAATGCTTTCTTCCAAATTTAAATATTATCACTTCAATATTCTAATGATCAATTGCCATTCAATATTATGCATACATCTGTCACGCTACAACATACAACCAAACAACATACTTAACGACCAATTAAACTATAAATCGCACACAGTTTGACACAATTATACATAAAACTAACAATAATTTGGATCCCCGCGCCAATTCTCTTCCTCCACACACCACTTCCACTAAACCTTCCAAACAAAAACCGTTACGAGTTACTGGCCAGTCTGTCTCAAACTGCTGACGAAGGCGAACACCACGCCGAAACGCGTATGGAAAGAAAAACAAGTAAGTTTCACAAGTGAAAGTTCTATATTCTATTTTAATTTTCATCAGTCATACTGAATAATTGTTTATACACAGTGCACATTTGTACACAAAAACATTTTTGGTTTACAGACAATGTAGGTATTAGTGAAACACTTATGGGTGTGTACAAATATTTAGCACTACCATATACAAAATATTCAAAACACATCTCTAGCCAAATACAGAAAACAACTCTGAACAAGTTGAAACTGAATACTAAATTGGTAATCTTTCATAACAAGAGCAGAAGAACACAGTGCTCTACATATGACAGCAGTATACACTAAAACCTTACTCACTGCAAAGGGCAGGTGGTTTTGCATATGAGCTTCATAGCTTCATACCACTCCTCTTTGTACAATAGTAAGCACTACATAAAGCGAACTGATCTGGTGTATGGAGTGGCTAGACTGCCAGAATGGAAAAAAGAAGATCGGAGAATGATGCATTATTCATTCTCTATCCTTTATATATTGTAATGTGACATAATGAGAGTCCCAAAACAATTAACAAAAATAGTCCGAATAACAACAAAAAAGTCAGAATAAATGAAATCAAGTATGTAACCATTTAAAATAAAAAGTACAGCACAATAGTGTGACAAATAATAAAGTATGTATTGTAAAAAAATAAGATAAAACTTATGAGAAGTGAAAAGTGAAAGGTGAAAAAACAAGGGTGATCATTAATCACACAGATAAGACTGTTAAGATTAATGATCCCTATAATTCTATTCAGTGTGAAAAAATCAAAATAGTCCAATATAAGAGGCCCAACTCTTATAGGTAATATGAAATGACAAACATACTAAATGTTAAAGTATGAACAGACAATTGTAGTATTGTAACATTGTTTATTGAGAGATTTTATAGTTGTTAATCCCATGTTTGTTTTTCGTTAATTAGGTCAATGCCAATAATTGTTAGCATTGATAAACCATGTGTAAAAGAATATAAGAAAAATATCAAGCCTGTAGGCACGAATAGAAAATATAATAATACCAAAACACACTTAAATAGACAAAACACACATAAACAGTATAATAATGGTCCATGAATAGAACCTAATGGTATGAGAATGAAAATGGTATTATGACCAATTAAATAATTTATGTTATTGTTTGTAAATGAATGAATCTAATCTTGGCCATGAAGGTAACATTTTTAATTAGTATGTTAAGGGTTTTGTGTTAGTTAATAAACATTGTTAGAATAAGTTAAAGAAAAAATATTGTAGTAATCTTTAAAACAAATGTAATCAGGCAAAAGGGTTCAAAACAGAAAACAATTTGATAATTAATGTAAATTAGAAAATGGGAATGAAGTCAACTTTTAGGCCTAGGCCGATAATGAAATATAAAATAACATAATGTCAGAAATGATTAAGTTATCAAATCAATACAATATAATAATAACAAAATAGGATCAAAATTTAATAATGGACAAGTCTTAGAGTAATTGTGTATCATATGAGATTAATCTTATAAAAAATTTAAGTATTGTATCATAGTGAATGTAAGGGCAGTGTTATAGTCCAGATTTATAGATTTTGTAAAGGTGAAAGGACACCTAATATGAAGTTAACTTATACAAAATTATATACCAAAATGTAGACCTTTAAAAAAGGAACAGAAATATGTAAACCAATTTTAGTTTAAACAAAAATTAACAAGGGAGTATTTTTTGACTGTAAAGGCAAGGATATAATTTTAGTAATATATGCCACTTGACCTCAAGTTCATGAAACTGACCAATCAAAACCCGAGTTTACTGGTCAAAAAGCCGTTACAAAGACGAGACGAAGGAATTATTGTATTGTTATACGCCACGCTGAAAAGAGTCTAATAGCTGACGCTTGTGTAAAAATTAAAACAATCAAGTAATACTCTACTAATGTTCTAAAATAAACCAAAGAAGTAAAAAAAAAACACTCCAAGAAAATTATAAAGAATTAATTACTGACCGATGGAAACTTAAATCTACACAAAAACACCAAAAGACGCTAGCGAGGGATTGCTTGCAGTATGCCAGGAACGTAAATATTACTCCGAAGTATTTTCATTACCACAATACACACAGATCAACTTCACTACACCATATAAACAATTTACAGTGATAATTGGAATACCCGTTGATCATTAATACAGTGATTAATGATAATAACAATTTTATTTAAAACAGAAAAACATTCAACTACATGACTTTGGTTAACCGACTAAGCGGCCATCTTGTTTATTATTCTATTTCCAGTGCTGGCAGAGTTCGTTACCGCTGTTGGTGAAAAAACTTAACATTTTATATTTGTAAACATTAATAATTCAGTTTTATTATTTTATATGTAATTGTAATGTATTGTACTCCTTTTTAAAGCGTTTTCTGACTTCATAACTAGCCCAAAGAATCCAAGCCCTGAGATAAATATTTTATATTAAATTTACTTGCAAACCATTGAAGAGCAGATTCGAAGACGAATCGATTATTAAACTGTTAAGTTCGATTCAAGACCTGACCATTTATGTTGTTTTGATAAATAAGCTGAAAAAATAATAAAAGAAACCAATGATTACCGATTCCAGAGTTATTTTATGCGTGAAAATAGAATAAGAATTTGTTCACAGGCATTAGTGAGCGAGAGCAGGTACGCAGGGCGAATATAACCTCGCCAACAACAGAAAAAATAAACTAACCTACAACTGGCAACATACGGTTAGCGGCTGTCGTTGAGTCAACCAGAAGTGCGGGAAAATTCAAAGACACTAACACACGAATACAAACACTTTCTCTCATAACAACATTATACAAACTTTATTAAAGAACTGGTGATTTAAAACATTCTAAACACCATAAAACTCTACGTTAAAGAATTGGCGCATACCAACGTGGAGCTTATTTAAACCCCAAAACAAATTTACATTACAAGGTTGCAATTACAACGGTGAAGCATAAGACAATATCACAACACTCGTAAACTCTACGTTATAATATGAAATAATTGTATTGTTTATATTTAATTTTATGAATTCTGAAGCTTGGACTACTGGGTGTATGTGTGCCCATGATGGTTGCATGGCTCGTTTTGTTGTGCAATGAAAACAGATTAACTGACACCAGATGAAGTCACTAATTACAACTTTAAATGATCTTATAAATAAACGAGACATTCTTATATAATTCATCAAGTTAAAATTTGTCTAACACACAACAATAAATGTTATGGTTATGGGTTCACACTAAGTAACACAGTATCACTAAACTCCAAGACACAGTAACAATCACTCCAAACTCCACTGTAACGTTGCTGGTCTAAAACTCAAAAACTGAACTTGGCCAGCCACTGGCAGTTATATTTATACCCAACTGAGGTTCAAGTATAATCTATCACGTACCAGATGATGCATCAAGAAATAGTTGTGTAGTTACAGGCACTCTAGAACTTGCTAGAAACTATGTCCATGTCTGACCTTGTAGAATGCCAAGCAGAATGAATGACGAACGTCTGGAACAATCTCTCTCATTGCCATGTGATAAGAGCCATATAGGTACTTTTGTTATCTGAGCGTAGCACTGTACCCTCCTTACACCTTGTGACAAGCCATCTCTGCCACTATACTTTACCACGCAGTCTAGGAGAAGAACTATAAATCATAAATCAAAAAATTGGAACTGAGTCTCAGGTGATCTTAGAATAATTTCTGTATTCTGTCAACTGTTTTATGACACCAAGATGACCTCCAGATGCCCCATCATCCATTCCCTTCAAAACACAGTGCACTTTACTTCTGAGAACTATCAGCTGCATGCCCATGCCTCATCCATCTGCAATTTCCCATGACCTTTTCAGCAATCTGTTCTCCTAGATTATAGATTCCTATTGTGCTCAATAGCTCTTCAGCACTTCAGAATCATGGCAGATATTTTGCCAAGGGCGACAACCCTCCTCTTTTGCTGTCAAGATCGGTCCAGTATCTTTGTTACTAACTGTTCTTGTTGGAAATCTTGTACTGTCCAACCATCTGCCAAGAAGTCTATAAAGATGGCTTGAACTTGTTCACTTGTGTTCTGTGCTTCCTTTCTGCAGCAATGTCAGCAATCTTCCAAGCAGTGTTCGAAATAAGCCATCTGGGTTTACCATGCAGATCCCCCCACTGATGTTGTGCCTTCAATTTGTATTCTTGCAAATGCTCGAGCCACCTTGCCAACTGTCCTTCTGGATTTTTAAACCTTAAGTTCAGCATGGTCAGTTCGTAATGAAAACACCTTCCCATACAGATATTTATGGAAGTCCTCCAAAGCTCGGACGATAGCCAGCAACTCTCTCTCCTTGTAATACAATAATTTCTCTCTACTTTGGAAAGCCCCCTAGTGTAATATGCTATTACTTGTTCTTCACAATTTTGCACTTGAGACCAAAACTGTTTTCAGATTACTACCTGTATCTATGCCTATGATGTACTTCCCTTCAGAAACTGGGAAAGCAAGACTGGCTCTGAGAATAATGCAATTTTCAAAACCTTGAAGGCTTGATCACACTCTCTTGACCATGGAATATTCCAGTAGTAGTGAAGCCTTTTGCAAATGTCTTTAATATGAGCATAATTCCAGACAACTCCAAATATCTGTTTAGTCTTCAGAATGTGTCAGTTTCTCAGTGTCTACTTTACTGGGATCCATACTAACACCAAATGGTTCCAATACTTAATCAGGCTCAGCTTCACTTGGACATCATGAATTCTGGTTAGAACCTACTTAAGGTTTCCTGAATGATCTTTAAAAATCTTTGCAATAACTATACCGACATCTAAGTAAACAAAGTAAGTTTCCATGTCAGGCCTCGGAGGACCAGATCCACTAGTCTTTCAACTATTGCTGGTGCACAGCAAAAGTCAAAATGACATGACTTTAGGCTGTAAGAGGCGACTTGGGGTTGAGAAAGCTGTCTTTTCCTTAGCTCCTTGATGAAGACCCACTTGCCAATATCCCCTCTTCAGGCCCAATGTGGAAAACCAGTAAGCTCCAGACAGCGTGAAAAGTCAAAATAGAACCTTTAACAATGGAAACACAGGACACTTCATAAAAGAGTAGTGTACGTGGTGCTTAATTTGTAAACAGAGGAGCATTACTGACAGGAAGCAGAAGAATCAGAAAAATGACAGGGTTAGAAATGCTGACAGGACACGGAAGAAGCAGAAAAACAGCAAAAAGAAGCATGATGACTGGGTGCATTCTTCCTTGAGTCTGTGGAACAACAGGATAAGAAACGTGAGCGAGAAGCAGGTAATATTGCATACTGCTGCAGAGTTATGTCTCCTGTGTTCTAACTTGGGTGAATTATGTGAGGATCTGAGTGGGTAAGAGGTAAGATTATCTGAAGTAGAAAAATCTGTTTCAAGTGTAGAAGAAACAATGTCAATAAACATTTTTTTCAGTAGAATACTCATTTGCAAACATAATAGAACACATTAAAAGTGCTGTAGAGCAGTTAATGAAAATACAGCCATGCGTTTCAAAACAAATTCAGAAATTTGAAGCAAGTGTCAACAGACTAATTAGACTGGCTTACCTGAAGCACCAGAGGATTTTAGTTGAGATTTACAATACAGCTATTTACTGATGGTGTCAGAGATAATGAACTGCAAGTGTTACTAATGGCAAGACTCCAGAATAGTGCAGATGACCCCTTGTACATGCTCTACAGTTTGAGGCCACCAAATGCGTGCACTAAAAGATGACAACAATACAGATGAAGAGGAAGAACAGGGAACAGAAAACCAATGATCGGCATTACAGTACAAGGGAAAAAGGGTGGAAGAGAAATGTTATAATTACGGGAAACCTGGACATCTGAAAAGAGATTGATTGTCGGTCCAGAGTTAATTCAAGCAAACAGCAGGGAAACGAACAGTGGCCAGTACAAAGGGGTGTATGCTGCCTAACTGTAGGAGCAAAGCCCCTACATAACACACAATGACTACATTTCAGAAAACAGTGTGAGTGTAGTAGTTAATGGATTCAAGAAGGCTGACCTCAATTACAGATTTACAGTTTCCAATGTACACCCTGATCTGGTAGAAATTTCAAACCAATTTGGTGCTGTTGCACCTTGAAAACAGCTACTGGGTGGCCTGCAAAAGTGTTTGGGTTCTATTCCACTTCTGCACCAATATTACAATGGTTGGTCAGATTATCGTGTTGTACAGTGGAAACAGAATAACTGATACCAGATGAAGTCACTAATTAAAATTTTAATTGCACTTGGAAATAAACAAAGGCACTCTTATACAAGTCTTGAAATTCAAATTTGTCCACACACACACACACACACACACACACACACACACACACACACACACACACACACACACACACACACACACACACACACACACACACACACACACACACACACAATAAATTTTACCTTATTACAGTTTCACACTAACACAATATCATTAAACTGCAAATCATAATAACAATTATTCTGAACCACACTGTAATGTCGCTGGTCTGCAACAAAAAACTAGTTTTCAGTTACCATCACTTCTGTGATATTTTTTACTAATTACAAATTTGCAAACTCCTTTCTACAATAATGCAGATTGTTGTAAAGATTACTCTCTCTAACGGCCAAAGAAGGCATACCATCTGCAACTTTAACTGTTCCTTACTTTTCATCCTACTTTCACTGTCCTAAAGTAGTCTTCACTACTTAATATACAGGCTGAACAGTTGCAGTGACAAGTTCACATTTCTATATCACATCTTATTTTATCAAGCCTATCCAAGGACATCATTGCATCTTATTTTCATGCTTTGACTTTCACAGACCCTATAAATCATCTTTCTACCCCTGTAGTACATTGAATGTCATCAAGAGTTATAAACTGTTTATGCCAAGTGACACTGTCTAAGGTCTTTAAGCTTTTATGAAAGTAAAGAATCGTACTCTTTTCAGTTGTATCCTTTTTAACAATCTTGTTTGGATAAAAAAATCTTGTTTGCTAAGAAACTCTGGATTGTTTTCTCCTATTTGAAGAAAATCATAACACACAGCCATACGCGTGCAGAAATCTCCATTCTTTCGTCATCCTGAATGCTTTCTCTACGATCTTGAAATTAACCAAACTACAAAATACAAGTGATCAAGACAAACACTCCTCACTGAAAGCAATCTACATCAGATTTTTTGAACAAAATCTGATCACACACCTCTAGTCCACACACATTGTGGCGATACATATCATCACCATGCATATAAGAACCGTTAGGATAAAGAAACCATAGTTAACTAGTATTAGTGTAAATGATAAGTGAAAGGAGAATCACAAATAAGTGTATATTAAGCAGAGTATTCTGGTTCCATGCTAAAACAAAACAATGGATGAAGAAAAATAAATGTTAAAGAAAGGTAATATAGTAATTAAAATGAAAATTAGAAGAAGAGAACTTAATAACGTGAAAACCCCAATAGATATGGTAAGTGAGAGGTATAAACAAGTCCAACGATGAAACCAACCAATTAAAATAAAGACATGCAACAAGACAGTGAAGACCACATTAATTACCAAATAACATAAATGCATGAAGAACAAAAAATAAAAATAACAAAAGAAAATAAACTAAAAACCTGTTAATGACCAAGTAAAATATAAATAAAAAGTACTACATACATTGATAATAATAATAGTAATTAAAGAGAAAAGATCAGAAAGTCGGTAGAGTTACAGAAAATGCAATGCAATGGTATAAATAAGAGTAAGAAATATGTGCATTAGTCTAAGAAAAAATTTAAAAACTTATATTGTAAGGGAGTGAAGTGATAAGTGTACAAGGTAGGAAATAGTAATGATCAAAGATCATGTTATAAACCAGTGGGGAAGGGAGAAAGTGAAGAATTGGTCTTGTGTATAAAATAATACACATTAAGAACCATTAAATAAAAGTAGGATGTGTTTAAAGGGTTCTGTATACCCAGGATTTATCATGTTACAATTAATTATTTAAAGGGGTTTGTATACCCACAGACTTTATTATGTTACAAATAATTATTTAAAGGGTTTTGTATACCCATAATTTTATTATGTTAGAATTATCTGTTGAAAGATTTGCTAATTTTTCAAGAACAGTAGTTGTAAAAGCTGTTCAGAAATGTCAATATCAGGTACATGGTGAAACATCATATTATGTAAGAAATCATTGTAAAGGAATGGCAAAATGCTAAACCTATAGGCCAAAAGAGATGAGCTGGGCTTAAACAACACTAAAATATCCAAAATAGTCTTCAGCAAACCAAATAAAATTAAACAGAAGCCTGACCTTAACGAACCAGGGAAGGTATTGATAAAATTGTATGTAAAAACCCATAATTGTAATAACCAGATGAATAGGGAAAGTAATATTAACACAAAAGACAAGCTATTGAACTGTCATGCTGTCAATATTATTGTTATTATAAGAAAATTATGCATAGGTATTTGAAACTGTAATGTTATATATTATGTAGAAGTATCAGACATTATTGTTAGTATTAAGTACAACCCTATTAGGACATATTTAAATAGTAAAGAAGGCAATAAGAAATGTTAAGAAAAAATATGTAAAAGCCTAAAAACTTAAATTTATAAAGTTGCTAAAATAGGTAATACTGTGCCGAAATGGGCCACATTCAGTATCAAAATAATTCTATTTTTCCAAACAATAACATCGTGTAACCCAAATTTAACTTAATCTAGAAATAAATAAGGAGTAATTTGAGGTGACAGATTTAAAATTTACAGATTTCGAATAATTAACGTCACGTGACCCGGGTCAAGGAAAAATGAACAATCAGAGCTCACAAAAGCGTGGTCATAGCCGTTAGCTAAACAGATTTTTCGAATTAGTCTATTGTTAAAGCTCAAACTGAACAGATGAACTCCATGTAACAGAGGATCACATTTTGATGAATAACTAAACGTAAAATGTAAAGAGATGCAAAAAAACATAATAAGAAAACAAGAAGACCATTTTAAAAAATTACTGGAGAAAAGAATATTAATAGAAGAAACTGACAAAGTAATGATAAAATAATGATCTACTCAACGAACACATGCCAGATATAAAATGCCTAGCGTCGAGTGGTGAGAATTTTGTTGTAACCTCATAATCAAATAACCTTAATATACACAACACGAGATTCACCAAAAACACTGTTAATCCAGACACTTGTGAACTTGTGGGCATAAAACTATTAAAACAATATTTAATTTAAAAAAGTTAGTTGAAGTAGATTTTGGGACGCTTAAACACAAGCCGACAGCCATTTTGATTGAACATTTCCACCATTTCGAGTGACATTTGGAACAGAACAGAGAGTTGTAATACTTTTAACTTACATTATTTTAATTTTATTGATTGTTAAGAATATTAATTAACCAATTGTAATGTATTGTATTTTATCCATAAGCATTTTCCGATCTTTACTAACAGCTCAAAGAATCCACTACCTGATAAAGCAATAATATAATTTACTTTAAACATTTTGTTGTTCGAGTCGAGCTTGGTGAGCGAGTCGATACGGTCACTATCCCGTTCGATTCACGAACCGCTGAACTGACCTAGATTTTTTTTAAACATTATTAAATAAACTCATTTTGGTAATCGAAGAAGCATTTTTATTTTTTAGTGAATTAAGATAAAGGATTTTCAGGCGATAAGTAAGAAGAGGAATATGGCGAAAGTGAAGAACATCGAGCAATTAGTAGAAAAAGACCAGATAACCTACAAGACTGAGTCGAATCAATAATCGACTGCGGGATATGACACAATCCATTCTACTTTTAAAAATTAATTATTTTGGCAACATTTTCAAAACAGTAAACGCCGTGATGTTTTTGCCTGATTATTCTATTAAATTTACTAAAGTAACTAAAATTTAAAACCAATTAATAAACATAATTCAGAAAACAATAAATATTAATTTATTTCAAAATTAATAAATTTCAAAGAAGAAGACAAGTTACACAGACAACCAGAAACTAGTTTTCTTACAACATTTCCATGACGTCTGCAAATAAGACATGATATGACAAATGTTTTATTTTGATGACTACTGAATGAAAACAAACGAATATTTGGAACAGTGTAGCGGGTCAATTTTTGGGTGTCTTTATTTTAACCGTTTGGGGCATTTATATATTTGTATTCATTTCGTTTTCGGTCGGGAGCCTTATAAAAATAATGTAAAACTGTATTATTGTGCAACGTATTTGTCCGTATAACAGACCAGAGTTGAGAAATAGTTGGAAATAAAGCGATACGCACTTTCAGTTGTGTAATGCGGCAAAGGAATTTGCACCTCCACAAAATTCGCAGAAATCTGTACTGGTGTGGCAGTGCACACACGTCACTACTCGCGCATGAGCGCATACCCAAGCGATGTTGAAAAACCAAGATGGCTAGAGAGAATAATATTCATCGCCTTCTCCAAAACTTTGTGGAAGCACTGTTGTAAGTCCCACCCACTTTTATGACATCAGCCAGTGCCTGGTTGAAATCGTCTGCTATCGTCATTCCAACAACTACATGACTAGCATGAGTCGAAACTGTGACGACTACATACAAGGCATTGATGTCCGTCGTCTTGACTAAAATGCTCCTGGAGTGGGGAACTGAGAGACGCAGGCAGTCTGGGGTCGACTCTCGCCTGTGCTGGTCGCCCATCAACCGGACTCAGAAACAAAATTTTTTAAACTGATATAACAGTGAAATAGCCGAAAAAGTTTATGTGACCGCGGTCGGGAAAAATGTAAAACAACATTAAACACCTTTTGGACATTTCACACGAAATTAGAAAAGAAATGGATGTGCGCGAAGACCACGTGGCCGGGGGTTATTTCGTCTATTGAAAGTGTAAGGGTTGGGGTTTTATAAAGGTACGGGGTATCAAATAAATTAAAATTAATTTAAGTGAAAATGGCAGGCTGGGCTCTCTTGTTTAATGTATGTAAGTAGTAGAAAATAAGAATAGTACATAAGACGTAATGATTACACAACCTGTAAAATCATAATATTTTTAAAGTATGTAAAATCTATATTTGGAGGAAAAGTAAAAAATTCAAATCTGTCAAATGATTTTAAAATAAAATTAAAAGTTGAATTCTCTTCTAAAATGAGTTGTGTCAGTACTTTGCATAACCCATAGACCATGTTTGTATCTAGGTACATGTGATCAAATCCTGTGACCCTGTAAGTTTTCGTAACGGTAAGTAACAATTAATTTGAAATTTAATAATAATAATAATAATTGCGATCGGTAAGTCACAGTTGGCGCCCGAACAGGGACGAATTGAATTAATTATAATTAATTAATTGAATTCCGCATCGACATGGATACAAGCATGTTCTAGGTTAGCTTAGTAACCTAACAGTAGATTACAAAATTTAAATAATTACTGTATTTATTTAATTAATTATTCTATTTAAGCAATTTATATAATTTAATTTATATCAATAATACAAAATGTCAAATAACGAAAATGACGTAAATAAAATGAGTGTCGAAGTTTTCGACGACTCAAATGTTAGTAATTATGAAACACACTCGACTCCAAGTGTGAGTCAGAGTGAAGCAGAAATAAGTATAACAGATCAAAGTAAAGTAAATGAAGATTCAGGGATTCAAGTAACCCCGAAATTAGATAGGGAAAGTAGAAGTGATAGTAAAGAAGTCGGCTTCACTGACGGAAACATAGTAGCACAATCTACTCCGTCGACAACACGAACTAAAGGGTTGTCGATGGACGATCTGTTTAATTTAATGAAAACAATGTCCGAAAACATAAATAGCAACTTAAATGCAAAATTTGAAGAGCAACAAATTGATTCCAATGTCAAGTTTCACGAATTAAAGAACGAGATTCAAGAACTAAATAAATGTTTAGAAAGTACCCATGAGACAATAATGACTAGTTTGAGTAAATTAGAACAGAGTGTGGAGCGAATGGGAGCGAATGTGATGAATCCAGATAAGAATAATACAAATGAAACTTGTAATGACAAATACAAAAATGTAATGCCAGATAAAGAGTTAACAAATAATGTACGTAATACTGAGAATATTAATGTGTTTGAAGAGTTAGTATCAGAAAGTGATACGGAAAAAATAAATAATGAGAGTATTAATGAAAGTGTAGAATGCAGTGATTATGAGATGTTAATGTGTGCCAGTGAGTTAGAGAGAGAGAGAGGAGAAATAATGTTGTAGTAGAATGGGGACAGAGGGGAAATTTTCCTTTTATTATTTATGATGATTTAATGTGGTCACAAGAGTTTTTGAAGGGCAAGGGTCCCGTACTAGTAGAAGATTGGAGTTGTTTATCTTATTTGTATGATATTATACCCTCTGTGTGGAATGATTTTATAAGTATGAGGTGGTGTTATGATGAGAGAGAATTAGAAGTATATAATTTAAAGAGAGATTATGGTGAGTTGGAAGAAGTATTAGAAGAGTATTTAAATAAGAATGATTTGATTTTTAATACGAAAGTAACTGACCCGATATTGAAGAAAAATACTAACGGAGACTTAACAGATATACTTAATGTTGACTTGTTGCAAGATTATTTTGGTAAGACGGATGACTTTGATTTTTGTGGTTATGACACACAAAGTATCAGTATGTGTGTCAATGAAATCGAAAAGTGTTATTTAAAACAAAGATTGATCTTTGACGATGGAGGCTAAACTATAAACAATCACTGGACAATTTTATATATATTGTTTTATGGTTTTGTGACCTCGCAACCTTTGAACATTGAAGTGTGATATGACTGAATAAATAAGGATGCAGATTTGTAAATAAATGTTTAGTAAGTTTATTTGTGTGTATTGTAGAATGTTAAGTAAACAATATGTGTGTAGATGATTGTTGTAATAATAATATTAATATTTGCAATTTAAATAAATAACCGAATTAATTTTGAAAACTAATTGGCTAATTGTAAAGGTTTAATTAATTTAATTAAAATAATTTGAAATGTGTTAAATATTTTGATTAATTCAAAGATTATATAATTGAATTTTTTGATGAATTTAAATGGTTTAACGAGAAGTGAAGTTGGTAATTAAATGATAAATTGTTGATTTGAAATAACTTTTTGTTAAATGTTTCAGAGTTTACTTGGAGTAGTGGTGTATGGTGTATATAGTTATATATGTCAGTATATGAATTATGGACTGTAAGTATAAAATGTTTATGATACAAGTCAAAGATAATAAAATGTACACAAATGTTTAACTTAATGGAACGAATTTTAACTTCAATAATGAAAATAACTTGAGATAATGATTTAAAGGGTAATAATAACAGAGATATGATGAAAAATAAATATTAATAAGGAATTTGAAAATTTTGAGTAATCTGATTGTAGAAAGTTATGAAGGGTGATTAATGATTGATGATAAATAAATATGTATATTTCATATAATTTATTCAATTGTGAGATGTATTTTAATTATGTTAGGATATCAGCTGATCAGCAATACCATGTCACTGGTATATTGGTTTGTAAATGTTACAAGAAATTAATGTTTAATGTACTACAGATATTTTGAAGTAAAGATGAAAAGAATATGAGAAATAAAATAACAATAATTTATGCAAATTAATAAAAGATAACTCATGGGTGATAAATGTTTTATGGGACACGTAGACCTGTCCAAATTGAATTAAAAGTTGAATGTGAAATGATAAAGATGAATATGATGTAATGTTGTTTTTGAGTTGATGTAATGTAATAGAATCCTGTGAAATATAGATGTTGACACAGTTGTAATGGAGAATTTATGTAGAGTTTTGAATGATATATATTTATGTTTATAGTTAATGAGGTTATTTTGTGTATTTGTAGTAATGTAATGAGATTGAGAATTTTGGGGATGGCAATTTTGTATTAGGGGGTAGTGTATTTGGGGAGTCCGCAACAAGGGTTGGGACGGGATAGGAATAGATTTTAGTGGGGAAGGGGCCGCCTTAGGTAAAATCCAGGGGCCAAATAAGGGAATTGAGTTTTTGGGTAGGGGAAACACGTATCCTATATACAAAGGGTTAGAGAGTATTTTATAATGGGAGAAGGCGGCGAATTGTGTTAAATCATAAGTTGTGGCTTAGAGTGTTTTGATTAGTAGAGATTTTGATAGAGATGGGTGTCATGTTACTAAAAGTTGTAGGTGTTGGAGTCAAAGAGAAAGTTCATGTATGCATACAGATCTAATACAGAAAAACGAGAGTAAATAATTTATATCACCCACAGTAAAGTATAGTGAGATTGTTAAATGAAGAGTAGGATGGTTAAGCAAAAAGAGTGATTTATGATAAAGATATAAAATTTTTATTTTTTTTGCCAGTGACAAAATTTTGATAGAATTGAGAATAATGTAAAGTCCAGAATTGTTTACATAATTTAAATGTCAACTTGATTATTATATTAATATTTTGTTTATTTTAAATGTTATGTTAGTATGTTTGTATGTCAAAGTTAGATTGTTACAGATGTTCAATGTATTTTCAGAGCTTATACATAACATATGTAGGTCAAGGATCTTGGACTTGACCTAGTTATGATCAGCTGATGAGGTCATACGCCTACTAAGCTTGTATAGTAGGAATCCAATTTTAATTTGTTTGTTTAATTAATTCAAACCAATATTTGAATAATTTTAATAAATATGTTATTTAATAAATAAATTTAATAAAATTTTTTAATGAATAAATTTAAATTTTTGTTTGAATTTTAAAATTTTGAAAATTTTAAATTTTCTTTGCAAAAAAAAAACTTGATTTTTCGCCTGCCAGCGAATGCAAATTGTTAGATAATGATTCTTTTATTATATGTGCATTAACCATGTTTATTTTATTTTATTGTATTGTATTGGTAGACTATAAGTGGTTCTCATGTTAGAGTAAGGATGTGTTTATATTATTAGAAATGTCTAGGTTAAGTCATTTGTAACAAAAAAGAGAAAAAAAAAATATAAGGAAGAGAATTTTTCTGATAAAAGTTTTTTTTTTGAATTTTTTAAATTTATAATAAATTTTAAAAGGAAGTTGTTATTTTTTATGTGTTATGGTAACCTGTAACGTGAGTGTGTGTGAGCCCAGTATCTGCTAAAGGCAGCCCAGTTTGCAAATAGGGGAACATATCGGCGGAGGAGCTGGAATAATTCTAGCCAGGGATTGAGGATTTTTGGGGGTAGCATGTTAGAAGGCGAGGTGCGCTGTGGTGCGAGTCTGATCGATTTCTCGGTGTTGGGATCTCTTACGGAGAAGTCCAGTGATCTCGTTCAGATGAGTCCATGGTCGCTGAACCAGGGGGGGTCGTGTACCCATGAGATTAAGAACCAGGGGGTTGTTGGCACCAGTTCCTCTCCGGTCCTCTTCGGGGTTATCGATGAGATTTCTTCTGTCGTGCACCGCAGAATTCTCATCGAGGGGGTATTGTAGCGGGTCAATTTTTGGGTGTCTTTATTTTAACCGTTTGGGGCATTTATATATTTGTATTCATTTCGTTTTCGGTCGGGAGCCTTATAAAAATAATGTAAAACTGTATTATTGTGCAACGTATTTGTCCGTATAACAGACCAGAGTTGAGAAATAGTTGGAAATAAAGCGATACGCACTTTCAGTTGTGTAATGCGGCAAAGGAATTTGCACCTCCACAAAATTCGCAGAAATCTGTACTGGTGTGGCAGTGCACACACGTCACTACTCGCGCATGAGCGCATACCCAAGCGATGTTGAAAAACCAAGATGGCTAGAGAGAATAATATTCATCGCCTTCTCCAAAACTTTGCGGAAGCACTGTTGTAAGTCCCACCCACTTTTATGACATCAGCCAGTGCCTGGTTGAAATCGTCTGCTATCGTCATTCCAACAACTACATGACTAGCATGAGTCGAAACTGTGACGACTACATACAAGGCATTGATGTCCGTCGTCTTGACTAAAATGCTCCTGGAGTGGGGAACTGAGAGACGCAGGCAGTCTGGGGTCGACTCTCGCCTGTGCTGGTCGCCCGTCAACCGGACTCAGAAACAAAATTTTTTAAACTGTTATAACAGTGAAATAGCCGAAAAAGTTTATGTGACCGCGGTCGGGAAAAATGTAAAACAACATTAAACACCTTTTGGACATTTCACACGAAATTAGAAAAGAAATGGATGTGCGCGAAGACCACGTGGCCGGGGGTTATTTCGTCTATTGAAAGTGTAAGGGTTGGGGTTTTATAAAGGTACGGGGTATCAAATAAATTAAAATTAATTTAAGTGAAAATGGCAGGCTGGGCTCTCTCGTTTAATGTATGTAAGTAGTAGAAAATAAGAATAGTACATAAGACGTAATGATTACACAACCTGTAAAATCATAATATTTTTAAAGTATGTAAAATCTATATTTGGAGGAAAAGTAAAAAATTCAAATCTGTCAAATGATTTTAAAATAAAATTAAAAGTTGAATTCTCTTCTAAAATGAGTTGTGTCAGTACTTTGCATAACCCATAGACCATGTTTGTATCTAGGTACATGTGATTGAATCCTGTGACCCTGTAAGTTTTCGTAACGGTAAGTAACAATTAATTTGAAATTTAATAATAATAATAATTGCGATCGGTAAGTCACAACAGAATTCAAAAGGCATTGACCTATTTGTTTATATTCGTTGCATACAGATAGCACTACTTACACTGCTTCTATCACATCAGTTCTAAGACTTGGCCAAACCTTGCATAGAGTCAACAGTGCATGTCAATTTAATGTTGAGGGTAGAATGTGGATGATAAAAGTAGTTACAAATAAATACTACTTTTGCAACACAGGTGTAAGATTATTAACACCTAGATTATGATGATGAATTAATTAAAAGGGTGGTTAAAAGGATAAAATATAAAATCAATGGTGACTGAACTCAATAACAAGGGAAATGTATTCTACATCAATGTTCAACACTTCATGGTTTCATGTTTCATGTACAGTCCCTGGGACTAGCCATTTTTATGTAACTTTGGAGTTGTATTATTTTTTCTATAATCAGTAGAGACTAACTGTTTATTTTACTGATACAGTGAAAACTACTTAAGCCAGAACCTGGAAAAGATGAAAACCTTATTAAGCCGGAAAATTTCCACAGTCCCTTCAGTTTCTCATAGTTAATACATATGGTTAAAAACAACTCATATAACAGAAACTGTCTAATGCGGAAACGGAAAGAATTTTTCCATTCCAACAATCCTAGTCACCTGTATAAAACAGGAAATTTCTGTTGAGAAATGCACAATTAGTTTCAAATTCATTCATTTTTTAACTATCTACATACCTACCAGTTATGTACATACGTCACGCTGTAAGCAGATTATAAGTAAGATAATACATGGATGGGGCAACTACAGGTAAAATTGTAGAATGTACAATTAGTTCATGGGTTTTCCCCACTGATATAATACTGTACCTAAGTTTCTCACTGATTCTAAATTTACAACGCCAATTCAGAGGCCTTGGGTAAACATACAGTACGGTACACTATTTTGAAGGGTACAGATACCCGCTGTCAGCAAAATGAATAAATTGAAAACACGTCTTTGAAGTTGAAAATAGACCTTATTAAGTGTTATGAAGAAAATAAAGCGAGTGCTAAACAATTAGTGCAAAAGTTTAAATGTGGAAAAACAAGTGTATGAAATTCTGAAAAACAAGGACAAGATGAGAAAAGAGTGGCTGAATGACAAACGAAGTGGTGATTCAAAGAGCAAGCTAAGAAAAACCCGAAACGAGGACATAAATGCAACAATGTATGACTAGTTGTTGGATGCAAGATCTCAACATCTGCTCATATCACGATCTATTCTACAAGCTCAAGTAAAACTGGTGGCGGAGAGACTAAACAAAGAAGATTTTAAAGCGTCGAATGGATGGTTGAAGAGTTTTTGTGCCAGACATGAAGTAATGTTTGGACAAATCAGCGGAGAAGCAAATGATGTTGATATGGATGTTGTCAATGACTGGAAAGTTAAAATCAAAAGTTTAATTGCGGATACAAGCCGGAAAACATGGCAAACTGTGATGAAATGGGTTTGTTTTTTCGCGCTTTGCCAAATAAGTCGCTAAAACTGAAAAGCGAAAGATGCATCGGCAGAAAACAGTTGAAGGAGAGATTGATCATTTTGATGTGCAGATTTGCAGACAAAAAACTTGAAAAAGCATTAGTGATTGGAAAAACTCATAAGCCAAGATGCTTCAAAAAATGTTCAGATGTCCAACCTACCGCTTGTGTGGCGTTCTAACAGAAAAGAGTGGATGAATTCAGAAATAACTGAGGGAAGATTGAAGACACAGAATCAGAAGATGAAGATGCAAAAACGGCACTTCTTGTCGTTTTTAGACAATGCAACATGTCATCCCGATCTAAATTTGTCAAACATAAAACTCTGTTCCCTACCAGCAAATACAACTAGCGTTACTCAACCAATGGATCAAGATGTGATTAAAAATTTTAAAGTGTACTACTGAAAATACGTTCTGCAGTCGGTTGTCGCGAACATGCAGCAGTGTCAGTCTGTGGATGAACTGCGAAGAAAATATCCGTTCTCGATGCCGTAAGATGGATTTGCAGTGCCTTTAATGACAATAGCCGGACATGTGTAAAGAAATGCTTCTGGAAAAGTGGCATTGAAAGCAACACAGAAGAAGAAAATTTGTGACCAGAAGAAGAAAACCCATCTCTAGCTTATAAGCCTTAATTACCGATGGAACCGAACCACAGGATTATGTCAATATCAACGAGAATGTACCAACTGAAGCCGGATTTCAGACTTTGGATGAAATTATTGAAGCGAGAGTAAATGCAGCTGGAGGAGGCGAAATTGCAGGAATTGGTAAGTTTGAAACAGCTGTAGTTATACAGTAATTGTTAATACAGTACAGTATAATCAACATGCTAACATTTTATTTTTCTAGTATTGCATAGGTAGCCTAGCTGTTGAACCTCACCTAAAAATTCAAGATTGCAGAGATGCATTACAGAAACTGATGGTGTTTGAAGAATTCGCTGAAAAGTCAAACTGTACAGAAATGATAAAACCCATCCTCGAACTACGAACTTTGATTGAGAAACAGTCAGTTGTAAAATTAAAGCAAAAAACTCTTTTAGATTTGTGGAAAAAGTAAAAGTAGAATAATCTAAGAGTGCCACATAGCTGTGTAATACAGTAATTAATTTTAAAATGTGAAATTATATCCTTTATTTACCTAGTTTATGTAAGATAACCTATACACAGTACGTAAAAAAAGTATGTAGTACTGCAGTTGAAATTGCGTTCGTGTTTATTTGAACCTGTCCAGCACAGAAACATTTACAAACCGGAAGAAATCTACGGACTCATAAGATTCCAGCTTACACAGTTTCACTGTAGTTACTTTCTTCCTATAAATAAAGGTACACAGCATGCATACATACACAGGGCAATAGAATTTTTACCAATGAAATAATTATTACAATTTTTAAATTACAAAAAAAGTCTAACAAACATATTTTCAAAACTATTGCAGTACACCGAAGTTATATTCTTCATGTAATGTGTAAATACCACACACACACACACACACGCGCGCGCGCGCGTGTTTACAAAAGTAACATCACACAGTAAGATATTAATTATTATATATCTATAAAGTACAGTATTGCAGAACAGAATATACAATGTTTACTTACTATCAGTACCACATCATGGGTACTGCACTATTGATGTAGGACAGTGTTGTATTTGCACTTTGTATTTATTTGATTCAAATGTACAGCCCCGAACTGCATGTTTCCTGCAGTTAAAGAAATGCTGACATCTAAGAAGTTTGAAAGTGATGTTGAAGAAACATACCGTATTTTCTCGCATAATTAACGCCCCCGCATACTTTACGCATCCCATTTCTGGGGGGTTCAAAGTGGGAAAAAAGGAATTTTTGCGTATTTGACGCACCCATTTTCTCGATGATTTCATCACGCAGTTCCGGGTGCGTTTCGAAATAAAGATGTCAAGTAGTAGCTTTCCTATTGCGCAACCTCGTGCAACTTCCTGTTATTACTCACTGCGGTATTTCAGTCTGGTGAGTGAATCAGCGAAGACGTGATTAGTGACGATCTATTCCAGTCTGGTAGAAACTCATTTTACGAGTGTTTCGGGTACACGGATGTTTTGTGATCTCAAAGTCGTTCATTAATCCACAATGAGCAAGTATTCGAGTAATACTGCGTCATATAAACTTGCGGTGATCGCTTACGCCGAAACACACGGGAATAGGGCAGCAGGCCGCAAATATTCTGTGTCCGAGTGTAACGTGCGGTACTGGCGAAAACAGAAAATTGCCCTTCAAGAGACCAACAAGTCTCGTAAACATTTCGCGGTCCAAAAAGTGGCAAGTTTCCGCAAGTAGAGGAGTATCTTCTGAAATATGTGATTTCGTTACGCAATGATAGATATGCCGTTTCTTACGAAAGGCTGTATTTTAAAGGACGAGAAATAGCTGCAGCACATGGGATCAGTGTCTCGAATTTTAAGGTTAGCCGAGGCTGGGTGATTAAATTTATGAAGAGAAATGGACTCTCTCTTTGAAGAAGAACATCCTTATGTCAAAGAATGCCGAATGATTTAGACCAAAAAGTCATTGATTTTCATCGCTTCGTGATTAGGAAACGGAAAGTGAAGAAATATTTGCTTTCCCAGATAGGAAACGCAGATCAGACGCCCATCAGTTTCGATATGCCACAAAGTCGAACAATCGATACGAAAGGAACATCGAGTGTTATTGTGCGCACTACTGGAGGTGAAAAACAACGGTGTACGGTAATGCTTGCTGTAACAGCTGATGGCAGAAAGCTTGCACCGTACGTTGTCCTGAAGCGAAAAACAATGCCGAAAGTAAAATTTCCACGTGGGATCCACGTTCGTGTCCAAGAAAAAGGGTGGATGGACACGTCACTCGTAGAAGACTGGATACGAACGGTTTGGGGAAATAGAGTGGGGGGGTCTCTCCTTCGGTGCCCGGCTCTTCTCGTGTCAGACAGTTTTTGTGTCCATCTGACGGAAAACACTAAAAAATTATTGGAAACCATGAAAACCGATTTGGCTGTGATTCCTGGTGGACTGACATCAGTACTTCAACCCTTGGACGTTTCGATAAATAAACCATTCAAGGACAATGTGCGAAAACTCTATCAGTGCTGGATGGCGGAAAATGTGCACGAACTTACTCTAACAGGCAAAATTCGGAAACCATCTGTGGAACTCCTTTGTGAGTGGATATTGCGTGCTTGGGACATGATTTCTTCGAAGGTGATTGAAAAGAGCTTCAAAAAGACGGGAATCTCGAATGCGTTAGACAGGACTGAAGATGACTTCTTATGGAGAGATGTGAGCAGTGATAGCAGCACCAATTCTTCCTGCAGTTCCAGTGGCGATGACCAACTCGGTAGCCTATAAAAGGTAAGATTATTTTTCTTCCTTTTCAGCAGGTATGTCATTATTACTTACGTCGTTAGTACTTTCGTTAATTCATATTTATTTTGCTTCAGGTCGTACTATCAGCTCGTACGGGAAGAATATTTTCTGGTGTCCGTACTTGAAACTGTGTGTCCAACTTGCCTAATGTACTCTATTTGATTGTTCAGAAGAAAACTCAACCGTAATTTTACGCCAAATGACGATAACTTCAATGAGTTGAACTGATTTTGTGTATAATATATTTAATGTATCTTTTAAATGTCAATAAATTTCAAATGAAATTTGGGTATATCTGAAATCCTTGAATAATTTACGCACCCAAAATTTTCGCCGGTATTTTTCGTCAAAAAAGTGCGTTAATTATGCGAGAAAATACGGTATTAAAGAATGGTTTAACACATTGGTGATACTCTTCTTTGACAGTTGTATATGTAAAGTGGTGATATGATAAATAAAATGTGTGTAAGTGAATAATGACAAAATAGAAAATAGTAAAAAAATGTGATATTGTTTCAGCAATAATAAATCATTCTTTGGTTTCAGGTTGTCTTTCCTAATTTCAAAACAAAAATTTACTTAAGGTGTAGTCTATATATAAAAATCAAATTATTAAACAGACTAACACTAATTTGTCAGGTGTGTGGGGTTTCACTGTTTTAAAGCAACACAGGACTTCAAAAGGATAAACAGTTTTACAAAGTAGGTTGCTGTGTGGTCAACAATCTGAACAAATATATTTATTTAAAATAAACACTAGAAGTTGCTTGTAGTGGGTGTATGTGCGCACACGCACATCCACTTACATCCACTATTGGGATTATTGATCACTTCATGTAAACATAACTTAAATAACTTAAGTATTTAATCAAATGACAATCTGTAATGTAATTAAGTTTTAATATTTAAACATTTTTTATGTTAAGCCTGAAGTGGCAAGAAATGGAAATTTAGAGGACATCAATGTCACAAATCTCTATAACGAAAAGACAAAAACACTAAAACATCTGACTATAAATAGTATACTATAAAATGTTTCGAACCTGAAATCTGTAGTCTTCTAATTATTAAAACACAAGTTATTATTATAAATTATAATTCAAGAATTAATTTTAAATTTGACAGGTGATAACACTACGGATTTTGTTAAGTCGTACATTAAACATATAAAACACTTAATGAAAGTTTGAAAAGTGTGTGATTTTTAAATTCATGCCTAAATTTGCTATTTTATAATAAATTAGCAAACAATGTAATCCTGGTATTTAATAATGTTACAATCAAACATGTATAATAAATACTACACCAGGTACAAAAATAATTACAACATAAACACCAAAGTATAATTAATATTGAACCTCATTTCAACACAATCAAAAATATTAAAGTGCCAGGGTATGTGACATATAAATATGACAGTATGATTTCATATTTGTATTAAGAATAAAGAGTATCTTAAAATCATAACCTCTATGGAGATATCAGTAAATAATAATATTTAAGGATGGTCAAAAAATGAGACTAATAAATAGTGGTGAAGTGTCAGGGAAGACAAGGTAGACAGTGTCTCCACAAATAATTTATTCATAAAATAATTAATTTTTATTTATGCATTAAGTTGCATAAGTTACTCAGAAAGGTATAAAACTAGTAAGAAGTTGAATATCATGCGACATGATGCAAGTGTGAGCCATGGAACCGTGTTGTGCAATGCAACTGTACGTGGAGTATCAGGGTAGACGTTACTTGAAATGTCTTTTTAACAAGGCTGGAGGTGAGGAGGGCTTCTTCGGTAGGTGACAATGGGAAGGGACCTGCATGCGCAGCATAAAAATTCGTCCCGTACATCACATCAGAAGACACGTCTCCCCTGCACTAAATAGCACAGAATTCTCGCCTGGCCGCCTGTGTGTTGTTTCAATGTGCTCGCGTAGTGAATATTTGTTTTTGTTGAGTTTACAAATTATTTAAAAAATTTTATATAGTTGTATAGACTAAGAAGTGTGTAATCATTTACGCACTAATTATTTAATAATACACATTGTTAAGTGTCGTCATTTAAGTGCTTTAAGCTTACCGTTTAATTGGTTTAAAGGAGCAAAATGAATACAGTTAGTACGAGTTCTACGTCAGAAGTATTTGATATACACTCTGACAACTTTGATTTATTAGAATTTTTGTTAAAATACGAAATCAGTACGTTACATTTAGAGCAAAAAGTATTGCTAACATCAAAAATATCTCGGGCATCTTTAGACTTGTCGCAGAAGGATGGAAAAGTTATCAGAAAATATGGTATATATGGCTCTCTTGTTGTAAGCGAAACAAAACTCTGCACTTCTATTACTGTTTGATGTTTAATGGAGAGGAACCATGGAGCAAAGTTGGAGAAGGCGCTGTAAAACGTTTTGAAGTTAAAGCTGCTAATAGAAAAATACTCATATGAAAAATTATGAGATGTTTCACATGCTAGGATATAACAGAATTGAAACTGTTTGTCCGAAACACCTAGAATTCAAGCAATACAGCACAATGAAAATGTGGCATGAAATCGAAGGATAGTAGGCCGTTTGGTAGATGTTTGTTATTTAGGGAGACAAGAGTTAGTTTTTAGTAGGAATAAGGAAAATGAGCAATCTCTCAATAAGGGCAATTATTTAGAAACTTTAAATTTACTGGCAACGGGAGAGTCTTTCATGAAAGAACATATACAAAGTGATTCAAAATTGCATGGCAATCTCTCAGGAGCTGATTCTATAACTAAAAATAAGAAAAAATGAGACACGGCGTGTAGATCTCATTTACAAGAAAATATGAACCACCGTTTGTGTAATGCCTGCAGTAATCCAGATTTGTCACCATTACAAAATGTGAATAAAATTTATGTTTTTCTGGCAATATTTTCTAATTAAGATTCATAAACAACACCAATAACAAAACGATAGCTTTTTTTTTGATATTTAGGCTAAATTATATAACGAATGCATGTGTTTCAGACAGCCACTTAGCTATAATCTGATAGAGGTAGCATTAACTCTATTTACCACAGTTTTACTGGTTCATTAAGAATGTCAATAATCTTTGTAAGAGGTTGCTTTTGGCTGGTATTTTTATGTCTACCAAATTATTTTGTCACGCTTCGCCACTGCTAATAAAAATGCACAGTACAATAGTGCAGTGCAAACTGTGTACTTTGTGTAATGATGCAGCAACGTTTAGGCCAGCCACACATACTAGAAGCACAACCACACAAGCAAATAAAAAAACTTATAACATATACAAGATAATATTTAGTCTGATATTAATATTTTATATCTAGAAGCACACTCCATGGCATTTAAAAACTCAAAATTAAATATCTAACTGCAATTAGGTGCATAAGGACAGAGTGAACTGATATACACTCAGAACCCAGAATTATTTCCTCATTAACATTTCTAAGAGCTTATAAATGGTGCCAGATTTTATTCAAAAATAGTGCTTATGAAATTTCTAAAAGACCTGAAGCATGAAGTGTTGAACTGTTCTCATCTAATAAACTTGTATATTACAATCTGAACAGAAGTAACATAAAGATCCAATTTTTGGTATTTATGTTAACACAAATGGCAAACTATATTGTAATACCTGTTAATGTACATTTTGTTATAGTATTTAGTGCAATATCCATTTATGTAAGTGTCATAAAGAAGTTGTTAAAAATATAATCAATTTATAATCTTTAAATTAATTTACCTCCTTTTTCTTCCGAATACAAATGACTTGCTAAAAACATGAAAAACAAAACATTTCTATAGAATACAAAAATAATTTCCCACACACTAACAATAAATTATTACATTTATTTTTATATCAACAATCCTTGGCTGAACACAAACTACCTGGAGTATATGTGGTATGTCCTTGTATATTTAATGCAGAATTTTCACTAGGAGGTGCACCTAACACAATGGGTGCACTGGCTGGGGTAGAATTTGTGGGTTTTGGCTGAGTTGTTACTGCAGGCTCTGGCATAGCATTACCTTCATCATCACTATCCTAAAATAAAAAACAAAATTTATACAATCTTTAAAAACAAGTATACACATAAACAGATCAAATATATGTTTCTAATTATTAGTTCCTTTATGTATTATTTTTACTTTGTCAAACTGGAAGGTGTGGCCATGTACACGACATGATGTGTTAAGGCTGTTGGATCATGTTTCTTAGTTTATTTTATCGCAGCTGTATTTGTGTTAATGCACTCTCCTTTTTAAATACTGTTCTGAGCATCCATAATATTTTTTACCAAAGTTTTCTTGGCATGGAATTTCACAAACAACACTAGATTTTATTTATATTTCATCTCTGTCTTTAGAATCTGTGTAGAATTTGTTTATTGTATTGACATTTCTGTATACTATTTTCGCGTTGCTGTTAGTCCTCATAAGTATTTTAGTGATTTTCTCCGATAGAGTTTTTATATATGGTAAGGAAAAATATTTAGTAGTTGTGATAGTTTGGTCTTGGCTACTGTGCACTATAAGATGTTCTGTCAATTCTTTGGGTAGGCCTCTACTTTCATTTGTTTGATCAGCGGTCACATCAATGGTATTTAAACATATATTATTCTGTATTATTGATTATGTGTGTGTTGCACTGATTTAATAATGTGCCAATTAGTTTATGGGGGTACCTATTTAATAATAATAAATCAACGACTCTGTTATCAATTTCTTTTTTGTAGATGGCAGATAAGTATGTGTGCCCGATTTTTCAGATTTTTTGCAACATTGATTTTATAATGGTATGGGCAGTTGCTTGAATAATGAATATATCTCTCTGAATTTTGTAGTTTTTGCCACCACTTTTACATTATTGATTCGACATTAGGCTGATGGAGTAATAAGACATCTACATACGGAATTGAAAAGTCTGATTTTTTTAATTCAACAGTGAACATTAAACATGGATGAAAATCGTTAAATATCGCTGTTATTATGTTGTGTTTATTTGTTGGTATAGCGGTGATGATGTCATCTACATATTTGTATAGAAATATAAGGTTTGGGGTTTTATGTCTAGAATATGTTCGATATATGTCAGCAAAAATGGAGGGCGACTGGGGATCCCATAGAACATCCGAATAACTGTAAATAAAACTCCTTATTGAACTGAAAATAAACCTCTCTCTGAGCAATTTTAAGGCTTCAAGAAACTGTTTCTTAGGAATGTTCATGTAAGGCCCAAGTTCATCAAATCTGTTAGCTATTATTTCAGTTACAATTGGTATCGATATATTGGTGAAGAGCGATAATACATCCAGTGAGGCAAGTTATAATTAGGGGGTAATTGAACATCTGATATTTTCTCAGGGAAATCAAAGGAATCTTTAACATTATAAGGAAAGATACGATAGAACTGTAGCAAGATATCTGGCTAATTTGTATGTAGGAGAATTTATAAACTATACTATTGGTCTAACCAGATTACCTTGTTTATGATTTTTCACAGGGAATATAACTTAGGGTTTACACACACACACACACACACACACAGCGCGCGCTCAAACGCAACTCTAATAATCTAGACAGCAAGGGGAAAAAACGGAGATCCTCATTTTAATGATTTAAAACTGTTAGTGGACTGTATAGCTTTAAATTTTAATCAAAACACTGATGGTGACTCATTTAAGTTCACTGACATTCCCATCATTAAATCTCGAAAACATATACAGGCTCATTTCTTCTACAAAGATTAATTCACAATAGTTAACTTCAAAGAAACAAAAACAAGGAATTCCCATTTATTATCATTTATAACCAGCCAATTCCTATATCATAAAAAAGTATGGTGATCTTAAAAGTTTATTAAAATCTAATTTAATTATAAAGTGTTATGCCTGTTTTTATAATACACTACAGCATTCTGAATAAATATGTTTTCTAATTAGTTTCCACTTACAATGATAATTATGTCACTATTATAATATGTGCAATACTGTAACAGCATTTTCTCATTGTTTTCTTTTTTATCAAGATTTTTTAAGAAGAGAATGTAATCATGAAAAATGATTTGTTGCTCAGTATTTATTAATTTGTTGTTTTTAATATCTGTTATTACCAACTTGTGCCTAATCTGGTCTGGTGAAATCACAAAGTCTATTCTGATTGTTTTAACATACTGTGCCTTATATGTAAGATTTTCAATTTAAACATTTTCTCTAATGAGAACACATTAAAATTATCCTACATTTTCATTATGATTAATAAGACTGTTTCTTTTGTAGATTCTACATAAAAAGTATATAATATTGTAACAACGGAATGCTCTCGAACAGTCGAGTGTCGTTCTACACGGTATATATAGCAACACCTGCTGCTTAGAAGTTAGTTACATTGCACAATTTACTCAAGTGCGGATCAAAGTGGTTGTTGGGAAGTGATTATTGTGTTATAATTAGTGTGGTACTCTAATAGATAACATTATTATTGTGTGCGGACAAATTGAACTAGAATTACTGTATGAGAATATCTTGTTGATTTCTAATTGTTATTTGTGACTCAATAAAACTGGTTATTAGCGACTTCATTGGTGTCTGTATTTTGTTTTCCATTGTACCATATGACGATCAGTGCGACCGTCTTAACACTGGTTCAGAAAATTTAACTGTGGAAGCAGAGGACATTTTATGGAAGACTAGTGTAATTTGTAATTTATCTGCAAACATGGATGTCAGTTAGATGATGGAATATTTCCAGGCACTGCTGTTGCAGACAGAGGAATGACGACAGGAGGCAGAAGAAGCAGAGAAAAGACACCAACAAGAAGCGGAAGAAGTAGAAAAAACAACACGATGAGAAACGCAAGCAGGAAAGAGAAGAGGCAGAAGAACAGCAGAAAGCACTAATGCTCAAAACAGAAGAAAGACAGAAACGCTAATTTTTGAATCTGGATGACAAAAAGAACATAAGTAGGAAGTAGATAAAACAGAAGCTATGCAAAAACAGCTGCAGGAACATACTACTGCAGAGTTGGGTCTGCTATGAGGAGACTTGAGTGAATTACACAGTTATCTGAATGGCTAAGAGGAAAGATTATCTACAGTAGAAAAATCTGTTTCAAGTATAGATCAAACAATGTCAATAAAAATATCTGCAGTAGAAGACACAATTGCAAACATAAAAGAGCAAATTAAAAATGAAGTTAAGCAGTTAATGAAAATACAGCCAAGCATTTCAAAACAAATTTATGAACCGACTGTACCAAAGGTAAAGACAGAGAAAATGAGATAACAGAAAAAGTCACTTTGTCTGTGGTCATGTAAAAGTTCATGTCAAGGCTCCAACCTTTGATGGAAGCACTCACTGGGCGACGTATCTTCAGCAAGTTGAAGCTGCTGCTGTACAAATAATTGGACAGAGAAAGACAAGGCAGTTTCACTCATTCTTGCTTTAGAAGGGCCTGTGACAGAACTGCTACACAAAGTGCCACTTGATAGCCAGAACACCTATGCTAAATTGATAAACTCTAGAATTACGGTATGGTGATAAACATTTGCAAGATGTGTACTGCACTCAGTTGAGAGCAAGGTGACAGCATTCTGGGGAGAGTCTTCAAGAGTTTGAAGCAAGTATCAACAGACTAATTAGACTGGCCTAGTCTGAAGCACCAGAAGATTTTCGAACGAGGTTTGCGATGCAGACATTTACTGCCGGTATCCGAGATAACGAAATATAGCAAGTGTTACGAATGGCAAGACACCAGAACAGTGCGGACGCCCTGGTACATGCTTTGCAATTTGAGGCTGCCAAATCAGCGTCTGGTTGGACAAGTCATAAAGTGCGCGCTAAAAGAGCGCAACAACACAGACGATGAGGAAGAAGAACAAGGAACAGAGACTCGACGGTCGGCGCCACAGAATAAAATAAGAAAGGATGGAAGACCAAAGTGTTATAGATGTGGGAAACCTGGACATCTACAACAAGATTGTTTGGTTAGAGTTCAGCAGCACGGAAGCGAGCAGTAGTTGGTACAACAAGGCACGTGCTGACTAACTGGAGGAATGAAGCCCCTAGATAATACGCAATTTCTACACTTCAGAAAAGTAGCGGGAGCTTGGTAGTTACCGGATTCATTCAAAAAAGGCCAACCTCAATTACAGTTGACATAGGTGCCAGAGTCTCCATTATGTGTCTTGATGTGGTGAAAAATCGCAATCCAATCTGGTGCTCTTGCAGCTTGTAAACAGTTACTGCCCTGTAAAAGTGTTTGGAAAAGTGGAGGTACAGCTACGCCTTGGTCAACTTCGAGTTTGATCATCAAGTACTTGTTGTATACATTGTGGATGAAGCAATTCTTGGTGTGGACATTATGAACACATACAGTTTTATAGTCGACTTCATCAGAAACATCAATGGATGTGATAAGTCAAGTGGCTGTAACTGTCCCACCAAACTCCAAAACAATCATCATGGTTAGAGCTGAGATAGATGCTAGGGGCAACAAGTGTTCTACATTCGAACTCCATGTAGTCAGCTCACCAGGCATACTAATTGCCAGAAGTTTAGTAAAATCAGACGACACCGAAAATACACCTATTAGAGTGGCGAATATTTGGATTAAGCTGTCGCTTTATAAAACAATACGCACCTAGGTAAAATGTCTCCTGTGGCCTGGGTAGCCGGAATGATGCAATGAAGATCCAGCGCTTCGGACATTTCCGAATTACCAGAGGAACTTCAGGAATTGTTTAACAGATCTTCTAACGATCTCTCACATGGTGAGGTAAAAGAAATCAAGACTGTTTTTACATGAATTTAAAGATTCTTTTGTAGTTTGGGGCGTCATTGGGAAGAACCTCTCTTGTACAACATCGCATCCATACAAGGGATACAACAACAATACGCCTACCTCCTCGAAGACCTCATTACCTAAGCAAGAGGAAATGTCTTGGTTAGTAAAGCACACGTTGACAGAAGGAATAATCGAGCCTTTGTCAAGTGCTTGGTCTTCTCCGGTAGTGGTGGTAGCGAAGTCCAGTGGTTTATGTTTCTGTGTAGACTACCGGAGGTTAAACGACGTGACAAAGACAGATTGCTATCCACTAGATTGTGTTGACGATACACTTGACACGCTGTCTGAAACTCAGTGGTTTTCCACATTGGACTTGAAAAGTGGATATTGGCAAGTTGGTCTTCGTCAAGAAGACAAGGAAAAGACCACTTTCTTGACCCCAAGTGGCTTATTCCAATTTAACGTCATGCCATTTGGATTCTGTAATGCACCGGCAACATTTGAAAAATTGGTGGACCTGGTACTCCGAGGCCTGACATGGAAAACTTGCATTGTTTATTTAGACGATGTCATAGTCATCGGAAAGACTTGCAAAGACCATTTGGAAAACAGTAAGGAGGTTCTAACTAGAATTCACAGTGCCCAACTGAAGCTGAGCCCGAAGAAGTGTTCTCTATTCTAGAAGGAAGTACAGTACCTGGGCCATCTGGTTTCGGCAGCAGGTGTGAGCATGAATCCTAATAAAGTAGTCAGTAAGACACTGGTCAGTTCCGAAGAGTAAACACGAAGTTCGGAGTTTCCTGGGGTTAAGTTCATATTACAGACATTTGAAAGGTTTCGCTACTATTGCTAAACCATTATATGAGCTAATGGAAAATAAATGAAACTTCCAGTGGTCAAGAGAGAGTGATCAAGCATTTGGGACTTTAAAAATTGCATTATGTTTGCAGCCAATTCTAGCTTTCCCAGCTTCCGAAGGGAAGTACATCATAGACACAGACATAAGCAATACAATTCTAAGAGCAGTTTTGTCTCGGGTGCAAATCGGTGAAGAACGCCCGAGTAATAGCGTATTACAGCAAGACGCTTTCTAAACCAGAGAGAAATTATTGCGTTACAAGGAGAGAGTTGCTGGCAATCGTCAGAGCTTTGGAGCACTTCCATAAATACCTCTATGGGAAGGAGTTTTCACTACGCACCGACTATGCCATGCTTGCATGGGTCTTGAGATTCAAACATCTGGAAGGGCAGCTGGCAAGGTGGCTTGCACTTCTGCAAGAGTACAACTTTAAGGTACAACATAGGCGGGGGCACCTGCATGGTATTGGAGATGGCTTATCTCGAAGACCATGCTTGGTAGACTGTCGACATTGCTGCAGAAAGGAAGAACAGAATGCAAGTGAACATGTTCAAGTCATCACTGTATATTTTCTGGCAGATGGCTGGACAACACAAGATTTTCGACAAGAACAGATGACTGATGAATATACTGGCAACAGAGGCAGGATGACAGATGATCCTGACGGCAACAGAGGCAGGTCGCTGTCTAGATTGACAAGATATCTGCCATGTTTCTGAAGTGCTGAAGGGCTACTGGGCACAATGAGAATCTATAACATTGGAGAACGGATTGCTGGAAAGGTCTTGGGAAAGTACAGAAAGGCAAGACATGATCATCCATGTGCTAATTCCCCAAAGTAAAGTGCAGTCTGTTTTGAAGGAGATGCATGATGGAACATCTGGAGGTCATCTTGGTGTCAATAAACCCCTTGACAAAATACAGAGACGATTCTACTGGCTTCAGCTTCACCACGACATAGAGGAATGGTTGGACATGTGAAGTATGTGCTGCAAGCAAGGGCCCACAAACCAGAAGCAGGGGGGAAAATGAGACAGTATAACGTTGGACTGCCAGTTGAGAGAATTACCCATGACACTGCTGGACCTTTCCCAGCTACTGATGATGGAAACCGGTACATCATGGTTCTAGGTGACTATTTTACTAAGTGGGTGGAAGATTATGCAATTCCAAATCAGGAGGTTACCACTGTGGCAAAGGCGTTAATTTACAATTTCTGTTGCTGTTATGGGGTCCATATGGAAATCCATACGGATCAAGGGAAGAATTTCGAGTCAGGAGTGTTTAAAGAATTATGCTGTCTACTCAGAATACGAAAGACCAAGACAATGCCTCTCCATCCTCAGTCGGACGGAATGGTTGAGAAGTTTAATAGGACACTTGAGCAGCATCTGTCGAAGGTTGTTGACAAGAACCAAACAGACTGGGACCAACGTATACCACTATTGCTCATGGCGTATAAATCATCAGTACATGACACAACTGGCATGACTGCAGCAAAATTTGAATTTGGTCAGGAGATTCGTCTTCCTGGGGACCTGATGTTAAGATCATTTTAGATTCAACTAATCCTAACACAGTGTGTAAGAGCCACATAACTATACTTTGCAATTAGAAAACCAACTGCGAGAAATGAATTGTTTGATAACAGGATGGCTGAAGATAGCCAGTAATAAAATGAAACTCGGTATGACATTTGCAGTAATAGTGTGGGTTTCGAAGAAGGAGATCAAATTTCATTGTACAACCCAAAGCGCTGTCGTGGTCACCGTCCTAAACTTTTAAGTGGGAAGGAGCTTACACTGGAAAGAAAGTCAACGATGTTGCCATCGGATTCAACAGGAAGGACAGCAAAAATTCAAGGTTGTCCACCTAGATCACCTGGGGAAGTATTACTTCAGAGACGGTTTGCCAGTTCGGGACAAACAGGCTTCAGGAGAGGGCAGTGTAATGACGGAATGCTCTTGAACAGTCGAGTGTCGTTCTACACGTTTCTTGGCTAGCTGTGCAGGTGTGTGTCACTGTCCAGGCTGCACTCAAATACCCTCTAGACCTTCCGAGTGCTTGTTGATGCAAATTATGGAACATTAGTCTGGAACATCTGCAGGCTATATATAGCAACAGCTGCCACTTAGAAGTTAGTTACGTTGGGCAATTTATTCAAGTGTGGATTGAAGTGGTTGTTATGGGAAGTGATTATTGTGTTATAAGTGTTATAATTAGTGTGGAATACTTAATAGTTGACATTATTATTGCGTGTGGACAAATTTAACTAGAATTACTCTCATACAGTACTTGTCATGTTGTACTGTACAAATATTTTTATAAAATATAAAATTTTATATAGTTATAATACACACACACACACTCACAATTTTTTAGAATTCCAGAGTTTGTGTATAATGGTCCCATTCAACTAAATGTATTTGGTAAGTTTTCTACTCTATCATGTAGTTTTAAGGTATTATATTGACAAGATGTGCAATTAGAACCTCCATAACCTGTTAGAACTACATCTCTTTTCACAATAAAATGTATGCTAGAAATACTTAATATGACTGCACATACCTTAAAGGTAACCATGAGCCCGAACATACATTCAGTGCCTCAAAAATTACAATTATGGCTTTGTAAACATTACTTACTTTGACAGAAGAATCAATTACCAGTCATAAGGATGAACACATACTGGAGCCCAATTAATCTACAAATTCATTCACAATAAGTACTTACTTGTAGTAATTAACTCAACAGTTCCAGTCTTTAGTATTCTGAAGAATTCCAGTATATAAGTTATAAATAACAGTACTCAAATTTAACAAAACTTGAATAGTTTTTTTACCTGTTACAATAAAACTTAAATAGTATAATATCTATAAATAAGTAAATTAACCAACTATTCTATTATACGAGGCGTGTCCGGAAAGTAAAGATACAAAGGGCGTAATTGGTCTAAAAATATTTATTTACAAATCATTAACTGACAATTACATAAATACATATATCTTTATTTCTCTACATAATTACCGCCATTATCCAAGCACCTATTAAGTCTGGGAACCAGCTTTTGTATCCCCGTGTCATAGAAGTCTGCCCCCAACCCTTTGAACCATGTCATGACATCTTCTTTTACCTCGTCATCGTCATCGAACTTTTTTATGGCCAGATATTGTTTCAGATGAAGGAACAAGTGAAAATCACTGGGCGCGAGGTCCGGGCTATGCGGCGGGTGATCCAAAACATCCCATTTCCAACTGCCGAGCAGCGCAGAGGTTACGCGTGCAGTATGGGGCCGAGCATTGTCGTGGAGCAGGCAGATGCCACGTGTCAGCATTCCTCTCCTTTTGTTTTGAATAGCCAGTCGAAGACGTCTCAGTGTCTCACAATATGCATCTGCAGTAACTGTTTTGCCTTGGGGCATGAAGTCAACCAGGAGAACGCCTCTCCTGTCCAAAAAAACTGAAGCCATAATTTTTTTGGCTGAAATCAATGTTTTGAATTTTTTGGTTTTGGGGGAATGTGTGTGGCGCCATTGCAATGATTGTTGCTTCGATTCAGGAGTATGGTGATAAACCCAGGTTTCATCCTCAGTCACAATAGAGTCCAGGAACTCATCTCCTTTGTCTGCACAACGTGTGAGAAACGTGAGCGCGGAACCCATCCGATTTTTCTTGTGATAGTCCGTTAACATTTTGGGCACCCAATGTGCACACAATTTTTTGTAGCCTAATTTTTTCGTCACAATTTCATGAATCAACGTCTTAGACACTTCAGGAATGAATTTACACAATTCTCTTATCGTCAAACGATGATCTTTACGAATGTTTTCTTCAATTTTGTGAAGAAGGTCGTCAGAGATCAAAGACGGCCTACCGCTCTTTTGTTTGTTGTGAACAGCAGTCCTTCCTTCCAAAAAATTATGGCACCACTTCGAGACATTTTGTCGATTCATAACGTCACCATAAACAGTTGTAATTCGTCTACGAATTTCCGCCGGGCATTCACCTTCTGCATTTAGAAAACGTATCACAGAACGAACTTCACATTTAGCAGGGTTTTGGATCGACGCTGTCATTTTTAATATGTGTAACACAAACTACAAAGAGCAAAATCTATTCTCTTAATGGCTATGATGCATCGGCATCGAATAACAATAATGACAGTGTTACCACCACCGCCAAAAAGAAATTCCCTCACGGCCTAGATGCAATGTATCTTTACTTTCCGGACACGCCTCGTAGTTATAACAGGTAGCTGTTTTCAGGAACTCAAGTGATTGTCATTAATAATCTCATATTCATAATCCACAATGTCTCTTCAATTTCCAAGTGAACTTTCAGTATAGCATTGTTTCATACAAATAAACCAAAGTAATTTCTGAACTAGTGTCACTATATTTCTGAACTAGTGTCACTATTACAAGTAATAATTATTTTACTTGTAATCTTCATAAACATCTATAAACACATCATAAAATTAAGCATACTAATTATGGCTTACAGTACATTATTTTAACATACTGGTTATTTACATTATCTTAATTACTTAATCTTGTAAAAACTTACATGTACACATCAAAATTTTAAATAACCATGAGTATAAATTATTTCAATAACAACGTAGATATGTAATACTGAAAAATATTTGCTTCTACCTTTATTATTCACAACAACACTTTCAACTCTAAGACTGCTTGTAAAATTAGATTCCAAAAATTATGCTACACCTTCAACACAAAGCAACAAGTAAAATACCATTTTTAACTAAGGCAGAATGTCAAGCTTTAATACTTGGGTGTACACAATTATAGAAAACCCTTTACATCCGAGATATGACAAATATTTATCCACTGCACATTATAATTCATACGTGTCAGCACTTTGTTCCCTTACCAATTTCAGTCAATTTTGAATGAAGTATTAACTTTTCATGAAAAACAATATGTTTGATGTTACGTCTACACTTCAGCTGACTCTGATTTAAACAATTTAAACTTCCTGAAGCTCTCCATACTACCAGCTGATCAATAAAATGCGCGATGTGTGCATAATTATGTACAATCATTTCTTGCTGGTTTCGTGTTGTTTAAATAACTTGTTTTTAACATAAAAATGAATAGCTACTACTGTTTTACAACTTATCTGTGCACACGTTATGCAACTGGGCTGTTTAAGAACCAAAACATACTAAAAGATATGTTAAAAATAGAGTTACTTTTTGGCAATATGCTGCAATTTAACCTATCCCACTATTATCATTTGTCTTTGACCTATATACAATACACATCAGCTGGAGTGAGCATGTACACAAGCTATCCATCAGATTAGTAGGACAGTGGCAATCCAAGATCTTGAAGAACAAACAATTCATGTGTAAATGAAATTTTGTTGTAAACACAGTAAATATACAAATTTTCAAATGAGAACATGGGTAGGACTTTCTGAGACAAATGCCATGGTATGAGCAGTTAAAGTGTTTTAAAGAGATCATAAACCTAGGCATCTGTGAAGATTCTAGGCCATGGTGAATGAGTTCATGAAATAATCATTTAACTGTCTGCAAACACTTCTGAGGAAACAGTAATCAGCAAACAATCTGCCATCTAATTATGACTAAAAACCCAAAGATTAATGTTATCACAAGAATAAGGTAAATTACTATTAAAAAAAGCCGCTAGGTAAGTTCAAAACTGCAGCACTTGATGCGCTTGCTGGGATGCTATTCAAAAAGTTTGGTATGTTTTGAACACACTTGTATGTGGTACAACATAAAACCAATAAGACAAATATTTCACCCTCAAAAATGATAGAACACATACACATAACTTGTCCAGCGAGTGCACAAGTTACTAGATAATTTTTGGTTATTTACAGCATTCTTTTGAATTGATCCTTAGAAAGGCTAAAATGTTTGTTTTCACTCTTAATAAAGCTGATGGTTCACTGGAATCAATGGTGAAGTCCATATACTTATTGCCCTGTTATCCCACATTTGAACTGAGCGATCAGTGCTGAGATGGATCACATGCATGGATAGGCAGATGACCAGATATTAATATTCTTTTTATGGGAACACATGAAAAAGCTAAGGCATGACTGTAAATCAGATATTATAAATGGAGTTTAACAAAAAATTATGTCAGTTGCCTAAGAAATATACAAAGAACCCTAAAAATCAGAGAATGCAATCTCATCAATGAAATTACATTTTGCCTGATCAATGAACAATTTGAACAGCTGACATAAAAATTTAATTTTGTAAAATCATATATAAAGTAATAACAATGTTTGTTTCATAAAATGTATTGTTATATATGAATATCTGAATTTTCAAAAATTCTGTGAACAATTTTTATATATTACTTTATTAAGGACATAATAAATAATAAGTATGGGTCTATGTATGGCTGTCTCTAGTGTCAGGGCGACAGGTAGAAACATGGCAACATTTCGTCTGAGGCCAAAGTGGCAGCTGAGTGGAGTGTGATTTGTATTGTGTGTGGTTAACTTTCTAGAGCAATGTTACAGTTTATTGTTAGTGAGATTTTTGTAGTGCAGTAGGCTGTTTGATGTTATAGTTTATAATACTACAGTGTTATTAGTGTTTGCTGTCTATTTTTTTTTTTAAATAAACTGATTTCAAACACGTGTTGATCAATCCACCTACTTACTGAAACATAACCTAAACTAAAATTTGCATGTGTTTATAAAGGTTATCTAGGACAGGTGATTAGAATTTTTAACTTACAGTAACCTTCCGAAATTAGTTTATAACAAAACATTTGTCGACAGAAATAATAAATTGTACATAAGTCACTTAATATACGTTTGTCAGTGATAATAACACTTAACTGTTATGTTCCTGGTAAAAGTAATTACAAATTCAAATATTTTATGAACTTATGTGTAAGGTATATATTTTATTCTTACCAATAAGTAAGAATGTAATAGTAGGCGTATAATGCATTATGTAATAAAATAGCTAAAGTCAACATGTTAGATTTTGATTTAATTTTGTAGCATTGCTAAAATCATGAGTATTTAAAGCTGAACCTAAATTATCAGTCTTGCGTACTTAGTACTACACGTTTAAAGTTGAAGAAATCAGTGAATTTGTGTTAAGTCTAACTAACGAATTAATTTTGTTTGAATTATTGAATTCCTATCACATGAATGAGTTAATTACTATATTTCTTAAATAATAATAATATAATAATAATAATAATAATAATAATACAACCGTATTTTATATAATAAGTTTTAATTTACAAAAAAGAATGATGAAAACTGCTGTTTACCGGTAATTTAAAATGACGTGATTAGAAATAAAATACATAAATTAAGAGATCGTATTAGTCAGCCTAAAAGGACAGCTTGGTCCAGTGTTGCCATGTTTAACCTTACGGCTTTCTACTAGAGACGGCCATGGTCTATGGGATTATGGGTCTTGTCCTGATTTATTTTACAGAAACCTCTGCTACAAACTACTATTCCCATGTGCTCACTGTCCCCTGGTTAGAGTAATGAAAGAAAGATGGAAGGCAAGTTCTGGTACCTTACAAGTAGAACCCTTCAGCTAAGGTATGGTTACCCTGACATACAAGTTTAGACATTCACATGATTGTGCATGATACACATTGTCTGTAATACTGTAACAACAGTTCTTAAAAATTAGGAACATAAGAAGGGAAAGACTGCATGTTAGTAATCCACATAGTGTTACATAAAGCACTTATGATAATACTACTGACTCTTACAGTACCCTACAATAGGAATAAATAATGTTGAAAGTAAATGCTTGTATCAGCTTGCTTTTTGGCATCAGAGGCAAGAAGAAAGTTGGCCACCACCTACTCAAGTCAATTAAGACAGGCTAAAAGATCAAATGTGAAGAACCATCTAGAAAACAATATTCTTCATAAATGCAACTATGTAGACCTCTGTTCATGAGCATGTGTAGCAATGTTTTTAAAAATTTATTATGTCAAAATTAAAAATCACCAATACTTAGCTTGTATACAATTCTTAGTAACAAATGGAGAACATACAAAATGTTATATAAACTGTAAACATATAAATTCCACATAGGTTGATAGCGTATTGTTTTTACCTGTTGTTATATAACTATGATTTAAATATGAAGTAACCACATTTCATACACGGGTTTGAGCTATTGTTGATTGTACTGTAGGTAAGAAGTCTTGTAGGCAAGACTTGATTAATTTAAGTCTATTATGATCACACACAATGGTAAAGTAGACAAATTTGTAAAGGCACTGCAAGTGTTTTATAGACTTATAATCCCACTAATGAAATATGTAGTATAGCAGTCACTGAGGCATAAAGTCGAATTTATTCACAGTTAACTTTTTGCTTTTTTCAAAAATGTACAGCATCTTTTATGTGACTGAACAATTCTTTACTGATGAAAACATCTCGATTAAGTATTGCAACTAGGTAACTATATATCGCTTTATTTAGTTATAAATGTTAACAAGAAGAACAATACAACTAATTATTTCCATCATTTTGGAAGTCTAAATAACAATAATGTAGAGAATGAACGTGATATTATGTACTTTTACTAAATATCAATTAGGTTCCAACTATCCTATAGTTGTTTTGGTAAACTAAAATGTTTACCATACATTTCATGTGAATTAAATGAAATCTAATCTAATTATATAGGCTAGATGTTTATGCAACTTGAGACAATACAAGGTGCTGTACACTTTCATTTTAAAAAACAATTTTAATTTGATATTTTTTTAGTTCTTATAATGGCCAACATGAATCATGTGAGGATTGTTCAATACAAATAAATTTGATCTGCGCAGCCGTAACTTCGTTGCCATGGCAACGGAATTCATTTCTTTATATTGTCTGTTTAAGTACTAGTGATGCGCCTGTCAAAAATATTTGTAATTCTCTCTTTTTTAAGCATTGTGACTGAGTTTAAAATGGCATCTATGATAGAAAATCCTTATAAAGATAATCTGTGTTCCGTTATTCAGTTTTTGGCCGCTGAGGGGCGTCAGACAATGGAAATTTATACGCGAATGAAAGCTGTATATGGTGACTATAGTTATTCTCATATGGCAGTGGTTGAATGGTGCAATAAATTTTGACAAGGAAGAGAATCTGCTAAAGATTTGGCTCGTCCCGGACCTGCACATGTTGCAGCATCAGATGAAAATGTGAGTCAGCTGGAAACTGCTTTACACGCAAATAGGTGTATCAAAGTTAGAGAGCTTTCTCAAATGTTGAGCATCAGGGTGGGAAATGTTCATTCCATCATTCATAGTCTTGGCTATCACAAAGTTGCTGCTCGGTGGATTCCACGACTGGCTTACTGATGAGCAGAAAAATTTGTGTTCGGCCTTATCACTACAGCATTTGATGCGCTATCAACAACAAGGTAATTCCTTTCTACACCAAATTGTTGCCGATGATGAGTCTTGGTGTTATCACTACCAACCAGAATCCAAACGTTAGAGTATGCAGTGGAAGCATCCACAATCTCTGAAGGTGAAAAAATGTTGGTCCCAAACTTTGGCAGGTGACCATATTTTTTATTATCAGAGTGTGCCACTCTTAGATTTTAAAGAACCTGGTGTCAACATCAACACTGAACGATATGCAGACAGCTTAAAATACTTATGGGTCAGCATCAAGAATAAACCTCCCGGGAAGCTCGCAAATGGTGTCATTTTTCTCCATGATAATACTCGACCCCAAGTAGCCCAGATGATTCAAGATCTGCTTGGTCGTATGACGTGGCAAGTCTTAAAACATCCACCTTGTCCCCGTGCGATATCATGTTTTTGGCCCATTAAAGAAATCACTAAAAGGATGGTGGTTCAAATCAGATGCTGAGGTAGAGTTTGCTGTTAGCGAATGGTTCCGCAAACAGCTGCAAGAATTTTACCAGCAGGGACTCTATAGATTAGTGCAACATTGGGACTCATGCCTTAATGTTAATGGAGACTTCTTTTAAAATTGTTGAATAAAAAATGCTTTACAGCCTCTAAATGTGTTTCTATTGAACAATCCTTGTAATTGTATAACTATCATCAATTATAATTGTTTTTTAGAACATTTTAACTACCCTTCTTGTTATAAACATTTTTCAATATAGCATTTCTGCGTAGCATGTCTCTAGCAATAAACTACCATTTTTTTTACAAATTATGCTAAGATTGTGAATAACTAATGTTATGCTTATTAACCAAATTTAAATAAGGTTATCACAAGGTGCTCATAAGACAAATAATACTGGACTTAACATTAAAATGACATATAATTACAAAAATAATTATATAATTAATTGTGTACATTACTATTCCATACAAGCCTGTAGCCAGTGGATAACCGCAACGGGGAGTGCCTGCACTGAACACTTTTTGCCAGTCCTAACATGTTTTTAAAAGTTATAACAGTTTCATTTAAATATCAACTCACAAAATTTGTTTCGCCATGTGTCAATTCTTAAATTGTGGTTTCAAAAAGGTGAAAATTAAAAACAAAATATTTACCATTTGATTTTTTCAATATTTTATTTTACTGTATCTTGTTAAACTGAAATGAATATATACATAAAAAGCGTATGAATTTTGGAGTTACTTTTTGAGTAAACATAAGTGGATTAACATAAAAAAATATAAATATTTGATCTGTTTTTTCCATCTGCAAAATGCTCTAGAAAATATTTTGCCCTTCTTATAACTAGTTCTGGCTGTAGGTCTGTATTTATACAACAGGTGTACTTGAATTATTCAACAAAAATGACAACAGAAATAAGTTTAAAGTATTGTCATTCATAACCACATAAAACATAATACACATCTATCTAATATTATAAATACTACATATACAATACTTTAGTACACGACTGCCATAATTTTTTACATCCTATTTAACAAAATACTTCTTCTTAAACACAGTGTGGCCTTATTTAAATTTTGAAGGTTAGAACTGAGGACAAATTAAAATAAGCCACTTTATAATTCAGATGATGGAACATGATTGTAATGTTGCATCTTCATCAAAAAGGTTAAAAACGTGCTGTTTTAAAGCCATTTACATTTTTAATATCACATTTTAAAAGCCTATACTCAAATAAAATACAGAAGCGAACTTCTAATTAAAAGTTGTTTTTAAGTTTAAAAAAAAAGCTATCACACACACACACACACACACACACACACACACACACACACACACACACACACACACACACACACACACACACACACACACGTGCACACACACACACCGTGCATTACATCCTAACAGAATAAGCAAAGGCAAGCATGAAATGATGATAGTTACCCTCTTGCCCGACGTCGGCTGCTGGGTAACGATCCCACCAGGCCCTGCCTCTTGCTCTCTCTACAAACAAGATGAGGAAGCCAACTCAGTGCTACGCAACAACTAAAAAAAAAAACATATGCAACCGTACACACACATGCACACGCACACACACACACACACACACACGCGCGCGCGCGCGCGCGAGTACACAAAAAAGGTTACAACTATCCAAACATTCATTCAACAAAAACTTATAAAACTGAAAACAAAAGTTATATTGGAAGACACTACAGAAATGTTATAACAAAATTACTAATAACAATTTAATTAAACAGTAAATGCAGTCAGACTTGCAAAATATTTATATAATAAATTTCATGCAAACAAAAGTCTTACATAAATTGTCTAGACAAAATTTAGCATACTATATAGGAATTGTAATACACATTAACGTTATGAGCAGCTGTAATAAAATTATTAGGTTATCTGATTTTATATGTACAAAACATAAAACATAAACAAAGTCCACTTTATGACTAATTACTATAACAAAACTTTAATAGGCAAACCAATTATTTTTTCTTGAAACCTTGTTTCCACTGAATGTATCATTAGAAACACATGGTGTCATTTACAAAGGAAACACAGTATGGGAATAACATGGTGGTACATAAACTACACAGTTAAAACTTATAACAATGTATTATAAATACCACTACTTACAATAAATGGATAACTGATATCCAGTTTACTGAATTATATTTACTCACTTATCTTTTTCTTTAGAGTACATACTTTATTTGAATGCTGAATCACTATCTATTTTAATAAGAATGCATTAGTCTTTATAAAATGCAATAAAATTATAAATGCTATATTGAAAATAAAAGGAAAATTAAAGTGCAAGGAAGAACTGGTCTCTGATACAATTTATTTACCAAAATAGATACTACGAGGGGGTACCCAAAAATAACTGGAATAGCGCTGCAATTGGCGGAGCTTACGTAGTACGCATTTCTCCCGCTAGGCGAGCGTAGCGCAACTCATTTCGAGTTCAGTGCCGTCATTGTTGTCGGCTGGGAAGGTTGTGTCTGGTCACAGTAATTCGTTTTGTAAAAGCAGTTTCGCTTGCTTCTCGTTTTTTGTCATGGCGGATTTAAGTGAACAGCGCGCTGCTGTGAAATTTTGCTTCCTGCTTGGGAAAAACGCCACAGAAACTGTTGTGATGTTGAAAACAGCTTAGAAGGATAGTGCTATAGGAAAAACTCACGTGTACCAATGGTTTTCTCGTTTCAAAGAAGGTGAAATGTCAACTGGTGACAAACCTCATTCTGGACGTCCGTCAACTTCCAGAATTAACGAAAATGTTGAAAAAGTTCATGCAATCGTGCTTGAAGACCGACGGACCATTGAAAAGATTAGTAAGTTATCTGGAATAACTTGGAGCTCGGTTCAGCGAACTTTGTCAGAAGATTTGGGGATGAGAAGGGTCACTGCAAAATTTGTCCCTCGGGTCCTGACTGAACAGCAAAAAGAGAATCGAGTTGAAACATGCCGTGCATTGAAAAACCAGCTCCGAACCGACCCAGATTTTTTTTCCAAGGTCACTACTGGTGACGAGTCACGGTGCTATGGTTACCACCCCGAAACTAAACAACAGTCAACCCAGTGGAAAACTTCATTGTCGCCTCGCCCAAAAAAAAGCTCGTCAAGTGAAATCAAACATCAAGACGATGCTCATTTGTTTTTTCGATGTGAGGGGGGTAGTGCATTCTGATTCGTCCCACCAGGTCAGACTGTTAGTCAGGCTTTCTATTTGGAGGTTTTAAAAAGATTGCGTAACAATGTGCGACAAAAAAGGCCCGATTTGTGGCAGACGAGGGACTGGTTTTTCCACCATGACAATCCACCTGCTCACGCAGCCATTTCAGTGCGCCAGTTTTTAGCAAAAAACAACATGACTCCCTTTCCCCACGCCCCTTACTCACCTGACCTCGCTCCGTGCGATTTCTTCGTTTCTGCGAATGAAGAGGGACATGAAAGGACAACGATGTGACGACGTGGAAGCGGTAAAGAAAAAAACGAGGCAGGAGCTGTCGGTCATCACAACAGACGACTTTGAAAAATGTTTCCAGGAATGGGATCGCAGATTGGACACATGTATTAAGTGTAATGGAGAGTACTTTGAAGGTGATAAGGTTGTTTTGTAAAAAAAATTAAATACATAGCTTTAAACAAAAATTCCGGTTATTTTTGGGTACCCCCTTGTATAACACAATAATGGTAAGTAATAATATCAATTATTTTTAAAAAGTGAGACCTGCATGGTGAAGTTGCAAGATAGATGATAATGAAAGTAAATCACCAGAATATCATTGACAGTGGTCTCGTGACAACATAGTTTTAGAAATTTAAAACAAACAAGCAAATAAGAAAATATATGATGGAAGAGGTGACATTTAAGTTACGATTGCTGATGAATTGTCAGTGTGAAGAGAAACTTTAGAAGTAAGGGATAAAAACTAGATGAAATTTGATATTTTTTATTACATGCAGAATGGTACTAAAGAGGAACAGCATTACGAATATTCAGTTCCAAAAAAAAAAAAATCCTAAGTTGTTTTACTAAATTTTAATCAAATTAACAGGTGCATTTTCATTATACAATTTAGTTTACGACTGACTTTTATTTTTATACACACTGTGTATACTTTTGTACATATTTATTTTTAAATTACTGTCCAGTTTACAAGGATTTCTGTCTTTCCATACCTACATGGTGTGATAAAAAAAATAAGGATAATTTCTTAATTTTGTGTGCTATATGTTTCAACTTACAATATTTTTTTTCTCACATTGGTACCACACTCCGTGACATATGTTTCAACTGTTGGAAATATTACACCCTTAGTTTGTGTTTAACAAGTGCACAATGACAACATATTTTAACTTTCGCAGCAATTTTCGTAGTTTTGAAATTACGGAACAAAGAACTTCCATTATATTCTGTGTTAAAAATAATATCAAGTGCAGTGAAGTAGTGCAAATGTTAACAGCTTTTGGCAAGAATACTGTATCCAAACATTTCTAAGAGGACGTGAAGACACGGAAAACGACAAGATAATTGGATATCCTACCACATCAATCACCAAAGGAAACCTGGAAAAAGTTAAAAATATCAAACTCAGTAATTGCTGAGTAAGCTAGTATGTCGTATGGGTCGTGCGGAGTAACGTTTTGGATATGAAACGAGTAGCAGCCAAATTTGTTCCAAAATTGTTATACTTCCCGGAAAAGCAGCATCACAAAAACATCACTGAGCAAAGTATATGGCTATGACATTGAAACAACGGCTCAATCATCCCAATGGAAGCTTCCTGAAGAGCCAATGCTAAAAAAACACATGCCAATTGAGATCAAGTGTGATGGTTCTCCTTACTGTTCTCTTTTATTACAATGGGTATAGTCTACTATGAATTCTTATCGTCAGCCCATACTGTCAAATAAAGAGCATTACATTATGTCGGTTGCGTGAGGCAATATGAAAAAATTACCAGAACTGTGGGTAAACAATTCTTGCATTTTGCTCTATGATAACACACCAGCTCAAATTTCACTAGTTCACAAAAAATAACACCTTTGTAATGGCACAGCCACCCTATTCACCAGATATAACCCCATGTGACTTTTCCTTGTTCCCAAAAATGAAGAGCACAATGAAAGGACAACATTTTGCAACCATAAAGGAGATTAGGGGAACTGAAGGCTATATCAAAACCAGAATTTCATAAAATGTTTTACAGACTGGAAATACCGTTGGCACGGACTCTAATGGGGACTACATTCAAGGGGACAATATTAATTTTAAAAAATAAATAATTTTATAAAAAACAATTTTTGTTATTTATTAGTCACACCTTAAAAGAAATATTATTTCTAATGAATGGTTACATTACTATTATTAACTTTTTAATTATTAAAGCTAAAAGTGTTCATTGTATTTTCATTTAATACATATCTATATCTATATCTATATATATAAAAGAGAAATACCACTGACTCACTGATTCATCACGAAATCTCCGAAACTATAACACCTAGAAACTTGAAATTTGGCATGTAGGTTCCTTATGTGATGTAGGTATCCGCTAAGAAGGGATTTTTGGAAATTCGACCTTTAAAGGGGGAAAGGGGGGGGGAGTTTGCCCGACTAACTGACATAGAATCAACGTAGAGCAAAACTACTGAATGGATGTCAATGAAACTTTGAACATAGCTTCATCATAGGTCTTAGGTGCTCACTAAGAAACGGTTTTAAAAACTTTCACTCCTAAGGGGCAACCCCCCCCCCATTGTATATATGTATGTTCCACATCTCCTCCTAAACCACTGGAATGATTTCAACCAAACTTGGCACAAATATTTTACGCGACGGGAGAACCAACATAGGTGAGGTGCTTTTTTCGATGGGGTCCTTTGGGGGGTTCTTTGAGGTCTTCCACATCTCCTCCTAAACCACTGGACCGATTTCAACCAAACTTGGCACAAATATTTTACGCAACGGGAGAACCAACATAGGATAGGTGTTTTTTCGATGGGGTCCTTTGGGGTCTTCCACATCTCCTCCTAAACCACTGGACCGATTTCAACCAAACTTGGCACAAATATTTTCCGCGACAGAAGAACCAACATAGGATAGGTGTTTTTTCGATGGGGTCCTTTGGGGGGTTCTTTGGGGTCTTCCACATCTCCTCCTAAACCACTGGACCGATTTCAACCAAACTTGGCACAAATATTTTACGCAACGGGAGAACCAACATAGGATAGGTGTTTTCTTCGATGGGGTCCTTTGGGGTCTTCCACATCTCCTCCTAAACCACTGGACCGATTTCAACCAAACTTGGCACAAATATTTTACTCAACGGGAGAACCAACATAGGGTAGGTGTTTTTTCGATACGATCCTTCGGGGGGTCCTTTGGGGTCTTCCACATCTCCTCCTAAACCACTGGACCGATTTCAACCAAACTTGGCACAAATATTTTACGCAACGGGAGAACCAACATAGGACAAGTGTTTTTTCGATACGATCCTTTGGGTCTTAAAAACTATTAGATCTGGTTACTATGGCAACCCAATAGAATAGATTCTGGTTACCATAGAATCGGTGGAAGTCTCCCGCGTAGGAAATAGCGCGGAAGTCGTCCGACGGGCCTTCCCCGGAGTTCATCCACGGAACCCGGGGAGTCTTAGGTCGGATCCCGCGAAAGACGGCGGGGCCAGAGTCCACGGTTCTTATAAATAAAGATATAGGTTATGATATCAAAGGTGGTGTATGCATCTTAAGAAACTTCTTAACAGTGTGTGAATTCAGAGTTGTTTCAGTTTGAATTTAAAAGTGGATAAGTTAAGATCGAAGTAAGTTATAAGCGAGTATAAAAAACAAAGTTTTGATAGCAAATGTATTCAGATCATAGTGTTCAGACAATATAAATGCACTTGCTTCAGTTTGAATTTAAAAATTGATAAGCTGAAATCTATAGAGGTATTGTATTGTTAGAATAAGTTTAGGAGACACTAATTTAACAAATGCCTTATTTCAACATTAACACAATGAATTATAAAAGACAGTAAATACGCAGCCCGTGCAAGTACTGTAGACATTTTATTGAAAACTAATTTAGCTGTTCGCCCTCTCCCAGAGTTAGGAATCGAGCAGGAGCATCACGCGCAACAGAATTCTTCTCCAGATATAAGAATACAGTTTATGACATGTTCTTAAACAGGTGCGCTACAGAGTATTCCTCCAGTGAGAATGCGAACGTAACAATATAAGGAAGATTATACAATATACAAGTAATATAACGTTAGAACAAGAATAGGTGCCTATGAGCCTATGAATAAATTATGAACCCGAGCAATGCTGGGTAAATCGGCTAGATATAGATATCTATATAAGCCAAATACCACTAACTGACTCACTGATCACGATATCTCTGAAACCACTGAATGGATATCAATGAAACTTTGAACGTAGCTTCATCATAGGTCTTAGGTGCTCACTACGAAACGGTTTTAAAAACTTTCACTCCTAAGGGGCAAAAAACCAAATAATGAAATTTATCGCGGGAATTGCATACTTTGTAAATGAAGTGGTTGACATCTCAGTTTATTGGAAACCCCGAATACATTTAGTTCTGAGTTTTTAATCATTGTTTTAAATTAAAAAACTTCGTTGTTTGCAGGTTCTTATAGTCGAGAAAATTTCGAAGTTCAATTAATTAATAAATGTATGTCCTTTTTTTCTCGGAAACGGCTCTAACGATTTTCTCGAAATAAATAATAAATAGCTGTTGCTATGAATGTAAATAAACAAACTAAGAGTTGAGAATTTGTACAATCTATCTAATCCTATACTATTAAGCGAGCAATAATTGTACAATTACGTACAACGTGAAACTCCGTAGCGAAGCACGGGTATTTTGCTAGTGTTACTATAAACGTAAGAACTTGACACAATCCTACAGTTTACCAGTAAATACTATCATTTTCAAATAACTTAGTAAAATTCTGTTGAAAGTGTTAAATGGCTGGCTGTTTATTTTGGGTTTTGTCACTTAAACAAAAAGTCTAAAAACTTTATACTGACCAATTACAGTAGTTGCAACAAAAATGATAAAAATGAAAACAAGAACTATGTTTATAGAGTGCTTCCAAATTATAGTACTGACTGCAACATAGTGAACTGCTATGGCACTTTAAATTACACAAAACAGTTTAAATTTCACAAACACTGTTTTGATAGTTGAATAATCCATGTACTTCAGATGAGACATTTGTCTTACAACCTCATGAATACTCATTTTGTATTTTCAAATTCTTTCAATTATTATGGAACTCTCTTTGCTGTTTATAGTAAAACGATGTTTCAAGTTTCCTGTTTTATGTTCCAAGGTTGTGCCTCTTGTTTTACTATTTCTCTATCCATGAATTCCTATTAACCCTCTTCTGTGTCTACTCTTTCAGTCCCATTCCTAAGAATAACACATTAGTATACTTAATATACCTATTTTTGACTTCTGAGATAACATGAAAAATATGTTGTCAGTATACTCTGAAGCAAGTCACTAGTGCATATACACAGCAAAGTATAAATCTCGTAATGCCATTTCATCTGCAATCATGATATATAGCAGATAAATGCGCACCTAATTTTCAAAAGAAAAACAGTTTATTCAATTAACGTGGCCATTATATACAAAATTAAAATTTTAAAACATAAATGAGTCCGTGTAATTTACTTTATGTATGTTATAATTTTTCTTATTGCTGTACCATAGTATCGATATTTAGAATTTAGTGTTACCTGACCAATAAAAATGACAGTACAAAGAATAACAACCAATGACAACTTCTAGAAATACCTTCAGTTAGGTACAGAAAAAATACCCACAGCCACATATATCAAATGCACACATAATAATGCCTCTATTTTGTACCACTGAAGTAGGTCTGAAGGGTAGGTTGCCAAACTTGAGTTACACAGAATTCAAGGAAGGCAGAGTGACAAGCACTACACTTGAGTGACAAGCCACCCAATATTCCACCCGAATGTCATCCCAGACACTCATTTCCACAGCCTGAATTAACCCAAAAGACAAAATTTATAACTAAATTTTTATGGTGTTACTTGGGTGTAAATCCAGGACACTTGGATTAATAGCTAGATGCCACAGCCACTTACCTACAAGCCTCTAAATATATACCCTTTAATATACATAAACACATGTCATAAGATAGTTGTATATACTAGTCTGATTACTGTGGTCAAATAAAGTACATATGCGTTTGTCTCAGCAAGGACCTCCATATATAAAGTGAGAGCCATTTCTTCAGCTTGATGAACAGGGAGAAGTTGCTGGAGGCTAAATCTGGCATGTACAGAACATTTAACAGTAATCTGTAGCACAACTCATGAAGCTTTGTGACTTAATTGATGTTGATGAGATAAATAGTATTAATAGCATCATTCAATTGTTCTACACTGCACTCCACTCATGGACTGCATATTTCTTAATAGTCTACGAACATCACCCCCCAAAAAAAAATCCACATGCCATACTTTTCTGGCTGGAACAGTTTTCATCTTCTATGGAGCACTTAACACCCATTCAGTAACTGAAGCAAATGCTGTTTACGTTAACAAATATCACATATCATATATAAAGTACTGATTAGACTCAGTACTGACATCAAGGTCAGTATACAGCACACCCTGAACCTGATCGCGGGATATGCCAGTGGTATCCCATTGTTTATATGGACAAACTGTATTTTCCTAGCACAAATATAGCTAAAATGACGTCTAATTTCAAAAAGACAGCAGTTTAAAAATGACTACTCACAAGGTTTAAAGTGTAACAGAGTACCATTTCAAAAATGTTTAATCAGGGTAAAAAACAGGTGATCTACAATACTCAGTTCAACAGAACTGATATAGGTCAGGGTGAAAGACGAAAAAGAAAATGGGTCTGTTGAAGATGCAAACATTTTGTCATGGAAAAATTCAACTGTACCTCAGCAGAAGATTGGAAACTGAGTTGTCACGACACAAACTGCACTGAAGCTAAATAAATATATCAACACTGAAGCACCGACTGACAATGTAAAGAAATAATTTGACACAAAGGGTAACAATGTCAATGGATAACAAATGCAGTTAAAAACAACAATGAAATGAATACAGATGATATGACAACAGTATCCATGGTATTGAAGAACTTTGATAACTAAAAGCTTGAGTGTTTACACATATTCTATTAATGCTATTGAATAAGGTAGAAGCATATAAACAGCATAAGATGAAAACGTGTATACTGTGAATTACTACTTCCATACTCCTTTTGCCACAAAGAACGGGTATTATTTTATACAAATGACTTCCATAGAGCAGCAAACACAATTTCATCGTGAACACTTGATGATTTCACAATAAGCATGGTTCTTTATAGCCTGCATGACTTCTATTCTTTTTGTTTTCCATGTTGTTAGTTTATTTTCCATGCCTTGACTTGTGCATTCTACATACTGTGATTCTGGACAGTGACCGTGAATATGTGCTTTCCACAGCCGACTTTTTAGTGCTGTCCATGTGCAGCAAAGACACTGGATAATTGTGTTACTGTACTGATGTACATTACTTGGTGACGAATTCATGCACCAAAATTTGTATGTACATCTAACTGTAAAAAGAAGGCTGTCTTTTGGCTTCTTTACATCATTTAGAACAGACAGCAATACAAACTTTGTTACATGATCTAGGAAACCTAAAATGAACTCGTACAATATTATCAGGAGTTGTCTGAATGTTGATGAGGTTAATTAAGAGTTCAGTTCAGTACTTTAGTATGATAGTCTGCTGTATGTGTTTATCATACTGAAACAAATGGAACCGCCTTGTATAGTCAAGGCCGCACACAAGTACGTTCCAGTGTGTTCAAGAACATTTGAAATACACATTACCTGGTACACCGCATTAAGGATGGAAAGTTCAGTCTAGAACACTGTACTACCTATAAAAGGGCAGAGGCTGGCTTTGTCAAATCAGTTCGTTTTGATTAATTAAAGCTGGTGATTAGTAACTTAATTGGAGTCTGTATTTGTTTCCACTGCACCATATGACAATCAGTGAGACCGTCCTAACAATACCTATTTTACCTCTACGACCTATGCAAAGGTAAACATCATGAATCATATCAAACAATTCTTCATAACAAACAAGGTACCAAATTTCTTCTTTCCCTGATCATACAGGAGTTATAACGCTCATCAGTTACGCTTATAATATGTTATGTTTTAAGTGTGTGTAACAAATTCCAAAATACAGAAAAACACTTGGATATACACTATCTTAACTGGCACGTTCTTACTACTGAGTGCCATGTCCCTGTAGTCACGGCAATCTCTCTCTGTCGTGCGTGCGTGCGTGTGCACACACACGCACACAGAGGAAAGAAATACGGGTATGTAATGTTTTGCAGTTGTATATGATTCATTCAACTTTTTTTCAATAGCAATTATCATTTACTAGACAAGCTAACATCTGTCAAATAATTAATATCAACTAAAATAATTAAAAAATTGATCTGAACAATTTTTTTTGAAGTTATATTAAAATACATTTTTTTATACACCACATAATGTGCAGATTACTACACTATGTATTAAAATACTGATATGAATTTGTATTCACGTTATTAAGTCTGACAGTCACAATTATTATGTAGAAAGGCATGACTTTTATGGACACGAATCTGTAGTCATATGTGTCCATGACTGGTAAGTTTTAAATTTAATTATAATAAATTTAAATATAGTTAGGCTACTTCAAGAGTTTCAGTTATAAATTAATAAAGTTTTCAATTTAACTTAAAATGAAACATTGAATGTTTAGTAACTTTTCATTACTGTTATTAATACACATTTAGATATGCACGAATGTTTTCAATTACAATGTATCAAGTTTATATGAACTTTTACCACACATCTTGACAACTTTTAACATTTACCAATATCAAATGTCAAAAACCAAATATAAACACTGTTTACAATTGTTTTCAGATTTTTACAAATACTACTTGGTAAATGTTAGAATTATTTAATGGTAAATTCTAGGATTAACCATATTCTTACTTTTAAATTAACATAGACGTAGTACCTTTTCTTTTTATTTGCTACTTTCATGTACTCTCAAGTATACTTGCACACACACACACACACACACACACACACACACACACACACACACACACACACACACACACACACACACACACACACACACACACACACACACACACACACACACACACACACACACACACACTACTTTTATGATATAGACATGTAATTTTTCAAGCATATTACTAGTCAATAAACTTTACTTTTAAACTCAGTTTAATGAGTTAATATAACTTCAAATATTACAATAAAAGTAAACAATATACCTTATATCAAATATATTACTGTAACTACTGTATTAAATCCCAACGTAATATTAATTAAAATACTTAGTATTTTATTTAACAAATTTAACAATTCTTAAAAATATTTAAGTTAATACACACATGCAACAACTGTGTATATTACATAGTCTTTAATCGTCTCTGTACTTAAAAACTGCAGGGGTGCAGAAAATGTTCAGACCCATGAAATTTTCCATGAACACAATTTTCTTGGTAGGACATTTCCCCAAAACTAACGCGAGGGTTTATGTTTTACCAAGCAATTTATTGTATGTGATGAATGATAAAAAGAGAAGTAATACAAATACAGGTTGCAGACATTTAATTTACTCAAAAAACAAGAAATACATTTATAATCACAACTCAACAAACACAATAGGCTAATTTTGGCTGTAACATGGTGGCTGAAAAGGAAGATGATCACTGAAGAGGGCACTGAAATAAAATAAATGTGTTACGCTTAATCTGAGAGACATGCTAAAAATATTACTTACTAAATACGGTAATGATTAAAATACAAATTTATCCTGTTTTATTTTGAGAACGTACATAAATATTGTCATTACTTGGAAGGAATGATGTTGCTATCTTTGTTCTCATTAGGATGAATGTTTCTTTTCAAAACTTATTTTAAAGATTAATTATTCTAGTTAATAATAGTAAAAATGATGTGAAGAGAAAATAAGTTGACATTTTTGTCGTGATTTGTATTTTTTATCACTGATAAAAATTTCCCCGGGCATCCCAAATTTCCCCCAAACCATGATCGCACGTTCGGACATATTCTGCACCCCTGAAAAACTGAACCAATTATTTACTCCTGTGTAAATAAAAACCTATTATCCATGGTTTTAACAGTAACATGATTTCCTTAGTTTTATATTACTTAAAGTACAATTACTGCAAGTGACAAATGATATAATAAAGTAGTTTCATAATAATAGTTAACCTTTAATGTAATAGTAGTTTTACAATAATTCAGTTTAACATTAATTACCACTTATTATATTAAGAAGCGCCAGATTATCAAAGAAAACAAAAAGTAAACAAATCACTGTCTAATAATTTATCAGAAATACTTTTTAAGGAGTGTATTTCATATTTTGGACTTTGGAAATGTTGGGAGTTTATAAACAAAAATTTAGAGGTGTATTTCAAAAACAAAAACTGATAGCTTTGAAATTATTAATTACACATTCACTTAAATTTATTAAAATCATACGCAATGACCTGTGAGGTATAAGAAGACTCATGCAAATAAATAAATTATATTAAAACAGACTTGGTGTTTTTTTAAATTTATATTATCGATAATAAACTTTCATGTTTTACATTATCAAACTTCCCTGTTTCAAAATGTTGAAGGTAAAAGGACAAAATTTTATTTCCAAAATAAAATATTTTATATAGATTATACAGCTTTAATATATTAAAGATTGGTTATTTTAGTTTAACTTTTCTGTCAAAAATTGTCTTTGTTTCAATAAAATGCTTCAATAAACATTTCATCTGGAGTACTTTCTTGGCATCTTAAATACACGTAAAACTAAAAACAAAACAGCACATTGTTAGTTGTTCTTCATAATCTTATATCCAGTTTCTTCTTTTCGCTTTTTTAACACTTATTTTGGTGTTTGAAGAATTAACTTTTGCAGTTAGTACAATAATGATATATGTGTATCTACATCTATATATTTCTGTTCTGTACATTCCTTTACTGAATTCTACACGTCAATCAGAATATGGAAATATCAATATTTTGGAAAATCTACCTTATGACTAACATCATACACCACATTTTTAGACCAACTTTTTGATACTTCCACTGTGCTATTTTTTGGGATAACAACCCTTCTGTGTTAGCTTTAGTGTCAATAGCTTTAACAAAGTTAAATCTCTTAGAAGATTTGTTTTTTAAAGTTCCTTATAATTTTCTAACCCATGGACTAAATTTCAGATATATTAGATATAAAAATAAATCTAATATAATGTATTTAACATCCATTTATTGATATATCTAATACAAAAATGGACATTTCTCTTTTTCATTTTTCCTATCTCTGATTTATGTATGATTCATAACACTTGTTAATACATTTACTACATATTAAGAAAAAGGGCTCTTAGTAAAATGAATTCACTGAATGGAGGTGATAACAAAATGTTAATTCTCACACAATAAACTCTGTGATAGGCTACATATTCACATACACACACAGCATAGTTAAGATATGCTATAAAATATAATTACACACATGACACATTGAGGAAAATAGTAAAACTGAAAATTCTAAGAGGTATGAGAATAACTGTAAACAAGCTGTAAAATAAAAATTACTATAAATTTAGAATTCACACATAATAAAGGTAGATTTTACATAAAAATTACAATTAAATATTTTGGAAGATATAGAAAATATTGTAATTTCTGGTCCCTACGGTCGTTATAATACATCATCACCATTACCACCACCACCACTACAAAGGATGTAGTCTTAATGTTTAATTAATAATTATTTATATAAAGGTTTTGTAAAATATATGAAAACACTTGGTAAGTTTCACAAATTTTTTAATTAACTCTGACAGCTGTTCCGACTAACTTAAGCCATTGTCAAAGAGCGAGTGAATGAAATTACTGAACACAGGATGTTAGAGTAGTGTAGGTGGTAAACATCTGTTTAGGGCGTATCTGGAACATCTGAATTTTCGTTATAACAGACTGAATTTTGTGTATCCCCTTTATTAAAATCTGTTATTTAGTTTAGTTTATTTTATATTATTTTGAATGTTCATCATTATTTTAAATTTTGCATTCAGTTTATATTTAGTTCAGTTAATTTTATATTTTGCATTCATGATTGTATTTAGTTTTTAAAGACACCACACCTTCCCTTGTCTCATGCACACACTCCCCCCCTCGCCATCACAACACAGATGTTCCAGATACGCCCTAAACAGATGTTTACCACCTACACTACTCTAACATCCTGTGTTCAGTAATTTCATTCACTCGCTCTTTGACAATGGCTTAAGTTAGTCGAAACAGCTGTCAGAGTTAATTAAAAAATTTGTGAAACTTACCAAGGTTTTTTATATATTTTACAAAACCTTTGTATTAATATGTTTCACCAAGTGCCCAACGAGTCATCAATTAATATCGTGAATTATTTATATATTGAATTTATGTGCAAAGGTTGACCCAGAAATTCGTTTAGTGTACTTTGGCAGAGAACAGTGGGCAAATACAAATAACAAAATGTGTATATCAAGTAAAATATAACATTATTTATTTTCTCTCCAGAACATAAAAAAAATCATGAACACACTTATTCCGCCTTAAGGCGTAAAACTGATTATCAATAAACTAAGACATCAAAATATTACTACGTATATCAAAAATTACGCAACTCAACACTTCTTGTTAGGCCTATATTTTTTCATTTACTCAATCACGCACACTTTCACACTTTTACATTTCTTTTTATTGAGCTCAATTTAAAAATGCCAGTATTTTTAAATTATGGAAAATGTATACAGATTGCTGAAATGTCTACTCCCTTGATTATGCTGCGTAGAATTTCACCACATTGGACGTCTCCTCGTGGCATGCATTGTTTTGCTGTTTTCACTGTTACCTTTTTACGTGTTACTGCCGAACTATCAATTTATTTTAAATAGTTACTGTTATTGATAAATATTTTGCCAAACGCTGTTTTCACTTTGAAATATATATAGAAATATATATAAAGATTCACATTTTTGTTGTATGTGGGCGCCAGCGATTGCTACTGCACAGTGCAAAAGATGGTAGTCGACTGACTTTTTAGTGTTATAAATTTCCGCTTGTGTAGTCTCTAAACTGATTCACTCCTCTCCCCGCCATACGTCTCGTCCTCAGTACTGTAAAGTTTCGCTGAACTTAGCGTCGCCTTTTCAGCTTGCATGAACTGATTCTTCATCAACAGAATACTTGATGTGTTGGTCACTGGCTAAAAATAGACTTTCAAAATAATTTCATAACCATATATATGGCCACGGAAATATTTAGTGACTTCGCCTCCCCTCAAAGGGGCCTCATCTGGGCATGTTATAAAAGTTATAAAATTACACAATAATATTTACGTAAATTTAGACCCATTACAATACCCCCCCCCCCAATGAGAGGATTTATGCCGAAGCATAAAAGCTCTCATTGACACTCATACTTTCTAAAGGGATCAGCCAAGATATGTCGCCACAACCGCCTTACGTTTTATGAAAATAGTGGTTAACTTACCCCTGGTCCAGTGACTGTGACCGCACCTGAATGACCTTACACGACTTCTCTCGAGATCCCAACACCGCAAGGCCAGACAGGCACTTCACGCTCCTGCTCTGACACGCAGGCCAGCACAGGACCGCTGCCACAGCATCACCAGAAACTGAAACATGAAATCAAAAAATATCAAATAGTGGCCTGGTATAATAACATATCCCTGACTGATCTGGTTCCCCTTAGCTGTGTTGGTTTGCATTAAGTTTTTTTTTTTTTTTTTTTTTTTTTTTTTTTTTTTTTTTTTTTTTTTTTTTTTTAGATCCTACGTATGGATGAATACTTAGTTTAAGTATAATACCTTATAAGAATTACATACCAACATTCTGAATAACCTTCTTTCTTTAACTTTTACCCCAAAATTCAAAATGATCGCTCTGATTCCCATCAAAATTTAAATAAACATTTCCATTACAACGTATAAATACCTTCCATTATAAATATTCCATTCACATTTCAAAATTAACAAACTCCTGATATAGAGTAAAACATATTAAATCAACTACACTAGAACAAATTATTTACTTAACAATCGTTAAGCACCTTCATATTACTCCTTAATACATCAAAAATAAAATACTCCTCGTCAACACAACATCATTCATTTACATCAGAAAATTAATTACATACTCTACATTATTGATGTAACTCATTTTAATATTTAATATTTCGTTATTAACAACATCCTCCATCATCACATAATTTATTAAATTCTGGACTTATTTTAAACTCCTTCTTCCACACACACTATTGCTCCCCCTGGACTGTAGCGCCCAGTTGCCTCCACAAGGACTGAAACGGAAGGGGTGAACACTTTTCTTTTCTTTCTCCCCCATCCTTGCTTTAGCGTTATACAAAATTCGGCATTACTGATATCCCGAATACCAGTAATCCTACTAAATTAATATTCCCACTCCCTTAATCGGTCTATCACCCATACTTAGGTATATAGCCGTGTTCCAAAGTTCTATTATCTTAGATTCCCCTGATCTAAAACCTCCCAGTTGTATTTCTAAGTTCACCAATTTAGAATATTAAGCCAAATCCACGGTCAGGGTGCGGTGAAGCCGTGACCGCCCGAAAATGGGGAATCGCATTTACCACATATCTTATATACAATATATGTTTAAGATTCCTACACACTAACATAATACAACATAGTAAACACTCACAATGAACATAAACCTCATTACATTAAAATAAACATCTCGGTTGCATCTGAATAAAATTTCCAAACATTCCAAAACTTTAATTTCAATTGAACCTGTTAATACTTAACCTTTAATTATTTACCACTTCTTATACCATTAGATTCTCCAAAAATTCAAATTTATTATCAATATTCATCTTACATAACATTTTATTTATTAAACATTGCGATTATTACCTCAAAATAAACAATTCATCTTTAAATTTGCATATAAAATTATAGACATTACACTTTAATTTCCATTGAACTTTTTACCAATCAATCATCAAGTTTTTAGTATTTACTATACCATTAAATTCTCAAAAATTTTTTAATTTGTTATCAACATTCATTTTATACAATATTTCATTTATTATCTCCTTTCAAATTAATTCAATTATTTTAATCGAACACATGTCATTACTTTAACAAAATTCACAAAGTTGAGTATACTTCACCTTGTTACATCATTACATTTAACATTAACACAAAAGTATATACAATCCACATTATTTTCTGTTATTGTTTACCACAAATCATTTCCTAAAACCGTTCATTTCAAAACACTCTACTCACATAGTTAAACATTCATAAACATTAATTGTTTACCCCCTCCCCATCATCTTCATTTTTTATTAAATTCATTATCAATATAAAGATTATTCAAATTCTTATACCCTTCCACAATACCATAACAATTAACAGGATTATTCCATATTATTACCTCATATAATCTGTCACCATCGAGTATAGTTAAGTCACCTTTAGTATGATTTGTCACAATTAGGTCAATTATAATTTCATCATTATTATCATCTGCTGCTATCCCAGTTACATCATAAGGTAAGTAATCAATATCATCAACCTTATCATCATTTGCTGCACTAACTATTTTGCAAGGTACATACATAATATCATTAACTCTCCCAATATCTAACCTCTCTACTAATTCGTTATAACCTCTACTAACCTTAAACGTCTCTATCTTCCTATCAAAATACCTTTTATCATAACACCATTTCATACTTTTTCTATCGTTCCATACAGAGGGTATTAAATCATAAAAATGCCTACTAAAAATTAAGGGACTACTTGAAAACACATTGTTTTCCTCTAAGGGACATCCGCCCTTCAAAAACATTTGTAAACATCTTGGTTTACAATAAACCTGGGGAAAATTTACCCTCTGCCCTATATCTACAAAATAATTCTCTTCATATTCTCTCTCTAATTTACAAATACTGATTTCTACTCTCTCACTCTCTCTCACTGTTCCTATATTATCATCATCACTATTTATTTTCACTGTATTACTTTTATATATCTCATTTTCAACTATCTTACCACTATTACTTGTTAATTCATTTTCGTAACTAACACTTACCTCGATAATTATTTCTTCGTAATTTTTCGTTATTTTATTATTGACACCATGGTCGTCTGTTGTTTCGTCATTTTCATTTTCGTCACACTCACCCGTGTCGTCATTTTTGACACCACTACACCCACTCATCTGGTTTAATTCAACTTCGATATTCTCTAGTTTATTATTTATCTCACTCACTCCATTAAAACTCTCACTTATACTTTTAAACTGGTTATTCATACTTAATTTACTCATTTCTATTTTGCTTCTTATATTCACGAATTCGTTACTCACCTCTCCTAATTTCTAGTCTTGTTTGTCAAGTTTATTATTCATTTCAGTTTTGAATTCATTTAAACTTGTGTTCAAATTATCATTATTTTTATCATTATTCTTATTTTGTTGTTCAAACTTATTATTTATCATTTCCATCATCAACGCTAATTGGTTAAATATATTTACCTCGTTATTTCTACTACCCCCTTCGACCGTTTCATTTACATTCAATATTTCGCCTACGCTCTCGACATTTTCATTCGTGCTTACCATATTATCTTGCGTAACATTAAACACTGATCCCACAACTACACTTTCATCTAAATTTGTATTTGCGTCTTTCTCTGCCATTTTTCGACTAAATTGTAAATCAACTTTAATTTAAATAATGTAAATTTCACTGTTAATTTACAATGTCACTGTTACTCGGGCGTCATTTGTTGTCTTAATGTTTAATTAATAATTATTTACATATTGAATTTACGTGCAAAGGTTGACCCAGAAATTCGTTTAGTGTACTTTGGCAGAGAACAGTGGGCAAATACAAATAACAAAATGCGTATATCAAGTAAAATATAACATTATTTATTTTCTCTCCAGAACATAAAAAAAATCATGAACACACTTATTCCGCCTTAAGGCGTAAAACTGATTATCAATAAACTAAGACATCAAAATATTACTACGTATATCAAAAATTACGCAACTCAACACTTCTTGTTAGGCCTATATTTTTTCATTTACTCAATCACGCACACTTTCACACTTCTACATTTCTTTTTATTGAGCTCAATTTAAAAATGCCAGTATTTTTAAATTATGGAAATTGTATACAGATTGCTGAAATGTCTACTTCCCTTGATTATGCTGCGTAGAATTTCACCACATTGGACGTCTCCTCGTGGCATGCATTGTTTTGCTGTTTTCACTGTTACCTTTTTACGTGTTGCTGCCAAACTATCAATTTATTTTAAATTGTTACTGTTATTGATGAATATTTTGCCAAACACTGTTTTCACTTTGAAATATATATAGAAATATATATAAAGATTCACATTTTTGTTGTATGCGGGCGCCCGCGATTGCTACTGCACAGTGCAAAAGATGGTAATCGACTGACTTTTTAGTGTTATAAATTTCCGCTTGTGTAGTCTCTAAACTGATTCACTCCTCTCCCCGCCATACATCTCGTCCTCAGTACTGTAAAGTTTTGCTGAACTTAGCGTTGCCTTTTCAGCTTGCAACGAACTGATTCTTCGTCAACAGAATACTTGATGTGTTGGTCACTGGCTAAAAATAACTTTCGAAATAATTTCATAACCATATATGGCCACGGAAATATTTACTGACTTCGCCTCCCCTCAAAGGGGCCTCATCTGGGCATGTTACAAAAGTTATAAAATTACACAATAATATTTACGTAAATTTAGACCCATTACAAGGATTGTCAAAAGACTGGAGTAGATGATGCTTCATGCGAACTGAACCTATTATGTGTGGCAGCAATTAGATGATATGACTGACTAACTATCGAAAAACCACTTGTACTATCCAATCACCCTTACTGAAGTAGCGTTTACTTATTGTTATACTTGAGGAAATACAAAAAAAAAGTGTTCCACTAACAAACAACTTATTGGCGCATCTATATAAATTTTCTGTGATACTTTACTAGTTTTTATGGATAACTGCACTATGTATGTGTACAAATATAATCAACTGCAATACATGCAATGAATTATACAGATCAAGGTCAAGCAGAGTTCTTAAACCCCACCAAATGGTTTCCTTACCACACATTTGCTGCTGCGATTTATGCCTGATTTATTTTTCTCATCTGTAGTACTTTACTCATAGCCGCAAAACACATTGATAACAAAAAGAATGGGCACATAATTGTAAATCATAAATCTGACATAGGCATACAGAAATACTTATAAAATTATTAACAAATGATGTTTGCTTGTAGATGATGATTTAGAAACTGTTATTGAAAGGCAACTCAAACAAACTAACAGCTAGGTATGTGGCAAAACTAAATTCTGACTTAAAGTGGAAGGACTAGAGATAGTAGTTTTACTAACGAAAACAAAAATCATCACAGAATTAGCATGCACATAAAAAGGGTTGCCAAAATAGTTCTTCAAATAAGTAAAAGGATACCTCACGAGAACACTTCTAGTTTATCATACATGTCTAATTTCTATTTTACATACCATGCAAAATGTACCTACTGTATTATAAATTTTATCTCCACCTTCATTATAACAATTTCTTGTTATTGAAACATTGACAGGCTGTACTCTGCAATAGTTTACATTGCTTATGGCTACCTGCCACACAGAAGTGTTACTATGAAAACTGAGGCAAAAGCAGCTGGCTGCTAAAACACATTTGAGTAGTGAAAAGTTCAGCTTTGATCTAGAAAGTGCAATTAATGAGATGATCCTCGTCCCAGTAAAATCAAAAAGATATACCATATTTTCACGTAAGTAAAGTGAACTTTTCCTTAACTTATATTCACAAATGTTGGTCTGCATTATACATGAATAATGTAATTTTATATGAACTGAACATATCTATACTTGGTTAGATTATGGATGGTAGATTGGCAACATGTTAACAACTGGCCAGCCTGAATGTAGGAGTAATATCAAAGTGAAAGCTATGTGGTTGGCAGTTTTCAAATCTCCACCACCTTAGTTTATGTTGTCATATTGTATGCTCACTATGGTATTTTGTTGTTGCATCCTGTTTCATTATCTCATTGTTAGCATTACACTGATGTCTCTAGAGTGGTCTGTTACCAGTGTTTCTTGTGTTGTGAAGGAAACAGATTGTATTTACGAGTGAAAGAACACAACACACAATATACATAGCACAGTTTATATTATCTATATTAAATAAGCAGATTAAAATGGCAACTGTGCCACATTCTATAAATCTGATGTACAGGATGCTAATTAATGGGGGGGGGGGGGGGAAGCTTGCGGTGGCATTCTGTCCATTTCAGAAACTTAAGTTTCCTGAGGTAGAAAACCACTTATTGAAGTTTATAAAAGAAAAAAGAGTGTCACCCCCTACTGCTAAAATTACACAAAATCCAGCTAGGAGTTTGCTCAATGTCTTGAAATTGACAGTACAGTATTGTTACGACGGGCTACTGATTGTTGTATGGTACTGCAGAAAACAAAATACAAGACACCAATAAAATCAATAATCACCAGCTTTAATTATCATAATTAAACAGTTTGTAATCAACAAGATAGTATCTTACAACAAATCAAAACAAAAATTGTTCACATGCAATAATAATGTCAACTAATATAAAATATTGTCCCGCACAATAATAAAACACGTAACACTTCGCCACAATACTTCGAACCACACTGTGTAAATCGCCCGACAATAACTGAACTAAGAGCCCCTGGATGCTTATATTTATATCCCACTAAACAGAAAATCCATACTATGCATCAGAGCTACACTACACTAGAATGTAATTGACACAGTGCGCACGGCTGGCGAAGTCTAGAAAAGTCTCGCTAATGCATGTTGAGATCAATTACGCACACAACATTACAGCCGGATTCCACTGGAACATCCGAGAAACATGTAGAATGTTTTGTAATGGTGTAACACTTTTCCACATTACATAACAGTATGCAATTTCATGCTAGTCTTGGTGGGCGTGTTTTTTCTTCGTACGCACTGCTTATGATTCAAAAAAGAACTACCCTCACACAATAAGTTTGAAAATAAAACTATCAAGCTTCATAAATGTTTTATACAAATGAGGCACACAAACAATTCTGATTTGTCTCTAAAATGGAATGTAGAACAGTATCCCATATTTTGGGATATACTATACCCAAAAGTATTGGTAAAAAAAGTGTCAGGTCTGTGACAGTTAGGCCGACAGGACATGACAGCTAAAGATTATGCTTTTAATTAATGTTGACTGACATTAAGTTACACCACAGATGATTCTAAAGTGAAAACCATTACCCACACAGTAACTTCCAGTGGTTGGAACAAAAAAAGTGTGTTTAGACTGGATTGATATAGTTAGAAACTGAAGGCCTTGTACTCAGAAGAAAAACATGTTAGTTTCATGGCACATTCAATGGACAAGAAAAAGAACAGCTTCAAGAAATTAAAGCAGTTCTGATAATGGTCTCTGTATGATTAATATATGTAATTATGCCTCTAGATGTGCCTGCAAAAAACTACCATATTGTTCTGAATATAAGCCGCAACCCAAAAATTATCACAGGTTAAAAATTTGATACAAAGTGTAAAGTTAGTGTTTGAATAAAAGATACTAGATTTTATTCAGATGAAGATAGAAATAGCAGGTAAAAGTACACTATTATTATTTACTTACTATTTAGAAAAATATACTCTTGTATTGTTTAACTTATTTTATAATATTGTACAATAGTTTATATTTTGTGCACTTAAAAATATCCTAATACTTTAATCACTGTCACTGTCACTAGTCCCTAAGACGGTCATTTCATCCTCCTCATAATTGACAGGCTTCCATTCCAGCCAAACAGTTGCATACACAGCCTTTTTGCAACCACAAATTATGAATTCTAGTGAGAAACTTTCCCATATACTCTTGATCCAGTTTTCAAGTATATCAAGATCTGTAGATCTTGTACAGACAGTTTCTTTATTTTCTTGTAGGAGTCAAAGGACGATTTTCTGCTACCAGCCAATTATTATATAAATGCCACAGGTTATTTTTAAAAGGTTTTTTTACAATAGCATCCACCACCTGTAACTGACTTGTCATTCCTCTGGGAATGTTTCATTTTCTCAGTGTTCATTTCTTCATAAAGAAGTTTTTTTTTTATTTCATCCGTAGTGAGACTATGAAATGAATCTAACACTAACAAACTACGCTGTTTCAATAATGTACTTGGGCGATTATTTTGCACACATTTTAACCAATCTACCATAAGACTGTCATCTAAACTTTTCATAAGAATGAAAACTTGCACTCGATAATAACTTCTCTTTTGGCATGGTTTTTGTTTGAACATTATGTAGGGTGAAAGTTTTTGTACATCAGTTAATGCAGCAAGCGTTACAGTGAAACAATTTTTAATTTCCTGTAGTCTTTACCATTACACATTTGGTCAACTGTAAAGTTTGAGGTCATGCCAAAAAATGCAGGTGTTTCATCAGCATTTCCCACATGTACTAGTAAATAATTATGGTTCTTGTATTAAATTAAAGACAAACTGTTGATATTGACGGAGTTTTTCTTCGTAATCAGTTGATAGTTTCTGTGTGAGTGATGTACACCGTCTACAAAAAAATCTATTTTTCCGCATCATTCATCTTATCTACCCGACCTTGTCTCTGAAACCAGACATACAATTGTTCTGTGATCTCTAGTGCTTTTAATTTTAAGAAAATGTCTAGTGACAGAGAGTCCTTGCCATTTTAAAGCCCCAAGTATTCACAGACGCTGGACTGTACTGCTACAAAACATCCAACTTGAGGTCCTGTGAATGCTCGTCACCCACTTTTTGTAATTAAACGTTGTTCCTTCCGTTTTCTACAGCACTGTATACAAGATTCATCAATATCAAATTTTCTTGCGACTCGTGACTGCAATTTTTTCTGCATGTTGTATCACAGTTAATTTATACTTTATACTGTATGTATTATGTTTACTTTTTTTAGAGTTTGATTTGACTGTATGCCTTTACGAGGGTAGGGTGAAAAGTTCCGGGCCTGACACACAGATAGTACTACTGTGCTCATTATTTTCATTGTATTGTATGATTTCATCCTTTGTAGGCTTAGTTTCGATGATTTCAAGTCAATGAGTTGTTTATTATTAGTGGCACAGTCCACCGCTGTAAGCGCTTCAGACATCATTAGATAGACTGAAAATTCGTGCGATTAACTGCAACTGAATTTCATAAAACTCTTTTTGAAAGGTTTAACTGCAACTGATATAAAAATGAGCTTGATTCAATGTGCTTGATTAAACTCTTCCTCATCGAACACAACATTTAAGCACTGGGTTGCTGAATTTAAAATGGGTCGGACAAACACAACTGATTATCTACATGTTGAACAACCCACTGAAGTGACTACACAAAAAAGAAAAAAAAATCTTTTGGTACACTGTAGAATGAAAGTGAGTGATACAGCCGTGACTGTTGGTATATCAACGGAACGTGTCTACAGTATCTTACACGAATATCTGTGTATGACAAAACTGTACATCGCAATTACCGACACTTGACCAAAACCAGTGATGAAACGATGTTTCAATCGATTCTTTGGCACTCTATATGCCAATCCAATCGACTTTTTGCTTCTCCTCATAACTGCTGATGAGACTTGGGTCTACCAGAACATTCACGAGTCCAAGGAACAGTCAAAACAATAGACCGTGAATGGCGAACCAACTCCAAAGGAGAAAAAGACAATTCCTTTTGCTGATAAGGTTATGGTGACTGTTTTATGGGACGACCACACAGTAAGCTTCATCGACTATCTTAAAAAAGGGAAAAAATTAACAGTGAGTACTAGACAAACCTACTGTACCTTGTTAATTTAAAAATAAAGAAAAACCGGCCACATCTAACAAAAAAGAAAGTGCTGTTTCACCAAGAAAATGAACCATCTCATACACCAATTGCTACGATAGCTAAAATCGAAGAATTGAAGTTCAAATTGCTTCTTCAACCTACCATGCTTGCCCTATTTAGCCACGAGTGATTTCTACCTCCTTCCTAACCACAAAAAATGACTCACTGGATAAAGATTTACTAAAGACAATCAAGCCAGTGAAGCTCTAAGTGGCTACTTTGAGTACCTCGACAAATGGGCTTATCAGCCTAGTATAACCACTTTATAACATCATTGAAAAACGTGTACAGAGCTAAATAGAGATTATGTTGAGAAATAAATGCAAATTAATCCAATAAGTATTGTTTTCTTATTCAGGCCCAGAATTTTTTACCCTACCCTCGTAATCTCCACAATGTCATGCATACCCACCAATGTTATCGCTGTTACAACAGAAAATCACAGTGGCAGTTTTTAGAAACATGTGACCCCCCTCTACTCAACCTTTGCCTTGCCGCCTATAAAAGGGTGTGGCACACTTCCTCCTATTCTTGGTTCAGTTTGCTGTTAAAATGTACGGCTTCAGTTTTATGGCAAACTGCAGTTGCTTAGGCAGTAAACAATTCATACATACCAAAAGCGTTCATCCCGCCCCAGGTCAGATATAACTTTGAATGTCATTAGTACATGAATGCAAGCTGCAGGCTAAATTAGCGACCATGTTTTTAGCTGAAAAAGTGCAGCTTGTATTTGGAACAATATAGTATTTAAGACACAATTTTAGAAAACTGTATACACAATGGATGTAAATGTTACCAAAGACTGTGTGTAGCTGGATGAGATTATAAATCTGAGGAATCCAAAGAGGAGTCTAATCTAATACAATGTTCTGCATAAATGTTTGCAGTGTTAATAAGTGCAAGTGTTTTATAATAATAAATTTTAATGAAAGATGTCCCAAATACTACAGATTTTTAAAGTTTTAAGTAGTTTTAAATTTTAAAAGGATTATAGTAAATTTGTGTTTTGAAATAAGTAAACAAGTTACTATGAAATAAGTGACTTGGTAAATACATAATTTGTTATGAAACACTTTTCTATTTAGCATATTTAATATTTAAAACATATATTTTTCCACATTTCTATTACACACTTTGAACTGAAAAAAGAACACCAGCTGCACCTTATACATGAATTAAATTTTTCCCTCTAAAATGTTTCAACAAAATACCTGTGCACATCATACACATCAAAATATGCTATTTTAAGTTTACTATTTGAACAAGAGACATAAAATCCTAAAAAAACAACAGATACTCTGGCAAAAATTGTACACTGTTACATATGCGACTTCATTAAATTTCAAACTGAACATGTAAGTTATATATTTTATTTTCCAGAAGATAACACATGAAGATAATCTTTCTAAATTTAACACTTCTCTTTCAACTACCTGTTTTCATGTTATCTAAAGGTTTGTAGAGAACGTACTAATAAAACTTACTTTGAATATGAATGTAATCATTTTCAGATCTTAAATATGCTGTCCTAATACAGTGAATTAAAGAAAAAATTCACTTTTTCCTATGGAATCTATCTGGTATGGAATGATATAATGGACAAACACTGAGAATATTTTGATGCATCACACTCACACATGTACAGCAGAATTCTGCTCATCCAGACTTGACGAAAAACCGGTCAACTAGAGATAGCATAAACATACACCTACAGCTATTTTCAGGTGCACAAAATGGTTAAAGGAGCTAACAAAATAAGAATATACAATAGTATAGAATTTTACTATTCAAAATTCTGTCTACATTAAATGTGTAAATATACATTCCTTTAATCAAGAATCAGAAGTATGTTACACTAAACGAAAAAGATTTACAATACATTCTTGATATAAAATATGTGAATAGTATAAGACTATAAAACAGGTTAATTACCTTCCGTCACGCTTCTTGAAATCCGAATACAGGATTACTCGAGTTTCGACACATTAAGTGTCATCATCAGATCCTCAATGAATATGGGTTAAAACTACATTTGTCGATGTATGCACATCCCGTCAAACGATAAAAACAACACACACATAATAATAAAAATATTTAAATAATTTAATACACGTTAAAAACAAGACAAGACATTATGTTCGGATTGTTCAAATTTCTACATAGGACAAACGGGTCGTTCGTTCAAACTGCGTTATAAAGAACACCTCCCAAGCTCTAAATCAAATATAGGAAGATCCACATTTGCTGAACATTTAAGTTCACAAGATCATAACATAAAAAGTATTAGTGAGAATTTGGACATATTACATAAATGCAGGAAATCTCTTAAACTGGACACTCTCGAAAGGTTTGAAATATATAAGGCCACTAAAGAGAATTACGATCACATCTTAAATGAAAAATCAATCCATAAAAATAATATTTTATTCAACAGAGTCAACGATATAGAACGAGATATTAGCTGTGTCAGATCGATAAAGTTTATCAAAGGTCAAATCGGTATCGATTAATTTTATTGTATAACGTGTTCCTGTGCAGGTCCGCGGCGGCCGCGTGTAGTGTTTTTCGTTCTGTTTTGTCTTGTTTTTAACGTGTATTAAATTATTTAAATATTTTTATTATTATGTGTGTGTTGTTTTTATCGTTTGACGGGATGTGCATACATCGACAAATGTAGTTTTAACCCATATTCATTGAGGATCTGATGATGACACTTAATGTGTCGAAACTCGAGTAATCCTGTATTCGGATTTCAAGAAGCATGACGGAAGGTAATTAACCTGTTTTATAGTCTTAAAACGCTTTTGGAGGCAAATAAAATGTTTAGAATAGTATAATACCAAACATTTCTGAATATAGTAAAGACAAAGAATACAGAACTGTAGCAATGTTTCACAGTACACAAAACAGAACGGTTTCAGTCACTTTAAATAGTCCCTAAATGTTTTTGTGTTAACAAAGTAGCATGTTTCTTGGCCACTCGGTCTCGTTGGTGCTTCAAGGTTCAGTTGATGTATCACACTGCCTCTCAAAGTAGCCCATGAACCTCGTGAGCTTCTTGGTTGCTTCCAAATGACATAGCCCAGTATTTATTGCAATACTGTCATCATCTGAACTGCCTCCTATAGTGTTTAATGTTCACACATCCACTATTTCATTCTCACCTAGGATGTGATGTCCTAAATCACAGTTATTCATAATCCATGGACCAATGTCACTTTCTTTCACACCCTTACAGAATTGTAACTGTTGAAAAATTTTCACAAACTCACTATTGGCATTCATATTTTCTTGAATTTTGGATTTTCCATTTCCTCTACAGGTCTGCGGAATGCTAGGCCACAATTTAAAGTTTTTCTTGAGTATTTTCTTATCAATTTCATTCCAGGTATTGTAACATGACCTACGGTAGCACAAGGTTTACAAGTATAAATAACTGAAGAAAAGCTGTATAATAAAAATTATTAAATAGGAAATGATAGAACAACACCACTAACTGAATCTGACTTAGACAAGGACAATGACAATGACGAGACCCAATAGATTGGAAAAGGTGATCCAGAGAAAATAGTTAAAGTCACAATATAACAATACCCAAGTGTAAATAAGAATCATAGATATAAAAGTACAAAATTAAGTAGGAAAATAAATAGCATGTAAACTGTAGGAAATGTAAAAAGAAAATGAAATGCAAGAACAAATATACTGATAAAATATAGAAAGAGTGGTAATAAGTAAACTATCAAAAGAATAATATAAAATAAACTTGAATAACAATAATTCAGTAGGAAAGTGGTGATAATTAATAAACCTTGATAGGACCCAGTGATAATAAATACATGAAATCTAGAATACAACGTTAGGAGGTGAACACAAAAGTGATAAATAAATAAGAAAGATAATAATCAATAATGAACCATGATGGGACTCAGTATTAATAAATGAACTACATAAAAACACTAGTTAATAAAGTGCAGTGTAGTCGGAAATAAAGAAATAACTTGCAATAATAGATTATAAGTAATAACTGGACCCAAATTAATAAATAAACAGTATAAATTATAAGGGACAGTTATAAGTAGTCATGGCCCTAGTTTAATGAAAAAAGAAAATGTTTGTATTAATATATAACAATGTTTGTTAGAAGCAAACCACTAATAATTGTTTTCCATTATGTTAACGAAGTTTGTTAGTATAGAATAAGGATGATAAGGGATACACTGTTTTATTGTTAATGAATAAAGTTTATAAATTTATATTAACCACTGTTAAAATAAGGATAAAAGACTAATATGTCTATGCTGAATACAGTAAAGGGAGTTGGACACTATATTCTATAAGTGAGATTATAAGGGAATACACTAGTTACACATCTAATGTTCATTTTTATTATATTTTTCTTTGGTTATAATTAACCCAAATGTTATTATGTTGAATATTATGTTTAAACAGAACCGTTTAAAAACATGTAAAACTTTAGATACAGGCATGGGCCTAAAAATTTCATTAAGTAATTATGTTATGTTATATGACGATTAAAAATAATCAAATGTTATGATTTAGTTTAGGTTGTTACAGTAATTATGTTTAGCAGCATTTAAAATTAACAAAAATGACAATGAACAGTTGTAACGAGTATAGGGTAGGTGAATTAGGAACTCTAGGCATTAGGCCTATAACTGGTAACCAGAAATTTGTGAAATTTAAAACAAAACAATAACAATTGATAAAATAAAGTAAGGTTTCATAATAATAGTGTAGGACACAAAACTGGATAGAAAATAATTAGTTTAAAGGTAATAAACAAAAGAAAAACCAGATGAAAATATAGGAATCTGTTATAATTTGAAAAAAGGTAACCTTGTGAGATATCAAATAATTTGTAAACAAAATGCAAACTAATGGTGTTATTATATTTAAGATTACAGGTAGTATAAGGGAGTTATAATAGTTTAAAGATTTTTAATAATTTTGTATAGAAAAACGTTAGTTTTATATAACAATGTTGTAGATTATCAACCAATGGGAGTTCGTGTTTGGAAGAGAGAAACCATAGTAACGAGTAAATAAATTGTATCATTCTATTATTAGATCTTGATGAGGGCAGATGTATTAAACCACAAGGAATAAAGAAAGAATTAATTAAACAAAATTTATCAAAATTAATGATCAAAATAGTAAACTAAATTACAGAAGTAACCCTAACACTAAAATGAATTAAAAAATTATCAGAAGAAATTAAATTATCCATGAGGAATTGCTGAGGAATCCCAAGTGACGGAATACGAACCATTGGAAGGAAGAAAACATCTCAAACCCATAAACGAATGACGGAACCTTCAATAACCAGGATGACTGATGAAAAATAAACACCTTAACCAAATAACTAAGAAAATCTAAGAATTGAATTAACAGAAACACCCAAGAAAGGACAATCAGCAGTATTCGTGAGAAATATTACCTGGATAGCAGAAACAGAGGATTGTTAAGTATATTTTAAAATACGACTTAACAGTAAAACACACAAGAAAACCAAACAATAAGTGAAACTACACTTTCAACATCATTTATCACTTTTTAACAAACACCTGAACTTTCTTTTATTTAATGAACACCTCAAATTGAAGAACTATCTCAATCTAACATTGATACCTTTAGTGAATATATTTTAAAACATAAAAATGACTAAACTCAAATAACCTCCGAACGCTAAATCCAGTAGATATAGTTTACCACTGTAATTATAAGTGTATCACATGTGCTATGCTATTTATATGGTATTTGTAAAATTTTGTACTTTTATTAGTCCATTTAACAACCTTTTTCTGTAGTCACAAGAACTTCGACCTGAGATTATAAATTAAAAAAAATCAACTCCATAACTTGAGTCTCGATAGCAACGGCTGGGACAGAATAGCCAACCGCTAATAATTAAACATGCCGGCGCAAAAAATAAGATTTATAATTTAGAAGAAATTGTAAAAAGAAAAACCAATTGATAATTTTAATTGTTAATAAACATAATAGAAGCATTAAACTGTATGTTTGATTTTATTTAACTAATATTTAAAATTTGAGTACTCACTTATAAAAAATTAAACGTTACAATTTTGGTTTACTCAGAAGAGTTGGCCAACCCGAAATTAAGCCAGAAAATACGAATTTGAATGGCAGAACGGGTGAGTAGACACTCGACATTCGTAAGTAAATTAACGACAATTAATAACATCATTACTGTATCTACATTCACATAAGAGTGATGATAGTTTTCATTGCTCTTACTTAAGGAGAGACATGAAGTCCGTGGCTTGCTCTGCTTCTTGTTTCTCCAGTAGCATCATGAGCAAATTTTTTCTGTATCAATTATAGGCTATTAAAAGCACAGTGACCATTTGGTAGAAGACTTTTCACAAACTATTTCAATCTTTTAATTGAACATCCATAGAATTATTAGAACATCCACCATATCTACGATAGATCTACGATATCCATCCGATTTCTATCTACAAGCTCTGACACAAAAATAATGAGACTGTTAGCATTACTAAGGAACTACTTATCGTGTTGTACTGCGCATGCACTGTGTTTGACCTTGAACTGTTTTCTTACGCAGTGACAAGTTACAAGTCACTCGGTTGACTCAGTCGCAGTGAGAGAGCAGTTGAATACAGTCGTGTTTTTACGCTTCGCCAGAAAATGTCGGATACGAAAAGTGATCAGCGCGTTAACATCAGGTTTCTCGTGAAACTTAAAAAGTCGGCAACAGAGACTTGCCAAATGTTGTTGGAAGCTTATGGTGATAAATGTTTGTCGCGTGCACGTGTTTTTGAATAGCATAAGAGATTTTTAGAAGGCAGAGACGCCATGAAAGATGACAACCGTCCAGGCCGACCACACACATCAACAATCGATGAAAACGTAAAAGTTCGAACACAATACGGAAAGACCGAAGATTGAGTGTCCGTGCTTTTGCTGAAATGTTGCATATGAACAGAGAAAGTGTTCGACGGATTTTAACAGAAGAGTTGAACATGGGGAAGGTGTGTGCATAAATGGTGCCGAAAGTTTTGTCAGATGAACAGAAGGAAAGGAGAACGGAACTTTGTTGTGACCTTTTGGAACGGATTGATGGAGAGCCCAGTTTTTTAAAGAGTGTTATTACAGCTGATGAGACGTGGATATTTACGTACGATCCAGAAACAAAGCGGCAATCAATGCAATGGTAAACACCATTTTCCCCAAGAGCAAAAAAAGCACGCATGAGTCGTTCGAAGTTCAAGGCAATGCTTATCGTTTTCTTTGATATCCAGGGTATCGTTATGGCAGAATGGGTACCCAGTGGTCAAACAGTTAACCAACAATATTATAAACAAGTTTTGGAAAAATTGTGTGAACGTATTAGAAAGAAGCGCCCTGAATTGTGGAACAATGGGTGGATCTTGCACCAGGACAATGCGCATGCCCACAATGCGTTATCAGTCAAACAATTTTTGGCCAGTAAAAACATCACAGTCCTTGAACATCCTCCATATTCCCCCGATTTAGCGCTGTGCGATTTTTTCCTATTCCCCAAAATCAAGTTGGCGCTAAAAGGGACCCATTTTTTAACGGTAGAAAAGGTACAGGCGAAAACAGCGGAGCTCCTGCGCAGCCTGATGGAAAGCGATATGCAGAAATGTTTTGAGCAGTGGCAGGAATGTATGCAGAAGTGTGTGGACTCAATGAGGTCCTACTTTGAAGGCGACCACCAGTAATTGTACACATCAGGTAGATAAAAAAAATTACAGCATCAGTCTCGTTATTTTTGTGTCAGACCTCGTATTTCCAAACCTTAAAAAATTTGTAGCTGGATAGCGTTTTTCTTCAAATGAAGAGGTAACAGCAGCTGTTGAGGGATATTTTACAGATCTTCCAGAATTTTACTTCAAGACAGGGATTGAATTATTAGAGAAGCGTTGGACCAAGTGTATTGAAGTTGGGGGAGATTATATAGAAAAATGTAACAATTAACTTGTTTTTTTTTTGTCATTTTAATTCCGCGAACTTTTCAACTATCCCTTGTATAGTGTCTTAGTATTAATAAAATTTGGTTAATCTGCACCTAAACTGTCTTTATTCCAGTGGGCAAAACCAAAAAAGAAAGCGGGCAAATACAACTAAAGATCAACTAAATCAACTAAAGATATGCCAGTGATAAGTTGACAGGTCCAGAGAAAAACCAATTGTACAATCAAACTTTAATATTAACAATCATTATAATAGTTATTAAGTCTAATACTAGAAGACTGAATTTATAACACAAGTTAGTAATTTTTTTAAATACAAATTCACTCAAAACTATCCTCTAAAAAGAGGATACAGATTTCATTAAAAAAGTATAAAAGAGAACTACTTACTATTCCATATCATATATACTCATAATCATCCCAAATACTGATTATTTACTCACAAAAATACTCATAAACTACTGATACTCATAAAAATATACTCACAAAAATACTGATTATTTTTTTCACAAATATATTACATATTCAGCTTTATTATATTTGACACATTCAGCCAGACAAGAGGTTATAATTTTTACTTCCATATTCCTTAAGGAATGGAAGTATGGTGATGGCAAAAAAAATCGTGTTCGAGATTATTGCAGATTCTGATTCTACTACACTCAAAACATGAAAAAAAGTCGTTTTCCGAAAAGTGTCTGTGTGTGTGTGTGTGTGTAGATTTTTTTTCTATGGCAAACGATAACTGCCGCAAATTCAAACAGAATCAAATAATTTTTTGCATACAGCCCTGATTTGTAGAGTACTCACGACCTATTGTTTTTGGTAAAGATCGGTTGAGGGAAAGGGGTAGTTTACCTGTAACGGTTTTTTTTTATCAAGGGAAATTTTGTTTTTTTGGCAAACGATAACAGCCGCAAATTCAAACAGAATTAAATAATGTTTCGTATACAGCCCTGAATTGTAGAGTTCTCAAGACCTATTGTTTTTGGTGAAGATCGGTTAAGGGAAAGGGGTAGTTTACCTGTAACGTTTTATGTTTTAACAAGGGTATTCCCTATGGCAAACGATAACAGCCGCAAATTCAAACAGAATCAAAAGATTATTTGCATACAGCCCTAAATTGTAGAGTTCTCAAGACCTATTGTTTTTGGTGAAGATCGGTTGAGGGAAAGGGGTAGTTTACCTGCAACGTTTTTTTAACAAGGGTATTTTCTATGGCAAACGATAACAGCCGCAAATTCAAACAGAATCAAATAATGTTTTGCATACAGCCCTGATTTGTAGAGTACTCAAGACCTATTGTTTTTGGTGAAGATCGGTTAAGGGGAAGGGGTAGTTTACCTGCAACGTTTTTTTATCAAGCGTATTTTCTATGGCAAACGATAACAGCCGCAAATTCAAACAGAATCAAATAATTTTTTGCATACGTCCCTGAATTGTAGAGGTCTCAAGGACTTTCGATTTTGGTGAAGATCGGTTAAGGGGAAGGGGTAGTTTACCTGCAACCTTTTACGTTTTAACAAGAGTAAAGTACTTGAAAATTTATTTAAACTTTTTGAAACAATGGTAATTGTTAAAAATAAAATAATTTTGTTGCCAGGCAATAAAATTAAAATTTTTTCATTTTAATGTAATATAATATTTTTCATTTAATACGGCAATAAAAAGGCAGGTAAGACACAAACACACACACACACACAATTCACGTTATTTCTGGCCTCACTCATGTTTATTTTCTTACATTTGCACGCTTTTTAAATGGAAAGTGCCGAAACCCACACCAACATAACGCGTGCAAGCCGAAAAAATGGACATCAATTTGCTTACTGGCGAAGCTAGTAGTTTATGAATGGGTAGGCAAAAATCTTATCTTAAATTTTTTTTAAGGAATCACTAAAAGGACGGTGGGTCAAATCGGACGCTGAGGTAGAGTTTGCTGTAACCGAATGGTTCCACAAACAGCCGTAAGAATTTTACTAGCAGGGAATCTACAGGTTAGCGCAACAGTGGAACTCATGTCTTAATGTTATTGGAGACTTCTTTTAAAATCGTTGAATAAAAAATGCTTTACAGCTCTATACGTGTGTCTATTGAACAATCCTTGTATTAGTCATACACAATAATACAACTGATTGAACTTCAAATTTTTAAACTTGATTAGTTTCTATATATATGTTTAATGTTACAAATAATTCAAATAACAATCTTGATCATCTGTTAGTTCAGCGGAATAACAGTGACACTTTTAATAAACGCATAAAATAAACACTTGGAAACAACACAGGCGCTTTAACTTAACTGTTTGGACCACAGAAGTGAGGCATGCCTCAACGCTCTATGTGTACAGTGCGGGACAATCCCCCCTCCCTACACTTCCCTATCACACCACTACATTGCTTACATACGATGTATACAAAAAACGCTGAGGCAAGTTCAGGTTGCCTCATTCGCTTTAAACGAACTATGCCGAATCTCACCTGTCACCATCTAGCGGTCGCTCAATAAAGCACGTTTCGGTTTAATAAATTTGACAGTCGCAGTAACAATGTATAATCTTTACGTTATGTAGTTCATATGTATTTATAATTTTTATTCTACAGAATTTTTTAGGGTAGGCATTGCCTCAATTGCCTCCATGTAACTTCGCCACTGATATATATGTGTACAACGTTATCGGCAACAAAGTAGTTTTTGTTAAAATTCCTTCCCGGGATATTTGGCCGTAGTCCAATGTTTTCTACAAAACCAGACATTTCGGCAATGCCATCGACTTCCATCATCAGTGAAAATCGAGTGCGATAACGTGAGGTGGTATACATTAGTGACCACAGTACTGTGGTTAAGGCTGAAGCAGTAAGTAGAAAGAAGTAGTTTCTATGGTAATATTTCATTTCGAAAATGATTTTAAATATAAATCTTAGAATATGGAAGTCGTGTATGGTTCTCCATACCGATATTTACATTATACAACAAGAATGAAAAGTTAAAAATCATGTTTTTGTATATTTTAAAACTAATTAATACTAATGACTAATCAAAAGTTATTATATTTCTAGTTATGGAATGACAATTTCTCGACTTCAGTCAACACAAATATACACAAAACCATGTACAAAAGTTGGCATGTGCACAAGAGTCTCACACACACACACACACACACACACACACACACACACACACACACACACACACACGCACGCACGCACGCACGCACGCACGCACGCACGCACGCACGCACGCACACACACACACACTGATATGGAAACTACAAGAAATAATATTTCAAATAAACTAACAGAAAACTTTTAAAAATATTTATCAGTATGATAACATTTAGAAATTGTTTCATAAATGTAACAACATTGGCATAGCTGCTGTTCTGCTTTTGTCACAGATTGCACAAAATATTATAATCAATTTTTCATAACTATAGGCTTAATATAAATTCATGTAAATGAGATAATTCTGTACACTTAAAGAAATTTTAGCACAATTTTTTAAATGTTCTTAATAAATAAGTTCTGCATTCACTACAATTTACAATTAGTACATCACATCAGTATGACTTAACAAATTATGAGTGACATTTTTTGCTATATCTTTTATTTTGATAAGATACATAAATGGATTAAATAAACTGTGATGAGTTAAACAGTTCAAACAATCTGACATATAATTTTGAACAATTTATACCGAGAAAAGTGGAATCATATTTAATTCCCCCAAATACGAGGGGGGACCCAAAAGTAACAAGAATTTTTCTCTGGCAGTTGGTAGAACGCTAGTTCCGACTTCTCCCGCTAGGTGCCTTCACTAGACACCATTTTGTATCAGTTGCCCTAGCGGCATTGTTGTGGAAACATTAGTGCGGTCAGTGTGACTATTTTTTGTAAGCGCTGTTTCATGTTTTCGGCGATTTTTAAATGGCAGACATTAAATACCAACGTGCTAACATCAGGTTCTGTTTCCTGTTAGCGAAATCAGCAGCAGAAACTGTTGCAATGCTTCGGACGGCTTATGGGGAGGAAGCTTTGAGCCAGGCAAGGATTTACGAGTGGTTTTCTCGTTTTAAAAGTGGTCAAATGTCAATTGAAGACGAACCACAACTGGGACGTCCCTCGACTTCCAAAATGGACGAAAACATTGAAAAAATCTGTGTTGCAATCATGTTTGATCGTCATACAACAATCGATGAATTGGAGGAAATGACTGGAATATCCTGGAGTTCATGCCAACGAATTTTGACTGAAGATCTGAAGATGAAACGTGTTGCAGCAAAATTCGTTCCGCATGTGCTTTCTTGTTGGCTCAAAATCCTTGCCTGGCTCGAAGCTTCCTCCCCATAAGCCGTCCGAAGCATTGCGACAGTTTCTGCTGCTGATTTCCCTAACAGGAAACAGAACCTGATGTTAGCACGTTGGTATTTAATGTCTGCCATTAAATTAATTTAAAAATCGCCGAAAACGTGAAACAGCGCTTACAAAAAATAGTCACACTGACCGCACTAATGTTTCCACAACAATGCCGCTAGGGCAACTGATACAAAATGGTGTCTAGTGAAGGCACCTAGCAGGAGAAGTCGTAACTAGCGTTCTACCAACTGCCAGAGAAAAATTCTCGTTACTTTTGGGTCCCCCTACATATGTGCAACATTACTTTTATATACCGTGGATACTACACTGTCATATACTATGGATCATCTACAGCAGGGGTCTCCAAACTTTTTCACTTGAGGGCCGAACTGAAAAATCTTGGAAGTCAGGTGGGACAAGAACACACACACACACACACACACACACACACACACACACACACACACACACACACACACACACACACACACACACACACACACAAAAAACTTTTTTTTAAGTTTACTAAATAATCAAGCCAATAAAATAGGCATTTACATAAAAATTAAGCAGACTGATCCAAAGAAACAAATTATTTTGTTCAGAATAATGTAAATAAAAGTAAGGAAAAAATAATATTCAAAGATATTGCTTATGTATTGTTTTTTGGCTTTCTTCTGTAGGCTACGTATGGGATGTGTCGAGTTGCTTCTGACATACAATGTCTGTCCATTTTGGGTCCACTTGACTACAATGGATTTCAAGTGTTTGTCTGACAAGTTTACTTTTTAAAGACAAAGTAAAGTACTTTGATTTTACAAAGTTCATTTCTGAAACGTTTGTTCGCAGATATAGGTTGATCCAAACATTGAACGCAGTGCTCTTTCAAAGTTTTTTATTTCCTTGAAATCATCACTCAACGAGATGTGAGTGAACAGCGTACGAACGAGCACATTAACCACGTAAATGTTTTAAACGTGTACAAAATATTATCACATTTTACTGAACTTATTTCTTGTTCAGTTATTTAGTAAAATGTTAAAATATTTGAAGTATTTTGACGATCTATTTAAAAACTTCACGCAGCACTGGCCGGGTTGCCGCGGGCCGGACAATAAACCTTCGCGGACTGTAGTTTGGAGACCCCTGATCTACAGTCATTCGCAAATGGTGTGCAATTGTACTTAAGAGATGCAACACGATTATCACAGGGTCAATGAGATTTTAAAATTAAAGTATTAAAAAGGAATGACATAACTTTCAGACTAGAATAAAAATGAAGGAATCTTATACGTTTACATTCCTCATTATTTGATGGTAATTATCATTAATAATTTTTTTATGTTTACTACAACACGAACTGGACTAAAAGAGATCAAGGGTGTTTTAGTATTTAAGCAATTATGAACATACAAAGAAGCCAAAAAAGATTGGGAATCACTGATTCAAATTCTTTTATATTTTTGTACACCACTTTTCAATATAATATACAACTTAGAAAACACAAAAATATACTTGTTTATGAGAATCTAAAGAACAGATGCCTATATGTTTAGCCAAAAAGTGGAATACCATAAATATTTTATAACTCTATATTACAGGGTCTTATCAAAGAATGATAAGTAATCAGTCTACTGTTACCTCAAACCACTGATAACACGTAACTTCATATTCCTTAATGAAACAAACTACAACTAATTCTGATGCTATCCAACTACAACTAATTATGTAGTGGTTAGAGGTGTACTACCAAATACGAAGCCTCTACCTCACCTCTGAGGTAATTGGCGGACACTGTACCAATCTTGGAAACTGATGATGGCCTCTGATGGTGGGGCCAAAACGTTTGTCACCAACAACTGTGGACCATGGCCTAACAACCCAGCTAATATTACCAATTTAAACAATGTTGAAGCCTGCTATGAAAGCTTTAGAATTTGCATATGAATCCTCTACACGTAAGATGTTTTATGAAAAGTGAGACAGCATGAAGGCCTAAAGAAAAAAAAAGCGCACTTACTCTCCCCCTTAGCCTTTCTCCAGAAGTACAGGGACACGGGCGTTATTCCCCAGTTTATGAAGCTCAAGCATAACATTTTTATACCACGAGCAGGGAGAATTTACAGACAAACATACCAGGCCATGCTCCATGAACGCGTTCACCAGACCAGGAAAGATCTAGCAGTGAATGACAATAACCCATTGGATCTCCATTTGTTCCTGAATGACACTTTAACTCACAGCGACTGGGATCTGGGGGATGGCCTAACTATCAGTGCATTTTAGGCCGTTCATGAGAGTGTGAGAGCATGGCATGAGATCAAGCATGGGAGAGATTGGTCTGACAAGAGCCACAGCCAAGTGCGGAGGACCCGAACACAGAGACGGTCGACAACATCTCTGATCGGCAGCTGAATGATGTAGAGAAAACTATATTGGCGAAAGGAGAGAAATTTACGGTGACCCCGAGGAAGATACCGGTTGAAGATATTGCTAATGTGAAAGCGGTCATTAAACGACTTCCATCAGTCCAAGAGGACAAGATCCACTATGAAGCTGTTAGGACCCTCAGAAGGACTGGTCTGCCAAAAAACAACATGTCGATGGAGCTTCGGGCACTGTGGGAACTAAAAGCGGAAAACTCCACTGAGATCTTAATGGCGGATAAGGGGAGTGCGACAGTAGTACAGCAGTGAACACCAGACTACCAGAGGAAGGTTGAGGAACTTTTGGATCCACAAACATACAGGAAACTGAATAGGGATCCCATAGCAGTGGTCCCATCTTCAGTGCCATCAGTTCACCAACTTACAACTTGTCAAACCATCTGACTGAGCTGCTGTAGCCATACATTAGGCTAACAGAGTCATATGTGTGGGGGGACTCTACGCACTTTCTTGAGAAGCTCGGCAGCTTGGTGTTGAACCCTGGCAATGTGATGGTAAGTTTTGAAATCATCTCGCTGTTCACCATGGTTCCCGTGCAGGAGGTCCTACGCCACATTGCCAACTTGTTTCTAGCAGGTCTTCATGACAACCTACTTCTAATATAGTGGTGATTTCTATGAGATGATTGATGGTGTTGCCATGGGTAGTCCCTTGAATCCAGTAGCGGCCACCTTCTACATGGAAAAGTTGGAGGAGCTGTCAATTTCATCTACACCACTGAAGCCAAGAAGATGGTTCCGGTATGCAGACAACACCTTTCTAGTCTGGAACCACGGGGAAGAAGAGAGCTCGGACATTTCCTGGTGCACCTCAACAGTGTTCACCGTGGAGAAAGAAGCGGATGACCAGCTGGCTTTTCTTAACATCCTGATCCTTAGGACCATTGGGAGTCTGGGACAAAAGTATACAGGAAGCCAATGCACACCAACAGATCCCTGCACAAGCTGTCCAATCGTCATCTGAGACAGAAGAGGGCAGTTTGAAGACCTTGGTCAACAATCGAAGAGGATCTGTGAGCCCCGGTATCTTAACGAGGACTTGGGGCATCTTAAACAATCGCTGCAAACAAATGGTTACTCCGTCGGGAAAGTGAAGCATACAGTCCGGCTGAGATCTGCCAGGCCGCCTGAGTTGGTGTCACAGGGTACTGTTGGCTTTGCAGTCTTGCCCTAAATTCACGGGGTAACGGACCACACTGGCAAACTGCTGAATCAACGGGGCGTGAGGACCATCTACAAGACAACCAGGAAGAGACAACACTTCCTGAGATTGGTGAAGGATGCAAGGGATCCACTCTTGTCGGGAGGCATATACAGTGTGCCTTGCTTGTGTAACGAAGTGTACATCGGCACCACAAAGCGCAGCATCTGAACTGCATTGAACACAGCCGCTGTTGTCACTTCAAGTTGCTGGCAAAGTCTGTGGTGGTTGTGGCTGACCACGCAGTCTCCAACATTGATCATCGCGTTCTCTTTGAGGAGACCAAATCGTCTTGTCCTTGAAAAGTGCATATTATCCTCGCCTGCACATGGAGTCGGTCGAAATCTTCAAACATGGTTCTGTGACTGTGAATTGAAGGGGAGAAAGCCGTCTATTAGGTAGGATTTGGAATGCTGTGCTTCCAAGCTAATTAGCACCTGATACTGCTTTCCAGCTTAGATCTTGCTGGTACAAACGTTTATATAAGTGGGCCTTTTCCGGTAAAATACATAGTGTCTACCTCGTATCTGTGGTATTTGGGAGACACCGTGCCAATCTTGGACACTGATAGATTGAACAACTATCAACGAAAACAGCCTAACAGCCCAGCTAATATTACCAATTTCAACAATGTTGAAGCCAGGCATGAAAACTTATGAACCTATTACAGTCATTCTGTGTGTTTTAAGAATATTCACCATGCATTTGTAATCTATATCTATAAAAATGAATGTTTGTTTCTTTCTTTGTCCCGTATGCGTTCCTATACCATTCATCCGATTGCGATGAAACTTCGGTGAGTTGTTGTGCGCACGCCCGCGAAGGTTTATGAATTTTTTTCAATGGGGCCCTTTGGGGGGTTCTTGGGGTCTTCCACATCTCCTCCTAAACCACTGGACCGATTTCAACCAAACTTGGCACAAATATTTTATGCAACGGGAGAACCAACATAGGGTAGGTGTTTTTTCGATGGGGTCCTTTGGGGTCTTCCACATCATCTCCTAAACCACTGGACCGATTTCAACCAAACTTGGCACAAATATTTTACGCAACGGGAGAACCAACATAGGATAGGTGTTTTTTCGACGGGGTCCTTAGGGGTCTTCCACATCTCCTCCTAAACCACTGGACCGATTTCAACCAAACTTGGCACAAATATTTTACGCAACGGGAGAACCAACATAGGATATGTTTTTTCGATATGATCCTTCGGGGGTCCTTTGGGGTCTTTCACATCTCCTCCTAAACCACTGGACCGATTTCAACCAAACTTGGCACAAATATTTTACGCAACGGGAGAACCAACATATGTGTTTTTTCGATATGATACTTCGGGGGGTCCTTTGGGGTCTTCCACATCTCCTCCTAAACCACTGGACCGATTTCAACCAAACTTGGCACAAATATTTTACGCAACGGGAGAACCAACATATGTGTTTTTTCGATATGATACTTCGGGGGGTCCTTTGGGGTCTTCCACATCTCCTCCTAAACCACTGGACCGATTTCAACCAAACTTGGCACAAATATTTTACGCAAAGGGAGAACCAACATAGTATACGTGTTTTTTCGATGGGGTTCTTTTGGGGGTTCTTTGGGGTCTTCCACATCTCCTCCTAAACCACTGGACCGATTTCAACCAAACTTGGCACAAATATTTTACGCAACGGGAGAACCAACATAAGACAGGTGTTTTTTTTTTATACGATCCTCTGGGGGGTCCTTTGGAGTCTTAAAAAACTAACTTATTAGATCTGGTTACTATGGCAACCCAGTGGAATAGATTCTGTTCTAAATATATTATCGCATTAAATTGAAGACCACGCGAACGAAGTCTTTATATATTATATATATACAAACACTTTCTTTCTTTGAGTGGCATTGCAACGCATGCCGGGTACTCGCTAGTATTAGTATATTTATATCATTATTCATAGTTTTATATGGACGCAGTAGTCACTCAAACTAATTACTACTGAATGAACTATTTATTAATTTAAAGTTTTTTACAATTTTTGTAATTATGTTCACCAAGATCAATAATTTAAGTAAACGATGTGACATATTTCAGATTTTTACTGAATAATCTGAACATAATGAAACAAAAAGTAAAATTATTTTTTACAAAACTAGCATGCCCCTGTTGGTACTTATTGTAAATATGCATGCATGTATGTGTGGGGGGGGGGGTCCATCCGTCCATGTCAGGATTAAACTCAACAATATAAAAATTACTTTTACTTACCAAACACCACTTTGCATTTGTCAGATGCATGTATGAGTGTGAGTGTTACAATTTTAAATATTACACTATAAAAAGTACTCATTTGTCTTACCTTATAAAAGATGCTAAAACAGTTGTTAAAAAAGTTCAAATTCACAGCACACAATAATGAACATAAGGAACTTACATGTAGTGTTTGGTAATCGCCTGATTCGTCTGGTGGTCGTGGTTTACATTTTCCACAACAGAAATTACAGCAACAACAGCAGCAACAGCAGAAATAACAGCCTGTTATTATGCCGCAAAATATAATTAAAGCCTGAAAACATTCATAACAAATTTGATAAACCAGAAAGAGTTTAAAAAAATCACACATAAAAATTACAGTGCTTTATAATACCCAAAATTAAAATTAAAAAAAAAAAGAAATAAGAAAGTGGAAGATAATTTACTGATAGCTTGACTCAGAGAAATACATTTTTAGAAATTTTGAAACAGCTTAAAACGTTTCAAGAGAATGTATAAAATTGAGCTGTTTTATTACAATTCCACATTAATGCACTGAAACAGATTGCATGCACAGAATATTGATCTCTTATGTCTAAGAAAATTGTAAATACTTAAACTTTACCTTACACCATCCAGATGTAACAATAAAGTAGGCATTGACATTTTCTTCTCCAAACTGTTCTGCAATATATAGTCCTAGAGATCCATAATTGTCATATATATTTCTTTTGGTAAGATCACTCAAAATTGCGTGTGCCCTATTTACGTCCTTGAACTGAAAAAAAAAAAAAAAATTCATAGATGAGTGTCAACAAAACACCAATAGTCTGCCTTTTAATAATAAGATATTCAATATGTAATATTCTCACACAGAATGCCGTAATTATAAAGCCTTAGTCACACACAAACAAATATTCACACATTATTCACAGTATATGTGAATATACACACTGAGTTTTTTCTGTCATGTTAAATACAATTTAGACATTACAAAACAGTTTTCATAAAAATTCAGTAACTTTAAAAGGTTGAATGGGAAAAAAATCTTTTTTGTTTCATGTATTACATTTTTTAACAAACAATCTCAGCTCTTGTGGATATGTCTAATGTCTACTGAAACTGCTTGGAAAATTTTGAACAGATGTGTTCAGTAGTTTTTTAAGAAAATGTTCCTTATGTTAACATGGTGGAAGATAGGGATTGTGTGTCTCCTTAACTGTAAATATTATTTTGTGATCTAAGTTTTGATTTTTCTGTTACTTTTTAGTTCCATAAATGTTTCATTTGTAGCACTTTTATTTCTGGCAGTCATGACAATATTAACGGTATAGGCACCTACCTTATGTTAGACTGGAAAGGTTGCCTCATCCTTATATTATTCATACTGTCAGTCTTGCTCATTCCACATACGAAGATCAGATTACAATAAAATATAATAATATATCTTGTTTTACACCAGTTTATATGCAAAAATCTTTTGTTCTTCTTTAACTCTTGTACTTTCTTTTAAATTGTTCTCAGAAAGGCTCACCAGTTTTCTGAGTGGTCCAGTTGCAGCAATAAGTGTAGAGCTTTCTTTTGTCAACAGTCTGTTTAAAATAAGTAGAATTTGGTGGCTAGTATTGTGTGTTTCCATATTTCCATATGTCTCATTACAAAGATCTGCTGTTTAAATACTTCTTCCCTCTAAAGCAACGTTAGTATCCACCTCATATTTTTATGTGTACAGACTGATTCTTTCAGTAGCACTTCCGAGAATATTTTATATATGTTTCTCAACAGTGTGATACCTTTATACATTTTTTTTTAAGATAGGGTGTATTAAGACTACTTCACAAAGTTATTAGTAGAAATATATAAACGTCTGGACAGAAAGACAAGTACTAATGGACTATGGAGTAGAATTAATAATACTAATAACAAATGTGATGCATGAATCTACAGCTTGGAACATTCCTGTTAAGCATAACACTGAAACTGTGGTTCACATGTTTTAAGGCCTTTCCGATATTAAAGAAAGATATGAACAAGTGCTATGGAAAATTGAGGAATCAAATTGTGTGAAACACAAAGCGCATTCAGAAAGTGATGTAGTGAACACGATTTCATGTTTTCAATTGAGGTAATACTGGAGAAAATGCTAACAAGCAAATTAAATCCTTAAATTGGTAGTGACCATCAATCAATGAATTTTCCGGTTAATTTTCCAGTATAAATTAAGTTCTGTGATATTATAATTTTCTCATTGTCTTAAATAAAACATTTGAAGATGTAAACAAACTATCTCAACTCCTTCACATATACAATGTGTTATAAAACAAATAAAATTAGATAAATAATTAATGTATAATGTGTTGATAAGAAAAATTTTTTGTTAGTTATAAAATTTTTGTTTTGTTTAATTAATTAATTTAAAAATTAATTAATTTTATGTTTTTCAATTACTTTCGATTAAATAAATGAGATTTTGTGTTTTGAAAATATTTGTTTCTATAGATAATCTATTTATGTAGTTGGATCTATTATTCTCTCTTCTAACTTTGCTCTTCTTCTTCTTCTTCTGGAATATTTCTTTTATGACTCTAAATTATTTTTAGAAGAAATAAATAACTAGTATTTACTATACAAATAATTATAAACGCTTGTAACTGAATAATTATGATGTTTATTTCTTAACATTTGAAATTATGCGCCACTCTGATGCGCGTGGACCAGGCTTTGGTTGAGATCCGCTCAGGTCGCTTGTGAACAAAATGACAAAATATAATGCTTACAAAATTAAATATTTCGGATTCTTTTAACTGTCGAAATGGTCAGAGAGGGCAAGGAACAAGATACAATGCTTACAACTATCTTAAAATAAATTATTATTGCTGAAAAAATAACAGTATTATGAAAATTGTCAATTATTAAAATAAGATCGAACCATTCGTAGAATGACATCACTGGCTCGGGAAGGCGGTGTTCTGTTCGCTGGCTAGTAATCCAGTATGGCTGCCGTCACCTCGACTTTCTACTATGCAATGCCGACGCTATGTTTGATCTTCTCCCTCAGAAATAAATGAGAATTCCTTTCTCTGCGAAGTTGTAGTATCCCTGGAAAATAGTGTGAAGTGTTCTTCCCTCTTCGGCGATGTCGTTCTGTGATTGTTTGTTGGTGCAGTGTTCTGTGTTCAAATATGTTGAGTTCGTGTCCAGTTAATATGGTTTGAAATTTTCTCAAAATGGTGGTTGCTTTCTCGTTCTAGTAACTGGTATTATTATTGTAGTTGTTCTGGTTCAGTTTGGTGTTAGCTATTAAATGTTGATGTTATATTTCCTTTGGTAACCTCTGTTACACTTTTTTGAGGTTGCACACAATGTTTTTTCACTATTTTATATTTTTAGGTCTTCCGTCAGTAATTTCTGATCTGTTCACATTAACGATTAACAATAGACTGATGACTGAAAGTCATCTTTTTGGGGTAATTTATAAAATGTCTTTTTCCTCTTCCCATTGTTTTTTTTACCAAATTACATGTCTTGGATTTGATATCAACTCCTAAACATACATAACAAGTTTTCCTATTTATTGCTGTAACTCAATTATTTATTAATTTTACGAAAATCTAACTATTCAGCAATATCCTTAAGCTAATTTTACATAATTTGATATATAACTGGGTCTGTTTTAAGTTCAGATAAGCCTAAAATTTACAATTTTTGATATTTATTGTAGGCCTTATATTTTTTACAATTTTGTATTTAAATGGTTTACAAGTGTTTTTATGTTAATATTTCCATGAAATAATATTACTCACTCCATAATTATTGCTGGTTGTTAATAATTTGTTGTTATAATACACCAATATTGATTAATTTACTTTTTATTTGAGTTGAGTACTCTTTAGGCCTAGTATTACTTATTTCCAAATAAAGTTAATTTTCTTCTTTTGTCATTACATTTGTTATTATTTGTATCTGTACTGATTACATTTTCATATCTTTGTGTTGTATGGACTAGATTCTATTCATTATATTATGTAGTTTGATTGAATTTATTTATTTGAGTTTGACTCTATGATAGATGATTTTGATTTACAATGCTGGTTTGTTTTTCTATTGTGATGTGTTAGTTAGTTTGCCTTATACTTTTTATATGGTTTACAATTTAATAATAAAAAATACAACATTCCTATTACCTACTTGCCTTCTCTGCCTCAACAAACTTGAAAATTATTTAACATTATTTTGAATACAATAGAACATCTTATTATCTACTAATTTTTATATTGCCTAAACATAACAAACATATCTTAAGCTTATTATTTTTTCATTGATATTATTTAACTATAATTATTCTAAAACATACAATTACTAATAATGCTGTCCGTTATTTAACTGTCCTTTGCATTTATTATATATGAATTGATAGAATTAAAAACATCTTACAGTAAACCCTCGATTTAACGGACTAATTGGGGCTGAGGGGTGTCCACTAAATCGAAAGTCCGTTAAATCGCAAATTTTGTTTTTTGAGGATATATTTAAGTCAAATTGGCCTATAACACTTGAAATTTTAATACTATTAATATCATGCAAATACCGTATTTTTCCAAATACAAGCCGCAGTTTTTCTCCTAAAAACATGGTCGCTAATTTGGCCTGCGTCTTGCATTCGCGCGCTAACGAAATTCGAAGTTATACCTGACTTCTGGCGGGACGAACGCTTTTGGTATCTATGAGTTGTTTACTGCGTAAGCAACAGCAGTTTGCCTGGCTGTTGTTAACTCTGGCATTATGATTTATGACTGCAACCTACGTTTTAACAGCAAACTGAACAAAGACTAGGAAGAAAAAGTGTAAGTGCGTGCGCTTACTGTCTGTAGGCAGCAAGACAAAGGATGAGTAGAGGGGGTGTGAGTAACATGTTTCTAAGTAACGGGTAAACTTCCAGTGTGGTTTTCTATTGTAACAGCGACAACATCGCTTATCTGTATTTTAATACGTACTATTAATATCATGCAAATACAATGTTATGTACACACCTTTAATTTATTCTGGATAAAAGCATCAAGAGTCAGTTGTTTTCCACTAGAATGTTGCTTCTTTATTATTAAAGATCTAAACTGTCTAAAATGGTCATAATAAGCACACACTTCCGGATCTGAAGACTCCCCAATGTACGCGATAATTTCGTCCATGCTGTTTCTTATCGCTGATAATTTAGGGCCTCCTGTAACAGATGTTTCTTCATCATCGTCATCGTCATCATCTCCATCTTCCCGATCGTCGTGTAGAACAGATTCCGCGATCTCTTCCTGACTCAGGATTTGGTAGCCTGGATCACCCTCGTCCAAGTTTAGCCATTGTTCTATGTCATTCTCGTTTACTTCTTCACCAGCCTTCTTTACGGTTTCACAGAAATCGGATGTTTCAAATCCTCTGAAATCGTACTCCGGTTCAGTCCCATTCAGTAACTGTGTCCCCCCATTAGCCAATGTTGTTTCCTTCATCTCCTTCCATGCGGCATCAAAATTAAAGATGGCGGACTTGATGTTGTATGCACGCAGATTTTGCAGCGTTCTAGCTCCTCTTGTGTCGTTTTCATGGTCTTGTTCGGCCTCCAAGACAACCATCACCTCTTCAAGAAACTTCTTCTTGTACAGCCTTTTGCAGGCAACAATGACTCCTTGGTCCATTGGCTGTAAAATTGAAGTGGTGTTCAGAGGGAGGAAGACGCTTTTTATTTTTCCGTCGTTGCTAACTAACTTCTCGGAGTTGCGATGGGCCGGTGCATTGTCCAGTAGTAAGACGGCTTTCACTGCATGCGATGGAATTTTCATAGTCTCTTCTTGAAAACGTCGCTCTTCTGGCACAAAATGATTAAAAAACCAGTCTGAAAAAATACTGAAGGTAAACCAAGCATTTTTTGAACTTTCATAAATGACTGGCAACTGGTTCATTATGTTCTTTATCGCACGAGGTTTCTTTGCGTTTCCGACTATGACTGGAGTAAGTTGATGCAAACCATCAGCATTCGCACACAGTAGGGCAGAAAGCCGCTCCTTGTTGAGTTTACGGCCTGGTGTGCTAGTTTCATGTTTGTGTGCCAGAGTATTTTCAGGCATAGCACGAAAGTAGAGACCAGTCTCATCAGCACTGTAGACCTGAGACAAAATGAGACCCTCAGATTCGATCGTTTCCTTTATATGTTGACGAAAAGCCTCAACTTGTTCAGTGTCTGCACTTAGCGCTTCACCACATGTTGATCTATTTGTGATGCCATGCCGTTTACGAAAATGCCAAAGCCACCCATCACTCGCCTGAAATTGGATACCAATATGTTTCGCCAGTTTAGCAGTAGCAGCCCGCAACTCCACACTACGAACAACGACGCCACTAGAACGTTGTTGAATAAACCACTTGTACACAGCATCCTCTAATTGTTTGTGTTTGGCTAATTTAATGTGTTTTCTTTCTCCCTCATTCTTCGAACTGTGTCAACACTGTACTTTAGCAAAAACTGAATAAGTTTATCTTTATTCTTTCGAATGTCTGAAACGGTTTGTTTCTTTACACCGTACACTTCACAAACAAGTGCAACAGACGCGCCACCTTCAAGTTTACTTATTAGTTCAAGCTTTTACTTTATACTCAAGTTCACACGTTTTTTCGTAACGCCAGACATACTTATGCTGTAATTCACTAATAAAGTAATGGGCCTTGCTGTAACAACGCAAGTATAAACTCATTAAGACTCTATTTAACAAGCGCAAGGTTCGTACTATAGAAACACATGTAGTGTACACGCTGTGTTCTCTGAATAAACTGATGCGATGCTGTACGAATGTGAACTGCGCGTGCATACGAATTATCACAAAGATAGCCGAATATTCAAGAGTGAAAATGCGTTGCTATGTTTATGAACTACCACCAAATTTAAATCACAACCATGGACTTCAAAAACTTAATCGTCATTTTTTTCGTCTCAAAATTTTTTTAACATGATAATGTTTTTAGGCTGGGGTCATTCCACAAAATGCGTGATGCAAAATGTGTAATGTCATCGAAAAATGTAACGCTCCAGGTGACGTTAGTAATAAATAAATTTGGTCACAGTGAAATAAGACGCATATCAGTGTATATTGTTCAGTGTTAGTCGTCGTGATGTCTTCCACTGAACGTGTGCGACACCTGCGTCAATGACAACGCAAAGAGGGGATCATGAAGAATTAAATGAATTCATATCTCCGTTCTCATCAAATACAATTGGAGATGAGAAAATTTGCGTTTCAAAACAAGAAACGAAAGAATGCTGCGATAGCCAAGCAAAATCACCAGAACAGGAGAGTCTGCAGTTTATGCACATTATACGTTTCAAAAGCCTAAACATTATCAGGTTTTTTTTTTTTCCTGCCCGTTAAATCGGAAGTCCGTTAAATCGAGGGTTTACTATATTTCTAATAACACTCTTCAGTTATTACACTGTCTTTGGTGTTCACTGTTTCTAATTTGATTACACTATTAACATCTTATTATTAATAATACCTTCACAATCAGAATGATCAATATTGCACACCACTAATAAAAATTATTCCGATTAGCGCTTTCAAGCTTCACAGCTCATCGTCAGATCAGGAATAGACAGAAAATACTGTATGTAAAACCCAACCCTTCACCCCTCTCCCCTACCCAGCTCACCCACAACAAACTAAAAATTAATGACCCTTCCCCACCCCCTAAACTCTGTCTCACCATCTGTACAGTTACATATTTTTCTAGTAAATTCCTTGTGTTTCAGTGTGTGTGTGTGTGTGTGTGTGTGTGCATCCTTTTAAACTACCCTCTCCTCTCCACACACGTGGGTCAGTCACACACCCTTATTTTAAAACAACCAATTAGTACTATGAAATACAATTCTTAATTTTATCTATCTGCCCTCTCTCATTTACTTCTTAATCATGTTATAAAATATTTCTTCATTATCAAATTTAATTTTAATATTAATTAAGTTGTCTAACCCTTTTTCTCTTTCTTTCAATATTTCTAACTCCTCTCTAAGCTTCCTTTCAACTGTGTTATTTACTCCTTTTACAATTTCGTATTCTTCCAAAGGATTAACAAACTTGTGGTTGTCTTCTATGAAATGTCTTGCATATAACGAATTGGTTGTTCTATTACCTTCTCCACGTTTGTGGTCAGACAACCTGCATATGAATTTTCGTCCTGTCTCCCCTAGGTACACTTTGTTGCAGTCTTTACATTTTAATTTATAAATTCCGCTTTTCTGTAATACTGGAATTTTTTCTATATTCTTATTCCTTATCTTATCAAATACCGTTTCACATTTTTTAATAGCTATATCTACTCCATATTTATTAAAACATTTTATAATTTTTCTAGTATGTGAACCTATGTATGTCAATGACCCTGCATAATTCTTTTGTTCTGGTTCTATTTTAGCTTTTTGTATGTTGACCCTTTTCATAACTTTATCCACTATGTTGGTGCTATAATTATTATTCCTTACAATTCCCTGGGGGGTGGGGAAGGGTCATTAATTTTTAGTTTGTTGTGGGTGAGCTGGGTAGGGGAGAGGGGTGAAGGGTTGGGTTTTACATACAGTATTTTCTGTCTATTCCTGATCTGACGATGAGCTGTGAAGCTTGAAAGCGCTAATCGGAATAATTTTTATTAGTGGTGTGCAATATTGATCATTCTGATTGTGATTTCAACCACTAACACAAATTTCTTCATTAAAAATAATACCTTCAGTTATTACACTGTCTGTTGTATTTAGGTTGCTTTTTTGTAACACTCACCTATAATAAAACATCTTATATCTATTAATTTCTTCATTATATCTAATCTTTAAAACATTCTTATCACTAATAATATTCTCAGTTAGTAAACTGTCTTTTGTTCTAATGCTAATTTTATCTGGTATCTCTCTACACTAATGGTAGTCTCTTTTTAAATAATTTTAGTGAATTTCACTGTTTATTTCTTATTGTATGTCACTTGTTATTCGTAAGTTAGGCTTACAAACTAGTTTACAGGTTTATTTTTCACTGTATTGTATCCTGTAACTTGTTATTTGGTCAGACAATTATTCATTGGGTTTAAATGTATAAGAATAAGGTATATTCCTCCTCATAAGGTTTTAGTGAATATCTCATCTTGTTGCTATATTCTTTTTGTGGACCTTAATATATTTGTCTCTTCCTTCTCATTATACTAACATTTTCTTGTCTTGTGGTTTCATGTCCTTTTCTCATTTATAACTCCTTATTCATTTGTTATTGGTTTAGTGTCTTGGGGTTTCTTTGCTTCTTGACTTAATAAATTTCCCTTATTAAAATTGTGTTTACCTTTTTATCTTTTTTCTTTCCTTTTTACTGCTCCCCAACCTACTGGGTATACTGCTGTTTTATTGGGTTTTTATATAGTTGGTTATTTGTATATGGACCAAGAGTTTTCTTTGTTATTTAGTTTGATTTTATTACCATTTTATCGACTTAATGTGCAGTTTCTTTAGTTTAATCTTTAACCATTTATTGTTCTCACTCACTATTGACATTTTCTTCTTTATTCATGTTGTACTAAGTTAAAATTTTTAGTGTGACAATTCTGTTATGCTACATATGCTCTCCTGTAAAAGTGATTAGTTCATAGTTGTCTTGATTATTCATCTCTTCTTTCACAGCATTTGCCACACACATACACACAGAAAACCACAGTTACACCAACATAGACACTAATCTTGAAATTTTACATTACTTACTCAAAGGTCGAAAACTCAACACAACTGAACAATACGAAATATATAAACACCACACAACACAACCAAACAACATACTTAACGATCAATTACAATGTAAATCACATACACTTTTTGACACAATTATACAAAAAACAAACATTAAGTTGAATCCCCGCGCCAATCCCCTTCCTCCACACACCACCCCCACTACACCTTCCACACAACAACCGTTACTAAATGATGGCAGTCTGACTCAAAGCTGAAGAAGGCGAATACGTACGCCGAAACGCGTTCAACGAAAAACAGTAAGTTTCACAAGAAAAAGTTCATTTTTAGATAAGTGATTAGTTCAGATCATACTCTTAGTATGGATGAAATAATTATTACTAATTCTTTTTATTTACCATATTTTCTTCATGATTTCACTTTATATACCTTCTTTTTCCACCGTTGCTTTCTCTCAGATGATATGTATCTCCTTCATTAGCTTCTTTTTTCATTAATAAGTAATCATCAATCTTGTGTATAACATTATCATTTTATATCCTTTCTTATTTGGTGCTTCCTCACCTGTATGTTTACTCCCTAACATATGAGTTGGAACAGTTCAGAGTGGCACTTTTGGCTTCAATCCCTGCTGTCCAATACTTCAATTAACTGAGCCAGAGGAATTATCATCTCTGCTCAAAATATAAGACTGATGGCATTTTTCTACATCCAGTCATAAAAATAAATAATCAGTAAAAGTAGTCTCTTTTGACTAATAATAAACATCCTTGGATTCTTCACTTCATAATATTTTATATCAATTAATACTTTTATACACTTGACTCTTCTTCTCTATTAAAGCTCATTCCATATTATGTGGTTTAGGTATGTGGTATAATATACATTTCATCGTTTCATCACTTCATCTTTTTATCTTGTTTACATAGTAATTAGCATTTATACATAGTTTTTCTTCCATTTGGTATTCAATGAGTTATTTTATTGCTCATGGCATAACATTAATTATTCTTTATCACTTATCACTATAATAGTGGTTATTACAACAATATTATCATCATGGTACCAGGGTTTTTGGTTTCTGGTCTTAATATTTGGTTTTTACTTAGTTGGTATTTCTTCATTGTTCCATCTTTATCAAGTTATTTTCTTCGTGAGTTTGGTTAAGTTGTTTTGATTAAATTATACGATATTCTGGTTTCTTCTCTCTTTTTCTTTTCATTTGAAATTCTGTATCATTTTTGTCTTAAATTGTCTCATTTACATTGTTGATAATAGTGGTTATAGTTAGCATAGTCACTATTACAATACAAACTATAGTATGGTTTTTATAGCTGTGATAGTTTATTGAGGGGTTTTTCTCTTTATTAACACTGGTTTTTATGAAGATTTGTTACGTTCCTTCTTCTGACACTTTTAACATTTATTAACATATTGTTCTGGTAACATTAAATTATTCAATTGTTTAATTTGGGTTGTTCTCTTTATTTAATGGAACAGGTTCTTTTTGCTTGGTCTCTGGAGAGTTTGAGAAAGTTTACACATTTGTACTCCATTTACTCTCAAATTCTTTTATGTAAGAGTTCACTCAAATTATGAGTGTAATTTGTTCTTACTCTTTTAGAATTTTGTATCTCTTTCTTACAAAATTTCTTTTTATACTTAAAGAGTTATATCTCATCATTCGTACGAGTTGTACTTACTATCTTTTAATTCTAGATATTTTCTCCAAAACTCTTTTTATATATAAGTTTTTAATAGTTTCTTTCAAACAGTTCAAGTAAATAGGTCTTACAACCTTTTGAAGTTTTTGTTATTTTAACAGTTTCTTCCAAATAATTCTTGTAAGTTGGTCTTACAAATTTTTTATTTTCGATATTTTCATTCATCTAAATTCTTTTTTTTTTTTATTCATAATGGTTTTTTCAAATAACTGGTGTAAGTTGTTCTTACAAATTTTTGAATTCAGTAATTTTTATTCCAACAAAATTCTTTTTTATTCATTACAATGGTTTTTCAAATATTTGGTGTAAGTTGGTCTTACTATTTTTTGAATTTAGTTATTTTTATTCCAACAAAATTCTTTTTTATTCATTATAATGGTTTTTCAAATATTTGGTGTAAGTTGGTCTTACTATTTTTTGAATTTAGTTATTTTTATTCCAACAAAATTCTTTTTTCATGCATTATAATGATTTTTTCAAATAATTGGTGTAAGTTATTCTTACAAGTTTTTGAATTTTGTTATTTTCATTCCAACAAAATTCTTTTTTATTCATTATAATGGTTTTTCAAATATTTGGTGTAAGTTGGTCTTACTATTTTTTGAATAGTTATTTTTATCTCTCCTCTATATATTTTTTAATTGATAATTGATTATAAGTTCCTTTTACTTTATTTGAATTGATATCTTTTAATACATACGTATTGTTGTTATTGTTTTTAGTAATCAGGTAGGGGCCGGTATACAGCAGTAACAACTTTTTGGTAATGCCTTCCAAAGTACTGGGTAGTTCCCTGTTTTTCAATAGTACCCTTTCTCCGACTTCATAGCTTATTATCTTCTTAATCGCCTTTTGATACTTGTTCTTGTGCCTTTCCTGGTCTTCTGCCAATTTATTGTAGAACCTGATTCGATTGAACTTGTATTCTTGCCTCATGGGGAACTCTACTATGTCTTGTATTTCTCTTGGAGGCGGTTTTTCATACATTGCCGTGTATGGCGTGGTACCTATAGCGGGGTGATATGCCAAATTAAGGAATTCTTCGGTAGCTGATAAATATTCTTGCCACTTCCTTTGTTGATTATGGCAATAAGTCCGTAATATTCTTCCAACTTCTCGTAGCACCCTCTCCGCTGGATTACTGCTGGGGTGGTAGACAGATATCTTGTACGTCTTAATGCCCAATGTATTTAAAGTGTTTTTCCACCTCCTCCCCTTAAATTGTGTTCCATGGTCTGTGATTATGGATGCTGGGCTCCCTATCTCTGGAATGTAATGGTTTGTTATCACTCTTAAAGCCTTCAAAGTGGTGGCTCTGTTCACCGGGTACAGTTTTATAAATTTCGTGAAGTGATCCATCATTATAATAATGTATTTGTATTGATGGCGTCCGCCACTGCGGGGAAATGGACCACAGATGTCCAGAAAGACCTTTTCCAGTTTTGCTTGTGAGGTAATTGGTATCATCATACCCTCTTTTCTCTCATTGTTGGTTTTCACCAATTGACATATCAGACAGGTTTTGAGGTAGTTTCTCGTCTTTCTATTTATATTTTTTATATGGCAATTCTCTTCTATCGCCTTGATCACCTTCATGGCTCCCATGTGACCGTATCGGAGATGATAATCCAGGATGATATCCTTCTCGACTGTAGTAGGGATCACGATCTTCCATATCTCTTCATCAAGGGATATTTTGATGAATAATATTTCATTGTGTATACAATAAAACTTGGTTATTGTGTCATCTTGGTTGGAGAGACGACGTTTAATATGGTTTAGCTTCGGGTCGGACTACTGGTGTTTGCTGATGTCCTGCACTATCTTTTCTAGATCGGATCTGTCCTTAATAATATTATAATCTTCAAGATGCTCTCCTTTTCGCCTTCGAACGTCTGTTCTTCCAAATTTACTCTCGACAACACGTCGGCTACTACATTTTTACTCCCAGGAACATACTCCCACTGTATATCGTATTCCTGCAGGGCAAGTACCCATCTGCTCAACCTACCATGGCTTAACTTGCATCTTCTAAGAAATGATATTGATTTGTGATCTGTGCGAACGGTCACTGGATATCCGAGAATATACGTCCGAAACTTCCCACAGGCAAAGACTACACTTAGCAGTTCCTTTTCCGTCACGTTGTAGTTCTTTTCACACTGGTTAAGGGTTCTGCTAGCAAAGCTCACTACTAGATGGTTTCCACCTTCGTCTTCTTGGTACAACGTTGATCCCAAGCTAATATTACTAGCATCACAGTTTAGGAAGAAAGGTCAGTTAAAATCTGGATGGTTAAGCATTACTGCTTCTAAGAACTTCTCCTTAATCGATTTGAAGGTTTCGTCTTGTTCTTGACCCCATCGCCATTTATTCTTGGACGATAACTGGTACTGAAATCGGGCCGTCAGTTCAGAATAATTATTTGGAACTTCCTGTAGTAGTTACACAGGCCTAAAAATGATTGTAGTTGCCTTCTGTTTTTTGGTATAGGGAAACGTTGTATGGCGTCTACTTTTTCTGTTGACGGTGTTATTCCTTGACTGTTCAACTGGAAACCCAAAAATTGTACTTCTTTAGCTATAAGCTTGGACTTGTCTAGCTTAAGGGTAACATTATTCTCAGCCAGTTTCTTCAAGACATGCTCCACACGGTAACAATGTTCTTCCCAATTGGTTGATGATATTAGGAGATCATCGACATAGACAGTCGTGAATTGGAGCGCTTCTGGTCCGAGTATTTGGTCCATACAGGAAACGAAAACAGCTACTGAGTTCACTAACCCGAAGGGCAACCTCTTAAACTGATAGTTGCGCCCTTCGAAGATGAACGCCATGTATTGCCGGCTTGCTGGGTGCAACTCCACCTGCCAATACCCGCACACGGTATCCCACGTAGTAATGAACTTCGTTCCGTGGAATCTCTTCAATATCTCATCAATTTCACCAGGTGAGGTACGATCATTGATAATCATTTTATTTATCTCACGTGCGTCAAGGCAAAGTCTTACCTTCCCATTCTTCTTTTGTATAGCCACAATTGGACTAGTGTATGGCGACTGACTGCTTTCGATAATATCCTTACTGATCATGTTCTGGATCTTTGTGCGTACGGCTTCCTTCAAAGATTGTGCTATGGGATATGACTTTCGATTGAATTCTACCGGTTCTCTGAATCATATGGAACATTGGTAGTTCCTGATCTTTCCAGGTTCGTCCGAAAATACAGCTCGATATTTTTCATATATGTTGACTAATTGATTCAGCTGGTTTTCATCTAATTGCTCGGTGGTATTGTGGCACTGGAAGTCACGTATCTCCTGAATCTTTTGTGGCCATAGGTCATCCTCCGTATTCTGATGTACTGGCTTGTTGTTTGGTAATTCACTTTATTTTTGTGGTCGATAAATTGTCTGGAGTCTAACATCTTGTTGTTAGTTAAATTGGCTACCCAGGTCGAACCTTCAGAAAAGAGTGATACCTTCCCTCGGCACAAGTCGATAACTGCTGAGTTTCTACGCAATATGTCACACCCTATCATGATGTTGAAAGGTAATCCGGCTGCAACAAGGAATATCATATCCAAGCTTACGCCCTGACTGTTGACACTTAGGGATACCTGTTTCCTTATGGTTTTGTTCTGTCGGCCGGTAGCTCCTACAATCACAATATTATTAATAGGTAGTACTGGTAAGGTTTTGTGGCATTCCTGCTGTATCCGGTCCAATTCATTATGGTTTATTATAGAGACTTTTGCTCCAGTGTCTATCATTATGGGAACAGAAATGCTCTCGATTTCTGCAATTATATATATGATTTCGTTGTCATTATTATTAATGTTTATTTCGTTTTCTTCTAGCAAGTCCTTACGGATATCCTTCAAGTAATTATTATATATTATCGTAAAATTTTTCTCTTCTTCTCTCGATTTTATCTCTTGTCCATACCCAGCAGATTGGAGCAGTAAAGGGTTATTGGGATTTATTACTGCCTCCGTTCGTTTAAATGCTCTGCATCATTACGGATTAGGCTATTAGCAGCATCAACTTGGAGCCCTGAAACTGCTTCGTTTGGTTCAGCACGATCGTCCTGTTGGGCTTCCGTCACAGGTAGTCTTCGTTGATTGTCCAGGCTGGAACTGCGTCTGGGTTCATACTCTCTGTAACGATTACTTCCCTGACTTCCTTGAAAGGTTTCATACTCGTAGTATCGGCTCCTTCGTTGAGGCTGGTATCTCCTCTGCCTTCCGCTCTGATGTAGTTGATATGGGGTCGATATGTCCTGTAATTATTATTATTACCTCCGTTCGGGTAATTTCTGTTATAATTACCATGATAACTGTTATTAGGGGGGTTGGGGTTTCTCTGACCATTTGGAACATAATTACGGTTATTATAATAACCGTTGTTGTTGGGTGGACGGTTATTATTATTATTATTATTTCTGGGAACATTATTATTATTATGGTTATTATATCTAGTAACATTATTGTTATTACGAGGGTTATCATTGTATTCGGCATTATTCCGGTTTGCGGAATTATAATTATTGTTGTTGCTACCGTTCTGCCGATTATTATTATTTGAATTACTCACATTATTCCTTGTTTCCGGCCTTTCGTATCTCCTGCGACTTTGGCGGTAGTAATCCTCGTGCTCACACATTTCTAAAAGTTCGGTCATTACTTGTACAGTCTTTATTTGACTGTTTCTTCTAGCTCTTATAATATCTTCCTCATAATGGTAGGAGAGCTTACTGGCCAAGCATTCTTCCGGTATTCTGGGCTCTAAATGTTTGGCCACACACACCTTTCCCAAGAAATACGCTGTTAGAGTCTGGTTTCCATACGGGTTATATTTTCCATGACAGATTCCGTCTCTGGCGATATTTTGTGTCGATTCAGACCAATATTTGGCCTTGAATAGCCTTTTGAATTGTTGGTAGTCGGTCACTTCATCTCTTATCGCCATCCACCAATTATCAGCTATCTCCTTGAAGGATTCGTCCAGTACTTCTTTATTCTCTCTCCAGCGATTGCCTCTGTGTTTAGTGAAGTACTCTTCGATTCTAGCTAGGAACTCCATAGGTTTATTTTTACAAAACCTGAAGTTAATACCTTCACGATTCTCATTATTCGGACAACTGGTAATGCTGGTCGGTCGACTATGGAACAAGTCTATATCTGTTTGATTCTGTCGCACCTGACTATTGATACTGGTCACAGCAGCTTCAATGCCGTCACATTTTTCTGTGAATCGGTCCTGCACTTGCTCCCAGTCTTCACGTGTTTCCTTTAGTTTTTCCTCTAAAGTCTTCCTATTCGTTTCTTCGATGTTAGCAACCTTAGTATTTATTTCGGTCTTGATATTCTGTACTTCTCGTTCAGTCTGACTCCATCTTTTGTCAGCCCTTGTAATCCTTTGTTCGATCACCGTTATTTCCTCTTCTACCTTCTTGCTGATCATTTCATTGTTTTCAGCTATCTTCTGACTCAATTCTTCCTTTAATACTTCCATCTTTCCATCTAACCGGTTCACGTTCTCTTGGTTAGTCTCCCTTAATTCTTCTCTTAATTGTTGGTTATTATTTTCCATCTTCTTATTGGTTTCTTCCAGTTTCTGGCTTATCTGCGTTAATTCCTCCTTCGATTGTTTATTGTCAGTTTTTATTTCCTCCATCTTCTTACTGTTTTCTTCCATCTTCTCCTCCATCTTCTTACTATTTTCTCTTAATTCTTCCTTCATTTCTTTATTATTTTCTCTTAACTCTTCCTTCATTTGCTGGGCTAATTCTTCCCTTGACTTCTCACTATTTTCTTCCGCCTTCTTATTATTTTCCCTTAATTCTTCCATCTTCTTACTATTTTCTTCCATTTTCTCCTCCATCTTCTTACTATTTTCTTCGATTTTCTTATTGGTATCCCCGATTTTATTACCCAATTCTTCCTTCGTCGTTTTGAATTCTCTGAGTAACATCTCCATCATTTAATCCAATTTTGTACTTCTTTTGTGGTGGATTTCTTTGACTGTTCCTCCTGTGGTGCAGGCTTGTTTGGTTCTGCTGGCGGTAACACCACCTCCACGTCTTCCACAGGTGTCGCCTCCTTATCCTCCATATCAATTTCCTGTTCGGCCTCCACCGCCCTTTTCTTTGATGTCGCCCTCCTGTGCATCTTGTTTCCTTTTCCAACCTGTTGACAGCTGCCGATCTAAAATAGGAAACTGGATAAATTGTCCTTATTTTATAGATCTATTAATTCCTATTTTCAGCCCTTTAGTTGGACGCCAATTTGTTATAAAACAAATAAAATTAGATAAATAATTAATGTATAATGTGTTGATAAGAAAAAAATGTTTGTCAGTTATAAAATTTTGTTTTGTTTTGTTTAATTAATTAATTTAAAAATTAATTAATTGTATGTTTTTCAATTACTTTCGATTAAATAAATGAATTTTGTGTTTTGAAAATATTTGTTTCTATAGATAATCTATTTACGTAGTTGGATCTATTATTCTCTCTTCTAACTTTGCTCTTCTTCTTCTTCTTCTGGAATATTTCTTTTATGACTCTAAATTATTTTTAGAAGAAATAAATAACTAGTATTTACTATACAAATAATTATAAACGCTTGTAACTGAATAATTATGATGTTTATTTCTTAACATTTGAAATTATGCGCCACTCTGATGCGCGTGGACCAGGCTTTGGTTGAGATCCGCTCAGGTCGCTTGTGAACAAAATGACAAAATATAATGCTTACAAAATTAAATATTTCGGATTCTTTTAACTGTCGAAATGGTCAGAGAGGGCAAGGAACAAGATACAATGCTTACAACTATCTTAAAATAAATTATTATTGCTGAAAAAATAACAGTATTATGAAAATTGTCAATTATTAAAATAAGATCGAACCATTCGTAGAATGACATCACTGGCTCGGGAAGGCGGTGTTCTGTTCGCTGGCTAGTAATCCAGTATGGCTGCCGTCACCTCGACTTTCTACTATGCAATGCCGACGCTATGTTTGATCTTCTCCCTCAGAAATAAATGAGAATTCCTTTCTCTGCGAAGTTGTAGTATCCCTGGAAAATAGTGTGAAGTGTTCTTCCCTCTTCGGCGATGTCGTTCTGTGATTGTTTGTTGGTGCAGTGTTCTGTGTTCAAATATGTTGAGTTCGTGTCCAGTTAATATGGTTTGAAATTTTCTCAAAATGGTGGTTGCTTTCTCGTTCTAGTAACTGGTATTATTATTGTAGTTGTTCTGGTTCAGTTTGGTGTTAGCTATTAAATGTTGATGTTATATTTCCTTTGGTAACCTCTGTTACACTTTTTTGAGGTTGCACACAATGTTTTTTCACTATTTTATATTTTTAGGTCTTCCGTCAGTAATTTCTGATCTGTTCACATTAACGATTAACAATAGACTGATGACTGAAAGTCATCTTTTTGGGGTAATTTATAAAATGTCTTTTTCCTCTTCCCATTGTTTTTTTTACCAAATTACATGTCTTGGATTTGATATCAACTCCTAAACATACATAACAAGTTTTCCTATTTATTGCTGTAACTCAATTATTTATTAATTTTACGAAAATCTAACTATTCAGCAATATCCTTAAGCTAATTTTACATAATTTGATATATAACTGGGTCTGTTTTAAGTTCAGATAAGCCTAAAATTTACAATTTTTGATATTTATTGTAGGCCTTATATTTTTTACAATTTTGTATTTAAATGGTTTACAAGTGTTTTTATGTTAATATTTCCATGAAATAATATTACTCACTCCATAATTATTGCTGGTTGTTAATAATTTGTTGTTATAATACACCAATATTGATTAATTTACTTTTTATTTGAGTTGAGTACTCTTTAGGCCTAGTATTACTTATTTCCAAATAAAGTTAATTTTCTTCTTTTGTCATTACATTTGTTATTATTTGTATCTGTACTGATTACATTTTCATATCTTTGTGTTGTATGGACTAGATTCTATTCATTATATTATGTAGTTTGATTGAATTTATTTATTTGAGTTTGACTCTATGATAGATGATTTTGATTTACAATGCTGGTTTGTTTTTCTATTGTGATGTGTTAGTTAGTTTGCCTTATACTTTTTATATGGTTTACAATTTAATAATAAAAAATACAACATTCCTATTACCTACTTGCCTTCTCTGCCTCAACAAACTTGAAAATTATTTAACATTATTTTGAATACAATAGAACATCTTATTATCTACTAATTTTTATATTGCCTAAACATAACAAACATATCTTAAGCTTATTATTTTTTCATTGATATTATTTAACTATAATTATTCTAAAACATACAATTACTAATAATGCTGTCCGTTATTTAACTGTCCTTTGCATTTATTATATATGAATTGATAGAATTAAAAACATCTTACAGTAAACCCTCGATTTAACGGACTAATTGGGGCTGAGGGGTGTCCACTAAATCGAAAGTCCGTTAAATCGCAAATTTTGTTTTTTGAGGATATATTTAAGTCAAATTGGCCTATAACACTTGAAATTTTAATACTATTAATATCATGCAAATACCGTATTTTTCCAAATACAAGCCGCAGTTTTTCTCCTAAAAACATGGTCGCTAATTTGGCCTGCGTCTTGCATTCGCGCGCTAACGAAATTCGAAGTTATACCTGACTTCTGGCGGGACGAACGCTTTTGGTATCTATGAGTTGTTTACTGCGTAAGCAACAGCAGTTTGCCTGGCTGTTGTTAACTCTGGCATTATGATTTATGACTGCAACCTACGTTTTAACAGCAAACTGAACAAAGACTAGGAAGAAAAAGTGTAAGTGCGTGCGCTTACTGTCTGTAGGCAGCAAGACAAAGGATGAGTAGAGGGGGTGTGAGTAACATGTTTCTAAGTAACGGGTAAACTTCCAGTGTGGTTTTCTATTGTAACAGCGACAACATCGCTTATCTGTATTTTAATACGTACTATTAATATCATGCAAATACAATGTTATGTACACACCTTTAATTTATTCTGGATAAAAGCATCAAGAGTCAGTTGTTTTCCACTAGAATGTTGCTTCTTTATTATTAAAGATCTAAACTGTCTAAAATGGTCATAATAAGCACACACTTCCGGATCTGAAGACTCCCCAATGTACGCGATAATTTCGTCCATGCTGTTTCTTATCGCTGATAATTTAGGGCCTCCTGTAACAGATGTTTCTTCATCATCGTCATCGTCATCATCTCCATCTTCCCGATCGTCGTGTAGAACAGATTCCGCGATCTCTTCCTGACTCAGGATTTGGTAGCCTGGATCACCCTCGTCCAAGTTTAGCCATTGTTCTATGTCATTCTCGTTTACTTCTTCACCAGCCTTCTTTACGGTTTCACAGAAATCGGATGTTTCAAATCCTCTGAAATCGTACTCCGGTTCAGTCCCATTCAGTAACTGTGTCCCCCCATTAGCCAATGTTGTTTCCTTCATCTCCTTCCATGCGGCATCAAAATTAAAGATGGCGGACTTGATGTTGTATGCACGCAGATTTTGCAGCGTTCTAGCTCCTCTTGTGTCGTTTTCATGGTCTTGTTCGGCCTCCAAGACAACCATCACCTCTTCAAGAAACTTCTTCTTGTACAGCCTTTTGCAGGCAACAATGACTCCTTGGTCCATTGGCTGTAAAATTGAAGTGGTGTTCAGAGGGAGGAAGACGCTTTTTATTTTTCCGTCGTTGCTAACTAACTTCTCGGAGTTGCGATGGGCCGGTGCATTGTCCAGTAGTAAGACGGCTTTCACTGCATGCGATGGAATTTTCATAGTCTCTTCTTGAAAACGTCGCTCTTCTGGCACAAAATGATTAAAAAACCAGTCTGAAAAAATACTGAAGGTAAACCAAGCATTTTTTGAACTTTCATAAATGACTGGCAACTGGTTCATTATGTTCTTTATCGCACGAGGTTTCTTTGCGTTTCCGACTATGACTGGAGTAAGTTGATGCAAACCATCAGCATTCGCACACAGTAGGGCAGAAAGCCGCTCCTTGTTGAGTTTACGGCCTGGTGTGCTAGTTTCATGTTGTTGTTATATTTCCTTTGGTAACCTCTGTTACACTTTTTTGAGGTTGCACACAATGTTTTTTCACTATTTTATATTTTTAGGTCTTCCGTCAGTAATTTCTGATCTGTTCACATTAACGATTAACAATAGACTGATGACTGAAAGTCATCTTTTTGGGGTAATTTATAAAATGTCTTTTTCCTCTTCCCATTGTTTTTTTTACCAAATTACATGTCTTGGATTTGATATCAACTCCTAAACATACGTAACAAGTTTTCCTATTTATTGCTGTAACTCAATTATTTATTAATTTTACGAAAATCTAACTATTCAGCAATATCCTTAAGCTAATTTTACATAATTTGATATATAACTGGGTCTGTTTTAAGTTCAGATAAGCCTAAAATTTACAATTTTTGATATTTATTGTAGGCCTTATATTTTTTACAAATTTAGTATTTAAATGGTTTACAAGTGTTTTTATGTTAATATTTCCATGAAATAATATTACTCACTCCATAATTATTGCTGGTTGTTAATAATTTGTTGTTATAATACACCAATATTGATTAATTTACTTTTTATTTGAGTTGAGTACTCTTTAGGCCTAGTATTACTTATTTCCAAATAAAGTTAATTTTCTTCTTTTGTCATTACATTTGTTATTATTTGTATCTGTACTGATTACATTTTCATATCTTTGTGTTGTATGGACTAGATTCTATTCATTATATTATGTAGTTTGATTGAATTTATTTATTTGAGTTTGACTCTATGATAGATGATTTTGATTTACAATGCTGGTTTGTTTTTCTATTGTGATGTGTTAGTTAGTTTGCCTTATACTTTTTATATGGTTTACAATTTAATAATAAAAAATACAACATTCCTATTACCTACTTGCCTTCTCTGCCTCAACAAACTTGAAAATTATTTAACATTATTTTGAATACAATAGAACATCTTATTATCTACTAATTTTTATATTGCCTAAACATAACAAACATATCTTAAGCTTATTATTTTTTCATTGATATTATTTAACTATAATTATTCTAAAACATACAATTACTAATAATGCTGTCCGTTATTTAACTGTCCTTTGCATTTATTATATATGAATTGATAGAATTAAAAACATCTTACAGTAAACCCTCGATTTAACGGACTAATTGGGGCTGAGGGGTGTCCACTAAATCGAAAGTCCGTTAAATCGCAAATTTTGTTTTTTGAGGATATATTTAAGTCAAATTGGCCTATAACACTTGAAATTTTAATACTATTAATATCATGCAAATACCGTATTTTTCCAAATACAAGCCGCAGTTTTTCTCCTAAAAACATGGTCGCTAATTTGGCCTGCGTCTTGCATTCGCGCGCTAACGAAATTCGAAGTTATACCTGACTTCTGGCGGGACGAACGCTTTTGGTATCTATGAGTTGTTTACTGCGTAAGCAACAGCAGTTTGCCTGGCTGTTGTTAACTCTGGCATTATGATTTATGACTGCAACCTACGTTTTAACAGCAAACTGAACAAAGACTAGGAAGAAAAAGTGTAAGTGCGTGCGCTTACTGTCTGTAGGCAGCAAGACAAAGGATGAGTAGAGGGGGTGTGAGTAACATGTTTCTAAGTAACGGGTAAACTTCCAGTGTGGTTTTCTATTGTAACAGCGACAACATCGCTTATCTGTATTTTAATACGTACTATTAATATCATGCAAATACAATGTTATGTACACACCTTTAATTTATTCTGGATAAAAGCATCAAGAGTCAGTTGTTTTCCACTAGAATGTTGCTTCTTTATTATTAAAGATCTAAACTGTCTAAAATGGTCATAATAAGCACACACTTCCGGATCTGAAGACTCCCCAATGTACGCGATAATTTCGTCCATGCTGTTTCTTATCGCTGATAATTTAGGGCCTCCTGTAACAGATGTTTCTTCATCATCGTCATCGTCATCATCTCCATCTTCCTGATCGTCGTGTAGAACAGATTCCGCGATCTCTTCCTGACTCAGGATTTGGTAGCCTGGATCACCCTCGTCCAAGTTTAGCCATTGTTCTATGTCATTCTCGTTTACTTCTTCACCAGCCTTCTTTACGGTTTCACAGAAATCGGATGTTTCAAATCCTCTGAAATCGTACTCCGGTTCAGTCCCATTCAGTAACTGTGTCCCCCCATTAGCCAATGTTGTTTCCTTCATCTCCTTCCATGCGGCATCAAAATTAAAGATGGCGGACTTGATGTTGTATGCACGCAGATTTTGCAGCGTTCTAGCTCCTCTTGTGTCGTTTTCATGGTCTTGTTCGGCCTCCAAGACAACCATCACCTCTTCAAGAAACTTCTTCTTGTACAGCCTTTTGCAGGCAACAATGACTCCTTGGTCCATTGGCTGTAAAATTGAAGTGGTGTTCAGAGGGAGGAAGACGCTTTTTATTTTTCCGTCGTTGCTAACTAACTTCTCGGAGTTGCGATGGGCCGGTGCATTGTCCAGTAGTAAGACGGCTTTCACTGCATGCGATGGAATTTTCATAGTCTCTTCTTGAAAACGTCGCTCTTCTGGCACAAAATGATTAAAAAACCAGTCTGAAAAAATACTGAAGGTAAACCAAGCATTTTTTGAACTTTCATAAATGACTGGCAACTGGTTCATTATGTTCTTTATCGCACGAGGTTTCTTTGCGTTTCCGACTATGACTGGAGTAAGTTGATGCAAACCATCAGCATTCGCACACAGTAGGGCAGAAAGCCGCTCCTTGTTGAGTTTACGGCCTGGTGTGCTAGTTTCATGTTGTTGTTATATTTCCTTTGGTAACCTCTGTTACACTTTTTTGAGGTTGCACACAATGTTTTTTCACTATTTTATATTTTTAGGTCTTCCGTCAGTAATTTCTGATCTGTTCACATTAACGATTAACAATAGACTGATGACTGAAAGTCATCTTTTTGGGGTAATTTATAAAATGTCTTTTTCCTCTTCCCATTGTTTTTTTTACCAAATTACATGTCTTGGATTTGATATCAACTCCTAAACATACGTAACAAGTTTTCCTATTTATTGCTGTAACTCAATTATTTATTAATTTTACGAAAATCTAACTATTCAGCAATATCCTTAAGCTAATTTTACATAATTTGATATATAACTGGGTCTGTTTTAAGTTCAGATAAGCCTAAAATTTACAATTTTTGATATTTATTGTAGGCCTTATATTTTTTACAATTTTGTATTTAAATGGTTTACAAGTGTTTTTATGTTAATATTTTCTAAGACCAAGCAAATATAATTTCATTGATATTATTTAACTATAATTATTCTAAAACATACAATTACTAATAATGCTGTCAGTTATTTAACTGTCCTTTACATTTATTATATATGAATTGATAGAACTAAAAACATCTTATTTCTAATAACACTCTTCAGTTATTACACTGTCTTTGGTGTTCACTGTTTCTAATTTGATTACACTATTAACATCTTATTATTAATAATACCTTCAGTTATTACACTGTCTGTTGTATTTAGGTTGCTTTTTTGTAACACTTACCTATAATAAAACATCTTATATCTATTAAATTCTTCATTATATCTAATCTTTAAAACATTCTTATCACTAATAATATTCTCAGTTAGTAAACTGTCTTTTGTTCTAATGCTAATTTTATCTGGTATCTCTCTACACTAATGGTAGTCTCTTTTTAAATAATTTTATTGTCTTTCACTGTTTATTTCTTATTGTATGTCACTTGTTATTCTTAAGTTAGGCTTACAAACTAGTTTATAGGTTTATTTTTCACTGTATTGTATCCTGTAACTTGTTATTTGGTCTGACAATTATTCATTGGGTTTAAATGTATAAGAATAAGGTATATTCCTCCTCATAAGGTTTTAGTGGATATCTCATCTTGTTGCTATATTCTTTTTGTGGACCTTAATATATTTGTCTCTTCCTTCTCATTATACTAACATCTTCTTGTCTTGTGGTTTCATGTCCTTTTCTCATTTATAACTCCTTATTCATTTGTTATTGGTTTAGTGTCTTGGGGTTTCTTTGCTTCTTGACTTAATAAATTTCCCTTATTAAAATTGTGTTTACCTTTTTATCTTTTTTCTTTCCTTTTTACTGCTCCCCAACCTACTGGGTATACTGCTGTTTAATTGGGTTTTTATATAGTTGGTTATTTGTATATGGACCAAGAGTTTTCTTTGTTATTTAGTTTGATTTTATTACCATTTTATCGACTTAATGTGCAGTTTCTTTAGTTTAATCTTTAACCATTTATTGTTCTCACTCACTATTGACATTTTCTTCTTTATTCATGTTGTACTAAGTTAAAATTTTTAGTGTGATAATTCTGTTATGCTACATATGATACATACACACGTGTGTACGCACACACACTCACATACACAAACACATTCACCCAAATAACTGTTCTGTTGTGTTTGACATTTCTTTTGTATTCATACACAGGTCCTGATGATGACAATAAACATAGTCGAAACGTCGACACAAATAAGTTAAAATTTGTGTTATATTTTTGACCGATTCTCACAAACCCTTTACTGAAAAAAAGCAAATTAAAAGTATAAACAGAGTTTGTAAAATTGGAACACTCTTGATACAGGCTCAGACAATAACTATCACATGGACCAATACCAGTAGTAGTATATAAAAAGGTTAACGGAGCCAATACCAGTTTATATAAAGGCAACAGGAACTACACAAGACATAAAAATAATAAATAAACAGAATTTGAGACTCCAGAAAGCAAGATGATGACATATGAAAATGTTGTTGTTTATGGAAATATCTCACACACCAACATCAGACTGAGGAACAGCCATAGCACAGAAGTTCAGCATGGACAAATAACACATTGGACAAAGCAAAATCCCAAGAGAAAAATATCTGCATTACATGTACTAAAACAGTAGGTAATAATGACTACCAGATTACTGATAGGTCATCAAATGAAGATCTAATGTAATTCATTACTTCAAACGGGTGCCAACAGAATTTTAAGATCTGACCTGATCCTCAGAGAGAGAACATATGCCACCAGTAGGTTTTACTGGATACAACTTTAATATCCACTGATATCAAGTTTTCACATTTTATAAGTACACTTTGTTTGGAACAAAACATTCTTATGATTCACAATATCTTAACTGATAATAAATTATTTCATTCTTAAAATTACTAATCAAATATGACTACATAAATAACATTACCTACAATAGCCTAAATACTTTTATATAAAAGACTTGAACTTTAAAAATAATACAAATTATACAAACTGTTATATGAATATAATACCTTTTCAGCTGCCTCAGGATTATTTGGATTTTTATCTGGATGATACTTTAATGCAAGTTTACGATAAGTTTTCTTTACATCATCTGGGGTTGCAGTCTTTGGGAGGCCAAGAATTGCGTACAGAGAGTCGCCTGATGTTCTAGAAAATATTATTGAAATTTTACAATCACTCAAAATTTTCGTTGAGTTAAATTTACTTTATAATATACATTATAAAAAACACAAAAATATTTTAATGATTTTCATCTCATTAACATGCACTACTGAAATATGCTAATTTTTTAATGAAATAACCAACAAATGAGCAGAATGTTCGGTTGTTCAACAAAATTGTGTGTGTATGTGCGTAACGTGTGTGTGCATCCAGACCATATTTTATTTTCTTGAAAATCAGTTTATTGAGTGCTTAATGAAAAAAATAACTAATAAATAATTAAAAATCAATATAATTTAAATAACTAAATTCTACTAATTAAAATAATATTGTTTAGGTTTTGTTAACTTATTGATTTTTTAATTACAAGCCTCTGAAATTCATATAGGACTTGTGGGGAAAAGTTAATCAGAATAGGGAAAGCCACAATTAAGCTAATTCCCCTGGTTTATAACTCATTTAATGGGCTTTTCATTTTATGTCATATCATAGCATTGGTCACAGTAGGTGTACCAATACATCAGGAATTTTTTTATTTCTTGGAAAAATTTCAAAACAACATGGTTAATGCTTATTATTAAATGATACACAATGTGTCTAGATTTGCAGAGAAATGAATGAGTGGAGTGGATCTTAACATACTGTAGTTGTTACATTTTACAAAAATAGTGACTAAGCTAATGCTAGCCAAGAATATACGCATTACGTTAATCTTCAGATGTACAATCTTATTCCAGCTGACATGGAATCAGGTTATGTGTGAATCATTTTAAATTACAGTAAGTGCATTGAAGTGAAAATGTACTGGCAGACCTAAGAGTATTCCAACACAAGAAAAATGAAGAGAGTGCAAAATGTTGAAAGGCAAAGTCCAAACAATTTTTACTTTTTGCAGTGAGGATCTCACATCGTAGTGTGCATACAATCTTATTTCTAGATACAACTGTACAAGATACATACTGTGTAGCAAAATAAATTAAAATGACTAAGAACAACAATGAATCTCTGTATCAAGCTTATGGCTTGTGAAGCTTCCTTATATGTAATGTCATAAGTGATGAGGCCCACTTCCATCTAGTGGTTTTGTGAATAAACAAAACTGTTGTAACTAGGCAGAGGCACAATGTAGTATGTGGTGTCTTCAGTATAAACAATCAGCCCTTATTTTTTGAGGATGAGCAAGGAGAAGAAACCACAATAACACCTCACTGATATGGCAACATGTCTGTTACATCTCAATTTGCATGTTTGCCTTTAGATGATTCATTCTGGTTTCAACAAGACAGGACTATGTCACTGTGCAAGAATTTTAATGCAAGTTTTGCACTGTGTTTTCAAAAACCATATCATATACAGGAATGGTAAACTTTCACAGCTGCACCAGGTCACCAGACATGTCAGTTGAGATTATATTCTGTGGAGGTACCTTAATAACAATGTGTTTGTAGAGTGCCCACACACTAATGCTGAAGTCAACAGAATGTGTCATATGAACAATTTCTTTATCAGAATGTGTGAGTCAACTGCTGAAATGGTGGTCACCTGCAAGACCTAATATTTATACCATGAACATCTTAGCACATATTTACAACTAACAATGTTTATTTTTACAAGTGTTTTTAATTAAAATAATTATCAGTTTTGTTGCATTTAAAATTAGCTGTTTTTGACCACACCCTGTATTTTTTAGGTCATTGTAAATACATTTTAAAAGACATCGTTAATTTAAGTGTTCTAACAAGATATTTAGTAGGCTTACTGGCCTAACTTTTAGTTACAACAAAGCTTTTATAAAAGATAAAATTCAATTACACCAGAAATAATTGTAAAATAACAATTGGATATTTACTTTTAAAACTTCAATCATAAGTTCTATTTTATTTGTTTTATTATCACAAATTTTCATAAAGAACCAGATGAGACTTTCTGGTTAGTCACATAAGTTCTGTAACAGTACACAGAAAATCATACATTACAAGTTATAAATTTGAACATGACCTTCTTCATTCTATAAAAAAAAAGTAATAAGATGACCTGATGGCTTAATTAAATAAAAATTAATTTAATTACAATTAATAAAAGTATTTGTATTCTACAATAAATTTTCTATTGCTATTACATTCATTAACTTACTTTTATTCCCAGTTTTCTTACACAGTTGGAGAAGTTGATGAAAAAAATATTTAAATTTACAAGTCTTTCATTTAGAAATCAAAGAAAAGCATAAAGAAGAAAACTACAACCAAACAAAGAGAACATATCACCTAAACATAATGCCATCTTCCTAACAATTCATCTTTCATGAAGAAATTTTTCTTTAAACATTAAAAGGAAGATGATTTTATTAGTGCATGATATATTGATATGGTTTTTCTTAATTAGTGAGATAATGATATTAATTTATTATAGATACAAAATAAAAAAATAGCAAGCATACAAAATAATCAGAAATGAATTATATTATATGTTGCATGAGATACAGCTCATGGCATACCATACTTCTGTAGTTTATTTTTTAGTGAAAAAATGAAGTCACAAATCAATAATCTCACTAACAGAGAACCTAAAATTGACTTCACATGTGTATCTGTTAAATGGGTTACACACTATCATTATTTGGGACAGTGGAAATATAAAAAAAGATGTAACCTACATGAAAACACCTTTCTAGATTATACAAAATACATGGTTTGGTATAGTACTGTAACAATACGTCCCTTTAACATTATAAAATTTATTAATCCATGAAAACTCTAATTCAGTGCATAACTCTAATAAAATGCATAACTAACGTGTTTAAAGTTTTATACTATACATATTACTGAGTATTTTGTAGTCGCATATTGTCTGTTGTTTCCAGTGACCTGAGATGCAATTCAGAGTTACATGTGTTTTAAGTTTTGCCTGTTTAAATACTCTACAGATATTAATCTTTCATGATGTATTACAGTATAAATGATACTTTCATATGTTCATAAATTTATTGTACAATAATACAATAATATGTCTGATACATATCAGACCAAGCCAAACACAACCAAACAAAATAACAACTAACAGCAAATAATATATAAAAGAAAGGAATGAAAGCTTCTTATTGGTCTATTTAATTAAAGAAAAAAGATAACAGGCACACACACCACTTGACAGATCAAATCTGCACCAAAACTAACATGTCTGTATTCTACTATAATTTAAAAGAAGTAAAAATGAAATTTAAAGCATAAGGAAGACTATCGTGTTATGAATTATTATAAAAAATAATACAAGAAATGGGCAGTAATGAACTGTCTTGGTTTACTAACTCAAGAGTTGAAGTTATAAATTAATAACATATATCTGCACCAATAAGGCTGCAGTACAAGATTTTATGTTCTGCCTAATACTTCACAGTGGATAACAATATACATCTTTTGTAACCGCACTCACACAGAGGAAATTTCACTTAAAAGTGTTATACAAGCCTTCTTAACCTATAATACAGATATGTCTATGACATGCATTGCAAATGTTTTAAACAGAAATTGTATATGTAAATATTCAATAACTATATGTTTTCGAATTCAATAACTTTACATTTACTCCATAGATTCCGATTCTGTTTTATATGGACCCAACAGTATGAACACACAGTATGACTCATTATTTGATCACACTTAACTATGAGAAACGCTAGTTGTATGAACCAAGTTTCTTCCATACCTAGAGTAACTTTTTAAGACAAATTTATTATATATATAAAAACAAAACCGTACGACTGATAAAGAGCTGAATTTATGGTTTCTAATACCTCATGACACGGCTGTAAAAAGTCAACGAACAATGGTGTAACTTATGTTCGTAAAAATCGGTAGTCTTCAATTTAACAGACACTATACAGTAAAATAAATGACAATGATTTATTAGTGTATTTTATGGAGCTAATTTACTGCAAATAAGAAAACCTACAAGTAATTTTATAAGTGTAAAGACCCATGAAAAATTGCAGCAGTTATGCGTTACTTACGACAATTTTCTCTTATCCATTGTTACTGATGCCGTTCGAACAGATTGTATTTAATCTATCGTTCATAAATTAAACTACCAACTACCCGCGACTCTATCTGCTACAACATGGCGACAAAAACTACTTTCAAATTCAGTACAAAACTCAATCCTCTCTTTCAACTACTATTCAGATTCGCTGTTACCGAACGCCATCGACCATCCTCGGTAAGGATGATGCGTCAAACGTTTGCGCATTGAATTTATAAATCAGAGAACTATATTGAATTATAGAATGTTTGTATTCCAAACATTATCACAAATTATTATTTTTAAATGTACTTTACTTTTCGGTTTTATTCATTCGATTGTCCTCCGGAATGATTCATTCCTTCTCGAGTTATTGTCTGAGATTATATTCAATTTTATATAAATTGTGTGTTTTAATAAACCAAAGGTTGTGTAAAAAAATGTGACAATCAGCTGTGTATATGTTTTGTGTATATTTGGCTACGACGTGCCATGATGGCGTAAAATGTGTTGGAGAATGTTAAAATGTTTGGAAGAAGTCGTCGAACAGTAGGGAAATGTTCTGCATGACTTTTTCTGTCTATTTCACCTGCCCGCTACTACCATTAATATTTTATTGTGTTGGGCAAAGTATATGGTTGAGTGAAGCAGGTCATTAGATAATTTAGTGTTCTAATTAAAACAATTAGGTTTGCTGTATCTTATTGACATCGGTTAATTTAAAAATAATATTTTGGTTTATCAATATTTTTATTCATGTATCAGTTCTGTTTACATCTAATTGTACATAATATTACATCATTTTTTAGTATAATGAGACTCGCTAGTATGTACAAATGATAAATTTATATTCAGGTAAATAATTTATAGCCTAGTTTATCTCCATCAGTTAATTTAGATTTCCACATTTCAAAGTTCATGAAATGCTTTTATAAAAAAAGGTAACTGAAAGATTATGTTCTTGTAATACATGCACCGTGTGACACGTTACATGTACATGTTATCAGATTGTTTACATGGTGAATGTTGACTTCTGTTTTTGACAGGATATAATAGCATGCAGTGGCGAGCCATAGGTCTGAAACTAGGGAAAGTGTAGTCTGACAACCCTCTTCATGAGTTGTCAAGTATATTTTTACACGAGATATGCCTAACAATATGTAATTATGCAAAACAAAAATAACATCGAATCTGTTCATTATATATTTAAAGTTAAATAGATGCTAATATTGTGTAAAGTCTGTAACTCATTGTTGGAACTATTATTTCCCAGGTTTTTAGGCTGTGGTCTACTACTAGTATGCAGGACAGATGTTTCACCCCCACCATCGGAGGCCATCTGCAGTATCGGAAACAATTGGCACGGTGTGTGCCAACCCCAGTGAATTGGCTAGTGCATACTAGCAGTAGACCATGGCGTGACAGTCCGGCAAAATAGTAGTTCTAACAGTATTGACGGTGGCCAGGAAAGTGTAAGGAATTCTGTCTGTATCTCATTACTTGTAGTATATCTGATAAATCATTTAGACAAGTTATAATCCTTTAAGCAAAAAAAAGAAACTTCCACTACAGAAAAAAGTATGTTATTAACAAATCAAAGTTGTTATTAGGAAAAAAATGAAGAATGAATAATTACTAGACAGAGTACCATAACTTTTTAAGGTACGGCAAATTTTATACATAACTTTTTCTCCAGTCACTCCTGAAGAACCAAATCTGTTGAACTCCTGAAGAACAATACTGTTGCATGTTAACCATATAGTTGGCTGCAACCAAACAAAGGAACATATCGCCTAACGATAATGCCACCTTTCTGGCATAGTTGGGTACTGATTTCATTTTAATTTTTTGTAAAATCATGTTTTAATTAATTTTCCAATATTTACTGCAAGTGATAAGACGTTTGCCCACATTTTACACAATATGGTGTGTAATGTCCACCATTCCATTTTTGGAGCCTCAATACTTCTGATTCAAGACGAGTGAATTGATATCTCATTTGTCAAAATTGGATCAGTTGTTGTAAGAGTTACAACATAACAAACAAACATACCATATAACCACAGGACTGTCTATTTCATGGTCAAGTAGTAAGTACAAAACAAGACCCAAGTCACTTCTTTGAAGGACACACCTACTTTCAGTTCTTTCAAATCAAAGTTTTCGTCTTCTTCTTTCATTGAGAAAATCTCTGTGATATACATGAAGTTAACATATTGGTTTTGGCAGTACTCTGTTTAGCTTGTGAATTAATTTCTTGCGTCAAATTTTAACAAAGAAGTAAGTCATGTCAAGGAAGATAACAGAGCAGATTAATGTTACTTCTAACATATTTACTATTACAGCTGTTATCCAGTGAACGTAGTCTATTGTAGTGGTTACTGTAAAAAACTAATGGTTCAAAATTATCATCAGTGGTTCAAAATGGTAATTTTTATCAGTTGTAGTAGGCTACCATAATGATTTCTTTGCAGTCCAGATTCTCAGGACATATGTCAGTATAAATTCTGTCAGTTTTATTAAATCTGCTAGCATAAATATAACTCTTATTGGTACTTATTTCAAAATCTCATGTGAAGATTTATTGGGATGTAATCTAGTTTTAATTTTAGTCCAAATAATTGAACTATTCTTTCAGTCTAATTTGGAAGAAAGGAAATTTATTTTGAATTTTATTTCAGAAATACATTAAAAATAAAGTAGATTTTCCAACTCCATGGGACAGCACGATAAATTAGGATGTGAAAAAGTGAAGCCTGTTTTTTCAAAATATTTTCAAAAATATGCGTTTGCACAAATTTGGTCAAGAAGAAAAATTGAAGTTCAATTGAGTCTTGACAATATGTGGTCTATGTACTATTTGAATAACTTATAGTTAGTTGTCTGAGATAGAATATTTTGAAATTAGTTTTTTCTCTTTTTTGAGTACCTGTATAACATTGCACTTATATAACAGAATGAGTAAGAGTCACATGTAAAATATAATTCATGCATCAGAGATGATTTTTTAAAATTTGGGCCATGTTATTGGAAATACTGAAACACATAATCACACTCGAATACATCATTATCTTGAAACGTTACCTGTATTTCATAGTAAAATATAAACTCAGTTTTTTCTTTATCAGTTTAAACATGTACTTTATAAAACTGAAATAATACTTGTTAAAAATTTTTATTCCTTATTAAAGCATACATATAATTCTTCTAATTATATAACTTACAGTTATATGTTATTTAATTACATAGTAATATGATTATATAATAGAAAATGGAAAAGAAATATTATACAATTGGTAACCACTGTAAATCTGAAAAAGATTAATAAATGGTTAATTAATTTTTCAATATATTTTGGAAGGAGAGTTGTAATCTGATATTTATAATTTGTTATTGTTGTTAACATCTTCTGCTTTAAAGGCATAAATCTTGTCTGGTACAATTGTGTTAAGATCCAGATGCCATAGTAATGGTGATAGCATTGTTATGCAGCAAAACCACACCTTTCAAAAACCTTTTAAAATTGGGGTTTCACTTTTTCGACTCTTATTTTGTGGGTGTTGTCCCAAGAATTTTTTTACTGAACTTTTAGAACGTATAAAAACCCATAATTTTCAATGTATTCCAACAGGAGACTCTTCCATTCTCTATTTTCTGATTTCTCTCTAATTTCCCTGGGCGTTATCCCATGCCTGACGTACATTCACAGTACTTGTTGAAAACAACAATTGGAATCAACATCTGCGATACTTTTGATAGTCTTATTGATAAACTAGTTTTGTGTGCTTGTAGGTGTGGTAAGTTTTATATTTTTCAAATAATTTTGAGAAAAATACATTTAATTTTCACACATTTATGAATACATTTAATAGCTAAATTCACAATTGAAAATCCGTTTTTAGAACTCAGACAATTCATTTTAATACTAACTAGTAGTGTAGTTCATTTCTTTTTTCATTTTGTAAAACACATATAAATTCAAAAAAACATTTGATGGATAAGAAAATAGTTTTTGGGCAAGTTCACGTGAGATATTTTTTGGTCTATGTGATGTTCATTTTGTCTAACATTATCTTACAGTAAAATTAAATCAAGAAATGAAATAAAAAGTCATTAGCTGTAGTTGATGTGGTATGAAATTTTCTGTAGCTACATTAGTGTAGGTCTAATAGATTATCGTATTAAATTTCCTCCAAAGACATTAAAAATACTTTTATTCGGTAATGATTAAATGTTAACTACCAGTAATTTTTGGAAGTTTTAGCTTTGTTGGAAATAACTTTTCTCAAGCTGTTATTAAAATAAAAAGGTGCTGTAAATCATGTCTGAAAGATATGAAATTGAATAAAGCATAAAAAAGATCACTAAAGCTTCTTCTGTTTAAAAGTGATAGTTCACAACAAAATATGAAAAACACCAATTTTAGATGATATAATTATATACTTTGTACTAATTAAAGTTTTCTTAAAAAACTGAATTAGAACATATCACAAAGTAATGAAAATACTGTATATTTTCACATTTTTCTATCTGCACATTTTAATTGTTAAATATGTACTTTTATGTTACTTTGAATGTTCATCCTCTTCATTCACAGCACTTAATGAATATTAATTGCTAAACTTTCACATGTGAAAACTTCTTTGTTTTTTCTCGTACGCGTTTCTGCGTGATGTTCGCCTTCCTCAGCGAGGTGTGATACAGAATGTCCGGAACTTGTAACGGTTTTTTCTCTAGTTGGTAGGTTGTGTGGGGGGGTGTGGAGGTGGAAGGGAGTTGGTGCGGGATTCTGGTATGTTTTGTGTATAATTGTGTCAAAGAGTGCGTGTGATTTAAAGTGTAATTGGTCGTTAAGTATGTTGTTTGGTTGTGTTGTGTAGTGTTTGTATATTTCATATTGTTCTGCTGTGTTAAGTTTTCGACAGTCGAAAATGGTTTGTTGTTTCCTGTTCAAATATTGTCTTACTTTCATACAAGTGAAGTCTTTGTGTCCAGCCTCTCAAGTTTTCTCATTTCCTCATCTTCTTTATATAGTCCATTTCATTATGTATTGTAATTTTCTAGGAAGTTACTGATTCTTTCAAGTTTTGGATTGTTCTTTTAGTTATTGTATTTCAGTACTCTGAATTCCTTCTTTTACCAATTCTCTAACCCTGTCTAGGGTAGTTGTTCGCCACTGTTGTATAGATAGTTTTTGAAGTTATTCCACTTTCACTTTCAATTATCCTAATGAATTTTTCAGCTTCGGCGTATTAATTTTCACTTAGTTCTCTGTTGGATATACAAATTAATTGTATTTTCCAATCCTATTCTAAAGATCTTCCAGGGACTTGTTTTGCTTTTGGTTAATTTGAATGCCTATTATCTTTTAAAATAATTATTTAAAATATAATTAAAATTATTATATAATAATCCAAGTCTTAAGGACAGTTTTCCTTTTACCATTATACTTTAGAGAAACCAATCTTGATATGAAGAAATCAAGGAGACCAGGAATGTTTATTGTCTGAAGTAGTAGATCAGCGTTATCTGTAAAATGATGATTAGAGCCCATTTCCCATTACAAGCAATTGTCGTTTTGAAGAGAATAAAAAAAATGTAGCCCAATAATAAACTGATGCTGCCATATATTCTCTTGACATGTTAAGTGTACCATGCTTGTTACAGTAATTATCTCCAAAATTATGTTAGTAATATTTAAAATACTGGAGGTATTTTCAAATAGTTTCTTTAAACTGTCAGCAGGATATGGCTGTTTATGTATTTTATATTTGTTTACATACATAGAAGAAAGTTAATGTTGTACTTACTTACTCTTGCATCACTTAACTGAAAGCTGCTTGTGATGGGAGATATGTGATATGAGTTGTAGATCTCTAAGTCAGATAACCTTTTGGCAGGTGATAAAGAAAAATGCTGATAAATTCAAATGCTGATATGCGAAAAAATACCTGACTATTTTGAAAGTGAAAATAAGGACAGTTGTGCCTGTATTAATTTAAATGATGTTTTGTTTTTGTGAAGAATAATCATAGAATACTTGCAATAAAAAAATTTATAGGTAAGTGATAGTTGTTTAATAATACACAATTGTAGTTTAATAGATGTATTAACAGTTTGTAAGGAATAATTCAACTGTTTCACACGATTTATATGAATTACAAGATTATAAGATTTCACAAGGTTCAACTGTTTCACTGATCATACAAGATTTATATGAATAATGTAAAAGTTATGAAATCAGTACCATTTCTTAAATGTAGTTACTACAATTAATTGAACTGTTAATGGTGAAAGTGAAAATCATGTAGTGCAGTTAACCAAAACTTTTGAACAGTAGTTATCATGCTAAATAAGGCAAAAATACCTAAGTGTTAATATTAAATGATAGTGGAAAAGAAAATATGTCTCATATAATGTTGGCAAAAACATCAAGAATTGTTGGGCTTTGCTCTATAGCAAATTTCATCAATGCAGCTGACAGAGTTATCATGCCTATAGCAATAATTCCCATGACTGACGAATTTAAATGGAGTTTACATTGGCAGGGATGGATTCTTTCAGCATTTGCCTTTGGATATTTTACTAGCCAGGTATAGTAAAATCTGTTAAAACCCTTTGTGATCCATGCGTTAGACTTAAATCATTAGATTTTATGGAAGGCATGCATGCGCGTGCGCGCGCGTTTGTTGATATTATTATTGTTCTCCTCCCTACATACCTTTGTAGGTAAAAATATTAATTTAGAGCTACATATATGTGAAAATAGGTAGTTCTTTACAAATTTTTTGTCCACAAAAAGTGTCATGTGGTTTTGATGAAATTTGCTGCATGTTTCATATAGGTACTAGGTCACTTGTACTTAGAAAATTTTGGTGTACTAATTTGTGTAAAGTTAATGCTAATAATTAAAAGTGTTTAAAGATTGCTAAATCAAGCTGCCATTTTTTGCCCAGCAGTCCTTTTTTGGTGCGTATAATATTTATCATAGTACTTAGGGAATGCTATTGTACATTTACTGGTTGGTAGTTTCATATAAAATTTGTGTCTGTTGCATTCTGAAATCATTGCACAACGTAAGGACCATAAACCAGCATTAATGTTTAGTAAATGTACAAATGAAGGTTTATATGTACAGGAACTTGACAATATGATCATATAAGTGTAAAAAACGAATAAACAGAAAATGTGTATCGGAAATAAAAAGAACATTGGGATATTATAACAATGTAATGCTATGCTAAAATAAAGAATCAAACTCCTATTAGCTCTTTTCTCCAATTCCATAAAAATTTATTGATACTTTCTTTTTGACATATATTAAATTGTATTAACATTCATTGTCCATTTCTTTGGTTGTAGCTCTTTTCGGTTTGATAAGATGAAAACTCTTTTTCTCAGGATTAATATAAAAAGTAAAGTCTATGTAGCGTCCAAGTCATACATATAAAATAAAACATAATACTTATAAATAAGGTTCAGTAATTGGGTGTTGTGTATGTATGTTGATTCATGGGTCCTTTGGATCATATGAAAGAACAACTTAAACAGGAACTGTTAATAAGAATAATTATAGTGAACAAATAAAATTCATAATTATAATGTTTATATTGTTTTTGTTATAGTGGTTCACTGTAACTTGCTCTTTAAATGGAGTAATGTTTGTTCAAGTGTTTGTCTTAACATTATGGAACAATCTCACCAATCTTGTAGTTTCATTTATGAATTATTGCTTGATATTTATCTTCTGGCCTTCAAGTTTTCATTGTATTCCATTAAAACATTAGTCTCCTTGTTATTTCTACAGTTTTCCTTCATCATTTCGTTTCATATCTTCAATTATTTTGTATAAATGTCGAGCATTAAATTAAAGCGTTGTGGCTTCTTGTAGAATATTCTTCAACAATACAATTTCTTTTTACAAAATACCGATTCATTCTGCACAGCTCTTGGATGGATTATTTATGGGTCACAGGTTAGGTTTCATATTTTATAATTCACATGATTCAGTTGAATCTTATTTTTTCTTTGTCACTAATGTATATTATTAGTTTGTAACGTAAGATTTCACTGTTATTAATCATTATACACCTTTTTATATTAACTATAGTTGGTTTATATAATTTTATGTTTTATTCACAGTGTATATTATAACTAGGTCCATTTCCTATTCACTTTTATTCTACACTGCTTTATAATGTTTATCACTGTTCTTTTCACTATGTTATATGTTATATAATTGGAAAATTTTTGTTTTAAGTAATCATGGGGTAACTTTGACCTTTTAAGAATAGACATTTAAAACTTTAGATCCTTATGCTTCTTTTTTTAAATTTTAAGGGGGTGGTTATAATTACCCCATAAAAAGCACAGAGTTACAAAAAGTTGGGGTAATCGTGACCGCAAGCGGGGAAATTATGACCACTTTGTTTCCTCTTGATACATAGCTATACAAATTTTGTTAGGGTAATTAAGACCACTACTGCTGTGATTTGCTGTAAAAGCATTTTTAACTGTACATAGGAATTCTAATTTTGTTAGTGGTCAGAATTACCCCGGATTGTCAATAAATGACACAAAATGAGTAAAGTTTTCTGTTTATTAAACAATCACTTCCAATAACCAATGAAATAAAAAAAAGCATCTTGCAGTCAACAGGTCAAGTTGAAAATTACTTTAACAAGTCAAAAGATAGTAGATAAGCTAATGTTTAGGCCTAAGACTTTTCAAAAACAGCAACTGTTCCGGGAAAAATATACAGCAATTTCCTGTCTTTTGTAACTACTTCTGGATCGGGCAAAACACCAATGATTTGGTTTTTAAACACAACAAACATGTCATTTTCTTGAGGACAAAATGTAGTGGCATGTTCATCGACACGCTTAAGGCCCATGACCCGTATATTGGGATAATTATCATCCTGATCATCATCATCTTGCGGCAGGATTGACTGCACGCAGCAAACATATTTATAATTGATGGTCTTCCTATAACCCCCTATGACGTTCACTAAAACATGTGTCCCAGGGTTGATATTTGAGCCTGTAGGCTGCAAATACTCAGCCTCTTCTGGCCCTTCGCTTATAAGTCACTTAACAGAGCAGCATACATTTCATCTTCATCTATACCATCAGGATCTGATGAAATTTCAGAAGTCAAATCCAATTTCTCCCTCCGCTTTGCTTTCTTTTTCATTTTGAGCTTTTTATGTTTTTCTTTACCCTTGTCTTCAGGTTCGCCTGCTTTCCTCTTCTTTATATCATTATTTATCACTTCATCTTTGTTCTTGCTTGAATCTTCAGTTTGTTTTTTTCTTTATTTCTTTTTTTGAGAGCTCTTTTAAGAGTTTTGCAGATTCTGCTTTTTCTAATCTATCTAAAACTTCTATTGTAGTGAGTACTTCTCCGTATTTCTCTGATTTCAACCTTGTTTTGACAATTTTTTTTGTCGGTGTTAGGCGTATTTGGTCTGTAGCTTTTTTTTCGAGCTCTTTAAAGTTTCAGCAAATATTTCTACCACAGATTTGTTTCTTGGAGTGACTGCTGCTGGTGACACTAGGCCTGCTTGTGGTATAGTCTGCTCTTGTAGGTTTAACTCAAGATCTGAATTAGTGGTTGTACTATGTATGTTCTGTGTGGGTGTTGCTGCTTGTGATATTGAGGGGTGTGATTCAGGTGAATTTAGTGGAGTTGAACTAATTGAAAGTTGGTTTGATCCTTGGCTTTTACTTTCTTCTTCTTCCTCTTTTTTCTTCTTTTCTTCATTTTTATTTATCTTGTAATTTCTCAAATCAATTGGATCAAATTCATTTTCAGGAAAGAGGTTTGAATTTAACGGAAATATTCCTGTGCTTCTGAAGCCCGCAATAATGTTGGCTGAAGTCATCGAAACACGCCAAACCTCCCCTAAAAGTTCACCGAACTGCTTTTTTGCCAGTCTTTGGTGGCTTTGGCCCATTTGAGATTTACCATACTCAGCAAGTTGCTTTTCCCAACTTGTCTTGACAAGTCCAAATACACATTTATCGAGTGGTTGCAGTTTGTCAGTGAGGTGACTTGGAAGACGAACTAGCGTTACTTTGTTTACCATAGCCAACTTACACAACTGTAGAGTAATATGACTAGCGTGGCCATCAAAAATTAAAACAACTTCGTGATCAGGTAGTTGTCTTCTCTCACTTTTGCATTATATGGAAGAAAAGCATTGTTGAACCAGTTGAAGAATGTTGGCCCTTCCATCCAACCACTATTTGATACGGCATAGTGTGTGCCTGGGTATGCTTTCTCAGACATCCACCGTGGCTGAACAGTAGTAGCTCCTTTAAAAACAATCGCAGGGGGCATCACTGCTCCACTAGCTGACACACATGCTAATACAGTTGTTGATTCCCGGCCAGACCCTCCAGAAACCCTAGAAAGGGATTTTCCCTTTTCGCCAATGCCATGAAGGCGAGATGGATCACTTCTAAATCCTGTTTCATCAGTGTTGAAAACAAAAGCTGCTTTGTTGGGACTTAAAAGGTCTTTTTCCTGATACAAAGTTTGCATCTTTTCATAAAAATCATAAACAACTTCAGGTGCTGTGTTTGTTTTTCTAGATGCTTGAAGAAGTTCTGGCTTTTTCAAAGACAGCCGTGGGTGTCTTTTCATGAACCCTAAGTACCAGTCTTCACCTGGTATACCATCTGAAGACATTTTTTACATCATTTGCTTTGACGTACTCCCCAACAAGGTTCCTGAGCTCAGCTCTATCACATGGATACCCGAATTTCGCCCTTGCGAGTAGGCATTCACAGATGTCATTCTCTTCTTCATCTGTGAGTGTTCTGGGCCGCCCAGCTCCCTGATGAGTCATATCCACTTTGCCGCTGACTCTCAGCTGAATCACTGATTTTGGAATTCGAAATTGTTTGGCGGCTTCCCTCTGACTCATTTTGTGTTCCTTAACCATTTGTACTGCTTCCTGCAGCTCTTGAGATGGAATAAGATGGGGGTGGCTTCTTTTTTTTTGTATGATCTTGGCATTCTGGAACAAAATACATAATAAACATTATTTTAATAGGTTACTTCTGTTTTTCGAATGTCCCTAAAGCATGGTCAGAATTACCCCACTTTTTGAAAAACTGTGGGGTAATTATGACCATACATTTAAAGACATTTAACTTCGTTAACAAGAGTAAAAACCTGTCAGAGATGCATTAATATATTACTAACATACTTTTAATTATGAGTTTGCTCACCTGAAAAATTTTCCCTGGAGGCCAAAAAACTTTAAATTTTAAACTGTGAAATCGGTTTTTCAAAAATATTGCACAATAATTGTAATGTTATAACAGGTTCAGACTGACAAGAAGGTTACCTGGAATGAAAAAATACATTATGAGCTAAATGTCTAAGGTTTAGAAAAGATTTTACCACTGACAGTTTTGTCAAAAGTGGCGCCGGTCACAATTACCCCGTGGTCATAATTACCCCTCCTTACCCTAATACTATTCTTTTAGTAATTTTGGTGTCACTTATATTTTGTAGTTCTGATACAAAATAACTGTTTGAGGTTCGCAGACCTCCTTCTAGTTTAATAGTCTAATGCTATAATCAGTCTTTTCACTTACTTACTAGGTTTAACATTTATACACTATACTTATGTTTACTAATAACTATTTACATTTTTATTATTCTTTGATCTTCTCTTCTGGGTATAATGGTCATCGTCAGTTATCGTCTTGTCATTGTAATTAAATTATTTAATTCCTAAATTTTCACTCGCTATTTCCCTAGTATTTATTTATTATAATATTTCCCTTTTTGTTTTTATTACTTTTTACTCCTTGTCATTATTATTTATCTTTAAATAGTATAATTTGTTTTAATTTCTTTATTTGTTAACTTTATTTTATTCTTCTTTGTATTTTATTTCTAAAAAGATTGCGTTTAGGCATAATTCACCACGAATTTTGATGATCTACTTGTCTTTATTCTGAGGTATAATCTTGATTATGTTACAATATAGGAACAGTTGGGACCTCAAGGAAAAATTAATAAGTGTATGAAATGTATAAAAGAAGTTGTGCTGTAATAATTTTTCCAGTTCAAATTGCCTTCTGTGAGGGGAAGAATATCCTACAAATAGTGAAACTACATCATGAACTACTTTGAGACAACCGTCAAAATACGACTAAAAAGAAACTTTTGTAGTTGAAGGTTACCTATTATAATGGCAGCCCTATCTGATGAGTTCAGTTTTCAAATCACTAGCAGTAAGCCTTGCAATGTTATCAGTTACACTGATGCCATGGCAATCCTCAAGCAGCCAGGCATGATTGCATATCTCTGTGAGCACATGAAAACAATCAGGCCATAACACTTAAAAAATTGTAATGTCTCCATTTCTATATTGGAGGAAACTGTGCCAAAGATAACCACAAGGAAACCGAAATGTAACCATGAAACCTGTGTAACAATGAATAACATGAGTACTGTCTCAGTTTGGACTTCTTACAATGGCATTGCATCATCAGCCTTCTATAAAACTGCTGAAACTATCTGGTCAACAAGAAATACAGTGTGAAAAAAAGCAACTGACCTCACAATAATTGAGTCGGCAATTGTTTAAGAAAAATGTGTCGTTTTGAATGTAAGGTATTTCAGCATACAGCTCAGTGATTAAATGGTGTATTGTCAGAACACATTTATAAGAATAGAATATATTTATAGAATTTATAAAAATTGTGAAAATGAACCAGAGGAAATTAGAACAGCTAAACTGGTTTATTATATAAATATTAGGAATAAACCTCTGGTGTGCTTGTCAATAATCCACTGAGTATTTGTTAAAAGTCGTGGCACCTCCCTGATGTTATTAAGAATGAACAAAGGTGGTATGACAAAGTTTTGTAGCAACTGCTGCTTTCTGAATGACATTATACAGAATGATAGTAAATTAACTGCTAGTTACAGCTGGTTTTGAGTAGTTCACCACATAGATTTCAAAGAGCAGCTGCTCTTAGAAGGTCTGTACAGCTGTGCTGGTGTTTGTAGCAGTTCACGTGTTTCATTCAGTCTCTATAATATCACAGCAAACTTTGGTAAGTTGTAGGAGACAGTATGTAAAGGATTGACTTGGAAAACACATGAGGGCTAGCTGAATGAAAAATATTAGGCCATCTCTTGAACTTGAATGCTTAGAAAATGTGAAGAATATGATAAGTAAATTATCAAACTTGAAGCTGAATCCTTATCTCACAAAAGATTGTCTGTTTTAAAAATAATTAACACATTTTGTTTACTGATAGGAGAAAACTGTTATTGAAAATAAGTTCAATACCATCAGTAGATTTTTGCAGAACTTCTGACATCTAGAAATGTTTTAACTTACCACAGTGAAAATTCTATTTGACTGGAATAATGAATACCAGGAGGCATGTGAAACATTGAAGAAAATATTAATTACACCAATTCTATAAGCCAGTGGCGTGGCAGGACATATCAGTGACAACTCATACAAATTGCTGAAAGCTATGTATATCAAGCATAAGACAGTTGACATAGTCTGGTTACTATGACTCTGAACTCACATCCAATACACACTGGCTTTTCAGAGATTCCATTTTAAAGTAAACCTTATGGTGAAAATTTAAATTTTAATTAAAACAATAGTTATTATGTTCTAAGCCAAGTTAATAAGTTATATTTCAATAACCAGACAACATATTTTTGTTAATTTTGATATTTTTTTTAAAATGCTTTGTATTTAGTGCTAACCTGGCTTCCCTGTTAAAGTCCATTTTTGTATAAAGTTGATAACACTGTTTTAATAATCCAAACAGATGATTTTATTAATGTTAACAGTTGCATCAGATTGCCTGAAGATTTTATTTTAACAATCCAGCATCATTTAAGGTAAGAAATTTATATTTTCTTTAAATACACTACTATACTAAAGTGCTTCATTGTGTAACACCCGTTACACTTTTTAAGCAAAACGTTTATAATACAGCTGAACAATAATACTTTCACACTTGTCCAGCTGTGAAAGTGAGGTTATGTTTATGCTCAAAATTATGCATACATTATTTTTAATTAATTCTTAAAATTAAATTAGTAATTTGCATAACGGGTGTTAACATAAAATAAGTAACGGGTGTTACAATTCATCACTCACACCACATTACCTTTAGATTGATACATATTTTTCCTTTTCAAGGGTCAAGTATATGTAAAGGACCTTTTGTTTACTTCACCCAATAATTAAAAACTTAATTTAAATAAATGTTTTTAGAAGTTTAATATGTTCAAGTGAGTGATTCTTGGTCAATTTACATTAGATTAGTTTTAGATTAACTTATACTTCCATGTCTTATCATATGTAGGCCTATGCTCAAATAAGGCCTAAATTTAACCTATTCTAGGCTAAGACTTTGCTTATTTTGTCTTTTTAGATACCATATGTCTCCAATCAAAAAGAATGTTTACATGAAGCGCTATCGCGAAAGGCTGAAGGTGGATACTGAGAAGTGGCAGCAACACCTTGAAAATGAAAGAAAAAGGGATAAAAAAAGAAGAGAAGAGATGAAAGAAGTTGAGTACAAATTGTCACCTAAAAGAAAAAAACTGTGAAAGGTTAAAAAATCGTGTAAAAAGATGCAGAGAAAGAAAGAAAGCAAGTTTGTCAACAACACAAGTTTATCCGATTGGAAGTTACAAATGCAAACAGTCCTTTGAGAAAGTGTGAACAGGCTCAAAAAGGCTTTTCCTGAGAGCCCAAGTAAAAAGAATGCACTTATTAAAAAGCTTGCTTGTGAGATCGGTTTAGAGTTCAAGAGTTCAAAGATAAAATAAAATGAGTGGGGCCAAGGAATCTGTCACAGGAACTTGACATGTCAAAGTAGTGTAGATGAAGAAGGTCTTGTATCATTAATGTTTTTAAGGTCTCAGGGAAATTCAAAAACTTTATTTATTGTTGATACTCATGATGTAAAAGATGTCAAATTTAAAAACATTCAAGGGAAATTGCAGAACCCTATTGTAAAGCCAAAAGGATTTTTTACCATTCTGTATGAATTTCAATTTAAAATTAACATTTGTGAAAAATAAATATTTGAAATGTTTCTGACATTTAAACTATCTTTAGGTTTTATGTTCTAGAGTTTTAGATATAATGAAATATTAATGTACAAGGCTTAGTGCAATAAGTTGTGCAATTGTAAACTGAGGGGGCTTTATTCTTTTATGTTAACGATTGAAAAGTTCCTAATATTTTATTTTTATGTGTAAAAATGGTTAGAGGTCTTTGTACTTTAAGGTCTAGTCCTTATACAACCAATAATAATACTTAAATAACTATCTTAGCTTTTTTAATTAGAGCTGTAAGGTCGTTTTTATTTTGTGTAGTAAAGTAACATTAAAAACCAAATTTTATCATTAAAGTTCTGTTTTTGTGAGCAATTATTAAAATAAAAACGTAATGTAACCTCTTGTTGTTAGTATAAACCTTATTATTCATAAAATACTCCAAAAAACCCAATGTGTTACCAATGGCATAACACCCATTACATTTTATGTAACACCCGTAATATGCGGTTTCATTTTTGTGTGTGAAAAGTATAAAAGATTTAAAAATCCTACACATGTGCTCTTTATTGTCATAGTCTGTAGAACAGCATGTTTGTTAGATACAGATTTTCCTTCAAAACTCGCAGAGTTTTAAAGTTATTTGCATGCACCTCAAGAGCACTGTCCAAATCCAGTAACACCCATTACACGCCTTTTTTCATTAATACTAAGAAACTGTGTGGAGAAGCACTTGTTTAACCAGCAGTATGGATAAATATGGGCTGAATCCTTTCTAACAATGATACAATAGTGAAAATTATTGATTAATTAGGTCAGTTTATTTATGTTTAAAAGTGTCCGGGTGTAACACCCATTAAAATGGAATCCCTGTTTTCTCAACCTATGGCGATTATGAATGTACGTAACATATTGTTTCTTAACTATTTATGACAAAAACAAAATATTATTATCTTATTTGTACTTCTTGTGCTCAGTAATGATCTTTTAGACTGTATATTAAATTCTATTAAGTTTTTCAATATTTTAAGAGACATGTAATTTGTTTTCCATGTAATATAAATTTAATTCTCCAACTGCTTTTTTTCTTACAAAAAAATAGTTATGTAATATCTAGCCAAATTTAGGAATAAGATCAAACTTTATTTTGTTTTATTCATCAAATAAATAAAAATAAATATTCATCAGAGCTTTGGTTACTGAGAAATAAGCAGTTAAACGTTTCCAATTGACGTCCATCAGTATATGATGTCAAATAATTGTATTATAAATAATAAAATAATAGTCATGTGTCATGAAGGACTACCATTTGTTTATAGAGGATAAAATAATGTGACAACAAAATTCATGAAGAAGTTAGTTTCAGATTACAGACAACCAGTGTTGATTAACCACTAAACAATAAAACATTTTACAAACATCGGTAACCACTCTTAATTTAAAAGACAGCAATTTTGATTCTCACCTTCACTTATTCTCAGGTATTGGTTATGTCAAACTGTAATCTTCTTCAGAAGAACCATCATCCTCTATCAAAGTCTCATTTTTGTTTCTCATTAAGTTTATAATAAAAGATGGTTATATCATCATGGACCTCTTCAGCTTTTTTGTATTCGTCTTCTATTTTTTTTTTTTTTTCTTTTTGTGACGTGTTTTTGCATTTTATTTTCCAGCTTCCTGTTGTGATACAGGAAAACTTAACATATCGTTTTTACATCGTCAGTGTTAAATGTCATATTGTTGTCTGCAACCCAGTTCTTTGACATTTGGCCACACAAGTTTTTTGTGATTTAAGTTGGGTTGGTAGGGAGGAAGTCTGAATTCTGTATGCTAATTTTTTTCAAATATTATATCAATGGCAGTCTTTTTTTTGTTATCTTTTATTAACTGAATCAAATTATACAGTTTGACTTTTTAACAGTAAAAGGTATATTTTTCTTTTTCAACCACTTTTGGATTTCTTTTTTTGGTTTGTTAAAAGTAGGCACTTTAAAATGTTGCTCGTTATGATAAGGAGCATTGTCTGTTACTAACACATTTCTAGGAGGCTGATTTGGCAATAACCTGTTGCACAGCCAGTTATAATAATTATTAAAATTCATTTTGTAATTGTAATCCTCAGTTGATTGACTGGATTTCTAGATAGATGTGCATCCCATCTCCCCTCCTACGTGCAGTATAATTAATTTTGAGCCTTTAGAAACTGGTACACGTAGTCCTGGTGTGGCTTCATCCCGCTGACCCATCCTTGTATGTGTGAGATAAGAATGTAGGTTTCATTCACATACACACACTATTAGCCTCCCCTCATTTCTGTAGTTTGATAGCAAAATTAAAAAAAATTTACTGTACTAAATTTTTGGGTGCTCTGTTAAAACTGGCTCCAAGTTTGTCTCTTTTTCCACCTGTAACTCAACTCAAGCGTTATTAAGGCTTGTTTCACCCCCTTTTGAAAGTGCTGTCTTTTGCAAGCTTGCTTGTAATTTTGTTAATGATGGAATGTACTTGTCAATAACAAAATTTGTTTACTACACTTCAAACTATTGATTTATCAGAATTATCTAATTTGGTGAAGATTTTAATTTTCTTTCTTCCTGGAAAAAGGTGTACATCCATCAGTTTCAATTTTATGGATTCCTTATTCATTTTTTGTTTCATTGTAGTTATAGATAAATGTGAAGCCATCGTGACTTTTTTTATCTATTATGATCCTATCAGATTTGCTTCATTTGTCATAAATTTCAAGAGTACACATAACTTCCTGTGTTTGGCTGTGCAGTACTTTAATACCCAATTTACATATTCAAAATTATCTTGTTGTTGCATCCTCTTCGTTCACTTATTAATTTAATAATATATATATACTTTCACTTATGAACTTACTATTGTCACTTCCCAAACGTTTCAAGATGTTTCTCTTCTTCAGTGGGTTGAGTACTAAACCCACTGAAGAAGAGAAACAACATCTTGAAACGTTTGGGAAGTGACAATAGTAAGTTCATAAGTGAAAGTATATATATATTATTACATATTCAAAAAGAAATTATTATTAATGTTATCTATATAAACATTATATATACATAATTAACAACAGAAATGTATTAACATTAAGGCACTACACTAGTAAATAAAGTAAGATAAGACAAAACAGAAATAATAACATAACACTGATTTATATTTTATTGTGAATCTAAGAAGAAACAAGAACAAAAGTGTACAGACTAGTTACAGAAATGGTCTAGAATTAGAATGACGAATGCGATCACGAGCGAACAATGTTATCTAAGTTTATGTCCTTTTTGTCATCTGTGTGAACGATATATGCACATGCAGTGTGGTTGATATCGATAGTACAGCTTTGTGCAAACTATAAATGCTAGGCTGGGGATGGGTAGTGGTACACACCACTGTATGTCCATGCTCAGATAATGATCTCCAGCAAAGTACCAGACATTGATGTTGAAAGGTGGGAGTGAACACAAAGTGTAGAAGAGGAAATGATAAGATACTTCCTCAGGCAATAAATGAATACTGCATGGTGGTATTATAGAACTGTTGGCTTGTGGTTAATATGATAAAATAGAAGAACACTGTACTGTCTTCTAAAATGAAATGGCTTATACATTTCAACCATCTAGAGAGTGAGGAGGACATTCGAATATGGTGGCTCTAAAAATATATGATTCTTAGAGGATACACTGCATACAGATACCTTGTCTTGCCTAGTCTTGCCCCACTGAATCAGTTTAATCTGTTTTTTCACAAAACCTAAGAAACATTTTGGAAACAATATCTTGGCCTGTTGTGTAACAATATGGGAGGAGTTACGAAATTTTGAGATGAAGACTATACCCTCATCATAAAATAGAGTAGCTATTCTCTGTTTTATAAACCAACTATAAGAAATTATTGTAGTTAATTCTGCTCTGAGATTGTTATGTTCTATAATGTGCATTATGTATTAGGTTTTTGGTGCTTGTGCTGCTAGCAGATTTGGAGGTAAAACTGTTCTTTTGTTTGCTGTGTTCCTGTGGTCAGTGTCAACATCAGTGACACCTCTCCTTGCCACTTCTGTTCCTGCACTGATATTAAGCAGAGTTTTATTAGGACTTGGTGAAGGGCTTGGTTAGTATTCATATTTATGATAGAGTGTATATGTATGTCTAAAATTGATTTTTAATATATAATTGTTTCTCACTATTTATGCAACAATCGATTTAATGGGTAATGTTAAATTTTACACATATAAAAATTCATATTTAATGTATAGCGTTTTATTTGACATGAAATGAGCAAATTTGAGTAAGTAGTAAATGGTGAAAGAATAAACTCTTGTTTTTTTTTTCAATCCTTTTATAATCTATGACCTTTTTTAATGTCTTTAACTTGCTGATCCCTCTTTTTATAATTTAAGAAGCAGAATTTGAAAATTCATATTAACACAGGGAATCAGAAAGTCAAAGCTAGATATTTATGTGTTATCTATAAATTTTATTCTGTTCATAGTTATAGTATTTGTGATAATTTTAAGATACGCCATGCATTTAATTTCATGTGTTACATTTTTATATAGTGTCTGGAAATCCCTTCAATAACACTTATGGTATCTGTGGATGCTACAACCCACAGTTTGATAATCCCTTGGATATAAGAATTGTGTGTGTGCGCGTGCGCTCGCCTTGGTCACTTCCCACATTTTATTTGCAATTTATTTTCACCAAATTCTCTGGACTTCATTGTTTCTCAGTACCCTGCATCCACAATATTCCTGGTTGTCCTTTTCTTCATCGTTTCATGGGACCTATTTTAAGATTTTTTGACCGTCATTCATTTCCAATTTGTGTAGTATGTCTATACCTTACCATATCAACTGATGTACTTCTATTCTTTCAATTATAAAAACCTCTATATCTGCCTCCTTCTAACTTCCTCCTTACACACGTGTTTACAGCCTTGAGACTGTACATGATCTTCATGGACACTCCACATCAATTTTTTGGATATTACCAACACTTGTGGCTAGTTACCAATACTGCAAATCAATCAGTATGGGTTCTACAGTTCCTTTACTTTGTTTGACCACAGTAATGCGTTTAGTGTTTAGTAACATGCTTCTTCTCTTATGTTACACTGTTTTGAATATCTCTTTCAGAGTCCCCTTATTCTGATGTTATGCTTCGCTGGTACTTATATTATTTGCGGCTTTTGATGGCTCTATGGATGTCTCTTGCAATGTCCTCCTTTCACCTTAAGATAATTTGATCTTGTCTGAGGTTGTTCTCATGCCATTTACTAAATGCTGCTAAACGGATTATGACTAAATCCTATAGGGAAATAGCAACTTTACTGAATCTCACCTTGAGGAAGCTACAGGAATTTTGGTTAGACATGGTGGCACAGATGCGTTAACAGTGTTAGAGAAAATTATGGTGTTGATGAGTGTGCATCTGTTCATCAGCTACCATGTCGGAGCAAAATTCCTATACTCTGGTTTACAACTTCAGTATTTGTGGAGTTAGATTTTATACAGAAAAAAATGTTACAAAACCAGCAACTGAACAGAATGCTAAATGAAAATGTAAAACTTCACTATCTTGTTTTTTTTTTCTTTAATTGTCATATGTTTACTGACAATGAAAAGCAGTACTTTATAAATCTATTAAGAGATGACTTATTAAGGATTGTCCTACTTCGTGGCTTATGAATCAGTGGGTGATTATTATCAGTATTGAAACTGGTGATCTGTGTATTTAATTTATTCAGTGTGTATAAATATGTTTATGATAAAACTGGAATTAAAATTCAGTTTGTATTCTTCAGAATACTGTGGACAGATGTTTTAAGATTTCCCATTTTGAATCATGTTTACATCTACTCATTCTTTACCTGAATTGTGTGGATGCTGACAGCATTCAAAAACTGAAAATGATACATGCTATTGACCATAGTAATCAAAATAATTTTATAAAGTAGAGAAAATAATTTTACAAAAATTCTAATCTAGTATGGCTTCCTTAATGTTGGTAGTTTTTGCAAGAAGTCTACTTGAATTTTGTTGATTTTCTAGTTAAAACAATCCATTCTAAACTCATTCATTATGTAGCAAGCTGAAAACTGTTTTCACAGAGTTTGTATTTGTTATTGAGTATATATCTGTCTGTATAAAATTCCTCATGAAAGTAATGACTTTGTCTTTATAATAGAATGTGATATTGGGTTTGGTTCACTGTTTTTATATTGAGCAGTATTATTTATGATAGTCATTTAAGTAAGAGAATGGAATACTAATTAGCATACCAATATGTTATCTATGTTTTAAAAAACTCAGCATTAACATTTATAATAAAGTTGTTTTTCACAGCATTTTAGTATTTTTAAGACTCTGCAGCATATTGCTAAATAGGTATTAAAGTTATATTTAAAAGTATTACAGTATTATGTTTATAATTTTTAGTCCATTTCAAATAATGACATCTTTGACATATGTATTTGATATATGTATATGCTTTTATCTTCAAATTTGACCACTTAATAAATTGATTGAATACTTTTTCATAGGCAGTAAACAGACTTTGTCTGAGAATTAATTTAGTAGCCTGTCATTTTGTTAGCAGTTTTAAATCATGTTTCAACTCAAAGGCTGTTGTTCAATTTTTCTGAATAGTTGTCTTTGGTATTAAATCTGTTGGTTCTTTTTTACCCATAGGTTATAAGAATCGTTTTAAGCAAATGTCTGTTCTATGAAAACGTGTTCCAGTTTCTTATTTTGCACAAGGTTCTTTGCATTCAACTGCTATTTCTTATTTCCTTTGAATTTTCGTGATATGTTTCCCCATGACTCCTTAGGTCTTGTAAGTACCATTGGGAGCTTTGTTGCAAACCTTCAGTAGCAGTTGTGTTCTTTTGAATGTATAATGTTTTTCATTCAGTATGTGGTATTCTATCAATATTATTTGTTTATGAAAAGTGCTTTGATATCAAACAGTTGTCGTCGATATCATTACAATACTTACTGACACTTCATTACAAAAGTGGATATCATTAGGTTTTGATTATATAGAAATTTCAGAGAATGATATACCCTAATTAAAATTTTTATAAGTGAATGTAAGCTTTTAATGGCCACTGTTTAATGTCACAGTTTTCCAGAACGTTAGGTCATGGTTTGGATCATAAATAAATACTTCCTTATGTTTCATCCATACTGATAATGGACATCTTCAGTGTTGCAGGAACGCAGATCATAAGTATCCACAGTCGAATACAAACAAAAACTTTTCTATTTCGTAGAGGAACTTCTATTTAAACATTTTCTTTAAGGTGTTAGGTGTGTGATCTGTGTACCTGTGTCTCTGAAAATTTCCATTTCCATCATTGGTAAGGACGGAATGTCAGGAAATGTTTATAGAAAGTCTAGACCACAGCCTAACAGCACAGAAAATTGTGACAGTAAAATTTTTGTTTGGAAAATGAACCTGATTACGTGATTATTTATTCAAATTATTTTTAATTTTTTATAGGTTAGAGGTCACTTATTCATAAATATTATTATAGGGAAAGCCATCAAGCATAACAAATTCAGTGTTTTCAAAATATGCACATACCTGTCATAAACAACACTAGTTGGAAACATGTTACTGTGCAACAGCTTCATCAGTTGAGGAGAAATGTACAAAATAGAAAAACTAAATTAAAAAAAAAAATGAGTGGATGGTTTTTTTTATTGATTGGCAAATTACAAACTTCCAGTGGAGAAGCTGAGAAGTTGTGAAAAAGTCATAAAAAAGTAGAACATTTTATTTTGATTAAGTATTTAATTTTTTAGAACTACTTATTTATGGATCAAAGTGGTTTTTTATGATTAATTTTATGTTGATCATGTACTGTGTGTAGTTGACTTGGTGTCACCGTAAGAAATAACGGTATTGTGGTATTTAATAATGAATGATTATTTTATTAGGTTATTGTTCATTCCATTACTAGTTGTTTTTGAAATAAAGAATGCAAGTTATATTTCTTTACTAATAACATTTACAGACATTCTTCAGTTACAGAGTACTTTTTTAATTCATGGGCTCTTAACTCAAAGAAATATCTTATAATACTTAATGTTTTATAAAGAACATATCTTTATACATTGATATGTTATACATTATTCTTAATTTGTTAAATATACTAGATTATTTATTACAAATCTAGCAATACTCACATTACAAAGTTGTCAGTAGATAGTTAACAAAAATGATTTTCTAAAAATTTAGAAAAATTTCAAATCTTTGTCAATGTCTGAAGATAACAGGATCACTCCATGTAAATCATTTTATTTAGTATCACTTACTTCAGCATTTTTATTTTCACATATGTCTGTTGTAACGATCAGACTCTTTCGTCTTTGTAGATGTATGTTTCGTGTGTTCGCTTCACACGTTGTAGTCATTACTTTAGGTTTATGCTGACAATGTCCATTGCGATCTCACGAATTACCAGTACTTGCGAGTGAACCTTACCTGTTCTTTAATATGTGGTTGTATTTCCCAGGTGGCGCCAAATTGTTTAATCTGAAAACAATTAAAAAAATAGGACTATCGAGCGTTCGTTCTATGACGGTATGGTGAATTCAAATTACTCCCGCCACATGCGGGTTGATTCATATAGCTGGTAGTTCGCAGAGTTTCCGATGCCTAGCGCTTACCGTCACTGTCGCTCATCGCTAATGTACACAAATCATATAATACAATTTCCTATGAAATAAAGAACAGTGGTTACAACTCTGTACTAGTTTATTAACTTGTAATTAGTTATTATTCATTATTATACAAAATTATATATTGTTTTTAAACAAAGTTGCTCCGGCAGTATTAAGACACTTAATTCTCAAGGTAGGCGAAAGTCGATTCAGAACGAGTTATTTAGACATGGCGTCTACAACAGTTTATTTTAATTTCGTTCCATAAATCTGGATTCTTGTGGTTACGAAAAAATATTGATATGATTACAACAAAGTACACTTCCTTACATTAATGGTACTTATATACTATAAGGTATAATTACAATTTGTTCCTGAAGTTTTAAAAAGTGTGTGTTAATAGTTTGTAATTTTTATCCAGGTTATATTCTGGCTTCATACAAGTTTAGTGTTTTATTTTTTTAATTAATCCTTGAAAGAAATTGGATTATCAGTTCATAGTGAGAGTTAAAAGTGTTGAGAGAAAAAATTAAAAAGAGTTTATTCCATAAATTTGGGTAACTCAGCAATACTTATCAAATCTGTTGAATTAAGGTGTAGAGTCATTCATTTCGAAATAGGTTGGGTCATCTTTTGTCATCAATCTTCCATTATTTTTGAATTTAATTATGCCTGGCGTCTTTCGTATAAGTTGATCGAAATTTATTAATTTGGAATTTAATAATCTGGTCTGTGGCCTCGGTTGAATGGACTAGTTCCTCATCAGACTGCTTGGTTCTTCATGTTAGTAAATTTGGTTACTTTTTATTGTTTTAAATTAAAATTTGAGTCGTCTATGGCTTGGCGTCTCTTCGTCTTGAGCTTCAATAATGGACTAACTGTTTCTAACAGAATAATATTAAATAACGTTTGGTTGTTATGGCAACAGACTGCCTCTCATTGGCTATTCAGATTTTAAGCCCATTGTTATAATATTTGAATTTTTATTCAAAATGACTAAATATCTTCTGATTGCTATTATTCTTCTGTCTTCTTATCAATGTATGAGATATTATCACAACTGTTCCTATTTTCTTTCAAAGATCATTTTGACATCCCACAAAGCTGGGTTTGCTTATGTATTAATGTTTTGACATTAATGTTAATATTGTGTAATTACATTTCTTTCTTATTTTGTGTTCTTAATTTAACTTTTACGTTTTAATATGATTCACTAATTATCATTAACTAGTTACTTGCCTTGGATTTTCTAATACCATAGTTAATTTCTTATACTTTGTTGATTTTGGATTTATACAGTTAGGCACTCCATAGGCCTAAGTAGTAATTGGCTATTTTTCTTATTTTACACAAATTAAATATTATTTTACCTTTATACATGTTTTGTTTTGTGTCACAAATGATTTGTTTACTTTTTGAATTGATTTGGATTGTTTTATAATAATTGTATGTTCTCATTATTTTACAAAATCATGGCCTGTCTATGATTTTCTAATTGGCTTGTCCAGTATTGTTAAGTTCGTAAGAATTTATCTCTTTACTTTATAACTTGTCTATTATTTACTATTATTTATAAAACATAACACAACATTTAGGTTTATGGTCTGTATACCTCTTTCAGCCATATTCCTTCTCATAAACTTAATTGAACAAATCTTTTAACAGTTACTATGCTAATCTTGTTTATATTTTGTTTATTCTTATTTATTTTTTGGTGACTAACATTGTCACAACATTTACTTTATCTAACTAATTATCCCTTTGAACATAGGATGTTTTACGTCTTTTGCTTTTCTATTCTTTAGTATATTTTTCTTTTCTAAACTTTACTATCTAACCATGGTAACACTAATATTTTGACTCCTCATGGGATTTTTTCCCTGAATACCATTGTATTCCTAATCTACAATCACTCTTAATCCTAATAACAACAATATTCTTATTTTCTAGCACTTTTCACCGTTAAACAGTAGTGTTTATCACTGGTTTTTAGGTGTCTATACTTATCAGTAGGGTTTTCTATTTATTTTGGGGGGTTTACACTGGCACTTTGCACTTTTTTATAGTATTTAAGTGTTACTAGTGGGTGTTCCCTAACAGTAAATTCTCTTTTCTCACTTTATCATGTTCTCTATCTATCTATCGCTCACTTCATAATCGTTAGTTATACTGTTAACAAGTTTCATATCATTATAGAGTTATTTATAACATTTAATCTCTATTTCTTTGGTTAGTGTACTTTGGTTGTCTTTACTTTATTTGATTTTAATAATTATCATTTACATTTATTAATTATTTGATTCTAATAATTATCATTTGATTTTACTATTCTCATTTCCTTTTCTATATCATTTGTTTGTGTCTTATTATATCTTCTCATTTTATTTCATTTATATTTTGTTTGTTTCCTTTTCATTTACCTTCTCATTTGATTTCATTTTATTGAGTCAATCACTTGGGTTGGGTCATAGTCATTTGTCTCGTCATAGTCATTTTATTTTCATTAGTTAAACATTTAATGTAGTTGATTCATAGTTTTTCCCTGGTATTGGGGTGGCTTTTTGTGTTGTAACACTGTGTGTTCTTCGTTGTCACTCTACACAATAAAACATCCATCGCCATCATTTTCTCCTTGTCTTCATTCAATCCAAGATTGCTGTCAACTTCCCTGTCTTCCTCATTAGAATTGCTAGTGCCATTGTTTTACAAAATGAAATTCTTTTGACTGCTTCATCAAGACTCCTTTGTTTTTCAAGCATCAAATATTACTTTGAACATGTGATCGACAACTTTCTTCCAGTTAATTTCCGGAATCCATTCAGTAGCTTCTGTTTATACAATTTTGCTTGTAATTTTGATTATATTGAACTTTCTATTGTTCTTTGTTTGATGCCTCTTGATTTGTGTTCTATAGAATTCAATACAATTAAAGAGACAATGATATGGAGAAATTCTAGTAACTCTGTCCACATACCTTAGCCATTTTACCAATTACTTACAATGTAAACTACAATTTCCATGTTGAGAAATAAGCTGTGTTAGATTTAACTTCTTTATATTGTCTGCAGTTAAAATATTTTGCTTTTGAAACTACTGAACCATTTTCTCCTTCCCTGAAAACTTAGTGATCTTGGCGGTGACTGAAGTTTTCATGTTTTAAACAACAATTCTTTCAACTAGTTACAGAACATTTATTAATTCATTTCCTTCTAATACCAATTTTTTTAGGATATAAACAAAAGTAGGCAATTGGGTACACATCAGTTCATAATAGAAGTAATCCATTGGTGTACCTCTGTGTTGTAAAATATGTATGTATGCTGTAAATAAGTTCATAAGCTAGATTTTGCAGTGAGACACACAACTATTCATGTGAAAGAATGAACCTTTCTACTTGGCATGATATATATGAGAATAACATCTTTTTTGTGCATTTCACTGCCAAAAAGACAACTGAAATCATCTGTAAAAATGAATGCTCTTTATTATGCCAGTATGACACATTCCCATTAAGTAGTCTTTAAAACAACTATGTATTTAACCATGTGTATCACCACTGCCCAACTAGTGGAGGGTATAGGACATTGTTACATTATTGAGTACAGTATTTGGTGTATGATAAAAAATGGTTTCTGAAAGACTAGCGTCATCCTTTTTTATTTGTATAAGTTCTGATCTTTTTATATTAATAATGTGTAATCTACATTAATAAATCTGTAGGGGGAAATAATTTGTTCACGCTAATCTCAGAAACTACTGGGACCATCTAAATGAAACTTTTCAGGCTTATAGTGGCTACTGTGATGAAAGTTTTGTTTCATTTTGATGTCTGAGAAAGGAGCCGAGTTAGACAAAGTAGACAAATCATGTATCTCAGCAGAAATGGTCATGAGTTTAAGTTCCAGCTAGATATTCAATATTATTAACATACACTGCACTGTTTACATATGCAGACTAACCTAGTCTGGATCTTTGATCCTCTCTCATATCTCTACCCATTACTTGAGTTATTAGGAGTAAAAAGTACTTTATTACAAGTGAAAGGAACATTAGTGCTGGAAGGGAGAGCTGATTTAATGCTTATTCTCAAAGTATTTCTTATTCATTTGATGTGTAAATATTTTGCTTTTCATAACTTTTGCCAGCGGTGTTCATTGATAAGTCAAATAACATTTGAAATAATAAGCTACATGATTGATTAATGTGTTTACGGCAGTTGTTTTGATTTTCAATTATCCATATTTCTCAATGCCAAAATGAAAATCATCTGTAGGAAGGCTGACAATAAATGCAAAACAAAAAAGACTTCCCATAACATTGGAAACACAAGAAGAACATGATGAAAGGCGTACAGCTCAACACAGTAGGCAAAGCAAACAAATGTTAGTTATTCAAGGGTTGAACAAAATTCTTTAAGATGAAAACCTAAATTAAATAGTGGTTTAATTATATCCGCTCATCGATTACACAACTAAAACTCCCACAGGATCGGTGAATATTGTTTCTCATCACGTAAAGCTTTTAAGTGAAAAGGCGAATTGGCCAGGTTATGTTGCTCTTCCGGAAAGTATGATTATATCCTATACATTCACCTCCAGAACCTTTAAAATCATTACAGAATGAAGAACATCCTTTATCAAATCAGTTTTCAAATGCATTACGGTCATACACTTCAGCTTTAAAATTTACATCATTCGGAGCAAAGATACAGTTGAAGGAAATTTCATACCTACTTTTAAAATTTAAGGACAAGTATATCATGTCATTACAACTGGTAAACAGTAAAGTTCATCAATTTCTTCAAATGTACTTTGTTGCAGTTTATTTTCAACAGGCTCAAATGAGAATGGATCATATTAGTAATTCATATAAAACATAAGTAACAGAACTTCAAAATTTACTTCATAAAGTAAACCTGTACATGCATGAACTAAAATGTAGTTTTAAATTTATACCTTCTTTGAAAGTTAACTCATATAATATTGTATTCATGCTAATTGAAAAGCAACTAATATGGAACACTGGGGCTGCTATTATGCACCTACAAAGAATGAAGTTGTGGTAGTTGTAGTTAATCAAGAGTGTGACAAACACATTATAGTAATTCATGCTAGGGATGCCAGACTATATCCGATTGCAGTAACTCACCTGGGTTATGATGCTTTTCAATACCCTTTAATGTTTTGTTGAGGAGAAGGTGGGTATAATTTTACATTGAATCTATGGGATTCTAATACCGGAAGAGAAACAAATAAGAAAGTTTCAGCTTTACAATTTTATTTGTACAATTTTATTTATCATGGTTAGAATAGATAAGTATAATCATTTGATTTATTTCAAGTTGAATCAGTATATTGTATACATGTTTGGTAAAGTAGAAATGGAAGACTCATATTCATTCGTACAAATCAAAATAAATTAAGAGCTGATAATTACAAGTGTTTGCATAACATTTTGCTTCAAACTTAGTAAAACTTTTAAAGAAATGTTTGAAATCCTTCAGCAAGCATATGGGGATGATTGTGAGGCAAATGCAGTGCTACAACTGGTTTACTCATTTCAAAGTGGGAAGAACATCAACTGATGAAAATCCAAGACCTGGTTCCCCTTCAGCATTAATAAGTGACGATAAAATTGATGAAGTTCACACTATGATATATGAAGATCGTCGTTTAACAGTATGTAAGATTACCAAGGAATTGGGTATCAGCGTTAGTTCTTGCTATGAAAGTTTAACAGGAGTACTGAACATGCATCACATCTCAGCAAAATGTGTGCAATGTTTGTTGTCCGATGATCAGAAAGAGAATCACTTAATATCAGTCAGGAACTGCTTGACCATGCCAGTGCCAATGAAAACTTCATCAAAAACATTATAACAGGGGGACGAGACGTGGGCGTATGGATACGATGTCGAAACTAAGGCACTTTGCAGGAGTGGGAAAAGGATTGCCTCGACCAAAAAAAAGCCTGGATGAGTCGGTCAAACATGAAGGTGATGTTGGTAGTGTTTTTTGACTGGAAAGGGTTGGTTCATCATCGATTCGTTCCACATGGTCAGACAGTAAATAAGGAGTATTATAGGGAAGTTTCAAGGTGTTTGAGGGAAGCAGTATGCAAGAAGAGGTCAGACTGTTGAAAGAACAGACTTGGGTGTTACAACATGATAACACACCAGCTCACACGTCACTCCTTGTTGTCAATTATCTGGTGAAAAACAATACAACTGTTCTGCCCCATCCACCCTACTCTCCAGACTTAGCCCCAAAAGACTTTTTCTTGTTCCCAAAACTGAAGGTGACCTTGGAAGGATGTGTTTTGAAACAACAGAGGAGATCAAGAAAAATACGGAATAACAGCTGTGCGCCATTCCAAAAAGTGCATTCCAGAATTTGAAGAAACGTTGGGAGCAGTGCATTGCCAGCAGGGGGGAATACTTTGAAGGGGATAAGCTTGCAAAAAGTTGTAAGTACATTAATAAAGTTTTTGTTGCAAAAGTTCAGTCTTTTTTTGAACACACTTCATATAATTCTTTATAGTATAAGCACTAAATCTGACAATGCGTTTTTTTCTTGATGTGTCAGGGGGCATTGGGAAAATATTTTTGATCAAACTGATACTGTCAAAGTTGAGAAGCAGAGGAAAAATCGCATTAGCAGTAGCTTCCGCCAGAAGCACTGCTACATTTCTACCTAGTAGAAAAACTGCATATTCTTTATTGAAAATGCCAATAAATTGTGTTGAATTGTAATGAATTTTGAGTATGTAATATTTCTAAAATCATTAACAAATCTAAATTAATTACAGATTTGGATCTGATTGTTAGGGGTGAGTTGTGTGTGCCATTTTTATGGCCCATAAAAATCAGTTAGAGGCCCTTGATCCAACTCTTCGAGATTTTCGTAATGATTACAGATTTATCGATGGAGTCACGTTTTTCTGGAGATTTCAGACAAACACTGCCAGTAATAACACGAGGTACTACAGCTGATGAAGTGAATGCGTGTGTCAACTAATCGCTTCTATGATGTAACGTACTTAAGGAGTATCGTACACAATCAATATGAGAGCCAAACTGAGAAGTGATTGCAACTTTCCTACAAACCTATTAGGAGGCAGCAAAATACCAGATGTAGATGGTGAGATACAATTAATGGGGCACTGTGCCAAATATGTAGTTATTTCTCTAGACAAATTGAATGACAATGTCTGTGGGCATATTGAAGCTACAAATTCTCATGGAGATTTGTGGTTATGTGAACATATGATTTTAGCACCAAGAAATGAACTAGTTAATGCCATAAATAATTGAATTCTGCAACAATTTCTAGGAGAAGAAAGATGCTATTATTCTATCATCACAGTACTAAATGAAGAAGTTGCAGTATATTATGCTACTGAGTTTTATAATAATTTATCAGTTTCAGGACTGCCAGCACACCAGTTAGCTTAAAAGTAGGTGTTTTGATTATACTTATGTGAAATCTGAAGTCCCACAGTTGTGCAATGGTACACAGTTCCAAGTTACATCATTTAAATATCATCTTATTGAGGCGGTGGTAAGGGAGATACAGAATTTATCCTGAGAATTCCGATCATTTCATTAGGTTTCTTTTCAGTTCAAAAGACTTCAGTTTCCAATGAATGTCTGCTTTGCAATGACAATCAATAAATTACAAGGACTTTATGTACAACAGGCATAGATTTAAGAAATGATTGCTTTTCTCATGAACAATTGTGTGTAGTGTGTTCTCGAGTCAGCAAAAGTAACGATTTATTTATTTGTTCTGTTGGCACTAAAAAATGACTATAAAGAAGCACTTCAGTCAAAAATGTGTGCAAGTGTGTATGAATGTAATGTATTTTAGTATTTACTCTGTAAATTTAATTCACATAACCTGTTAAATGTTAGTGTGTGTAAAATATATTAAAACGGTGAATTATTTATAGAAAAAAGTACATCTTCAATTAATATCAACATCCACTGCATATTAAATAGACATAGACAATTAAAATTACATTAAAATATATACTAAAAATCAAATATTCATGTGCAAAGCCGGGGGTAACAGCTAGTATGAATAATGTAAATATTGTAATAAGTATAATTTACTTTTGCTCATTAGGTAATTTATCATCAGGTAATAATTATTAGTTCCAACTTTGTCTTGTTTACTTGCTAAACTGCTGCTTGTCATGTTCCAAATGAGGCCTTTCAGTGTCTCCACTTTTTTCAAGTCCTAAACCACGACACCTAGCAGAGCATATTTTAACATGTTAACTGGGCGACATAAATGTCGCCCAGTGATGGGCTGCGGCGCCGGGCGGGCGGGGCGCCGGCAGCGGCAGTAGCCTACTGCACCGAAAAAGGGTGCTCATCGTTGCAATTTACGGTTCTTGTTCAGGTTATTTTACTCCAACCAGGGTTGGGTGAACAGGGTGCCACGGCTAGTAGTCTATGACTGTTAGCAGCTAGAGACACCTAGTAGTACGAAGTTACTGTCGTTGGTTGGATGAGTTTAAGAACCCTCGCATAGTTGAATTTGCTATTAAAAGAAAACACTTATTGTGCAAAGTTCACCTTATGGCTCTTGTAGGATTAATAATTGTTCAGTTGCATCGATTTGGTAAAAAAGTAATATATTAATAGGAAATAATAATGTAATATTTTATTTAATAAAATTGAATCAAACTTTTTGTTGGGCTTCCATTATATATATATTTTTTATTACATATGTACATTTTAAAGAATGAGTGCAATAATATATACTAATAAAATTATTAATTTTAAAGTTATTTGAGTTTAAAATCTCAAAATGCAGAAAAAATTAAAATATTGATTGAGATGGCTGTCGATGTGTATAATGATAGTCGTCAGCTAACCCTTAGTGCCAATTCTTGGCCGTCAAGATCTCTAGCAATAATGCACACTGACATTCAGATAGCGTCTTGTAAAGACAATGGACTGGATGCACAGTTTGTTAAACTGAATCCTTCCCCTGAACTTCTGCAGTATAGAAATCCTGTAATCTACAGGGAAATGCTAGACATTGTCAGTAGTTTGACGATGGAAAAAGTCATAAAAGAGCTAGAAAAAGCTGACTGTTTCGCAATTCAGATAGATGGATCATGTGACAAATATGGTGTTGATAATAAGTTTGTAACCGCCCGATTTATTTCTGAAGACAAAGAGATGAGGTCGATATTTCTAGGTGAAAGTAATCCGTCAAACGAGGAGCAGAAGGCCTTCTTGATGCTGTTAAAATTTTGTTTGAAGATCTGGAAATTGTGAGTTTGGCAAAAGAAAAACTAACGAGCTTGACAACGGATGGCGAAATGCTAACACAGGTAAGAACAGTGGTCTGTGGGTCAGAATTAAGAACTATCTGGAAAGAAATATTTTATGCATCTGGTGCGTTGCCCACAGATCTGACCTCGTACTTTTCGATCTTTAGTTAAGTATAATGGAAGTTAAACACTGGAAAGCGAACTTGAAGGCCGTGGCTACGTTTTACAGAGGGTCATCTGTAAGATTCAATGAACTTGAACAAATAGCCAAAGCTGAGAATCTTAAGGTGTACAAATTCCCAGCTTACTTCGAAGTTAGATTCGTAGAACATCTAATTAATTTAACAAAAGCAGTGTGGAATAATCTTCTGTGTATAGAAAAGCACTGGACGTCAATAGTTGATAACCCTGATTCATCAAAAGTCGAAAAAGCCACTGCAAGAGGATTTATGCGACTGTGGCAAACAGAGGGTGACCAGCAACTCTTAACAAGCCTCATGCTCGATATCTTGAGGCAAATTGAAAGGCTACAGAAAGAGAGTCAACGATCAATGGTAACTCTGCCTGATATTGAAACCACAAAAGAAATTATTGTCACTTCACTCTCGCTGATGGAAAGTCAACCTTATCCGGGAGGATATGAAGAACAACTGTTGGAAAAGAATGCAGTCAAAAACGGAAATGATGATAAACCTGATGTAGAGTTTTGCAAGAGAAGAGCAGTTAACTCCTTAGTATCCACATCCACGAGAAGATGTTGGTCTGCAGTGAGGAAGGAAATAGTTCTCAGCTGTAAGGAGTTCCTCACTGTCAGACTATGACGACCAGCATAACATCCTGAACACAATGAACAAGTTTCTCAGTGCAAGAACTGCACCAGATATGATCAATGCAGTACGAAGTGAAGTCAGACATGTTTGGTGATGACGTCGTTTCGCCGTTTACTGACGATGTAATCTGCTTATTCTGCAGTGAAAAATTACCTGCACCCCTGGAAATGGATGATGCGTCAGCCAAATTGTACCATTACAGTAGGCCCTACTTCAAAATGTCTAAGACCCACTCAGTGTTTTCCAAGCTGGTTCAGACATACATTTGCGTGACGCCTCACAGTGCAGGATCAGAACGGGCAGTGTCTGTTCACACAACACTCAAGACTAACAAACAGTCCTCATATTCCAGAAAAGCTCTCAACTCTAGAATGTATATAGCTCTCAATGGCGTAGGGACTGCGCTGTTCGACCCAAGACCAGCAGTAGCAAAATTTTTAGAGGTCAAAGAAAGAAGAAGGAAACTTCCAGATGAAGAAATTTATCAAAACCAGAAATTTACAAAAACGTTTTTTTCAAAAGACTCTAACGTATAAGGGTATAGTCTAACAACATTGTTCTGACCTCAGATGTTTTTTTTTAATAGCCTTTAGCCTTTTTGATGTAGTTACAGCAACATTAACCGTTTACGATTAAATTACTAATTTAATTTTACAAATAAACACTTAATTAACATTATCTGGTGAAATATTGGTATACCTTTAATAAAGGATGTCATATATTTAGGCTTACTTAAACAGTACTTAATTTGTTTAATCTGTCAATTAGTACTGTTATATTGTATATTACAAGAAATTATTTTGCATTGCATTTATTCAATGAAATATTATTTAAGAGATAATTTACCTCAGACACTAATTAATAAAGCAGCCATACTTACTTTCAAATTTAGTTTTATTTCTTACCTGTAAATTACTACTTTTAGTATTGTTTATTTTTCTTGTTATGTCGTAGTACAATACTACAACTGTACAAATGTATTGGTGACTGGTGAGGCATTTGCCCTAAAGCGATGAACACTTTGGCAGAGGGGGGCGCTCAGCGGGCGTAGAAGGGGCGCCGGAGTATAGTGTCGCCCAGTGAAAATTCCTTAAAATATGCTCTGACACCTAGCAGTTCATGACAAGTAGCAGTTCAGCAAGTAAACACAACAAAGGTGTCGTGGTTTAGGACTTGAAAATCGAGACACTGAAAGGCCCCATCCGGAACATGACAAGTAGTAGTTCAGCAAATAAAGATGACAGAGTTGGAATTACAGAGACTGCTAATTCAAGTAACAAGATGAACAATAATCATTAGGTTTAGTGTGAAAATTAAGATGATTCAAATACAACATGTGTGTGTGTGTGTGTGTGTGTGTGTGTGTGTGTGTGTGTGTGTGTGTGTGTGTGTGTGTGTGTGTGTGTGTGTGTGTGTGTGTGTGTGTGGAGGTATGTATGTACTACTACAAAAACACCACACACACACACACACACACACACACACACTTACATGTACTGTATGTATTTTCAGTAAGTATTAAACATTACATTAGTAACTTTTCGGTTAACTACAGTAAAGTCTTTAAAACAGTTTGACAAATCAAAATATTCTTAACTTTGCACCAACTAATCATAAACATTTCTTCATGCTTCATCATAAGAAATAAACGCTTTGGATATCTTCTTATTGTTGATATTATTCAGTACCATTTTATGGACATAGCATACATTTACATGGTTGAGCCTTTTCTGGATCATAGTTGTAGTTTTTGGAAGGTACTGGCAGTTTTCATACAGGACAAACAAGCAAGTACGTACAGTCAGTATGTACAAGGGGTCAGTATTCATAGGGGTGGGAGTGTGGAGGAGGGAAGTTTGTCAGTCAGGCCACTATTCTTTTGCTCATGTTTGCATTTTTATCGCAGATTCACTCAAATTCTCATACCCTCCTCTAATCATCGTCAACATTACTTCCAGGACCCTAGCCTCTATAAAAACACAAAGAAGATAAAATTGAACCGTTGGACCAGAAATTGAAACCATGCTCAAGTTAATTTTTTATTCAACTACTACTTTTAATTCAGAGTTCTCATTTGGGGGAAAATGTCCCCCCTGCCTATGAGGAGGGGCATGGATTCAGCTACTGGTAACCAGGAACAAACAACAGCCATAAGGTCACAACTGAAAAAAGGAAGTGACTCACATATGAGAATTGTTGCTTCAAGCCTGAGTGACCATGTTGATCACAGTTTAATCAAGAAAACTAGCAATGTGTGCCAGTTTCCACACTGTTGATTAAACAAGCGTATGCCAAGCCTCTTCAGCGACCACATGAAATCCATTTCCAAGTTAAAATAACCTGTACTGTTGTTTTCTTTATATAATGTTTTTATATCATTTTTTATCTTTGTAATTCATTTTGTAGTGACATATAAATGTCAGTTTTTTTGTTTTTATTGGATTATATTCATAAAAAAAGTACTGAATTATGTGCTGTTACCTCCTTTACACACTAAATTATTGAAACAACATATACAATGAAAGTGTGAGTACATAAGAAATTTTCCTTTCAAATCTTGTGCCTGTTGATTCCTTTTGGCTTATTTGGCAGAACTATAAGCTTATGTAGGCAAAGAACATTTGGGGCTGTCATTTGAATTTATATTTAGTAGTATCCTCTGTGTAACTCCTTGTTTCAGTTTTTATGCAACTTTTTTGTTGCTATTGTTTTTGATAGAACTTTTTCATATGAGGTTGAGGTTTTATAAAGATAACTTTTGACTTTGTTAGACCAAAATGTAGAGTTAATGTAGAGTCACTAAAAGCAGACACTTAGAACGGAGTGATTGATTTTAGCGACACGTTCATCTGGACATGTTCATGTTCCTTGAACAAAAAATTATCCAGCTTCTTAGCCAGGTACAGAAGGCAATAATGCAGTGTCTACATGCAACAATAAAATTTTTCTAGTGAAATATGAAAATATCTATAATGTAAATTATATAAAAGTTTGTTGTTTATAGAACAAGCAATTCTAATTAATTATCCAATTTGTTAAATCCATTCTAAAAATATTACAGAACCTCATGTAATCCTTCAGTGACCTAGTAATCTCATGTAACCTTTCTCCCTTCTTTAGTGACCTAGTCAGGAATGTCTCTTATCAGTTTGATTCTAAAAATTTAGTGTTTTATTCTGTCAGTGGTACAATTTAAATATATAAAAAGCTGTTTAAACTGATATTATTATTTATCCAAAAGTGATTAAATACAAACAGTGTAGTAGAGAACATGTTAATGGAAAGGTTGTTTCGAGAGTAGATGACAGAAGGTAGGTGAAAACAATTTGAAATAAGATAAAGTTTTGTACATTTAGGCCTGTACAGGAAAACTCCTATGACAGCATTGAATAAATGTGATGTACAATATTGAATATGGTGAGAGAAAGAGGTGTTCTAAACTTTAATGAAGGAAAAACGTTTATTAAAAGTAAAGTTACATAGTAAGTGAAGAAATGAACTGAGAAGGATAACATTTTTATACATCCTGGAATACTTACTACATAAATCATGAAGAATTTGGAAAAATGAAATGGAAATTGGAATTAAGAAGTCGAATCTTAAAAGTTCTGTTGTACACAGTAAGCTGTAAAAATATTTTTTTGTTGGAGATTCGACAGTTTATTAATAATAACAAATCAGTAAACCTAACAGACCACACTTGAAAATTTATTGTAAGTTCTGCTTGAGTAATGGAAGATCAGTTAAAGAGATGGAGTGTTTTCAGTAAATATACTTACTATTCTTATTGAAAAATGTGTTAATTAAATGAGAACTAATGATATTAGGTGTCTGTCAGGAATTAAGAGAGCAACATCATATGAACGGCTTATGTCATTGATTTAGTAATTTGAATAAACAAACTGTAATTAGCTGAAAGTAATATATGTAGAAAACATTTTTTCATCATATATACAAATTGACAGAAATGAGAATGTTAATTAACAACACTTTCTTATTTGTTACTATCAATAGTAGTGATGTATTGTAAACTCAAAGTAATTAGTATGTTTACTGAGACATAAGTAATGTTATGGAGGAAGCATGTCAAGCTACATATAGCATAGGAACAGGTATGAGTATTTTTTTTTTGTGTTGTACAAGATTTAAGCAGTTATTGCAATATAAAGTGTACAGAAAGCTTTTCTGAGTAAAACATCTGTAGTTAAAGCTATATGAAAGAGTACAGTAATAAGTTTATTATATAACACACCAGTATAAGGATACCACCACATAGGCTGCATGAAACTGTTGTTCAAAATTATACATCTACTGCTATTTGTAGTTAATACTGTTACTTTTGCAGTAAACTATGTTTTACTAAATATAAATAATTCTATAAAATAGGTTATTTACCTTCTGTCGACGTTTCTTAAAATCCTTTTAGGATTACTCGAGTTTCGACACCATTTGGTGTCATCATCAGATCAGAATATGAATTAAGTTAAAACATTTCGATGTATATGCATCTCGTCAGATATTTAAAGATTAAAACAACACATAAAATTATATATAACAATAAATAAACTATATCACAATAAAATAACATTAATAAAAGAATATAAAAAACAACGCGGCCGTAACGAACCTGCACAGGAACGCACTCCACGGTAAAATTAATCAATGCCGGTTTGACCTCGGTTCAATTTTTCGATCTGATATCGCCAATCTCTCGTTCCATAAGATCGATTCTATTAAATAAAACATTATTGTTATATATTGCTTTTTCATTAAGGACACGATTGTGATCCTTCTTTATGGCTTTGTATATCTCGAATCTTTCAAGGGTGTCCAGCTTTAGTGACTTTTTACATTTATGTAGGATATCTAAATTATCATTGATACTTTTTATATTATGGTTATATGAGCTCAAATGTTCTGCAAATGTAGATCTTGTTATATTTGATTTGGAGCTTGGGATATGTTCTTTATAGCGTAATTTGAAAGAACGACCTGTTTGTCTTATATAGAACTGTGTGCAATCAGAACAATTAAGTCTATATACACCAGTACCATCAAATATATCGGAGGGTATATTTTTGTTAGTAAAAGTGAGTTTTTTCTCAAGTTTATTACTTGCCTTTGAGGCCAATGTAATATTATGCTTTTTTAATAGGTTTTTTAAAGTATGGTATAGATTTTCGCCATATTCTATAGCAATGTATTTGTTTTCTTTGGATACATCAATATTTATTGGTTTGTTTTGTTTTTTATTAATTAATCTATCTACTATATGACTTTTGTATCCATTGGCCAATGCAGGTTCGTTACGGCCGCGTTGTTTTTTATATTCTTTTATTAATGTTATTTTATTGTGATATAGTTTATTTATTGTTATATATAATTTTATGTGTTGTTTTAATCTTTAAATATCTGACGAGATGCATATACATCGAAATGTTTTAACTTAATTCATATTCTGATCTGATGATGACACTAAATGGTGTCGAAACTCGAGTAATCCTAAAAGGATTTTAAGAAACGTCGACAGAAGGTAAATAACCTATTTTATAGTCTTAATCGTTTCTGGAGGCAAGAAAAATGTTTAAAAATAAATAATTCTTCAGATATCTAAGTTCAAATGTCATGATATTAACAAAACTGAAAATTAGGTATAGACATTGAGTCACTTTATTATTTTACATTATTCACTTCTCATAATTAGATAGTTGTCTGTCAAAACAAAACATTAATGGTGTCAATGATAATTTGTAGTTTGTTATTGAGAAGTGAGACAAATACACAAATGATGTCATATCTTACTTGAGATAGAATTTAAGATTCCAGTAACATAAATAATAAATCTGTTATTTTCTAAATATAATTTGATTGTAACTGAAGAATTATGATAGTATAATAAAACTGTAATCAATACTGTCTGTGTTAATGTTATCAAAAAGTAATAACTGAAGTCTAACCACATATGTATGCATATATGTATATATGTGTGCATGTGTTAGCATATATGGTTTCCATAAAATATAAACATATATTTTCAGGCCTTCCAACTATATTCCATATATTTGCTCATAATGTTCCTATAGAAGAGAGGTCACGAGCATTTGGTTACTTAGTTGCTGCTGGATCTGTTGGACAGACTGTAGCGTCAGTGGTAATCATATCTATATGCATGTTTAATTGACTGTAGCTTTTAATAACTATTTAGAAGTTCAGGTTATTATTTTTTATAAGACAACCACCTATTTTTATGTGCTTTACAAAAATAGAATATTTTAGAGAATTATGCAAAATATTTAACTATTATTAATGTGTATAAACAAGGATGTACAGAAAAATTAAAGACTATTGTATATATATATATATATATATATATATATATATATATGATATTATGTTTTTATTCTAGTGCACACAAGGAACACTAGTAGGCTAAGACACCACAATGTTTGTTATAACTTTATGTTTTTAAAAATATGTTTTTAATAATTTTTAAAGTGTTTTTTAAAATTTGGTAAATTGTTACAACAATTGACTACATACAGTTATTCTCATCCCTCTTCAGTGTGTCTGCCTGATTCAATTCCATCTTCATCAAATGAATCATTAACATTCTTGCACAAATGAATATCTTTCCACACAAAAAGTTGTTGTCATTTCCATCCATAGCATTTGAAATGCAGCTTTTTTCTTAAACCCTTTTTATCATGGATTCAACAGAAATTCTGTTCCATAGTATCAAAATCCGTTCTCCCAACACAAAAACTGAAGCCTTTTTTAAATTTTGTTCCTATATTATCAACATGATCACCCTTCTAACAAGCATTCATTACAACATTTTCATGATGCATCTTTCAATGGTTTATTTACAGTAACATCCAAAATCAAAAGTTGTAATGACATGCCACCTGGTATAGTTACAAGGTCAGTACAGTACCAGTCGTGCAAGTGACCTTTAGAACAAGATGGTCCTTAAATGCACCCATGCCATGTTTTTAGCAGGACTTCAGGTCTGCAGTTTCAGACAACCTTAATCCAATTCCTTATAAGCTCGTTCCTCATCCATCCTCTTTTGAGACACCAAACTATTAAACCTGTGGGTAACTGATCTTTTTGCATTGTTTTTCTCCTGAAAATAAAGAGGAGAAAAGCTTGCTTGCTTTCTCCCATCTCCAAACACAACAAGCTTTATAGTCACTTTTGACTTTTCTCTTCCTGTGATGTGAACTAACATGCTTTTTCACCCCTTGTCATCAATTGTAAGATTTGATGGCATGTCAAAAAAGGCAGGCACTTCATCTGCTTACCAATGTCTGCTTCTTCACAATTATGAAACTTCTTAAGTTTATTGGTACTGAAATTCTATTAACTTCTTATCAAACTCTTGAGGCAGATATGTGGAAAGGTAGTACATCATTGTAAGGCTAACCCATAGATCACACCCAGGCCTCATCATTGGAACACACCAAACACTACTATCTCTGAAATCTACACAGTTTGCAGCACTTAACTCATAGGTTTCAGTTCAAATAATGTTCTGAGCTGTAACATTGCTTTGTTGATTGCTTTTATAATAAACAAAACATTTATTAAGTTTCTGGAAATTTTCGTAATTTAGGACCTCTGAATGATTTATGGGTAGAATAAGCATTAATTATTAGCTTAGCGTATTCTTTATTAATTGCCACCCTTTAATATTCTCTTCCATAACTCAGTACTTCTGCTCTGCTTCACAGTGATTCATCTTCCCTGTAGTTAATAACAGATGACCATTACACTACACTCTCGTTTATCCGGCCTTCCGGCTTATCCGGAATAAGTTTTTAAAATAATTTTTTGTTAATGACTTTACCGGTGAATTTTAAGATATGATTTGTACTATAAACAACCTGTTTTGTTATAAATTCAACGTTATACCCGTTCAGAGCTCATCAACATAAACCTAATTAATCTAAACTGCAAGGGTAAAAATAATACAGTGCAGTGTATAGTTCCCTTGGCAATCTGGTTAACGTCGGCATTCAAAGAGAATCTTATCAGTCGCAAATGACTAGAAAACTCCACCTCTGCAGTTGCGATGTTTGGCGCAGGCTGCCAGTGTTACAGTTCTTAGAACTCATT